>CAKLNU010000972.1:0-1289475 GCA_922788865.1 Poeciliopsis turneri | reverse complement strand
TGTCTGTCCATCCATTCATCTATTCATTTGTCCATCCATCCGTTCGTTTGTGGAAGGATGCTGAGCTCAGCTTTATGGCATCAGACTGAATGATGTCTAAAGGTCCATTGTAAGTAATTATAAACAGCTGTTTGTGTCCCACAATTAAACACGATTAAGCCTCCATTTACAGTTTAGTTTAATTTTGTTACACTATGTCACCTTGTGTAGACCATAAAATCAATTCTTAGAGACCTGTAGACCTCCTGTGTCCTCAAAGGAGTCTGTAGTATTCTTATAGCAGCAATGTCCAAACTCTTTGCAATATGTGCCAGAATCCCAAAGTTGAAAAGCACATTGCTATTCCAACTTAAAGTACAAACGAATTGTTTCAGCAATAAAATAGACAAGCAATATTATAATGAAACAAAGTGGCATTTTTTGTATTTTAAAAGGCAGACAGTTTCCTTTTAGTCTCTGGATACATTTTCTACCGTTTATTTGCTCTAACTTCCCAGAAACAAAAATGAAAACTTTCTCATTTTCTGATAAAAGAAAATGATCTTTCTTCCATTAACCAGATTTAATAGATTTAATTTTGCTCAAGTTTTGTTTTATTTTTGTTTTGTTTTTCTTTTAGAGTTTGTGGATTTATACAGCCATGCTTACTATAAAGTTAAATAAAAACATTTCTATTTAAAGAAAAATATTTCCATTAAAGAAGCAGAATTAAATTTGTCACTGAAATTCTCATGCTAAAAGTGATACTAGTGATCACTGAAGGGTCAAAGTTGTACAATTCATTTACTACAATCGGAAAAAATTTCCAAGGGCCACAAAATGGCCCCCTGGCCTCACATTGGGCACCATTGTCTTAAAGATTAACTCCATGCAAGTCACAGTTGGAAAGCTAGTGTGGGCATGTAAAAAATAAATGTATGTATATAATACAGGACCTATTAATTAAACTGTGCTTTTATCTTTAATCAATAAGTATTTATTACTGAAGCATGAGCATACTAAGCATTTCAAGTACAGAAAAATGCGACAGTTCCACGTTTAGTTGTGATATTTATACGTGTGAAGAGAGTTGGAAAGTGTGTGTTGTGTATTTAGTTATGGGTTTATATACAAGCCCATTTCCCGATAATAAAAACAAAATCCCAGACTGCAGTGTCTTTTAGAAAAGATGTCCATTTGTCTTTAAGTGTATCTTCATATATTTATGATGTTTTTATCATTTTGATCATTTAAATGATTTGAAAGGTTGACATTAAATCTCATTGTATGTGAGATTACCATGACAAATCTGTTTTATTATGAAAACTTAATAAAACTGTCATAAAAGCCTGATAGGCAGTTAGATGTCCTGACTTTTACTGAGGGACATCAGAGTACAGGTGGATGTATACAAATGCTATTTATCATTTTGCTTCAACTTTCCAATGATGAAGACACTAGTTAAATTTAAATAATTAGTTTTGTTATACTCTGATATGAAAGCGGCAAGTATTGTAAGTAATATATTAATTAACTTACTCTAGGTTTGTTTTTGATCAGGGTATGTTCTTGATCAAGGAATAACATTATAACATAAATGTAAAAAAAGTTGATTTTGCATAATACCTCCCCTTTAATAATTCAGTCCCATTGGGACAAGCTCAGTATATTGTTCTACCTTCCACGTTTTACATTCACTCAGACACAGAGGTCAGAGGTGAACCTTTCAACATTATTGTAATACAGCTTAAATACGTTCCTCTGCTAAGAGCATTGTGTTGTGATACAAGACCCGCTGCGTCAGTGCAAGATATCATCTGAACACGCATGAGCTAATAGCACGCTTAAAACCGTTCATGCTGTCCACTTCTCATAACCCCGGCAGGGCTGACCGCCCCAACCTTTCAGTGGCACGAAAACACAGCCAGAAATCCAAAGTAATCTGCCCGTCCCTCGAACTTTAGTTTGGGCCCGGCAGACTGATGGGACTCGGTTTAATGGCCACTTCTAATCTTTATTCTGTCCACTCTGCACTGTTTCCTCCCATTTCTGCCTTATACCCACTGAAACTCTTCTGTGGATTAAAAACCGTGCCGCAACAAATATCAGAGAAATCAAAAGAAAATGCTGCCTTGTGCAAAAGCTTGCATTTTTGCTGGAAAACATACAGAAGAACTGTTAAAAAACAGAAACAAAGAAATTAACAAACTGAAAATGTGGTTTGATGGTAACAAGTTGTCGCTAAATTGGATTAAAATTAAAATAATATTACTCAGGTATTCTAAACCAAGTTCTGAAACTAAAATAGAGGTAAATGGTGTGACTTTGGAAAGAGTTAGCAAACGCAAATTTCTTGGAGTGATTATCGATGACAGGGTTAATTGGAAACTGCATATTCAATACAAACAAAAGAAGATATTAAAGAGCATTGTTATATTGCACAAAGCCAAGCAATTGGTTGAACAGGAAGCATTACATATTCTCTAATGTTCCCTAGTTTTACCCTACCTCAGTTACTGTGCAGAGATATGGGCCAATAATTACATAAATTCATTACAAAATGAACAGTTACAAGAAAATATTCAAAAATTGTTTTCAAAAGAGGAAAATACTAATTCAAAGTTTGCAAGATCAGAACCACAAGAAGTTTTTGCATTTGAGTCAGCGGTGTGAAACTATAAAACAGTTTGACAAACATTAAACAATTTGAACATTTGTAAAAATTTAAATTTTAAAAAATGGTTTACACTAAATATGAGAAACTATCTTGATGTGTTGGCATCAACATTAACAATATTTTGTAGTTAATACTGTTAGACCTATTATTAATATATCATTGAGTGTACTGCATTTTGTGACGTTTTACTAAGCTCATACTTACATGAACGTTTATTGTTATTGTATTGTTGAAATTTTTTATAACTTGGCACATTCAATAAAGTAAAATAAAAAGTTATGATAAAAAGAGTTTTTCTTTGTTCATCCAACTAATCAGTTGAAGAAGAACTGAACCAGAACCAAGACCCTTAGACTCTTTTCTTTTCCTAACTCTCACTTTTATACTAATGAAAATAATTCTAATTATTGAATTAATTGGTATAAGAACTTAGAAATGATTAACTTCTTTAATCTCATGAGAGAGCAGTAATATTGTGAGAAACTCTGCTGATATTAAGGATCCAGTCATTCAGCTTCTTATTCAAAAACGTTGCTTCTTATCTCTGGCAGTAGTCTCTATTATTAGTGTCTTTGTTTTATCTTGCTTTTGTTTCTTTTTATTTTATTAAGTCACTAGAAAATAGATCACAGGTTGATCGATGATGACTATAAGCATTTATTACATTTAAATCATTGCATCAATAGTGAATAACTCTTAATCCAATAAACCTACTGCTTTTTCTGTTAGACGCTGCAAACTGGGGCAGAGCCCCACCTGACAGAACGAACAACCAGAGCTGCAATGAACGGTTTAAATTAAAGTATATTTGTGTATTTCTACTGTCCAGTCAAAGTCCAACTGGGAATCTGTAGTAAGAATTAGTCTGACTTTGTCGCAAGAACAAATAGGCTAAAAATTTGTCCTCTAGATGTTCAACCTTGATAGAGACAAACACCAAAATATGTAGTTCTACAAATCACAACTTCTTAATTATGCACAGCTTTTGTTGGTCTACTGGAAAAACTTAACCAAGCTGAGCCTTGTGCTTGGTTCCATCCAACCGCTTCCTGAACTACAATTATGCTGCTTCGTTCAGTGACTTAGAGACAACAGTGAACCCAGAGCTTTAATTAAGTCATTTAATGTCTCATCTGAAACATCAGCACTATCTAGGTAATGGTGAAAACGCTCACACACAGGAGACAAAAGCAAGGTACAAAATAATCCATGGCAGAAAAATATAGGCAGAGAAGACTACAATGCAAAAGAAAAGAATACAGAAAATGATAAGAAGCGTGAATAACTGCGTGTCATCAGTGCTACTTTTATTGGATGAACCCCTGAGTTTGAAAAGAAAAAAAAACAGAAGTATAAACAAGAGAAACATGATCAGTAAAAAGTTGGCATTTTTCTACATTTTAAGGATGACGAAGAGAGAGACAGAGCCTGTTGAGTGACACCAGACGAGATTGCATTTTCAAGTTTTAATATTTACAAAACAGCAACAAAAAATTACCTTTGTTAGCAACATCCATGCCGGCTGAAGACATAGTAGCGATGATAATATTAATACTGATAATATTGAACAAATTTTTTTAGTTGTTTTTTTTCTTCTTTTTTTTTTTTTACTTCAACAAGTTCACAATTATTTTTTTAAAGAAACATAGTATTGTTAAAGTCTAATACAAAGAAATAATAAAACAACAAAAATTGAACACACACACAAAAAAAGTGGTGTCACATCTTTACAAGACGGAGTGGAGCGAGGCACCAGACGCTCTGTGCAAAAGGGACACGCTGCCCCTTCCTTTTCTCTGGTGCGGTTTTCCCTCCAGTCAAGCAGTCCACCAGAGCAGCAAATTCAAGACCTGCTTCTCTCAGGCAGCTGAAGTGAGGGGAGTGGGCACCACAGTGACACTGTAGCTGCCCACCCTGCATGCAAGTGGTCCAGTTGAACAAACAATGTCCAACGTCCAGGTTTGTACTGCAGTCTCTGGAAAGGCCAACTCTTCCCAAAAGGCTGTTTGGAAACATTTATGTCCCCTCTTATTTCTGGACTAGTGGCTGTCCTGTGAGTCATCGTAACTATGACAACCTCTCAGCAATTTTCCTGACCAAGTCAGGAAGATTGTTAATCAGGCAGATAAATTAAAAGCTAAATGGAGGTACAGATTTTGAAAAGTAAAAAAAAATTCAAAATCTAGATCTGCTTTGGGTTTGTTTCGATTAGAGGTGCTGATTTCAGATTACATCAACAACCAGTTGAAATGATTATTATTTTTTATTACTGTTATTTATTATTATTATTATTATTGTTGTTGTTTTTAACACTCTGGTGTAACTAATTCAATTTTATTGTAGCTATACAACATTGTGTTCCTTACATGTGGCCTCAGTTGAAGGCTGACATTTATGTTTCTTAAAAACACACATAGAAACCCAAAAGTTCAAGAAAGATTTTTGGGTTTCTTAAAAGTCCCAAAAGCATTAACAGATCAACTTCCATACTTCTTTTATTCTGCTTTTCTGTAAAATTAGTTGATTTGTCCCTCAACTGACGTCACTAATGTCTCTATGTCCCCAGCTCTCTGTCTTCTACTAAAACACCAACAGTAATATGGGGGTTATTCACACTACTTCATTTTTTTTGTTTGGATTCCCCACCCAAAAGCTGTTTGAACCCGCTGTTATTTACAAGACCTGGAACTTCCAGGAGTTCTGGTCTTTGTAGTCCAGACAGTCAGCGGCATTGAAATTGAGCTTCCAGGCAGCTTGGTCTTTGTAGTCTAGACAGTCGACGGCTCCGAAGCCCAGCGAGGCTGCTGTGTAGCCCTGCGAGGAGAGCGAGGCGGGGGACTGGCTGAGGGGCCCTCCCATCGAGGAGGCCGTGATGGGGCTCAGGGCCCCTCCAGTGCCCGACAGCTGCGGGTGCATGGGGGACAGGTAGGAGCTGCAGTCCAGGCCGGTGAAGTAAGAGGAGGAGCCGGCGTAGCTCTGGCTGTAGGCCGGCGCCTGGGTGTAGGTCATAGGGTAGGTGGTGCGCTGCATGCAGGGGGTGGTGGAGGCTGACAGCGGGTCCGGCAACGGAGAGATGGAGGCCGGGCTCCAGATGGAGACGGTGGCACTGGCGGAGCTGGAGCTGGGGGTGATGGCTGTGCCTGGAGGAGGTGGCGGAGGGCTGTAGGGTCCATTGGTTGGGTTGGCACTGGCCTCCGTGGGCGCCTCTCTGGCCGGGGAAGCCTTCTTCTTAGGAGGCCTGGGTTTGGATTGGCCGGTGCTCTGCTGCTGCTGCTGGCGGCATTTGGCACGGCGGTTTTTAAACCAGACCTGCGGAGCACCAAAGTGAATCAGAGTGATCAAAATAAATAAATAAATAAAATAAAAGGCGAGGATTCACGGAAATATGAGAAACGTTTCACACGTTGGCCTAAATTGTCAATAATGACAATACCTGAACTCTAGACTCAGGCAGGTTGATCTTGAGCGCGACCTCCTCCCTCATGAAGATGTCTGGGTATCGGGTTTTGGCAAACAGAGCCTCCAGGATGTCCAGCTGCGCACGCGTAAAGGTGGTGCGTTCCCGACGCTGCTTTCGTGGCGTACCTAGAAAAAAGATTATTATTATTATTATTATTATTATTGTTGTTGTTGTTGTTGTTGTTGTTTGTTTTTAGTTTAGTTATTTCACTTTCATTTTGTGGAAAAGATGCGTGACGTTTTATCGTTTTATAACACTTTACGAAACATAACACGTCATATACACCTGGGGAAAAAAGAGTTTCAATGGAATCTTCATGAATTCAGTGCAAGTAAAAATTGATTCAGCTGTTTTGGTGGAGTTCCTTTCTCTTTTCCTTATTTTTTAAAATGATCATTTGTGTTTTTCCTGGTTTTCGCGTTTAATGAGATTTCATGTAATTGTCCAGAATACTTTAATAGTTCATAATTTAAGAGGGAGTTTATTTATTATTATTATTATTATTATTATTATTATTATTATTATTATTATTATTTCTCTGTTTTCACATTTCGATTTTTTTTCTTCTGATTCTTCACGAGAGTCAGTAGAAATTGACTCTAATGACTCAGTTTCTACTGATAATTATTGATATGTATAATATCAATAATTATTCATAATTATTCTTGTTATTATTGTATATGCTTTATCTTCTCGGGAAAGAAAAGGTCGTTTGAATAAAGAACCCTTTTACTATATACTTGTTCAAATTACTCAATTTTCTTCTTTCTTGTCTAATCGGCGCCAGAAATCCCTGTTTTGTTTGAATTACTGTGTGGAGATGACAGATGTTCGCAGCGCATTGGAAAACAAAAAGCGCGTTAAAAAACATGGATAACTAAAAACACACAATGAGAGTCTTTTCAGGAAGTAGGTTAGATGATTAGCGCAGCAGATTGGAGTTTGTTTTAATTCGGTGTGAGAACAGGCTGCATTATCATTCACACACAGTTTCAATGTTTTGTTTCGAGTTTTTTGTTGTTGTTGTTGTTGTTGTTGTTGGTGACTCTGTAATCCTCTGAACTGACAGGTCAAGTGAGCACATGTCCTGATACCCGAGAAATCAGCCACAGAAAACGGAATATGAAAACTGAAGGAAAGATTTACGCACAATTGATTTGCAAGTTCATTTTCACAGGCTTGCACGTGTGTATCAGCTGCGAGAGTAAATTAGAGGAATGAAATGGACACTAAGAAAACATTCAGTTAATGGAAAAGAAAAAAAATAAACGTTTTACTTACTGGGGTATCCCACGGCTGCGGTGTGTAGCAGATCCATGCCCGGGCCGGACAGCGTTAACCCGTTCACGGCGTAATGGGGCTGCTTAATGTAGGACATCATGCCTCCTGCTGGCTTTAAAACACTCCCTCACTCCCTCACTCTCTCTCTCCTTCTCTCGGGCCGGGGGCCGGCTCTCTGAACTATTCCTTCTCTCTCTCTCTCTCTCTCTCTCTCTCTCTCTTCTTCTTCTTCTCTCTCTTTCTCCTTTTCTCTCCAACCCGTTTTCCTCCCTCTCTGTTCTTCCTTTTCTCCTGTTTTTTAGATGTATTTTTTTTAACTATTTTCTGTCCTTGCCTTTTGCGTTCCTAACTTTCGGCTTCAGTGCACCTGTTCTCACCTGATGCGTAAAAGCGGAATCGCTCTCTGATTTTAAAAAATGACAACGAAAAGAAAAAAAAAAAAAAAAAAACAACAGTTTAAATCAACAAATGGCCAAATTGTCTGGAACAAACCCGCGCATCTATTTTCCTTCCTGAAACTTCGTGCGTAAAGTCAATGCGCATCAGGAAAAGAAGTGGCTCTGAAAATGTTTTGCCCGACGCGGTTCCCGGTCCCTGACAGGAGGAGGAGGATGCGCTGCAGGGTGGACAAGTGAGGCGAGCAAGAAGAGACTGGCTAATTAGAAGAAACTTCTTAACCAAGTAGACTCACTGAGCCCTCCCCCTTCCCTCTCTCTCTCTCTCTCTCTCTCTCTCTCTCTCTCTCTTACGCAAACTCATTCGCTCACTTGCGGGTTCAGTTCGGTTATCCTTTGTTTTACTTTATGAATTGTTGCACATCATTTCTCATTGTAAGCTATTGTTTATTTGACATATTAAATTTACACTTAAAATAAAACTGTATTTTAATACGCACACGCATACACACACACCCACACACACACTTGTTGATATGCTCAACAATTTACACAAAAAAAACAAACGGAAAAGAGTGAACAACTAAAACCGAATAATGACGTTTGAAAGAATAAGGTTTGAAGAAAACTTGCGTATCTATCTGAGCTGTGTTGTTTTGTTTGTTTGTTTGTTTGCCTTTTTTAAATAACGGCCATTTTTAAATTGACCTCCTGCAATAATTGGGCAACCTTGACCAGAGAGCCTGGGTAGAGTTATCAAGAGGCGGAGAAGTGGGTTCACTTCGGATTAAAAGCAGCACAAAGACCCCGTTGTTCTGCGCTTAAATCCCTTCCTGATCCCCAACATGCTCCGTTTGGCCCCTTCATTCATACATTCACCCTAAGCTTTAATAATAATAATAATAATAATAATAATAATAATAATAATAATAATAATAATAATTTTCAAAAGCCAGCCAAAGGCGCAAGCAAACTAGGCCGCTGTAGCCCTCTTTTCAGGTTTTGAATAGGCCAGATTTTTGTGAATTTCTTGTTACGCTCCTGGTTTGGAGCCAAGTGCTCCCGACGGTAAACCATGCTGCTTCTTCTTAAACCTGTGGCCTCTCCCTGCAGCAGGCAGTCTTGGTATTTGGTTGAGTTTAGCCTTGATGGGCTTCGGCTTGTATGTTTCAGGCCAGGGATGAGCAAGGAGGCACAATGGAGCAAACCTGATCTGCAAGCAGATTACAGATGGTCACTTTTTTTTTTTTTTTTTATCTTTTAGGGCAACACTTCCACAGGCCAATAAAGTCTTCTTAAAATATATATTTTTAAAAGTTACTTTTGTTTCTCACCACTAACCAATCCGCTCATCCTCTTCATCTCTTTTTAAATATCGCCAAAAATCTAGATATGAGGTTCATTTGTCAGATTAAAGGTACAATTTAAAAGTTTAAAATCTTTTAAATGGCATTAAACCTACTTTTCATTAAGGCTATACTTCTGTTAAAAAAATAAATAAATAAATAAACATTTTGTATTGTTCTGATTTATATTCTAATTTTAAATGTCATATTTTCATTGCCTGTACGTCACCATTTAAAACGAATGAATCTCAGTCAGTGTATAAGGTGTGTTTGTTTTTGAGATGTTTTGGGGGGGTTTTCTCCGTCGTTGTTTTCGCTCTCGGGCTCCATGTTTACTCCTCCTCTCCTCGGTTTCGTCCTTTATGGTTTTGCTTGTATCATCCTCTGCGGCGAGACAATTTTCCCAGCGTTCAAATCCGATTCTGCGCGCTTGTTAATTGAATCGGATTTCTTATAGTTTAAAATCCACACACACTCACACACATAGGCCCATGCAGCTAGTGCCCAAACTGTATAAGGGGTTTATCTGGCTGGGTAAAGCCAAAGCGGAGATATAAAGACACACCGAGAGCTGCGGGGAGATTCTACAGGCGTGTTTGAACGTTCCCAATGCTGGAGGAAAGTGTCTTGAGTTGATGCTGAAGGGAGGGAGTGCTGGTGGGTCAGTGGGTATGTGGGTGGGTGACTCTGGAGGCCTGCGTCCTTCCTACACTGGGAAACATCCAGTGGGAGCTTCACTTCGTTCACAGGTAGGCTGCGCTTTGTCTGATTTTTGTTCCCCCCCCTTGTGCTGCTTCGACACAGCAGCAGGTTGTACTGAGCTAACTGTCTGGAAAACATCTAAACGGGAAGAAGAAAAGAAACTTTGGAAACTGAGAGACCTCAAGGGAGCGCGCGGACCACGGAAGTGCGCATGCACTGTCGTGGTCCGCGCGCGCTCTCCACTCTTTAAGTCTCCTCTGACGTAGTTTCTGTTACACTGTGACCGGAAGCACGGGTCATACGTCGTCCGTATAAGATCAATCATAACAGTAAATTTGTTGCTGATACCATACATTTTCTATATTTTCTATTTAAACAAAAAGTCAGCAAGATTATAATTACTCTTATGCCTGGTTCTACGGCTCGTTCTGTCAATAGGCCCAGTCAGCCCAAGGCATATGCAAACTAAGCTTGCAAGCCTGTCCATATTTAAATGAGCTTGCAATGTATTTGCTGTACAATTAATACCAATGAATGCTGCTGCTCATATCAGCCCTTTAACATCTGGCAAAAGCTCCCATAACAATTCCCAGTTTATTGCAAATGCTTGTAAAGGGTGGTTAATAAGCACAACTGATTAATTTTGACCAAATTCTTCCCACTAATTATCCCAAGTGTTTGTTTAAATTACCTAGTTAAGATACTAAAGAGCAATGAATCATGTCTCATTTTGCTGCATCAGTAAAACAGAATTCAATGCATTATTTTATAAACATATACTTTTTAAGACCATTTTGACTAAATAAAGCCTAACATATTATAACAACCCAAAGACGTTCATAGATTATTTCCATAAGATTAATTGATGATCTTGGATGATGGTGAATGTCTGCATGCAAGGGTTAAGCTAGCTGGCATTGCCAGTCACATTCAGACCCTTCATCTTGACTTTACAGTCCCTACAAAAATACTGCACATCAGTTATTACTTATATCGCCACAAATAATTAGCTACTCTCACCTTTCGACACATTTCATAGTACTCTGAGTACTATGATAAATAAAAATATATCGGCAAAAATGCAAATGCTAATTGAAATACATTCTGTTGTGCAAACAGTCAAATAAATTGTTTTTGGATTACAAGATAACTGTAAAATAAGCTGGGATCGATGCGTAATGCTTAATGTTTCACACATAAACACTATTTTTATTTAAAAGAAAAACAGAAGTGCTGCAGTGATGGTCAATAAATTTAACCCAATTTTATGTAGCGCTGGCTCAGATTGGATCTGTGGCTTATTAGCAATATTCTAAGACTTTGTGGCTTGTATATTTATGACACTAATTTGGCCGCTGAATCATCTATTGAGTGACTTAAAATTATGCTTAAGGAAATAAAGAAACATGTTCGATTTTATATAGTTGCATAAGGACATTTTATGTTCGTTAAATCTGTAGCCTTTTTAAGTCAGTGAAAGCAAAAAATAAGGCCTTTTAAAAAAGCTCAAAAAATGTTTCTTTCTTCATTAACGACAAGGATTTTGTAATATAAAATATTGAAATATGTTTTTAACACAGGGATAAAATGCTACTTATTTTAGGTTAAAATCTTAACCAATTTCTGGACGCCACAAGTGAAAAAGTTAGGTTATTCTTTCTGTCATTTCTGTTCCTTTTTTAATGTACTTTGCTTATTTTACTTTAATCCTGTGTGGAGTTTGGCATAAGACCAGTGCTAAATATTAATGCTCTTTGATCAAGATGCTGTATTTGAGGCAGCTGCTGTATGACAAGTGTTTCTGGGTTGTTTGAAGGAAATTGCTCCGAGATGAAGATCTGCTGGGTAGTTCAGACGCGCTAGGACCCAGAGCAGAAGCAAATTAAGGACAAGCATCACATAAGAGGCTTAGTGCATCTAATCTATATTGCTACACACAGAAACTCACACACACAGACACACACACAGCATTTCATAAACATCCCATTTTGCAACAAGCACGCATTCATGTCCCCAAAGGCG
This sequence comes from Poeciliopsis turneri, assembly GCA_922788865.1. Taxonomy (NCBI): domain Eukaryota; kingdom Metazoa; phylum Chordata; class Actinopteri; order Cyprinodontiformes; family Poeciliidae; genus Poeciliopsis; species Poeciliopsis turneri. The sequence goes on along the minus strand of CAKLNU010000972.1, from coordinate 1,277,613 downwards.
AGTGTTGCCATTGTGTTTTCATTTAGTTTTTCATTTTCTCCAAACTCTTTTATTCCCCCTTGCTGACCTAAGCTTCCATCTCGTATTGTTGGAGAACTTTTGCCCAGATGCTGTCCTGCTCCTCTCATCCTATTTCATTAGCAGACGGCCTTCGATGAACTAAGAAGCCAGGAGCAAACTCATTTGTTGCAGACAATTATAGTCAGAAAAGCAAAAAAAAAAAAAAAAAACACTCAGGAAAGCTTCCTTGTCCTTCCAATGAGCGTCTGATTGATTCATCTGCCTGTTTCACTGTTAAATCAGCTGAACAATCACTGCAGCGGGTCGACAAATGAAAAAAAGGATTTCAAGCTGAAATGAAAATGAAGTTTGACTAAGTCATGGCTTCTGAACAATCATGCTAATGAAATTATCCTTCCATCCAGCCTGAACAGAAAATGCAATTTTCTTTGTTTTCCAGTGTCCCTGGAGAACATTTACCCAGAATTCCTCCTGCTAACATGCCTAGATACTCAGTATTCATTCTGATACCTGAGTTTGATTCTGACTGTAAGAACAGAAGAGCAGCCGCCATGAGGCGTGCCGGTATGGATCAGAAACTCCTTCTGAATCTGAATCCTAAAACAGCCATTCCCAGCTGTTCGATAGTGTTTTTTTTTGTTTTTGTTTTTTTTGTATGTCTGTGTGCGCAATGTGTACTTATGTTGCATGTGGGAGTGTGTGAGACATTTACACGCTCACGCACGCAAACACCCACATACACACACACACACTCGTGCACTGAGTTCAGCCGATTTATCATAATATGCTTTATCTGAAAAGTAAGTATCTTACCTCGGGATAAAGGGAGGAAAGAGGGGTTTGTGGCCAGATTGACAGAGGAAGGGTGAACGGATAGAGCCGAGCAGAGCGCTCGCTGCTCTGGAGCGAAGAGCTGGACTTTTAGTTTGGTGGCTGGATTGATCAGAACTGAGAAGGTAACTGGGCTTGGTGGGATGGGAGGGAAAGGAGTGGGCAGCAGTGGTGTGTGTGCGTGTGTGTGTGTGTGTGTGTGTGAGAGAGCGGAAGAGAGAGTAGACAGCAGACTGATGGTTGGATGACAAGGAAGCAGTTGGTCTCAGAGAGGGGCACCTTCAGGTAGCACTTCCTCCACTACTACCTGGAGGAAGTTGAGTTATACGGGGTGGGGTAGAAGGAAGGACAAGTGGAGACGTGTGATGATGATAAATCAGGAGAAGTAAGTGGGAGAGGAACAGATGGGTGAAGGGGGGAGCATGGGAGGGGCATCGGGACGGGACCATGAGCTCTCTGAGGGTCTTTACCGTCACATAGAGAATATTCACACAGAAACTCAGTTAAATTGATATGATTTGTTTCCTAATGTCATCCTGCCGTTGAGCTTGTACTGAGTTATAAAAGCTGCAGCATTTGAGTGTGTGCGTGTGTGTGTGTGTGTTTGGAGTGTGTATTGAGGTCAGTGTGTGTTAACTCCTCATTTAGGAGATGTGAGGATTACCCAGCATGAGTTCAGGCCGCGCCATGTGTCTCTGCACCCGGACCGCCTACGTCTCCTATAGCCACAGAAACATAACCACATGAAATGGAGGTTCTCACGCTGCCTATAGGTTATACTGCTGTGTTAGTGCACAGTGCATGCCTGTGGAGTACAGACTTGCATATGCATGGGCTTTTGTTTACGTGCACGTCCATCTGGAGGGATTTAGGGTATGAGCAGTCTGGCATGAGTCTGGGCTAAAGATAGACTGCAGGTTGTTTATATAATGAGGAACTAACTGACTGTATACAGTTTGGTGTCTATATGAAGCTTGAAGGATCACTGAGAATTGAGTTTGTCTCCATTTCACCAGCAGAACTGCTATACAGTAAAACCCATCGGGATATTTGTGCAATAAATACAGATTAGCGCCTGAAAGTGATGCATGAGTTTGAAAACTTGCTGTGAACAAAAATCTGAAACGTTTGCTATGCATTTGTATTAAGTTCACTTTATTCTGACATCCCTAGATAAAATCTAGTTCAACAAATGACTGTTACATCTCATCTAAACCAACAGGTTAGTCAAGGAGAGAATCAGTCAGAGAAGCAGCCAGGAGGCTTACAGTAGCTCAGGAGGAGCTCCAGAGATGTACGGCTCATGTGGGCAAAAACTAGTAGTTTTACCTTCCACAAATCTTATCTTCATAAAAAAAATAGCAAGAAAAGAAGCCATTCAAGTCCAATTACCACTTGCTAAAAGTAATGGAAAGTCAAGAAATTGCTCTGTTCTTGAGAGAACAATTGAACGTTTTGGCTTACATAAAAAAAATGCTATGCATGCAGGAAAACTATCACCCTGAACACATTCAACCTACACAGAGTGGTAGTAGTGTCATGCTGTGGGGATGCTTTTCTTTCAGACAGAGAAGCAGGTTAGAGTTGATGGGAAGTCGGATGTAGATGCAGTTCCTGGAAGACAACCTGAAGCTGAATAAGACTGGAAACTGGGTTCTTCTAGCAGGTCAGCCTCCTTCAACCTGCAGCAAGAGCTTCAATGGAATCATTTTAGTTAAAGATTCTTCATGTGTTGGAAGGACAGAGTCAAAGTACACTCCTAAATCAAATGTTGGTCTTCATCTAATCTGACTGAGCTTCAGCTGTTTTCCAAAGAATTTGTATCAATTTCAGTCTTGTGAGCGAACTTCAGAGCACACCTTTCAGATTTATATTTTCCACACCATGTAACATTTTTTCTTTCACTTCAAAGTTGGTCGCTACAGAGGACTCCAGTTTATTCCTGGAAAATCTGCTTTTTCACAGATTTTTCCATATAACATAAAATATTTGCAAGAAAATGCAGATTCGGAAGATAAAAAAAAAAAAAAAAAACTACAATTCTTGTCTGCGCTGGATTTGGTTTGCAAAGCAGCTAATCCAGGAGCACCAGGAATTTTTCTTGGTGCTGATTGGCTGGAACCCCAAGTGCAGAGAAATGGAAGACTGTCGGTGTTAACTTCTTCTGTTAACACAGTTTCTATGGTCCACATAAACATGTATTTGGTTTCTAAATTCTTGAAACAGTCAGTCGTAAGCGTTTTTAGAGGAGGTCTCAAGATTTCACTGACCCCCTCTTTATGTTGCTCTATTGCAAAGTACATTGAAGTTTTTGGTTGTAATGTGACACAATGTGAAAACCCAAAAAGTCAAGGAGTGTTATTATCTTTGGAAGGCACTTTTTTATTAATCAAATTATTATTATGGAAGTTATGCACAGTGGCGCAGTGGGTAGCGCTGTTGCCTTGCAGTAAGAAGGTCCTGGGTTCGATTCCCGGCCCGGGGTCGAACCCATGCACGGAGTTTGCATGTTCTCCCTGTGCATGCGTGGGTTCTCTCCGGGTTCTCCGGCTTCCTCCCACAGTCCAAAAACATGACTGTTAGGTTGATTGGGCTTTCCAGATTCTCCCTAGGTGTGAGTGTGTGTGTGCATGGTTGTTTGTCCTGTTTGTCTCTCTGTGTTGCCCTGCGACAGACTGGCGACCTGTCCAGGGTGAACCCCGCCTCTCGCCCGGAACGCAGCTGGAGATAAGCACCAGCAACTCCCGACCCCGTTAGGGAGAAGGGTGACGGAAAATGGATGGATGGATGGATGGAAATTAGTTGAAAGAATCTTTCTAAAGCAAAGACATGTATATTTAGGAGACTAAAAGCATGAATAATCTGCTGAAGTTCAAAAGCAATTATGTTTCACATATTTATAAGGTTTAAGCAAATCTGCTATTCTCACAATGCCAGAACACAAAGGATAAGAAATATACTAATGACAGAATTAAAGCATAATTTTTGTTTTAGTGTAATGGGATGGGATGTAATTATTAACATTTTTAAATATTTTTTAAAAATCTTTCTGACATTTGTGAAATAAACTAATCTAGTCTTGAACTTCATTCAAGTTAAACCCCAATGATGTCGAATCTCTTTTTGAAGGTTTTGTTAGTATATGTGAAGTCACAGTGAAACCATTTTTTCTGGTTTGTTTATTTTTGTAAACTTCAAGCATCCTGTAGCATTCTCTTCAACAGTTCCCAGACTAATTTAATGCAGCATTGCCTCTACATGTCAGCTATTTGCTGAAAGCTGCTAATGTGAACTTCTATGATACTTTCTGAAGAGAACAGGCCGTCTTTCCACACGTCTGCTTTTGGTTGTGCCAGAGGACGTATTGGACGGAGGACGGGGCCGGGGATCAATACCAGTACAGCTTCATCTTTAAATAATGTCTGACAAGCATCTTGATCAATTTCACAGACTGCAGACCCCCCGATGTGTGCATGTGTGTGTCCTGCTGTCTTCTAAGAGTAGACAGATTTCTAATCCGCTAGAGACAACAGCAGGTTGGGTCTGCACGCTGTGTGTGTGTGTGTTTGTTAACTGACATCATTTTACCCCCTCCTTGATCAGTGTCTGGGGTTTTAGCTTGTTAACACCTGTTCATGCCGTCATACTCATACACTGCAATAAAGGAGTTAAAGAAATTGTTGCTGCATCTGCAGAACCACACAGTTTAAATGAAACCTTTATATATATAAAAATTTCACATTGGAGGAAAGCATGTGATTCATACATTCTGGCAGCAAAACTTTATCTTTTTGGCAATCAAATTCATTTTTAACGAACTATTCACACCAGCCTGAATGCTGAAAAAACTTAAAGGAAAGAATTCTGAATCTATCCATGAATAGATTTAAACTGCAGAATAACACACACCCATTAGGTTGTTGAGGCCAAAGGTCATGCAGGCACTACTGCATCATGAAAATCTCGATATGTGTGCCTGCGAGACGTCTGAGTCTGAGGAGAATGTGTGTGTGTTATCTCTCAGCGAATAGGAAAGTTGCTGTAGGTGAGATGATGTCCAGTAGTTTGAACCCCATCAGCACCAGCAGTCCCCTTCCCCCAACCTGCACCCTCATCACCCCATATGGGAGGAGGCAGCAGTAGTAATCATGGAAGTGGAGCAACAGGCTCTGAGCCTCACTAATCCCTGGCCACACTTCGACACGTGCCACACTGGTGCATACGCTCGCCCTGCGCACACTCACAAATGGCTATTGAATTGAGGGACCTGATTTTAATACTCACTCACACATCTAAACAATAGATATGGCAAGCACATTGCAGATGACTCATAAGCAGAGCAGAGTGATAATGACTGCAGTGTTTTATTATAACACCATGTTTAATTGCAGCTGGAGAAGATCAGCTTCAAGTTGCCTCATTAACTGTGCCAAACACACTTCGTTAGATCTGCAGCCACAAATTGCCAAGCTGTCCCCAAATTACACTTTTCTCTTTTTGCTGTTTATTTTTAACCCAACTTGTCTTTAATGAATAAAAGCTAGCACGCCCATCAATGCAATACCACACTGAGTCCTAATTGACCACTGGAGCGCACCTTGCCTTATTGCGCAAAGGCGCTTGCACTCGTGCACTGACTGCGTCACGTACGCACACACATACATCCTTTTAACTGTGACGCACAAGGAGACAGGGCCACAATGGCTCTCTTATTGTTAATTGGCTGCTTAATCCTGAGGAATGCTTGTGATTAGAACCTGGTGGTGGGTCAAGATCTTGCTCAACACTCTCGTCCACAATAGGCGAGCTGTAAAGGAGATCTGTGATGGAGCACACACACCCGCGCACGCAGTCACATGCAGAGAAATAAGTGCCAACATTAATATTTGCATAAAGAAATGCAGAGTTGAGTATAAATGTTGGTGCTTGTAGACCTGAAAGTGGTAAGAGAGTTCTAATCATAGCCTCAAAAAAGTGAATGCACACAGAGATCTGCCCCATAAAACCAACTCAACTGTACAGAAACCCTAAAGAGGAACAATGGCAATGGTGGGCTTGTTTGTGACTTAGAAGGCAGGTTTTCTAGGTTTTACTATCAATCCTAACCTCAAATTACAAAATGGTTGCCTTGCATCAGTGTAAAAGTTGTTACCAGGTGCAGGTTAATAGCAGTTTAATTAAATAAATATTAGACAGGACATGAGTTGTTATTTCAGATTAAATATGAATTTTTGTTTAAATTAATATTAAGTTAGATACAACCTCATTTAACCAATTATACTAATAATACTGAATAATATATGGCATCCTTAATAATATTAAGGATGCCATGATCTTCGGTAGGATGAATCTGTGAGAAATGAGGTTAATTTACATTATAGTTGGTTGGTTTGTTTTTTGGTTCAGATCCACAAATCACAGACTGCTTTAAGGAATCAGTTTAATTATTATTCTACCGCCAAAAAAGGAGTTCCTATGTTTTCATCATTTGAAATAAAAGTTTCATAAACATGTAAATGTTACGTTTAAGAAATTTCTATCCATTTGTCCTCCATAAAAACTGTGAAATTGTCCTTTAGGTAAGCTGTATAACAGTTGAGAGTTGCTTGTTGCTAACAGTTAGCTGGTCACCAGGTTCTTGGTGGTTACTGATTGTCTGACATCTTTTATTCCACCGATACAGCCACACAGACTATATGAAAATGGTGGGAAAAGAGTAAGTCTCAAGTGTTGTTGGACATTCTAATAAGAAGTCTTTAAATGTAGACTCATTCTGCACAACAATGGAACCACAATAATCAACTTCCTTTCTTACTTCAAAATAAGAGTTTCAAACACTAGAGACCATCTCATCAGACTTTCACATCTTTGTAACAGCTGGATTACAAAGTGCACGACAGATTTCATTTGTTTAGAAATATGGTTTAATATTGTTTTAATTACGCAAAAAAAGTTCAAAGTAATTATGTTGAAGATTCTAAAAATTTTATTGCTCTAAAAGATTTCTGGGCTTTGTTTTGGAGTCAGTATGTAGTCGGCATGCAGTGCTGCCCACTGCCCCTCTGCCTCTTCATGTTCTCTGTAAACTAACTTGCAGAAATATGAGACAGTGTGACAGAACGGCGGTTTAACTGCCCCGCCACTGCAGACCAAAAACAAACACACAAAAGAGAAAAGATTTACAAGACAGACTGGTTACAGGTAGATGGATAGTTAGGGTCTCTGTGAGTGCGTGTGAGTGCGTGTGCGTACGCGCATGGGTGTGTGTGTGTGTGTGTGTTCTGGAGGAGGTCTAGCCAGGCTGCATCACTGCTGACACACTGCTGCTGGTAAATCCAGCTTAGTGTGTCTAAAACAGGCCTTCAAAATCTGCCACAGGGCACCTAATGCAAGGGCCGCTGTCACCCGCAATCACTCACACACACCTAATCCCCACGCTGTGACCCAACACATACACACATGCAGACACAGACCCACACATGGCCAATGCTCTGGGTCCCACTCAGCTTGGCGAGCTTGTCCCAGTACCAGGAGACACCAGCCACAGGGTCAACATTTCATGCAGCGGGGTGGGAGGGAGAGGGCAGAAAGGCTGTGTTGCTGTGTGGCCGGGTATTAGGACCAGGAGCGGTTCAAGCAAAGGGTTAAGAGACGTGTGGAGGTGGTAACGGAGGTGGAAGCAGGCAGAGGAGCGGAGAGTCTGTGGGTCGAGGTTTTAAGGGGCAACGAGGTCTGTGGTCTGAGGAGGTGGCCCAACAGCGAGAGCTGGAGCAGGAGAACACCTCTGAGTTAAAACGCTAAAGCAAAGAAAACAAGCTTGAAAGAAGTTTATAAAAATGAACGACATTAACATTAACAGACACGTTGAATTAATGACAAAATCAGACATTTGACTTGCTGTAGTTTTACTAGGGCCAGAAATGTAATGCGTTAATTAATTATGTAGCTGCTAATTAATTTTTTTAAACATGCAAAGATTCTGTAGCTGCTAATTAATTTTTTTAAACATGCAAAGATTGCATGGAACTCGCGCCGTTCTGGCACGACATGAGAGCAACAGCAACGGATGACGAAGCTGTTCTCTGCTCGCTGGGGGTTAACTTTGGCTTCTGAATACAATCTGATTGAAAGCTTGAAAAGACTATTGTTGTGGGCAAGTTGTGCAAAAGGTTAGCCAATCACTGCAGCTACTCAAACCTGAAATACCATCTTAATGTAAAACATGTTGTGACGAGCAAAGATGTCCCAAAGACTAATGTCAGCGTCCACAGTCCACATTTCTAAAGAAATTTTTTTTTTCAAAGAATATACATGAATGAGCAGGGATTCCTGAAACACTGCACCAAACTGATGGTTTAAAAACCTAAACAACAAAGTAAAACAATAAATATGTTTGTATTGATCTCATACATATACTTATTAAATACTGTAACTGCAAAAGGGACTTTTTCATTGAAAATGTTGCTTATTTTCTACTTATATAGTTTTAAATTAACATGTGATTATTTATGAAGGAAGAATGAATGTATGGATCGATGGTCTAAAGTAGTTTTATGTTGTACAATTTTGTGTAAAATTGGGATTTGCAAAAGATGTTGTGATTTTCATTTTCCCATAACATGGAAGTTTTTTTCATAGATTCACTGAGAAATGCAAAAACGTTTCAGATATTAAATAATTCTTGGTGTAAGTCCCCAAAAACAATTTTTAACTGAAATCCTCAAGTACGAAACTGAATTAAAAACCATCTGAAGGGACAAAGATTTTAAATGGGCTCCAGCATTTCAGAGAAAAAACACTTGAAGCAGGAAATTTATATAAAAAACGAATTAAATTACTCTCCTGCACAGAAAGAATTATTTTCTTTCTTGGGTTCTTTGTATTTTTCTGTGCTGCTGCAAAGGAAACTTGTCTAACAGCTTCTCATGTGTATTTGTGTATTTTTATTTTTCAGATTTCAGTTAAGACAGTGAGGATAAAGAGTTCAGCGTGGCAATAACTTCAACATCAACCTCATCTTCGGCTACTAGTAGGAAACCCAGAGGTGTAAGATCACTGTATTGTTTTATTTGAAACTGTGTAGCCAAGTTGGACTCATAGAATTAAAGCTGGGCATTTTCATATGACAGACGTGTTTTATTTTTCCAGATTTATTTATTTTTTTACATAAATTATCAAAATAGTAAGGCGAGACACTAAATCCAATTAGAAAGTTTCGCATATTCAGTGACACCAGCAGATCTTCTGGCTGCTGTCTGATGCTCACAGGAGCAGAGCTCTTGTACTAAGTCCCACCTGTGTTTGCAAACAAAATCATGATCCACTCTTGGAATACACCTCCTCTCATTCCTACGGCAGGTTCCAACAAGGGATGCAGTGTCTGGGCAACTCGAAGTTGATAAGAAGGTTAAAAATGATGTTTCACTCAATTATTGTCATTTATTAATTGCTTAAAGTGTGAAATTTAACAAAGTGAATCAGGAGATCCTTCACTGTGACCTTTCACATGAAACTCAACTTCCTCAACAAAACAAATATGATTTTCTTCATTTGCTGATTGGACGATAATTGTCTACATGCTGAATACTAGCTAATATCAATGAAAATTCACTTCATCCCTCATTGTGCTTACTTTCACACTTTATATTACTAGACAATATTAGCTTGACATCTTGTTTTGAAATGGAAGAATCATCCTCTTGCAATCCCTACATTCAGTTTGCCAAAGATTGATGTAAGACGTAAGATATAAAAGCATTAAAAAATGTTTAGCTTGCAACTTAGAGTGTTTTTAAATCCTGTTATTTAAAGGTTGTGTAAAACTAAACATGTATGACAGCAGTCAAAGTTGATCACATGTATCTTTAGCTAAATAAAAGCTTTCCATCATTTGTTTTGTCACTGGATTTTGTTCATGTAGAAGATGATTGTTTTTCTTTCTTTATTATTTAAATCACTTACTCTGATACCTGAACTGACCCTAACTATTACCTGTGCACATAACCCAAGCCTAATCCTAAACTCATTTCAATGCAAACACTAAAAATGGTGGTCCACCACACTAAGAACGGGCTTTGGAAGCAACAAGATTACGCCAGAAAAGGTCCTAAAGGGGCAACATAAACAAGCACACACACATTTAGAAGGATAAGAAGTTTAAATGTTGACCTGAGTCCAAATAGATGTCTGTAAATAGGCAAGTAAACAGGAATTATGAAACAGTGTCAAGAAGGTGACTTTATGCACAACACTGCCACCTGGTGGTCGCGTAAAGTAGTTCAGCTCGATATCCTGTCTCGTTCTAACTGGAATTAATGTGTACTTAATGCTTACAAACATCAGTTATCTTTTTAATTCATAAGAACAGTTTTCTTACTTTCATAATAAACCTTCCTATGAAATTATCTAACATAAAATTAAGACAGGACACCGATTATTCTGCTTTCTAGCCTGTTTTATTATGAAGTGTTGCTACAGAGGTGGAATAAGTCCCCTGGTTGATGAATTTAAAAGGGTCTAAAGAAACAGTCTCAAACAAGCTGTTGGATTGTTGCAGTGGGTTTTATCATTAAAACCTCACTGGAGTTGTCAGCTGAATTGAACCTGCATCCATCAACCCTTTCCAACAGCGTTTCATTATCACATGCACATGATCCATCCTCCTGACACACAGAGAAAAGGATGCCGTTTGCTGTTTTCAGACTGCGATCGGCGGTGCAGCTGCATTGAACATGAAATGCCGTAAAGCACAGGTGTCAAACTCAAGGTTCGCAAGCCAAAGCCGGCCCACTGCAGCTATCTCTAGACTCTAGAAGGTCAAGTACACTGAACTTTAAGATAACAATTGTTTAAGTATATCATCAGGGAAGTCAAATCTGTTTTCATTTCTACAGGATCAAATTACATCAATGTCAGAAAAATGTTTAAAAAGTTGTTACATTTTAAGAAGTAAATTGCAAATTTTAACAGTTTGCTTATGGGTAGTTTTTAGTAATACATTCTGCCACAATCGGCCCTTTGAGGACACTCATGATCTTGACGCGGCTCAAAATGAAAATGAGTTTGACACCCCTGCTAAAGAATCGCCGACTGCTGCCAGTGAGGACGCCTCTACTCTCGCTCTGCTATGGCAACCAGGTGGGCTTCGATCTCTGCCTCCGACAGGGTCCTGCAGCAAGGTGAGGATTAAACAGTTTTATAAGATGCACAGGGCCTTTCTTAAGCATTTATAGATCATTTATGATCATAAAATGACAAAATCTGAAGAAAATCAAAGAGCTTCTGTAAGGCATTCTGAAAGTTTCAGAAACACAAAGTACAATTGATTCTATTAACATTGTAATTTTATTTTATTTTTTAAATTACAATAAAAAATAATTTAAAAAATAAATGCGGCACTATTTATTCAGCTTATCCTGTTTGAACATTTTATGAAGTTGGTCATTAAAAATTGTTTTGTGCCACATCTGTGATTTTGTTAACCTTTTGTGACAAAATAAGGTTTAGAAATTAAAACAGGTCATTTTAAATTTTAAAGAAATTGTACTTTACAGAAAAAGAATCCATCATAATCATAGAATCTTTACCTGAACTTAGGCTTGTCTTTGGTCACTACACCGATCTCCAGCTCAGTGGCCTTGAAGTCCATCGACAGCACAGAGGCCAGACAAGATATGGCCATCTGCAGTAAGATCAGAAAATGAATCAAACAAATTAATCAGGAGAAAACCAAACAAATAAAATGAATTAATACATCAATCAATCAGCTCTTCACATTGTTCTCAGCATTTTAATGTTATTCTAGGGACAGATTTCTGGTCTCATTTTTTTTGTGCCGATGCATTTTAATGACCAAACTGAGTCCTTAACAGATTCCTCCATTAATTTTTGACCTATTTTCAAAGTTTAAATGAAAATTTCTAACTTTCATAAAGATGAATGTGTTTTTGCTGATTGTATTTTTTTATAGAAAGAATGAAGACCATAGTGGTCCTGCGATGGACCGGTGAAATGTCCAGGTTCTCCCAGTCGTACCTGTACTGCCCTGTCATGGCTCAACTCTGGCTTCTTCTTGAGTTTCTTCTCTAAGTAGCTGTTGGCCTCCGTCTGTTTGGCCCCAACCGCCGTGGCCCTGAAGCCGCAGTAGTATCCTGCCGGGTCACATTTATACAAGACGGGGCCATGCTGGGGGTCTATCGCCACCAGGATCATACCTACAGATATTGACAGGACAGATTTTAGAAACATAAAACAGAAAAACGAGACTTTAAATGAGCCCACAGTCCCTGAAAATGTTAATCATCCAGTTTGTTTTTACCTTTTTATTCAAAAATCAATTATAATCAAGAAAATGTGACTTTTTTGACAAAATAACCCCACCTCTATAAGGTCAAAGTGACAAGTGATTTCTACAAAATCTACAAACTTTTATTTTTGGTTTCTTATACTTTTTATTGTATTTCTAAAACATTTTATATTGATAACACAGTTAAGGAGAAATAAAAGCCTTCACTCACAGCAGCCTAGTGGTCTCATCTCTGCATTCTGTGTGTACACCTGGGAAATATCCGCCAGTCTGCGACACAATACGTCCGCTGTGATGTCATAACCAAACTTATATTTCCATTCTCCGGCCTCCACTCGGGCTCGGTGAACCTGTGAGCGGCTGTCCGCTACAAAAGACAAGTGACCAAATTTGAAACCCTGCATCTTTAAAGTAAAAACCAGTAAAAGAGATCTTCTTTTATATGAAGATCCCTGTGATCTTCATATAAAAGAAGATCACAGGGATATACCATATGCAATGGTACAAGGGCTGCAACTACTGATTATTTTAGTAACTGATTAATCTGACAATTAATCAGATAAAAAATTCTACACATTCTACAGATTTTTTTTAACCACCCGTTCCTATTTTTAAACAATATTAGAAGTACATTGGAATATGCAATAAAGAAATTATACAGTTGCTTTTTAAATAAGAAAATAAACATTTCATTGACTAAAATGCAATAGTGGCATTCCTTTAGCAAGTTATATATCTGAAGCTTAAAAAACCCACAAAAAATCCAAAGTCAACTTGTGAAAAGCTCAGCTCTTTCTGCTTGATATAAGTCCCAAAAGAGGGTAGGACTAATCTGTAGACTATTTTTGAATTAACCAATTAATAATTGGTGCTTAACTGAAGTTTTTTCTTTCAACAGAATGTGAAACAGGAGAAGCCAAAATTATGCTGATCGAGGAGGTTTAGGTAGACCATATTTACAGGCAAAGTTATTTATTTCTACCTTGAATGTAAATTCTTTTTGTACAGTTTTTGTGTAATCAGTGCTTTGAATATGTTGTTCTTTCAGAAAATGGCCTTTTTTGAGTCTGTATGCTCAAGTTAGTTGAGGATTATTTCAGTAATAGATTCATCACGGTTAATTCGATTAATGGCATCATCCCTCGTTGGTACGCACCGTTGTGGCCCGTCATCACACAGCCGATGCGAGGGGTTAGATGGAACATGTTGGTCACAGTGGAGGAGTCCAGCAGCTTGTCCTACAGTCAAAGGAAAGCAAGAAATATCCACTTTAATCAGGTAATTCTCTGTAGATGTGAGTTAAATACATCAGATCAACTCAAAAATATGAAAGTATGCTGGATAATCTATAAGTTTTACCATAATACCTGACCAAATGAGCTAAAAATGGTTCTGTGTTGTAATGTGAGTGACACCCTGCTGCAGTAGGATCAGCTTCATAAACTAGTATTGTGTTCCAGCTTTTTGCTGACTTGAGCAGAGTATAGCTTCACTGGCTCCAGCTCATCCACAAGGCCTGTGTGTGTGTGTGTGTGTGTGTGTGTGTGTGTGTGTGTGTGTGTGTGTGTGTGTGTGTGTGTGTGTGTGTGTGTGTGTGTGTGTGTGTGTGTGTGTGTGTGTGTGTCAGACATCCTACCGGTACTTTCTTTTGTGTCACCACCACCACACTGTCCGACCCTCGGACTCCGACAGATGTCAGCCCACTCTGAGAGATGGCTTTGAAGGCATACTCTGCATGGGAGCACACCAGTACACACAATGAGGAAAGAAGCCAGGGTGTGTAAACTATTTCCCATTTTAAAATGTAAAACTTTGATGTCAAGGACAAATATTTGAAATAAACTGATTCCATCAGCACAAACATGGACGCTGCTCAAATTATGGAAACCTAGATTCAGATCTAGGTTTTGACTAGGCTATTCAACCATAATTAAGCCTTGATTTGTTTTATAAAAACAAAAAAAAAATTTTTTTGTTAATTAAGAAATATTCATATATAGAGTATTGTTCTGAAAATTAATATTGAGAAACTTTGAGACAGAATCAGAGACAGATACAAATGTTCGTGTCAAGGATTTTTTCTAACACATATTTCCACAAGTATGTATTCTAATTTTTTCTCTTTGAATTTTATTTATTTGCACTTAAAAATATAAAAGTCAACCTTTTCTTTACATTAGATTCCAACTTTGAGATGTCTAAATGACATCAAGATCTGGTCTTTGACTCCAGATCTGCTTCAGCTTTTATTTCTTTACAGACTGTTTCACTTTTTCCTCCAATATAAAGTAAAATTTAAAGTTCTGCTGCAGCAAATCCTCCCCAAACCATCACGCGTCCAGCGCCATGCTTCGCAGTTGGTAGGATTTTCTTTTCATTTTTCCTGAAATGCTGTTTTTGGTTTATGTCAAATATGTCTTCTGATCTTGGTGACCAAATAATTAAAAATCAGAGTCACCGTAAACAGGTTTACACACCTCATATGAAAGTTAAACATATGCAGTGCCATTATTTTTTATCTGTTGCTGTTTGGAGCAGGTTTTCTGTCATTTTGTATTTTACGCCATTTACGTTCCAATAAACTCTGACTGACTTTCTTGCAGTTGCGCTCTACTATTTTCACTGACAGATTAATTCAACGTTGCTCTGTGAGAAACTCAAAGCTTGTCATTTTGTTTTATGAATTAATTCAGCCTTAAAGTTTGTCCCTGACCTCTTAATGATGCTGTTCCTTCACTAATGTTCTCAAATTAACCTCTGAGGCCTTCAGAAAACAGCTAAGTTTATGCTGAAAAAATATTAAACACACACAAATCTTATATATGTAGTAGGTGGGTTCGAAAGGCAGTTGATGGTACTTGAATACAAATGCACACCACACTTTTCAGTAACACTTAAAATTAAAACCGTGTCATTTTCAAGCATGCTTTCCCAGAGGACTGGATGTACCATAAAATCACTCTAATTTATGCGCATGGGTAATAATAAGATTAAATTGCCTGAGTAAGAGAGAGAGAGCAGAATTAAAAATACTGTGTCACCTAATTCTAGCTGAATAATGTATCTAGTTGCCATATTTTAGCAGGTAAAGCTGCATGTATTCACATGAACTCAGGGTCAGGAGGCAGCGTTTGGCCCACAGCCTGTTGTTCTTGTGTTGACTGAAGCCTCCGTGCCTTAAACCGTGATGTCAGGCGGCCAACCTGGCAACCTGGGCGCTTCTATAACGTTTTAAAGCTGCTGTTTACGGTTATATGTGCCGTCAATAACATTAAGTGTTAAAAATTAACTTAAAAATCAAAAATTCCGCGTGAAGTTTAGATGATACAGGTGAAAGTTTGATGCTAACACAGCATTCAGACACAAACCAGTTAAAATAACTGCCAACACCGAGTTTATGCCTCGCTAAAAGTTAACAGAGACTTTATTACAAAGTGCAGCCGCAGCAGCGTCCCTCTGACAGACGGCAATCATACGCAGGTGTGTTAGTGTCGGCTGAAATACCAGAAACAGGTTCTTACCGACTTGGTAGAGTCGGCCCTCTGGTGAAAAAATGGTGATGTGTCGGTCAAAACCAGCGTTCGAGCCGCGGGACATTTTCCTCCTCCGGTCTTGACCTCAGATGAACTCGGCAGGGGGTCTGATTTGACCTGCGTCGGGTCGGATAATCGATAAATGTAAAACGTTTAGGAACTAACAGTCAGGAAACAGCATGGCTGCGCTGTCGCTGAATGATAAAGCAGGATAATGGAGTGACTTCCCCGAGTTTTTTTTTTTCTTTTTTACTTTCTCTTTCAGTTACATTTCAGAGCCGCTCCGTTCCGCTCCCTCATTGGGCGGCAACAAGGAAACAAGGAAGTTTTTCACCTGACTAACAGGTGGCCATTTTAGGAGGGTCAAACATCAAAGATGCGCTTAAAGGTGGGAAACGTGACTCTCATTCCTCCTGAGACCTTTAACCTCTCTTTCTGGAGGCCTGCTGGGTCCGCAGGGTTTTCCGCCAGGGGCGGATCCACGGAGATTTCCAAGGGGGCCCATTTTCTGCCCCTCAGTGGGAAAATGTCCATGTATAAGGAATAATAATGACCATAAAGAATGGGTCTAAAAATATTAAGCTGTACAATTTTCACAAAATACCAAAGTAAAAAAATGACAGATGTAGATCCTAAAATATTGCTGTATTAAGTGAAACTGTGCACAGTGTCTATTTATTTATTTATTTATTTATTTTTTAGGATAAACAAGTTGCTACACTTTTGTAATTCTTTGGGGGAAAAAGAGTTTTGGAAATGTTTTACAACACCACATTTTGTATTTTTACATCATTAGTATTATTCTGATTATACTCCTACTCCAGTAAAAATTCTGGATATTCTGTACTCACTTTCAGTATCCAACATTTGTTACATTATTCACTTTATAGGAAACATATTTTAACCAGTAATGTTCCAGGCACAAACCTACAGTTTATGTTAGAGTGAAATTTCTTGTTTCTACACAAGCTTTGTTGTTCAAATAAAAATATATTCTATCTGCTGAGCCATTTAGAGATCAAGTGAATTAAATACTAGAACTTGTCACTAAAAGTACATTACCTTTTTCTAAATACAATACCTAGTGTTGTTTCTCATGATTTATATTTAACAGCACAGACAATGAACTTTCAGTCATCCATATGACCATCCTTTGGTTTGACCACCTTAATGCAGAGACTCCATTCTTTTATTGAAATAAAAAAGCTCCCAGATCTTGATTGAGCTCCTTTCACTGTGCCTTAGAGAAAACATCTCCAGTGGGATTTGCTTTGCCAGGAATTAATTTTGTGGTTGACTGTGTCAAAAGTCTTCTTTAGGTCCAGAAGTACAAGCATCCATATCTCCTTGGTCCAATTATATGTCAGGTTAATGCAGTTTCTACAGCCATCTCAGACACTGATGACGGATTAGATTAGAGGACAAACAAAAGTTGAAATAAATAGATCACACAGAATGGTGTGATACATGGTTTATTGATTGACAGATAGCATTGAGAAGGATACAGCAGGCACAAAATACAGCACTGTGATTGACCAGTAATATTGCAAATCATATATATGGTATCAGTTTCTGTTTACTTCATCCATTCAGATTATTCTCTGGACTCCCTCATTCCCCAACTTAAAAAAAGTAAAAATTTTTTTGCTTGCTTGCTGGCTTCTAGGGTTACATTTTGTGGAAAAAATGCTTCACTTCTATATAAAAAAGAAAAATATAGTACATTCATTGCAGATTTGGAAACAGGTTTCTTTGGAGAAGATTGTATTAGTATTATTAGCTTATTATTTAAAAGATCATACAACCTGGCCTACTATTTTACCGGTGTTTAAACACATGCATGTGCTGTAATCTTGGCTTTATAAAGGCGGAGAGAGTATATTTGCTAAAGGAATACCTAATGATGCATTTCGATTACATATTAAATACACTTGGCTAGTTATTGCATTCACATGTGCTATAATCTATATTGCATTATCGCAGCAAGTGGGCCTCCATTGCTAACTCGGTTAATCCCTGCTCGTTGTGCATGTCTACCGAGTCTCCTCCCGGGGGGGCTGTTGCTCCACATCTCATATAATGTTGGCTGAAGGCGCTCATGTAATATTAACACAAACAGGGTGAAAACTACGGACTCTTAAATGTTATTGTTGCTGTTACTAGAAGACAACACATGGCTTTAAAGTGTCCCTCCACCTTTCTTCGATTGCTCCTTGGCATGTTGAGAGTGCAAAGCTGGATTAGAACCCCAAGTGACACTTTTAGACCTTTTAAGCTCTGAGTGCATCGCTATTCTGTCACCGCACCACCAATCACACCAAAGACAAACCTCCCTCGGGTGTGCAACATTATAGTTAATGCCGAATTTGGCTCGGGCCACTGGGGTTCGTCACAAACAGTCTGGTTTTAACAGTGCGTGAGCCAAATTAATCCATGCTTCTACTGGACCATCAAAGAAATGAAGAGGAAGTAATGACTTATTCCTAATAAGAGCATTGCTGCTGATAACAGTCAGACGGCATGAACTTAGTCATCAGTTATTGCCCTAAATATCTACAAATGACCAACAGGGAAGCCGGTCGGTCTTCCCAGAAAAGCACAATTCAAACAAAAGTTAGAAGAGCAGGGATTTCTAGTATTGTGCATTCAAAATAACATTTGAATGAAAGTGCATGAGCTTGTGAAAGTGCAACTAATTGAAAAATACCCCGTCTTTGTTACAAACAGCATTTACAAGCACACAGACAGGGAAACCAGAGATGGACGTGAACCTGCAGAATCTCCAGAAGGCCACCTCATTCAGCTGAGGAAACTGAGACGGATCCATCCAGGCAATCTGACACGGTAAAGCAGAACGCACACTTTCTACTGACATCCACATTTAAAGACGTTTCTCTGAGTGCCGTGATGACTGTGCGATTGTAATATACGACTGGAACAGGGAGTGGAAGGGGAAGGGAAGAGAAGGGGATTGCCAGTCGGCCTGCTCCCTGGGTGAGCGTCTCATCCTCTGCGAAGCTCCCTCAGCTCTGCTGCCACTTTACGCAGCTCTGCTTCAATCTCCAGGAGCTCCTGGTGGGTAGGAAGAAAAACATGAGTAATCTCTGCAGGAGATTAAATGAATCAAGATTAAAATGTTAAGCTCTTTTTAAAACTCCAAATAGTGTAGATCAAGGGTCTGCAACCTTTACAACCTAAAGAGTTATTTCTGCTTTCAGGTCAGAACAAATAAAACCTATTTAGAACTGTCACAAACTTTTTTGGAAAAGAAATTTGAAAAAAAAACCAGCTTATAACTTTAGATAAATATGTACTCCTGTAAATGTGGAGTCATTTTTAAAGAGTACTCTGGTATAAGTGTTTTCATACTTATACTGCACTGGTGAATGAAAATAAAACACATTTCAATTTAAAGTATCATTAAACAGTCAACCTGGTTGTGCAGCTAAGTAGCTCATCATGTGAAGATTATTTCTGAGGAAAAAGAAATCCAGATATCATATCCAGGTCATTCTTTATTTTTTCCTTTGTGTTGTAATTCATTGTTACAATAGTTGTCAAGTAAACCTCTAAAGATGTGTAAGAAGTTAATATATCTTCTGCACCTAATATAAGGAAGTTGAAACGTCCCACTGATTAGGAGGTGGGATTAATAACTGCAAAGTCGAGCTCAAACCTGTCAAAATGATTGGGGAGATGTGTTTGCAAATCTCTGCCTCAGCAATACATTTGTTATGAATATAAAATTAAAATACCTAGAGATTTATGAAACATTTAGACACATTTTCAACAACTGTTGAGTGTTGCTGCTGTGATGAGAAATAAATTTATCTTAAGGCTTTTTGCACATCTTTCCTGGGATATAAATATGTTTGTCCAGGTGTGTAACAGAGAAAGATGGTTTATATTTATTTTAAGTTTCCGGGTACATTGGACATTTTGCCTTTGGGATTAGCTGAAAAAGAAGAATCATTGAACTCCATCATAGTTTGAAAGTGTAATTGGTGCTGTTTGCTCTGACTCACCTCTCCTTCATCTTCTTCATGATCCCCTTCATCCTCCTCGTCTTCATCCTCATCCTCTCTAACAAACTCTTCCTCCTCCTCATCATCGTCTCCATTTTCTTCCTCCTCCTCTTCCTCATACCTCTCCCTCTCAAATTGCCGTGTGGCTTCATCGCTGGCTTTCTCCATCACTCTCTTCTGCAGCGGCTCCTTCAGCTCCGCTGCTTCGTTCGTCTTCTTGACTTTCCCGTCTGATTTTTCCACCTCTCCCCCCTCCTTGTCTTCGTTATTTTCATCCGTACTGTCCTCTCTCTTCCCGCCTTGCGACTCCTGCTTTTCCTCCTCCTGCACCTGTTTCATCTTTCGGACAAGCTCCTCCAGCTCCTCCTGCTTCTCCTTCCTCTCCCTCTCCTGCTCTGGTTTGCTGCCGTTGCTTTGCTCCCTGAGTAGCTCCTCCAGCTCCTTCTCCACCTTCTCTTTCTCCACCATCAACTCCACTTCATTCTTCAGCTTTTCTTCCATCTTTTGCTTCTCTAAGTCCTCTGGTCTTTTATCCTCTCCCTCGTTGCTCTGCTTCATCTTCTTCTCCTCCTCTTCTTTTCTGAGCTCTGTTTCAGAGCCTTTCTGGTTCTCCTTCGCAGCTTTGTATCGCTTCGTTTTGAGCTCCTTCAGCAGCTCCTCTAGCTCTTCATCATTCTTCTCCTCTTCGCTTTTCTTGGTGACCTCTTCGGCGAGCGACTCCTCAAGCTTTTTGGATGTCTCCTCTTCATTATCGTCAGCCTGTGGCTTCCTCTTGTTGTCTTCATCCTCTGGCTTTTCTCCCTCACTTCTCATATCTTTCTCATCCTCCTCATCCCTCTGCTCAAACTCGATCTCGTCATCACCCAGATTGTACTCGTCCCTCTCCTCCTTCTCCCGCTCTGCAAAGATTGGGAGACAGTGTCAGTTCCATTTTGACTTTAATAAAAGCAATGAGAAATAAAATTAGCACTTCCATGTTTTGCTGCATTTGTGAGCAGCTGTCGGTGGGAGCCTGTGCGTACCGTCATCAGCTAGCTTTTGCAGCTCCCTGAGAAGACCCTGGTGTCTCTGCACCTCGTTAAGTTCCTCTGCAACAGCAATGGAGCACATGAAGAAGAAGCAACAGTGCCTTGCAAGGATATTCACACTGCATGAGCCTTTTCATATTTTGTTACACGTTAGCAACAAACCTCAATACATTGTATTTGAGATTTTTTTTCTAATAAACACAAAGTATTACATAGTTGGGAGGTGGAACAACAAGGCTACATGTTATTCAAAAGATTTTGTAAATAAAAACCTGAAAAGTGTAGCATGCATTTATGTTCATATAACATATAAAATCCGGTGCTGCAAATTCCCTTCATAGTTTGCTGAATTAGATTTAATCTAAGGACGACAAAGACGTTATTTGTGAAGTGCAGAACTATTTGTACTGGTCTTTTTTCTTTTTTTTAATCACAATAAGAAAGTTATTGATGAAAGGAAACCATGTGAAGTTTGCCTCAATCCATATCAGGGGAACATAAACATGTGGAAGAAAGTGTTCAAATTAGATTAGATTAACAAGAAATTATTATTGTTGTCTTCCACTTCAGATTTTATTACAACGTTGCTGTAATAAAACAGAAATGCTGTTCATGGTTGGAGCAGGCATGTACACTTAAACGAGATGAACAAAACTTGACTTCAGTTTTTCTTCCACTCTGTAAAATACAACACGTATCTTCTACCTGCAAGCTGGGATCCACACTCATGGTGCGACCCGTCTTCATTCAGTGCCTCCTGAATTATACATTCAATCTGTTGGCAAAAACACCACAGTTAATACCTGAAGGAGAAAAGCTGAACAACAATGTAAATGCAGAAGGCTTCTTTCTGACCTTTGCATCATTAAGGGGTGAGGTAACTGGTCGGCTTCCCACTGCGAAACCAGAGCAAACAAAGCAGGAAGATCGAACGTTAAATACAAGAAATATCAGCAATCATTTAGTAATCACAACACCTAACAGCGCCGCAGCTGAGCGACTGCATGTCTTTAATCCTTCATGGGCGTGGGCAGAGCTGTTCCCTCATTAAGGTGAGTGCAGTTACCCCAGTAAAGCAAACCTGCAAAGGAGCTTAACTTTGCGTCCCTCTCGCTCGGAGATGAAGGCGGCTTTAGCTCACAGGTAGTTTTCCCACCAGAGCTAAATCAGTGACCAACTACGCGTACCATTAAGGGCACACTAAGCAGCTCCCTCTCTGCCCTTGTCTTAAGTTGTCTTCAAAGGAAGATAATTTAACCAAAACGTGAACTTTAAACAAAGTGAAAAGACTCAAACCACATCCACTTATATATTTGGTCCAAAAAAGCCCAACTTTCCTGTAGTCTTTAGAAATGTCTTGATGAAAAGTTTCTCCATTGCTCCTGAACAAGATTTCTTTTGAGTCTTTCTACTACCGCTCAACATTGTGCCTAACTTTCTTCAACTAAATCAAGAAAAAACTGAAATATTAGTATTAGGACCAAAAGAGCACAGATTGAAAACAATCACCTACCTTCATTCAGTCGGTTTAAAATGCTCTGACAAAGCCAAGAATCTAGGGGTGATAATTGATCCTGATTTGAATTTCAATTATCACATCAAATCTATTATAAAAACATCATATTATCACCTTAAAAATATTGCTAAAATCAGACGACTCATGTCCGTACAGGACTCTGAGAAACTAATTCATGCCTTTGTTTTTAGCAGACTCGATTATTGCAATGCCATTTTTACTGGATTATCTAAAAAAGCATTAAGACAGCTCCAGCTCCTACAAAATGCTGCTGCAAGAGTCCTTACTAATAGAAAAGAGATCAGCACATCAGTCCAGTTCTCAGATCTCTGCACTGGCTGCCTGTTGCTCAAAGAATTGACTTTAAAATTTTCTTAATAGTTTATAAAGCACTTTATAATAGAAATCCAAACTACATTTCCGGTCTTCTGCAGCCCCTACGTACCACTCAGACCGTTAAGATCATCAGAATCAAACCTATTAACTATACCGAGAGTCAGAAGTAAACACGGAGAAGCAGCTTTTAGTTTTTATGCTCCAACACTATGGAATAAACTTCCTGCTCATTGTAAGTCTGCCCCTACCTTGAGTTTATTTAAAACAAGGTTAAAAACTTTCTTATTTGAAGTTGTCTATTCTTAATTTTTTTAATCCCACTCACCTACTATAATTACAAGTTTCATATTTACTTTGTCTATTTTTTATCTGCTTGCTCTTTTTTTTTCTTTTTTTTTTCTTCTAACAGTATGTAGTTTTATTTTTCTTGTACAAGCACTTTGAATTGTCTTTGGCTGAAAGGTGCTATATAAATAAAGTTGCCTTGCCTTGCCTTGCCTAAAAAGTTCAGAAAAAAACAAATATTCTAACAGATAAACAGTATCAGAGGGTGAAGTCTGATCTATTGTTAATTTTTAGCTGACAGCGCACTGTTCTTAAAATTACATTTTATATGTATCAAATGAATAACTTTTGTATTTTTTTAGTTGTTGTGTCAAACCAGGAATATTTACCTGAATGTTTTAGGTAAATAATAATAATAAAAAAAAGATAATATTTTTTTAGGAGTAAATTCTAAAGTAAACACTTGCATTGAAATTTTGAGCTTCACTCAGTCTTAATGTATTTTACAAAAAAAAACATTATAGAATCAATATTTGTGGTCTAAAATAACTAATCATTCTGCATCAAATTTTCCCAGAAATATTGCTAAAATATCTTGTTCTTGTGAAACCAGCATCATCACACTATTACCTACTTCCTTAACCTTCAGTGCTTAGCCGGCCCATGGCATAGGCAAACCAGGCCGCTGTAAAGCTTCTCAAGGCCAGAAGAGAAGTTAGTTTCTTTTCCTTCTCTTAGTAATGTGCTTAAATTCAGTGGGTCGTCTCGTCTGATCTGAGGTCTCAAAAGGTCTACAGAGGTCAAAAGATTCAATTCATGAAGCAAGAGCTTGCATTTAAATTGGCTTTAAGGTACATGAAGAGTAGATTTAAAGAATTTAGCATTTCTGTTAAGTGTATTTAGGATTTTAACGTAAACCACAAAGTATTTACCGTATTGATAGATTTGTTTCCCTTCCTTATTTCACCTGGTAGTTCATGTTTACCGTTTGTTTCTGCGCTGGATTTACATCTAATGTACATTTTTACTGAAAATGAATCAGTCAATACATGTTTACCAGTGAACTCTCTCACCCTCTCAGAACAAGTAAAGCCTGAATTGTTCAAAATCAAAAGGGATACAAGAGGTGGTGCGGTGACTAATGGGTTTAACGGGAAACGGGGCCCCAAATCTGCTTGGGGCCAATAAGATCTCAGGGTGTTTCTATTTGTTTTAATCACAAATAAATTAAACAGATGAATCCCATGTCTGTCTACGTGTTTTTACTTGGGGTTTTTTCCTAAATAAAATCCCGTAATTTTGAATACAAATGTTAATTAAATGCGATGTAAATGAATAGAAGCTCGTTCCAGGCTCATTTTGTTGGTTAAATTTGAACATGTTGTTTAATTAGCGCACTTCAAAGGTGGACGGCTAAGGCGCCGGCACGTGTTGCTGCCGCACGCGCACCTGTGCGGGGCTTTAATTGGCTCTTTAAACGTGAGCGTGAGCTTAAGTGACTGCGTTTTTTATCTATTTAACCGACCCAGCAGCCGGTGGTCGCTCTGTGACAAACACACTGAAACGGAAGGTTGGTTGTGTTCATAGCGGGTTATGTAACGTCGCTCGTTAAGCGCATTAACTCTAAACCCTCCGGGGTTTTCGTCAATAGGTGAGCGAACCTGGTTTCTTGTCGTTCGATAAACAACATTTCTCCTGTTTCCAGCCCGGTCGGCAACAGCTGAGCTGATGCAGCACTGCAGCAGAGTGAGAAACGGGAGGCTTTCATCCAGAGAGACAACAGCGCATACCCGCCTTTTCCAGCCTCACCGCCTCCTCGCGCAGAGATGAACACAAACACGGAGCAGCTTGTAAATGTGATGGTCGCCTACCTCCGACAGCAGCCCAGAGAAAAATCGTGGTTATCAGAATTCCCATAGGATCCGTGAGAGGAGTATCCTGCAGGAGATAACCTTGAAAATGCTGGGCTGGCTCTTCCTCCCACACCCGCTGAGTGTGAGGTGGAGCCGAGCAACGGTGTGTGTGTGTGTGTGTGTGTGTGTGCGTGTGTGTATGTCAGGTGACAGAGCCCAGCCAGATCAGAGCCCAGCACTGCTGCCAGGAGGTCAAGTGTTGCTCTGCTGTCAGGGTCTTAACAGACCTACACACCAGACTGTAAAAAAAAAAAAATCTCATACAGTTCCATACCCAAACGAGCACATCTTCATCCTGTTGGCTCCTCTTATATTTTGCACAAGCTATGAAATAAATCACTACCATATTGGTCTGGAAATATGACTAATTACTCTTTGGTTATTTCATCTCTGGAAAAGATTTGTAAAAAGTCTTTAATTTTACACATTTTTTGAGACAACTAAAATGTCCAATATTATTGAAGCATTTTTGCACTTTGCTTTTTAAGTTTGGTCAAAGTTTCTTGGAATTTACACAAATAAATTGAAGACTTTGTGTTCCTCTGTGGTGGCATAAAGGCCCATTTATCTCACATACTGAGCAAGATGATGTGAAAACAAAAGCAAATGTTTTGAGTTTTTCCGGGCACATCCGACTGTTGGGAAAGATGCAGCACTCACTGGAGGGATAATATACCTCCTGGACTGAGAACACCTTGGGAACCTCCAGGATGAGGGATGTCTGGGTCTCCATGTTGGACCCAATTTTTCAAAAAACAGAAAACCCTGGAGGACAATCAATGGCATTTTCTTCATTTATTTCTTGACAGTGACAAACCATCAGGGTCATATTAAGACTTATTATTCCAAAAACCAACTAAACTTGGTTTAGTTGGTTACTCTTAAAAGAAATATAAACAATTCACAATACACGTATGATTCATTTCATTTTATTAAAAAGGACATACAGCATTTCTACTTTTAAGATTCAGCAGCACTGCTCTGTTTCATGAGAAACAGAATGTGTTCTAGTTTTTCTCTCCATTTGTGTGGAGAAGCGTCCTCTGGTTGGGTTTTCATCTGGCCTTAGGACCAGGCCTGGGTGGTCGATTGTTCTGGTTGGGTCCAATGTATTTCAGAGGAGTGTACTTTGGCTGCTCTATCATTTCCAGACCCAGATAAGGCTGCAGGGCTTGAGGAACACGCACGGTTCCATCCTGAAGACATACAGTCACCAAGTCAGTTACTAAAACAACTGAAGATAGAGGAAAAGATTTGCATGCATAGGACAAAAGATCAAAGTTTGTACAGAACAATATTTTCATAAGCTGTAAACATACTGCGCCAAAAATATTATTCATGTGCTTTGAATATTGTTCCATTCTGTTACAACTACAAAATGTTTTTTATTAGGGATGTATGTGATAAACTAACAATTTTGTGCAGAATTATGACAGAGCAAAATGATGCATGGTTTTCCAACTCATTAAAAAAAATGTAAATAGTGTACCGTGCGCCTTTTCATTTAGTAATATTTTTCCCGTATGGAGAAGCAGATCTCATTTAAAGTTTTTCACATCTGTGTTTATTAATACCGATTGCTTTTTAAAATGATAAAAGTTCATGTGAAATGTTTTATTTCTCATCCCTTTTTAAACTTTCACAAAAGTTTTTTTATACTTAAAATTTGAAACTAAAAGTGATATTTTAAATGTATTACATTTTAAGAAACATGTTTTATTAGCATTTTTCTTTTATATGTCTGTTTTACTAGCTAAAGTACAGAAAAAGGCACATTTTTAATCAATTACTCGATTAATCGTCAAAATAATCGAATTACTCAATCACTAAAATAATCGTTTACAGCAGTAGTAACAAACAGTACTTTTCAGAAGCTGTATGACTTTAAATTCCAATAAAATAGCTTTAAAATTGATTTTATTTGTACTCTATGTGACTTAAGAGAGTTTTTAATCACTAGTTAGTCATAAAAGCACACAGAAAATTATTATTATTTTACATTTTCCACTCAAACACTGGAAATCTGATTCTACATACCAGGCTTTCCCATTTTTATCATGTTAGCCGTTTGTGCCTTACTTTGGTTTGATGCGTCTCCAGGATGGAAATAATCATTCGAGGAATTGCACACGCTGTAGCGTTCACCTGGGTTGAAGAGAAGTAATAGACTGTAGATTTAAAGTGTAATGTGGAGCGGCAGGCGCGTACAGCAGTGGTCTGCAGCCTTACAGTGTGGGCGTACTGCAGACTGCCATCCTGCCTCTCATACAGGATGTTGAGGCGTCTGCTCTGATAATCTGTACAGTTGGACGCGCTGGAAACCTGATACACAGGAGAGGGCTCTTCAGAAATCAACCTGATCAGTTGTTCAAAGCAACAGCTGCTTGTTTTTAACTCAGCAGATGAAGATGTCTGGCGTATCTGGACTGTTTGGGGAAAGTAATGAGGCTGACCTCTCCGTAGCTGTTCCTCCCTGGCATCCACGCTTCGATGTCATACTTCCTGTAGGCGGGAAGGCCCAGCTCCTCAGTGGGCATGTCCAGCACTCTGAAATCAAACCAATGACAGCAATATCAACGAAAATACTCATGACTCAAATAACACTGAGCTGAATTACCAACAAGTCAAATCAAAGTAGAGAGTAAACATTAGGCTAACGCTAGCAAAAATGCTCTGCAGTAAAATATCACCGGCAGGAACAAAATGTCTCATCCACCCAATTACATCTTTAGAAACGAATGATAAATCTATCATAACTTTAGTCACATTATTAGACTTTGATGAAATGTTTGGATCACAGGAAACATGTAGGAAAGACTGGACGACCTAATGCAGTGCTTCCCAAAGTGTGTTGCGCAGTGCCATTGCAGGGGGGGAAGAAAATCTTTGTGCCCCTCTGATCTAATGGGTTATCTAATGAACATGTTTTGTACAAATGCAGCGTGTGGTAATTTCTTTCATTTTAAGCTATTGATGTTAGTTTGGATATCAGACTGGAACACAGGATCAGCGATCACCTAAAGTTAAATCTAATAAATAATAAAAATTCTGACTGGGACATTCCAACTTTATTAAATAACTTAAAGAGGATCATCAGTAAAATTTGTTCTTTATTAATTCAGTTAATTGCAGTGAAGCTAGAATGGATTTAATATGTTTTGTAACATACTTAGATTTTTTTTTTTTTGTTGCATCTTGTTTGTGATCTCAGATCATCTCTGATGCTGCAGTTGTTTGTTTCCTCACCTGTAGTGAAGCTCCAGCGAAGAAAACATCTCCTTCTGCAAGGAGACGAACTCCTCCAGCAGCTGTGAGCTCTCCTGTCCCGTCTCATTAGCCGTCACTCCAAACATCTCAACCTGAAGCAAAACACAAGGAAACAATAACATTAAACTTTTAAGCTTAATACGATGAATCTGTTTCAATTGGATTTTTTTCCTCTCGCCATCATTTAAAGTCTTTCCCCAGGTAAGACCTCCTTTGTGTTTGACCTTATTGAAGTGATGAACTCTGTAAAGTCCCCACGTCTCTCTGCCGGTGTCCGTCTCGGCCCTGTAGCAGGTGCTGCTGCACACTGTCCTGCAGTGAGAGACGACATGCTGGCACGATTACAGATAGAAGTCGCTCCATCTGAAAGATGAAGGAGTGAGGAGAGCTTCTAACCTGACTGGCAGGTCCTTCCAGTTTACTGCATGATCCATGAAATAACCTGTGGAAATACAAATAAAAAATGAAGCACACAACACTGATTTATGCACAAACCTTCTTCTAGCAGTAAGGGGAAGGTAAATGTCCAGTGTTTATTAATGGCTTTTCTTTAAAGAGCTATAATGTTTATTCAATAGCATGAGGAACAGAGGTGTGTGCAGTGACAATGTAAAGGTGAACAAAGCCTCACCTGCCACCCCGACCTCGCCTGTCCCAGCCAGGTTGAGGTCTGGGAATCGTGCCGGGTCCAGGGAGTAGACCTGAGAGATGTGGGCGTTTGGCTGCATCCCGCAACCCTCCTGGGGAGGACGACAGGAGAGGATAGGACGTTACTGAAATCCTGGACAGAAAACCAAGAAGGCTGGACAAAAAACAAAAAAAAAAAACATTTTACAGACAACAAAGTTTCAAATATTCTGTTTTTGATTACAGAAACAAGATTTTATGAAGGACTAATCAGGACGTCTTGAACATAAACATGTGAAAAGCTCAACCTTTTCTGATTGACTGATGTTTTTCAATTAACCGATTAACAATTGAATAGAAGAAAAGAAGTTTAGCAGCGGTTTTTTGTTGTTGTTGTTGTTTACAGTATTCGAACCAGGTGAAACTAAAATTAGGCCATTTGAAGAGTTCTGGGTAGAACACACTTAACTTCTTAATGTAGAAATTCTGCAGATGTGAAATGTGTGAACGTAAAATTTAATGACTTGTTTTTCAGCTGCTTTCTATACAGACTAATCCAACATTTATGTGTATCAACCAAAATAAAGCACAAGCTGACTCGAAATATTTCAAATAAAAAGCAAGACTATAAAAGCACTTTGAGTAACTTGTAATTGACTTAAATTATGTGAAGAAATAATAAAACAGTTTGCAGAACAAATCACATGACAGACAGGTAGAAAGTTGCTGTAGCCAAGACAGTCTCTCTTTCTTTCTTGAAAAACTGGTAGGAGAGACTCAGATTCATTAAGTTCACAAAATGAAGTGTTCAGCCCATGAAACTGTTTTCAAATCCTGCAAACAAAGACAGGTTGACTTTAAAAAATGTCTTCATACGACCAGCTGGAGCTCAATCTAACAAGCATTTAATTTAAGCCCATACTGCGGGCATTCAGTAAGATTTTACTACTGTAGCTGACAGATGTGGTACTCACAAACACCACTCCCTTCAGCATGTCGGGCACAACCATGGGAACGAAGCCCTGCAGCAGAGGAACAAAACTCAGCTTCCACTGCTTTTCTGACTGAGGACAATGACTTTACTCATTTCGCATTTATTGCAGATGATTTTTCCAAACCACAATCATACCCGTCGCTGCAATGTGTCGAGAGCAAAATTCTGGAGTGCGATTTGAAGTTTGGCCCCCGCTCCTCTTAAATAATAGGACCGATGACCGGAGACGTGAGACAAATGCCTGCAGCAGACGACAGACAGACTATGAACACTCTCACTTGTGCTACACAAGCATTGAGCACATTAGGTGAATTTCAACAGACCTCTGCCTGATGAGGCCCAATGCTTCACCGAGCTCTACGTGGCCTCTAGGCTTAAAGTCAAATTCTGCAAAGAAAGTAAGACCGTTTTCTTTGGTAAGCATGACAATAAACCCTTTAAAGCCGTTTTTAATTTACTATTAATACCACTCACCTGCTTTCTTTCCAACCAACTCCACCAGCCTAGCCTGGCTCTCATCTCCAACTGGCTTTAAAAAAAACAAGACAAAAAGGGAAACTTCACTTCCACAACTTCTGCTGCACACAAAAACCTAATTAGAAATGCCTTGGATTAGTTTGTTAAGTTCTCACCACGTCAGGGTGTGTGTTGTTGGGCAGTCGGAGCGCTTGGCTGTAATGCTCCTGGTCCAGTTCGGTGTCTCTAAGGTAGAGCTGGTTCAGTCTGTTGCGGATGTCCCGGCCCTTCTGCAGGGCCTGGGTGAACTCTGGAAGCTGCAGCAGAAACAACTTAGTCAGACACAAAAGCTGCAACACATTCAACCTCATCCGGCCATTTGGAGTAGCCAAAAGAGAAATTGAGTCCTGAGGCTGCACTTACATTAGCGAGGACCTTCTTGTCTTTTTGGTTCTGTGGAAATAATTATAAGAACATTTAGAAACAACTTTACAATACGGGTTCCATTAAAAATTGTTTTAAAAATTGATTATTCTGGTGATTATTGTGTCTTTTAAATGGATAAAGAAAGCAGGCGCATTCTGCTGATTTTTCATCTAGCCATAAACTTGTCGTTTCTTTGCTTTATCTTGTCGCATTAAGTCCAGCTGAATCAGATCAGAGCTTACATCTGAAGATTTGTGGATTCAATTTCTAACTGGTGCAAAACAAATCTCACCACAAGAATTCTGACTGTCTCACTGATGCATCTTTTCTCCTCTTCCAACTCAAAGATTTCTGTCCTCACAGCTTGGAGCTCCTGCCACACTCTCACCTGAAGCAATATGAGTACGAGGTGAAAGGTCAGTCAGTGTCATCGAAACAAAGCTACTTTGTGCATAAGAAGACATTACGACAATTTAAATGCCTTACAATTTTCCTGACATCCTCCCCTCGCAGGTCGCCCTTCCTGTTCTCCACATTAGCAATGACTTTGTGGGTCTCCTCGCACACCGTTCCCATGTCCAGCTCCGGCTTGTCGCTGTACCCTTCACGGACATGCTCGTACAGACTGCTGCGGGCTCCATGCTGGAGGCGATGCGGGACATCACCGCAGCCCCTCCGCCGGGAGAACAACTGTCCGCCTCTCGGTTGTAACACTGTCAGAGCGACGCCTCTAACTCTTGCAACCAAACTGATGCAGGTCGCCATGTTTCTCATGCAGACCATGCTGGGTTCAAGGAACCCCGGAATATCTAGCTTCATTCACACCAGTTGAGAATCCCGTAAGCTTCACTTATCCGCTGATTTTTTTAAAAATGTTTTGTTAAATAAATATATGATTATTTATATGTTCACACATTTGTTTTTGTTTTTTTTACCATAAAAAGATAGACAGTGCATTTTTATGAAATTGTGCTTCAAACCAAAAATCAAATAACATTTTATTGTTTATATATATTTTTCATTTCTGTCTGTAATTGCTAGAGCATTTATAGACAGGTATGGATATGCCTCTATTATTTATTTTATTTTTTTTCTGTTTTGTTGACCTGACTGGAAATGTTCGGTGTATTCATTGAATGCACCACGGAAGCGGAAATCAGATGGAAAACAAATATAATGAAAACAAAAAAATTAAATTAAAATTATTATTCATCAACCACAGTAAGAGCTAAACAAGAAAAAATAAAAATACAATCGTTTTTATTAGTTATTAAGCATAGCTCATTGCATTGGTACAATTCCTTTCATATGCAAACAATCAAAATTTTCAGAAGCAATTTAAGATATTCAAATATACTTCAATCGCCTTATTGACTGAAGCTAAATTTAAGTTGCTTTTATGCATTTTTCTGCCTTGCTGTTAGCCATTGCCTTCACTGCTGTTAACCTTCTCAGGTTCTGTTACCATAGCTACCGTTACCAAAATAAAACAAAAATTATTTTGGTTTTAAACAAAAATAACTGCACTCAGTTTCCCTTTACAAAATATTATATATAAATATATTTTATAACTTTTTCTATTCGACAGGAAACGGATCATCGGCAAACAATTGTCACGAGGCAAACTCAGCCAATCAGCGTGAGCGACAGTTGAACGTTGCGGTAATCCGGTTCAGACATGACAAGAGCGGCCGACGGAAGCTCAAGTCCGGGCTCGGTTTCTGGCCACAACAACTCCACTTTTTACCGCTTCACCCTCCAGCTGAGCGTGTTGGTGGCTCTGTGTTTCAGTAAACAGATATGCGTTGCAAATATGCATCTTTAGATAGGACTCCAAGAGTTTCCTTGTGAGGTTACCCTGTCGGTCTGTAGGTAGGGATGGTGTTACACCGGGCTCCATGATCAGAAACTAGCCTAACGAGGCTGCATTACAGGCCGGGGGACGAGCAATTCGGTCGAGCCCGGAGGACGGAGGAAATTCAAATGCTCCCAGGTTTCCATTAACAACCCGGCTGCTTTTTCCACAGTTTGTCTGCTCCAAACGGACTTCTCATTTTTTTCTGCTGAGAGAGGCCCAGCCAGCTTTCACGGTGGAAACAAGAAGGAGAGCAAAGGTACATGAAGCAGTAAACCGTTGCTACCACTTGAGCTTGGTCTTCAGCTCTTTCACACCCAGAATTGAATAAAAATAAACATAGAAGCTGGAAAAATCCATATGAACCTACATGCACACGAGTGTAAAAAAAATCAGTCATTAATTTTATCCCAGAAGAAAATATGTAAAGTGATCTTTTTTTTCCGTTCCCCTTTTTCTCGTTCCTTTTAGCAGAATACCATGTTTTCATTTCACGTTGTGTCTGTTCCTCAGATGAACGCTGTGCGGGAAGGCACAGTCACCTGGCGTCCCCAGCCATGGCAGGACGGGGACGGGGGAGGAGGGGAGCCTCTCTCAGACAGCGACTCAGAGGAGGAGGACTTCCCAGATGACAGCACCACCCCACTGGGGGACTACATTACCGATGGTGAGGAGGTCTCTGTCTTTGCCTGTCTGTCTCTCCTCCCATTCCTGCCTGTTGTAATTTCAGTCTCTGTCTGTGTTTTAGGGTTAAAGCAGCTCCTGGATGCTCAGCAGCTGTGTGATGTTACATTGCTTGTTGAAGGAAAAAAGTTCATGTGTCACAGGTGCAGTTGGGTAACCTTGCTTTATAGTGCTGTGGATTACTATAGCAACTAGGCGTGTCAAGGTATCCTAAAAGCTGTGCTTTGTGTTCTTGTTGCTGCTGCACACTGTCTGTCAGCTGGCTCAAAGAAGACTTTCATTTGGTCGAAGCTCAGTAATGGAATACATTATTGAAATATTTACAATTCTAAAAATCATGCAGTCGTGGTGTAGACACTAATGTCTGGTTCACATGACAAAGCACACCATCATTGTGATGGCACTAAAGATAATCTCAGGAGATGTTGCTTCTATGTGTGTTGTGTTAAACGTAACCTAGGGCACTTGATCAGGACCACTCCAACTTCAAATTGGGGATATTCAACATGTTGAATTGTCTTGGTATCACAGCATGCAGCCAGTTTAATTTGATATGTAGCCAATCAGGAAAATGTGCATTTTTCACAGACAGAAAATGCATAGCAATAATTCCATTATGAATATTAACATTATTAATTAAAGTCACAATACAAATTTAGAAAATTATTGAAATAACAAAATTCCAAGTGTAATAATCAATGTCTTATCATGTTTAGCAACAGTAGGAAATATCGTTGCTTTTGTAACGTAAATGCATGAAATAAATAAAATTTTGTGGTTAATCATACCCTAGGAATCATCATAGTCACCCACACCTGGTGGTAAATTAATGTAATGAGAAATAATAATCACTAACTCCAAACAAAGCATATTGTTTGAGATGAGCATGGACATGTCCTCTGTCCCTGTGCGTCTCAGAGTCCTGTTAGCAGCTGTGAGTCCGTACTTCCGGGCAATGTTCACCAGCCCTTTAGTGGAGTCCCGCCTCAACGAGATCCGTCTGGAGGAAGTGACGCCATCTGTCATGGAGACTGTCATCCAGTTTGTTTACACGGGTGAGGCGGGTCTTTCTCTGGAGACAGCCGAGGACTTGTTTGTGGCAGCCAACCGGCTCCAGGTCATGCCCCTTCAGGACCTGTGCTCCAGGTATGGTTGAACCTCTATGGTTCAGGTTTTTATGTTTTAGCTTTTGAAAGGGGTGCAGTACTACGTAAAATAGACTTTTTTTTTTTTTTTTTAGCTTTATATCATGTTATAATGTTACTTCCACAAGCACCTGGTGCAACTGTGAGTCTGCTGGTTCTTCATACACATTAGTTGTTAGTCCAATGCTCCTAAGAACAGTTGTAAACAGAATAAGTAGAAGCATTTTTGTGATGACGTGCTGAATCGGAGTGTCAGAAAGAACAGGGGCTTCTTAAAGAGACAGAGGCCAAATTTCAAATTGTCATATTTCTTTTAAGTCGTATTTGATATATACAGCAGTTTTATAACAACTAAAGGTAACATATACTTGATTGTGTTATAAAATGTCACTGTGTGTCTGAAAAATACAAAATGCCACCCCTTTTAATAAAATAATAATAATAAGACGGAGTTTTAACAGCCTTGCAATTATTTCACATCTGTATTTCATTGGGGTTTTTGTTGGAGGATCACTAAAAATTCCAGTAAAATATAAAAGGTCTGACCCTGATAAATAAGATTAAATAAAATTGTTGATGTTTGAAAATGTGATTAGTTTCTGTTGTACCTGTTTTACTGGACTTAACTGTTCAGTCATTTGAGTCTGACCTAAATGTTTGCATCATGTATTTATTCATTTATAAATATATATGTGTAATTGGAGTCCATACAAACTTGGACTGCATAAGAGAGCCTTGCATTTCCACTATTATTAAGAGCATAATGAATGTATGAATGGTATCAATGGAAAAAAATAATGTTTAAAAATATTCATTGAATGTTAAAGGC
The DNA here is from genome assembly GCA_922788865.1 of Poeciliopsis turneri. NCBI lineage: Eukaryota > Metazoa > Chordata > Actinopteri > Cyprinodontiformes > Poeciliidae > Poeciliopsis > Poeciliopsis turneri. The sequence continues at coordinate 1,242,537 of CAKLNU010000972.1, read as the reverse complement.
ATTGTGTCGTTTCACCATCCTCCTTTCAATCTCTCCAGGTTTCTGTTCGAGCACCTCTCAGTAGAGAACTGCCTCGGCATGTACTCGCTGGCTCGCTCGCACCACGACCAGCTGCTGCTGCGCGCCTCCCTGCGACTGGTTGCACAGCACTTCCCCCGCGTGGCGCGGCAGAAGGACTTCCTGCTGCTTGACCACGGCACCCTGGGCAGCCTGCTGAGCTCCGATCGCCTTGGAGTGGACTCTGAGGCCGAGGTTTATGACGCGGCTCGCCGCTGGGCAGAGCACCAGCCTTTGGATCGCTACGCCCACATGCCGGCACTGTTGCAACACCTGCGCCCGGGACTCCTGTCCCAGGAGGAGAGCCGACGGCTGAGCCAAGAGCTGGGGCCCGCTGCTGCTGGAGAGGGCCTGGGGGGCCCTCTGAGACCAAGGGAAGGCATGTTTGAGAAAAAGATCGTCTGTGTGGATCTGACACCTCGGGAAGATGAGAACTTGGCTCTGAAGGAGTACACTGTGGACTGCTTTGACCCTCGGACAGGGAAGTGGGAGAAGTTAGCGGCTCTGTGTTCTCTGGTGAGCCCAGGGTGCACGGCGGTGGGGGACAGGTTGTTTGTAGCTGGGGGGATACTCCGGACCGGCTCTGTCTCTGCCGCCGTACACGAGTATGACGCCGTGTTGGACAGATGGATAGAAAGGCCTGCGATGGGCCAACCCCGCGCCATGCTGGGCCTGCTGGGCTGCGGCGAGTCGATCTACGCCTTGGGTGGTTGTAACCGCTCCGCCCTGCTGGACTCCAGTGAAGCGCTGAATCTGACGTCGCTGCAATGGGGTCCCGGGCCGCGACTCCCACTCCCCCTGCGAGCGTTCGCCTGCGCGTCTCTGCGTGGACGCCTCTACCTCCTAGGTGGAACCACGCTTGAACAGAACAGGGCGGTGGTGCATTCAGGTGTGCTCATTTATCACACCTTGGCTAACTACTGGACACGGATAGCGCTGGACTCCGGCACCACATGCCTCGCTGGAGGTGTGGCGGTGAGAGGAGGGGTCTGCGCCATCGGAGGATACATGAGGGATACCACCAAGTTCCTGGATGGGAATTACACCAACCTGGAGACTTTAGATGCAACGGGTCGCGTCTTCTTCTTCAGAGAGGGGAGGGGGACGGGGATTGAAAGGGAGGTGACAGGGGGAGGGGTGATGATCAGCGCAGAGCAACGGAGGGTAGCCTGCGGTGGAAGTGACCGGGCTCCGAGTCCTGTTGTCTTTCCCGGTTTGCCACGGCGGATAGCCGCAGGGGGCGTCGCTCGGTGGAAGAGGAGGATTTATGTGCTGGGAGGAGAAAATGGCTCGCGTTTCTATGACAGCGTGTACTGCTGGAAGCCTGGCTGGCGCAGCTGGGTGCAGAGGCGGGAAAAACTTCCCGGAGAGACTGGAGGGGTCAGCCAGTTTGGGTGTACCACTCTTAAATTCCCCAAAAAGCACATCCTGTCCAGACTGAGACTAGCCAAAGAAAACTGCAAGAAGCCCAACGACTAACTCGACAGAAAAGCCCGGCAGAGGCAGCCTTTCTTTGGCTGCTTAATGATCTCATGCAATGTTGTTTTAATTAATTTAAAGCAGAATATCTACTTTTCTACATGTGTGCAGCCACCATGCAGGCCTATAACAGATTAGATCCTATAAAAGGGATTATCTCTGATAGTCAAAGAGGAGAGTTGGGCACTTGAATGTTTCCTAATTCACCATTTAGCAAAGGAATAAATTCCTTTCAAAGAAGAAAATGTGACATTTTTGGCTTTTTGTTCTCGTTTTATTTTTGAAGCTATTTAAAAATCACTAATGCTGTGAATTTCCTTTTTCTCATTGCGTTGTTTAGAAACTGAAATGTTTTATGATGTGTTAAAAGTGATCTTATGTCCTATCTGGGCCTGTGATGTGCGGTGACACTGCAGTTAAGGGCTACACAAATAAACTTCATAGCAAAATATGACATTCAGCACCTTTTCTTGCCCTTTGTTAATTCAGATGACAACATTCAGTTCAAGGGAGGATTGTAAATGAATATTTCCATTACTAGAGTTTGGGTGGGTATGATGTAGAACAGCTACATTTGAGCTTGCAATGAGTTTAGAATCCTTTAAAGCTGCAGTATATAATTTTTGTAAGCAATATTTATTTAAAATATTTGTTAAAATTGTCACTATGTTCTGACAGTACAAAATGAGACAGATAATTTGTGAAAATCAAGCTCCTCTGCATCCTCCCTGTGGTTCTACTGCCATTTGCAGAAATACAACTGATAGGTATTTTCTGAACCTACATGAAAAGAGAACCACAGACAACGTTTGAGTTTTTAAGCAAGTCTTTTGCAAAAGGAGAAGCTGTGTTTATCCAGTTCCTCAAGGTGTCTGCCATGCGTTCTGACTCTCTGCATCAGAACTGGTCCTTTATTACAAAGCATAGCAGGAAAGGAATGTGGAGGGAGGCAGTCTAGGGAGTATCACAAGATAAAAAGTGGCTGTAGCTTCAAGGTCTGTACGCAGCTGCAGCTACAGCGCCAGAGTCTAACAAGTTCCTTTTCTCAGGGATGTGAATACTAAACCTATTAAAACTACAAATGGAAGAATGATAACAAAAAACAATTATTCTAACAACTACACTCTCTCAGAAACAATTAGAGCCAGAAGGAGGGTCTTAGTGCTGTCAATCAAGCTCATGTGTACTCCTTTGCTGTCTGCTACTCTACAGCTCCAATTCCCAAAGTAGTTAGCATGACCACTGATGAAGGTGCATAAACACTGAGGAGCACATACACAGGATTGATTCACAGCACTAGGTCTTGATTTAACAAGGGCTGCAATTGTATCTTTTCAAACCAGGTGGGTTTGAAATCATCCTTTGGAAACTGCAGTTTGTTTACTCTGATAAGCTACTGAATATTTTTCCTCGTGAAATATTTAGGTGCGACAACAGAGCAAATAGTGAAGATATCAAGAAGGGGGCAAATGCAGTCATACGTTTTGAAAGCATAAACCAAATATAACATCCATGGTATAGATCCTTTCTTCCAGCACTCTGTGTTCTTAGTAAGCATCTGGTTTATATAGTTCTTATGATCCAAACAGCTTCTTGATAGCTTTCATTTAAAAGAAGTGGCATTGTCCAATTAAAGGACCAGCCTACTTTTTGTAAAAACAGAATTTCTTGATGACTAGAAGAGGAAGTCGGCATTGAGGCAAGTCAATGTTGGTAAAATGGCTGTCAAAGCAAAAAAAAAAAAAAAGAAAATGCCCACGTTTCACCTTAATTTTCTACCAATGGGCAACGGAAAGGAGCTGATGTGACATAAAAAGTTAAGAGAGCTATAAAAAGTATCCAAAAACAACAGATTACCTGTTGACTTCTTTTCATGGTTTGGTGTTAATAATTACTCTAATAAATAAACTGCTGAATCTGCATATTACCCCATCTGATCAAAGTTCCCAGTTAAACTGACCAACCTGAACTGTCGTACCCAGCTTTTCCATTACATCAACGTTCCTGAAACCCAGCAGGCTTCACTTGAAAGCTGCAGATGTTGTGAGAACTGAGAAAAGTTTCAGGTTTGACTAAAAGGAGCGATGGCGGAACCCTCATCAGAAAACGTGACCATCAACAATCCCGCCGACATTGCTGTCATCGCTGGATACTTCATGATGGTCATCGCCGTTGGCGTTTGGGTGAGCTTTGCAGACTTTGTGCCTGATAACAAAGAAGTTTGGGAAGAAATGTATAAAGTGGGTATAAGCATGAAAACTCTTGACCTCTCTGTGTGCCTTAGTCCATGCTTCGGACCAATCGTGGAACGGTGGGAGGATATTTCCTGGCAGGACGGTCCATGGCTTGGTGGTCGGTGAGTCTAGAAGGCAACAGGAACTTGACCTTTGATCAAAAGTAATATGAGCTGGTTTGTTAGAAAAATAATGAAGAATTGCAGCACAGAGTCGCTGAGGGATGATTTTAGTGGAAGATGTCCAATTTTGTGATTCAAACGGAGAACATCTCCACGTTTCTTTATGAATGCTAATTGTTGTTTTTACCAAGTTGCACAAACTGATTTCCATTTTTAGATGTTGCCTTTTTCAGGGATGGGGTTTCTAACCACAGAAACTTTATTGTATTTTGTTCAGGATAAGTTCTGTGAAAAAAAAAACGCCTACACTGTTTATGAACACAGAATTGTTTGAAGTATATCTGAATCAGTTTCCTAAAAGAAAAGATTTTGTTACCTTTATCTTACTGCATTCCCATGAATCCTGGCGGTTCTGAGTGCGTTTGTGTTGCAGGTTGGTGCTTCACTGTTTGCCAGTAATATTGGGAGCGGTCATTTTGTGGGCCTGGCAGGAACCGGGTCAGCGGGGGGCATCGCTGTGGGAGGCTTCGAGTGGAACGTAAGCAGCGTAGCTGTAAAGATGCTGATGTTGTACAGCATGGAGAATAAAAAAAGTCTTCATACCTTTGAAATTTTTTCACAGTTTGTCACACTACAGCCAATGAAACACTTTGGAGTAATCTTTTTTTATTGGGATTTTATGTGGTATATCAGGCTCTGTTCATCGTGTTGCTGCTGGGCTGGCTCTTCGTACCCGTCTACCTCACAGCCGGGGTAAGAAGCTCCTGTCTGTGCTCTCATTTGCTCAGAATGACCCGACCCTTCACTGCTGTGATGGGCTGAAATTCCCCCATAGGTGATCACGATGCCTCAGTACCTGAAGAAGAGGTTCGGCGGGGCCAGGATCAGCCTCTACCTGTCCGTCATCTCTCTCTTCCTTTACATTTTCACCAAGATCTCAGTGAGTCGAGCTGTCCGGTGAGTAAAACTCCACTTATTGCGTTGCTTACTCTGATCCATCTGTTTCTTCCCTCCAGGTGGATATGTTTTCTGGAGCTGTGTTTATCCAGCAGGCGTTAGGCTGGAATATATATGTGTCTGTGATCGCGCTTCTGTTAATCACAGCCTTGTACACTGTCACAGGTAATATAGAAGTATGGTTTCAATTTATTCTTCCCCTAGAAGAGATGTGGGGAATCTTTCAGCAACATTATGTCACAATGCTAATTGTAGAAAAAAAAAACAATCCTCAAAGGGAGAGGTATGATGCAAAATTCATATTATAATACTATTCCTTCAACACAAACATACCTAGAATGTTGCTGTGATTCTCACATGCATGTTTGAGGAATCCCTGATTCTCCAGTTGCAGTCATTCGCCTAGTGGAGTCACATATGAGCTCATCAGACAAACTGCTGTCTAGTCCAACACGAACACTAGTGTTGGACTAGACACAGTTGTTTACAGTTGTTTACAGTTGTAAACCGCATAAAGGAGAAGCATTACGATGAAGGAAAGAGCAGGTGCTTCTTAAAGAGACGGAGGCAACTTTCAAGGCGTCAAATTGCAAAGCCAACTTTCTTTTAAGTTATGTTTGGTTTATGCAGCTTTTTTATTACATATGAAGGTAGCATAGCTACTTAATTTTGCTATAGAAATACCACCATACTTAACAGTGGAAGTCATTAATTTCACTCATCACTCCCGAATAACTGGTTGGTATGATAACATCCAATCGTTATGGAAACCCACCGTTTGTTGCAATTCTCTAATAACGAGCTTTGGAGATGTTTTAACAGTCCTTACCGTTCTGATATCCCTGGTTTTTATTAAAATTTATTTTTTATTGTTTCTGGGTTTATTTAATTTCTTTTTTTGAACACCAATAAATAAATGAATGTGCTCAAATTATAGGTTGGATTAAACCGTCTGGTAACAAACGGCTTCGACACTTTATCGTTTATATCTTTAAGACTCTGTAATTTTCTAAAATGTTTTATTATGTATGCTTCCCAGGTGGCCTCGCAGCTCTAATGTACACAGACACTTTTCAGACATTTGTCATCATCGCTGGGGCTTTCATCCTTACCGGCTTCTGTGAGTAAAAACATTCCAGGGTCTCATCTGTGTTCTTTCTGGTTTCTACAAATAAGAAGGTGAACACATTGTTGATAGTAGAAAATGCATCCTGGTTTAGAATGAAGACAAACACAGAAATGTTTGCAAAGTGGCGATCAACAGTTTGTTCTGATTAAGCAGATGATTCACACTCTCAGTTAGGACAGCCTGACACTGCAAGAGAGCAACAACCACAGGAAGTCTGTAATCAAACTGACACCAAGTTGGTTTTTCTGTGATTCTCTTCCCCCACCTGTCATCTTCAGCCTTTGCTGAAATCGGCGGCTACAGCGCCCTGCTTACCAAATACTATTCTGCCATTCCGAGTAACTTCTCCTCCCTGGACACCCAGCGCTATAACATCTCCTCCCAGTGCTACACCCCGAGACAGGACGCCTTCAGCCTGCTGAGGGACTCGACTGTGGGGGACCTGCCCTGGCCTGGTGTCGTGTTCGGGATGACAATAGGGGGGATCTGGTACTGGTGCTCTGATCAGGTGAGCAACACCATGTGAGCCGAACTGAAACAAGCCAACTCGCTTCGAACTCTATGTGCACAACCAGAGATGGAAGGGAAAGGCAATAATGATGCATCCTGAGGGGTTTCATGCACTGCAGCACATTCTGCTGTTAAACATTTGTTGGATTTAAGATTTGGGCAAAGGGCAGTGAAATGTATTAGTTCAGGGATGAGCACTTAAGGGTAATTGGTCATGTGGAAAAAAAAAAAAACCCTACAGCCTCTGTTGGATCTTAGGTTTTACAGATCAGAGTGGTTAAACTTTAAAGTAATCTGATCCTGAACAGACTGTAAAATATAACTTCAGAAAACTGGCAGCAAAAAAGCCTGAAAGAAAAAAATCTACTCTCCACCCAGGGAGGTTTGCTGTGATGTTTGGTTTTCAACAGAGGTAGTGCTGTGCATTCTGGACGAACGTCCATCTAAACTTGTGTCACATTCCCAGAAGTCTTGTGGTTCAAAGTCATCTCACATGCAGCCTACAAAAAAAACAACAGGCCCAATGTGTTACTTCCCAGTAACAAAGCCATTTGTAGATTCCATGTTTGTGCATGCTTGTTGTCGTCTCCAGGTGATTGTCCAGAGGTGCCTGGCAGCTCGCAGTCTCACCCATGTGAAGGCTGGCTGCATTGTGTGTGGCTACCTCAAACTGCTTCCCATGTTCCTCATGGTGTTCCCTGGCATGATCAGCAGGATCCTCTACCCAAGTGAGTTGCCATGGCAAATGATCGCTAGACCCCTACAAACCTGTCTGAATGGATTCAGTCTATAAAATCAGACTCTAAATTAGTCCTTAAGGCAAGACTTTATTTTTTGAGGGGTGAGAAAATAAAAATACTCCCAGTTAAGAGTTTTATTTGATCTGTACAGTTAATCATAATGTTTTATGACACACAATTGGCTTGTCTGAACAAACTCTTCATTGATTTGATACCCATCTAATCAACAGGTCTCCATGTACATGATGGAGTTCCTCAGGGTTCAGTTCTGTGCCGCTTTTGTTTTGTATACAGTCTTCATTTAAATGTGCTTTGTCTTCTTGGAAACGGTTCCAGAAATACATGAAGCTGAAGGTGCTGCTGGCACTCCTTGGATTTAAGGCTGCTAAGGGTGATTTTCAGAAGTTATCATTTGTCTGTAAATGTTTTATGTGAGGGATCTTTTTTATGATGGTGTTATTTTACATTAAGCTGCTAGTTTGCCAGGATTCTCTTTTAAAAGTGATTTTTAATCTCAGGGGAATTTGCTTGGTGAAATGAAAGTTTACAGCCAGTGGCCCAGAAAACATCTGAAGTTTGCTGATGAAACACATGACTTCATCTCGGCTATAGACATAAAGCATAAATATAATGGTGTTTCTGTCTCTCTGTAGATGAGGTTGGCTGTGTGGTCCCAGAAATTTGTAAGGAGGTCTGTGGAACTGAAGTGGGCTGCTCTAACATAGCTTATCCTAAACTGGTGGTTACAGTCATGCCCAGTGGTAAGAGTAAATACAGATTACATACATTAATATTTTGTAAGGATGTTACAGTGAGAAAAATAAATATTTGAACACCTTGTGACTTTACAAGTTCTCTCACTTAGAAGTCGTGGAGGGGTCTGAAATTTTTATAATCTAAAAAAGAATCAGGAAATCATAATATATGATTTTTTAATAATTTATTTGTGTGTTACTGCTGCAATTGAGTATGTGAACACCTGTGAAAATCAATGTTAATATTTGGTACAGAAGCCTTTGTTTGCAATCACAGAGGCCAATCGTTTCCTGTAGTTTTTCACCTGCACACAAATCTCCTCTAGATCAGCCAGGTTTCTGGGATGTTTGAGTAGTTTCCCACACATCTACTATCCAATTCAATCCATTATCTGAGCCAAATTGTCACATGTAAAGCAATAAGTGACGATGTTCAAGGACAACCCAGAAACCAGGAAGGCTTCAGCCTGAAGTGGAAACTGCTGGAACTCCAGTGTCATTATCCACAGTGATACAGGTTTAAGACGATCCACAATAAAATTCAAGTGCAGTGCTTGTTTTTAAAACGTTGCACATGTTGAACATTCTTTAATGCATCAGAAATGACCAGGACCTTTATGCTCCAGTGACTGTGTTCAAACTTCGGGCTGGAAATTCTCACCAGGTTTTCGTTTTTAAGTTTCACGCGGAATGTTCATTTGTCTCTGTCCAGGTCTGCGAGGGCTGATGCTGGCTGTCATGCTGGCAGCTCTCATGTCTTCTTTGGCCTCCATCTTTAACAGCAGCAGCACTCTGTTCACCATGGACATCTGGACCCGCATCAGACCACAAGCCACCGAGCGGGAGCTCATCGTTGTAGGCCGGTAAATGGATCATAACACGAACAACAGCAGCCCAGTTACAGTGCCTTGCAAAGTTGTGCCTTTAAGTTTTCCACTTAGGGAACACATACTGCTCTGTTTTGCTTAAGATTAGAGGTCATAGACTAACCAATGAGAGCATAACTGTCAATTTTATTTGTACATCATACTTCAGCAGCAAAGCATATCCATACAACTATATGCTGTTGCTCTGCTCTTCAGTGTCTGGGTTCTATGTATTGTGGCCATCAGCATCTGCTGGATCCCCATTGTTCAGGCAGCGCAGAGCGGTCAGCTGTTTGACTACATCCAGTCAGTCTCCAGTTATCTGTCTCCACCCATTGCCTCCGTCTTCCTGCTGGCTGTTTTTGTCAAACGGGTCAATGAAACAGTAAGAAAAGATACTGTGATATGAGTTCATTTCAGGTCATACCCTTTAAACATAAACACAATGTTGGTTTTTTCTCTCCCATGAACCTTAAGGGGGCTTTCTGGGGCCTTATTGGTGGTCTGGTGATGGGTCTGTGTCGGATGTTGCCTGAATTCTGGTTTGGTACCGGCAGCTGTATTTTCCCCTCTCAATGCCCTTTCCTGGTGTGTGGCATCCACTACTTACACTTTGCCATCATCCTGTTTACCTGCACATCAGTGCTGGTGCTTCTGGTCAGCTTCTGCACAGAGCCCATTGAGGATAAACATGTAAGTGACAGATTTAAAGGATGGGTCAGGCTGCAGAAAACGACTCGAGAGCTCAAAATCTTTTGTTTCTTTCAGCTCTATCGTCTGGTATTCAGTCTACGTCACTCTAAAGAAGAGAGGGAGGATCTGGACTGGGAGCAAGAAGAAAGAGCCAGAAGAGCCCGCAAGGAGGCGAAGGAGAGGATGAGAGAGAAGGCTAATGTAGTTACAGGTGGGAAATAAGAAATAAGCAAAAAGGTGGGCACAAAAAAAAATTTATCTACAAACATGCATCATTTCTTTTAGAAACTGAGCAAGATAAAAAGTCTGGACTGTGCCGCCTGGTTGGTGGATTCTGCGGCCTTAATGGAGACCAACAGGTTCAGGATGAGGATGCAGCCGAGGATCTGGAACCTCAGATGCCCGACATCAGTGAGAAAGCAGTGTGGAAGAACACTGTGGACTTCAACGCTCTGGTCATGATGGCTGTTGCAGTTTTTATGTGGGGATACTTTGCCTGACTGAATCATTTTGTTCCGAGCTGAAGGTGGTGTGATCGCATCTGCTGCCAATTACAGAACTGGAGTAAATCTTCAAATGAAACCTTGTCGCCATCTGCTGGCAGTGTTTTGTTATTGCACCACAGTGATCTCTAAAACTCTTGGAACCAAGGTCAGATGTTAACAAAAAAATATACTTTACAACAAATATATATAAATTGTCACTTAATGTATAATTTCACAATAAATAAGGCAATTAAGGTTTTTCTTGCTTTAAAGTAACCTGCTCTGGCTTTAACACCAGTATGTTACATCTACTATTATGGAAGCCATCATATTTAATGTTTGTAGTAAAACTTTATGGTAACATCAATACATGTGTAAAAGTAATCTGAACAAAATGTGCTTATGAATTAAATCATTTAGTGCATGTCCAAATACTTTGGATTGTGTAATGTTTCTGCAGAAATGGATTGTGAACAGAAAACTGAAGCCTTTTTCCAAATATTCAGTCTATAGTTTAATTGTAAAGAGTAAAAAAAAAAATACTTCAAGGTTCATGATTTTCAAAAAAAAAATATTTGAAAAGTGGGACGTACATATTTGTATGCGATGGCCGTTACTCTAATACCTATAATATCTAAAGCTATTAAAGGACAATATTAGTCAGGTAAGAAGCCTCACTGGTGCCTCTGAGGAAAGAAAGGCAATGGAAAGAAAACTTGATACATTCTGTAGGGACTGAGGGTCAAAACGGTTCTTTAGGTTGTAAAGGTTCCAGACCTGGTTTAGATCAAATTTCAAGAGTTGAAATGGCCCAGTCAAGTCCAGACCTACGGTAATCTGATTGTCTCAGACTCTACATCCAATTGGGCTGCACATGAACCGTTTCATAAAGCACCATGAGGAAACATGTGTCTACATAAAAGTGGTAGAGATGTACCTCAAAAAGACTGGTCCTACAATGTAATGGTTTAGGGGACCTGGATAAAAGCACTTCAGATTATTAATACAACTTTGTGTTGCTATTATATGTAAAATCTTTGAAACAGCACAGGGAAAAGTTCACAAGCTTACTACATTTCAGAGGTGCAAACATTTCATCCCTGCAGCTTTAATGATCAGATTGAACAGAACCCCTGTTATCAGATACAAATGCCATTAAAGCATCTGGTTACACTCTGATCCAATCAGTCATTCCTAAAGGTGTGAAGGAGAGAAAGTTTAAGTAGCTCATAAATGCATTAATAAAGTTTATCCCACACATTTAAACTTTGGTTCACAAGAAATCAATGTGAGCTGTAAGTGGCTTGAAACCACCGAGCTGCAACCAGCCAGCGCGATTTAGAAAACGCGCAATGTGGATCAGCGTATAAAAAGACATACCAGGTAGTGGTTCAGATTTCCAGTTTTAATCATCACTTCTGTTTTATTTAAGCAGATATTTCCCATTAGCATTGTACACATCTGCCACCTACAGAGTTCTCCCATGACTACCCAACCATCTTCCCAACTCCATGCAGAGGTTCAGCATCATTCATCACATCAGTTCTTCAATGTCCAGTCTGTCAGCTTGCAGGGGTGGGGAGGGAGGTTAAAAGCAAAGGAGGAGAGGGCAAAGATAAATAGATTCCATTTTTTATTGTCCCCTCCCCCAATATTGAAAAGTCAGAGCCATCACCAGGCACTGTTCTTGCACACGCAATAATTTAAATGGACCCAGGGGAGCTGGATGGAGTGTGTGAAGCATTGGAAAACTGTGCAACTTTTGTGTTCTGATCATCTGTGAGGTATCTGATGCCTCGGTCTCCAGAAGGGTGGGGTAAGAGGTAGGGGGGCTTTTAAGGCTGGAAGCTGGTATAGAGAGTTTCTGGTGTTTGTGGTGGATAGTTGAACACACTTCAAAGTATGAATGATGGCTCTGTTGAGGTGGAGGGAAGGATAAAAGAAGGGCATATTTAAAATAAAGATGGCATATTAAAATAAAAAAAGAAAACTTCAGTAGGATGACAGACTGATACACAAAGAAAACAGTCCTCATGAATAAAAGCAAATACAACAGTAAACATCCAGACACAAAAACCCAATAAAAACAACCAAACAAAAACAAAAATGGCAAAACAAGCATAAAGAATCAATCAAACCATACAAAGTGACATCAGGCCTTTCCAAAGTGACATCGAGTTTCTCCTTTTAAATCCCATTCAAGTCTGTCTCCCATAATTCTCTGTAAACCGGACAGTGGCTCCCATTTATGGCTGGTCAGCAAGGTCAGGGTCCGCTCCGTAACAATGACCGGGCGGCTCTCTGAGACCTGGACTCGGGGCAAGAGGGGGCATCCGGAACTGGACTCAGAATGAGTATCAGTGACGAGCAGTAAATTCAGCAGCATCAGTAGGGGACTGATCAACTTAATACATCATTACAGCACATTCAGAACAGAGAAATGCATGGTGCAGGACAGCTACAAATGGCATCTTCTACAACCGGAAAAAAAAAAAGAATCAAGTTTGCTTTATACAATCACATTTCTGTAATAACTTGAAACATTCTGCACTGAAAGGTTTTACATGTCCCTTGAAGCCCGTCTGTACAGCTAAACATGGATGCTTGGGGCAAAACAACGCAGGACACGTGTTGGGAGCTGAAAGCACGCTGGTGGGCATTACATTTCTATACGTCACTTCATGAATGCTAATCTCAATCCAAAACACTGCAACGTTTTCACATAAAATCGCCTACTGTAACATCCATGTGCATATTTAAACAGAACCCCCTCAGAGACGAGACTGACAGCAGCAGGAAAGGACCCCAACCCTGGTGTACAAACTTTTATTAGCCACTCTAGGGGGGAGAGAAGGATTCTGGAGCAGTTGGAAAGAGAAAAAAAAAGGCAAGGAGTGTGATTCTTCAGATCTTAACTTCTCTCTATTGACAGAAAGAAGGAGAAAGAAGAGGAGACAAGCAGTCTTGGAGTGCTGATTCCTCCCCCGTTGCCCTCTGTACCCCAAGTTCTCAGACCAGTGATGGAGAGATGAGAGGAGGTATGCAATGAGATGAGACTTGGTTTGCACTGTCTACCTGGCCTCCTCCCTCCGTTCTTCCCTCTTGCTGCGGATGGGCTGGGAGCCGTCTGCAGGCTGCTGCACCCAGTTGTTGTCATGGAGCCCAACCCGGCAACCCGGAGTGTCCTTGTCTGTACGCCGGCAGCACATCCAGTAGGAACGTCCGTAAGGCAGGTCATGGTGGTAAGGTTTGGGGTGCCAGCGGCACAAAGAAACGTCCCCGCGCTCATACTGACGCTTGCACTGTTTGCAGGGGTCGTCTCTGTAAAGGGGGTCCTGGTTCCAGCGCGAGTCCACCGCGCGCACCCCATAGGTTTCGATCAATGCCTTAAAGTAGTGACAGGTGCACTTAAGGGCTGCCAGAGAGCGAGTGGGAAGGTAGCTGAAGATGTTCACCATGATGTGGTCGGGGAGCAGCAACATATACTGTCTCGGCTCAAGGAGCCGCTGGATCTGAAAACGGATCTCCAGGAAGTCGTGTGACACGTGGCGGTAAAGGCGACACAGCGAAGGGTCAGAGCAGTCCTCCCCGACACCAGGGGAGTCTGGACGTGTCGCTCGCTCCACTGAGCCCACTGTCACCCCTGTGCCAGGACTGTTGTTGTTGGCGCAGTCCAAAGAGCACATTCCTGCCCCACTGCCAGATGTCTTTGCAGTTAGATCGTCCTCTGGTCCCCTAGGGGACTGAAGGAAAAAAAGCTGTCCAGGAGGGGGATCGTCTGATGATGGGTCAGTTGAGCTGCCAACACCACCACCTCCTCCCGCTGTAGGCATTGCGAAACACACCGTTTCCTCCTGCACATTCTCAGTGCTGTCCTTGCCATAGAAGACACACTGGTCCACAGCACCCGTCACCACAACCTCCACATGGAACCCAGTCACTCGTTCCCTCCCAACGCCCCCTTTCTTCTCCCCTGTGGAGAGCTCCTGGTTGGGGTCCGGGGTGCCGCAGGACGGATTGTCTTGATGGAGATCTACGTCTGGCTTGGAGGTGGAAGCTGTGGCGGCAAGCAGCAGACTACTGGGATCTCTTGAAGACGGACTGACGAGCTGGTACAAGTCACAGGTGATTTTCTCTTTGGCCCTGGCAGCTGCCTGGTTACTCCCTCCACCACAGCTCATAAACATACAGCGGGACCGGCCAGCTGGCTCCAGTTGTGAGCGTGGGTCCATATTTGACACTCTGAAAGCTATCCTCACCTCCCCATGGGTGTGGTTGGGTGGTGGAGGTGGCGTTACAGTCTCCCCTCTTCTGAGCTCCCCATCTCCACTTTGATTATTTGAAGGTACTCCAGATCCAGAACCTAGATGGAGGCGATTCTCAAGGGTCTGAGATTCAAAGTGTGCGATGGCCTGAGCCACCCTGCACGACTCCTGCTCCTCCTCGAATTCCTGATCCGTCTGGATTGGAGATGATGGCTTTTGGGATTCGTTAGAGGCTTGACTGTCTGAGCTGTTTGATTCAAACAGCATGGGAGAAGGGTCAGAGACTGTACCTCGGAGCAGAGTATGTTGGTTGTGGGGGAAGTCCTGACTATGAGAGGTGGTAAGCGAATGGTGGTGCTGCTGGTTTCCATGAACTGCCACAATGCCCTGAAGGGCCATGGCGGTCCTCTGTTCCACCAAGGCAACCATCTCAGCCACAGATAGCAGATCTGTCTCATTCACACCTAATGCTAGCTCTTCGGGGCTTGGAGGTCCTATGGAGGTGTCAGGAGTCGGGGCTTGGGAGCGCGTTGGAGGGTCGTAGGATGAGCACCGCCTTCGTCTTTTGGCTTTACTGCAATCTGTTGCCCAGTTACCTTTAACCTGTGGAAACAGAAAGTGATTTAATTTGAGGCTACACACAATTGTCCAGCTACAAAACACTCTGATAAAGCTATCAGAGTGTGATGGTGATCATTCGCTACAGTATTGTCTATATCCATCGTAATCACATTGAACGACATCCCCTCAACCCTATGATCGTAGTCACCCCTACATTAAAGGATAGTGGAAAGCCATCCAGATATAGTCAAATATATACTGCTCAAAAAAATAAAGGGAACACTCAAACAACACAATATAACTCCAAGTACATCAAACTTCTGTGAAATCAAACTGTCCACTTAGGAAGCAACACTGATTGACAATCAACAATGATTTTGTTGTCAGCACATTCAACTTTGTACAGGACAAAGTATTCAATGAGAATATTTCATTCATTCAGATCTAGGATGTGTTATTTGAGTGTTCCCTTTATTTTTTTGAGCAGTGTATTTGAATGCATGTGATCCATGAAATGCAAGCAGTCCTGTGTGATTTCAAGACGCAGAGATTAAATTTGCACATGAATGTTTCATTTTATGTTTTTCTCTCCATAGAAGCTACTCCTGATCTGGCACTCTGTTTGATTTTGGTACCTTCCTGGAGGAGGGCACCAGCTGAAATAATCATGAACTAAATGTTGTCCCTTTTCTGTTATTAGTGTTTTACTTTTATTAACATCAAACATAATAGTACATCAGTTCTGTTTCCTTTCGTGCATTCTGCTCTGTCTTACAGCTGTGGCAAATGGCTGCTGGTATTGATTCTGGATCTGTTGGAGGTTTCTTCCTGATAAATGGTTTTTCCTCTTCAATGTTACTACAATGATGATCAGTATGTGAGATCACTGTAAAGTCAACCACTCAATGGAAGTGATTGTCCAACATGTTGCTACATGCTCATCCAGAAGAGATGCATGATACAAGTCAATGACTGCTCCATAGGAGATCAAAACTGCAATATCTGATAGATTTTCAGCTGGTGCGGTTTGCTTTCACAATGCACTGTTTCAAATTAACTAGACACTCTGGAAAACTTGTTCTCCTCACCTGTGGTGGCACTACACTGAAGGACCACTGAAGGAAACGACAAAAATCTCTAAAGAAGACACGGCTGTTACTTAATTCTTTATGAAATATAGGAAAAAAATTGAGTGGTATCAAAGTTTAGCAGTAGGATTTCTGTTGTCTTTCATAAGTGACTACATGCCATATCTCCCATGAGCACTAGACCCATATGTTTGTTTTGGTTGCCTTAACCCAGAATGCCTTGCACTATAATCCACTTCCAGCTTATGAAGCAGCCTCTGGTTCTCTTGGCATTCACATACGCAGTCAAACCACACCAGGGTTCAAAACCAAGCCCTGGGTTTTTAGGTGGACCGGAGTTCGCTCTTTTTGGTCCATATAAGAGTTGCATATTCACATCTCCCCAGACAAATCAGACTTTCGAGCAAACAAACCAGAGCTCGATTAAAGCGACCTTAGCTATAAACGTTTTTAAATACTCTGATATTGTACCTGAACTACAGGAATACTGAAATTGTAAAAGAGATATACACCCCTCTGTTAGGTTCTCACCTTCATGGCACTCGGTCTGGGCTGGCCTGCTCCACTGAACTGGTGTGCAACAAAAAAGGCAATCTTCTCCTTTGTGTTCCCTGGTTTGATAACATACCAGGTGTCCAACAGCACGCGCCCATCTTGCATCTGAGACCCTGTAGTTGGTGGCGAGGGCGGAGCAGGAGGAGGCTGAGAGGCCTGGGTTTGTGTAATGGCGCCAGATTCAAGCTCAGGTTCAGGTGGCGTGTTCTCTGACCCCACATCCTCCTCCTCCTTTCCCTCCTTACCCCCAACTATCATCCCTACATCTTCACTTTCTTCCAGCGTCCTCCTGGCACCTTGAGAGAGCTCAGCCTTGCAGACCGAGGGGGAACCTGCCCCACTGGCTCCTCCACTGTTGCCCCCCGAGCCTGGACTCCGAGCTTTGTTCTGGGAGTAGGTGCCGAAGGGGCGAGGGCACCACAGCCGGATGTGGGAGAAGGTGTCTCGGTCCATCAGGATGAGGACCACCGTGGCATATCTGCATCTACGCTGGCCAGCAAACACCAGGAGCGCTCATCGTTCGTCTCTGATCCCGTAGCCACCAGACTGGCACCAAAACCAACACCGGGCATAAAACCTGCATCAAGAAAACAGAAAAAAGGTTCAAATTACTGTTTCTGCTGGTTCCACCAACTCAAATTAAAGACTTCAGAGCATTTTAAAAGATTATCCATGAAACTTAAGACCTGTATGAAATAAAAATTGAATATTAAGGAATACAAAAAATACAATTAAATACAAACTACAAAATATTAAATATTGATAAATCAAATCAAATTTTATTTGTATAGCACATTTCAGCAGCAAGGCATTTCAAACAGCTTTACATAATAAACACAAAAAGACAAAGTCATGCAACATAGAATCAACAATCAAAAACTACATTAAGTCAAGTGCCATAACAATGCAAATAAAGTGCATCTACAAATCAGGGCTTTTTTTTTTTAAGAGTTTGTAAGGACGCATGGACACCCTGCAAATACATGAAGGGATGGAGTATCAGAAATGATTAAGATAAAACTACACATTTTATCTATTTAAAAGTGCAGATTAACAAAGTAACTACTGAATAGTTGCCCTGAAGTGATCAAACAGTCTGAAAGCATTGCAAGCCCCAGTACACCCACTAGTGTTTAGAAGAGACAGCATCACACTTTTACAGACACCAGCCACAAATCCTCTGCTTCAGACTTTGGCCAAATTTAATCAGTAGTTGAATTCACTTCTGTGCAACAAGACCATCTCCCCCACTCCAGATTAAATTAAAAGGGATCGCATTTCGGGTTTCAAGATGAAAGGGATGAACGATAGAGCACAAAAGCACCAAATGGATCCTCCTCACCCTCTCTCTGCATCTCAGCATTTCAAAGAGGACTTGACTTAATAGGAGGCAACACAGGGAGGAGCATCCAGGCATATGCTGGACCTATTTTTAGAAAGCAGCGGCAAGGAGGAGATAGGAGTGAAACTGTTGTTGCTATCCTCACCTCTTCCTTGCTGGCATCCCCTGGCTGCAGGGGATGCCAGGGACGGGCCAGCATACTTGGGGACAGACGAAGCAACCCGCCTGACCCACTGGTAAAGTGTTTGCACTTACTCCATCTCCCCCAAGATGCTCCACAACTCTTAAAAATAAAAACAATGCAGTTCAAAGTTACCATTTTAATAATTAAAGCCAAATCTGGATCAACTTTACTCAAAAAAAAAACAACAAAAAAAACATTTGACACATTGACAAACAGATTTTACAAAAACGTAGCTTACTTTTTAAGGCTTTGAATTTTTCCAAATGAGGTTAAGTTATTGTTGGTGGGCTCCATTATCTTTGGCAAAAGGAGGTCATATTACTGTGAGTTCACTGGAAAATTAAATGAGGTTAACTAGTTAACTCCTATTTCTCTGTAGAGCCTCATCTGATCCATATTCCGCCACCATAGTTTTCATACCATCTGCACAATTGTTGCAAAATCAAAACATTTACTCTGTTCATGACAGTGAACTGACAAGTTATTGCATGCCAACAAGCCCTTAAATCCCACTGATATGAATATTTTTAGTTTGAGCTGATTTATAATGTTGAAGAGGGGGATCAGAGGCATTGGGGATGTAAACGTTTGACACCGCCAGACACCTTTTAGATGATCAGGAGCTGCAAAGAGCCTGTTTAGATGGTTGACTGCAGTCAAAGCCAAACAAACACACACACAGCTCTTGAGAAAAATAAAAAAATATATCAAAATGGGCTTCTTCAGGACATCGGTTATGTAAATAATTGGCATTTAATCATGTTCACAGATTTATTGAAGCTCTTTTGTAATCAACAGTGGTGAAATAGAAAAGGTGACAGCAGCTGGAAATACTGTCAGTTTTGGGGGTTTCAGACATTCAGAATGTTTTTTTGTCATTAAAATAAAAGATATAACCCCCTCCCTACCTGTTAGTCCCACTGTATTGAACACCCAGTTCTGACAGATTTTAGTGCCCAATGTACTTAGTATACAAAGTTGAGATTTTCTAATATCGTGCAAACCTGGAACCAACGAGATCAATTAATTTTATTAATTAATTTTATTAATTAATAAAATTATTACAAAACTTTCCTTTTGTATTAACTGCTCCCTCTGAATAAGGGTTCATTATTCATGAGAAAACTATTACAGTTTAGTCTTAAGGTAAATGTGGAGGGGGAAAAAAAAAGTTTTATTCTTCAACACTGACTCAATACAATGGTGTGAAGAGTAAATGAGAAAAACATTCAGTTTTCCAACATACAGTCTTGCTCTAAACGAAAAGTTGATCAGCTGGGCTATTTAATTAACGATTCTCGTATTCGGGAGGAAACTTGAGCTGCCTGTTTGGGCCATTTTAGAGCTCATTTGACACGAATCCGAAAGGGTCACTTGTTCTTTTCTGTGCAACACTGCATGGGTGGTGCGTTATACAGTTGGACTAATGGATTGGCTCAGAGAGGCGCAAAAAACAAACGCCTCCCACACAGTGTGGTGTAGCAGTATAAATGCTTCCTCTATAATCACACAGCAACAACTCATCTAAGAGCAGACAGATTATACTGTATTGAAGAGGCTGAAGAGGCTTTTTTACTTCATTTTCTTCAGGGATTGGGCTAGTCATAACCAGTTTCATTCTTTAACTCTTTCTTATCCACCATGATAACCACAGATTCATGCAATATGTTGCTCCTCTCATGAAAGAGAGTCAGAAGAGAACTATTGGCTTTTGCTGTTTTGGGAACTTGGCAGTATTGGGAGATGAGACATTATCTCAATGAAAACATGAAAATTAAAGGAATCTGGCAGGGAATCAAACCATATTCTGTTTAAACATTGGCATTTCTTAAATTAAATATTGTGCCCGTCAATAAGAAAAAGGTTCAAAACCTTCTCTTTAGTCATGTTTCTCAGAGAATTGTTGAAACTTTAGTTTCAACAATTAAATGTCACCTGGCAACATGAACATTTAAGAATGAAAGGTAACACTTTGACTGCAAGCACAATACAAGGAACCACAGAAATTCAAATGCCTGCCAACAGTACAGAATATTAATTCTCATCATTAGAATTTAGCATGGGCGGTTTACTGGCATCAAGAAATATTCAGGTTTTTAAAAAAGTAACTGCTAACAGTTCTGATGGTTTAAAGTTCATTTTGAATTAACGACAGTGTCAAAGCAGCCATTTTGCTCCAGACAGCAGGAGGAATCGTGTTCCTACATACTGCTGGTCAGCCGGCTGAGTAGATCCAGTTGCTCTCTGAACTTGGAAATTACATTCCTAGTTGGAAAAAAATTCAACTGGAACGCCCTCCAAAGTCGGATTTCCCGCTATAAAATGGGGAGTAACTCTTGATTACCTCCTTTACGACTTATAAGGTCAAATTCGCAAGTCATTATGGCCGCTCCTCGCTTAAATAGCAATAAGATGTGGTGAATACATGTTTATTTTACACATGTAAGAGTGCATCTAAAAATCAATGTTACGTGATTTTTGTAACATTGTGGTTCTAGAAAGTAAAATGATGATTGTAAGAGGTACAATAATCCTCTTACAGAAAGTTACCCTTTTGAATTTCCAACTTAAATAGAATGATGTTACCTCAGGTCTGATCAAATCTAAATCCAAGATAAATGGAACGCTACATAAACTAAAATAGCTGCTTAGAAATACTTCCAGTTGGTGAATACAAACAATAAAAGTGCACCACCTATCATTTTTTATAGTACAGCTGCCAACTGCAGGATTGTTCAGACGAATTACTACCAGCCAATGTAGTAATTGGCTGGTACACCTACAGGTGTAGGTAGTACTTTTTCCAATGTTTATTCTATAATACTTTCTTAAAATCTAAGTGCTAAAATGTAATAATGAATATACTATTAGTTTGACACAGGAGGAAAAGGTAATTAGATCATGTCATACATATGTGCAACATTTGCAAAACATACTGTGATATATTTAAACCATAAAATTTCTACTATATGTTGTAGTGTGAAAATCTAATACTGGCCCAAGTCTGAAATATAGACTTTATTAAATGAGGAAAATGTCTTCTAAATATATCCAAGTTCTGAAAAGGGATTGTGACACCTTATGCCGTGTGCCTCAAACCCAGACAGCAGAAGGGATATTTATCTTTTATCTTTAATATTTCACACAATTTCAAGTTAAATCCAAGTAGCAG
This sequence comes from Poeciliopsis turneri, assembly GCA_922788865.1. Lineage (NCBI taxonomy): Eukaryota > Metazoa > Chordata > Actinopteri > Cyprinodontiformes > Poeciliidae > Poeciliopsis > Poeciliopsis turneri. The sequence goes on along the minus strand of CAKLNU010000972.1, from coordinate 1,221,343 downwards.
ATGAGGCACATTTACACATGTTCTTCATGCATCGTTTACTCCTCAAACAAATCTCTGCAAATAAGACTCTGGGTTTGAATTAAGCAATCTGCAGCAACCTAATCCATCAAATCCTGTCCAAGCTCAGCAGCAGCCAGTGGCACTACAGCAACTCTGCAGACTTAATCGTTAGAAACCCTACCTGTCTGACAGACTGTCAAGAGAATGAAGATTTTTCTGTGCATTTCCAGCAATTAACTCGTTCCACACACCGACACATGGAAGCATGCAGTCTGCCAACTTTGGAGACTTGTCAACCAGGAAAGCCCAAAATGCAGAGGCATGTTATTCAGCAACGTTTGGGGCTGGTTTACAGGTAGAGATCCATAAAAGGTCAAATCAAACTTAACAGTGTGTATTCACCTGAAGCGGGATGTGTTAACTGGATCAGAGAGAAGATATTTGTTATCTAACCTACGTCAGTAAAGTTAATCAATAATACAGAGTACAACATTCCTCTACTGTCCTGAAGACTGAGAAGGAGCTTCTGATTGCAAAATAGCCACGACACACAAAGGAGCTTCATTCTAACCTTCAGAAACCTTCAGATGATACAAAAACACAAATATTAAAACAACAAGTTATACTGCCTGAACAGTGAAAGCCTGTTTTTAATTAAACTTTCAACAATTTCAGAGATGTAAAACTGATAGCATCTTTGATATGAAGTTTCTAGCTATTTCACCAGTAATACAATAAACGATACAGAAAAGACTAATTGTAACAGCTTTGCCGAATATTAATCTAAATCAAGTTTCCAGTGTTTAGATCCTTAAACAACATATTTTCCAAACTCAACATTGATTATTCAGTTAATCAGAGATTGATGGTCCGGATCTACATCCAGTTTCAGTCAGTCAAAGATTAGAAGAAAGAGAATCAGTTTTCACCTATTCAAGAAAACATTAGAAACACGACATTTTTTTTTTTCCCCAGCTTGTGTTTTTCTCTGCACACCTTTAATGACTCTGTCCTTATTTACACTTTGCTGGGTGGGTGTGTTCAGACAACTATATCCTTGTTAAACACCTATAAAACTTGGCAGCTTGAATAAAGAACTCAAGTAATCATTTCTAAATGTTTGATATCACAATTCAAGACGTGAGGTCATCATTTTTTAACTCATCCGAGTTAATAAGAACCAAGTGGTTAAAAAAGAAAACAAGCTAAAGAATAACTCTCAGTTGTGTCCGTTAGACAGTCACACTCTGAAGGATTTCATTCATGTCAATGTGCGGACAGCAGCCAGAAACCCACCAATAATGCTGGCACAACCACAAAAACTTTACAAAAGTTTCCCTCTGCCTGTGTGTCTTTGACGACAATGTAACAGATGAACGCCCAACAGGCCGTCTGTTCTGTCACCGGGGTGCTGAACAATAGAGTGAAGTGCGTCGCTCCAGCAGTCAGATCAGGATCGTGCGATGACACCTGGGAAGAGTGGCCACCAGCCTACATGGCCATCTCTGACTGTGTGTGTGTGAGTGAGTGGAAGCATGTCCGTTCAGAAATATCGTCACAAACCTCAATAAGACTTCCACCAACACATCTGTGTCAGCACAGTGATCTGTTGTATTGACCTCCCGAGAAGAGCTTCAGTCACGTACTGACTGAATAAACAACATCAAACCACTCAGAGAGAGGGCTGCGTCCAAACACACCTACTCTGATAAAGCAATAAGGTTAAATACTGGGACAGAAACTGATTTTCTGTTAAGTATACATTCATTTATATATATATATACAAGCATTTGGGTAGAAAACGATCTCTTAGTACAATTTATCATAAAACAGCCGAGTATTAGTCTGTTTCTAAGAATAGGCCGATCATCAATGTTTAACATCGTTTTACAATAAAATATATTCATATCTTAAAACACTTTCTATATGTGATTTTATTTCTCTGTTCAAGAATTAGACTTATGCGCTTGAACAACAGCATAAACCACAACTCCATCGAATATTTTTGGGGATAATTTTACAACTTCCTTCTTTTGGCAGTTTGTCAACATTTTCTAATTTTGAAGAACATAAAATCATCACATAAGCCACTCCCATTCTGAAACATGCGAGTACCACGGACACAATTTCTGACTGATGAACCCAAAGTCATGATGGACAAAGAGGCAGATGGCGAAACTCTAATTGATGTAAAGTCCTTTTAATTCTGTCAAGAATTATATCATCCGTTTGTTTTCTATGTATATTTGCCATTCAGAAAGTGAGTAAATGTCAAACTCAGATTTTTTCATATTAAATATGGTGTGGCAGCACAGTTGAACTGCATGCATTCTGAAATCATAATACTTCATCTTAAACAACTTGTTTTATCACTGTGGAGTAATGGGATTTTTCTCCTCTCCCATCTCCATTCTGCTGTCAAATGAAATGTCTACGACACTGATGACAAGCAGTCATTTTCGGTTAACAGCAGCTGAGTCAGAAGTCCTGACCAACCCTTTATTGTCAATAATTTCAGGCTAATTCATAAACTGTTTTCATGTCTTTATTGCCAAATTTAGGCACACAACAACAGTACAGAATGTAAACAAACACGAAAGAAAATTGAATTTTGTTAAAGCCATGTATAAATTATGTGTATAAAAGAAGAAAAAAACGTGAACAGACTAAAAAGAGCCTTGGGGATAAAGTGATGTCACTTGAGGCATGTGGGAAGATTGGGAGGGCAGTTTTTTTTTTTATTTTTATCTCGATTAGACGATTATTCACAGCAACAAAAAAAAAAAAAAAAAAAAAAGAACTGACCAGATGGGCGTTGTTCTATGAGTGATCTATACAGAATCCAAGTTTACAGAATGTCTCGTAAGGAGTTTTAACTTGCAGTAAAAAGCATCCGAACAGCTGTTTGATTACAGAAGACCTCTTCAAGATCTTAACCAACATGTACAACACTAAAGGTTGGATCGCAGTTGTTTTCTTGGAGAGAACCACACATCGTGACAGGAGCACGTTAAAAAGTCAATGCACGAAAAATGTCAGCTTGTTGTCCTCACTGTGACTAAAGTTTCCTGGACAAAAACGAAGGCCCGCAGCTCACTAAAAGCATCTCTTTGGGTAAATGTGTTAACTTTCCAAAATATATTGAAAACAAGTTGAAACAACGTCTAACATGTGACGTGACAATTATAAGGAGAGATGGGACAACAATACCAAAGATCAGCAAAAACAAAGCCAAAGGAGATTATTTTCACCCAACATTAAATTTAAATGTCTTTAACCAACTACCAGCTATTTAAGCAGTGAGCTAGCAGAGCGTCGCTGGGACATAAATACCCAGCAGACCAGAAGTCAAACAAAAACTAGAGAACTACAGAATTTAACTAACACTCATCTGTACAAGTCAGCTTTTTTAAAACGATACTTCACCTCAGTGTAGACTAAGACGAAGTTATAGAAAAACAAACCCTTCCTGAGCTAACGAGCTAGCTAACTGGACAACACAACTTACCTGCAGAACATTATAACAGAGCTTTTCTCTGCTAGCAAGCAACGATTTAAAAAAAAGACTTTCATTTATGCTGTGGGAGTGGAAATACCTGTTAGGTTGTACTCCACGGAAACCCCGCGATGAGCAGAAGGTCAGTGACAAGTCCTTGTTAGCCGTGTTTTCCTCCCACCAAACTAGTCTAATACAGGTGACACGAGTTGACTATCCGAGTCCACGTAGCTAGGCTAACCAGCTAGCAGGCTAACGTCGACATTACTTTCTGTTTTATCAACCTTGCTTAATAATAGCCTCTGTCGCAGCATTTCAGGCTGTCAGTTCTCTGAAGAGAATCCACTTGACCGTACGCCCAACCAGGTCTCCCAGCAATCTCTCTCCCGCTGTCTATCGAGAAGTGTCACAGGCTTTCACAGTATGTTCTCGGGGATACCAAAATAATCTGTGTTAAAACGGCGAGAGGAGGAAGGCCATCTTGTTGACAAGCAGCTGCATAAGTCCATCAGCCAATAGCAGTCCAGAGTCGGTGGTGTGCCCATATATGGTGTGTGCTCAGTGCCCTCCCTCTCCGCTGCCCCACGGACTCCACACCGGCCACTGTGACACCCCAGCATCTAAAGGTCACTCTGTCAAAAACAGGTGGGAAAACTGAAAGCCACCCTAACAACGCGTATGTTCGTTCTCCATAAAATTATTAGAGTGACAAACATGTTTATTAGCCTTATTTTTATTGTTTCATCAACAATATGTTAAAAATACAGGTTTGTGTGACTAAAAAAAAACTTTTCAACCATTAATAAATCCTGCACAATTTAACTGAAAGATAAACAGATCTATTAGGTTAAATTTTATAAAGCTGCAGTGACTTAAGTCTCCATAGTTATTTACTTGACACTTAAAATAAATAAAAAAAACACCTTTTATTCTTCTTTAATAATAACTCAGTCTATCCAATTAAAGTTTTCCAATGCTACCATATTATTGTGTACATCTGTTGTGCACAACACTCTTAAGATCCACAAATTTTATGTGAGATTTTATTCTAAAACGTTATTTTTTTCTGATGAAACGGCTCTGTTGTTGTTGTTGATGTTTCTTTAATTTTACTGCAAAGCTGAGAAATAAAATTCATCCTACTCACTAGCTTTGTAGCAAACAACTGATTGTTTTGGTTCCAAAATCATTCTGAAGCAATCCATAACTTTATTTAAAATAATGTTCAATCTGATGCAGTTACCTCTCTGTATGATGCTGCCACCACCATGTTTCACAATATTTTTTTGTGATAGTTGCTTCTCAGCCAAGAAAAACCTTTCAGAATTATGGTGCTACAAATTAAAGTATGACTACATGAGCCTGTATAGCATTACCTCACTAGGGTCTGGGAGATTTTAGCACAGGCCCGGATGTTTTTCTGCTTAGTTCAGACATTTGAAGAATACAGGAGAATGATGTCATGTTGAACACAGCCACCATTGGGCAGAAATTCCTGCAGCTCCTTCAGCGTTGCTGTGATCTTGGGCCTCCTGGTACTTTCCTTAATTAGTTTCTGTCTGTTCTTCATCAATTTTGAAAGAAAAACATCCTGTTTCTTCACTATCGGCCCTCAATTTACTGCAATTATTGATTATTACCTACACTTTATTATACCCCATATTTGACCTTTTTCATTTTAAAATACTCCATCCCAAACTTCTGTTTTTCAGCTGAACTGAATGTCCTACATCAAAGGTGGAAAAAGCTTTAAAATGATTTATCCTGGTCCTGACTTAGATGCACTGTATTTGTTTTTCTGAAAAGTAATATGATTTTTTTTCTTTATCATTTGCCCTTCCCAACCTGTTCCTTCACTGAGTTGAAACATGATGCGTCTCCTTTATTTTCTACTGGCACTGAACCTGACATTGTAGAGCCAAGTTTCTCCTGTTTCACTTCTTCACACATTGTGTCCCACAACAATCAAACAGACAGCAAGAGTCATTAATATTTCACTAAATTTCCCCCCGAAACATTTTGACACCGGCGCCTGCTTTCAACCTTAAGTCCAGTCTTTCAGCAGTACAGAATCCAAAGTCTTAATGTTTATCCAGCAGAGGGCCACATACCACCTTATTATGTGCTTTCATTGTATACCATTCCATGCTGCAAACAGAATTTTACAATTTCCAGTGCCTTGCAAAACTATTCAGATTATTTGACGTTTTGTCATATTGTATTAAGCTAAATGTACTTTATTAAGATTTAACGTGACAAACGACACAGTTTTACAAATGAGTTCTGAAAAGTGTGGTGTGCACTTCAGCCCTACTGAACCAATACTTTTTAAAACTAGGTATAGCTGCAAGTAATTTAGAAATGTATGAAGCTAAACATTGAATCATTTGTCCATTTTCTTTTCAGTATTAACCAAGCTCAGTCAGTTTCCCTGGAGAGCATCTCTGACATCAATTTTCACCTTTCAAAGTTCATGCTATATATTTCATACAAGGAAATTGCAGTTTTGAAATTATTTTGGAATGCAGCTTATATTTCACATGATGCTTAAGTGTGTCACATGTTTATATTCCTACAGCTGTAGGCATTATAGTTGTTAACGTGCTAATCCACAAAAAAAACCTAGTCTTCTTAAATTACTGCAAAAAATGTCTAAAAAAATGTAATTACTAGAGGAAATAACAAAGAATGGGAAACGTTATGCCTACATCAGGAACCTTGAGGAAAATAATCATACGTTTGGTAACTGTACCTCATAGCACGTGTATTTGGTAACCCACCTCCATGGGAACACCTCTTAATCCTCATTGGAGGTTTTTTCTGCTTTGACCCGCCTTTGGTCAAACACGATTGGTCCATTTATTCCAGTTGCAGTTTCGTCATCCACTATTTAGTGCTGCGGTTGGTCAAAAGAACGTACCGTCGTTTTCCAATCAAAACCCCGCCCATCTACATCTGTCATTGGACGTTAGTTCACTCTGTTTAGCTTTAACTTCCGGGTGTTGTGTGCCGTTGTAAAACAGACCATCAGAGCTGCTGAAAGGGCATCCGTTGAACAAACACTAGAAGACGATTTTATTCAATAAAAGTAAGTCCTGGCGAGGGTTTAACCAAGGCCGGTGTTGCTCATTCAGACTTTAGAACCGTGGGTTTAAGTTTGCAGTCGCTAGCTTGTCGTTTTTAGCATCTTTCAGCTGCAGCTCTGTATGTTGACTTGAGTACATCCAGGAGCTAAACACAGAGCTGGTTATTATGTTTCTAAATGCTTGCTATGATTTTGAGAATATTTTTTTCCCGCTCTGATATGAGATAACACGTGTTTCTGGCGCATGTCTGGTTAATTTTCTACTCAGACAAATCCAAGGTTAAACATGGATTCACAATAATACCGTTGTGAATACAACTGTATTGTCCTTCCTGTGTAGTTTCAGCGTGGTGGAGAACTGCGGCTGATTTGTTTGGCCATTTCAGACCACCCTGTTTCATTTGTTCCCTTCTGTGTGTCTGAAGTGATGCTGTCGGAGGTCCTGCAGGTGCTGCGTGGGGCTGGTAAAGTGGGTTCTGCTTTGGTCACCACCCAGGGAGAGCAGCTCAGATTAATGGCCTGCAACTCATCTGTGGGTGCAGGAGTCAAAGCTGCTCAAGATGTGGCTGAAGGCCTGCTGGCCACTTTTATGGGCAGCACCAACGAGGTGAGTGAAATAAGCTGTCTGTAATAGTGGGACACAACAAAGGTTTCACACGACTGCTCCTATCTTTGTCTAAATGCTTTCTGTTATGTTTCTGTGTGTGTGCACCATAGTCTGTAAAAGAAGATGCGTTTCCGGATGCAGAAGGCTGGGAGAATATGGACCCAGATGAAGCAGCCAAATGGGCGATGGGATCCGAGTTCCCCCCTGGAACTACAGAGCAAAGCCAAGGAGTCGGACCGACTTCAGGGATGCACACAGGTATTAACATCCCAAACTTGTGATGCTAAGGGAATCTTAAAAAAATGCCTGCAAGCCATTTAAACCTCATATTTAAAAGAAACAGAGAAAACTCAGGCAGAAACTGAGAAATCTTGGAACTTGGTCTAAATATCTTTCAAAGTGGATAAAAAGTTACATTTTTATTATAACTGAATAACAGTGTACCAAATAAATTGTCCCCATGTTATCCATTAAATACAAACTGACTGACCCGCTCCTCTTTAGTGGAGATTTGACTCTGGAAGTCAACAAATAACTGGGCAACTTTCCTTTTAACAGCTCTCACAGTGTCTTAGATGTATTTCAGGATACATTGACTATTATTTCCACTGGCTGTGGTTTCAAAAGTCCCACCACAAATTTTTAGCTTTGTCTGCGCTACAAAGAGTAATGTTTGCATTTAATTATCAAAATCTTATTTCTTTAGACTGGTAGTGGGAGTTCTGGCTGAAACTCTACCTCTCCAGTGGTTTTACGCTCATGTTTCCAAGATGTCTTTGTCTTGATGTTTTAGCCAAGCTTTGTTTGTGTGGTGCAAAAGTTTTGAAATATATTGCTGACATCAAGTACTCAATAAACATAAACTCTCTGTTGCTCATCTCTGTCAGCCTTTAAATGTCATGTTACGGAAGAACAAGCATCGTTGTTTAGTTCAGCGTATTCCTTCATGGTCAATATGGCACCAGTGTCCCTCATTCAGTCTCTATGCTTCACAACCAAAACACAGGCGTTACACTCTGAACCAGCAGTGATTGAAGTCATCACTTTCATGTCTTTATGTTGTAGAACATTCCCATTTCCTCTTATTCTTGGAACAATTTCTCATCCAGGCACAGCTTCAAGTGGAGCCGGCTGGCCAGGACAGAACTCTCGCTTCCTGCACACCATCCACAGCCATCGGCGCTTCTACTGCCAGAGCAGATCTGTCCACGACACAGTGGTGGCCAAGCTCACGCCTGAGGACATAAAGAAAGCCAGAGAGGCAAAACAGAGCCAGGCAAAACCAGTCAGACAGAAGGTCGGTTTGAAATGCTTGTGCTGTATATCACTGCACATTATGCAATATTTACTGTGTAAACAGAAAAATCTTGATCTGAGCTTGTTTGTATTTAAAATGAGGTGTGGAGATAAATACCTCAGGGTGTTTTAGTACATTTAATTTGTAATATGGACGTACTAACGTGTCAATTGGCGCAGGGTAGTGCTGTATTAGATAAAATACAAGCAAACTCTGCTTGTATTTCTTAAACCTACTCAGTCACATCTTTTTTTCCTTTACTCACACTGTTAGGAATTACTTGTGATAACAGCTTTTTTCACCTTCTTCAGCTGAGTGAGCGAGCCAAGGAGAGGAAGGTTCCCTCCACAAGAATCAGCCGGCTCGTTAATTTTGGTGGTGAGAATTAAATGTTTTGTTTCTGTTTTGGCTCATTGACAGATTTTTTTATTTCCTTCTGAATATTCATTACAAAGTTAAAATTCTGGTTAACAAGGGCAGTATTATGTATTTTCCAGGCACAGCACCATTTTATAGCACAACCAAATGCTATAAATCAAATGCTATGATATAAAACTCAGAAAATTACAAAATTACATAATATATTCCCTTTAAAATTTAAATGACATCAGATTTATTTAGTGTCTTCCAAAAGTAATCACACCCCTTGAAGCTTTTCCTATTTTGTGACATTAAAACTACAAATTTCAATATAACACTAAAATTATTCATTATGATGGTTTTAATGTCACTTGCAAGTATGTACAGTGTATTGCTATATATTGTATATTCGTATAGTCAAAAGTGCTACGAGTGCTGAGAATGGTAACCAAATGCTAACAAACCTTATTGCCAGAATTTTAAAAAGAACATTTGAAAACTGCTTGAACTCTTCCGAAAGAGACCTGAGCATTAAATGTTTCTGTCTGTCCACTGCAGGACTGGCTGTCGGATTGGGCATCGGTGCCATCGCAGAGGTGGCCAAGCAGTCACTGGGAGGGAAACAAAAAGGAGGTGAAGACATTCTCACTTCTCTGTTTAGTGTTCTTGCTGTAGTGAGTTATTTCACAAACTCAACAGATTATTGGAAAGCTGCTGGGACTCTGAGAAGTTGGATCAAGAAGTATAACAAGCCTTTGAAAGGTTTAGGAGTTGAGCTCTGTGGGAATCACAACTTGCTCAAATTTTGTTTTTGAAATAATCTGTAATATATATTGAACATCATATGTTCTCAGTATGCATTTTCTAACATGTTTGTCTGTTTTTATGTGGTGTTTCCAGAGATGAATGCGCTTATGGACTCGCCCTTCCTGTCGGAGGCCAATGCTGAAAGAATCGTCAACACACTGTGTAAAGTTCGAGGAGCAGCTCTGAAAATAGGCCAGATGCTCAGCATACAAGGTACCCACTATCACAGCTTCATGTGAAAGTCCACTCACACTCAGTGTTGTTTTCCAACCTTGGCTTGGTTTCTCTTTTCTCAGACAACTCCTTCATCAACCCTCAGCTGCAGAAGATCTTTGAGAGAGTCCGACAGAGCGCAGACTTCATGCCCACATGGCAGATGACCGTAAGCACGATCTGTCCATGACAGATTCAAAGTGACTGACTGAATCGAATGAATCACAGAAAAGTGTGTGTTTCTGTCTGAGTAGAAAGTCCTGGAGGAGGAACTCGGGCCAGGATGGAGGGAGAAGCTCTCATCGTTTGAGGATAAACCGTTTGCTGCGGCTTCTATCGGACAGGTGCATCATGGAGTGTTGAAGGATGGAAGAGAGATTGCCATGAAGATTCAGGTATAAAACAGTTAACACAAACAGAAATATCATCTTTCCCTCAATGTTTGTCTTAATTTTAATCTTTTTATTCTCATTTCCATCCCAGTACCCTGGAGTAGCAGAGAGCATCCAAAGTGACATAGACAACCTGATGTCAGTACTGAAGATGAGTGTGGTTCTGCCAGAAGGTAATGCTGTAAATAATATCTTACCACTCTTTATTCCTCCCCATTTCCATTTTATAACGTTTAAAAAAATGATTTTTGATTTTTGTTATTTTATGATTTAAAATAGTAATCCCCCAGGTCATACTTTGTACACACCTGTCTTACAGTGAAATGTGAGTAAATGCTAAAAAAAAAAAATACTTAAAATGTTATCAGTTATAGCGAAGTATGTATGAGAAAAAAACAGAAAAAAAGGTCCTTCTTGCACCAGAAATGTCAGTAATGAGACTAAAGCTGCAGATTCAGAGTGGTGAGCAGCATGCTGTGTAAGAACACAGAGCATTGCACCATGTGAAGAAAAGCTCCACAGAGCAGCTTCTTTCTGTTGGCTTTATTTTATCAACTAAATGGAAATGCAAAACTAATACAGTAACCAAATGCAAAAGAATTTTAAAATGATTGCATTTTACTACATTTTCTTTTACCTGTAACGATACTTCAAGTGTACCAGAGGATGTGATGTAAACTTGAGTTAATGCTATTTAATTTTATGTCCAAAAGGTATATTATCTAGTTTAATTTAGCTGATTACGTGAAAAATTATTTAAATTTTAATCTTTTTCTTTCATTCAGTGTCATCACTGCAATTGACCATGAGGTGGTGCTATAGTTGTACCAGCTGTCTAGTTCCACACTATCTATTGTTCTTTTGGGGTTTATCTACTTTTAACATTTTTGTTAAACAGATAGAACCAAAAAATGCAAATAGAAGGAATCAAACTCCAGGAGATGCAGAAAACACGTTAGGATAATTTTCCAGGTGGCTATTTATGCTTTAATTAATAACATACAAGTTTCTTTTAGAAATGTTGTCTAGCCTGAAACATTTTTGTGGCATCAGGTGTCGATGAAGGTCAAAGACAAAATCTTCTGCACAAAGGTTTGTGCAGAAGACAAACAAAGTCTTGTTACTGATTCAACTCCTTGTTTTTTCTCACACACATCATCTGAAACGGCACATTCAACAATGAAGTGAACGGTTATGCTTTGGTTGTTTTTACATACTGAGTTTTGCTCCATTTGTCCACAGGTCTTTTTGCTGACAGCAGCTTGGAGGTTCTCCAGAGAGAGCTGGGGTGGGAGTGCGACTATAAGAGGGAAGCAGAGAGCGCCAAGAAGTTCAGGTAACTTTACATGTCTTAGCCACAAATCAGTTTGTCAGTGCACTGACTTGCATCATGTCAAATTAAAACTACTTTTCCCAACCTCTTGCTAAAGACTTTTTTAAATATTTTTTTTCTGTTATTGGACAAACACATGTCTGGCCTGCAGGTCACTGCTGGAGGGTGACCCATATTTCCAGATCCCAGAGGTAATCAACGAGTTGTCCGCACGCAGGGTGATATCCATGGAGCTGGTGCAAGGAGTTCCTCTGGATCGCTGCATAGACCTGGATCAGGAAACAAGGAACCAGGTACAGTTTGTCTCAAGAAGCACATTGTGTTGGAGTTGAGAATTTGTATATTTATTTGCACAAATAGTTTTTGCAAGAATGCCGTTGTCAAAAGCTTCTCCATATCTGCATCTTGCACATAAACAAAAGTAATCTGAATATATTGTCATTGAGGTAACTTTGCATAAATAGAAAGCAAAGACCTTCAGTATCCACACACACATGAAAGCTGTGGAATCAAAACTTCTACACTTTATGAATACGATCCATGTTTTAAATTGACATTACAAACTTTGCTGGTGGTTAGAAAACCAAGGGAGTGTTGTTGGGTCTGTTTCTTCAGTAAAACTTGAGACAGGGTTTAAGAAAAAGAAAAGCTAAATACTGTTGTTTTGTTTATATAAATATATATATATTTTTTTTTTTTCAAAGTATGATCCACTTTGTTGGAAAGCTTTATGACATGACCATCATATGCATATAGGAATAAAATTATTGTCTTGTTTCCTTTGCAGATCTGTTACAACATCCTGCACTTGTGTCTGAGGGAGCTGTTTGAGTTCAGGTTCATGCAGACTGATCCAAACTGGGCCAACTTCTTTTACAACTCTGAAACCAACAAGGTGAGAAATCTGCATTTGGAGAATGTGTTTAACATAATGGAACCTTTTAAACTCGTCTTCCTCTGATATGCAGCATGAATCCTAACCCTAATCCTTGTCTGCAGGTTGTCCTCTTAGACTTTGGAGCTTGCAGAGGCTACCCAGAAACTTTCACAGATGACTACATCCAGGTATGCTGACTGTTGTGAATCTCAATGCATGATTTATGAAGGAAGATTTTCTCTGAATAATTGAACACCAAGGATCTGACTACGAAGAAACTCATCCATATAGACATTTTGCAGCTGCTAAAGGCACTAACACAGTTTCTGCAGCCACATGATGGTTTTGTCTGGGCTCTTACATCATGTGTCCAGGTGGTTTATGCAGCTTCTGTTGGTGATCGGGACACCGTCCTGTCCAAATCCAAAGACCTGAAGTTCCTGACAGGCTTTGAGACCAAGGTGGGCTATTTTAATGAAATTTACTGCTTCTGTGTTGCTCTGTTATTTTTGATATCGTGTTTCCTTCTGCCTACTTTGACTGTTGTTATTTGCATTCTGTGCTTGATGCAAGTGAGTGCTTGCACCTCACTTTAATATGTCCTTCTTTGTTGTTGGTCTTGCACAGTAAATTGCATTAAGGTTTGTGGCTTTAAGGTGGCAAACAGGCATTAAAGCTTTTGCAAGGCACCATAGATCAGGGAATGAAGTTTAATGTAGGTTCTTATTTGCCATCAGGCCTTTAAGGATGCCCACGTTGAGGCCGTGATGATCCTCGGTGAAGCCTTTGCGTCCACTGAGCCCTTTGACTTCGGCACACAGAGCACCACGCATCGCATTCAGGACCTCGTCCCCATCATGCTGCGCCATCGCCTCACTCCTCCCCCCGAGGAGACTTACTCTCTCCACCGCAAGATGGCCGGCTCCTTCCTGATCTGCTCCAAACTGAAAGCCAACATATCCTGCAGGGACATGTTCCTGGACGTGTACAACGCCTACATGCAGAGGAGGCAGGCTGAGAAGATGGCACCAGCCAGTGCCTAGACAAGCTGAGGGACGATTGTTCCTGCTCTAAATAAGCAGGGATCGCTGTGCTAAAAGAATTAGCCTGAGGTGGAGACTCTGGACGGGACTGTCATCTGGATCTACAACATTGTGAAGATGCAACATCAGCCGTCTGAGGCGCACTTGAGCTCCTATATAGATAATAATGTAAAAATGTTACAATATTCTGTTGAATTACTGTAAAAAAAAAAAATTTAAGCAAATGATTTGTTTTACTGGTGAAACAGTTTTTAATTCTATTTAACACAACAAACATATCTCCTCAAGTGTTTGCCATGATTTAAAAAAAAGAATCCAACTTAAAATCTCATGACGGCAAGGCCAGTCATATTTCTGAAAAGAAAATGTCTGCCCTCCAAATAATAGTCCCTGCAGAGGATATCTGATGCTGCCAAAGGCTTTCCTTTGTTGGAGAATGAGTCTGTGAACAAAGCTTTCACCTAAATGTGATGCCCGCCAGACTGGATGAGCAGATTATCAGAGGAATTAGACGGCCTAATGGAACCCTGCAGAATAATGGCCTTTGATTATAAAGTCTACTTGCCATAAAACTCCATTGTGCTTATTTTAAAGACATTAGCAACATAATGTCTGGAGAATACGCTATTTCCTTGTGTGCTTTCTTTTTGTATAACTAAAATGCAAGACTTATTGAGGTGTCTATTTAAGGGGTGCCTTTTTTTGTTGACCTTAAACGGCCGAAAGTCGAGGTTTTCCTTGATCACAGATTGATCTTTCCATTTCAGCTTTAAGAACCCATCTGTGGAAACGTCACTAACTGGAGGCCATATTTGACCCCACGGTCTCCTGCAATTGTCTTGCATCGACATGCAAGCATAATTACAGGCTTAGATACTTAAGCCTTGAGATAATGGAGGCATTGATGGGTCTCTATTCAGGGAAGCTAACACCACAACCCCCCAAGGTAATCTTGCCAGTTTACTGTCCAATCAGGCCATTAGAAACTATTAAAAAAGGAGGACTTGAGCATGTTATTGGTGTGTTTGATTTGTATTGGAAACCAGACCTTACACCTGGAAAGAATCTTGCTTTAGTTAGCTTTATGTTCTACATATGCAAGCTGTGGGTTAAATAAGTATTGGAACACATCAGTAATGTGCTAAATAAATATATTTTAAGTGCAATTGAGACAAAATTGTCACCAGATGTTTTGAATGTGCAGCATTAAGTGGTCACATGTACTAAAATCAAAAGGTATTTCAATGAAAAACATCTCAAAAGACCAAATTACATGTCAACATAGAACCCCTTCTATGATATCACCTGCACAATTCTGGTATTCATTGAACTTGTGAGTTTGTGGATAGTTTCTGCTTGAATTTCTTTGCAGGATGTCAGAATATCTTCCCAGAGCTGCTGTTTTGATATGAACTGCATTCCACCCTCACATCTTCTGCTTGAAGGAACTCCAAAGGTTCTCAATAGGGTTGAGGTCAGAGGAGGATGGTGACCACACTATGAGTTTCTCCCCTTTTATGCCCGTAGCAGCCAATGACACAGTGATATTCATTGCAGCATGAGATGGTGCATTGTCATGCATGAACATGGATTTTGATACTGAAGGCACGGCTCTTCTTTTTGAACCATGAAAGAAAGTGATCAGTCAGAAAGTCCATATACTTTGCTGAGGTCATTTTCACACCTTCAGGGACTCTAAAGGGGCCGACCAGCTCTCTTTCTCTCCCCATGAAAAAATGACTCCACCACCTCCTTGCTGACATTACAGCCATGTTGGGATGTGGTGACCATCTACCACCAATCCACTACTGTGTCCATCTGGACCATCCAGGGTTGCACAGCAGTCATCAGTGAACAAGTCTGTTTGAAAATTAACCTTCATATAAACTGTACGGCTAGGCCCAATGCAACCATTTCTGCTTGTGAGCTGGTTAGGGGTGGCCGAATAGTAGGTTTATGCACCGCAAGCCTCTGGAGGATCCTCCACCTTGATGTTCCAGAGACATCAGGAGCTTCAAATAACTTTTTGCTGCTTTGCAAGGGCAAATAACACCTGCTCTCTTAATCCAATGAATTTGTCTAACAGAAACCTTCCTCATTATGCCTTTATCTATACAAACCCATCTTTGCTCGGAATCAGCCACAAAT
Source organism: Poeciliopsis turneri (assembly GCA_922788865.1). Classification (NCBI taxonomy): domain Eukaryota; kingdom Metazoa; phylum Chordata; class Actinopteri; order Cyprinodontiformes; family Poeciliidae; genus Poeciliopsis; species Poeciliopsis turneri. Next base: position 1,205,685 of record CAKLNU010000972.1, on the reverse strand, counting down.
CCCTTCACAGTACGATAACGCTTCAGCTTTCCTTAAATGTCCAATGTTTTCATACCTTGTCATATGGCACTACACTATCTGATTATTTTTGTCTGCAGAGATCCTTTCTCTTTCCCAAATTACTTGAAACCTGTGGCCTGCTTGATAATGTGTAACATCCTTCTGAATTAGATTTCCTTTAACTGAGATCACCAGACAAACTAATCAACACAGCTCTCTGAAATTAATTGTAGTGATTCAAAGAGCCTTGACACACAATACCAGCTATAAATTTAATAACACAACAAAAAGTTTTGTCTTTATGACACCTGCATCCAATTGGCATCATAATTTGTAGACACCGTGTTCCAAATTAAAGTGTCATTGGAATCTTTTCTGTCTAAAACTTTTTCCATCCACTTTAAATGTCTGAAAGTTTATTGATTCAACTGTGACAGTTTTTTTTTTCAGTTTATGCATTCCTTAACTGCGTCTTATTAGTGCTAGCTGTAAGACGCTCAACTGAGGTAACATCTGCTGAGCTGTTCTGACAGTGTGTCAGGCTCTTGCACAGCAACAAAATCACAGGTTTATTTTTTCAAGCTCTGGGAATCAGCCACAGTTAATGAGTGCAGCACATGTTGAGGAGGGGGAAGAAAAAGCACTTTCTTTTCGTGTAGTTTCCTTCAATGGAAAGTTGGAGCGTTCCTTTGTGTGTGAGAGGCAGCTGGCCACGCTTCATTGGAGCATAGACGGCTCTTTTTTGTTTAATTTTGTCTCTGAGCTTTTTATTGGTGCTTTAACTTGACCGCTTTGAAGTCAGCTCGACTAAAAACCAGCGTATTAATGAACATTGACATTGTGCAAAGGAAATCTTTGGGGAATGAGAAAGATTCAGACTGTGAACTCAAAGGTAACATTTTCTATGGACTATGCCAGGTAGGCCTAACCAAAGCATCTTCTCTCTCTTGTGTGCTGTATCCTCTGTCTGGCTGGTTCATATCTGTGAATAGGACTTCTTGCGGATGTCTAAAAAATATAGGACATGCCATTTCTTATATTTTTTTGTAAAATAAAAAACTTGCTTTCTGGATTCACTGTAGGAATTTGGGTTACTCCATCTTTCCAATTTTAGATGTTGCATTGAGCAATGCTCCAAAAGGTGATGGGTTTTGTAACCTAATTCTATTTTTTGCATCTCCACGCCTTTATCCCTGACCTGTCTGCTCTGTTTCTTGGCCTTCATGATCCTGTTGTTGGACAAATATTCTCCATCAAACCTCTGAGGCCTTCACACAACGGCTGCTTCGATTAAATGCTTAGCTTAAATTATAAACAGGGGTAGTTTTTTTCTTTAATTTGGTGACTTTTAAAGGCAATTGGTTACACTAGGTCTGTTTGGGTCTGTCAGTAAATGGAGGTGAATCTGTGTGCATGCACACTATCAGAATTTTGTTTTAAAAGGTACACTATTTTCTTAGTTTTTACTTTCCCTCAGTCTATATACATAGCATTATAATCAACACCTTATTAAACACTCTATCTGGGACCCTTGTGCACTTTAATACAGTATTTGTTATGGAGGAAGGTGAATTTCCCTGCAGTAACACGTATTACGCCACACGATGGCGCAGTAGAGAAGCTGAAAGCGAACCCATTCCCCTTCTTTCTTTTTTTCTCTTCTGTTTTTGGAAAACATCAATGGGAAGCTTGGATTTGCATGTCCGGTTGCCTGTGCCAATGGGCGCATTGGGAAGGTTGGGTTAGCGGGTGGAGCCGGGGGAAGCGGCCCAGTAAGTGCACAGTCAACAACCAAAGCATCCGAGATTACTACAGCCGCACCAAATTCCCAAAGAATACCCTCCGAAAACACACATTCCGGTTTATTTCTTCTGATAATTTCGCTTTGGTTGCATGAGTTGGAGAGAATCGCTGATTTGAACCCTTTAAAAAAAAAAAATCATTATTACTATTATTATTATTATTATTCTGAGGAGTGCTTGCATCGATCAGGTCGGTGTGCGGCTTCACGTCGCTTCCACACGTCGCTTTCCTAGTGTGGACGGAAACGATTTGGCGAAATTCCCTTTCCCATATTCCTCGATTGAATTAGTATTTTACCGTCTGGGGTCCTGGATTTACTCAGAGGAGCAGCAGAGGGGAGCCGATCATCCGCCGATCTCTTGGGTGAGTTCTTGGGATTCAGTCCGGTACTCATCCCTAATATTTCCAATCTTAAAACCCGCTGATGTCTTTTCAATCCAGAAATAACGATGCACGCAAGATTTCTCGCAGCGTGTTGTTGAATTATTGAGTGCAGAGGTCATTATGCATTTCAGAAGGCGCTCCGACGCGATTCGCATCTCTCCACATGGCTCATATGGTGTAAAATGAATGAATTGCGGCCGCTTCTGTCTCTGCTATAATCGTACACAGCCCTGATTCACAATCAGGGAGCAAACCTGCTTCCCGAAGAGACTCTGATCTGCCCCTACGCACAGCTACCGGCAGGCTTTGGGGATCCTACAGCAGCAGCCGCCTGCAAAGGATGGACCTTCAAAACGCTGCAACTTTACCGTTGCTGTTATAGAAATACACGGTTTCATTAATGAAGCCTGCTCCAGCAGTCCTGCCGTGATACTGGGTTTTATTGCGTCATTATTGTCGCGAGGATGACATCATTAAATATCGATTTACCTGTTAAGTGTGTGTGGCTTTCTTTTCTAGTAAATGCAAGGAGGCACTTTGGGATTGAAACATCATCAGCAAGCTGGAGCTCTCTCCATGATTTCTCCTGAAATGCTGTTTTGGGGCCTAAGTGAATCCCATTCAGTGCTGATTTTCTGATGCCTCTAACCCACCTCTAGTATGATTTCCTGAATTTGGGGGGGGGGTGTGCTTTAAGAATGCACATACACACACACACATAGACATGCACACGCTCAGACAATTGGCACATGCCTTGCTATACAGGGCATCGAAAACCCATGCAGCTCCATTGTCTGAGGGTCTCCATCTGTTCCATGACAAGGCATTCCTCAGACAGCTAGTCATGCCGCTAAAGGGGGGTGGTCTGCTCTTCTGACCGAGGGGCTCAGAGCGAGGTCAGAGTCACATGGGGTGTATTAACAGAGAAGGGGTCGCAGCCTCTCAGGGTTTGACTACTTGAATTAGATGGAAGGTTTTTAGTTGATCTCCAGCCTCATGTTGGGATGGAAGAGAGAAAGTTTGGCTTGTGTTTGGAGTTTGTTCTCAAGCTCTGAGCGAGAGAACGGTTTTGGCAGGGGGATAAGCTCAGTCTTAAATGAGATCAAGTTATTGTTTGCGTCCGTTTATTCATTTATTTTTTTCGGTGTGAGTACTTGCATGTCTGGGTAGTGTACCTAGATTTTCTCAGCAGCTGCCCAAAGGCAAACTATCACTACTGACATTTCTCTGGAGCAGTGCCAAGAAAAATCATGCACAACTAAAGACATGATGTGACTATGCTCTGGGCCGTTTATTGCAGATTGAAAAAGATACTTGGCTTGTTTAACTCATTTCCATTCATTACAAGGGAGGGGTTGCTGTTTCTTGCAAGAAGTGCAGAAGAGGAGTTTGTAACTGCAGTTGATTTCTTACATGCATCCATAACTGAACATATCTGGAAATTCTCAGATTTACTGGACTGAAAGACGTTGGATTTGGTGAAATGTTTGGGTAGGGCACACCTGGTGTACAGTATGATGCAGTGCATGATAGGAGTCTCAGCTTGTGTTTGAATGGAGGGAAGACAAGATGTTGTTTTCCACAGTAGGATATAATACTTTTGCGTTTGTTCGGGTCTTACTTCCAGCTCTTCTCCCAGTTTGCACTGATGTACTTGTATCCATTTCTTACATTTAAACAAACCATATTGTACCCATGTATTGAGCAACTGAATTTCCATTTAGTTTTCTCAGTGGCTGAATATTGGTAGCAAAAAGCTACTTCACAAACACTAGTCAACAGCATGACTTGCAGCATTCTGCCTAGGTATTCCATCGTCCCAAGTAGCAGCTTCTTTCAAAAAGGAGATATAACTCAGTTTTGCAGGAGAATGTTGCAATAAGCTGCAGCCATATCGAGTCTCTCCATTGACATCTTTGGTCTCTTACCTGTTTTTGCAAACTCATAGCCAAATTCACAGGTTATGTGATTCTGGTGGAAATAACACAGTGAAGGAGTCACTGTCTTTGCTTTCTGACGATCAAATTTGGAATCCAGAGTCGGAGTTTATATCTGGTCAGCTGGAGACCAGGAGATGCAGGTAGATGATGAGAGACATAAATTAGCAGCTGTGCAAGTAATCACTACTGTAACTCAGTCATCAAAAGCAAAAAATAATTACACCGCCCACATTCATACACGCAAGAGCACACGCATAGTCAGCTCTACACACTCTCCATTTCCCCTCAGACCATTTCCCTTCTACCACTGCTCTGATTGCTACATTAGGACTTGACCGTCGTTCATTGCACACACACACACACACACACATATACACTCTAGGGGGAGGGTCGGTAATGCTGAAACCACAATACAACGAGGATCAAAGGTCATCCAGCTGGCCAATCAAGGAGCCGTCTGGTGGAAAGGGAGTCCCCCCCCCCCCTCGGTGTTGGGCAGGGTGGGTCTACTAAACAGTCAGCTCCGTTTCCAGCCCTGGCTGCTGCTACCGTCATCATACTGCTTTTCTGTGGATTACAAACACCGACCTCTGGAGTCTTATAATAAACCAGAGGTCAAGTTCTTTCCCAGTTTGCAGACAGTGCTTTACTGCTTTATGACTAGTTTGCAATGTTTTCAAAACTACTGGGTTCTTTAAAGCTCGAACTGTGGAGACTTGAAGGTGAAGAACTGCAGGCATAAAAAAATATGACAGAAATTGTAAGATATGTTGGCCCTGAGCTATTTTTCTAAATAACGGCAGTGCTTCACAGTGACTGATCTTGTTTTTGAGGATTTACAGCTTGTTGTTACCACCGGGCTCTGTGCAGGCTTCTTCTTTAAAGGCACATCTCAGTCAATTAGAATTTCAGCAGAAATTTATTTCTGTAATTTAAGTGCAATTCTATAGATTCATTACACACTGATGATTCCTTCAGTTACCAGCTTTTATATCTTGTAATTTCAAACATTATAGCTAGCATATAATGAAATACTAAAATTCAGTTTCTTAGAAAATATAGAAAATAATAAGCCATCCATTTTCCATACCCGCTTGTCCTTGAAGGGTTGCAGGGGAACTGGTGCCTTTGTCCAGCGGTCACCCTGGACAGGCCACCTGTCATCACAGATACACACAACCATTAAGGCACACACACTAATATCTAAGGCCAATCTAGAGAAACCTCTTAACCTAATAGTAATATTTTTAGACTTTGAGAGAAGTCATGCATCAAAGAGTAGAACATAAAATCTCCGTGCAGAAAGATCTGTTTGGGATTTGAACCCGGGACTTTTATGCTATAAACTGCACCATCTTACATAAGCCCTAAAAGCAAAAATACCATTAAACCTCAAAGTGTCATCCATATTAACTGAAATAAATAAATGAACTGAATGCACTGAGTTATTAAAAGTAGTTTGGTCTTCTAATGCATTGAGAATTACCCAGTAGATGTGTGGTTGTTAAGGCATAGTAAAAGAACACTCAAAGCCTAAAGCTGGATGCACAATTCTGCCAGTAGAGACTTATTAAAACTGTTAAGAAGATGAAAATTCCATAAAAGATGTTCACTTGGATGGAAAGAGAGGAAGAATAAATGCGGAGGTGAAGACAAATTGATATGGGTATCGGTGATCCATATCAAGGTTTGCCGAGGGTAAACAAAAACACCGTATTGATTCCCAGTAGTATTTGAATTGTTTACAGTCAACTTAATGATGCCAGAGGAAGTACAGGAGTAACATTTTGAATATGCTATGATGCCTAAAAGGAATACCTGTTTCTAATAAAACAAACAAAGAATAAATCATATATTTTTGTTTCATATTTTTGCTTTAAATGTGAAAATGTAATATTCTTACACAAGTTTACTCCACTGTGATGGTTGCATACCAGTGAGAAAGGACCAGAGAAAATAGGAGAACACATGAAAAAAGAGGGAAAATGAACAGAAAGACAGAAACATGTGAACCACCTTACAGAGCCTCTCTTTTTTGTCGTTCTTCTGCACAGAACTTCTGACCCTGATGATACATGTTTTCTTGGTTTTAGATCCGTCCTCCATCCTAATTCCCTCTCAGTCAAACACACTCACACATATTTTGACACACTCTACAGCCAGAGTGCCTCCAGTATGTGCTGAGTAGAGATATCTGATTTTTGCAGGCTAGTTAAATGCAATCACTCTTTGCTCCCATAAACTTCCATTAGTGCACAACATTACTGGTATGGTCCCAATATGAAGACAGATGCTTTATTTTGCTTTAGAGTCCTACTTCTGCACATAAAGCCTTACGGGCCCCCATTTCAGCCTGGAAAATGATTGAAGCGATGGACTTGAATGGCTGTCTGGTGAACAGTCATGTGTGAAGGCAACAATTTGTGTTGGCTTCGTGTGACAGAGCGTGCATGTGTGCAGGGAGTAGGGCAGGCGGGCTGAATGTGTGAGGGTGTATTTGCAAGGCATTTCACTCAGGCGATCAGCAGTTTCTCTTTTTGCTTCACTGGACATAACAAGGAAAGTGGAAATTGGTTGCATTTTTCTGCTCTCTGTGTGTATTGATTTATTTATTTATTTCATCACGACCTGTTGTAGCCTGTCTAACTGACAAAATGGAAACACAACTGCAGCATTATGATGAAGGACTTCTTCTTACCGGTGAAACTAAAATGCAGAAGAAAGTAGTTACTGCCCCTATGGAGCAATGGATGTCTTCCTGTTGTACATGCTTATGAAATTGTCCGCTTACAGGTACAAAATGAAGGCAGGAAGCGGTGAAGTAGCATTGTGTGAGGAGCTATGTTCATGATATGCTTACAATATCTATCCATTCATCCATTTTCTTCCGCTTATCCGGGGTCGGGTCACGGAGGTAGCAGCTTCAGAAGGGAGGCCCAGACTTCCCTCTCCTCAGCCACTTCTTCCAGCTCTTCAGGGGGAATCCCAAGGCATTCCCAGGCCAGCCGAGAGACATAGTCCCTCCAGCGTGTCCTGGGTCTTCCCCGGGGCCTCCTCCCGGTGGTACGTGCTCCTGGACACCAGGGAGGCGTCCAGGAGGCATCCTACCAGATGCCCGAGCCACCTCAACTGACTCCTCTCGACATGAAGGAACAGCGGCTCTACTCTGAGTCGCTCCCGTATGACTGAGCTTCTCACCCTATCTCTAAGGGAGAGTCCAGCCACTCTACGGAGAAAACCCATTTCAGCCGCTTGTATCTGCAATCTCGTTCTTTCGCTCATGACCTTAGATGAGGGTGGGAACGTATATCGACCGATAAATTGAGAGCTGACAATATGTCACCTTTAAAAACAATCATGCCTCTTTAAACAGTAGAGATGTGAACAAATCAGCTGCTATAAAAGCTAGTATAGTTTAACTTGTAAGTTTGTAGTGTGGTGGCAATATTAGTGAACTCATCAAATCTCAGAATGTAAGGATTTTGTTTTTTTCTGTGTGTTTATTTAGATTTCTGTGTTCTGTGCAGTCTCTGTGTTGTCCCGCCCTGATCAGTTCCACCAGTTCCACCTGTTTCTTGTTTCACCTGATTGTCTCCTGTGTATTTAAACCCACCTGTGTTCCTTGTTCTTTGTCAAATCCTTGTCTAGGTGTCCTGTCTGCCGTCAGTTATTTTGTTATCAGTTGTTACCAGTTTTGAGCTTTTATCCTTCGCTCATTCTGTGCTGCCTGGACTTTTGTATCTCTGTCATCTTCATTAAATTCATCATTAATTCTCAACAACCTAGGGCGACTGCGTTTCCCTCACCACCTCCAACCGCAAATCATGACACAGAAATCAAATGCTGACTCACAAATCTTTCAGTTTTTTATTACGTTCTGCATGTCGCTGCAAAATAAATCATTTTATTACACAGAATCAAATATTTGAAGTGAATGCTGCAGAGAATCTGCCGCTGACGACTCAGAACAACAGACTGCTTAATGGCACGGAGCCACAGACTGCTGTGTTTTGGCAAAAGGCCTCGATCTCTTCGGAAAAATGAACACTTTCCATCTATCTCTTTTGGGGGCAGGTCAAGTTAACAGGCTTTTTGTTTCTACTCCTGAGCAGGCCTCTTCCAGCTTACTTCCTGTCTGCTGATGGCATGCACAGCTCAGACAGTGCTGAGCTGAAACCCAGACAATGTTGGGTTCCAATGTTGGTATCCTACTTATTCAGCATGAATGTATTTTGTCTCCCAGAGCAAAAACTTTAAACTGGCCATATAGTCTTGGAGGGAAAATATTGAGACATAAATGTGATGTAATTAAACTAATTTAACATTTTCTACTTAAGGAAATGATTGTCTTTATCAAATCCAATGTTTACACAATGAGTGACACCTTTAACTATCCCTATTAAATATAATTAAAAGACTTTTTAAATAGATGGCTTTTTTACATCAGCATTTTAACGGACTTTTAACAGTAGTCCTTGACTATCTTTTTCCTAAGTTATGAAAAACGATGCGACATCCGACAATGATCCATTCTTCCTTGCCACTCTTTGAAAAGACAAGACAGCAAAGAGAAATGTTTCCAAAACTTAAAAAGTTTGGGAATGGTTGCAAATACATTGCAGCAATTCAATGGATGGATAATTAGTTTGAAATTACCAAACTAATAACCTCAGTCAGAGCAAAAATGAATAAGCTCAAAACAACTGGAAATGAAGTAAAATAAACTAGACAAGCTTTGTACTATTTTTGTGTGTGGGTGACACAAAAGAGACATCCATGAACAGCAATGGAAGATAAAACCGCTGCTCTTGGCCCACTGGGGGTTAATTTTTGCTTTAAAACTGATCTGATGAAATGCTTGAAAAGACGAGTATTGTTTGCAAGTTGTGCTAAAAGAGGTTAGCCTATCATCAAAGCTATTCAAGCCTAAAATAGCACCTCAATGCAGAACATGTTGCAGCAAGCACAGACATTCCCAGTACTAATGCCCACTTCCACAGTTCACATTTCTAAAGAAACATAAACTGGACAGCTGAATGCATATAATAGCACTTTGCTATTAAATATAACATAGGCTATGAAAAATAAATTTGTTGTATAGCTCATATATCTGTTTATTCAATAATTGTGCCGCAAGAATGGGTTTCGAACTGAAATGCTCATTTTGTCTGTATGTGATTTCCTATTAAAATGGGATTAATTGCGATTAAGCCCCTTAATTTGATGAAAAATGTGTTCAAGTTATTCTACCAGGTTTGTGAAAACATATTTAGGATGCTGTTTGTATAACAGAGGCAGTAAAATGAGCCTGAAAAGACTGTTTGGACTATTTTATATCAGAGGTACAAGTGTGTAGCTGCACTAGAAGATTCACTGCACATGTATGCAGTTCAGTACTTTATAATCTATGTAGACTATTGTGTGTGTATATAAGTGTGCGTTTGCAAGTGTGTGTGTGTGCGCGCATTAGGGAGTTTTTCTTTCAGGCTACCAAAGAAAGAACAAAGTCTGATACAATGATTGCTCAATATCAGAGTGATTCAGTGGGAGATATTGTCAGCAGCAGGCAGAAGTCAAGCTAAGTCTTCCACAGCACAGAGAGGACAATTCACTGAGCTGTGTGAGGAGTTAAAAAGAGGGTGAAGGTTGTGTGTGTCCTAGTGGTGTGATGGAAGGGCACTGTGCATGTATTCGGTGTATCCGGTAACGCTCGTACAGAAAGCCTGTCTCATATGGTGGCGCGACGTCAGCTGATTCATCTGATGGAGGACACGTAAGGGAAAACAGAGGTTTCTGTGAGTGTCTGCATTTCGTGAGAGTGCAAAAGTTCAACCTTGATGAAAAGAATGAGTCACAGTAAATATTGCAACTATGTCTGAGCAGTAATGTCGTAAGATTCAGCTGAAAAAAAAAAAAGAACTGCCAAACTGATGAAACAGACAACTGTGGATGGAAATATTGAAAAATTTATACAGTCTGACATATCTGTGTGAGTCCAGGGATTATATTAATTAATTATTTTTGATTAAACACTTCCCTTAAAAGTTCCAGACTATGAGGCCTAGAACTCACTTTCACGACAGAAAGTTTATCTTAAATGTGAAATGAGTCCTTAAGCATTTTGGGATTGATTTTAGGATATTAATGCTGGAATAAGCATTAATAAGCCTGAGTCCTAATGGACTCAGGCTTGGCTATTACTCCCACTTATCAGAGCTACTCTTATCCTCTTGGTCTCAGATTGATCGGATATTTACTTTTAGTTGTGCAGGTCAGTGCCGGGTGATGGAGGAGTCTGCAGTGTGGGTTTTTGCATCTGCTCCCGAATAAATCTAACTGGCCTGTCTGAGAATCAGACTTCAACACTTTGATTAACAACAGAGATTCTTTAATAATACATTTCTGCTTCATGGCTTTTATTCTATTTTGATTCTTTGAGGGAAAAAATGGGATGACAATCAAGAAAAAAATATTTGAAAAGCAACTTAAAAAGAAGTAATTTTTGAGTTCCCCTCACGTTGACGGGAATGGAGACTTTGGTGCTTTGTTATTTTTTCATTTTCTTTTGGATATCCATCATATTACTACCACAAAGGTTAACATCCACACTATTCCTCATCTCCTCTCTATGGGGTTCAGCCAATCAGTGCCAAGGAAAATTAAAATGGATTCTTGATTGGCTGCTTTGCAAACAGCAGCCAATAGTATATCAAGTAGCTTTCTCATATTTTAACTTCGAAAGCTGTCATTTCTTTTACAATACTTTAGATATAGACCATGAAAAAAAAACTACTAACAGGTGAACTTATGAATACTGAACCACAAGTAGATAGGAGTCCACTGCAGAAAAAGAAAAATCTAAATCAGTGTAAATTAGGAATCAAACTAGAAAGAAAACCTGAAATTGGTATTAACATGGAATATTATTGATCGACTCTGTTAGGAGTAACATCATTGCTCTGTTTTCAACTAGCTGTCTTTTTTAACACGTGTACAGACGATTGTCAGGGTTGTTGGCAACTTCCTCTTCCTCTCAGTGTGATCCAGTGTGTTTCTCATCCTGCCTCTGCAGCATAGAGCGATCCCTTAAGAAATGTGCCGGAGCTGCTTTCCGTTTATGAAACTGCTCACTGGTGCCATGAGTCACGGTTGCTATAGAGAGGAGTTCTGACAGCAGCACAGCTGATTAGGAGCATCTGACTCCACATGACTCCTCTACCTTCATCTCTTTCTCTATCTCTGCCCACATCAGTTCACCTCCTCCTCTGGGGCTGCCTTCTCCGTTTTCCCTGTTGGTTTTTTTTTCACCTTAAAATGACATTTTGATTTTTAAAACTGTTCCTTTTGTTTAATAGTGGCTGGTCTTTCCTTACAGCGGCTTCACATTCCCACATTCTTCTCTCCTTTTATATTTTTATATATCGTTGTATACAGAGCCATCTGCACACCAGATGTGACCAACAGCCTCCGATGTTTGCGTCTCTGTCATGAACAATACAAGTATAAGATTAACAAGATCCTTATAATACATGTAAGACAAATGCCTCACGGAACAAAATTGCTTGTGGAAAAATCTGGTTTTATGATAAAACGTTATATTTTGTCATATGGGATGAAAAAAAAAATAAAATATATATTCATATACATATATATGTATATAGGTGTGTGCAAGAATGGGCTATCAGTAGTGGAGCTCTCTGTAGGTTCCTCCTTTGCATTAAAACAAAGGAAGACGGCGATCTGGAAAATGAGGCCTGGAGAATCTAAGTCTTGCACACTGCTTTTCACATGACAGCAGCTATTTACAGGAGCAGATGGATGAGGCTGCAGGCCAAGAGGAAAGAGGTGAGGAGCCATTGTAAGTGCTGGTGAGATGAACAGAGGAATGAAAGGAGGGCAAGATGGAGGAGGAAGAGGTGTCTCGTTTCGCAGGCGAGTTGCGGTAAAATGCCCATGAGAATAAAAGCAATAAGCTCGCCCGAGATGGAGCTTGTTGACGGCATTAGAGTGGACTATTTCAACTTTTAAACGGAAGCTGAGAGGAACACTGTTAATGTCTCAACTGTGCTCATTGTCAGAGACCAGAAATCTTTCTCTAAATCTGCCCCAAATCCTCTCATACTTTTCTTCCGTCATACAGCTCTCTATTGTCACATCTTCTTTTCTGCCTTCTATCTGTCTTCCTTTGGGTTTTTACTTGTTCTCATTCCCACAACTCACATCCCCTACATTCCCTCTGCCTTCTATAGTCAGAGGAAGTGGTAGTCTCAGGCCCTGCTGGCTCCCAGAGGAACAGACGAGCCTTTGTCTGTCTGCACTGTAGGAAGATGAGTAGTCAGTCCTCCTGGTAAGCCCAAAAAGTCCGGTAGGAATTCAGGCATTCACTGTGGCAAGTTTGCCACCCAGAATGCCAGTAAATCAGCCAGCAGTTAAAGCCAGGCCTTTATGGTCCTAACAGCCTCTAATGTATTATGTTAGGCACTCAGGAGTCCTGGGAAGAATGGACTAGAAAGCTGAGAGCAGACAGAGACAAAGGAGCAACAGAACCAGGTTAAATACTATGCAGACATAATCAAAAATGTGCAATGACTTTGCAATGTGAAAGCTGCTATTCACATTACTAAAAAGTGAAATTGCAAAACATCCATTTATTGCCATAGCATTACCGTTACAGAGACGGTGAAGTTGTTGGGAAGAAAGTTATAGATGAAAATGACTTTGTTCTAAAAGAAGTTAATAAAAAAATATAAATTTATTTTTCTTTAAATGAGTTTCTAAAAAATGATCAATTTAACCGACTCCCACAGCTTTCTAAGACAGTTTTGAAAAAGTTTACATTGTCAGACGTGACGACCTAAAATTGACTTAAAATTGACTTAAAATGTGAAATGCATACAGTTCATTTCAAAGGAGATTTGTGCAAATTTCCATGATTTTATATATGCATATTTTTTTCAAGCGTCCTATTTAGGCATTTCTCACATATTACACATAAAAGCTAGTTTCCTACATGTAGCAGGACAGTTCTGTTGAACAAAACAGATCTGGGTCTGGTATCCTAGTTGTATGGTTCACTTATATTAAATCAAATGTGCATCTAGAATAGGAACCTGAGTCTGTCCAAAGTTCAGCCATTTGTTGGTATTGTTTGTGTGGATGAGTTGGTGATTGAATAGCACAGGCTTACAGTATCACAGTATCACAGTATTAAAACAGAAAGTTTTGCAAAGATTTAGTTCCAGTTTTGATCTGAATAAATCTGAATATTGCAATAACTTTCAAATTTAATCCATTTTGTAGCTGTTCTTATCCTTATCTTGTATCACTTTGAATCCAGCAATCTGGTTTTTGTTGTTGAATTAGTCGGGCTATCTGCTGGGGCAGCCTTTATCAAAGATGCCCCATAGCTTGCCAATTATTATGTTATAGCCATTTTTGCTAAATTTCCGCTGGAGCACTGCAGTCTCTGATGTAATCACAGGAAAAAGGCACAAGAAAATCTTAGCAGTTTCCAAATCGTTACTTTTAAAACCGCAATTTGAAACTAGGTTGATGTTTATACTGTATTTTCTATATAAACTCTGATTTTACAAGTTATCATATTTGGAATTTGCTTCATCCTGGAGGCTTCACATGGAAAAACACACAATTACATCTGTGTTTTTTCTGCACAAACACACTGCCTTTTTTGGACAAATAATATTTGCTCCAGTGCACAAAGTCTTTTATCTTTCTTGAGCAACAAAAAACAGTATTTTGTGAAAAAAAACCTACATGTACTCAAGTAAATATTTGAAAGTGTTGAGTATATTTAGCTTCAGCCCTGTTAAACGGTTGGAAGTATGTTTTCCGATGTAGTTTGAAGACCTTTCTGGTGTTTGTTGTCTTCATTTCTTTACAGTAATAGTGCGGCAATGCTTTTTTTCACAAACAAATATGCTGTTTTGTGAATTGAATAAAAATTATATATACACACACAAATGACCTTTAAGGCACTTTGAAGATTTACTCATACATGTACAAGATGTTTTATCTTGGCAACCAGACAAACTGATTGCCAAGATAATTAAGGGAAGGTGATATTTATATCACTCCACACTCATCAAACTCTTTTATGGTAACTGAACAGGACAGGAAATATGAATAGTTATGCAACAGAAATTCCACAGTCTGCTTGGCTTTAGTTGTGTAAAAACGTCTTGCGCTGCTGAAAAAAAAAAAAAAGCAGCAAAAAAGGCAAATACCACTGGAAGTAATCCCAGTTATTCTGCTTAAACCCTCCTTCTAGTTTTCTGCAAGAAATTTTTCTCCCAAAAAAAATCCCATTTACAAAGGCAGATTAAACATACAATATATGCTGATGCTGCTCATTGTTTATCACAAGTGAACCTCTATCACTCACACAGCAGGATTCCTCTGTTACGATCATCTCAATGAAATGTACATTACTTTGTCTTGTTAGAGTTTAATCTTGTCATATTTTATTGTTTTAGGCTCTGAGCTCTCGCCCCCAACAAGCCTTAAAAATAAAATCAATATTTAGTATTATTTCCCATGGGCTGCATCTGTTCCAGCCTGGGATCCCAAAGAAATATCGTTGCAATGCGAACAGAACCCGCTGCAGGCGTGGAAGTGATCTAATGTGATGGGAGCACTTTGCAGTGATTAGTTCTTGTTTTCTTCCCATATTCGTCACCATGTGTGACAAAATATTTTGGAACAAGTGAGCATTTAGTGCATTGAAATTGTTCATTTACTATTTAATAAACGGTAACAAAAAGTTACGGCCTTCCTTTCATCCCTGTCATTTGAAATCCCTCTAATCAGGTGCCAGAGACGTAGTGGAGTAACGAGAGGTGCTCTCTGCAAAAAGCAAAAAAGATTACTGTGGACTCACAAGTAGCTGAAGTCTGAAAATATTTCACCTGTCTGAAAATGCTCATAATTCCCTATTTTGTTAGTAGAGATACCAAATATACATTAATATGCTTTAATACACCCAATGGAAACATTTTTAGCACTACTGCAGAAGCTAATAATCTCCACTCTTGGCTGAAAAACCAGCATAAAGAAAAAGGAGTGACACTTTTGGATTGGCTGCTTTGCAAATGCTAGCCAGTAGCGTGTCAATAGCATTGCACCTAGTTATTTCCGTGCAACATATTTCAGATATGCTTTACAAAAAAAAAAAAATCTGCATATAGGCGGATTTTTCGAGAATAATTTTGAGTTATGTTCCACAGAAAATCTGCATATACTGAACCGCAAATTACTAATTCTACCTTTGCAAATAATACAAAGGTAGAATAAGCAGTTTAAATTGCCAGGTTTAGTGGATTTCTCAGGAAATCCCATATTTCCTGAGAAATAGTGGAAAATCTCAGCACCTTGGTGATATTTTGTGTCACCAAAAGCAAATTAACCACAAATATTATAAGTGTAATTACCATCTGGTCACACATCTTTCAGCAGCAGTAAGAAAAAGTTTGAGTTTTTGTGTTAAATAGACAAATTCTTCAAATCTATAGGTTTATTATTGTGTAAATACCACTCTGTGTTTTATTCAAGGTTATCATAGCGCAACCTTTACAGTGAGCTGTAACAGTGGAACAAATTGTTCAATAGATAATAAAACACAAATGGCTTGGGCACAACGGTATAAAATGCACATCAGTGGAGCAGTTCAAGCCAGGAAGTGATGTCGTTTTGGCAAAACGCTCCACTCACTATTCTCTGCAGAGCCTTCTTGTCTGCATTATTGCAGCTGGAGTTGGCCACTTATCTATTCTCTTTAAGATTGCATCCATTGGTTGATACCAGCTTTCTAGGATGGCAGAGTTGTACTGCCTGCATGTTGTGAGAGGAAGACGGGAAGCTTGCTGTGGCCATTAGTGGTGTTTAGGAGAGAACCGATCTAAATGGCTGCAGGGCGGAACGACAGCCCGACTGGGTTGTTTCTGGACCGTCTACTTCTCCAGATGGCTGCTTGAGAGCAGGCAGAGGCAGTGCACACTTTCAACTCTGGTGACTGTGTATTTATACCATCCATCCCGAGATGCTCACTGCGGTCCACGTGGGGAGGGTGTTATTGCTCAGGCCATGAATTCCTGAGAAATAGTGGAAAATCTCAGCACCTTATTAACTCCTTTATGCAGCTGCAGACCAGCTTTGAAGTGTATATTATTTTCTCTTTCTGCTTTTACGCTCTTGTGCTCTCCACGCACAGAGTGGATGCAGGCTGTAGTAGCTTTCATTCTCTGAATGTAGACTCTGCTGCAAGGTGCACAGCCCGCATTGTGCATCTCTCTTGGATGACGGCTGGTAGAGAGCACTGGTAGGAAAAACAGCTTGAGATGCGGCTTTCTTTTTCCTTGCCCATCCTGTTCCCTGGAGACTGCTTTTGATGGACAGATCTCAAGCCCACAGAGCAGCTGCATGCACCTCGCCTGCCTGTGAAGTGCAGGGCTGCTTATGCATGCTGCCTGCATAGCTGTGCCCCACAATAGCTCCTCAGCCACACTGTTACCTTTTTTAAATTATGTAGCTGTGTGACGAAGATGTGCACCCTTGTTTCGCAAAAACAGATGTTCAGAGGCCCAGTGAGAAAAAAAAAAAAAAGTTCAGCATGCATTATGTATACTCTTTCATAACCTTCTGTGGGGTTTGATGCTTATTTCTTTCAAAAACTAGGATTCAGTACGATTTCTGTTGTGCACAAGCCTGGTTTTCTGATATGTTCCACCTGTAAAAAGCAAAAAATGAGAAGAAAAAAACTCCAGGCGCATCATTGTCACCAGATCCTGAGATTGGAAATGGATTGAGTCCTATTGTATTGGCTTCTGCCTCTATGCAAAATTTATTTACTTTTATCCAAATTGTTGAAGTTCTTTAAAAGAACATTAACATTGAAGTAACGTTAACTCCTACTATGAAAACAATGAAAAAATTGACAGACCCCTGAAAAACCTTTTTATTCTGGAATTTTATTACAACGTGAAGCACATTATTAATACAGATGTGGATGTTTGAAAGCCTTCCACTTACAACGAATAAAAACCTGACATTTAAAATTAGAATATTATATCGGACCAATAAAATACAAACTTTAATGAAAAGTATGTTTATTACTTGTTTAAAAGTTATTATTTTCAAAATGCATTTTCAATCTGACGAGCGGGGATCATATAAAGAAACGTTCTAATTTATTGAATATGTTTGTAGTTTTTGGTAACAAAGACAAACTGTAGTGTGTGAGGAAGTTGCAGAGGCACAGCCAAATGTCTGGACCTTGGTGTAACTGAGATTCCCTGGCAAGACTTGAAAACTGATGTCCTTTTTATGTTTTTTTTTTTTTTTTACCTGTCCTGTTCAGTATTGTCTGAATGTCCAGGTGAGGCCTAGCATGTTTACTTTCACAAGCAGAGCATTACTGCTTTCATCATGATGCTCCACTTGACATACAGCCTATATGAAACTTTCTTATAAAATGTTTGGGTTTGTTTCAAATGTAATGGACATGGAGACGGAGAAAAGGAGAACGGAAAGGGAGGGAGGTGGGGACCGGAGTAGATTAGAGAAAAATATAGAGGGAACACAAGTCAACACCTTAAAAGTCTGTTTTAAATCTGTAAAAGGATCAAGGGGTTATAAATATTTAGATAGTGTTGAAGCTAAAATAATAATGAGAAGACAGAAATAGGGGAAAAAAAACAAACATCTAAAGGAAGAAGATAAACTGAGTGAAGATGACATCAGAGCCTTCAGATTCTAATTTTATTGAGTTTTCTTTTAAAATACTGTAATGTCAGTCGACAAAAGCTGACTATAAATAAAGACGAATCAGTGGGACAACGAAGGCCATCTAAACACAAAGCATCCTGGAACTGTGAAACGCAGCACTCACCTCATTGCCATCTGTGCATCCGTAAGTCATAAATCTTCTCGTTTGTTATTCTCTTGTTAGCCTCTATCTGGGTCTGTGTTATCTAATGCAATCTGTCCCCATCTAATATTAACTCTGTTAACCCTTCCAGTGGAAGGAAATAGATGAAATTGGCTTTGCGTTAGTAAGAGTCTAAGCTTAAAGCAGATGCTCTGAAGATGCCTCCAGGAATTAGAGCTCTAAAAGCCCCATCCTTTTATCAGCATCCCACAAAATGCAGCTGCATCCCACCTGAACACAAATCTTAGTGAGGAGGCCTACATTGTTTCAGAGACTTACCCGCTCTTCTACTTGGCCTCATCAGCTGGACTTAGCTGGAGGGAGATGATGTTGCATGGCTGCGGTTGTGCAGTTGCATAGTTTTGTTTCTAGTTCTGAATATTAAACCATTCACAGGTTTGCCTGTGAATGGTTTAATAGATTGTTTTTGAAGGGGTTGTTTCTATTCCCTTTCTGCTGCCAGTTAGTGTCCACTCAAAAAAGCCAATTAAGCAACAGATTGTCTAAAATAAGACACTAAAAATAATAAGACTTCTCCCACTCCTTGGTTCCCTGAGCATCAATCTAATATGGTTTCTTTTGGCTCTCCAAAACAAACATTTCTTTGGCCTCAATCCTCTCTCTCTCTCTGTTCTGCCTTCTTGTTCTCTTGAGTTCCAATGGATTTGCTCCTGCCAGCTACAAACAACAACAAAACAAGAACAGAGCTTGAATCAATTACTCTGTGGACGCGCTTGATTCTGAACGAGCTCCTCTGAAGTGATGCTGCCCGCATTAGAGCCGAGGCAACTTTTTTGTTTTTGTATAAATCAATGCTAATTGGTGCTGATCTGCTGTCAGGCCGTATGATCGTAATGAAGAAAGCAGCAGCGACAGGCAGGCGGCGAGATGCGTGACTCAGCCTCTTTAACAAAAGGGTTGATTTGGGAAATGTGAGACGTACTGTCAGGGTAGCAGCTTTTTAAAGTTGATGATGGCGACAGTCCTTTTCATAGAGCAGCCATTTTTAGGAAACGGTATGAACACAACCTCATGTCCCTGCTTATTTATCACAGTGCATTTAGTTTTAATTAATTATCCACGGAATATTTTTCTCATGGAAGTTTATTCGTCATATTTTCCACAGCTTGATGGGGTCACCACCGTGTTTTGTTGTTTGGTTTGAAGAATCAGGGTGAAATGCTGGTAAGAAAAGTTAATTTCTTCCACAAATAACAACTAGTACCCAGGCAAAAGGTTCAGTTTTGGTCTCATTTGATCAGAAGATTTTTTCCAAACCGTGTTAGTGATGGCTGCCTCTGATGTCAGAGGACATTTGTCCAGACGCGTGCTTGAGAATAGCGATGCATATCTCAGGGGTTTTTCCCCACGCAGTCGCCCTGTTATGGAGCAATCAGGGAGACAACTGTCCCACTCCTGACAGATGGCCGCATGTGTGTGTTTCTGCATGCATTTGGGGAGGAATCTGTCCTGCCTGGGGGAAGGGAAGCAGAATTTGGGGAGGAAGAAGAGGTGGAGAGCAGTGAGGAGAGGTCAGTGGAGGCACAGCTGGTAGGACCCCCAGTCTAACCAGCTGCTGCTTCAAAAGAGCCCGTCAACAGCCTGCCTGCCTGGATGTACGTGTCTGCCCCTTTCTTATTTTTCTTCCACCCCCCTCAAAGCTTTCCTGTCAGTGTGTCCCCCCTGCAGACTTAGCCCAGCTGTTCCAAGCATCCGTCCCTCCGCCCAATTCACAATGCACTCTGACCCCCAGAAAACGGAGCTACGCTTACAAACAAGCACGTGTACGATCTTATGAGCGTACACATAAACACGGGCACCTTGAGACTCGCCTTCTGTCCGGGCCTTAATCCAATAAGCCACATCAAAGGTGTCCCAGGAGGTGTGATGCATCCGTGGGTTGCTTGTTGGAGAAAACTGGCCCCTCGGGCTGCAGAACAAACAGCTGGGGCTGGGCCATTTGGTTTAATGTTTGCTCATGGGCATCAGCTTCATCATACGCCAAAGTATCTCCATCTGTATCAGGTGCAGCGTCAGCGAGCATCTTGTTCAACTCACCATCTGTGCTCCTACCAGGCTTGAAAGATAAACCATTGGCATCTCTCATTTAAACATTCCCACTGACTTTTACTAGACCTTTTTAGCAAGCATGAATAAAACCTGTCTGCTGCATGTCAGAATAGCACCAATTTTAGACTCAATTTATCATTTCTTCACATTCAACTAACTTTGACAAACTGTAGTACTGTTAAAATAAAACCCTGTTACACATTCAACTAGACCCTTATATACATTTAAACATTTTGGGAAAGCCCAAGTGATGCTTATTACAGTTTGTTTGATTAACAGCATTTATTTTAAATTGAGGCACTTTTATTTTAAGGCAGCATCTCACTTATGCTGCTTCCTGTGTGACTTTATGGGGGAAAAAAATCAGCAAAAGTGTCAGGAAGAAAATTTAGGATTTTTAAAAGTCTGGTTCAACCTCAGGAGGAGATGGGAGAAAAATAACTCCAAAGTCAAGAAAGACATATTGCAGTTTGCAAATGCAAACCTACACTGTAAAAACATATTACTAAAACATATCATATCACCCACCTCTAAATAGAAAAGATTGATTTTCCACTTCCTTTATATTTTATTCAAAACCCTGCGATGTCAGGGAGGTTTTGAAATAAATTAGGATGGTTATTGCCTAGAAGTGACAGTTATACTGAAATTTTGCATTCCAAAAAGTAGATAGCTACAGGAATTTTCCTGACGTCACACAACAAGCAGAAAACACCAACACAAAATGACTCTGCGTACTGTTACTGTATCTCATTACATTAGAAGTGTGCAGTAGGTGCTCATATATCATGAACAATGCTCAGTTAATTGGGCAACACATAAAACTTCTTGTATTACGTTCCAATCCTGAAATGGAAACTTTGAGGGATAATTTAGCTCCAAATAAAAAGTTAGATCAGAATCTTGAAATTTTAGCAGAACTCTCACGTGCGTAATTTCCTGTTCTAATTTCTGCTGTGTTGAAACGAGAGAAACCCTTCAAGCTGGAACATGACCTCAGGGCCACCCAGGCTTCACCTCCGCCCTGGGTGCTGGGGTGCCACGCCCTCCCTCTCCCAGCGCCATTGTTCCTTCGATGACAAGGCCCACGTGCCCCCCTATTCAGCATCCTGGTAGGGGGGGGTGGGCGGACTCTTTGTCTGGCTGCCATTGTCCCAGACACACGCTTCCATTTGACGGACACACGTGCTGACAAAAGAGAAAGGCAGCGCAGGAGGAGGGGGAGGGGCCACCGCTGGGCATTATTCTCGGCCGTGGTGGCGGTGAAAAGACGAGACACGCTGGCCATCTGTGGTGCATGTCTGTAATCTGTATTGGCAGGAAAGGGATGGGTGGGTGTTGACTGCGCATTCGTAGAACGGTTCTCCTCACTTTCTAGCAAACCCCCCCCCCTTTTGTAGAGCCACGCTTCACCAGGGCACATGGTGCCAATTGAGGTCCTAATGAGATGCTGTGTTGCTTTCAAGTAGGATTTGGACATGTAGAGAGCTTGGAATGGGGGAGAAAGTGACTGTAAGAATGTCCTAACTCATCTCTCTCTCTTCCTTTTCTTCTCTCATGTGCTCTTCGGCTCTGTGTCAAAGTGGCCATTGTTGAGGGTCTGTTTTCTAGCAACAGGCCTAAACACCAGTCCACTTGTCTTTGTCCTCTGCCTCCTTCTCCCGGCTGGTCTCTCTGCTGGAGAGTCTTCGCCTCGCCTCTGTTTACTCATTACAATCTCTCTTAACTTCCTTCTTTTCCGCAGGAGATGAATGCTCCCACATTTCTCTAGAAATCATAAGAGGATGTTTTCACCAACAGGAAATCTTGTTTTGTCTTCCTTTTCTACATCTGCACTATTTATTGATTTGCAGTTCCCATTTTAAAGTCTGTTTGTACTGCATCAAAGTCACAAAAACTGCATATTTGGTGGACTGTTGCATTTCCGCTGCCAGGCATCCACGTCTGCAACTGCGAACCCAAGTTAAAGGCCTTGATGCCTGTCTCTCTGTGCAGAATGTATTGGCATTAACGTCAGCATTGGCTGATGTCAGTCATTTCTTTTAACATATCAGTCTGATAATTAAAATGTGGCTGATGTTAGCAGCCAATGGAGGTGTGCAATACTGCATATTTTGGCATCAATCTGACATGAAGTAAATACTGAACTAGTGTTGCAGATGCCAATTCCAACACATATTATTGAAATATGATATATCACGAAACGTCTAACCTTTAGGTGTTTTTGTGGTTTTTCCTTTCAATTACTTTAAAACCTAGAACTGAATTTAGATACTTTGTATGTGTCAACATAAACAGAAACACAAGAAAACCAAACACATTTTTGTACACTGCGTCCTAAATAAATAAAGGAAAACAAATTATCATTTGACAGCAAATTAAAACCAAATCTTTTTTGATTGTAGAGAAAGTACTCTACAAAAATTTAATATAATTTTAACATGGAATATGAGATTAATGTATCAATCTTTTCACGCCAGTATTGATCCGAGACTGATGCAAACTTTGTGCTGATATTATTGATATTTTGGATCTATCTGCCTACCACTACCAACCACATCTTATTTCCATCTTGTTGCCGATTGTGTAAACTTCAAGAAAGGAACAAGTTACATATTTTCACAGCAACATTAATATTGTATATCGATGTTGGCCCAAATTTTTACATTGGTGCGTTCCTATTTTGTATAGTTCTTATTCTTTCTTTTGTAAGAAAAGAACTGAAAAATAAGACTGAAGTTATTTCATACCAGGAAGTGTTTGCCTTGAGGTTCCTGGTAAGAAATAAAAATATCCCTACATTGTATTTCCAAAATCAGCTGTTTCTGTTCTTCTTCTGCTCATCATCTGGCTTTCAGTTTTCTCCAACTGCTGGGTTTTTAGAACCACAGTTTGAATTGACTGATTGAAATATTGACCATAATATCAGCATTGAATGGTTTCTTATTATAGTGCAGCACTTTGTTCTTCTACTTTTCCAACTTTCATTTAGCTATTGTAGCTTCTGTTTTTGTTTCCATTCCTACTTTTCTACTACATTTATACTTTAAAGATTTCCAAAAGTTATTTTCCAATTCTATAACATTTCTCTAGTTTTTCTAAATGTAATCCATCCAATCCCAATTTATTTTTTAAAATCATGTTTTGTTTAATTTAGTTGGCTGGATTCATCATATCTCAGCTACTGCATGTGTGAGCCCATATTTTCTGGTCAGTAAGTGTATTGACCCCCTCTCAGCAGACCACAGCGGGTGAGTGCTGCAGCGCCACCACAATCCATGGCTGGAATTTTAAAACCCTTTCCTCTTCCATGCGTTTGGCTTTTAGTGCTGGTCGATAAGACACGACCACCCCCTTGAAGGTCATCCTGTCTTGCCTCTCCACAAAAACCAAAACTCCCAAACCACAGCAAAGCAGGCCGCAATCATGACCCACATTGGGGGTAATTTTCTTATGAAGGGCTTTATCCGACTGGGGATATTTTCTTCTCTCTTGAAACATGTTGCGTTGCAAGATGATGCTGTAAGGATGATTGTAATTTAGAAGACCTGGTGATCTCTTTGTGACCCAGAAAAAAAAAAAAAAACAACAACAACGCAAGACGGATTCTCAGACGACAAATTTGAGCACAGCCAGACAGATGGTTGGGGTCACTCATATGAAAAGAGAATGACATATGGATCAACATTTATAATGAGCCAGCCTCTGACCTGTTGTAAGAACATTTAAAAAGATATGCAGTTATAAAAACATGGACTTATCTTGTTTCAGGAATGCATCAAACAACATAGATGCTCGTCAGACAGGAAGCCTGAGAGTGTCGGAGTCAGTCGCTAAAAGCTTTAAAAGCTCTATTGATTGGCTACTTTTTGGGCCTTGTAGGTTTATGCTTTACATGCAGAAGTATGCATTATGCATGATTGCATTGTGGTGACAGTCAGCTCGCGAATGCAAATGAATGTTTACGGCTCTTAAAGGACGTTTTAGAAAGTTGGTTTGAAAAAAGAAAACGGGAGGAAGTAGCTCTCACTGTCTGGATTGGAGGTCAGAGTTGAAATGTTGGCTGATGTGACCTGGATCATTGAGATCAGCTACATGCACACAGACAGCTGCTCTGTTGCCATGACGGCGATACTCCTGATATCCAGCAGGGACGCTGCTACACAGGCAACAAAGCCTCTCACTTTCCCTGCTCCCCTCTGTGAATTACCCTGAGAGCACCATTCACCATTGTGTGTGCTACAGAGAAACAGAACTGTAACCCATCAGAGTAAAACCAGACGTTAGGAGGTTATTTTCACAGGAAGGGAACATTAGATAAGTTACATTTTATAAGATAAATGCAACCAGGGTAAGTACCAGGTCATATTTTTGGTTTGCTACTGCAGAGCCTTGAAAATATCCATACCACTTTCTACTTGTTTTACATTTTGTTGTTATACTGCGTTAAGCTTCTGTGTATTTTAGTCATGATATAACAATACAGGCTTGTGTTTAACTGTGAGAAGTGTAAGAAAAAATAATTCATGCATTTCAAAATGTTTTACAGATAAAGATTTGATATGCACCAGTGTCCTGCACCCTGGGAGACAATGCAATACTCTTTTGCTGCAGTTACAGGTGCAGATTTCACAGGGTAGGTTTCCACCAGCCTTTCACTCACACAGACTGAAACTTTTGGCGAATTCTTTGTAAAGTAGTTCAACCTCGAACACGTTGATGGAGAGCACATGGCCTTCCGCCTTACAGCTTTAAAAGTTGCTTCTTTTTGTCACTCCTGCTTAAAGACCAGATTTGTTGAGTGTCAAACTTGTCGTTACATCAATAGATGCTTCCACCTGAGCTGTTGATCGCTTCAGCTCCTCCAGAGTTACTGTAGGTCTCTTGGCTGCTTTGCAAACTAAACTCACCACTGCCTGCCCTCTTTAAACAATGATGTTTTAGTAGGCTTGCAGTTGTAATATTCTATTATAAATACTCTTGTCTATTTTCTACATGATTGGAGAATTAAAAGTAATCTTGATTTTCTCACTTGGTTACTTCTGAAGACAACTTGTTGTACCCAAAGTACATACCAAAAGTCTTGCACTGCAAAACTTTTGCTATGTTGGATTTGTTCACAGAATGTTGTGACATGAACAAGTGTGAGACAGACTTACAGTTTTTTGTGGAAATGCATATACTGCAAGGTCTTTGTTTTCATTTCCATGTGGTTTTTAATAGCTCAATCCCATTATGTTTGGAAATTAAACCTGAAGGAGTGAGTGGTAGTATCGCAGCTTCCTTGAAATGAAGCACTCATGTTTCCTTCTCTTCCAGTGTAATTACAAGGTAGCTTCTGGAGCCCTCTCATGTTTTAATACGTTATACATTAATATGTCAGCAGATGACTAGAAGAATGACTGCTTCTCTTTTGCTTCACCTGGTATTGATCAGTGAGAATAGAGGTCCTCTTGCACCCGCTGTTTTCGGTCACATCTGATCTCAGTCATGTTTGTTTACTCATGTTGCTTCTTCAGTTCTTTCTCTTCCTGTTTTTGTTTTCTTCCCCCAATTCTCCTTTTTAATCCTACAAAAAAAAAAGGAAAAAGAAGAACGTTGGTTGCTATGACATCTGGTTGCCATGCAGCAGCCGAGTCTTCACGTGGTCTTTGCATGCGCGTGTGTGTGTGCGATGTAGCGTGATGGAGTTAGGGTGTCAGACTGACAGGGAACAGGATATGGGAACAGCTACTTAACATTTAGCCTCACATTATTAATGCCTAGCAAAATCAACATGCATGTTCACCTTAAAGGTGTCAGTGATTCTCTTCATGTAAAGTCTTGACCATGTTGTTGTGTGCGTGTTTATTCTAGTCACACTACCCGTCTTTAACTACAGGCAATGTGATGGTCTGTAGAGGGAGTTTAGTCAGGATAACGGAGATATATGGTGATGGGGAGTGACAGAGGGAAGAGACAAACAGAGAAGAAAAAGAGAGGGCAGTATTGACTAGAAGTAGGAGTGGACAGGTCAGCCTGTCAGGTTACAGCAGAGGAACTGGCTCAGCTTTGAGAAAGCCTGCTAGACTGGATGGATTTTAACCTGCATAAAAAAGGCAATTTTTACTCCGTCAAGATGAATCAGCCTTTGCTACAGTGCTCTGCAGAAGCATTTATGGGCCCCGAACTTGTTCACCTGTCATGAAGTTAAAACCACAAATATCAATGTTTCTTTCATTGGGATTTTATGTGTTTGACCAGCACAAAGTGGTGCACAGATTGAAGTGGCTGAGTGGTGTTACATATTTTTTTTAACTATAAATATCTGGGAAGTGAGGGATACATGTGTAATCTGCTCTTTTGAGTTAATACTTAGTAGAGCATTTGAGTTTATTTACCCCATTCTTCTTTGTGAAGAAGCTCAAAGTTTAGTCAAATTGGATGGAGAAAATTTCATGCCTTGCAACAAATTCCCAATTGGATTTGAGTTTTTGACTTTGACTGGGCCATCTTAAGACATGAACATGTTTTGATCCAAACCATTCACAACTTTTGAATCCCATGAGGCAAAAATTTGTACGATTCTTGAACTCCAGTCAAAATCATTCCAAGGGTCACAAAATGTTTGCACTTGAAACTTGTTGTAAAACATAAAATATTAATAAAAGCCACTGAAGTTTGTACTGTGTGACGACAGAGTTATTGATAGTCTTTTGCAATCATGTCAGTTTTCACTACAGACTACAATGTTCCAGCTTTTAGTCTCCATTCAAAGGAGACCGCCAGGAATTTTAAGCAGCTTTTATTCCTCGTGGTCATTTTGGAGAAAAAAAATGTCTAAATGTCTCTTCAGCAATAATTTTGTTGTTGCTGAACAAAAAATAATTCAAGCTTCATTCTCTCCAAAATCTCTGTTTATTGTCTCTGAATTACAGAGGAGTTAAATCATGTCTCCTGCCACATGCATAAACACATATTGAGGTTTAGAGAACATTCTTGGACCATTCGGTGTGTTGTAGGAAATTATGTTATAGTAAAGTGGTTGAATTTCAACATTTTGCCTTTGGCTTGGTTTCTGTAACAACAGGAAAACAAAGCAGTGTTTACTAATTGCTTAAAAGCGATCTTATGGTCTTGGATCTAGCTCTGATAAGCGAAGTGGAAAAAGCAGCCTGCTTACAGCTGGAGGAAAAGATGCCTGGAAGCAGATCTTTCCATTGAGCTAATGGCTCAGTCATTAGTGTTTAATTTAATAAAGCCGGAGGAAGTTTGCAGATAGCTTAGAAATGTGTTCATAAGATTGCAAATACCAGCAAGAACAACAGTTTTTTTTTAATATTTATGATGTTTTTAGTTACGGAGACCTAACTTAATTTTAAATCCAAAATGTAACGGGGTGGTTGCTATTATTTTGAAATTTTCATTACTTCGTCCACCTTTGCAGATACACTGGTACAATTACAAGAAAAATAGCTGCATACCATAATCCTTCCACTATTATGTTTTACTGCAACAATTGTGAACAATTGACAGTATTTTTGATTCTTTGTCACCTTTCTGTAAAGTATGGCTTTAGACGAGTCATGGAGATTAGCAAATCTAGCAGATATTTGTTTTTCAGTTAAGTCAGTGGTTCCCACAGATTTTCTTCTGGGTCCCCCTATGGATTACAATAAAATCCCCCCCAAAATAGAAAAAGAAAAATCAACTGGGCACAAACATCGTTTAACCAAACATAAACCTATGCACATATTTTGTTTTCAAACTCCACTGAAGCTTATTTCACACTTCAGGTTGCAACAAAACAAATTACAAACCCTTTTTATAGTGAAACACTTTTGTGTAACTGTTTTTTTTTTTCTTCATTTATCCATATCGCTTCTCGTGTCCCCCCTGCAATGGCACTTCGCCCCCATTAGGGGGCGTGCTCCACACTTTGGGGACCACTGAGGTAAGTTAATCAGGATAAATGAGACATTAAAAATGATAAACCTGGAAATATAACGAGGCTGTGCACACCTTTGACACTTTCAACTCAGTGTAGGCTGGAGACCATTTGTTGCCCTTGAAATTACTTTCTTCATCCCCTATCAAGTCAAGAATGGTAAAAAAAAAATTAATATCAAAATAGAAAAAAATTGATTCCACAAACAATGTAAAAATTATCTGTTTTTCTTTTAACAAGGCAACAATTGGAAACATTGTTTCTTTTAGCCTTACCTATTTATTGTTGAACAGGTAAGGCTAAAAGAAGAACTCACAATCTAATTTTTGATTTAATTAATTTTGTGGTCTGCCAGTTGTTTGAGGGCGCCGGTTTTGACAAAAAAATTTGGAAACCGCTGCTGTACCTAACATTTACCAGATTCTCAACAAGTTGCAGGTTGTTGATGAGTTTACAGCCCTTAAAAAAGTGGGAGTTTTCAGTTCTGAGAAGGTAAAGGCAAAATTGGTCGAGAGCGATCAGGATTACTGCGTTCTGATTGCTCACTTACACAGATTTAGATGATTGTTTGTTGCTGCACAGACAATTAACGGAGGCTGGGTGTTCTGTGAGCAGTGGCTAATTTACACTCAGATGTGGTGGGGTAAAAATAACAAGCTGTTAGGGAGTCGCTGAGCCAAGGTGGTAATAAGGGCACATAGTTAGATTTAACACGTTCACAAACACAGAGAATGTGTTTCTGCTGTAAGTGGAACCACATGGTGGAGGACTCCCCATGAACAAGTTGTGGGTCTATTACGACCTGACTGGTGACATCAGCATGTTTCATAACCACACAGCAGTTTTAATAGGTTTATAGTAGCATCTGTCCTGGGAACAAACCTATTCATCAACAGGTTTGTTGATAAATATCCAGCAACAGATGCCCACAGACTTAAAAACTCACATTCGCCACCATTGAAAACCTGAACCTCTGCGGAGGTTCATGTGCTGCACCTTCCCCAGCAGACTCCGACTGTCTTTGTCTTCTGTGGTTTTGTCTTCCACCTATTTTTAGGCCCTTTTCACCCTCGCTCTTCTCCCTCCTCCATCTGTGCATCTCGCTGCTGAAAGAGTCCCAAAGAAAAGGGAACAGGCGGAGGAGGACAAAGTCATTTTGATCAAGATCATTAGTCTATAGAGTAGGTAGAGGAAAGAGCTCAAAAAGTTCCAAAACCAATTTTAGCTAGCTGATCTTTTTGGAAGTCATATTTAACAGCATTGAGGTTATTTTTTTCAGCCATCTAGCCTTCCATGTTTGTTCGATATTTACATTAGGATCAGGGGTGATGTCACACTGTGTGTGCACAAAAGCTGTTACTCTTAGACAGGGTTTTGCTTCCTTAAAATAAGGAAGCAAAACCCATATTCTAAGGGTTTTGCTTAAAATAAGCAAAACCCTTAAAATATTTTCATATCTTTAATTCTCCTAAAGATATCTTTAAGTCTCCTAAAGGATATAATTAATTATTGTAAACATTTATAAATCCAGCATATTCCATGACAGACAGAGGAGGAAGCTCCAAAGAATAAAACAGACTAACTTTGCTCTAATTCCTTTAGCCTTCCTATCACTTTACCAATTAGACTAAACATCCCAAAGGCAGACTGTTACTTTTCTATTTAGTCGTCACCTCTGACTGCTGTCTTACATCTCTGTGATTTTTCTGATTTAATAAACACCTTACTAGCTTCTTTTACAAAGCAGTTCCATAAGCCTGCAGTCCAAACTGAGCCACCTCCAGTCATTTTATGAATCACAAATCAAGCCGTACACATCAAACGAGGTGAGCTCTGCAGGATTGATCTAGCGTTTTACACATGGTAAGAAACTCCTGAAAGACTAAATCAATGGAGCATGGCATGGCTTGTTTGTGTTGTTCTTTTTTAAAGCATAATTTCTGTTCTGTCTCAGAGTTCCTCCATGTGACTTATCCAATATGTTTTAACGCTGAGAAATAATGTGTGTTAAAGCTGCAGATATTTTCCTCTGTCAGACCAGCTGGGTAAGACCAGCAGTCTTACCCAGCTGGTCACACAGACCATCTGTATTTGCTGCATCATACATTCAAGCTGCACTACTGAGTTTCCCTTTCACCAGTCAGCTGATAAAGGGCTATGACTAGATCAGTTGGTGAGTCAGAGGAGTAACAGTGTTTCAAAAATACATTAGGAACAGCAAAAAGGCATCTTAATCCCACCTTTAAGTGTTTTATGATAATGACTAACTATAGCAGCTATAACTATGTCCACTCTTTTGTTTAGAACAACCTGTTTTCTTAGTTTTTTATTTAAGGTAGACCTTGGTGTGTTTCTGAGAGACTGAATAAAAAAGCTTCTTGAGCAGATTTGTTCATCTCTCTGATTCTCATATGATGCATTTCTTTTACCAGGTAGACAGGCCGCAGCAATTATTTTCTGAAGCCATTGTATATTCATCAGCACCAATAACGGCATGTGCAAATGTAATAGGATTATATGTGATTATTTTTGTCTTTCTACACACATTTTATTAGCTGCAGAGGATCTACATCAACTTACATATGGTCTGGTTTAACATGATGAGTGGTAAGACACATTTCCCTTATGGGGGGAGCATTTAAATACGTCAGAATCCCACCAGTGTTTGCCCTTTCAGCATTTATTGTCACTTCTTTAAGCAGAAGTGACAAAAAATGCTGAAAGGAAAACGTCTGACAATACTAATATTGACAGACGGTTCTCGTAGTTGCCACTTAGCTACAAGCTGGAGTGCTGTGTCTTTAGCAAACCCCATGAACAGAACCAGAATCCAACAAGGACGTTTTGATCCCTCTAGATCCCATCCCTCATTGATTCCTGGCTCTGGGTGTTGACGTGTAAACAGCTTAGGGATGTGATGGAGTCATGGTGGCTGAGGAGCTTGTGGAGCAAAGGGAGCCGACGTGACTGCTGTCGTGTCTCCAGCACCACATCTTCAGTCTCAGCACTTTCAGTCTCAGAAGTAGTAGATAGGCGAGCTGCTGGTTGTGCTTTTGGGTGGTCTGGCTGTTCTGAATAACTTAATGCGCTGAAGGCTTCTCCATCTGCAGTGTGCAGCTCAACTGTAACATATAAAACTCCTACTCTGGCTGTAGTTTAGTTCATTTCCCACTAACCCTCCTTCTTATCCCAAGTCTTTACATTCAAACTCTTCCTTTTCCAGTTAGTCCTTACTAAGTGATGTAAGTTTTATCCATCTGAATCTCCCTCTTTTTGATGGGTACCTTTCTTAATGGTGGGGAGGTATTATTTAAAATTTAAAACTGACTTTTTTGAGCTTTATATAATTTTATAATGTTATTCCCTCATCAAAAATATTGAAAAAGAACTATATAAGTTCAGTCCATTTACAATTTACCACACCTGGAGTGTGGCTTTGATTATTTCAGGCATGTTTGAGGAATCTCTGAATATCCGATGGCAGCCATTCAGGTTGTTCACATCAGGCAACAAATCAGCTGGCACAATGTTGTGCAGAACATTGTATGGAATATTGAAGAAGAGTGGGAGTCAATGTGAGGTGATGCTTACTCTTTAATTTGTGTCACTTACTAAAGAAAACAAGCTTTTTATATTCAGCAGTAACTGAGTTCATTTGAACTCTGATTACATTGTTGAAGTTGAGACAATATTGGACCACAGGGTTTAGAAAAAATATCACGGTGGTCTTAAACAAACCTTTAGCCTGACTTCAAAATAAGCATATTTCCATCTACAATTGCAACCACATGCTTGTTCTGTGTGTGTTCTCCTTGCAGTAGAGGTGGATGTTTAGAAAATGTAGGCTTAAGCAGAAGCCAGTGTTAGATGATGGTCTGACGTATTGAAGTTGTTTTTCTTGTCTGTCATAAACTTAAACAAGGCAGTTTCTGTGGTTATACTGAGGAACATGAAAAAAACAAGAGTTCAAATGTGTCAATTAGGCACAAAATAAAGCAAATTAAATGCAAATTACTCAGTGGGGATAGTTAAGAGATTCATTTTACAATATCCTGCATGATTATAGAGAGTGCAATATCCCAGGAGACAAATTAGTAAATTACTTTTATATGTTTCCAGTGACTTGCAAAATCATTTTTACCCCATAAAACTGTTTGCATTTTCTCTCATTTTTTAGCCACAAGCTTTGGTGTTTCATATTTATTAGAATTTCAGGTGATATACCATCCAAAAGAGAGCATAATTAAATTAAATCCAATTAAAAATATATTTTATTTATTCCGAAGGGAAATTAAATTTTGTCATAACTTTTTTTTCGTCAGTAGCTGTCAGTAATTTCTAGACGTAGAGACAATATTCCACAGCTACATTGATGAGCCCATCATCTAATCCACCTTTTTCCTTTTTAATTTTTTTTTAATGAATAATTCTGCGAGGAAGATGATGCTACAAAGCTTTTAATACTTATTAATAAAAATCAGAAAAGTGCAAAAGTCTACTAATTAGTGAACATTCACAGTCTACCTGTGTGTAGCTTCATTTCCGCTTAATATCAGGCCTTAGAGGATTGAGATGAAGGCTGTTTCATCAGATAAGTCCAAAATTGAACATTATCCATGAATTGCTTATGGTTGCTGTGATCAACCATATGCTCACTGCATGGTGGTGACAGAATCATGCTGGGCGGATAGTTTTTGTTTCCACAGTCATGTGGAACCTGTTTGAAACTGCAAAAGATTTGAAACTGGGGTGAAAGTTCACCTCATAGCAGGAGAACATCACTAGACATACAGCACAATTAAAAAAAAAAACCTGAAGCATATTTATGTGTTAGAATGTCCTAGTCAAAGTGCAGCACTGGCTCCAACTGATGGTCTGTGGAAAGATTCTAAATTTACTATTGAAAGTTGTGTTTTTATTCAGTCTTACTAAGC
Source organism: Poeciliopsis turneri (assembly GCA_922788865.1). Lineage (NCBI taxonomy): Eukaryota > Metazoa > Chordata > Actinopteri > Cyprinodontiformes > Poeciliidae > Poeciliopsis > Poeciliopsis turneri. The sequence goes on along the minus strand of CAKLNU010000972.1, from coordinate 1,172,685 downwards.
TGGAGCTAAGTGTATAGATGTGCAAAACAAGAAGAGGCCTAAAACTAAACAACTGTGTCTCTAACTGCAGCCAGATGGAGTTGCTACAGTACAAATATATAGCACACTTTTCACATTTCGCCAATTTGCAAAGCCATATTTAATTTCCTCTACTACTTGGTGTTGGTCTATCGCAAAAAATAATAAAGTAAAAATACAAAAAAAAAAAAAAAAAAAAAACATTAATCCTAATAGCTTTATAAATCAAAGCCTAAACACTTGACCCACAAACCGTCTGGAACTGTAAGCAGATGGATTGCAGCTGTGCACACCAGTCCCTGTTTCAGCATCTCACCTGAACAGGCTCTGACATTTTAAGATGCTCCATATGTTTCTCCCGCTCTGCCAGCAAATGTTTTCCTGGCTACACAATCTGGAGCAGAAACCACTGCACCTCAAACATGACAATCGCTCCTCACTCAGCCATCTGTTTGTCTGGGTGTGGCCTGTTGGTTTCATTCTGCACAGCTTCTTCTGTTTGGAGCCCTGCCTGGCGCACAGCTCTGACCTGCCCTTAGCATCCGACACCAGAGGAGTACCATGCACCCCTGGTAATACATTGCTATATTAGCAAACCGAGACTTCAGTTCTCCCTATAAGCACATCTTGTATCTATTCCCCTGCTTCCAGCCTCAGTTCTCGCCCTCTCCCCCAGTGCACTCTTGACCAGTGTCGATAGAGAGCAAAGAAAACTGTGTCACCTCCCGCTATGACTCACTCCTCCCGTCTCTCTCTCACTTTATCTCTCTCTCTCTCTCTCTTTTTTCTCAATCCTCCCACTCCCATCTTTCGTCGCTCTCAGGATTGGGATCGTTAAACATTGATCTGTATTTATTTTTAGAGCAGCTGTGCGCATGCGTGCGTGCGTGTAAAACAGACGCTCCTCCGTGCCAACACGTGGGCAGTTGGACTGTGTTTGGGTGCGCGTCCTATTGTGTGTGTCTTTGCGTGTGTCAGGACTTTCTTTTTCACAAAGTTAATCCCTTAAGAAGAGGTGTGGTTCTCTCTCTCTCTCTCTCTCTCTCTCTCTCTTCTCTCTCTCACAATATCATCACATGTTCTCTCGCCGCTCTCTTCTTCTCTCTCATCCTTTCCCTGTGCTGTTGTTGCTGTGGCCGCCAGTCCAAGGGAGTTCTTCCTCTCTCTTCTCTCGGTTGGCTCGTCATCTCTGCATCGTTCCTCATCCGCCTGTGGATCTTGTGTTTTGATGAGTTTTCAGAGCGAGATGGGGGAGGCCATTGAACTCGGGTGAGTCTGCTTCAGTGCAGGAGGTGTGAGCCGTGCGTGTGCGCCTCCGCTGACGGCTCGTGGCCAAACATACTCTTGCGTGTTTTCTGTTGATGCGTGGATGTCTGTGTCAAACCTGATCAGCTGCTGCGGTTGCAGACAGCACCTGGAGCCTCATCTTGCTCCGAGTGTGTAACCTTGACCCTAATCCAGCAAAAGGGCGCAACCTGCAGCCTCTATCAAACTTAAAAGACTTGTAGCTTTCGCAAAAGTGATTTCTCTTTTTCTTTGTTGGTGTTGATGTTTTTCTTGAGGGACCAGGCTCTGTGACATTTTGAGTCTCTGCCAAACTGATCTGTATCCACAGAGCTCATAGCAGCTTACAGCCTTGGCAGATGCATTAGACCCCATGCCCATATGGAAGAGATTAAACCTGCTAAATTGATACTAACACCCAACATGTTTTCCTTTTTTGCTCAGTGGTCATGGCTGCACGTTCTGGGCAAGCATCAGTGGAGATTGAGTTCTCATATTTGTGTGTCACATGCTAGCGTTCGAAGATTTTGGTTGAAAATGTTAGTTGTTAAGTGAGTAAAGGAGGATTCAATTTAATAAAGGATCAAAATTGTACATGCTAAAAGTAAGTGGATAAATAAAAGATTTGAGTTGTCATGGCTTGGACAGGGATTTTTGTATCCACAACCATTAACCTGCTAAGGCATGGGATCATTAATTTATGCTGTTTTTGTATAAACTGCGCCACAGTGTTCAATGCGCTCAAGTTAGGGCTCTAATTTGTTAACTTGCCTGAGTCGAAAGGTTTTGAGTTGGAGTCTTATCACCAAAACAAAGACGTGTTGTTGGTGCAGATGGTCAGACTGTCCTAAAACTCTCAGGATCTGTTGAAGAACGGTGCTGATGATGCCTGGCATCGATTGGGCAGTAGAGCAGAACATGGAACATGAATATTTTTTAATGCTCTCATTTCTCTCTTGATGTCATGTGTTGTTGTAGTCAAAATAGTGTATTCTGTGACATGTAGCACAGAATGTATAGCTTTCATGTTGTCATGTGTAATAAAGACTGGAAAATATGCAATATTTATAAAGGTGGCTTATGCCTTGGTGGCAAAATGTTAGCCAGTGTGACAATTTTGTACTTATCTTCTTCGCTGTGAGGCCATTGCTGCACATCTGAGGTTCTCATAATTGGGTGTAGAGAGGAAGTCCATTCCATGTGATTTATTCCAGAGGAAGCAATGAAACAAGCAACACCCTGTCATTGCACAAAAACATGTCAGCATTTACAACAATGACAAGGACATTGTCCAGTGTGTACACCTCATACGTACACGTTGGACATGTGAGATGCCCAACATTCAGAGTCAGTCTGACTCTGAAACACAAACCTGTGGTAGAAGCAGTGATGATGAGAAAATGACAGGGACAAAGTCCTGTGCCATTTCTTGCCTCAAGGAAGACATAATGTTTGGAAGGCCTGTCATGACATTGCACTAATCTATATGCCTGCTGACTGTGAGGGTGGCACTGTGCTTAGGTGCTTATCTCACTGCACAAGAGTTGGAGCAACTTGGGTAGGTTTCCAATCCATTAAAAGCATGAAATTGTGTGACATTATTAATGTGGGTTACATTTTCCAGAAAGTGTTGGTTGAGGTCAAACCACAAAATGTTAACATGACTTATAAATCCATGGGAATCTGTTGTTGATGATGACTCTTTTAATGCTAGCAGAGTCACATAGTTAAAAAGGCAATGCTGTTAATGTCTGGTGTTTTAAGCATATCTGTCGTATTCCAGACCTCAACCAGTTTTCCCCTTGAATATTCTGGTAGTTGTAAAATATTTGAATCAAGGTGGGCATTTCTCTTGCTGAGAACTGGGGTCCTGTATGTTCTAGATGCTCCAACATGGCTGATTTAAATAGTTGAGTGATCTCCTCAACCTGTCAGCTGGCTGTTCAGGGACTTGTTAATAGCAGAGTCATTTAACTCTGATGTGTCCAAGCAAGAAAACATCTAAAGCATGCAGGACACTGGCCAAATGAGAACGAGAGACGCCCACCCGTCTGCAGAACTGCGGTGCTCAATTCTTCTCCATTATAGTGGGTTTAAATAGCTGAAGTATCTCGTCAAGGTGTTGAGTTCTGCAAAGGTCTGAGAGTGAGCCACTTATTGGACTATGATGTGTTGAACCAGGGAAACATGTAAATAATAGAAGACACAGACTCCTGGGTCTGTTGCCAGTGAAAAAACTCTAAACCTTTAGCATGAAGATTTCTCATATTTCATTTTGCATATAAACTCAGTGTTATAGGTGTGGCCAAACATTACCAAGCTCCACCTATATTCTCTTCTTAAGTCTTTCATGGAGGAAAACAAACACTTTCTAATTGTTTGCATAAAACAAATTAAGCAGAATTTTGTGAAAAGATTTTGAATTCAAAGGGTGAAAGACCCTTTGAATTCTCTTGAACAAATGGAGTTGCACTTTCTTTCACATCTAGTGGTTCCTTTGCTGATTTTCACTCCCTGCCCTCATGGTTGGATTGCTGAGGAGGCCAGATCCCAGGCGTGTTACAAAAAGGAAAGAGAACAGGCTTGAAGAGTGAGAATAGTGCATGCAACAGAGATGGTGTCACGGGTGAAACAAGGACATATGAAAACCAGCAAATCAGAGCCAGAGGATAAGACAAAGGGTGCGACAGCAAAAGCCGAATCTTAGGAGCTTAAAAAGCATTATGTTTTTACACAAGTGCAATGCATTGTGGGTAAGAATAAAGTCAGTGTAAAGTGGAGTTATTGTGAGGCAAATTTCAATTTCCTCCTTTTGTCAGCAAAGGAAGCAAGAGGCAAAACTTAACTGAGGTCTTGATTTGAGAATTCAGAGAAGATAAATAAAATCCTTTTTAAGTGTACAAGTGTTTGCTATTCACAGAACCTTCTCAAATCCAGTCATCAGAACTGCATCAGGCCCCTTGGCAGTTTTCTCTGACAGGGGAGTGTGACATAAATTCGTTCAAATAAATCATGGGTGGGGTTGTCAAGGGTGGGGTTGTCAAGAGTCTAATGTGTTGCAGCCGCAATAAAGGGTCTCTCATTTTGGGAAAGTTTGCATCGTGGTTGATTTTTTTTTTGTTTTTGTTTTTTTTTTTGAATTGGGTTGAATTGGGGGGCTGCACAGTGGGGCAGTGGGTAGCGCTGTTGCCTTGCAGCAAGAAGGTCCTGGGTTCGATTCCCGGCCCGGGGTCTTTCTGCACGGAGTTTGCATGTTCTCCCTGTGCATGCGTGGGTTCTCTCCGGGTTCTCCGGCTTCCTCCCACAGTCCAAAAACATGACTGTCAGGTTAATTGGCCTTCCCAAATTCTCCCTAGGTGTGAGTGTGTGTGTGCATGGTTGTTTGTCCTGTTTGTCTCTCTGTGTTGCCCTGCGACAGACTGGCGACCTGTCCAGGGTGAACCCCGCCTCTCGCCCGGAACGCAGCTGGAGATAGGCACCAGCAACTCCCGACCCCGTTAGGGAGAAGGGTGACGGAAAATGGATGGATGGGTTGAATTGGACATCAGAATGTAATATCGTTTGACATTATTTTATTATTTCCTCAATTTAGGAGGATGAGCTCTTTGCCTGGAGCTGTAACTTTACAGTCTGCTTTGCTGAGTTGTAGTGCATGGGATACACCGGCCCGGAGGGGTCCGATTTATAATGATAGCGGGGGAATACAAAGTGGGAACACGACACGACAATATCATGCTGGAGCGTATCGACCGGGACGCTCCACTTCACGCCTCGCTACACTATGTTTAGATTAACTTGCTGGCGTACACATGGGCGCACAGTTTTCACAGCCCCAGACATGCTGGCATGCAGACATGTGTGCGTGTGTGTGTGTGTGTGTGTGCTCTGACGCTGACACAGACAGGAATCTATTTATCTAAACGAACAAACAAGAATGCACACGGTGACAAAGGACACAATGCATGCCTAGTCTGTAGCCTCTTTGCCTGCTGTCCAAGGGCAGAGGGGATTTGGATATTGTTACGTTAATCTCCCTCTATTTGGCTTCTTGGAGCACATTCAGATAAACAGACTAGCACAGCCGCGCATACACAGGTATGAAGTCGTGTGTGTGTGTGTGTGTGTGTGTGTGTGGGTGTGTGTGCGTGTGCGTGTGTGTGTGTTTTAAGAGAGAAAAATACACATACAGATTGGAAAACTTCCGCAATACACATGCAATTAAGGATGTAAACTACCTTCTTTTAGCTTCAGGTTTATTCTCAACCTTACCTATGTCTGTCGCCTAGCAACCAGGATGACGCAAAACACAAGATGGTAGAAATGAAGCTTTCTATCTTGCTTAGCTTTTTTATTACATACTTGATCAATTTAATTAATTTAATCAATTGTTCAAAAAAATGTGTACAAATGTTATATTAAGAAACATGTCTATGCAAAATGGCAAAAACTCAATAACAATCAATTTAAGTCCAGTTTATTTTCAGCAACAAGACAGTTCAAAGTACTTTTCATCATGAAATAATACAGTCATCAATTATGAAATAATATATTATTTTTATATTTGGCCAAATATTCAAAAAAATTATAAAATTATTCAATTACTACTAATCAAATGGAACTTTAAACAGGTGATTTTAAAGTTGCACTGAGTTATAGGAACCAGAACCAAACAGCATTTAGCTGAATGCTGCCTCTCCATGTTTGGTTCTGGTTCTGGGGATACAGAGCAAACCAGTACCGGAAAACCTCAGTGGTCTGGAAAGTTTGTACAACAACAGCAGCAGATCTTTAATGTGCTTTGTTGCCAAGCCTCTCAGTTGTAACCCATGTCATTCTTAGAGTTGTGACTGATTGAAAAGTTATTTTGTGGCGTCCTGTCGACTGTGGCGCCCTGGATCGTGAGGCATATTGCCTCCTGCCCCCATGTCTGTTTTGAATTGAAACACTGAAAGTAAAACAATATGACCTCTAAACCAGTGATCTGGTGTGGAAGAAGCAGAGCAAGCACCAACACTCATATGAATGTTTGCTCTGCTCCTCTCTGCATCTTGCTGCAAGTCTTCCATAATCCAATTTAAAATTTCCAGTTAAACCCTATTTGCCGGAAAAGACAGAGAAGCAGATCATTTTGATTGCAGGATGTTTTCTCTGACTCCCAGACCGACCTCCTCTCTCAGCTGCAGGACCTGGCGGATAGATCGCTCCAGTACATGTGGCTCTTTGCTTTAGCTGTTTTTTTTGTCATTGTTTCTATTGACTTTTATATTTATTTTCAGACAACTAATTTTAAAAAAAAAACACTGCGAAGTGCAAGAGAATATGTTTGGAAATGTGCTTGTATGTGTTTGAAAACTATAGTGTGTTTGTCAGCATATATTAGGGGATAGTGGATGCGGATATTAGTAAATTCTATTTGACAGTGACGGAGTTGACTGGAAACCAGCAGTTTCCTGGATCCACCCAGGCCTGATTGATAATTAGTCTGAAGTTATTTTTAGATGCAGTCCACTTCTATTACCGTTCATTGTTACAAATAAAATAGTTTTAAAAAAATTGTGACCTTTTTTTATCTAATGTAAAAATTTTAATTCATTTTTGCTCAGCACTTGACTTTAAAAACAAATTCCTCTGACATCGATAAATAATAACTATTTGTTAAATCTAATCAAGTTTTTCATTACTGCTCTGAGAGAAACAGAGTTGATGTTAATTCCAATAAACAATCTTATACAGACATGCTCTATTAAGCTGTCTGTGCTAGAATGGACTGCAGCTTCAGGTGATTAGTGCTTCCTGGAACACTTTAGTTAAGTTTCCATGTTAGTCTGGAAGTAAGTTGCCCCACACAGGTTGAGTTTTGAGTTGATAGCTTTTCTGCAGATAGGTAAAATATGTCAGTCGGGATTTTTGGTCCATCTGTGCAGAAGAAACAGTGAAAACATTTGTGTAAAGGAAAAAAAACATATTCCATGGGAAAACAAAGTGGGTAATACATAAAACAGTGCAATTTTCTTAATATCTGCACCTTTTTTGATGCAGGTCTGACAGATTTGAGCAATTTATATCAACTTGCAGTTTTGTTTTCTTCAGGTCAAAACAGCAGATGCAGTGGTGATCACAGAGAGGAAACTGTTTATTTTATTTTATTAAGAAAAAAATTCAGATTTTTACTTGCTGTAGCACTTACTTGCTTTTATAGTGACATAATTTTAGTCATTATGTCTTTTTCCTTTTGTCCTAGCATGAACGTTTGAAGAAATGTAACATTTTATTGGTTTTGAAGGCTCTTGGCTACATTTCTCTCCACCTTTTGTAGTTTTATGTCATTCTGTTTATCATAACCTAATAATTTCCACACTATGTTAATCTCCAGGAGCCGAATCTGTGACAGATTCACTAAACAGAAGTGCAGGTGTTCAGATGCAGTCGCCAAGCACGCCATCAGTCAATTTCTAAATGCATAAACAACAATGATGATAGTTAAACACATGCCACAGTTCCTTGGCTGAATTCTAGATTATGCTGAAAGAACTACTGCAGTCTTAAAAATGGTGATGGTGAATTTTTAAAAGCAAAGCTGATCTGTTTAGCAAACATGCTGAGGATAAATGAATGGCTGCCGCTTAGTTTTTACTGGAGAAAAAGTTAATTAACTTGTCAAGGACTGCCGGTAATCGTCGGTCAGCTGGATGAGGATCGTCATGATGAATTCTCTTTTTTTCCTCTTCGACGAGGTGGAGCCCTGAATTGGACACGATGACTGAGACACTCAGAGTGGGGATTCAAAGTCCTACTTTCTTCTGCCTTTTCTTCGTTATATATTATTGACTTTGAGTGTAGTGACAGCAATCACAGTGAGCGTCAACCTCAGAGCTATATGTGTAGATCCACTTCAGTTTATGGGTCTGCACAGCCTCAACAGAAGAACCATCGCTGCAGCAGCCTCCTCACTCCCAGATAAGTGGGATTCACAGGCCACCTACACACTGTACTGTTTACAGCTCTCTGCTGCATTGTGCTGACAGATAGCCTTTGCTGTCAGCTTCAGTGTGTTTCATCTAGGATTATTAGTGGAGCTCGGGTATTGATATTTTCCTTGGAAATGTTTTGCTCTTCAACCATTTTACCTGCTTCTTGTGCTCGCCCACACTCCAACACCCCCTCATAAGCCTCTATGATGAATAAGGCCATCCTGTTCTGGGTCAGTCCACAGCCTAAACACAAGGCCGCTGTTTTATCTCTGCTATGTTTTGCTCCTTTATTCACTAATCACACACATGGACACACATGTGCGGATCATTTGTGGTTTTCTGTGTGTGTGTGGGATGGTGGAAGAAAGGCAGTAAGTTTGGGATGACAAGTGTCGGTGTCCTTATATGGGTCACGCAGTGTCAGCTAAGTCTGCAGGGCCCAGAAACTGGGTCGGGCGTTGGTATGAGAGTACACATATTTATATATGCTACACTGAAGGTTACAAGTTTGTAAATTTTGTTGACAGGGACAGTGAGTTTGGAGTAAGCAAATGCCGGGGTTGAACAGACATTGTTGAAAATTACTATTACCTTGAGACTAGTCTGGATAATAAATAATATTTTACTTGTCAGCAGCGACTGTCTCGTCTGAGAAAACTCAGTTTCAGATTGATATGATCAATGTAGGTCATATTCTACATTGACTCTGTGTTGACCTTTTTCCTACTCTGCTAGTTTGGCAACCTTAGCATCAGGCCAATGTCTTTATCTTACTAATCAGAAAGATCAAGACAAGTACTAAGATTCAGAAAGTTTAACAGTTCACACTTACAGAGCTGTTCAGTGGACAGATTATCTAATGTCATTCTTCCTGACCGCTCCATCCCTGATATTATGCATTCAAGTTTCTACCTTCTGACTCTCGGCTCAGACTTCCTAATATGAAGAGTAACACGTTTCCCATTTTTAATTCAGGACAGGGTAGGAGGAGTTGCGTCTTACTAATTGAAACTGGTGTTGGCAGAAATGGATGATGGCACATTCCCTACCTTGTTTGGACTGCGACTGATGCTACTCATCCCTCCCCTTTAAGACTTTTATGTATGTCTCCTATTTTTATGTCATTTTTTTTTTAGTTCTTATAAAGAAGCAAAGAAGTGCCTGTCGGGGGCACAAACTAAACTGAATCAGAATTTTTCTGCCAGTCTAAACTTTTTCAGATTTTTAGGTCTATTAGGAATACCAACATCATTCATGTTTGCTAAATAGCAGAATTATGTAGGAGAGACATTAAGAGAAAGTTAAGAAATTAGCTTTTCAAATTATTTTATTAAAATAAATAAGATCTAGCAAAAACAGTGGGGGTAGAAAATGTTCCTGTGCCCCATAATCATATGGACTTTCACAGCTTTAGGTGACAGGGTTTATTGGACTTACCACAGAGAAGCAAACACAAACAGCTTTAGTGATGCAAGACTAATCATTGTTTCAGTCTTAATTATCTTAAGAGCTTCATGCTATTGAGCACCTGACAATTTTACCATAACTCCCACGAAAAGACTTCATCATGAAACCAGCTGGAGCCACAGGCCCTCCTGGTAACATGGTAAAAAAAAAAGTTTAGTCTTTTTAAGTTCACATTAAATGGTGCGTATTAATATATGATCTTTTTTATGAAATTGGTGTCTGGAATTATTGTTCGCTCAACGATTCAGTCTGGGCCAAGCTTTAGTTGATGGGCAGGTTATCCTGTAGCATTGTTGGGTTCATTGTGGAGTTCACGGAGTCCAATGACAACATGGTGCCCAGGTCCTGTGGTTTCAGAAGTCATCACCCTTCCACCATCAGACTTAACACTTGGTGCAGGTATATTGTTACCAGAAAGCCCCCGCCTAGCATTTTTGCTCCGATTGCTTGATTTGTGAATATAATTTATAATTTAGATAATAATTTTAGGACTTAACGCTCAGGTTTCATTTAACGATCATCATTTTGGACAGAATATTCTCTAAACATTGGCCTTCAGGCTGAATAAAATAAGTATTACAAGGCAACCACCAGACTTTTATTGCAACCATTAAAATGACCAGCAATTTCATAACATTTTTTTTGCAGAGTTTCAGCTTTTTATCATAATGCAGCTGTTATTTTTTGTCTACATGCATGATCTTGATGTAATTTTAGGTACATTTAAAAAATATATACTAACACACGCACTTTATATGAGATATTTCTTGTTCCAAATGCTGTGTGTCATGGCCAAAAAACTCCACCCATCATCTCTCTAAAGAACATTACTTCTGGTTCAGATGCAACTTTGCAAGTCATGTTTATTCGACTTTTTCCTATCTGTGCTGTGATTCACTTTAGCATTTAACAAGAAGCTTGTAAAGTCTGATAGGTTGCCATGCAACCTATTTGAATGCTGAGAAGTCCGACTTTGGATTGAATGAGCTGAAACATCAAATCCTGGTAAGATTGGAAACTATTTAAAATGTTTTCCACTTGTGAATAATTCATTCCACATGTAGAATGCTTTATTTAGAATACTAACCTTCTCAGGAATAAAGTAAAACTTACCCTTTACTCTCGAGAGGTTAAGGATTGTGACACTGATCTTTGGGCTTTTATTTTTCCTCAGTTGGGATTCTAATTCACCTTTTGGGAAATCACAGCTCCTCTGCTGAGACACAGAGAGAAACAAGTTGATTGGAAGCGGTGCGAGAGAGTGGAAACAGGTGGCTGCATGGAGCTCTCGGCTCGGCGATGACTCATCTCAAACCGTTACCACAGACTCCTGGACACTCGCTCCACCTCGTTCTGCTCTCTCCCCTCTTCCCTCTGGAGCCTCATCGACATGTGGTTTACCGTAATGTGAGGTGTCACTGACTCATTCAGTGGATTTGCAGGAAAATCACCCCTTATTCTCCTCCAGCTCCTTTTTCCTCCCTCTTTGTGCTCAGTGTTTTCCAGTCGAGAGGACGTCTAAGGGAGGACCACGTCCAATTTAAGTCTCTGAGCTAAACACAGAACATCTGGATCGGGGAGGGTTATTTTGAGTGCGAATCAGAGGTGGAGAGCCAAAAATATCAAATCAAGCTCACATCTGGCAAGTACTGACTGCAGCCGGACACAGAGGCTGTTTAACCCGAGCTTATATGGGCTGAACTCAGAGGTAACAGACAATAGGAATTCATGGCATTTGGAAATTCAGGACAAATACACTCACATCGACTTCTAAGATGATGTTTTTAAACTCACAAATGTGTTAGCAACAATTTAGGTGTTCCAACAGTAAAAATACCAACTTTACAAGCTGGCACAAAATGTGCATTTTTTTTTTTCTTTTCCATTTTATGCATCTGTGTACGTGGGCGAGCTTCTCACACTGAATTCATTCTTGTGAAATCCATTTCCCTGCTTTTCCATCAGAAGACATTCAACTTCAGACATCTTCGGACGTGACGAAGAAGAAAAGCAAAGAAGAATTTGAAAATGATCGAGTTCAGGAAGAAGAGAAGACATGGTGTCCTTCTGTGTGAACTCATTTGAATTTTTATCATACAACATCATATGTATGGTGGCTGCTGCCGTCTCCAGAGCAACAATAAAGCCCAGATGGCTACAAGTCAAACACTGGATGTGGAACAAGAATGTGCTTTTTGGCTCAGATCCTCCTGTTTGTGTAGTCTGCAGTGAAGCAGCTCGAATTTTTAGCGTGGGTTTGTAAAGCTCCCGTTCATTTGTGCCGCTGATTTATAGATTTATTTTGATGTTGTGTATCCTTGCCTGTGTCTGCCTGCCAGCCCACTCCGTCTGTCTGTTTGTTTCTTACTTCTGCAGATGTTCTGCAAAGAGAGGTCACAGCTGAACAAGGCCTTTGCACTCTCCCCTCGTGTCTCGCTTCCACAATACAGTATTTGGAACCAGACCGTATTGCATTTTAAACTTTGGTATTCAGGAACAAGGCTTTAATCTGCGAATTTTATTGGTGTCTCACTAGAAAGATAAAATGCAGTAGATTGCTCGGATGCAATATTTGGGAAACAATATAATAAAACGCTACTTTCAAACATTATATTTAAACACTATGATGAACTTTCACTGTTCTGTATACCCACAACTAAGATAGATCTTAGTTGTCAGGATCAGGAGAGTGAGAGTGGTGGAAAAGATGAAAAGGATGATTGAAAATGTACATTGATTACAAACAAAATCATCATTGCAATATTCAACAGTGAGATTTTTTGTTTTTCTAAAATTATGCATCCTGATTGCTGACTGATTTTTTTTTTTTTCAACATTCTTTGCAAAATAGGTGAAGTTTTGTCAGATTGGATGACAAAACTTCCAATCAAAAGCATATTGATGGTCAATATCCTGTGATTTAAAACTCTTCTTTCTCACTCTGCATGTTTAAGGCCCAAATCTAATTTTGTCTGAAGCCAAATAATTGTTTGCGAAAGCAGAAAGTGGTTCACATGTAAGTCATAAATTTAGTTTGTTGCTTTTACTGACCAGAGCACATTTATCCAGGTTTTCTGTGCCATTTACAATCTGTGGAAACTTTGAATTTGACTTATTTTGGTTCTCTAAGGACAATAACTTTCTTCCTGAAAGTCTTCCATAAAACGAGGGTTTTGGCCGGAGCTTTAAAGGTTTTTAAAAGTTTAAATTGTCTTATATTAGGCCATAATATATTCCTTCTTTGCTTCTTTTAGAGACTTTTGATTTCTTTTTTTTTTTTTTTTATCAGGAACCTCCCAGAACACCAGGGCCATTTTTAAAATTCTGTCTCATTTTGTTCTGATTCTGCTTGAATTAAGCTTCAAACATATGCTGAACATGCAGAGAAGAACTGTAGCTTTCTGAGCAACAACCATGTCAGGGAACGTTTTGCTTTGCACTTCTTTGGCAACACTCAGGGTCTTCTTCTGAGTTTTGGCAACGTTGAGTGTTACAAACGCTTACACAATCTCCACCTACAAATGCAACATGAGTGTTTTGATTGGAAAGGCTGTGGCAGTAGCAGCAGCAACAGCAGCGTGTTTGGTATATGTATGTGTATATATATATATATATTTATTTTTTTTTGTTCAAAATTTAGAAATGAAGAAATCCAGTTTATTTATTAACTTATTGTGTTCATACATGTATTACGAATGCGCGTCCTAACCCCAGGTATTCATCATTTTATTTGTACTTGTTCATCTTTTCCCAGTGGCCTGACATTAGAGGCCATTCATGTCTTCTTGCTCCTCCTTCCCTTCCTGTCTCAATCCATATACATACGTGCTTTGTTGGGCATTGTGCTCTCCTTAAGCAGCCCTTTCAGCTTCTACCACCAAACATCTCTCTGACGCCCCATGTGGGGTTTAATGTGTCCCTTTGCTTATACGTCCTGACACACACACACACACCCATTCACACCTGCTGCAGCAGTGCAGTTGTAGGCCAGGTGCCAGTCAGATGGCTCTCTGCCCAGTAATGACTGGCACAAGCCTCAACATGTGTGCATGGTGAACCACAGAAGGGCTGTGCTTGTGTCTAAGCATAGATGTGTATTTGCGCCTCCTCTTGGCAGAGGACTTGTGCCCTACATGCCAGGAATGAGTAAAGCCACTTGAGCTGCTGAACTCAAATGCTTTACATTGCTCACACATCTGATCATGAACATAAGAAACATTACCAGCAGGATGGAGGTGATTATGAGAAGTGATGAGCCTTGGTGTGTATATATATTTGCATGTCAACTCTGCTGTGTGTATAGCTTAGCAGAGTACAAATCAAGAGTTTATAATGAGTCTGATTTGCCCTCACTGCATGATGGTTGTGCCGACACTGTCGACAAAGTTCAGAATGCTGATTTATGGAGCAACTCGACGGTAAGAAAATAATTTGATTGCTTAGAATGAGTTAATTAACCAAAGTAATATTGTGAAGTACTGCGTGTACCACTGAGGAACTCAACAGTTCTGTCTTGACAACCTTCCATCCTATATTGGTTTTCCTATGTATATTGGGTGGTTATGGTTAGTAGGTATTTTGTCAAGTTGCCTTTCTGTGATTCTTGTTGTACCTTATAAAACCCTATGCCTTTGAAGACTTGCTAGAGGAATCATGAGAGTTTTGTGGTCTGATTAACATGTCTTTATGAGTTTGATTAAAGCTTACACTTGTGTTCCCTTGGGCTTGTTGTAAGGACGACTGCTGGACCTTGGAGTGACCAGTCCTTGGATATCCAAAGTAAAATCTTTGTTCACATTTTCGCACTATATGAGGAGCGGTAACTGACTTAGGTGCATTTACACTAGCCCTGCTTAGTTCCGTTGTAGTTTGTTTGCCTAAAAAGTCAGATTCATTTGGGAAAGTGTGAATGCACAATCAAACTTTTCTGTTCGGTTGAACTGAACTCTGGTGCGGTTTAAATGCGTGTAAATACTTGGTGGACCAGAGACCGCTCCAGAAGCAGGAAGCAGATGATAGCGCAATCAAAGCAAACATGTGAATCCAACACTAGCATTAGAAATGTCTTATGATCTTTTTCCGAAGACAAAAGAGAAATCCTACAAGCGCTAATACCTGATGCTTCTCTATTTTTGTTTATACTTCATGAAGAAGGACATTATGCTCAGTGTCTTCCTCTGAGGTTTTTGGGTCATTTCCTTTAGTGGTTCTTGGTGCAATGCCACCACACGTGAGGGGAACAGGTTTTTTAAGGGTGCAGTTCATTTGACACAGGCAAAACAACTGAAAATGTAAATGTTGCAATTTTGTTCCCTGATCTAACTGAGTTTACTAGACTAGCAGATGTGAAGACATCCTTAATTTTGTCATAGTCTTGTAAATGACAAAAAAAGTCTAAATATTTGCGTAATACACATGTGGAGAAAAGAGCAATGACTTTTGATCAACAACAAAGGAGATCCATTTAAGAGAGTCTCAATGAGAATAGCTGGTGTATGTAAAACAGATGTTGTTTTTGGACTCTAGATTTTCTGGCAGAGGGGGATGTGACTTTGGGGGAATGAAAACGGTAATTATTACTTTGAAACAGGTCATGTTTTGATGGTGTTGTTTCATTATGGAGGGAAATTAGCATAGCTGAGCAGGCCAGCGGGCTGAATGCTTTAATTAGGGAGAGGAAAGAGGATCGTTCAGCTAGAGACCGAAGCATGCGTTCACATGTGTGTGCGTGTGAGGGGGTTGATCTACTGATCAGCGCTCTTGATGGTTTTTTTTTTTTTTTTTGCGATAGATGAAAGCCAGCTCCTACGTCTATGTCACCCGTGGGACTTTTCCAGCCTGTCTCTGGATCTGAACAGAGCAACACAATGGAAAGTGTTTGTGGTTGATTTATTGACTGCATCGTTCGAGAAGGTTACACCCATAATGAGCTCCAGCTAATCAATGAAGCTCATCCCACTTTTTAATGTCTGTTTTAGTCATAAAAACGAGTCAAATGGCCATTTTCTTTTCCAAAGTAGAGATAATCAATTGCCACCCAGCACTGTGCTGTGCAGCTGATCCTGTGTGTGCTCTGTGTGTTTGCAGTTCCAGGGAGCACGTGACCCCGGAGATGAACAAGCTTCGTCAGAGTCTGAGGAGGAAGAAGCCCACCTATGTTCCAGAGGCCAGCAGACCGCATCAGTGGCAGGCTGACGAGGAGGCTGTACGCAAGGGCAAATGTAACTTTGCTGTTCGGGTAGGTTTTGTAGATATTTAATTTATTTCCAGGTTTTGTTTTTTTTTTTACATCCCTTTTTTCTGCAGTGTAGAGTATATATTATGATAGATTGCCATTAATTTGAATGAGAAATAGGGTTTACAGAGTCTTAAGTGGATGTATTGCATTGATATGCTCCAGGTTTCTGCAAGCTAGCTGTTTTAATAAGGGGTCTTTTAGCTTTTCTGCTCTAATTGTGCCTTCAGGGGGAATCATCATAGTTCAGAGCTGCAGGTGAAGCCTGCAGAAATCCAGATATTGATTTATATTTAATGCACATCATATTTTAAAAAGCTACTAAAAGCCCTAGGCATCAGCAGATGGATGTAATAGATCCAAAGCTTGGTTAGCATTTAAACCCAAAGTATAGGGTAAAGTGATCCATGGCAAATTTTACGGCTGGATGAATAACCAAGTCATAATTGGGTTTAAAATGTATGATGAAGTTATCTGCTGCACCAGCTTCTCCATTTCCAGCTAAATCTCAAATGCATTAATTGTTGGAAAAGCTGAATAGGAAGATTATAAAGGTGTGTATTCCAATAAAATGTAAAAAAACAAAAATCATTAAAAGGGTTTAAGTTTTTGCTACACTATAGATCTCATCTCTGTATTATATATGTGAATTTGAAAATGTCTAACATTGTGCTGGCTGAACCTTCACTAAAACTGAGGCTTACCATTGTCACACTCTCATATGGGATCAGCTTTTGATTTCATTGTGTAGGACAGTGGTCTTCAACCATACTTACATGCATATTGTGTTATAACACACAGCCTCATACTTCAACTCTTACCTCAATAGGAGTAGAAGCAAACAGGAGCGTTATTAAATGGCAGATTTTACGACTGACCTTCCTCAGTGCGTGTGTGTGCCGTATGAGAGCTGATTTGTAGACGGACTAAAGAGATAGTGACAGAAAAAGATGGAGGGCAGAGCCGGAGCTGTGATAGCAAGGTGGCTTTACAGATTACAGAGACTACAGGAAATTACAGGGAGAATGAAATAGGCACACAGAGGGGACAAAGACACGTCCTGGGAATGGAAATTGCAAACAGAGGGAGAGACTGGACAAGATAAGAGAGGAGGAATGAAAATACAAAGATGTTAAAGAACAAAGTTTGAGCTGAGCTTCATTTCCTGAATGGTTAATGCTGAGATGCGGAGGTTTTGCAGCATGAAGCTGGTAGCACAATAATCTTTTATGTTCCGTTAGACATCTTTTTCTTTCTCAGATTCTAAATTTATTCTCAAGTCATGAACTATTAATGCCTCCCTAGGAGCTGCTGAACTCTGCTAAAGGAGAGAAAATAGGTTTTCTAAGTCCAATCCTGGTTAATTATGTGACCTATATATAATCTTAAGTTAACTTTTAACATCCATCATATTTTGTTTGCTGTTGGACCAGAACCATATATATAGAGTTTTCATAAGATTCTGCAGAGGTCATTCCAACATGTACAACTTGCATGTACATTGACATTTGGTTTAATTAAAATTAATTTCAATTAGAAAGAGTGAAAGTGTCGCTTGACTGTTATCACCCATCCCTTTTCTGCATCAATTTGTGACTAAACTTTCTAATTTTCATCACTTGCAGCAATGAACAAAACTAGAGCAGAAAAGTTGCCCCGAAGGCCCCTCAACTTGGCTGCATGTTGTTCAGCACATGCTTCATTTCAGCAACCAGATTTCTTCAAACTCTGTCCTTAGATATTTTAAAACCCGTCTTCCTCTTACACTTGGCTTCTGACACCAGAACTTTAATTGTGCCCCCATGGGCACTGAATGTACCACAGAGCAGAGAACTGGAGAGACAACAAAAGAGGAATACATGCTCTAACTGACTTCAGTTCTCCTCTCACTCTCTCTTCCTGCCCTCATTATCAGGACCCTCATACAGCTGGAAACCCAACATTGAATGTAGATTTGCTGCTCATGTGACAATTTCAGAGCAATTACCAAAATTTCTGATTGGGATTAATGAAGTTTTAGTACCTTTTTTTTTTGGCTCATTTTTGTTCTGACATGTCTCTGTCATCCTAGCTCTTTCATGTGATGACATTTCCTCAGGAACAGTAGACATCCTCTCAGGATGTTCATTTTCTGTATGTTTCTGCTGCAGTACCTGGGGCTCGTCGAGGTGGAGGAGTCAAGAGGAATGCATGTTTGTGAGGAGGCTGTAAAAAAGCTGAAAGTTGTAAGTACGCTCTGACATCCAAAACACATCCTGGCACATTTATTCTGCAGCTCCAGTTTGTCGTGCAAAGTTACATGTCCACCCCTGAAGAGTTTGTTGGGGCTCATACATGGCCTTCCCAAAGTATTCCCACCCAGTCATCTTTTCCAAATTGTCTTATTACAGCAAACTTCGATGTGTTTTATTGGGATTTATAGAGATAGATTGACACAAAGTAGGGCATATCTGTGAAGTGGAAGGCAGAAAAAAAATTAAAGGCCAGAACTGCAATGAAATAGTTGACAAATCATGTTTGTATGTCTGAATGGAAAGGTTAAAGTTCAGATGGAAATTCAATTAGAAATATGTTGTAAGATTTGAAAATAATTCTCCGTAAATGCTATTCATACAATGGGACTAAACTAGAGCTATTTTGCAAAGACAAGTTTCTTGAAACTTGCAAAAAAAAGGCTTGCAGCTGTAATTGCAGTGAAAGCTGGTTTTACAAAGTATTGGCTGAGGGCTGCTGAATACAGATGCACACCACACATGAAGCTTGGAGAGTGGGACGTAACCAGGCCCAGTATTTTCCCTTATTGTTGTTTGCTTTACAATACTGCTTTCACTCTCCCCGGTGGGTCTGAGTCCACGTTTATTTGTGTGTGCTTTTATAAAGTCCAATGCTGAAAAAGACAACAGAAAGTGAACTGTAACACAACATACACACACACATAAACACGCAGACACACACTGAGTTTACCCCCCTCCTGGGAGGCTGGACTCAGACAGGGAGCGTGTGAAAACGGTGACACAGAATGGTCGCTGTCAGACAGCAATAGTGGAAAGGCAGCGTACAACAGGAGTCACTTTGTTCAAAATCCATACATGGTTTTTCTCTGTAACCAAAGAACTCAAAGGAACACATTGTAGGAAACAGAGTCACATATGTTCTGTTTTCAGTCATTCGGATTGTTCTTTTCCTTTTGACTGTCCTTTCCACCTTCACATTCATTTCTCCTCCCATTTTCTGCTCTCTCATTGCTTGCCTATGTTCTCCTTTTCTAACCTCGCTCACATCAATCTGATTGTGTTGAAATAGAGACTCAAAGCCGACTCCATGCTGTTCTCCAGATCACCATGTCTCTCACTCTCACAATTTCTCCCATTCCATCTCTTGCCTGCATGTTTCATGCATATGTATATACATTGATTTGTGCTGTTGAAGAATGTCTAATTATGTAAAATAGTAGCTGGAAAAGTCTTTACTCTGCTCAAAAATTTGTACCACCTCATCTACCCCGAGGATGTAGTGATAATTTGGTGTCTGTATGAAGCATTTAGATTAGCTTGCAAGCCTGTTTACAATGAGCTCATGAAAAAGAAATTTGTTTTGTTCCATGTTGTCACCACCAAATTCACTTTTTCTTCATTCTCTTTCGCCTCTTCTTTGCCTTTGCAGAGCGGCAAAAAGACGGTAAAAGCAGTACTGTGGGTTTCAGCTGATGGACTCAGGGTGGTTGATGACAAAACTAAGGTAAGATGACATTTCTTTGGTCTCTGACCTGAATCTGCTAGTTCCATCGTTCTGCTCTTTCTTTTCATCTTTAAATGCCAGATGAGATGAAAATTTAAGTCATTGTCCTTCATGCTAAATGCAATGTGTTGGTGGAAAATTAACCCTGCACATCACCCGAAATGTGCATTCCCCATAGATGATGTGTTTCTTCAGTAGGGACAGGGAATTAGGTCAGATGGATGGTTGGAGTTAATTCTTGCAGAAAACCTAGTGGAAGCTGCAGAAGACATAAAACTGGAGTGAAGGCTGACCTTCGAGCACGGCCATGATCCTAAATCCAGCCAGAGCTACACTGGAACGACATAAAATGAGTTTAGACCAGAATCTGTGGCAAATTTGAAAACTGATGCTCACAAATGCAGTACGGTACAACTCGGCTTAACCTGTCTTGCAAAGTAGAATGAATTGAAATATATATATATATTTTTTTAAGTAGTGCTGCCAGAGACATACTTGGTCATACTCTAGGTCAAATTATTGACTTAAGTGTCTTTAAGTACCACTGCAAAGCCCCCTTTTTTCAGATTTTTAAATGTTAAAACTTGAAATCGTTAAATTGTTAAGAAGGATCTTCCATTAGTTTCCCAAATGATTGTTATTGTAAAAGTTTGTGCCTTAAATGTCTGGTAGGAAGCACACAGACACACAAGCACCTGTGTGGGGGGGTGTTATTTAGCGAGGGAGGTCTCCAGCAGTGAGTACAGAGAGCAGTGGCTCTATTGAATGCTAAGCGGGATGAAGAGCAGCAGAGAAAGAAAAAACAAAGCCTGTTGAAGCCACTTCTGTTTCCTCGCTTTACTATTTTTGTTTGGACACCACACACGGTGGCCTCACTTCCCCTACTCCCTCATCGCACTTTTCTGCTTTGGCTCCATCTCCCTCCTTCTTTATCTTTTTCAGCCATATAGCATATCACTTTTAAACTTGATCCGACTCACGGTGTGTGTCTGCAGAGGCTATTAAATGTTGTGACACTGGAGTTCAGCTCTTGTTTCCTCAAAGACGGGGACTATATTTCTTCTTACACTTTACATTGTTTTCATAATATCTCTTTTTCTATCCAGGCTCACTGTTGGAATAATGTTAATGTTAAGCAGATCAGTTGCTTGAGCCATTTAAAGGATCGGTATGTAATAGTTACTGCCACCTAGTGAACAAATTGGAGATCGCAATCATTTCCAAATGGAGCTTATGATTATGAACTTTTATAATAAAAGGGAACCTGACAATTACTAATATATTTAACCTAAAGGTAGTTTGTTTGGGTTATACTTAGTTTGAATTAGACTGTAGTGAATTGAATTAAACTGGAGTGGACTGAATCTATAGACGAATTGGACTTGGACTGCAACTGTTTACGACTGTTGTTATGAAGTGTCATTCAATAAATAATTCACTTAATGCAAATCTGCATTAAAAGTGAATTAAAATTGTCAACCTTGCATTATTCTGTAAAAAATAATAAATTAAAACTTGCATTAAAAGTGTCATTATTTACAGAATGACACTTCGTGACAACAGTCATAAAGCTTCATGAAAACTCCTTCCTCATCATGACAGGCATTATGTCATGTTTACAACAGTGTCATGTCAGTCTTATGCACACCCCGTCACACAAAGTGCTACCAAAAGATTTTGATGCATAAATGTGAATAATGTTTGTCAATCGATATTAGATTTACGGTGTCTTTCAGCTCAAGCAAAGCTTTTAACAGTGTAAATATGAGGAGAAATGAAAATAGAAGTAGACAGTAATTCTTCACACAGTGATGGAGAGAAATGCAGATCAATTTTTACCAATTAATGTGTCTTAAAAAACATGCAGTAACAATCACTACTCATGTTCTCCTCTTCATCATTTTTTCTCAGTCTGAGCTATTTTTTGAAACCTACGTCAAAACAAATATAAAAGCTCATTTATGCATGTGTGTAACACACAACACTTCTGCAGCACCTTCTCAGTGCATCGATACAAAGAAACAGAAACATCATTATTTTTTTGTTATTACTTTTGTTATTTAAGTTATTACTCGATGACAGTCTGATCCTGGATTGCGGTGCTGTTCCTAACGCCACATCAGTTTTTTGTTCTTCAAATATGAATTCTTAGTAAAACATCAGATTGTTTTGGATGTTTGCTAAGAAAGAAAGACACATACACACACACACACACACACACCTACACACACACACACATGCAAACATGCTACCACACAAACACTGGTCTTTCCCCAGCCTTTCACCTTGGTACCAGCATCCCCTTTGATTCACTAATTGGCCCATATTGAATGGACTCCTATTCTTCCACTTCTTTCTCTCCCCATCCCTCCTTCCTTTTCTCCTCTTTTCCAGTCTTCCTTCCCTCTCTCTCTTTCTACCCTTGTGCTCTACCCTTCTTATTTTCTCGCCGACTCTGAAAGAGAGGAAGGAAGTGTGTGGATGAGTGTGTGAACCCTGCTCCCTTTCTTCTCCCCTTCGCCTCTTGTTTTCTTTCTCTTTCTGTGTTTGAGTGCGAGTCAAAGCACTGAGCGGGGGCCCCTTAATGTACACAGAGAAAGACAGGGGCCCTCTCGTAGTTTCATCTATAGTGACTGTAGACTGAAAGCAGCTGAATAACCCTTTCTGTGAAAGAAGGGCAAGCAGTTGAGACAACCCAAAGATTCAAGGAGGGTCAGTGTCATTAGTTAGTGGTTAGTGGCCTTTTCTGTCATCAGTGAGTTTGCAAATATTCTGCGATGAGAGAAGATGAAGCTTCATGGAGTTAAGCAAGGGTGTAAAGCAGTAATTGGGATCAATCAATTTGGCCAAAGATTTTCTGTTTCTCTTTCTTCAGGCCTCGCACAATCAAATGAAACAGTGTCTACTGACTGGTTTTTACTGTGGAACGTCCTGTTTGATTCCTGCCACCTCTCTCCTGTCTTTGTCTGACTTCCTCTGTCAGGACCTCATTGTGGACCAGACCATCGAGAAGGTTTCCTTCTGCGCTCCCGACCGGAACTACGACAAAGCCTTCTCCTACATCTGCAGAGATGGAACCACCAGACGGTGGATGTGCCACTGCTTCATGGCCCTGAAAGACTCGGTGAGGCTGCTCAGCATCAAAAACCTGCAATTTTTCAACCAGCTTTACTTTTCTATAAATATAAATTCTACTGATTTTAGACTGCTGCTCCAGTCTATATCATATTTGCAACCAAAAATTGATGGTAACACTCAGGACTTATTGACGCTTTAAGCTGACGTGATGAGATGACAACATTGCATCCACAAGATTGGATTTGTTGCAATACTTTTTGAAAACATATATTCACCTTTCATTTTACAAATCAAAGTTTTCATAAATCACAAACTGGACTTCAGAGAATCTGTAGTCAGTGTTGACTAATACAGCTCTGGTTAAAAAACTACGGTATAAATTCAGCCTAGAAAATTGCCCTGGTAGAAATGTAGGACTATTTTATTTACCAAGACCTTTTGGTTATTCTTTTACTGTATTATATATTTTTCAATATTTTAATCAAGTCATATCAGTTTAAACTAGTCTAAGACATATATTTCATTTTACTTTTGTTGTAGATTTTAATATCTTAATCTGTTTATGTCAATCTTTTGGTGTATGCTTTGAATCCCATTGATTCAAAGCATAATTTTAGATTTTTAATACCTTTATGTTCTGAGGTACAAATAATAGTTCCTGTGGATTATTGATTTTCAAGAAAATAATTTCTGCTTCTGATTTTTACAAAATGTTTGCATCAGTATTAGCATCTTTGGATTTAGTTGTTTAAAGTGCAAATTAGACTAATTTTAGGGTGGATGCTTTAATGTTGCTACAAAAAGTCACCCAATTCATCTGTAACGGCAACATCTTAAAGTACAATTGTTTTTAAACTGAATGAAGCCAATGCTGACTTACGTAATTCAAATCTCTTGAGAATCTGTGTTTTTTGTGGGAGGTTTTGTGAGCTTTAAATTGTTTGTGGGATTAATAATCGGCATAGAGAAGGACAGAGCACAGACCTGCGGGATTAGAGGGGATTAACCAGAAATCTTTGTGGTTATCTGTCTCTGTCTCTGTCTCTGTTTCCATCACATATTGGTTTTATGTCTCTACTCATTCATCTTCAGATAATCTATCTCTTCTGTCTCTGGTGCTTCTTTCTGTAGGAGAAGCTGCTGAGGCGACAGACACTCAGCATTTTTGTGGAGAAACTGCTATAGAACTGGTTTCTTTGAAATGTCTTTAATTCATGTTTATGTTTGACAACATGAGGGATTTACAGCCTAATCCTAATTACCTTAATTAGACACAAGTAGGAATGCAGCCCAGTCTTTTTCATCTAAGCTAATTACAAACAAATAAGTGCTGTGTATTATCTGATGCCTGAAATTGTCAGGCTCTGGAAGCAAGACAGAAACATTTTTTTACTTCATTAGATTAAATAATCAGAAACAGTTTTAGTGTTTGTTGTTTATTTATATTATATAAATAAACAATGGTGGCAATGTACACCACAAAATATTGCAAAGTTGTGTCTCGATACAATCAATAACAAATAAATGATCATGTTTGATGTCCTTTATTTAAAAATTATTTTTTTTGTAGACTTTTAAATAATGTGTCATCTTTTTTCCATTAAAATATATATTTCTATTGAGAAAGTTGTAAAAAGAAACCTTCAGATGCAGCTAATGTTCTTTGTAAAGGCTGTATGTGGATATGTGAAGCTGTAGTTCAAGGTTTAAATGAGCAACACTGGTCTGCAGGATTAACCAGTGACCTGAGAGAAGCAACTGTTTCTTCCTGTTAATCTGGGAGGAGCCTTAAGGAAATGTCTAAGTACCTCAACTGTGAGATTCTTCACAAGTGAAAAACATTTTAGGCAGCTGCCAATATTTACCAGAGTGAATGATGGAGCCAAATTTCTCCAAAACAGTGTGAAAGAATGATAAAATCATCCAGAAAAAAACAGAATGCAAACTGTGGTTGTACAAGCTGAGGATAGTTTTTTTTCCCTCAAGAATGTAGAGGAGATTCTTCTGATTGGTGTGTTTAATAAATTACGTTTTTTTTTTTTCTTCAAATGTATTCTACCAGGGTGAGAGACTGAGCCATGCAGTCGGCTGTGCCTTCGCTGCCTGTCTGGAGAGAAAGCAGCGCAGAGAGAAGGAGTGTGGTGTGACGGCTTCTTTCGATGCCAGTCGCACCTCCTTTGTGCGCGAGGGCTCCTTCCGCATCAATTCATCTTCCAGCCAGCAGGGCAGCAGCAGTGAGCGAGAGGAGAAGATGCAGGATAAAAAGAAAGGTAGTACTGTAGATTCAAAGTTACTTCAAAATCCTGACAAATGTACTTATTTAGAAAATATTGCAGGAATGCATGTCCGAGTCTCATACATCACTGAGTACAGGTCGTTGTTTCCTTCAGATCAGCCCTCTGTCGTCCCAGCTCTCCCTCCTGGCTCCGCCTCTCCACCCGAGGGGACGGCGTCCCAGATGGAGCGTCCAGAACCAGGTGGGCCCCACGCCATCCCTCGCCGTCACGCACCCATCGAACAGCTGGTTCGCCAGGGCTCATTCCGGGGATTTCCAGCTCTCAGTCAGAAGAACTCTCCCTTTAAGAGACAGCTGTCGCTTCGCCTCAATGACCTGCCATCCACTCTGCAGCGCAAAACAGACTTTGAGGCCAAGAACCCTGGTGAGTTGAGACATTTTTCTAGATTGGCTTACAAATGTTGACAAATGTAGACACCCACTGACATTCTATCCTCAGTAACTTTGGAAACAGAAGATTTGTCACATAAAAAATGATTTTCTTTAGGTTAAGGTTTTAGATATTTAAAATGCCACATGATATAGGCTTCTTGTATCATTATATTATTCCACTCATCCATGCATCCATTGTCTATAACTTAAGCTGTCTTTGGGTCAGATGTGAGGTACACCTTGACCAGGTGGCCAGTCTATCATAGGGCAATATAGAGACACACAGGACAACCAACCATTCACAAACACACAGAGACAATTTAGGAAGAACATGATGATCGCATCGAACAAAAAGTTTCACTTTACGTTGATTATTTAACAATTTTTATGACAAAACCCTTTTTTTAAAACATTTGTGTTGCTTGTCCAGTTAGGTTACATTTCAGTATATTATTGGGCAATAAGTAAGCTTTTTTGGAATAATTGATGAATAATCTTTGATAAAATATCTCCATTATTGAGTCGGTGGAGTAGAAGTTTATTTGTTTGTTCAAAAATATCTTTAATCTTGTGACATGCAGCATTCATTGTACCTCAAAAATAGGAACTTTAAACTTTTTGTTTTCATATTTATCTGTTTTTTATGTGCTGGTTGGAATCAAAAGATATGTGTCTGACGCAGTTTCATAAAAGCATTGAGGCAATAATGCTCTAGGGTCTCCCCCTAACCTTGATAATCAATAACATGTGACCTGCTGAATAGAAAGAAACTGACTTTAAAAGGAAAATGGTTTAAAAGAAAGGTTGTAAAAATATAAAGTGACTGTAGCATATTCCTGTGGCCTTTCAGTTTAATCTTGTTTGGCCTTGAATTAATGACATTTGACTCCTCCATTCATTTTAACCATTTATGTGTGGTTTCAAATACACACTAAGTGATATATAATTTGTTAGCAGGTTGCTACAGAGAGACCCTCGTCAGCAGTAGAAACTTTTAGTCCATGGTTCACAGTATGTTGTATACAGTGGGGGAGGCTCTGATCGTATATTATTATATTACACACATCCATACTCACTAAAATGGTAGAAGGCAATTAAATTGCTTATTTGCTCCCTTGTGACGCTCCAAACATATTAAGTATTGATCTGTACAGTCAGTCAGCTAACCAAACAACCCAATCAGAAACCTCCCATTGCCAGGGGTATAACAAAACAAACATGCACATTTTCTCTACACCAATACATGTGAAGACTAAAGGAGCCTCTGAACTCTGCAGGCAAAAGACTTGATTACTAAATGTGACCACTCATATCCTTGGCCTATGCAAAACAAAGCAAAAAGAAAACCTGAAAGGTAGATATGATGTCAATACCTGTTGGTATTCTCCAATATAATCCAGGCCCTGTAGCTGTACAATGTCGGTGAGGAAAAAGACACTAGGAATGAAAGCACAATTAATATACAGTTCATGCAAATGCATGCATACCCATTAGACCTTTCATGTGTCACATTACATCCTCTAAATAATTCTGAAGTCAAACTTGTTGGAGGCTGTGAACGATTTTAAACTGGGGTTAGAATTTACTTTTCAGCAGCAAAATGGTGTTTCGACAAAGAAACACTTTTTTGAGCTTAATGCAAATTTTGTAAAAGATGAAATGTGTTGAAAACCGTATCCACATACACTTTACCATAATGCATCACTATGTGCTGGTCTATCACACAAAATCTCAATTAAATTTGTGGTTGGAATGTGACAAAATGGGTAAAATGTTCAAGTGGTGTAAATACATTTAAAATCCTTATATATTTTATCTGTAGCTGATCAGTTTTGAAAATACACAATTAAATGTCTTGTGCTCTTGAAACTTTTACGTTAGTAACCAACAATTATTAAATCCTGAACATCTTGAATCAAAGAAAAAACTGTTTATTTGATTCCATTGCAAAATGAATCATTAACTCAAGTATTTGTTTTATTTCTCAAGCTTCTTCTTGTCTCATCTACATGTTTTTCCTTTTGTGCTCTCTGCTTTCTATGTATCCCTTTCCTGCTGGTACCAGACATGGACATGGGGTTGCCTTGTGAGGGTGACAGTAGTATAAATGCACTGTGTTGCCAGATCAACACATCCTTCGCCAAGCCATCAGACGAGCTCTTCTCCAACCCATCTATGTCTGCAAATTGCCCTCCGACCTGCACTGTGCCCCCAATTTTGCCTCCTCCGCCTGCACCTGTCCAGGGTAAGAAGGAATCCAGAAGATCAATAGCCATAAATGGATTGTTCCCACTATCTGAAGCTCTTTTTGTTTGTGTTTCCAGCCACCTCATCCTGGGTGCAGCCAGAACCTTCTCTGCACTCTCCTCCTCCAGTTTCTGCTGCACTGCAGAGCGGTCACAAGCGTACACCCTCAGAGGCTGAGAGATGGCTGGAGGAGGTCTCTAAGGCTGTCAAAGCCCAGCAGACGCCTCCCTCTGGGCCCATCATACCCACCATCCCTGGACCCCCTTCCATAACCAGTCATCATATATCCACACAGGCGACATTGTCCTCTGCCCCAGTATCTACTGTCCCGTTGCCCCTCGGTACTTTGCCCAAAACTCTTATCTCTGGCCCTTCTGCCCTTCCGTGTCAAACCCAAATACCTCTTCCACCCATGTCAATATCATCTGTCCCTCTAATACCAGGTCCTCCAGTGTCAGGCCCTCCAATGTCTCTCCCATCCATGTCCATCCCCACTATGTCTGGCCCAAGCATGTCTGGAGCCCCCATGATGCAGGGCTCTCTGCCCGGGCCCCCTGGCTCCCTTCCAAGTGTAATGCAACCATTCCCCCTTGCTTTTGATGCCACTCCAGCCCCTGTTGGGATGTTTGCCAACCAGCCAGTCCAACCTGCCTTTATGCCCATGCAGACCTACATGCCTGGTCTGGCTAGCAGCATGACTTACCCCAACGCCAGTGTGCCAGTAGTAGGCATCACACCGTCACAAATGGTGGCCAATGCCTTTTGCACCGCCACAGGCTCATCAGGCACAGGTCCGACCATGGCCTCAGCCGCTGGAGGGTCCAAAGTGGGGCCCTTGGGCACTGTCGGGCATCACCACTCCTATCCAGGAGCGGCCGGTGCGACCGGACACCCCTCAGGGTTTAACACAGCTACATTTTCCTCCACTCCGCCTCTGTCGTCAGCCATTAACGGCCTCCCTACCCACAGCAGTGCAGCCGCAATGAACCTCCAAAACGGGACTTCGGTCAGTGGTGGCAGTGGAGAGAGCTGGCCTCCAGAGGGCAGCCAACTAACCGCTCCAGGGGTTAGCGACTCCCAAGACGATGATCGTTTTGAAGCCAAGTGGGCGGCACTGGAGACAAAAGGAGCGACACAACCGACAGGGAGCAAGGCACCGGCTGCCACTGCCAACCCATTCTCCAACAGTCTGCAAAAAACCTTTGAGATTGAGCTCTGAGTTGGACTCTGGCTCTTATAGATGTAGATCTGCTCTGGGGTGAAAGCCTGAGGAAGATGGGAACCTATTCCAGAAATCTTTGCTTAATTGGTATACAGGTCCTTTCAGATGGCCTAGCATCCAGCCTGTGGCAGCCTTGGAGTCAGTGCTACTATGATCTTAATTTCTTTCTTTATGATCCCATGTGAGATAGAGATGAACTCAGCAGTTGGCTGGACTGCAATCTGAGAGAATCAGGTTTCCAGCGGTCTGAACTTCACAAACTCAACCTATCAGTCCAACCGTCAACATTCTCTCCTTCCTCCTTTTGCTTCTACACTCTGGCTTTATTTTCCCTGCTGCAAGTCCCTAGATTTACTGCATGTTCGTCCTACTGAAAGCACTGTGGGGAGGACACGGCTCAGTGGTTTCTTTTTTAAAAAAGAGGACTCATCTTGGATGCATTCCAATCCAAAAAGATATTTTTGGACGTTTGCTTGTTATATTTTTTATTGTGGCGGTTTTATGGTGTCTGGAAACATCATGGACGAAGGTGTAGAAGATTCACGTAACACACCGATGCTGATCTCAGCCGAGTGGGGCAGAAGTCTGGATGCCTGAAAGGAAAAGTCCAAACGACTCACTGACTATTAGTACAGATTTATGGCCAAAATTGCTTTATTTATTGTATTCTGAGTTTAACATGTTTTATGTACCTTGAAACCCTTAAGTTGAAGCAGAGTTTCAGAAGCATGTTTATGTTATTTATCCCAACATGTTTGATTTTTAACAACAGAGAAAGGAAAGCACTGTGGGAATCCTAATCATATAACAGGAACCAAATAACCACAACTTCCACTACAGCTGTGTACTGGGATAAGTCAGACTGGTGTATATAGCCGCATGTTTCTTCCACCTCACTGCTGCTGAGGCCTGATAAATCAAAATGGTGTCACTTGGATGTGTAGCTTGTTACTTTTATAATCGCCCAACAACATGGGCATGAGACACTTCAGGATAACCAGCGCATACAGTAGAGCACACAAGCAGTTTGTCTTCACCAAACAAATCCAAGGAACTTTAACAACTCAGTGGAAAAAAAAAATGCTCCTCCTCACTGTGCAACTATAGAGAAACATTGCACTACATTCCAGATTTCACAAATCCTCATATGTCTGCTGACACAGGGTATACTCTCCTCATGTACAACAACGATTGTGTACTCACCTCTTTGAGTATCATGGTAGTGCTGCACTCACTGCAAAAGTATTCCCACCCCCACGAACTTTTTTGTCATGTTGGTTGTGATGGTAGTAGTGCACATTCAAAGTAGAAAATTTCATCAAAATGTCCCACAGCAAGGAAGTTATAAAAGAGCAGAATTCTGTAAACTTTGTTTTTTTGAGCTTTATATCATGATATAATATAAATATAACCCTAACCCTAACCCTAATGTTATTAGGAAGTAACATTATAACATGTTATAATGTTACTTCCTAATCAGAAACACAGCTGGAGTTTTGCTTTGATTCTTTCATGCATGTTTAAGAAATCCTTGAATCTCCTGAGGCAGCCATTCTTGGTTGCCTTAATGCCTAAACTTCCCACTCAGCTCCTCTAAACTAGTGGCAGCAGCAATTGTCAACCACCTGGTGGAACTTATTGTCTGCTGAGCTCATCGTACAAACTACTTCTCAGTCTAGCTCTCCTAAGAACAGTTGTTAATGGTGGAATAGAGGAGCATTGTTGGGACGACATCTTGAAAGGAAAGTGAAAGAGTAGGAGCCCAATTTCAAAGCGCCAAATTATTTTAAAGTTATCTTATTATATTTACAGCTCTGGGAAAAAAATTAAGAAACCTCTTAAAAATACGTACAGCTTTGTTTGGCATATCACATAAAATCCCAATAAAATACACTGATGTCTCTGGTTTGAATGGCACACAATGCGGAAAAGTTCAAAGGGGTTTAAATACTTTTGCAAGGTATTGTTGAACAGATGAACAGAGAACCTGGGACTCGAGAAACAATCACGTTGAATGAATGTAAAACGAAGTGTAGGTTGACACATAAACAGGGACAATAAAAGGCAGAAGCACATGTTGCTACCATGGAGAACGAGCTGTATGTGAGAAACTGAGGGAGGGAAAACAAAGTCGCACCTTTAGGGAATAAGGAAAAGGAAGTCTAATGGAAGAAACATAGATAAAACAGGTTGAAAGGATGGAAAAGCAAGAGGCAGATTTGGTTTAGGGCTAAGACTTCATTATTACGTCCACAAAACAAGCAGTGTCTCTGGTGTCTTGACACTCTGCAGCTTCAAACACTGTGGAGCAACATCTCTGATCAGTTTAAAACTCAGTGTCAGCTGTCTGACTGCAATGTCATAACTGTTCCTTTTTAATTTTTCAAAAGTGCAACTCGTGATGCAGTTCGAACTTCAACGAAGGAGGTAGCGCTTTGAGTGTCGTAAGGTTGGGTCTCACTGAGAAGACCCAGAATTTAAAAAGCAGGAATGTTTATAATCAAAGGGCTTTCTGCAGGTGGTTTCTCTCTTCTACAAACTACGATCTGATCAGAGATGCTCCTGCTCCACTAGAGGGTCTGCCACTTTTAACATTATCTGCTCCTTGTTGTAATGAACTTAACGACTCTCTTCCTGCGGCTGGCGGCCTGACTTTTTCCATCATCCAAATTTATAGACAGCTGACCTAATTTGTACCATTTTATCTCCTCCCAGGCTTCGGCCAATTTGGTTTAAATCAATATTTCTTCCAATCTGAGCAAACTTTTTTCTCTACCTTCCTTTATGTATTTATTAAGCGAATCTGATTGGTTGATTGATTGATCCATAAAGTAGATGCTTTTAGTCCATTCAGAGACCATTTTTGACCTTGACTCTTGTTTGCACGCCCTCCAAATTATAAATGTAGGCTAATTGTGTTCTGCGTCAAAGCAAACTAAATGACCTCATCAACTTGATTGTAAAACCTTAGCTTAGTGATGGTAACAAAGCAAACCAGTGGAGTTTATTTTTAATCTTTATTTACAGAAGTTTTTGTATTTAAACCAACATATTTGTATTGTAATTACATTGTACAAAAGATAAATAAAGTAATATAATATTATCCTCGCTTATGTGTCGCTGACCCAAACATTACTTATTCTCAATGACCTTTTCTTGCTATTTTCAAGCTTTCATCTGATCTTACTTGTTCCTGAATTGTTTTTTTAACTGGTGTAAAGATTATTGCACAATAAGCCACAGAAAATGTATTTAGTACGTAGTTTGGTAAGTATTTATTTGATAAATATGTATGTGTTCACTTAAATCCCTGGGCTACCAGCCAAAGCCAATCACAACTTCAACTACTATATTTTCCTGCAACTGTCATTTAATCAAGTATATTCATTCATTCATTTACTCACTAACTGTTCATTGGTCGGACCATCCTTCCGTCATCCTGTTTATCTTTGCAGGTGTGTAAAATATTATCTAATGGAAGATGCTAAATATTTTTAATATGCAACTTAAATATTGAGAAGTCAGAACCCCATATCATAAAGCTGTCTCTTTAACATGAGCAAAACTGCTTTTAAAGGCGTTTTATGCACACTACAAATGAATATTTATTGTTAAAGATACTACAGATAGGAAAGTCACACTTTTTAACAAAAACATAGATAGAACGAGGATCAGAACTCTGTTAAGTTAACTTACAACAAATGTTCCCATTTATTGAGTTTTTTTATTGCAAGACAGAGGAACCCACATATTCTTCATATGAAAGGCAATGAAATAAAAAATATCCCTGTGAAGAAATAAAAATGTTTTACACAGCATATCTGCAAACAGTCTTTAAAATAGAGTGAGAAGCATGATCAGCAAATTATTTACATGGATCCATTAACAATCTGGTGCATTCTAGAAACTGCAAGTGATGACAGGTTGAATCTGTCAACAGCAACTCATTCAGCTCCTGCCTGTGTGCGTTTGGTCTGAACCAGCCCCGACAGTACCTCAACGCACCGCTGTCTTATCGGGTCTCTCCTCCAGTCCGCTTCGGCTGAGTGGTTCTGCTGCTGCAGCTCAGATCGCTAATGAAACCAGACAAGCACCCTTTTCTTCTTTTTCTACTGCACTAACTCTCAGCGGACCGCCGGCCTCTGATCTCAGGTCAGTGAAAGAGTGTGAGCTGCCAAAGTGTAACAAAGGGGCAGGATATAGAGCACTGAATCTTTTTTTTTTTCATTACTTCACCCTTACTCATTCAATAAGCCTTCCAGTAAAATCTTTTTATAGTGTGTCATCATTTAAATGAGCTTTGATGGGACTTGTTTTACAACTGTACTTAACTAGCAGCAATCTGTGCCTCCTGAGGCTATTTTTATTCCTGCATCACTGCAATATGGTCTCAGATTTAAGCAAATACTCCCAGGAATACACCGGAACGATGACTAATGTGGTAAAGATGACAGCATTCATCTTCGTGTTAATCTCATACCAGCTGTCAAAACAATCTTATTATGGGGCTTTTATCAGTAAATATCCCAGCTGTAGAACAACATATTGTTTTGAATAGTTACAAAGTATTTTAACCCAACTTTGAAAATGTATATGTTAATACTAAGAAAGATTAGCTTATTGTTCCTGAAAACAGAATGTGGTTAAGCAAACAGACTCATCTCTGTATATTCACACACATCCGTTAACCTGCTGACTGGTTCAACATGGAAGCAGGTAAAAAGAAAACCATGAAGCCAAAAGGAATCCATTTTGACAGAAGTAATAGTACAGGCACAGAAAACATGGTCAGGTGAGACCCAGATTGAACATTTTAACCTGCAAAACAAACGTATGTTTGTTGGAAAACCATTGTTATTTATTATCTGGAACACATTGTCTCCTTGATAAAACATGGCGGTAACAGCATCATGCTGTGACGTTGCATTTCTTCATAAGGGACAGTTGCTGTCTGGCTTTAGACATAGATCAAAGTGAATTCATGTGTAAGAATGGCCCAGTCAAAGTTCAGATCTAAAATCTCTGACTTGAAAATTTATGTTTAGAGTAGAGATGAACAATTCTTGTATTATAGATTACATTGTAGAATTGTAATTTACTGGGATACCAGTAAGCATAAGGCTGGGATTCAAACCCACAACCTTGTTTGCAGTTCCACCAAGTTTGTGGCTGCAATCTGACACAACATGCCTAAGTTCAGTAGGTATGAACGCTAATGCAAAGCACTCTGTGGGCCTTTGTAAAGGAGAAGAAAAGACCTGGTTGTCATGGTGACACAGTAAAAGATTTATGTCCTAGGAAAAAGTGCTATAATCAACAAAAGCCGCTACACATTACCACACAATTCATTACAGCGATAACAGCTGAAAATACAAAAGTTCTCCCAGTGGATTTTCAAGGAAAACAGTGTATTTGTTGTGTGTGTGCTGGCGGATAGTGGAGGTTATTTTTGTTGTACAGTGTGGGTAAACACTCAAGGCACGTTGTTTTTAAAATGATCAGAACAGAAAGTGTGTGTAATTCTGTGCAGCATGGATGTATTTTAAATGAAAAGACTCAGATCCAGTCTCCAAGCCGCTTTTAGTGACCTCTTGCTTCTGTCTGTGTGAGGGCATCAGCACAAGATCAGTCAGTAATTCTGTTTGGATAATGGACTGTGACTAGATTGTCTGATAAGCAGAAGATAATACAACCATGCTCTTTGCTGATAAACTCACACTCATTTACTGTCACATTTCCCTCAAAAACACTTATTTTGTATGAATTGCAAGATACATATCAGCATTTGTAGCAACGTCTATCGGTAATTCTTCACTATTAATGAACACAACCCCTCCCCCATAGTTACATGACCACACAGCTAATTGTAACGCATAAAACCACAGCCATGTGACCCTGCAGTCCTTCAAGCTTGAAAGAAGTAATTACTCTGATTAATTGCATGTGTGAACTATCGATGAGTGCAGCTTGTCTACTGTGTGGTGCACAGCTGGCTGCTGCAGCACAACATGCTCTGTTGTTTAAAAGTATTCAGCACCTCTTGAATTTGTCACATTTTGTCCATTCACAGCTGCAATCTGTGTAATTTACTGGGGCTTCATGTTTTCCACTCCTTTTTGCAAAACAAATATATGAATCAATTCCAAGTCCATTAAGATTACACAGAGAGCAACTGTGAACATCAATTTTCAAGTCTTGCTTCGGATTCTGAATTGGATTTCTCTCTGGACTTTAACTAGGCCATTATTACACATACGCTCTAAGTTAAATTTAACAACAATAATTTGGTGATTTCTAGAGATATTTCAATACATGGTATCAGAGTAAAGGGGGATGAATATGAACATATGAGCATACACACACTCTTAATGTCTCAAATACACAGAAAATGGTATTTCTACATAAAACACAAGATGAAAAAGAATAAATGTAAACGCATTCATTGAAATAACTATGTTCGATCCAACAGACCAAGAAACAAGAGGCAGGATCCAGTTGAGCTGCCATTCAGAAGGAAAGTCCGCCACCTATTGTTCCGTTGCTGAAATCGGGATTTTCTGACTGATTTTCTGACCTTTCAAACCAGAATGAGATCAGTGCTCCTAAAAATAAAGGCTCATTCTTTGAAACATTTTCTGCCTGAATAAATCATTCTCTTTTTTTTTTTTCATTAGGAAATAATTCCCAATTTCCAACAGCAGTCCACATAAACCCACAAACGAAATTCCAGGTTTTCAAAACTTAAAAAAAAAGCAATGACAAACGTTTCCGCTTCCGATGTGACATTTGTTACGCAGTTCAACTGGATTTTCCTGTGGGGTGACTTTCTTTCTCATGGAACTGGTGTTTCTATAAAGGTGGAAGAAGTTTTATACAGTTCAAAGTACCAGCAAGTTGAAGATCATTATAGCACCATATTGAATTCACATCAACTGTGGTTACAAATGAACAGATTAAACTTTTGGATTGTCCTCGTGCAAAATTGAATCTGATGCATCTGTAGCGTCATCTGAATGGGACCAGAAACGTCCTCATTGTTAGACAGACATAAAGGACCTCAGCAATGTGGAGTGGACAAATATTTCCAAATGAGTCGGTGCAAAGAAAACAAAGTAATTGTTAAAGGGAGCATAAACTTTTGGAACCAGGTTTCTGCAGAGAAGCGGCTTTTTCTGGCTTCTAACTAGGACGGCTTAGCAGTGACCCACCCACCGAGACGGTCTGACCAGTCAGGAGCAGGTGGTCTCATGTGAAATTTACTCCTGTGTTATTTGCGCTGCTGATGTTCATGGGGCGCCCTCCTGTGTACAGATAAGGTACTGCACACTAATATGACATTAAAAATAATTGAATGATGCGTAAAAGTTAGTAAAACAAATTCAACTTTTGCAAGGGTCTGTATGCTTTCAAGAAGGAAATAAAAGTTATGCTTTTAGGAAAAAAAACAACATAAATGTTTACCCCTTTTTTTTAAACTTCAAATTGGATGTTTTCTTGTGGCATAATGTGTGTTAAAGGTCATCCAGGTGACCCTTAAAGGTCACCTGGATGCCGTTTTAGGAAAAGACAGCTCTGGAAACCTTAGTCGAAAGTGATTTAGACACACAACCAAAACGTTTTACAAATACAAGTAAGTCACATACTGAGCTGACTCACACTAATGATGACTGCAGATCATTGTCTGAACATTAACACGCACAGAATGTCACCAGAAGAAAACACATTTCTAGCTAACACTATAATTGTGAATACATCAGCTGTCCGTTACATAAACACAGAATATGGTCATTTGAAAAGCTTTATTCTGCCAATATGAGAATCATACTGGGAGCCATGCTTCATATACAACTAGTCTGGACTAACGAGCACATGCCCACCTCAGATA
Organism: Poeciliopsis turneri; assembly: GCA_922788865.1. Taxonomy (NCBI): domain Eukaryota; kingdom Metazoa; phylum Chordata; class Actinopteri; order Cyprinodontiformes; family Poeciliidae; genus Poeciliopsis; species Poeciliopsis turneri. The sequence continues at coordinate 1,135,872 of CAKLNU010000972.1, read as the reverse complement.
ATGAGAGTTACTAAACATCTGAGTTTTAATGTTATGAAAGCATTTAAAACTGAAATGAAAAATAAGTAATTCAACACAATTTTTTAGTCACACAGAGAAAATGTGTTTCTTTTCTTTATTTGGTCAATATTATTTTATTTCAGATCAAAGTCAAGAGTTTCAATTACCAGAATTGAATAAAAACTGCATTTTACACAGAAAATAAACTAAAGAAAGAATCTGCGGGAAAGACAAGTGATAGTTTTTAAATCAAACTTTCAATGTTATTTACATGTGATTACATGAGACTCCATTTCTGGTTTACTGCAGCTGCATTAGCTTTCATGGTTTTTAACCCACCGGAATGTCCAAATGTGCTAAGATATTGATTTTATTCTCATTGCTTTCGCTATATACCAACTATAACTGTAAATGATGGTCAAGGCAATTAGTGAAAGAAATCCATAACTAATGATATGTTTAATTGAGTAGAAATATACCCATGAAGGCACACGCTGCTGCAGATGAACCTCGTGAACCGCAGGAACACCCCAAACTTTGTTTTTCTACCTCCAAGATTGTCAGTCTCTGCTCTCTGTGCAACGAGAGACCAAAAAGATGTTTCCTATGGCTTGGGGGAATAAAGAAAATCCAAACGACTCCCTTTTACTTTAAATTAACTAGTTAGTAAGTATGAGCAGCCTGCTGCAGGAAGGGAAGAAACAATAATATAAACTTCACTTTAAGAGTTTAAGTTCTGCTGCAACTTAATGAGAACTGAGGAGATAAACATCAGACATGATAAAAACTGTCTGTTAAAAGTTAAATGTGCAGCTTGTTTTGTTGTCCAGATCATCTCAACGTTGCTTAATGCTGAGAGGCTGCAGAAAAAGTGATCTGCGGCTGGATATGATGCCTTATTACTGACGTAGAACCAGTTTGTAAAATAAAGGCAGATAAGAGTGAAGCAGATACTTCAGCAAAGCTGACAGTTAGTACCCCATCTAGTGATTATATCAAGCCTCTGAGCGTCCTCTGTAGTCCTCACGAAAGCTGATTCCAGTTCAGTTTCTTAGTGCCATTGGGTTGATCCCTCTCAGGTTCCTTGAGCAGCAGAGTTGGGATTCACAGTGCTGAGGAAGACTGAGGAAGACTGAAAAGTAGTTCGAACGTGGCGGGCGGTCACAGGGTGTCGGTGCGAGCAAAGCAGCCGTTGCACACCCTGACCGGGTGGTCCCAGCCTCGGGAAGGAACGGGTTTGATGTGGGTGGAGCAGGGGCCACACACCCCCTGACCACAGGCCCTGCAGTGGTGCTTGGACATGGCCGGGGTGAAGACCTCATTGCATTCATGGCACTGGGTGATGCTGTGGTCTGGGACCCAGTAGTCTGGCCGAGCCACGTCCTTCACGAAAGCTGATCAGAAACAAAAAAAACAACATAATAATTTTAGCTGTCATTATTTAAGGATATTGACAGATGATGGGAGATATTGTATTCCTGCCAATGCAAAAATGTACACAAAAACATAAAGTTTATTGATCTGCTTTATCTGATATCATCTTTAATAGTATATGAGAGTATTAACATGATGCGATGAGGAAGAGGTAGAAGGACTCACAGCGGGGGTAGTCCAACGCCGTGGTGACCATATCCACTGTGGACTGAGCCACCTCCGTCACCCTGCGAGCCATCAGACCATGAGACTCCACTTTACTCACTATTGGAAAGAAAAGTACAATCAAAGTGTCACAAACATCACCTCATATTAGACTCACTGATTGGCTGTGTGGGTCTTACCCTGGCTGTTGGTGTTGGTGGGTCCTCCCCCCTGGTGGCAGGGCTGACACACCCGGACAGCACTGCTTCCCCAGCCCCGCTGTGGCACCGGCATCCTGTAGCTGGAGCAGGGATGACAAAAACCCTCGCCGCATGATCGACAGTGATGCTTCCGATCCGCCTCCTTGAACTCTTTCTGGCATCCATGACATGCCTGAAGGGAGGGAGGGAGACGTGGATGGACATGCTTCAATAATATCAGTGGGAAAGCTTTATGAGCAGAGATGTCAGTAACTCTAATCTCTCCAATTCTTTCAGTTATGACTAGTCTAACGCCTCATTTCTAATCCAGTAATCAGATTAAAGTTAGTTATCCAAGTCTACTATCGTTATCCTTTTACTTAGTATAAAGATCTATCGTTTCTTTTGTCTTGTGCCTCAAGGAGAGACATCTCATGTTTAACACCAGGCAGTAACACAAACGTAAACAATGGAGGGAGGAGAGAGGTTGGCATTTTCTAGCTGGAAATGTAAGTTATATTTTGAGTTTGTGTCAGCCACCGTTGACAATATCGAGGCATGTTGTCGACAAAGTGTTGTTGTTACACTCTTGAATGCAGAGGAGACAGAATAACGAGGGATTTCCTCTACTTCTCTCATGCAGCAGTTTAATGCAATAAGGAGAGAGGGTGAAAGGCCCCTAGTGGAGGATGGAGCCACTACCAGTCGATCCCAGATTAGGTTTATCAACTGATTGCTGATATACAGAGCCTGATTTCATTTAATGAAATGACATAAACATAAAGAAAAAAAATTTTTTAGTAATTTTTTTTATTGCATTTACAATTTTGGGGGAGAGGAGAAGTTTTGTTGACCAATATGAATTTAACCATATTTTACTGTCAACTTCGAAATAAAATATATTTTTACTATTGCTTTAAAGGGTATAATAATAATTTTCAAACTTTCCAAACCATCTAACTACAAAAACACTACATCAAGAACAACAACATTACAACATTTGAAGAAACATTAGGGATTGCAGCTTGGTACAGTCAAGCTGACGAAGCAAGCTCCACCAGGTGGTGTGAAGCAGAGGGACGCGACTAAATGGCAGAAGGTCCTCCACCACCAAAACAACAAAAACTGAATTTCGGTGTAAAACCAGTAAGAGGATAGGACTTAAAGAAGTTGGTTGTTAGGATGTAGTAGAGGAAATGCAGCCCTTAAACACTACCGACTGAAACTGGTTGGCATTTTTATATTAAAGCATCGGAGGCTGAATGTAATTAATAAAGTAACTTGTGAGGCAACTTACTTTTAAAATCAAGTAATCAGCAAAATAACTCTGTTGCTATTTTATGGATTAATCTGAAATCAAGTTTCCTTTGGGAATACAGCTCCTTTGCATACTTACAATGCCAGTTCTTATGTATGGCAGAGGATCTGTGTTGCTGTGGGCCTGTTTTTGAGTCAGTTTTGAATCTCTGCTTTAGTTCTTGGGACTCACAGTGATCTCTGCATTGGGTCTCCAATATGGCGGAGCCACCTGGTCAGTGAGCCAGGCAGTGACAGCTTTGGTGGGGCCAGTTCCATACTCAGACACCGACTGGATCACGTAGTTCATCCCGTCCAGAACCCTTTGAGCCGCGTTCTGGTGGCTGGTCAGGAACATGTCGGACTAAAAGAAGAAAAAGGGATCCAACAGAGAGGAAGAGAATCACATCAACATATTTTGATCATCTCTGGACTGTTAAACCTACAACATGATTAAAATATGTTGAAAATAAACTGGAGAGGTTTTTTCATTTTATTTATAGGTGCTGTAATATTGTGTCAGATATGATTGTTGCCTCACATCTTCCCAGACGTGCTTGACCTCGGAGCGGACTACGCCGCTTTCAGGGTCCTGGTTGCCCATCCAGTACTGCCTGCTTCGGTAGATTACGCCGCAGCTGGCGCATTCCAGCACGTATCTAAGTTAAGAACAGAAAGGAATAATCAAAAGTTAGATATGAAATGAAACAGAGAAGAATCTGTGTGTGCGCGTGTGTGTAGCGTCTTACCCAGACCAGGCGTATTTGGCTAGCCCAAACCACGGGTTGTCAGAAGAAGCCGAGGTTTTAGGCACAACAATCACCTCCCTGCCTCCTTCGTAGCACCGCTGGAGACAGAAGCAAGTCAAATAGAAAGATGGTAAATTAACTGGGCCTTCTAACAGAAACTGGGACAGCAGTGACTCACTGTGGTGCTGCTTACTTTACAGATGAGGACCTTGTTGTTGAACTGGTGAGCAAACTGGCACAGTCCATCTGCCATGTGGGGGACCCGGTCTCTGAGGTGATTCATGCCGTTTTTACAACGGATGCTAAAAGGCGCAGAGAGACAGAAGATTAGAAGAAATTATACAGGCAAATCTGATGAAATGTTTCATTTTAATCAACCAGTTATTGTTATTTTATCTTTGATTCAATATTACGGTTTCAGAGATTTATAAAGATAAACCTTGTGTGCATGTTTCATGTGACCAAAGCAGCAACTAAAGATTAAGTTCAGGAAATGGCGCCAGGGCAGAGCCTGCTCACTAATGGAGTGTTGGGTAACTTTTGGATGCTGGCGTGGGGTTGATAGGGCAGTAAGACATTTTTCTCCAAGGAAAACATCATGAAGTTAGGGATATGATCCTCAGTCCTCATGATTGATGAAAGAGAACATGCGACCATGAAGCCTCTCTGGGATTTGGGGTCGTAGTTCATATGTTATTGGAGTTTTTAACATAATCAGCTTCTCCCAGTTTTAAAGCAATACCTTGTTGCCACAGATTGCCATCATAATAACTGTGCAAAAGCAAAAAAGTCACAGGACGCATGGCATTTAAAACAACGATCAGACGGAAAATTTGTCCAAATATGCAGCATGTCAACCAAAACAGTTATGAACAAATGTTTACAAAATGAACAAATCAGAACTAACATGACAGAGACACTCAAACATGCTGCCACGAGCAGCAAAAATAAATAAATAAAAAAATCTTGTATTCCAAGCCAGAGAAATGCCTGAACATTACATTTCAGAAGCATTTGAGAAAAAGTGTTCCAGTAGAGTCTGCAGACTGTTGGACCAACTTACTTGCAGCTGAGGCACACAGAGGAGCAGGTGAAGTACTCATCAGGGAAGAAGGAGTACAGCGTCATTTTATCGTCTGATAGTTCTCCACTGAAACGCTCGCTCAGAGCCTGACAAGCAGAGAGAGGGAGAGCTTAGAGGGAGGAAAAGTGGAACTTAAAAGTGGGATGAAAGCTAAACAGAAGGTAAGGAGAATCAACCCAGAGGACCAATTAAAACTAAGAACTACACACTTTCCGATTCATCTGCTAAACCTCGCTAAGACCACTTACTTCCAGAGCATGAAACACAATCCCAGGCTGGCGCGGGGAGCGAGTATGAGTGTTATTCACTTGCTGCCTGACGGCCTCCAGCAGCTTGCTGTAGTCAGTGGGGGGGGTGATGGTCTGAGTGCCGACGTACTGGACCGAGCTGAAGGCCTCTGTCCCCAAACTCAAGTCATGGAAACGCTTCTGAAGGAGAGTGTCAGCGTAACCGGGCCCCTTCGAGTCTGAGAGGGTGGATTTTTAAAAAAATATCTCAGTGCACTTGAGATATAACAAAACTAACTTACAGTAACTTTTCAGCAAAATACAGGAGCTTGTTTTAAGTCAATCATTTCTTACAAATTAATTAAAAAGTACTAGTTCCACTTGAATATTATTTTATTTATAACATGGGGAAAGTCTATAAATAATATAATCTGAAGAACTAGAACTTTTTCATCAATATTAAGTAATTATTAACTTTAAATAAGCTCCTATATGTTGCTGAAAAGTTACTTGTAAGTTAATTGTGTCTGATTTCAAGCACACTAAGATATTTTCAAGCTATAAACCAGACCTAAAACACTTTGCAAGGTTTTGTTTTTTTCCAGTGCCCTTCCCTTCCACTTCACAATAATAGACAAATAAAATCCTGAAGTTTGTGGTTATAATGTGACAAGATGTGAAAACATTCAAGTGGTATAAATACTTTTGCAAGGCTCTGTGCTGTTTTTTCATACCCTGGCCCAGCAGCTGAGTGTGTGTTGTCTCCTGAAAGACGATGACCGCGGGTCCGAGAGACGACAGGGGGACGTCCAGACCGCACCGACTGGACAGAGCCTTCAGCTCTCGGGTGAAGTGCTTCAGATAGGCCCTGGACGCGCTGCTCAGGAACTGGAACATGTCATTGTGGAGACGCTCCGCCCGCGTGCGATAGACAACAATATCAGACACGGCCAAAACCTGCAGAAGATGAGAGAACATGTGTGTTCACTTCCTGCAAGAATAGTAGAAGATTATTACTACTTATTCTTATTAAACATGGGGAACAAATATGTATTTTTATACTTTTACTTTTTTCTATTAGTTGATCCAGAGAAAATCCTATTACCTTATAAATTGTGGAGTGCTTCTTGTTTTTCTTTTGCTTTCTTTTGTTATTTTGTTTGTATTTCCTTTAATTCATGTAAAGAACTAATAAAGTTATTGGTCAACCACACAGATTTTTAGTGAAACAGAAACAGCAGAGACCCCAGGTCACACTGTCCCCACTAACGGACAATAAAGGTGATAAAATGTTATATCATTATCCAACTATATAGTTGCCACAAACTAAAAAGCTACTTATTTTCTACATCAGTTTGTACAGGAGTCCTACAAGTAATAGTTTTCCCTGATATTAATGTTTCCACCAGATGTTCTCCATAATGAAAATGTTGAGTGAGGATGGCAAAATCTTGCAAGGCAACTTCTAAGTTACGGCTGCAACTAAAGATTATTTTTGTAATTGATTATTTTGATGATTGTTCAATTAATCGGATAAAGAGATTAGGACATTCTGCCGAAAACCACAAAAGCCCTTCAAATACATAAAAATAAATAATTCAATTCCTTTTTTAAATAAGACAATAAATATTTATTCCCTACAATGCAATGACATATTACTCCTTAAGTGTACACTTGATTATCTACATGCACTTGAGCAGACACAAATAAACCCAGCTAAGTAATGGCTACTGGAAACACCTCAACATGACTCCAAACAACAAACTGTAGTGCTCCTTGTCCTTAGCTATGCAAAAATAGAGAGGTTTATAGATTGAAAGCATCAAGACCAATCAAAAACCTCTGACTTCACCTTCAGAAGAAGACGCATTCTCTGGTTTTGATTGGCTGCTGCTCCCAACAGACCCTCTGTATCCAGGGCGATGAGGCTCAGGGAGGGATTGTAAGCGGCCCACACCCCCACCGTGCAGGAGCTGGGGGACTTGGAGGTGTAGAACACGCTCTCACCTCCAAACAGGATGTGGTTGAGCGTGTGGGACTTGCCATCGCCGGTGTTGCCAAAGATGGAGAGGACCTTGACCCCAGTGACATCTGCACAGCCAAGCCTCTCCACGAACTCAGCGTCATTTTTCACCTGGAAGAGGAGAGACAGGATGAGGCAGAAAGCTGTCTGTGAGGTTGAAGCATTAGATCAGACTTCGGTTGCTACTCAATTAGAATGAGTCTGGATGAGGATGACAGAATCATCAGGACAAAACCTAATAAGAAACCAGTTTGTCCTGTTGAGGGGTCAAAACAGTTGCATTTACAATCAATGCCCTGATGAGCTTTAACGTGTTCAGATAAGTAAAGAAAGTCTTTATCTAGCTGCACTTTGATCACGTAATAAAAACAAAGTGAGAGTGCCTCCCTGTGGGTCAGAAGAGTATGACTCACTCGGTGCTTTCCCTAATAACGAGTCAACATGCTGCTCTGTTTCCTTCTGTTGTTAAAAACGCTCTAAACATTTCTGGAGCATGATCTAAAACTTACACAATATAAGTAGACATCTCAACGCTGCTACATTTTTAAATAAAAGGCTGGAAATAGAGAATCGATACAACGAGCTAACTTCGTAAATTTAAAAAGAACTGTATAATGTTCCGAAAGATGTAAAAAAAAAATAGATAAAAAAATAGAAAGAGAGAGAAATATCTCCCTATATGCAGCTTGAGGCATGGGCCTCCATTAGAGGGAGCGTTAGCTCCGCTTTAGCAAAACAGCTAGCTGTTAGCATTAGCTCGGCTAACTTTACCTGCAGGTTTTCCTGTTCGTCCACCAGCAGGAAGCTCCGGGCCCCCTCCCTCAACTCCTCTGACTTCTTTGGGCCGACCGACAGACTATCCATTTCCTTCATCAGTATTTCCGACATCGTCCTTTAAACATTCAAAACATTGTGGCGACGCCGGAACGCAAAACGAAAGTTCAGCATGACTCTGTCAATCACAACAAGAGCCACAGAGAGCGAGGCGCCGTGCGGTATGGTAAGCAAAGTGATCATATAGAAGACAGGCTTGGTAAAGTGGTAGATGTTCAGTGACAAGCTTCCTTCACGCTGCTCTCGTAAGTAAGAAATATAGCCGTAGGAACATAGAAAACGATTTGTAGCCGCAATTGTGCGAACATAATTGAGTATAGAAAATTGAACGCTCAGAGTGGTGTTTAATTTAATGCTAAATTATCCTGCCATAAAGGTAAAAAAAAAAAAAAAAACCTCAAAGATGTGCCATGCTCAGCGTCATTGATACATTTGTGCACGGTGTATGAGCACCATCTTGTGGATAAATATAGTAAAGCAGGCAACTTTACCATTCACAAAACTGTAGACACCAAGTTGTGGCAACATGTACATTTAAAAAGATGCTCCACCTGATTACTCCTGTTATCTGACATCTATTCATAAAAGTAAATTATCAATGGAGACAAAATACAATTCAAGTTGTCATGTTTGATTTACAATTTCAATCCTGTATGCTTCACAAAAACCTTCCCCCCTCACTTACAGCCACCAAAGCAAAATCAAAGTTTTCATTTAACTGACAAAAAGTATTTTACTGGAGCAGTGCTGCCATGTTAGAACTGGTTGCTAATGTTCATTAAATATTTGTTAGCACAGATCTATAAATATCGCATGTCACCGAAAGGCTTTAGAGCGGCGCCACTGCTGCGAACATGACATACAGTAAAAAAGAAAAAAAAAAAAAAATCCAACATCGAGGCTATGTTTCTTCCTTCCTTCTTCTTTATTATCCAGCTAAAATATTGCTTTGAATTTTTCATTAAATTAAACTGCTCATATCCATCAAGAGGCCAGAAAACAAAACAAACAAACAAAGAAAAACGATGTCTCATACAAGGAAGAATATAGCTGAAGTGGTGAAGAGCCTGAAGAGAGTTTTGCTTGGGGCTCATCTAGTGCAGACAAATGTCTGAGAAAATCAATTACAGATCTAGACCCGAGCCATCACCTCTGATTAGTTAATAATTTAGGATGCTCCTCGCCAGGCTTCATAGATAATGAGATAAAGCATGGTCAATTCATGTGTCATCACTTAATATACACCGGTCAACCACATTTATTGGCACTCCTGGTGTAGAGGTATAAAATCTTTCCAAATGTATCTTTCACAAACAGACATAATGTTTTTCTTTTTTCTTTTTTACAAAATAGCAGTTGGTATGGATTGCATGGGATATTAAAAATATCCAGTGTTCACTGTTAGAGAATAAGAGCAAAATGTGATATTTTGGGATCACCTAGTCCCCATGACATCATCTGGCCAACTGTTTTTTGGGAATCATACCAGAAAAAAATGCTTTTCTGTCCTACCATCCCAAATATAACATTTAAAGTTTGCTCATGAAGATTGATGTCTGGGCAACAAACTTTCCAGGTAAATTTGGTTCAAAACAAAGAGTAAATATGTGGAAAATGACATTTTGCGCAATGTTAGGTGCAGTGGAGGATCTGTTATGCTGTGGGGCAGTTTTGCTTCCAAATGCATTGGGGAACTTATTACATAAACCAATGACATACACAGAAACTTGAAAAGAAAATCTAATGGACCCCACTGGTAATTTGATTGTGGATCACTGGAAATTTCAGATGGATTATGATCCAAAATATATCACCAGATCAACAAAGAAATGGTTAATCAGACTAACATCAACCATCTCACACAGATATCTAATTCGCTATGTAGAGTGAGCTGGAGAGTATAGTGTAAGAAAGGACTGGGGACTCTGGACTGTGTAAAGTGGCTGTGCATAGGTTCTCAGAAGATCATATGTTCTCAGAGAAGATTTCTGTTTTGTTGTCAAAAGGACATTATAAGCAGCAAGAATACTAACAATTATGGTGAGTTTTAACATGAGCTATAAGGGCAGTTGCTCAGGGCAGCATTACACAGGGTGGCGTATTACCACCAGATTATAAATCTAACATTTATATCTAATAAGTCCTGCTGTGTCCAGGACTTATTTTCTAAAACTTTTCTACATACGTAGTCTGAACGGGATGTTAGGTTGCGACAAACAGAGGGACTCGCCCAGATTGCTATACATGTAAGAACCAGCACTGATTTCATAAAAATAAAATCAGAGAGAATTATCTTACTCCTGAAAGGAAATGGACTCCAATTAAACGCTGGACTTTTATAATTTTCTTATGCAACTGAAATAAAAGAAGATTTCATTTTATGGCTTATCCCCCTTCTTTTTTATAATGGGTGCAAATAAATGTCTTAATTATCTGAAAAGCTTGCACAGTATTATTTAACACTTTAATATGTGTAATAGGAGTTTCCAGGCTGAACCTTTCAGATCTATAATTCCCTTCATTTGCATATACACTCCTACCACCTCTTTAATTAAAACTTACATTGGGAGCTAAAGGTATTCTCCTAATCTAATTTATCATCAGATTATACAGTAATAGATTCATAGTCATCCATGCAACATAACTCTATAAACGATAACCCCCCCTCTTCTCTTTAAATTGGGATGGGGGATGGCTTTGCCCTTACAGGTCCGAGGCGGGCCTGTGGTCCACTGGCACCGCTATCCCCTCTGGTACTTGTAGTGCCCACCGCTTCGCCGTGTGACAAGCAGACATGCGCAAAAAACTACACTTCCCCGAAGCTGTCACTGAGCGCTCCCGTCTCCCATTGGCTGGGTCGGTCCAGCCGCAGCCCCAGAGAATGAATGAAATTGAAATAGCTGCTACATTACATGTACAATACCGGGCTCTGCGGTGTTGCATTCTATCATACTATACCAAAATGGCCACAGCGGTGCAGAACCCCCTCAAATCGTAAGTACCGGGTATCTTGTGGGCTTTTGCGTCTTTTTCGTGTGTGTTTGTGCATGCTGTCAGCGCAACCTCGGCGCTTTTGGAAAAAAATAATAAATCACAGATAATTCTCAGCATGATCATCAGCATGTCTATATACATACAATGCACACAGCAGACACTGGGATAATGTCAGGGGATGCGAGTGAGCAGAAAAGTTGCATTTTAAGGATCTCGGTTTGGGGATGGAAGTGTTCAGTATGTGCGCTCCGGTGCAGTTCTTATAATCATTCTCCTGATCCAACAGCAGCGTGTGTGTGCAGGGATATGGAGGAATGCTGGAGGTAGGTTTGGGTGACCCGGCATGTCCCTTGCCAGTGTAACCAGCCAAGATCACGGTCAAAGTCAGGCTGTGGAGGCGGGCTGGCCGCAGTTCTGGGTGGCTTTAAAGCAGCTTTAACTGAGCACTGTTACTAGACCAGGAGGAGGTAAACACAGCTGCTGATTTTAGGATGCAGCTTTACCTTCCGGACCCCTCGGAGACGGACAGGCGGGATAAATACCCCGGTCAGAGAGCTGCGTTCATCCTACGCGCGTTTAAGCCGCATTTACACTAACCTTGTATGCATACAGCATCACGTTTGATTCTACATGGAGATCCGCTTTGCGCATTGGTTTTTAGTGGTTCTACTTTTTTTTTTTTTTTTTCGTTTATTATGATGAGGATGAGGTTTATTTCAGAGCAATGCTTAGGCTGGCTGACCGCCTTACGGGCTCCCGGCCAAAAAGGTTAGTGGACGTGCACCTGTCAGTGGGTGCTCACACTAATCCAGCCAAAATATTCCACAATGGCTCCGATACGAGCCAACCGTGATGTGCTGGAGCGCTCCAAACCGCTCCGGCTTTAAGCAGTTTGAAACAAAGAAAAGTCTCAGGAAGGAGAGCTGTGTGTGGCAGCAGGGACAGACATCGGATGCATGTGCCGGTTCCGTAACTACCTGAGACCAGATTGCACATATGGATCGTCGTTCTGCTTTTCACTCTGATGTGCAGACAGGAGAAATTTAGTGCGATCCAGCGCACGGCCAGCCTACATGTGGCTGCTTTGAATATCACTTCACAGGAGGCAGGGAACCGGGGTGCTATGGTGCTGATTGGAGGACTGCTCTGATTGGCTGTCAGGGTATTTTAGTGTTTTTGGTTGATTGCTATTGTAATTAAACACCAGCTAGTCCCCAGAAAAAAAAGATTCCCTCTTTAGTAGAATAATTTTCATTCCAGATTTTCATTCCAGAATCTCTACCTGTAGAGATTCTGGCAGATTTCGAGTTTTCTTTAAAAGCTATTATATAAGAAGACGAATGTATGAACAGCATTCTAAATATTTTTGTAGCCTTCCTGCCTTGAGCAGTGATAAATTATTCATATCAAGATCAAAGACATCAAACTGGATGTGTAAAATTCACTCTAAAGCAGGTTTTTAGAAATATTTTAAAACAAAGACACAATGGTTACACAATTCACATTTAAAGTTTCCTCTGCATCTTGTATTAGCAATTAACTTAGCACTCCCAAAACTGCAGTCTGTTTGTTTTCAATGGAGAATGTAGCTCATTATTTATCATTAAAAAAATCCACAAAGAGCATTTTAAAATTCGACACACTAGACGATTTTAAAACTCAAAGGACTAAAACAGGAACCTTGCTTTCCTCTGTTCTTCCTCCCTGCGGAAAGTGTTGCTCTCTCTCACTCTCTTGTAGCACAAATGAACTTCGTCTAGACCTGATTTAAACAAGAAACAAGTTCCTTTCAAAGAGCTTTTGACAGCTGTGAGTACTCTTATAACTTAGAGTATTATTTGAGTATTCTTCAGTCAACAGCCTAAGAGCTCTTAAGTGTGACATGTTTGGAAAAAGATCATAGTTCAGAGTTTATGACCAGCTGGTGGTCAGGACCGATCAAACACAACAATCTCACTGTTCAGAAAACAAGATGATTTCTTTGGTGAAACGCCAAAGAAATGCTGTATAGTGGTTTGTTTTGTAATATTGGAAATATAACTTTATGTGTAGGATGGCACTGGGGGTTAAACAAACAAAAGCTTAGCTGAACAAGTTGTTAATTTCTTATTTTCGCTAGTCAGCGGTGTGCTCAGTTGTTGATGTGGCCTAGTGGCTGCTGTTGTGGAAGTTGGTGTTTGATTCAGATCTTATAAACTGAGCCTGAACAGAATCTTGATAGTGGAATTATTGCCTGCACCCAATATGTCCACTATATTCCCACTTTATTGGCCCTAAAAATGGGATACAAAAGAGACTAAAGTTGATGCAAAAGTTGGTTTCTGTCTCAAGATTGATTTTTAAGATTCTGAACTGTTTTTGATCAGCTGCATAAATGAGTTATCTTACAATGAATGAATGTGATTTTTGAAGCCATTACACATATGTATGTTGATTATGCCGTCAACATGTATAAGCAAGTGTGAAAAGCACAATATATTGACTAGTCTGACATGCATTGAATCATTCTACAGTGATTATATGCACTTAATCAACAAAGAATTTAAATTCTCTGTTGATCAAACTTCTAATCTACATGTGAAAATGGGATTCTTAGGTTTCTCTTAACATTGTCGAACCTATGACCCAACTTGTGTAACCCTTTTGTTCAGTGTCTATTTTTTGTGGTATTTGTTTGGTTGTTTGTGGGGTGGCAGAAAAAGGAGCTCACCCTGGGCATTTTTTATGCCAGAACTAACACCAGTGTCATAAATAAAACTGTTTATGATAATCTTGCACCAGGATTTGAACATAAATGAGGAGGGAAAGGGGATGGGAAGAAGCACATGAAACATTTCCTCTTCTTCTCGGCCATCCTCCTGTAAGTCGTCTTTAGTCCATGGTATGCTCATCCAACCAAAGCAGAAGTGTGGCCAGATTGCTCCCAGAGGCCCTCGGTGAGACCATGTCAGGGGATTAAATTGACTGATTTGCATGGAGTCAGAGGGGGAGCAGAGGTTGAGCAGAAAAGAAGGAGAATAGGGTTGGTTAAAAAAAAAGGTGCACAGGGAATGCAGAGTAAATGCCAGACTGAGGGCAGTGACTAATGAACAACAGCGCACTTTCAAATGGTGGTCCTATATTGATTTTTAAGTGCTTTAAGTTAGACAAAGGAGGTAAAAACGAGGCACAAAACAAGGCAGCACAAGCTGTCAGCCAGTATCAGCTCTGCAGAGATGTTAGATCACTGAATCAGTGTGGGCTCTGTGAAACTGCAAAGCTGAATGTATGTATTAGACAACTCAGCCGCAGCAATCGAAGCTCCTTTTAACATCTCCTTGGCTATATAAATGCCATCGTTACCCAGTATGGCTTTAAGTACGTTCCAGTTATAACACTGAAATGGGCTTTTAAACAAGCCCTTTTAATTAGCACGTCCCCAAACAAACTTGCTACAAGAGGCTCACAAATTAGAGGCCTATCCTGCTAAAAATGGGCCAAACAACCAGTAGGATTGGGTTCAAAGTCAGCTCTAATAGGATGGCTGGCTGTGAGCCTGGGGCGGAAACAATGCCTGTTCTGTCCCTAAATTTCTTTAAAGATTGTTCAGGCTCAAGAATAAATTCACTGATAAAATGTCTTATTGATGCCAAATAAACAGGTCTTGCAGTGTACAGAACAACATAGTCTCGAGCCAGAGCCACAACCTCAATATCTAAGCTGCTTTAATACATGAGCTACATAAAGTAGTGCAATTGTACCACAAACTAACATTAAAACTGATGTCTTCCCCTTCCAAATAGTGCATGCATATTGGGAATCCGCCATATTCTGCTCCATCAAGATGAGCTTTGTTTCGTCTGCCATGATATCAACATCTCATTCAATTTTTTAACTGTTTTATTTCACATTCCAGGCTCAAATATAGATATTTGAATGAGTGTTCCTTATCTTCATAAGTGTTGATGCCTTAGTGTTGTGTGAGATTGAGCATTGTTTTTATTGTGTCCTTAATCCATCCGTCCATCCATCCATCCGTCCATCCATCCATCCATCCATCCATCCATCCATCTTATGATCCCTTGGGTTCGGGAGGAGTGCTGGTGCCTATCTCCAGTGAGACATTTTGCGCGAGAGGTCTTACTGCAGCATTTGATTTGAAAATACGTCTCTTCTGTAGCAGTGGTAGACATAAACAGCGCGTGTGGGAGCTGCAGCTCTCTTGAAATGTTTCAACTTGCCAAAACAAATTTATGGCAGCCTGGCTGGCTAGTTTTCAAGCTGTGCATGCCACAGATTCAGTATGTAGTCAGGCGTTATTTTGCATCATGGCTTCCAACACCGCTGAAATGAAAGGCAGATACGTGATAGTCTGACAGGGATGTAAAGTTCCTAAATATCAATTGAAAAGCAATTTAAAATTATTGCCCACTCTGTCAAGTCTTTATTGAAAAGCTGCATGTTAGACAAGACCATCAGACCAAATGAGTAAGTCAATAATTGTATCGCTATAGTTTGTTTAATGGCATATTTCTTTAACAAACCATGTAAAATGATTGATGTAAGGCTCAAACAGAACATAATCTTATATATGGTCAATATGATTGTACTACTGATCTGTGAAACTGTAGAGAGTGGGAGTGGTTCTTTCTTCCATTCTCTATTTTGGACCTTTGCAGTTTTGGTCATGTCATACTGTACATCCTCAGATACAAAATGGAGCCATCTGGTTCAGAAAGTTTCATACCTGCTAAAGTTAGCATTGGACAGTTTGTGATTTCTAGTCATTTTCTACGTTTTACTGCAGTTTATTGTGGTGAAACATGGCTCCGGCACAAATCATTCACTTTTATTTGAGGAGTGATCTGAATCTGTCACAATTCAAAAGAACCACCTTGCCCAAATAAACTAAACCAAACCTTTGGGAAGTTTTAAAAATAAAATAGCATGTAGGTGGAAGTAGGTGGAATAATTGATATTTGATTTTTAACCAACATGTTTCATAAAAATACTGGACTTCCAGGAAAAATCAGTGTACATAGTAGTTTAAGTAGATGGGTATTAAATAGTTAAATAGTTTATTTACAGGTATGAAATGAAGGAATGACACAGGAACAAAACATTTTATAATGTGTGTGTGGAAATGCGATGACTCGCTAGCATTAGCATCATCAGTGATGCTTCATCAGTGATGCTTCATTATCTTTACTTTGGGTAAACCAACTTTTTAATGTTTTTTTTTAAATATAGATTTATATTGTTTTAAATGAGGTTTTAATAGTTTTTCTTTTTTGCAGCACAAAATTTTCACAAGAGGATGACACTAAAAGTAGCCATAATATTTTCACATTAAACAAAAACTTTAATTACTTCCTGTTCAACAGGTTCTTTCTACACTTCCTTTAAAACTCAGCTCGAGCTTCATAAAACCTACTTTTTGCAAAAACTCAACAAGGAGTCATTTTGTTGCTTTTCAGACAAACATGAAAGCATAAAAAGCATCAGACCTCAGGCTCACTCCCATAAGATTACAGAAAAGAAAAGTCGCCAAAAATAAAAAAATCTTTGGCGCTAGTTGTTCGAGCTAGTCTAACCTGGTGATCAGTTTACTCAGTGGTGGTGGAAGATGGGTTTAACTGGTGGAAGGCCTCCCAAATCAATGTCTGCTTGGGTCCTAAACAATCTTGGGCCGGCTCTGTCAGTGGCTGACAAGTGGATCTGCTGTGCATTTCCCTACCAGTCTGTCGCTCTGCTGGATTAGAGAAACGTTTAATCTCTCTTTCTATCTATTTCCCTCTGCTTCTCTCGCCATCTGATTTCCTCTCTTCCTCCCATCAACATCACTGCCCTATCTGCATCTTTACCTCCCTTCTTCCTCATCACTTGTTTTCTTTTGTCCAGCCGCTTCCTTTCCACAGTCCCCTCCTCTTTACCTCCTTCTTTGGCTCAAATCATTAAACCCCCACCACTTCCAAATCACTCCTCCCCATTCTGGATCAATGTCTCTGTGTTGATATTCAGCAGAAACTATAACTGAGGACAGTTTATATCCATTTTTTTTAGATCCCTGTAATTCCTTTTAGATAGCTTATACTTAAGAGCTTTTTAGGGGGATTTAGATGCAAATCTATTGACAGGAAAGGTTTATAGTCTACTGTTACCAAATTATATAATGTTTCACATTCTGAGATGGGATATAAATATCCCGTCTCAATATATTGGAATTAGAAAATGACTAAAATCTTTAAAAATGGAACAAAGCGCAATTAAATTAATTTCTATGGCTTCCGCCAGAACTCAGAATATGGGGATGCGTGGTGTCTCTCAGCGATATTACTTCTTTGTGCTGGTTAGAAGGGGCAGATGCAGATAAGCGCATGCTGCTGTATTGGAGGCAGTTGCAGCAGGGCCTATATAATATTACTTGTGCCCTGCCTGACTGAGCCCAGCTAAATGAGTTCCATGTAATAACCGGCTCTGTGTGCAAACAGCCCTGTGTGATGGCTCAGGCCACAGCCTGCCAGTTCTAGAGCTTTCTTTCCCCTTCCCAGTCTCACCCTCTCATTCCCTCACTCGCTCATTTCTACTCTGCCTCCGGTACGCACGCATACACACACACTGTTGCACTCATTTCTCCTCTCCGACTTTTCTTTTTCTGTAATCTTATGGGAGTGAGCCTGAGGTCTGATGTTTTTAAGAGGGTTACTTTTTCCGAGTTTTTCCTTTCATCATCTCCATTACTTAGACTTTCTATATGTTGTAGTTGCCCTTTTTTTTTTTTAGAAAGGTAAGAACGAAAGAAGCTGAGAGAGGGAGAAAGAGCGAAGCATAGATAAGTATTTATAGCGCTATGACCTATTTCTCCAGTGCTACCTAACTGACTGTCAGTCAGCTCCACTGCTTGGGGACCTTGCGTGCTTTCCAGCCAGCAAATTTAGGAAAATTCAGCATGAATGTTAGTGTAAATCTGAAGAGGAGTGTGTGGTGGGAAAAGATGGGGATAGCTCAAACAAAATCTATTTTGTTCTCAGTCTGCACCAAACAGTTTCTTGATTCATTCCTAGAGATTTGGGTCCAATCCAGTTAAATGCCATTACCAGACCTGATACTGATGTTATTTCTGGATCACCATGGCTGTTGCTTCACGGCGCTTTGTTGCTGTAGGTCATATTTTAGCTTATTTATTTTGGATTATTATTCTTGTTTAAGCTTACACCAAAAGAGGAATTAAAATTAAATATTTTCCAAGTGATCATTAGACCCAATTTCAATATCTAATCTATACATAAGACATGTGTCAATAATAGATTTATTCATAGTCATAGTTTATTAAAATCTATTAACTTATGCCAGGTTTAGACCAAGCCAAAGCCTCTGGTCTAAAAGTGGTCCAAACTTAGAATTAAAAAAAAATTCATAAGGGCCTCAAAAAGACAGAGAAAAATGCAAAAATATCAGAAAGCGTAAAACATGCCATTTAGTCTACAGTGTTGTGAGACAGTTCAACTGCACTATGAGATGCTTCCATATTGGCTTCATCAGAGACCATGTTCATGTTTGTTGGTGTTGTGCATGAGGAATTGTGATTTCCAAGCAGAATACACGAGACACCACCGTGAAAAAGTTGTTTGTAACAGCGAGCAAGCAGCTCTGACAGAATGTAGCCACGGCAGGAAAGAGGAACAGAGTTTCAAAAAAATAATTGCGAACAGTACACTCATGCCTTGGATTTATATATCATTTGTGCTGGCGTATCTATCCTGACACATTGCTTTGTTACAAAAACATAGGCACCGAGCTGAAGGGTCATGAGTTTGAAGCTGGCTACTGTTTTCATCTATTTAAAATTGTTTTGGCCATTATGCTAAAATCAGCCCACATTTAGACTTCTAATAACTTCACAAAACAGCTTTATTTACTTTTGGTAAGCTAAAGTATAATAACATGACTTAGCAACTGCTTTGCTCTACTGTTTTTGTTTCCTTCCCTGGAAATACTTTTCCAAAATCTCCAGATTTGATCCAAACATAGTAGCAGTAATCTAAGAAGCACAGAAATGTGCTGATTCAGAAGTAAAAAGAAACATTGCTACAGTGACACAATTTGAATGATCTGTTATTTCTTTTCTAATTGCTATTAATACTAAAGTTTGCGTCTGCTTCTGAGCTTCCCATTGAGTATACATTTTTTGGGCAATCTCACAACTTTGAAAAAGTCTGAGCTGTATTTGATTTTCTCTACTGACCAAAGCTGACATGGATGATCCTAAGCATTTTTAAACTCTAAACTGACATGATCAAATCTTCATTTTGTTTGCTACAACTCAAGAGAGGGAGCACTTTAGACAAGAATAAAAATTATAATTATATGGTTGAGCTAAACCTGTACTGGAATAATCTACCGTAGTTCTAAATTTCTTAAAACAAAGTTTATCATTTGTGAAATCTTTTTACATGTGAAAATCAGAGGTTGGTAACAATACTTTACCATATTTTTTGAGTAAAAGAAGTGATAGAACAGGTCAAAGTACTTGCAGTGAAGGAAAATATACTATTTACTGTGCATTTACTTGACCTCCAAATGGCACAACAGGGAGAGAATATCATTAAAACAACAAAGCTTGGGTACAAGCAATCTGTTTTTGTTAAGACATGTTATTTTATTCAAGTAAAAGTAAAAAGTATAGTGAAGTAAAACCAGTCCTAAAAAAATTTTTTTTCTAATAAGTTACTTAAATGAATGTAACTGGGTAAATCTAACTACTCCCTGTTTGGTGAAAAACAAAGATACAGATTTTTTTTTAGAGGTCTTGCTTTCACGAATCCAACATCAAGGATTATCTAATTTGGTCAGTTTGCTGCTCCGCCATGTCGACATGCAGCGACATGCAGGAGCAGCAAGGTGCTTCAGCACAAAAGGAAGGTTAACTGGATTACAGGAAGCTGGTTTGTCTGATCTGTTTGAGGTTTCAGACTCCATCTCACATGGAATAAGTAGAATCTGGAAATGTTGGCGGTCTGCTGTAAGACTGGGTCAAAATGCAGGAAATGCTGAAAATCTTATTTCTGTTAGCATCTCACATGCACACCTGGTGTATCATTACTTCATTTGCTGGATTTAACACCTCTAATAGACTGTCATATCAGCATGTTTCTCCAAAAAGAGTTCATAGTGACAGCTTTTTAAGAACTACCATCACATTCTGAGGTCCATATTGCTCCTTCCCCCATCCCCTTCAGCAGTCTGTAGATCAGGTTGAGCAGCTCCGCAGCTTACAATAATTGAAGTATGGAAAAGGAAGTGTACCTCTGAAGCTTTTTATGCAATCATCACTCTTATAAATATAAGTGCAACTGAAGTCAAAGGCAAAATTGCAACGATATAACTGACAGTGCCTGTGAGTTTTATTCATACTAGCTTAAGGTAGAGGTGAATTACTCGTATCAAGATATACCAAAAATTTTAAAGGTAACAGTTTCAAAAATTGCCTGAAATGTTTGAGAGCTTAAATACTTTTTAATGAGATGCCAGAGAAAAAGGTGCAGCATGCAGAGGTTTCTCAATCTGTATGGAGCATAGACTAAGCCTCTTCTCCACAAAAGTGTTGCTGTGCACTACTGATTAGCTGGTTTAAATAAACAGTTCTTAGCAAATAAGAACAGCTAAATTGATAATATCCCACTCAATAAAGTACTTCTCCTTCAAATTTTGGTAGGGTGATATTAAATGTTTTTGCTGGTGTTTTGGCCTTTTAACACTAAAATGTTTGAAGAATTAAAAATAGATTGAAATGTATTTCTTTGGATAGTTTGCTGTGTTTTGGGGAAATGTGAAAGGCCCTCTGAACTCTGGAGTGGGTCTTGATTTGCTTGCAAGTGAACCCTGGGGCAGTTTGCAAAAATGGGTGGAAATGCAAATCCAAATGCAGACAAGGATAGGAGGTAAAACCGCTTCATGGATCTCGTGCAGAGAAACATCGACATGGCTTACACTTCATTTTAGCGCCTCTGCATAGCATTCTCTCTGTTGTTTGGTTCACTTTTTAAAAGTTTAGTGTGAAAATGAACCAGAACAAGATGTAAAATGTTTCCACATATTATTACATGTTATTTCATTAGTACACAACTAACATTTATCAGTTCTAAATAAAAGAAATTAGCTTGTTGTTAGTTTTAAATGTGTAAATGCTGAAAATCTGTAATAAATGTATAGTCAGTACTTATACTGACTGGTGTATTGACATACCAAAGACTATGCTGAATGAGAAAAAGTGTTTAGAATTAGAAATTCTATATTTAAATGTAAATATGTGAGTCTAGTTGCTCTATAAAACTGGAGCAGAGCATCTCTATTTCCTCTGTGCTTCTTTTGGGTCCATATAAGAAGTTTATGAGGGTGGAGTCAAAAAAAAAAGGCTGATTTTCTCTGCAGCGCTTTAATAAGCATGCAGACTGAGGTGAAGAGGTGGGGGTGGGTTTTGGTAGGGTACCACACACACCCACACACACACACCCACGCACATTGCCAGCACAGAGAAGTGCACGCACAGAATCAGAGGTTGGGAATCCATCGCTATAATAAGAGGCCAAGTGCAGTGGTGATAAATCTCACCTGAAGGAGCTGTTCAGAGGCAGATTGCCTTACCCTGATGTACTACCCTCGGTATGCTCTGCAGCCAGCCATGGGCTACAGCAAACACACCCACATGCTCAGACCAGGAGAGCACGGCACACAGGACGCATAAAGATGTGTGCACCAACAGTAGCCTGCATGTGGATTTATGCACAAACAGACCCTGTGATTTAGGGACTCCCAGAGAAACCACACCCAGTGGACAAAGAAGGAGGTCCATGTAGGAAACCCTACACCTCTCATTAAAATCCCATTCTGTAGGTAACACAAAGCCCTGACAGAAATGACATGATCTGTAGCACAACTCCTGCACATATGTCTGGCCTGCTACTCTCTGTCAGTGCTCTTGAGTTTAAATATGCACACACACATTTACACACGCAAACAGGCTGACCCGGTGCCGTGACAGCGATTCGAGGAAACTGACGTTTTCCAGCTGGTATTGTGGCAGACGTTTCGTTCCTGCACAGACACCCGCTCCTGTCCGTCCATCTGTCTGTCTGTCACTGTCAAACCGAGTGTGTGGCCTCTTTGTCTCCCTCTGACAGACACACGCTCACACAGGAGCTTTATTAGTGCACGTTTGAACATTTTAAGCCATCGTTTCTCTCCGTGTGGCAGTTTGAGCCCAACATCAGAGGAGCAGGAGAATGTGTTTGCATGCACACGCACACACACACGCACACACACGCCTACACACACACACACACACGCCTATGTGCACACACACACACGTGCATACACACACTCTCTCTGAAAGTGGACAAGAAGAGAGAGAGAGGGGGAAAAAAGAGAAATCATTTGACTGAGAGAGGAGGAGAGTGGAGAAGAAATTGAATTGGGGTGGGGGTGGGGGTGGGGGTGACTTGGTATGGGTGATATTGCATAGTTTAATCTGTTAAGTTCAGCCGTGGAAAGGCCGGGGATGGGGGAGGGGAGCACCAGAACGGTTGTGGGATGCCTGATATCAGCCCTCCTCTGTGCATGCTCACATAAAGCTCTGCAGGGGCCGAAATGCATGTGTGTGTGTGTGTGTGTCTGCATGAGTGGCTGCACAAATGGACAATAGTGGACGAAACAGGTGTGTGGGCCAGGTGTACAGACTTAAGTATTTTTACTGGTCTGACTGCAACAAAACACAAACACACACATCTTTGAGGAAAAGACCGGTCAGAGCAACAAATCAGTATGAAACGCAATCTGCCCTCAGCCCTCATAAAGCCTATTTTACATGTGCAGCACTTCATTCACTTCCAGTTTAATCTCCTCATTTCCCACCACTAAAGTGAAATCCTTTGTTGGCTCGGACGTTTCTCGTAATTGGGCACTAATTTTCCCAATTCCCTCATATTTCTCTTTTGGCTCTTCCAATGATGCAGTTTTACCTCTAGGGGGAGCCCTTTGTATCCCTATTGGTCAAAGAGGCAGCTAATTGGTATAGCTAATTTCAGTACAGTGAGAAACTGTTGCTCCTTGAGTGTGTGTGTATACGTGTGTGGATGTAACTCAGTGTGAGCTGAAGTGGGTTGCTTCTCCTGGATGGGACTTGAGGGATCACCTAGAGATTCAGACAATGGCTTACGCTCGGTGGGCCTGGTGTGTTGGCTGTGCTTTCTAGGATACCTCTATGTCTGCTTGTGACTGTCAGCTGCACGAGGCACGTTTATTTATGTGCATACGTGTGTGTGAGTGTGTGTTCCCAGTCATACCAGTTTCCTCAGTGCTGTAGCGTAGGCCTCTCCCTCCCCACTGTTTGCTCAGTGGAGGCTGAGGCAGACAGCTCAGTGTGGGCTCAGGATTCATCCTCACACACGCACACACAGTCTGCATGCTCCAGACTCTCTCATTCCTTTTCCACATCTAATCTTGAGTTGGCATGTGTGGATGTGCTCAGAGGTTCATATCTGTACTGTATCTGCATGCCTCCTCCTACAAGTATTTGGTGGCATGCTTTACTTTTGGGATGTCACTGTGCAATCATGCATGCATGTGCAGGTGTCCTTCGTGTTTTTGTGTCCTTGCAAAGTGCAGAGCCACATAATTGTCATGTATGTCATGTCTGCCTGGACATTTTTGGTAGTCAGCTCCAGTTTGTTGGAGATTTGGCTCTTTGCCAGTTCATTACTAAAGCCGCTGCACCTAAACCTCTCTCTGTCTGGCAGTAGTTAAGTTATATCTGTTATTGTTAATCCAAGCTTTCACCATCAGGGGAAAAAACTAACAATATGTTCTTTTAAGATTATTTTTTAGTTTTCTCATTAACCCTCTCAGTGATTTGGTGTTGTAAAGAAGGAGTTTTCATGCAGACGGAGGGATCAGCTAGCCGTTTCTGTGTGTGCCTGGGTCTAAAATCCGGTCTTGGCTTTTCTCCATCAGCTGTGTGGTTTGATGATAGGCAGTTTGGTTTCTCAGTGGCGCTCTCTGTGGTCTGTGTTTTCAGCAAGTGCTCTGCATGTAGGACCACAGTGGCCACAAGCCAGCAGGCTGCAGCTGTGGGAGTTTCTATGTTCACTTCCCCAGTTACCTTCTCATTTTAATCAATTTGCATTTTCTGGCTTGGTTAATGTCAAATAAATGTTTCCATACTTTGGGAATGTATTTCTCACTCTTTATACAGTCCTGGGGAAAATATATATCGACCACTAAATGTTTTTTCAAATTCCAATTATTGGGACTTCCATGCATTTTATGGAAATAAAATAGAAAGAGAAATTTGAAAAGTGTGGCATGCTTTTGTTTTTAGCACCCCCCCCCCCACCCCCCCTTCCAAGTCTTGTTTTCAAAATAACCCAAACTCAGTAACATTAGATGGAGAAAGTCTATCAGTGTTTTTTTTATTTATTTATTTTTTTATCTTGCCATAGATTTTTTTTTGTTGTCTTGTCATAGATTTCCAACTAAATTTAGGTCTAGAATTTGGCTGAGCCATTCTAACACAGATATGCTTTCATCTAGACCTAGATCTACCATTCCCTACCATTCACTTGCTGCCATTCACTATGTTGCTGCCACTGGGCCTTGTTGTGTTGCACTGGGTTCCTCAGTGGCAAGTTCACAAGGAACCCAAAGTTTCTCTGAATTTTGTGAAGTTGTGTTGATTGACATGGCTCTGCAATATTATGTTGACATCAGGGACAGTTCCCCTGTTTTAGGAGACTCAAAAAGGGGGTCTGGAGAATGGAGAATAAGGTCTATTTGGGATTCTAGAGAGGAGGATCTGTTGGCTAGTCAAACCTTGTGGTTTTCGTCCTGGTCCTGGAACACTGGATCAGCTCAGCATGGGAAGGTGTTTGACCGCGTCCATCTGGGCCCTGGATGACCGTGTCAGAGCTTGGTCTGCATTGCCAGTTATATGTCAGGCTCTTTTTTGGTGAGAGTTGGACAATTTTCCCCTTTGTCACTGATTCTGTTCATGACTTTTATGAGTTGAGGATTGCGTCTCCGCTTTTTGCAGATAATGTGATTCTTTTGGCTTCATCAGATCGTCATCTCCAGATTTTGCTGGGAAAGTTTGCAGCTGAGAGTGAAGTGACCAGGATGAGGAACAGTGATGAGTACTTTCCTACTCATCTATAGTCACAAGCTTTAGGTAGAGACCAAAAGAACAAGATCACAGATAAATCGATGACTTTCTTCTTGCTACTCTTCCATAAAAGCCATATTTGTGAAGTGCATGACCAACACTTGTCCTGTAAACCGATTCTGACACCTGATCTCTGCATCGCCCCACCATGGGTCTGTTGGCTGTTTTCTAATGAACTCTTTCTCCATATTTATGTTACCTTGTGATGGCAAAACACATTAAGTTTCCAAAATAGATTGAAGCTTAGGGGTAGAAAAAAATGTAAGCGGTATGAGTACATTTTCAGGGAACTTTGCAGAGTATTTGTGGACAGAACAGAGCTCTTATATTTTCCCACATTGGTGCAGAAAATACTTTTTCAATTCACCTTGTTTTCAGACAGTAGTATGCTAAGCTGAAAATCTTCTGGCTGCAAATTCACATAGCAAACAACCCCTTTTGCCATGAGGATTTTTTAAAGCATTATTTGTGTTGCACCTGCAGCCCCTTTCGGGATCAGACTGCCCCCTTGTTGCTCTAAGAATAGCTTTATGCCTCTGCAATTCAGGTTAAAGCTACTTAGCAAGCCGGCCAGCACGATGAGGGACTGCATTCGAGGGAATATTTGCTGATCTTGCTTTTCTGTTTGGACTCAGACCCGACTGAATATTTGAACTAACTCTAAAAACTTGAGATGATTATTTTTTTTATCCGGTATTCAAACTCTGATGAACTCTTCCTGCTATTTGCTCAGTAGTCAGGTTAGATTAGATTAGATTCCCTCCTCTGCCTTGTCTCCAAACTTTCTCTGCCCTCTTTGCACGTCTGCTTCGCCGGCTCCTATTGAAGCCTCCTCACAGGCAGTCATGCAACTTCCCTATCTCAATATAATGAGATTGGAGGGACTCAAATTGAAAGACGCCATTTTCTTCAGCTGTCACCTTATTATCGAGTTGGTTTTGGGTGGGTGTGGGGTGGTTGAGTTATGCCAGTTTCTCTGAAGGCAGCAGGGGGGGGAGAGATGGAGGTGAAGGAGGGCTGGAAGAAGGATGCAGAGGGAGGAGGGAAGCATCAGGAGCTTAGGGGTGAGCGGTTTTGCATTTGGAATATTTCTCCTTTTCTCCCTCCCTTTTAACTCTGCCTGGTATTTCCATTTGGTCACTAGAGCAACCTTGAAGTCCATGTCTCTCATTCATGAGGGTTCTCTTTGTACTTCCAAATTTTTGGGCTCGTGTTTATGGGACTTTTTGAGCATATCTGCATATCCGTCAGACTTCTCTCTTCCAACTTATTATTGGTTGTTACATGCAAACAGCAGGCATTCTGCATTTGCACTCTATAAATTTAATTTGAATGATCCTTTCATAACTATTAAACATGCAGGCATCCGGAGGGTGCTGGCTATCCAGAAGTTTTAATAGTAATTATGTAAAATAATTACCATTAATTATTTACTATTGCTTTTTCCTACTAAACTGGGAAAAAGAAACCCTGGTGCCTCAGCTCTTATAACAGAAACGATTCTGTTATGGTCCTCCCACCTGGCCAAAAAAATGTGATGCTTGAAGTTCATTTCTGAGAGCTGAGTGGTAACATTTTTGTCAAAAAGAACATTCACCTCAGAAAAAGGTGCCGTGGCCCCTTAGTGGACCTCAGCTCAGCATATTGAGGTTCTGTCACATCCTTTAATGCGTGTGGTCAGTGATGACCTGCGAGGTTGCAGATCGGGTTCTTGAGATTTTGATGTTGCCCCGCTCAGCCTGTCAGGCCGCTACAGCATCTGTTCTGTTTGACGGCTGAGTTATACTGCTGATTTTATTCAACAGTGTCACAAGCTTTCTTAATGATTTTATAAAAATGTTTTTGTTTGTCAGTTTAGTATTTGTTCCTTACTGGTTGTGATTATATGCTCTGGTTTGCAGCGTGGCACT
The DNA here is from genome assembly GCA_922788865.1 of Poeciliopsis turneri. NCBI lineage: Eukaryota > Metazoa > Chordata > Actinopteri > Cyprinodontiformes > Poeciliidae > Poeciliopsis > Poeciliopsis turneri. The sequence goes on along the minus strand of CAKLNU010000972.1, from coordinate 1,108,783 downwards.
AAACTGAATCAGCCTGAAATAATGATCTGTGCCAGTGAGACTTTGTAAGTCTCTGAGTTGGTTTTTAGTTGCTTTTTATCTGTTAATTAGGGGGGATCTAAAAATATTTAATGCGTTTCTGTGTAATTTTGCAGAAATTTGGGGCTTTGGGCTAGAAGGGAGAATATTAGATTTTAGTCAATAAATAAATTAATTAACATTATATAATACATTAGTATAGTTTCTTGTTGCTTCAGGGCAAAATATGTTTTTGGTACTGAGACAAGTACCAGCCTAGATATTTTATAGTCGCTGTATAATAATAATAATAAATAATTTTCAGCCTAAGATTTAGCTGTAATGCAGTTTTAGACCTTGTACATTATTTTACTGTCTGTCTGGAAATGTTTCATTTGTTTGCAGAAATAAACTTCTTTGTTTAATAAAAATAACTTTAAATTCCTATTTGTCAGGTCAGGGGTGTGAATTTTAGCAGCTTCTGTGGTGCAGCTGATGTAAAACCCAGAGTAGGAAGATGACAAGTACCAGGGATGAAGTGCAGACAGTTACTCTGATAAGGTTCATCTAACGATACTGGAACTGAGACTTCGTTTGTTACTACATATAAATATTTCTTGGATTCTTTTAACACTGATTTGGTGTATATATCACTGTTAACTAGAGCCAGTCTAAGACACAAAGAAGCTAAGCAGCAGGCTAATTCTTGGATTTTAACGTTTGTCTTTTGAAGATTTTAAGTCTGAATTAATTTAATAGATAAATTCAACAATTTTAAATTATTTAACATTTAAGTTAAAGAATTTAACTTAAATTGTTGAAGTTAAATTTAAGTGTTGTAAAAGTGTGAAGAGTAATCTTTGTTGTTTGATTGTTGTGTTGTGCTTAGAACCAAACTTTGTGTTTTAGTTTGGTTTATTCACAAATACATCCCAGTAAATAATAACCAACTATTAGTGATTGATTTTAAGCTTGGCCAATTAAACTTGTCGGCTTCCACCAGATTTCACCATATCTGCATTGAAACTTTGTTTGTGATGATGTTGTGAACATTAAGAGGCCCATTGCAGGCTCTTCATAACCTTGAGCTGTGTGTAGGTATTAACAACACCTTCTTCTGACTTGCTCCCTGAAAGAATGGAATTTGGTTGAGTTTATTTCCCCCTCACGATTATATATACGGTGGCGTGAAAAATAGTTTTGCCCCTTGCTCATTTCTTTGTCTTGGTTTATTTTGTCATGCTCAAATGTTTCAGGATATCAAAGCAATTTAATTATCGGACACAGAAAACCAGAGGAAATAGAAAATGTAGTTTTGGAATAATGTTTTAATTTAGTAAGCGTACTAAGCTTTCAAAACCAACCTGGCTTAGCAACAGTGATGCAAAATATAGCCCATTATTGCTTACCCTTTATGTGAGTTGTTGTTGCTAAGGGTACAACAACCAGTTATTAGATTAAGGGGACAATTACTTTTTCACATGGGGCCAGCCAGCATGGTTTGGATAGCTTCTCTAATAAATTAAATCATCATTTGGAAACGGCTCTTTGTATTTACTCAGGTTATCTTTGTTAGATAAAAAATATATTTGAGGGACAGCGTGTGCTGTAGCATTGAAGCAGGGACTCCGTAAATAGAGGCTGTCAGACATAAACTCAGGGCTGGGGTCTGATTCCCAACATGTGTTCCCCATTTTCTCTGTGCTCATTTCTTCTCCATGAAGGCCGATACTGCCACAAAAACCTTTACAAAGCATGTTTGAGGATTTTAAACGTTTAAGCTTCAACACATCTGAACAAACAAGATCCTCGTTCCTTTTGTGACTTTTACCACACCCTTTACAGTCAAACACCAGATTTTTCACACGTCCACATCTGCAGCAAGCTCTCTTTGTGTCGAAATCAGTCAGTCTTGTTCTTTGGTGATGGCAGATAGAAAAAAAAAAAAGCTAAAAAAAAATCGAACAAATCACTACCAGCAGCTACTCTGCACTATTTTTGTGAAGCTGCTGTTGGCTCTGCACTGTAACTCAGTGTGTGTGTGTGTGTATGTGTGCATGTGGTTTTGTGTGTCCTGTATCTACAGTCTGTGTCGCTGAGTGACCTTGATGTCTGCACTCAGCAGGAAAACACTGGAGAGGAGTGATTAACAGGAGAGAGAAAACGAGAGAGAGAAGTGTGAAGAATAATGAAATAAAATTTTAAAAAAAGAGGAAAGACGTACAGAGAGAGGGAGAGTGTGAAAGTTAAACATGGAAAGAGACATTTCAGTGAGTGAAAAAAAAGTGAAAGTGAAGTGTTGGAAAGCTAAACAAAATGTGGAAAAAATTGGGGTGGGGTGAACGAGTGACTCACCACACATCTGTTGTTTTTTCTTCTTCTTCTTTCTCTTCTGCTTCCCCCTGCAGGCAATCTGGAGGTGCAGTCATCAAAAACAGGTAGGTGGCTGGGAGGGGAGGTTGGGAGTGAATATTACACTGAATGTTAATCAAACTCTCACTTCTGCGGGTGAGGAAAATACAGTGCAGACAGCACTGAAGCGAGGAAGTATTGTTTTACTGTACAGTTGAGCATGTGAGTGCAGATGCCAGCTTATTTGCTGATAGGACTGGGTATCTCCACAGCAACACATACACACACATATATATACTCTGTGTGTATCCACTGCCCCTTTTGACTTACACCATGTGTCCCCTGTAAGTGCAACATGAAGCCTGAACACACACACTGATATAAAAACCATGCCCTCTACATGTTCCTGAAAGTCATGATGAAACTCTCCCTGTTTGGTTTTTCCTCCGCTGCTGCCTGTCTGTGGGCTCCCTCCTGCTCTCTCCCTCTCTCTGTGTTGACTCTCAGTCTCGGAGAGGAGTTTTATAAGGAGGCCATTGAACACTGTCGCAGCTACAATGCCCGCCTGTGTGCAGAGCGCTCCATGCGGCTTCCCTTCCTGGACTCGCAGACCGGCGTGGCCCAGAGCAACTGCTATATCTGGATGGAGAAGAACCACCGTGGACCAGGTGCGTGTGCATGTGTGTGTGTGTGTGTGTGTGTGTGGGCGTGTGTGTGTGTGTGTGTGCGCCCCTCCACACTATTCTTTACAGGTATTATCTGTTTGTGTGCAGATGTTTGCAACCTTTACAGTCCAGACGTCTTTGTATTCATTCTAACAAAATAAAGTTGCCCTAAATCTCAAAAACTTACCAAAGCATTTTTATAAATACCAGCTTTAGTGTTTAAATACTATTAAGGGCCATATACTGCAGGAATGTAAATATATGAATATATAAATAGAGAGAGCGTTTTGAAAAGGCCTGTGCACCTTTATGCAGCTATTTTATTTCAGCCTTTATGTTTTGTTTTATTTTTCTCCATACAAATTTGATTGTCAGTTCTATAGCATCCTGATTTTTACGTCTCTTCCCGATTTCCTATTTTTTGCATGTTTGTCACACTTCATTATTTCAGAATATCAAACCAATTTAAATCTTAGTCAACATAAGAAAACACAATATGCAGTTTTTAAATGAATATGTTTATTATTAAGGAAGGGGAAAAATACAAACCTTTATGGTCTGGTGTGAAAAAATGAATTTGAACCAGATGAAACTAAAACTGCCAATTGAGGAGTTGAAGGTACAACACATTTACAGACAAAGAAGAGTTTTTTTTTATCATAAATGGAAAAATGTATATATTTTCTATGTAGCTTTGACGTAGTTGTAGCCTGGATATTGCTTTCCTGTGCAACTCCACTCAACCCCCCCCCGCACCCCCCCAAAAAAGAAGAAAAAAAGGAAAAAGTAACTTGTAGCACAGTCTGGACTTTCACACATTCACTTGGATTCCCTCCTTTCGATTTTTGACCTGACCAATCAATGAACAGAGAGAGATGCCTGCAAAAACAACAGAGGAAATACAAAACTAGCAATTATTTTGAAAACCACCGCCTTATTTATAATTGTTGGTCAAGAGTGCAGACCCCTGGTGTGTTTACAGCTACTCTCTCCAATTTTTTGTCTCCCAATTTTTTCTGTCTTTATCCCATTTCTCTTTCTTCACTCTCTCTGGTACCTTTGTTTTCCAAGACGTTTTCTCTTTTCCCTCCCTCTCGCAAGTTTCCAGCTTTCCCCAAAGGGTATTTCCTCTGCGCTTCTTTTTCTGTAACGTCAATGTATTTTGGCAGCGATTCAGACACCCCTGTAGGCAATGACGTGCCGTTGGCACCATCTACTTTTAGGAGGAATACGTTTGTGTGCCTGTGTTTGTTGGCTGCCACTAGAAACTTGTGCTTTGAGAGTTTAGCACTTACAGTTAAACTTTAATTTAAGTCATGTTTTAAAAGTTAAATTAAGTTTTTTACGTTACATTTTTCAAACCTGCTGTGAAACATACTGTGTTTCAGGTCATGCTCCAGGTCAACTGTACACGTATCCTGCTCGCTGCTGGCGCAAGAAGAGACGGCTAAACATCTTGGAGGACCCACGGCTTCTACCCATTGAATTCAAAATTGGTGAGTAAGAGACAGGACAGGACATTTTCAGGATTTATTACACTAACCAAAAAATAAATAAATCATCTTCATATAACTCTTTGCTGTATATCATGACTTGCCTTTACTTTTACAGGCTTTTACTTTCACACTCTTTGTCATAATGCAACCACAGACAACTTTATGTTTTATTGGGATTCTATGTGGTAGACCAACACAAATAGATGTTGTTTTGTGGTTTTCAACAAATGTCCAAATAAAACATGAAACTGGAGTTTAACCATCTGCTACCGCTAAGTGGAAACAAGTGGAAACTCCAATTCCACTTGTCTTTAACTTAATCTCAGTTGCTGTTCACAGAGGGCAACATTACAAGTCACACTTTTTAGCTTTTTAAGAATTAAAATATTTGAAAATCATGTATTCATTTTTTTTTCACTTCACAATCTTGCATGACTTTGTTTTAGTCATGGAAAAGCCCAATAAAATGCATTGATATTACAAAATGTGATCCTGCATTGTAATTTATTTATTAATCTGCTGCCTGTTTTTGAGAAGGACCTGACATTTCGCTAGTAGAGAATTCACAAACTGCCTTTATAATTTCAGAATGCAGTTGATTGTTTTGAATGTCTGTACAGTGTAGAAGTAATTTTTTCTTTTTTCCTGAACCAACAAACTCCAGTTTCCATCAGCTCACCTATTCACATCCACTTTTATTTGAAATCTGCTAACTGACATTGATTGTCTTATAAATGTCCAGACTATGAGACCTCTCTAAAGAAGGAGGGGGGCATCCCAGACGGCCCTGTCCTCGAGTCGCTGCTTGCTGGGGAGACGCTGGACAAGAAGGTGGAGACCAAGGAAGAGGAGCCAATGAGTGAATGTCAGGTGGGGCTCTGCATCCTTTTCCTTCCTTTTCTAAATTTTTCTCCTTTTCTGTTTTGTCTTCGTGTTTTACTGTGTTGTTTCTGATAGTACAGCATCTCTGTCTTTTTATCTGTCTATGTTTGTGCGTCTTTGTCTGTCATTGCCTTTGTTTCCTGGAGAATGTGTTCTGGTGCTGACACAGTCTCCTGTGGCTCTGATCGCTCCCTGCGGGCTCTCTGTGTGCAGGCACGTGCTTCAGACTTCCACTTGGTTAGAAGTCTGAAAATCTCCGTACAAAACACCCATTAAAAAAAATCTATTTGTTTATACCTAGAAAAAACTCTAGAATATTTCCCATAGCCATACAAAGTAGCTCAGATGAATGACTAATTGATTAGGACTTTAGAGATAAAAGCTTGCATTGCCCCTTTGAGTGTTAGATCTGTGTGTAAGGCCTCTGATCCAAAGTGGTGACAAAAATTACACATCTGAGAAGGGCCACTCAACTATTTTTACACCCAATTGCTGGGATTATTCATGGAATGGGCCCTACACAGACGGTGGATATTTAGGACGCACAGGAGTCTGATAAAAGAGGCCATCAATTTCTTTTACAGCAGGCGTAAGAACTCGTGTTTTTGGAGCTTGACCTAAAACAGGATGTGTCTGCATCTGGAGCTTGATTTTATCCTTCTTTTTATGGAGCAACTACCCTCGTTTTATACTAAATAATCTGCAACCTAATTCTGAGTCCATTTAACTGAGGGCACACAACAACAAATATTATACATGAGAGAAGGTGTTACCACTTGTTTTCATGATGTTATAGTTAGTGCTTCTGTGCTTAAACTTGTTTTTAAGTTCCCCAGTTTAACTGCAAGAAGCGTTTTGAGAAACTAGGGTCAAGGTGAGCTCCTAGCACCAGCTGGCTCTAGTTCATTGAAGTGAAGCCAAATTATAGAACCAGTGGTTTACCCTGAATGTTTTTCATTCAGGACATGCCTCTGCCTTCCATCTAAACATGGAAATAGTTATAGAAAAGTTTTATTTTTTTACCTGAAGTTGGTAAAATTGTTAAGTTATAATTAATATCTGTACTTCCCTCTCTCAGCGATCAGCTGCTTATCTCAACAATAGTTTGAAAAAAAAAATCACATTTTCTAGTGCATTAATATTAATGTCTCAAAACATTTCATTTGCACTTCATTCTTTTCTTGATCATCAGGCAGCTACATGCAATATCAAAATGAAAAAAGAACAAACTCAGTGAAAAAAGCTGAAGCACACTTCCTTATTTGGTGTTAATAAACACCAAAACATGAGAATGGAAGGAGCTTTATAAATAAACATGATAAAAAAAAAACTAAAGATAAGCAGCGAGGAAACAGTAAGCCACAAGATGCACATTGGTGAATATTCTAACAATGAAAGATTTTTTTGTCTGTTGAAGCAATTCTGTGTTGAATTTTCCATGTTTAAATCACTCATGATGAAAGGGCCCGATATCCTGGTATTTTAAACAGTTAATGTTGCCATCTTTAAGGATGCCATTAAAGATGGTATCTTTAATGCATCTTTAATGTGGGCATGTTTTCCAAAGAGAAACATGCCCACAGCATCACAGATCCTCCACTATGCTTCATAATGGACATGAGGTTCTTTTCCTCATATTCATCTTTTTTCACACCAAGGAGGCTAAGTTTCTTGTTGAGAGACTTAATGGTGTTCTTATCAGTTTATGAACAGAAATATGGGGGGATTTTTCCACCATAATTCGAGAGCACACATTTTCATTCTGCAAGCAGAATTTCATGTCTTTTTTACTCAAAACTTTTAATACTTGAGCGGACATTTTCAGCTTGAAAGCAGGACTTCGTGTCGTCTCAAAACTTGGAATGCTTGTACTCAAAACTTCTGCTCTCTTTCTAATATCCACTGTGATTTATCAAACCTTTCTTCTTACTCTCAAAACTTGTCTTTGCTCAGAGCAAATCTCCACTTGCCGCTTGCTTCGCTTGCAAATGATTTTCTGCTAGCGCTTGGAACAAAAAAGTACTGTCGCCTGGCAACCTGTCAGCCAATAGAATGAAAGTGTTATACTGGGTGCGTTTGTTTCCTTCTAGTAGGTGCATTGTGTGACTACTACGATTGTAGCAACCTGTGTCACCCACTGGACAACAGCATCATAGATCCACATATTTGTTCTGTAGTTTTTGACCAAAGTGAAGTTTTTTGTTTGTTTGTTTTTTTTTGCCAAAAAATTCAGTTGTAGTCTCATCTAATCAAATTGCATGGTTCCAGTTGAAGTCCCAGTGGCGTGTCGTAAAATGTGTAGTAAATTTTCTGGCATCTGAATTGGGGGACTTAAATGATGAACTTCTTTCTGCTGCAGATCTATTTCAGTGAGTGTTGGAGACTTTTTTTTTATTTTATTTTTTTTTACCTTCCTTACCATCTCGTACATGATAAATCAGGGAGCTCTGCCAGAAGAATTGCCAGTGGCTAAAAGAAATGGACCAAAGTTTCATGTCATATTTATATCCCATTGAAGCCGGTATTATAATTACTAATTAGAAATTTCTAAAATCTTAAATCAAGTTTAAAAAGTAAATGGAAGTAATATAAATTGGAAAAAAAATGTCTCTCGTACATTCATTTTAAAGACATTTTTCAACATACAAATAATAAAATGTTTGCTTTTTCTATTTTTTTTCCCAGTGTCAGAATATACCTCTATGATAAAATATTCATATATTTTAAGGCAGATTTGAATGCTGCATATCTGCTGTAGAAAGGAGGCAGCAGTACAATTGCAGTAAAGCAGTAAATTACAGCTTGTCGTTTCTTTGTCCTGTGTAGGTTGATCTGACCTGTGCTGCAGCTCTGTTGTTACAGCAAGGATAAGAGTCCTTTCTGATAGTTCACCTTTCTCTCATTTTATAGAAGCTGCTTGTTGGGGATTTTCCTCATGAGCTGGAGGTGGACGACATGGAGGAAGACGTACCGAAGCGCAAGAACCGTACCAAAGCACGGGTAGGACAGCAATGACATTTCAGACAATTTTTTTCCCAAGTTTTCACATGACGGTCAGTTTTCATGTGATTACAGAGCGCCTGGTTGGCTGTCTGTGTGAGAAAGTGAGGTCAACATAAGAGAAATAGGCCAGCCAGAGCTCAGAGTTAGACAGTGATGAGACAAACAGTGACCTCTGTGTTTCCAGGCTCTAAACTAGAGTACATTGGAGTCTTCCTTCTCACACTGTGACATGTAATCATTTGTCAGTCCTCTGCATACCACACTAATGTAATGAGATTTCCTTGTACAACGCAGGACTTGGCCCGATTAAAAGCAAACAGATCTAGAGATTAAATCACACTGGAATGACCTCTTTTTTTTTTCTTCTATTTTTTACAACTTTGATTAGAGGACGGAGGTCTTATTTTCCCACTCTGTTTGCGCATCCTATGGGAGGATAATCAAGTGTTAACAATGTATTCTGAAAATCATCCCACACACATGCAGCACATACACACAGACTCTGTTTCTCTCTCTGACACACACACACAGACACCAGGGTTGCTAATTGGAACTGTTGCTCCCCTGCTAGGTGTCATCAGCCCCCTCCTGCTGGAAGTGTAGCTTTGCACTGAGAGCAGATGATTAGAATCCAAACGTGCACGTGTGTGTGTGTGTGTGTGTGTGTGTGTGTGTGTGTGTGTGTGTGTGTGTGTGTGTGTGTGTGTTTGCGTGTAGAGACACTTGAACACACTTGTGAGCACTGTGCTGTTATGTTCTTTCTATATTTTTGTTTTATTCTTACAAGCCACATGTGAAGAGTGTGGAAGTTCAAACATTTTTGTGTCTACCTTTGCATGTGTTTGCATGAGAGTTCTTACATGTGTGTTTGTTTATTTACAGGCCTATGGTGTTGGAGGAATGAGGAAAAGACAAGAGCTGCCTGCCATTGAAGACAGAGATAAGCCTTACGTCTGTGACAGTGAGCGTTGGGTCTTTTGTTCAATTCAGTTGATTTACATAATGCCAATTCACAACAAATGTCATCTTGAGGCACTTCAATTCAATCACACATGCATTCTGGTTTGTCCTAGTCATCAGACAGTGCATGAAGATTAGTTTATTAATCTAATTTAAAAAGTTTTACTTAAGGAAATCCAGTACATTGAATCAAGTCATTGACTTGCAGCATTCACTCCTTCTGGATGAGCAAGTAGTGACAGCAGACAATTTCTTATGTCAGGTTGAATTTAGAGCAACCTCTCATACTGAGCATGCATGTAGTGACAGTGGAGAGGAAATACTACCCTTTAACAGGAAGAAACCTCCAGCAGAACCGGGCTCCGTACAAGTGGACATCTGACACTGGGGTTTGAGAAGACAGAGCAGAATGCACAAAAAAGAAACAGAAAAAATTATATAGAAGTACTTTCTATGTAAATGTAATATTAAAAGTTAATAGCAGGAAAGGAAGGATGTATAGTTGTTGACAGCAATATCTCAACCTAAGCTCTCCTCCAGGAAGGCACCACCACCAAACAGAACGCCAGACCAGGTGGAGTGTCTATAGAGAGAAAAATAACAACAATTTAGCAATTGCAATAACATTGAATAATGCAAATTGGAGAGAAGAAGAAAGTGAGGAAAAGTGGCCAGCAGCATAACTACAGATATAGTTCAAGATAATTATCTGTGTGAATGAGGCATGAGAGAGCCATAGAGGACTGCCTTAAAAGACCAGATTCTCTCCTGCCGGAATTGACCAAAAGCTCTACCTCACCTCTGGATAAACATTGCTCTAATCTTTATCAAAAGGAAAAGTTTTAAGGCTAGTCTCAAGCATTTAAATTGGGAGCTGGTTCCACAGGAGAGGAGGATATGCATCCCACTGGACTTTGAGAAACTCTAGGAACCATCAGTAAACCTACAGGTTGAGTGCAAAGTGCTCTGTTAGGAACATATGGAACAATCAGATCTCTGATGTATGATGGAGCTGATTAAGGGCTTATATGTGACAATGAGAATCTTAAACTCTATTCTGAATTAAACAGGGAGCCAATGAAGGGAAGCTAAAATAGTAAATATGCTCATTATTATTATTATTATTATTTATTTTATTTTATTTTTTAACATTATTTTTAAGGGTGTAAGGACATATTTTGCTCCGGATACAAGCTTAAATGTAAGCTTGTTTTTAGGAAACATAATTCCCATCTTTTGTCTTCATATCTCACAATGTGGTTGATAAATTCATTTGCAAATCATTTGTATCTCATTTGTCGCTCTGGGGACATGTATATTTTTTATGAAATATTAAAAATGCTGAGGTTTCTTTAACGATAATGTAAATGAGTGACGTTGGCCAATATGCCAGAACTCTTTAGCAGCGGAGTGTGTCAACACAACACTGCAACTCTCAAGAACTTCCTTCTTTCTCACCTCAAAATGAGAATGTCTAACACAGATACAACAGACCTGTTGTCTTATACAAGTATTTTTATACCTGTTGTATAAGAATACAACAGGTTGTCAAGCTTAAAGCATTTCACTTTAAATCCTTTATTATAACTTGAGCTTCTCTCACCAGAAATGTTCGCATTTCTGGTGATATAAAGTCCGCATAGGGTTTTTATGAGAAAAACTTCTCTTTGGTGTGAATTATTATACTGTATATTGGGAGATTTTGTAACATGAGTTGTCCTTCCACCCCTTGTTTTGAAAGAATATTCTTGCTTTCGGGCAAAATCCTTGTATTGTCATTTTCGTTTTTATTGTAAAATCAACTCTGTTGATCACGCTTCACATCTGTCTGTGGCTGCATTGATGCATACTAAGTATTAAAAAATATTAATTTTGACCATTATGAAGACTTTCTTATGTCTTAAAAATAACATTTTTGACACAAATCATATGGGTGTGTTGCAGTCTGTGGCAAGCGATATAAAAACCGTCCTGGGTTGAGCTACCATTACACTCATACACACCTGGCAGATGAGGAGGGTGAAGAGGATTCAGAGCGACACACACTTCCCTTTCAACGCAAGAGCAACCACAAGCGTGAGTCTGCCGCCTGAATATGTCTGTCCTTGTTCATTATTCACATCCTGTGTAATGCATTAAGAATCAATGTATAAGAGGTTCTGGTTCAGGAGATTTCACTGTAATTCTAGCAATGTCTCCAAATCAGAATATTGTTATGACCCAATGATTCTCCTGAAGAAGTGTTTTGGTTGAGCACAGTGCTCACTCAAATCCTCAGTGTATACATCCTCAGTTCTTTCTATGTCATATTATGTGTTAACCAGATAATTTTTCTCTCGCAGAGGCTTCTCTCAGTTGATTAAGTCAATGGGCAACAGAGAGGTGCCTGTTAAAACCACAGTATGTAACTTTTATAAAAAATATATGTTTTACACATATTTGTTAAACTGTTACTGCCATGGCAGCATAACATGAGACATTTAATCTGTGAAAAATTGAACTCCTCCCTGTGGTTCTGCTGACATTGGCAGAAATGCACCGTTTGGTCAGAAACAACCAATCAGAGGCAGGAGGAAGGTCTTAGTGCTGCCAATCAGTTTTGTGTATATGCTGCTCACACCCTGCCCCCTTGCTCTCTGCTATACTAACTCTAGTTCCTGACAATGGAGCCTGTCATGAATATTCAGGCTAGTTAAGATAAACAGTTTTCCTGGAACAGTAATTTGTTTTTCCGCCATTAACACAGTAGCGTATACACAAGCCACTGTCCATTACAGGGCAACAGAGTAGAAAACTGTAAGAGGAAGCCAAAATACCTGGAGAAAAGCCATCCAAGCAACCCGCTTGCTGAGAGACAGCAATAGTAACCCTCTGAGACAGCACTCAGTGAAACAACAATGTCTGCAACAACTACCATTTATGAATAAATTACAATCATAAAAAAATCATGCCTTTTATCTGGTGTAAAGAAGATGAAAAATAAAATTCTTAATTTTTGATTTCTGCAACTCTGATCAAATTAAGTGTTGCCTGGTTATAGTCACTCCTGTAGCTGCATATTTGTTTGTAAGAGCTGTAATGTCCTTTATTATTTGGACATCGAAGGATATCAATTCACACACTATTCCTTCACAGCAAGTCAAGGTCAGATGAATATACAATACCAAGCTTCAGCTGAGGTCATTTTGCCAGAATGAGTGGATGTATTAGAACAATCCTTAGTCAAAACATTGTTTAGGCTCCAACTCAAGCTTTTTCAGCTTTTATTCTTTTAGCTTAGTTTCAATCTCCTCAGACATATTTCTGCCTACTTAGTTCAGCTTTCATCTTTGAATTTCTTCTTAACTCACAAGTTAAGCAATCATGGAATTAATCCGTATTAAAGGACACATTAAAACATCCGTTACTGATTGATTGATTGATTCTTGACATAATTGCTCTGAAGCCACTTTAAAGCAAGAATAACTAAACATTTCTTTCTTTGTGGCAGTTTACACTGCCAAGAATATTATTGTCAGAATCACAATTTCTTTTATGTTTTTACTTGTTAAATGTTTTAGACTCTGCCAAATGTATCTAAACTCTGAAATTTTTTTCTAATTTCTTCTGGTCCAATTGACCAGCTCATAAAATTTGCTTTTGGCCTTTTAACAAAACACAGAGCAGCATTATATACTGTTACCAGTTTTTAAAGATATTTTTTAAAATAATATGACAATGATAACAAGCTCTGGCTGTATGTTTTCCAGGCAAAAAACAGATGCAATTTGTAAACAAATATAATAATTAAACTTTTTAAAAGATTACAAGTGAGACTATCATTAAATACCAAGATTTTTAAACAAGGAAACATTTTCACTACTTAAAGCTCTATGCCTGAACACCTGGTGTTATTGTAAGATAGCATTCGGCACACCAGGAGCCAGGCTTTTTCTAAAGGGTTAGATTTACCAACTTCAAATACTTTGGAGCTCATATTTGCATTTTTCTTCAGTTTCTGGATTAGCACTGAAACAAAATCAGAGATGTATCTTCAGATGTGTCTGAAGTATAAAGCCTCAAGTAATTTAAAAAAGACTGTAATCAATGCAACATGCTTTAACCTTGTTGAATCAGCTGCAAGGTTACATACCGGCTTAACGAGAGAACAAATGACTCTTCACACAACATTCACCAGCTCTAAAGAACAAACACCAGTAATACTGTCACAGACCTCTTAATCCATAGCGCTCTTTATAGTTAAACCCTGAGTGTGTGTATGTTTTCATTTACTGCTCTCAGCATGGCTCAATAGCTTACAAAGTGTCCATTAGTTCACTGGTGCATAATATCATGAGGTTGTAACGAATATCCACCATATTGTTTACTAATGCTTTCTTCCCCTTAGGCCAGTTTTAGGCTAACATGATAGAGATATTGTTCTGGTGCTGTCAACAGGATAAAGTCCCTTATGTTTTTGGTGATGACCTGAGTTTCATTGTGGTAATTTACAGTCCTGTTGAAAATTATTTTTACCACACTATAATAGTCATACTAGTAGGTTCCTAGCATGGTTGTAGCTAAACACACTGAATATTACACAGCACTAAGAATCTTGTAGGATGAACCTGATGTTTTAGCTTTTTTTAGTAATCCCACTCATTATTAAGAATCCAATCAAATCAAATTTTTAAGGGTGGGATTATTGTACTGTTATAAAGTAATATTTTACTTTAAAGTTTTTCCATGTTTTTACCAGGGATATCAATAAATGTTGCCAACAATGTACCTCTGGAACCATCTCTTTAAGATTCTGGTAAATACTGAAGTCTAGAATCAAACCCTAAAGTCCATTTATGTCAGCTGAAGGCTGAAATCTGCACACAATCCTTTTCTTTCAGGATGTTTTGCTTTCTGGGCCAGTTTTCTATCAGTACTAAGGTTTGTCTTCACCATTATCTTATGTCCTTAGGCTTTGTTAGTTTTTGATCACTCCTTTAAGGGAAACAGAATGTATTAATCCTGAGAGAAGTTGTGCTTTGGTTGGTAATGTTTAGTGAAATTGCTACAGTCTTCTTTTGCGAAAAGGTAACAGAAATAGTTGCAGACATTTTGAAAAAAGGAGTATCTCTTTTCTTTGTTCTGCAAGGTCTTAAAAAGCAAGCAATTTGCTCAGAGCAGATAAACGCACAGTGCACGCACACACACTCGCCCTATCTGTTCTGTGTATGCTGCACTGCAACATTGTCCAGGCTGAAGCTGTGCTGCCTGTTATTTAATTGGCAGTGTGCTTTTAAATTGGCCTGTCCTAAACAACAAACTGACCCTGGCTATATAAATATATATTTATATGGTCAGGCTGGAGTTCTGGGTCTCTTCACTGGAGGAGTGCAAGAGAGACAGCATTTGAATCACTTAATGTGCTCCCCCCCAACACACACACACATACACACACCTGACACAGAAATACACACGCTCACACACACTGCTTCAGAAAATGCAATCTTCTCTGCTGAAATGAAAAAGGAAGCTTAGCCATATTTGGAGGGTGGCAGTGTGTGTATGTGCACATTTATTTGCAAGGTGCAAGGCTTGTGCGCGTGCATGTGAGTGTGTATGGCCTGATGTGAATGTGTATGCGTCAATACGCATTAACCCAATCTGCTGAGCGGTCCACCCTTCTATATATCGCCACACATGTAATAATATTAATATATCCGTTAGTTCAGAGCAAAACCTGCATGCATAATTTATGCTATATCCTTGCTGTCTAGACACTATAGTATGTATCCAGCTACCACAACAGGAGTGTGAGCTGATACTTACAGAAACTTATCACAGAAGCTGTGAGATCGTTTCTGAAGCGTTCCCTTCCTGTTCCTTACCATCAGTGTGATAAATGGCGGATTATTCCACAAGGAGATGAGATTTTCCTTCATTCTCTTGGTCCATCTTTCACTACTTTCTTCTCCCCTTCCTCCTTCCCTTCCTGCCTCTTCTATTTTCCATTTTGTCTCCCCGTGTTTTGCTTCATCAATCAGCTTTGGCTCCCCTCACAATTATTTTCTTCTTTGTTTCGCATCTAATGTCTCTGAAATCAGCCACCATTACGAACATCGCCCATATGTATCTGAATGCGAGCCAATGTAGTGTTTACTCAGACTGAGCAGCGGCATTAAAATTCATGACTGCACCACATATAGTGTTTTCTCCTTTTGCTCCAAAACAGAAGAAGAAGAGGTTGGAGGTGTAGAGGGAGGGAGGGTAGGATGGAGGTGTGGAGGTCTCTGGCATTGATGTGATGTTGGGAGGGGTGGGGGTAGAAGACAAAGAGGAGGTGTCTGTGGAGATGTAGTAGTGGCGGTGGCGGAGGGTGCTTATGCTCGAGGTCGGACCTGCAGCGCCACACCTGTAAATTGGTTTTATAGGTATGGATCGGAATGTTAGGGAAATCTCAGGAAAAGGTTACAAACCGAGGGACATCCTGGTATGACTGAGACCAAAGTGTATTGAAAACAAAAATGGCGGGAGGATAGGAAAGAGGAGGATGGGGGTGGAGTTGTCATTAAATACCCCCCTTTCTCAAATCAGAACTGAGATTCAGAGCCCACTTTATCTGGACGGACAGACGGTCCTACAGTGTGGAGCAGCAGGGACACTGAATTCTTGTGTGTTTATTTGCATGTGTGCTTTGGAAAACACACACACTCTGCGTAGACATGCATTGACGTCTTTGTGCATGTGATTCTGCCAGCTAGTTGTGTAAATGTACCATTCAGCCAATCATGCCCAACTTCCAGTGCCTATCTGTGTGTGTGCGACATGTAATTGAGCTCTTTGAAGGTCAGTTTCCCTCTGTACCTTCTCAACATTGAGGGTTATTATGTCCCCCTCCTTTTCACTTTTCTGCCTTGTGTTTATAAAATGGTGTCCCTGTCCTCTACCTGCTGTCTACAAACAGTCAAATAGAGGACATTTTTTGATCAGGCTGGGTCTATGAGAAACAATGTTGCAAAGCTAAAACTGACAGAACCCAATCGGTATCAATGGTGCTTCCACATGTGGTATGTTTCCCTTTAGTGTTTGTTTCTCTGCAGAGTCTTGCATGAAAAACAAAACACTGGGAAGTTGTGTGTTTTATTTGGGGATTGGTAAATGTTTCTACCAAATGTGATGTCCTAAGTACACATACCTCTACCCACTTTCTTGTCAAGAATTTTGCGAATAAAAAATACTTACAAAGAGCTTCAAGGTTAACATCCCCTTACGACTCAACTAAACCTTCCTTGGAAAAAATTGGGACATTGCATTACCAAAAGTAATCAGTTACCCATCCCAACCGATGAATTCAGGAGTTTCAATAATTTTTATGGGCACAGATGTATAAATATCAGCATGCAATTCCTTCCATCAGTATGCAAACTACTTCTACAAAGATTTACGAAAGAATCATTCACAGTGTAATACTTTGACAGGATACAACCTGTGCAGCAAATACCAATTTTTAATGCCCACTTGTGACATTATTAAAAAGTGGGATTGATTGAATTAACTCAGTGACAAAGTGGTTGCCCATGTAAAATCAGAGAAAAGGGTCAGAAGATACTGAGGAACAATTTGCACAGACATCACCAACCTTCTGCAAAGTCAGCAGGTTTCCATGGCTGAGCAGCAACATGCAAACATTATGTTGTCAAGCACAAAGGAAAGCATTGGATGTGGTGAAAAGTGTGCTGCCACTGCTTGAATCTTGCCTGCTAGCAATCAAATTGATGAGTCTGGAGAAAAATTCCCAGAAGAAAAGCGCTTTTATGTGTAAAGTGTAAAGTTTGGGAATCAGTAATTTCAATGAAAGAAGCTCTTAATGCTTCAGTATACCAGTACAGCGTTTTATTAATGCTCCTGATCATGTGGGAACAGTTTGGGTTATCCTCCTCCAACATCAGTGTCTGACCACAGAAATGCTCCTCTAGAAGAAGATGTTGTTGTGACTGATGCAGTTCAACATATTATTAAAGAATGGAGAAGCATTAAAGTTTATGTTAAGGTAAAGGGAAATAATTGAACACTTGGAGCTATATACTGTATAATACCTCATACAGTGTAGAGGATATGTGTGGCATATGTGCATACTCAATGTGATTTACCATGCTCTATGACCATTAAGATGGATTTTATGTATTTTTTACAGTATGTATTTTATCTGTCTTTAATTTCAGATCCAAATGACTGTTAACCTTGTTTTATCAAATGTGTGACTTTAGGAATGAATAATAAAAAAAAATCCCTCTGTGATTATTCTGGCAATGATAAGAGAATTTGGTAATCCTAAAAGATCAAAAACAGGCAAACAATTTGATTTGTAAATAGATTGAGAGGACATTTTTTAACAAGTGGACATAATCTTCTGACATAAAATTTACCAACATTCACATTTTTTTTATTTTAAATTTTTTAGATTTTGCGCAGCCTCTCTGCCTTCCTGAGGGCTATTTATTATTTACACTAGGAGCAGAGAGTTGATCACCACACTGTTTGAAAGAGAAGTTGATCTGAAAGAGGGCTTTGCCAATAACTTAACACAAAAGTGTGCTTTTTAAACTGTCATTAACATTTTATTTTAGGAATTAGTGCAAGTTGTCAGGGATAGAATTGCTAAAACTTTGACTTCATGTCGATGTAGACCTTTACAAAAGACTATTAATGTTTCCATATCCAGTATAATCCACAACGGGCAGAAGTTGAAACTTAGAGCTGAGCAACTTTGCTGTATTTGCGACATCCAGCCAGCATATTTTTGTAAACATTCTCTTCCTGATTAAACCCAAGTAAAACTTCTTCACCTGTCATTTATATGCCACAATTTAGTATCCGATAAATATGGTTAAAGCCCATTTATCTGTGACAAATAAAGCATATTATCAACTTCTCCTTGAAAGGATCTTCAAGACATCTTTTGGGTCTTTTTATTACATTTAAATAAAAGTTCTGGGATACATTCAAAAGTATTCTGTAAAGTCAGACATGATAACCTTAACAGCTGATACTTATTGATTGGATACGTACTTGTTGCCCATGCTCAGACATGGATTTGTTTTGAACTTTTCACTTACTCTGACATTCCCTCTGAGCTTTTGATTGGTTAATTGTTGCTGCTGCCACACAGTGCCGGAGAGAGGAAGGGGAGAAATAGCTGTTGCCTAGCAATCTGGTTGCCATAGATACCACCAGGGCTCCCTCCTAAAGAGTACACAGCTATGTACATTGAAAAGAGAGAAAGATTGAGAGAAAAAAGGAGGAGGAGGAGAGGGGCAAGAGAGGAGAGTTATGGGAAGATCAGAAATAGTGAGAAGAAGAAATGAAGAGAAGCAGAATAATTTTTTAATGAGAAGATCAAGAATGGGAGGAGTGAGAGAAAGCAGACAAAGAGGGAAGCAGAGCGAGGCACACAGAGTTGAGGACCAGGAAAAATCTCTTCATGATTCATCATATAGATCCCCCCTGACACTCCGACTGGTGAAGGCAGCGTAATATTGGAGTCTGCTTCATTTGGTATTCTGTCTCAAGCTGGTGTGCTGTGGCTTGCCGGCTGGTTGTTCTGTGGTTCTTTAGTTGTCTCGGCTGTGTTTGGAAAAGCCCCAGCTCGCACAACCACAGCCCACCAGCTTCCAACCTAATCTCGTCGTACTTTACATCTGTTTCCTGTTTTGTTACTGTCTGCAAAAGAAAGAAATTGGCGCAAATCTTCCGAAAGAGATAAGAATCAACACTACCTTGGTTAGCAGTCACATTATCTCTGCTAGAGCACAGAAAATTGCTCTAGCAGTTTTGAAAAATTATTTTTTCAAAACACTTTTTCAGAGTGGAGTAATAATTTGGTTCTTCCTGGGAAACTTACCAAACCTGGTGCAGGAACTGTTGCCACTTGCATTGAAAAACTGTTTGAAATAAACATGTGAATGGAAGAAAACCAAAGAAACTGGTCCACTGACAAAAACTCCAAATTTCCAAGCAGAATCTTCTTAAAAATGGGATGCAGTGACTCCCCTACACCCCCCTGTTTTTTGTCTGAAATTCTCCCCCTTTTATACACTCTGCTTTGTCCCAAGTGGTAATTTCTGACATTTCCACATGATGGTGCAGGGCCGACACGCTGTACAGTGGACCATGAGAGCCTGGGCGCAATTCAAACAGGATTTCACAGTCACATTCCCAGCCGGTTCTCTCCCCTGGAACCAAATAGGATTAATAATTTGCATTTTAACTCTTTATCGACGGTCTGTGGTCTGTGCTGGCTAAGTGGCTCTTTCTGAGAGTTTGCAAATGTGAGCACATTTGCACAAAATAATGACACACAAACACATAGTCCCACTGTAAGGGTGATTTCTTTACATGAATGATTTATGGGCAAGGTTGCATGACTGTGTGCATGGGCCATTTATTTGTATGTGTGTCTGTTTACTGTATGCACACACATTCAGAAGGCTGTAGAGCCTGATAGATAGATGCTGTGTATGCGTGCGTGTGTATGTTTGTGTTGTCTTGGGTCAGTGTGATTACAGTGCAGCCATATATCAAGTTTTACTATGCACCAAAACAGCCTCCGTCCTCTTTACTTTGCAATGTCATCTCGGCACACCGACTCACGTTGCACGCAGAAACACACACATCCAGTCCCACAATGCACGGAGAGTTACGCAAGCTGCTGAGTGGACACGAGTGGAGGTAATACTTGTGTCTTTGTGCGATGCATGGAAAGGCTGAAGGTTGGGATGGGTGTGGTGAAGACAGAGATGGGGAATAGAAGGAGCAGGATTTTAGGGAGAAACAGAGGACGGGTATGGTGGAGGGGGGGTGGGACTGGCGCAAGCATTAGTGTGACAACAGATGGATTGCAGCAAAGAGTTCCAATTTCCTCTCCAAGAGTGAAGCAGGAGCAGGCAAAAAAAAAAAAAAAAAAACACAACGAAGAAAGAGATGAAACATAAAAAGTAAAGAAAAAAACAGAAGCACAATGAAGCGTAGAAGAGATGGAATCAGAAACAGAGAGAGGAGAAGCAATAATGAGAAACTGTGAGGAGGAAGAAAGAGGAAGAGGATAGGAAGAAGACAGAAGCAGAGGGAGAGAGAGAGGGCGGAAGGAAGCCAGTGACTTTTCATCTGTGACTGACGGTTTCCATCTGACTGCATCTATGTCTCCTCGTCTGCATAAAAAAAACTGGAAATGTCTCCCTAAGCATTTGGGATAGTGTCAGTGTGAATGTGAAATATGTGCTGCTGGTTTCCTCTGCATCCGTTCATCTCTTGTTGTCCTCTCAACAACATCCTCAACTTTACATGTATACAGTAAATATATGTGTATGTGTGTGTGTGTGTGTGTGTGCGTGGGTGCGCGTGTGTGGGTGTGTGTGTGCGTTTGTGTGTGTGTGCGTGTGTGTGTGTGTGTGTGGCTGCAGAGGGGTTAGAGAGGCTCCTGTGCATCATGTTAAAAAAAGCGAGCAGCGGGGGGAAGGGGATGGAAGTAAAACTGGACAGCCAAAGTTATTATGCAAAGGCATCGCTGTAAATCTCTGTGTGTGCACGTGTGCTCCCTACTGTATGTGTGTGATTTTGGCTGTGCATGTGTGTGCTCTCATTGTGTCTGTGTGCGCTACCCCTCAGAGGCTTTCCTCATTAAGCAGCGAGGCGACAGGAGTGCAGAGTGTGTGTTTTCACACACTGCTGCTTCGACACAACATGGAGACATTTTTTTCCTGCTTCCTTTTCTTCGCTCCCGTTTGTTTCCTCATTGTCTTCCTCCTCGTTTTTTTCCAGCTCTCTTTCACTTTCACTCAAACCCTTCCCTTGCCTTCTGCCATTTCATCCTCGTTTCTTTCTTCCATCTACACCTGCCAAACTGGAAGCCCCGCGGTCCTGAGTCCAAAGAACAGCTAGAACAAAATGGCTACAATCAGTAATGGCTTTGCTTACTTTTGTATAACTGCAGAGAACCAAAAAAGAAAGAAAGGAAAGAAAGAAAACGCGCACAAAAAATATTTAATTATTTTAGTCAGTCCATTACAGTCGCAAATGCCATTAAGATATTATGCATTGTAGGTAAAATCAAGCAGCAGTCATAGAGATGGAAAACAACCTGAAATGAATTTAAAAAAAAGTATTTTAGAAGACAGTGAGAAACATCAACGCATTCAAGCGGAAAAGGTCAATGCTAACATTTCTTCAGTGGAAGTACAAAAGTCATAAGACAATGATAAGTCCAAAGAAATATATTACAACCTACAGGGGGAAAGAAATAGCTGCACAATTTTGGATTATTTTGCTTAACAAGCTTGTTGATCCATAATGTAAATCATTGCATTGTAGCTGTTTCATGTTTATTGTCACTGTGGTAAGCCTCAGCTCCGGCACCAAATCATTTCAGCGTCCGACACGCTTTCTTCCAGACGTACTTCGTATTTAGCTTCATGCATCTTCCCATGAAGATGGAGAAAAGTCCACCTTCCTTGTTGTTGATGGAGAAAAGTCCACAGCATGATCCTCCTGTCACCACGTCTCACCATGGTCATAATTTACTTTTGGTCTCCTTCATCTTTGGACCACATCATCTTCTTCCTCATGTTTGTTACATCTCCTGCGGCTTAAAGCAAACTACAAACAGGACCTTGGCTAATGAGGGGCACATTATGAACCACAGCACCATCTACTTACAGGGTTTTATTGAGAATATATTAATGTTTATTAACATTATTTAAAATAAGTTGATTTTGCAGAGTGGCCCCGGAACTGCACATGCTCCATATTGCAAATGCAGATCTGATTTAATATTTCTTAGATTCTTCTCCTAACTTGCTCTTGACCTCATGACTTTTAAATATTAGGTCAGAGAGATGTTGGAGGGAAAAAAAACTGATTATCAGCAAAATCAGGGTTAATTTCTGAGGTTACACATATTGACACGGGATAATGACTTCTTCGTGTTGTTCATGCACTATTTTCTCTCTGCACAGCAGTTTTCGTGTGACTCCCTTTCCGTGATCTAGTAGAACAGTATTAGCTGCACGACTCACAAAACCTGTTGAACTAAAGAGTGAGATAAAAAAAGCTTCAAGTCAAATAGATCTGATAATTTTGGGCTATTTTTAAGGCAGTCGGGATGGATTAGTTCCTACTGAAAGTCTTTAAAAGGACGGTAATATTTTAATGAATTAGGTTAGACAGCAGGGAGATTAGCACTCCTCTAAGCTATATTTGTAAAGTAATATTCTGCACTACGCTCATCAACTATAATATTATTTGTAATTTCACAAAGAGAAAACACTTGTTTTAGTAAAAGAAATGAGACATGAGTGAAAACAAAAGGATTCAGGCACAAGAGCTCGAAAGCAAAATAACAGCAGATTGTAATGAAGGAGCAACACGGAGGAGGAAAAGAGGAGAAAATGAGAGTGTTGGGGGAGAGAAAGGTTGATAGGGAGAAGGGTTGGTGTTGTTGGGGAGTCGAAGGGACCATTTGAGAATTCATCTCTTGCTGGATAATTCCCAGGAGGATTTCTCTCCACCACTTGAAAGCTGTGAAGTGTGCGGTTCTGCTCGTACTCCTCCTGGTAATTGGAAGAAGAGAGAGGGGAGCAGAGGAGGGGAGGGAGAGAGAGGAGAAGATGGTCAGGTAAAGGAGGAGAAAAATTTGGAGATGGGGATAAAGAAGGAAGGAATTGTCAGGAGAAACGGTGGAATATATATATATATATAAAAAGAGTTCAGATTCAGCTCTCTTTTTCTCTTGGTCACTTTATTTTTTCCCCTCGCTTCCACTCCTCTATATTGTCTCCCTCTATTACTGTTTTCCACTCTTTTTTCTTCTCCCCTCCCTCTCTTTGGCAACACTAGAGTGTCTGTGGTTGCAGGCAGCTTCTGAAACATGGCCACAAGCGTTTAATCATTGATGGGAGTTTTTTTTTCTTTTCCCCCTTTCGCGCAGGCAGGCCAGCGGGCAGCCCCGACTCACTCACGTACATCAGGACCTGCTGATTCACTCTCTAGGGGCCTTGAAAGCATGCACACATAGGGAGAGGCAAAGCAAACAAAGATACACACAGACAGATAAAACAGAGAGAAAGCAGACGGAATGTGTTTTAGATGTGTGTGTATATGCCTGAGTGCGTGCGCGTGCGTGTGTGTGTGTGTGTTTTATCCCACCAGGGAATCTGAGCTCCAATCAACAGCAATGAGTCCAATTTAAACAGTAAGATGAAAGAAATGTATTTGACCACAACAAAAAGACAGAAATATGTTTATACTGACCTCAGGCCTGCGTACCTCCAGCCTGAGGTACGCAGGCTGGAGGTACGCCTGCGTACAGGAGTAACATCCTCCTGTTACTCTCAGTCAACGTCTGGTTCTGTTGGTTTATTAATAAGTAAACACACATTCATGCATGAAGTCTCCACTGGACCCATTTTTGCAGCTTTTTTCACATTTGATCACAGTTCTTCTGTATCTGGCAGGAGTGGTTCCATGCCTCAAAGAAGGTTTTTCTTTCACTTATATTGGGCTTGATTGTTTTTAGAATGAATCCATTCGTGGGATTCTTATTTAATTAACAATAAGTTAATTAAATAAGTTTTATTTGTCTATACAAAATAAAAAAATAAAATTATAAAAAAAAAAATTAGTATATACAAAAATTGAATATATATATATATATATATATATATATATATATATATATATATGTATATATCCATCCATCCATTTTCCGTCACCCTTCTCCCTAACGGGGTCGGGAGTTGCTGGTGCCTATCTCCAGCTGCGTTCCGGGCGAGAGGCGGGGTTCACCCTGGACAGGTCGCCAGTCTGTCGCAGTGAAATACTAATATGCTGATTCAAAATAATAAAAAAAAAATGTTTCTCAATATTGCCCCTCCAATTGCCCCACGCATATGCAGCATGCACATATAAAGAGAGGGCCACAGTGATTCATCCTTTTAATAATTCAGTTATAAGAAACTTTACTCACATGGTGCTAATAAATAGCTCCAAAATAAAATACCGAACTCAAGTCTTATGGTAAATTTTATGTTTCTCTCAAGGCTTGAGAGAAACATAAAATCACTTTGTGTTGCAGTGGCTGCGGTACACCCTGCGCAAACCTGTCCTCATAATACCCCAGGAGTGAAACCCTTTCATAAGCAGCTCCTTTAGCCTCAGTGCATTTAATGTTGTTACACCTCCAGCCTCCATGCATAAAAATGGAAATAAATCCTATTTATATATAAAAAAAAACTGCATCTTATTAGTACTATTAAGAGATATAAAAGCATTGATCTGTTTACTCTTAGGTCTTGTGAAGTGTATTACAGTGACTGTAAGTTAATTTAAAAGATGTCAGTGACATTAAGTGAAAGACTATTTGTACATATTGTTATTGTCTGATCTCAAGGACGAAGATCCATTTGCCTTTACAGCTCCTTAAGATTACACATTATGCTAAATTGCAAAGCAAAAGTATTGACTCACTCACACTACTCCACACCTGGCATCAAACGCATACAGCCATTCACCTCAGAAGGACTTGGTCTCATTGGCGACCAGTTCAGCGTACGGCCCCTAACCCAAAGATAGCAATGGGGCATTAGAGTCATTTATTCCCTCCAGAACCCCGAGAGAAACTACATGGAAAAGTTAGTAAAGACAATGGATAGAGAAACAATTGAGGATTTTTTGTTTTTTTACTTGTTTTTATATGTAAAAATCCTTGAATTCTTAAAAATGGTTATTGTGGAAATTTAGTCACCAAAATGAACACAGACTCAGATGAAGGCCACAAGTCATTAACATATTGGTTTGTTAATAAAGTTGATTTCTCAATGCTTCCAAGGGTCAACCTCAGTGTTGCTGAAGTCCTGACATAGAAATTTTGATAAGCAACAGAAAGGTTATCCCCACACGTTCATTCTGCCCCCTGATGAAACTTTGCCCTGGGTGCAGAGCCATTTCTTTGACAGACCAGAGGTTGCAGGTTTATTCTTTCGTTTTTTCACTTGTCCAGTAGAAGAGTAGTTGTGTGCTTTGTCGTAACATTCTTTTGCCCTTTTAAGGATTTTCCAAATAAATCTAAGACGGCAGTAAATGTAGTGTTGCTTTTTTTTCTTCGTTTTTGTGGTTGTCACACAAAAATGCTTAGAAAAGTATTGTGTTGTTAAGCAAGCAATTCGGGGAATTACCGTCACCTGGTGGTAATATTATTAGCAGCATGTAAATGATATGCCTGGTGAAAAAAAAGATAGACATCTAAGAACAACAGTCACATTCTGTTTTCGTATTAAAAGAACTTATTAAAAAATATGCAAATATTATGCAGGGAAGATATATTGTCCCAGTGTGACTCTTATATGCAGTATTCCTTTGATTTCGCAAGCCAACACCTTGAACATGGTAGTCTACAGGCAATCTTTTTTTCCTCTTTGATCATTGAAGGACTCTGCTGCCGGGCGTCGTGCACAAATTGAGAGTACAGCACCTGACACACACCTTTGATTTTCAATGGAAAGGTCACAAAAATACACAAACACACACACACACACACACACACACACACACACACACACACACACACACACACACACACACACACACACACACACACACACACACACACACACACACACACAAAAAGCCAAGAACTGTTGGGTCTGTGCTGTCACAAACTGTTCAATTATCACAACAATGCTAATAGAATGCTATCCAGTTTTATACATAATCTTTTTCTCTCCTGTATTTAAATTATTTCATTTTGCTATCACCACTACATTGTAAATTACTTCTCCAGGTGAAATGCACAAATATGAACACAAATATGATCCTCTCTGCTAATTTATAACCCCCAAGTGAAGCAGTCAGCAGATTGGGAACAAAGTGCTTGTGAATTTATTGAGTAGAATCTCTTATGTTGAACATCGGGCCAGATTTAACGATGCTGAGACTTCTTTTTTTTTTTGTAGCCTTTCTTATGATTTTTTTTATGTTGAAAAAATTCTATAGCAATATAGAAAAAATCCCACCTCATCTGATTTTTATTGGCAGCGCTGAAATTGTCATGTTTTATCCAATCAAGATCAAGCATCTTAATTTTCATTGTGTAAGATATGAAACTTGGTAATTTACAACTACTGAAAAATATAGTAATCATTCAAAATTAAAATTTTTTTAATATTCAGTTAAAAAGCTGCAAATGAAATACAATACAATAGACTGATGCTTCACGCATCACTGTATTCATATTTGTTTCCCTATTTGTTGCCCATATAGTTTGACTGCATTACAAGATTGCTTCAGAGGATTTAAATGATGCAGCTGCAAAGAATTGTGGAAGAGAAACACCCATTTTGCTTTCAGAAAGTGTTGGCCAGGGAATGCATTGCTGAAGGAGATAATAAAGGGAACACTGGAGCTCATTTCCTCAGTATTTGGATAATTTGAACAGCACTCATCATGGCTCCCACTTTCGTACTTCTGGGTCATTTCACTCAGCAAGAAACCTTCCTTAAAAATGACTTTTTGACCGGATCCTGTGTGTTCATGTCCTGGAGAGAAACCGCAGCTGCAGATCAGGAAGAGCATTTCCTGCTTGCTTTGTCCCCCGTAATGCAGCTGAATCAACTAATGATTAAAAACAACAACAGCAACAACAACAAAAAAAAAAAAAAACAAACATACAGTGCAGGAAAGTTTGGACAGCACACTTCTTTATTTATTTATGTTGACAAGAAGTGTGGGATTTCTCTGGGGGGAAGTAGAACGTATGGCAAACAAACCCCAGCGGTTGCCTTTCCATTACTGTGACTGTATACAGCAGGGATTGGTGACATGTTGTCACAATTTATTAGAGACAAGCTCTGGGAACCTCATTTATACTCACAGCTGACATGATCAGTTTCCTTCAGGTTATTGGAACAGGCCTGAAAGAGGCTAAAGGGGGAAAACCTCCCATCTGTATTACATTCAGAATTACAAATTACTCAGGACTGAAAGTATAAGACAAATTCAGGATACGTTTTTAATAGAATTGCACTTTTAAAGTGTACATTTTACTCTTGGAATAATCTGCTAATCTTCAAGACTGATATGGTATATTGTGGACCAACCAAAAATTGAGTCTTGTTGACATGCAGGTGTTGGAGATTTTCAGTCTAATGGTTTGTTTCTGCTCAGCATGACTCCATCCTGAAATGGATAATCCACAACATTTCTGTCTGGACATTTCACTGACTACATCTAGTCATTCATCACATTTCATGGAGACTTTTAACAATGTCGTCACACAATATAAATATAATCAGTCCCTGCAGAATGCCGAGGTGTTTTTTTTGTGATTATTGTTCCTTGAATTATGATGTTGTGGTACCTTAAAATTTTTTTTTAAAAAGTAAATTTTTGCCATAACATTGTGTTACAAAAAAAGTTTAAATTACTTCACATAAACTTCCCCTAAAAATAGGATTTTAACATAGTATTTAAAGTGCACATGACATTTTCAGGTACTTTCTTAAAATAGCACCCTTAACACAAATAAAATCATATCCTGAGGAGGTGTCAAAGCGCAAAAAAAGAATCTCATTTTGGTAATTAAAGTTAACATAAACTGTATACATAGGAAAATTCTACAGAACATCTCAAAATGCCAAAAAAAGGCAAATGTTACTTACCATTTAGCATCATTCATGCTCTCATCTTGCAGGTTCAACATTTAAAACAGGAAGGTCAATTAGAAGGAGGCTAACAGGATTGGTCAAAATTCAGCTGACTTGCAGTGATTGGTCAGAAAAGAAAGAAATACAGAAAATGCTGAAGTGCACTTCCATGGCTGATGAGATTTGCAGAGTAGTTGCAATAACTGGTGCAAAATTTGTGAATGATGTTTGAATTTGCATTAAAAGTTGCAATTGCAACTTCCTTTTATTTGAGAATAGATAATTGTGTGGTACACATTTACTTTGATGGACCTAAAGTTAAACAATAGCCTTCAGAATGAACAATATTACGCTCAATGGAGTCCACCTTTGTGTAATTTAATATCAATAAAATTGTTGAGACGGCTAAGATTTGTAGTGAACAAACAGCATCACGTAGACCAAGGAACACAGCAGAATGGTCACAGAGAAAGTTATGGAGCAATTTAAAGATAAGTTAGGTTATAAAACAATTTGATCAACTCGAGGGAAATGAAGAAGCAGCAATAGGAAAGTGATCACTGAGAAAAAGTCTTCAGATTTAAAATCAACTGCGTATCTGTGTTCAGATTTTGAACCAATTCACTCTGATACCAAAATGTTTTTCAATGGAGGATGGGCAGAAATATCAGTTTATTGTTGTGTAAGGCCCAAAAGACTGAAGACAAAAGGTGGTTCTACAAAGTACTGAATCAGAGGGTTCAGTATTAAACGGTCACCAGGCTGAAGTTTCTGCTTTTAACTTGACAAATGTAAAAAACATTAAAGGGGCTTGAGTACTTTTGCAAAGTTCACCTGTGAAATCTATTGCATTTTGACTCCATGCTGCTTGGTGACTCATTGTTAAAGGGCCAGTACATCTTAGAGAAGAAAGCCTACACACAGCGCGAGTGCAGTTATGTGATTGCTTCCGTTAAAGGGATTATGCAATCAGCATCAGAAAGACAGGAAGCGAGATAGTTGAGGGTTACATGTGGAACACATACACACAGACATGCCCACATACTGTACATGCACAGCAGTGCGGTAGGCAGGAGGAATCTCTCTCTTGTTAATAATTATTATGAAACGGATTCACACAGAGCACTTGTTTCCTGTGCTCAGCGTGTTGCCAGGTCTGTCGCTGCATCTTTCCGTCAGGAATAAGTACACTTGGTTCTGTTCAGCCTTCTGTTCTTTCTTACATTTGTTGCTCATCCTTGTCTTTGCTCCCAACATTATTTACCTGCCCTCCCAGGAGGCACCACTTCCTGAATGAGTTTGGGTTTGGAGAGTCCCTGGCTCCTGTGAAGACTTACATTTGTTTTAAGCAAACATAACGAGACAATCGGGACAGCAAAGGCTTAGTGGCTTGTCTCTTTTCTTCTCTTTTGTCTTACATCTCAGCTGTTTGTCTGTAATCACAGTCTTTCAGTAACACTCCATGGTACTCTTTGTCATATCCCGCTGATGGCCGCTTTGTGGATCTCTTTTAGTTTTTTACCTGTCTTCAATCTGTCTTACTGTCGAGAGACTGACACAGGGTCCCCGTCCCAGGACAACATTTCATATCTCCAACTTATGAGTTTACAGTTTGCTCTTCATCGCCTTTTTCTCTGGAGAGCAGTTAACCTAGAGTGCCTGCTTTTTCTTCTTTTTTCAGCTAAGAAAGCACCGGACGGCTCAGTGATTGCCAATGGCTACTGCGACTTTTGCCTCGGAGGCTCAAAGAAGACGGGCTGTCCCGAAGACCTTATCTCCTGTGCGGACTGTGGACGCTCAGGTAGGACACCGCAGAAGGGAATGATTGGCAGGAGGAAGGCAGCCATCTGATGACCCACAGTTTGGAGATGTTTGATTTCCAAAAATGTGTATTTCAACTAGTGCAAGTTTCAGCCAATTTGATCTGAAAGGGTAGCTTGGATTTTTAAAAGTGAGGTTCTGTGAAGTTATCAATTGTAATAGTTCCCCTTTTGTCTGACAGACAAGTCAGCTGATAATAATCACCTTCACAAGAGATTGCTATTAAGTTTCTTCTTTTAATGATTTGAAGATGTGGGACGTATCAATTCGTCAAAGTGCTCTAACTTCACCAAGAGAGAAGTAAAGGTTGTGTTTGGCATTGTTTGTGCAATGAGGATAATATGTTCCTCTGCCATTCTTGGGCTTAATAACGGAGCTTTAGCGTAAAAAAACAGCAACAAAGTTAACAACCGTCTTTTGAAAAAAATGTTCGCTAAAACCAAATGACTACAAATACTCTTCTACATTTTGGTATTTGCCTTGTCCACGTAAGGGATCTATTATCGTAAATAACCTTATGGAACCTCAACAAAAACTCTGAACTGTCCCTTTAAAAACTAAAGGACCATGCCATTGTTTTTTTGTATTTTAGCCCTTTAAATAAAAGTCAGAACACTGAGTCTCTGATAACTTTATAGCGTTATGTTATATAGTGAGGCGTTTTTGTGACCACGCTATTTCTAGTGATTACATCTGGTTCTTCGACAGTGTGAAATCAGATTGCTTGAAAGAAAGCTAAAATATAAACAACAGGGTTGTTTTTCCGTTTTGTTGTTTTTTTTTATTATTTTTGTTTTTTTTCAAACATGGTGAGCACGCTCTAAAATATATATAAATTCCCCGAACACAATATACAAATTACACTGTCATACTGGCTAAAAGACTATAAAGTCACAATTACCCAGTAATTCAAAGTTTTTCTTGGAAATGATTGAGAATGTGAGGTGATTGTTTTTAGTGTAACCGTCCTACAAATGAGGGTTTTTTAACATCACATATCCCTGATCAATTTTTCATTTAAAAACTCAAATTACATACAAATGTATTCATTACAACTGACAGATTTAGATTTAAAGTTAATTTTTCTTCTGACTGGAAGTAATATTAATGTTTTATGGTGGCCCAGCAAATATCCCGATTTGAGATTTTGTGCTGGAGATTAGATGATGGTAAGGAGAGCTTTCTGTCTCAAAGGCGTGGAGCTCATCACTAGACAAAAAATACCAGCTAAGACATGTGAAAAGCATGTTGTAAGAAAGGTTTGATTGCTGTATTAAAGTTTTAGAGATTTATGTCTCATTTTGGATCAGAAACAAACTTTCTGATTGATTGAAAATTATGATACGTCTAAATCTGCCAAATGTACGAACCATTTCAGGCTTAACTTTTCATGTTCATGTTCATGCATTTGGCAGTCATTTTCATTCAAAAGCAACTTTCAAATGAGAATCTAACAATGCAGTTAATAACAAAGCTGCCAAAAAGCTACCTAACTATAGTTTCATACATAGATATGGACTAGTAGACTTATGTTCAGCTCGAAACCTTGAAAACATCCTGCTCCCTAGTACTAAGAGTGAAATACTTTTAGATTATTTTATATAAATTGATCCAGTGAAATGCCATATTTGAACAACCTTGTACAATACACCAAATTTCTCTGTTAATCATTTTATAATAACTAACTGTTACATAAGTCTACTGACATCTCTAAGAGTGGATGTTTCCATTTGCTCGTGATTGATGCTTTTTTAATAAATGATTGTGTTATTTTCCCATCATCAAACTTGTTTTGCAACTGGAAGTTATTGTACATGTTGCTTGCATGTAAAACCACAGAATGTTGTGTAACTGGTACAGAACTTTTGTATCTATCATTGACTGCATGTACTGTATAAATACATATATATTTATTCCGTCCATCATTTTATTATTCTGAAAAATAAAAAATCAATGAACAAACATTACTTCTGTGAACTGTAGTGAATGGGCTAATGAAAAAGCATTGGTATGGTCCCTTTTCTGTGAAACTGTTAACATGGAAGGTTATGACGGCTTAAAAAGTTGTAAAATTTATTTAAAGTTTACAACGCTGGACACATTGATTGGCATTCCTGGTAATATTGTGTGAAAAGGTTTAAAATAAATGTATATTTTGTTGCAAGAGTGTAATCTTGGACTCAAACATTTAGAAAATCCCACCAAAGTGGGAATTTATTCACTGGGGAGAAAAATCCACCCAAACAACTAATTGTTTTTGATAAAACGATACAATTGCCAGTAGAACCTCCTGAACCATTTGTGCATAACTTTTGCCATATTTTAGGTTCAATACCTTGTTGAAAGACCCATTGATGATCCACATTGAGTTTACTGGGAGACTTTAGCAGATTTTTTTGCTAAAGTGTCGTGGTTTTCAAAGAATTCAAAATACAAGAATCTTTGACACAGACCCACAGCGTCATGGCTCCTCCATCATGGTGTACTGTCAGGGTGAGGTTTATGTCCATGTAGTTTTTTTTTGTTTTATTTGAACCCCCTACTGTTGTCAAAAATCTACATTTTAGTCTCTGCTCACAAAAGAAGAGAAATTAGTTTCAGTTCAAAGTCCCAGTACAGTTTAGTTAACTCCACAAAGTTACATTTGTGAAGGTAGGAGGCATGATTCCCAGTGGTCGGCATTTAGATAACAGAGAAGCTTTTGTTGCAGTTCTCGAACATTCAGCTCTGCTTGTGATCTGTTGTTCAAATGAGTATAGTATGAACATAAAAATACTTCAGTTCTATTTCCTAGTTGGGTGTGCCAATAACTGCACAACAGGCAATTTGGCTAAAAACTATTATTCCTCAGTCTTGAATATTTTTCCCTCTCAATAAAAGTGCTGTTATTAGAAGTTACATTTCTCTAAAAAAAAATTAATTATTTTTCTGTTGCAATAAAAGATGACTTATTTTTAAAGACTTTTTTTCAAATGTTTACCAGGGATGCCAACAAATTTGTCCATGTCTGATGTAGTTAATCAAGAAAAACACAGGTGCATCTAAAAATTTGAATACTGTGAGAAAATCTACATTTTTTTGTCACTCATTTTAGAAATTGAAACTCATATGTTGTACTGTAATTGTACATAAAGCCAATTATTTCAAGCCTTAGTTTCTAATTTTGATGATTATGGCTTACAAGTCAAACTTGAAACCTACAACTGAGCTGTAATGGAAGCACAGGTTGTTTTAATAGCTGCTTTCAGGACATCTGCATTGTTGGGTCTGGTGAGTTTCACTTTCCCCTTGACAATACTCCCTATATTTTCTAACCAAATTCCTGGCCAGTCAAGTTCAGGAACACCATAGACACTGAAGCAGCTTTTGGTACCTTTGTCAATGTGGGAAGGTCTGATGTCCAGCTGGGAAATAAAATCAGCATCTACACAAAGCTGGTCAGGAAAACGAAGCATGAAGTGCTCTAAGCTTTTCTGGTAGATGGTGGCTCTTACTGTGGACTTCAGAAAGCAAAGTGGACCAACAGCAGCAGATGACATGGTACCCAAACCATCACTAAGGGGAGAGACCTTACGCTGAACTTCAAGCAACGTGAATTATGTGCGTCTCCACTATTCCTCCAGACTTTGGGACATTGATTTTGAAATAAAATGAAGAATTTACTTTCATCTGAAAAGAGGAAGTTGGACCATTATGCAAAAGTCCAGTTACTTTTCTCCTTAGTCCAGGTAAGACACAGTAACCCATGTGTAGGATATGTCTGTGTGTAGTGGCTTCTTATGCTCTGTCTCAAGCTTCAATCCACTCCTTGGAAAATTACACCAAATTCTTAAACTGATTTTGGTTGGCAATCCTCTCAAGGCTACTGTTGTCAGTGCATCTTTTTTTATGACACCCAACTGCTGATGAATATGCTTGAATACAGAACTCTCTGAACAGCCAGCTTCTTTATCAATGACCTTTTGCAGAGGGTGTCAATGACTGTCATCTGGACATCAATCCAGTCAGTAGTCTTCCCCATGATTGTGTAGTCAGAGTGAGTCTAAAGACCTGCAAAGACTCAAGAATCCTTTGCAGGTGTTTTGAGTCAATTAGATGATTATGCTGAGACACAATGAGTTTCCAATAATGAACAGTTTTTAATTTCGTGACACACAGAATTTTGGGTTTTTATATAAGCCATCATCATCATCATCATCAAAACTACAAGAAATGAAGAACACTCTGTGTGATGAATCTATACAATATGAGTTTCACTTTCTGAAATGAGTGACAGCAAGCACAGAATTTTTCATCATATTCAAATATTTTGGGATCTACCTGTGAAGTGAAAAATGCATAACATTTGCTGAAATTATTATGTTTTTTTACTTTTTGAATGCATAACCTTCTAAATTATACATTATTTTATTATTACATTATTATATTGAATGCAATTTCTCTTGTATTGCACAAACGAGATGTTGCACAAATATATAGATGGTAAATGATTGTCCTAGAAACACAGAAGCAATGACAGTAAAAACTGTGTGGCCATGTGCTTGTGTGCATGTGTTATGTTTTTGTATGCGTGTGCGTGTGTGTGTGCACCCAGGCCACCCGTCCTGTCTGCAGTTCACAGTGAACATGACGGCTGCGGTGAGGACTTATCGTTGGCAGTGCATCGAGTGCAAGTCCTGCAGCCTGTGTGGCACCTCTGAGAATGACGTAGGACCCCCTTCATTATGCTACATAAACACACGTGGCTGCACACTCACACAAACACGCACACATATATAAAACACAGTCATGCACACTGTACACTCAGTGTACAAGCACATCTGAATTAACTAGAGTCCCTTAAAAGTTAATTTATTTCAGTAGCCTATCTATAGATTCATTACACACAGAGTGGTATATTTTAATCATTTATTCTGTTGTTGATAGTAATGGTTTACACATAATGACAGTCTACATCAGCCTTTCTAGCAAAGTTTTTTAGTACTGTTAAAATATGGCTGAAAAACAAATAAAAATTGACAATAAATTGTATTGAGGTACAGTAAACTAAATGTGTTCAATACGTGCTCCGATTATTGCATCAATACAGTGTGACAGCACCTTAGCTCTACTGAGGTGTAAATTAAGCCCAGGTTGTTTTGGATAGGAGCTTTCAGTTAAAATATTTTGTTGGGTTTTGTGTATCTCATCTTCTTTTTGTCTAAACTATATAGCTTTCATGTAGGGTGTACCCCGCCTCTCGCCCGGAACGCAGCTGGAGATAGGCACCAGCAACTCCCGACCCCGTTAGGGAGAAGGGTGACGGAAAATGGATGGATGGATGGATGTAGGGTCTGGTCAGTTTGGTGTCTGATCCAGCACAGTTGCTCTATGGCCATTAAATCAGGCGACAGTACTTTGGAAGTCCAAAAAGCATCTTCAAAAAGCTTGTCAGCAGTAGGAACCGCTCTAAGATTTCCTGGTGGAGTCCTGCTCTGATATTGGACTTCATTAATCACAGCGGACCAAAAGCAGTTGACGACGTGGCTCACCTAAACATTACTGACTGTGGAAACTTCACACTGCACTTCATCAATCTGGATGCTGCGGCCCTGCACTCTTTACCAGACTCTGGCATCTTGATTTCGAAATGAAAAGTAAAACATATTTTCATCTGAAAAGGTGACTTAGGACCCCTGAACACCAGTCCAGTTCTTCTTTCTCCAGGAAAAATGCTTTTGAAGCCTTTGATTCAGGAGGGACTTAAAACAAGTAATGCTGCTGCAGCAGCTCGTCTCCTGGATGGGTCATTGCATCTTGAAATTCTGATTTCAGCTTTGGTCCACATCTTGTAAATCTCCCTGAAACTCTTAAATGAATTTTACTTCAAAATCCTCCCACGGCTGTGGTCCCAGTTGCTTGTCTACTTTTTAAAACCACACCATACTTTTTCCTTCCTTAACTTTCTGTTAACATGGAATATTAAGGGCGCAGCACTCTTTGGACATCAAGACTTTTTTTCATAGATTTCAAGACGGCAGTCTTTTCTATAACTTCGTACAGTTTCTTATGACACTTCTTTATTAAAACTCCTGTTTCATTGGCATTATGTCATTTATATTTTATTAAAAACTATATTTGGAGTCATAATCCTTAGCATAAACCTTTCAAAACATAAGTTTTGAGTCACAACACGTGCCACATCATTATGCAATTAATTTAAACATTAGTTTCACCTTTGGAATGGAAGGTAAAACTAATGCATTATATAAATTACTCACAGAATGTAATATTTCAACTCTTATTACTTGCAGTTTTGATGATTGTGGCTTACAGATAGTGAAACTCTAAGTCTATGCTGTAGGAAATCTGAATATTACATATAAACAACACAAAATATATATTTTAATAGAAAATGTCAGGCTTCTGACAAGTATGTTCAATTCTATGAACTCAATATTTGGTTGTGCATGAATTCATGCTTCAATGCGGTAAGGTATGGAGGTACGTACAGCTGGGCAATAAGATCAGTATCTACACAAAGCTGGTCAGGAACAAGAAGCATAAAGTGCTCTAAACATTTCTGGTAGATGGTGTGGACTTCAGACAATCTAATGGACCAGAACCAGCAGATGACATGACTCACCAACCGTCACTTACTTTGGAAACGTCACTCTGGACTTCAAGCAACATGGGTTCTGAGTCGCTTCACTCATCCTTCAAACTCCTGATTTCCAAATGCAAACCATATTTTAGTTTTCTCTGAAAAGCGGACTTTGGACCGCTGAGAAATTTTTTTTCTCCTGAGTCATGATAAAACATTTAAAATGTGTCTGGTTCAGGGGTCACTTTACACAAACAATGCAAAACTGTAGCTCATGTTTAAGAGTTATCTGTGCATAATCGGTCTTATTGTGCTGACTCCAATCTCAGAGCAATCTTGCTGAAACTCCCCACAAAATCTTGAAAATCTTGAATTAATATTCCTCGACAATCTTCTCATGCAGTCATCCTTCTCACACGTTGTTCTTCCACTCAACTTTCTGTGAACATAGTAGGACACAGAAATCTGAACAGTTCGATTCTTTAGCAATGACTTTTTTTGCAACTCACCCCCTTGTGGAGGCGGTTAATGGCTGTATTCTGCACATCTGTCAAGTCAGCGTTTTTTTTTTACAGCCTACAGACCCAGAGTGAGAGACTGTTTAGAATAGATCTTTTTAAAGATATATCTATGTTTGTAAAATAAATAACAAATCTTTTCTTTTCACAGTTTCATTAATAAATTACATTTCTCCCACATACTAAAACCAGGCAAACATTCTGTTTCTGCTTTCCATAAAATCAGTTTTTAGGTGGATTTAAAACTTGTTTTAATGGCCTGTAAGAAAACAAATTTATCAGCTTGTAGCTGCTGATGTTAATAGTGTTTGATCCAGGACAGATACAGTTTCCCAAGCATTAATTGTACATAAAAAGAAATAACTAAGACCGTAGTCTAAATACAGACATTTTGCAGTGTGTTGCTGGAGTGTAAGATTTAAAAAACAAACTCAGGAAATTAGCCGTTTCTTAATATTTCACTTTACCTCCCTCCTTGAAGCCCACACTGTTTCCAGGGTTTATTAAAATCAACCCAAATTTACAATTCCCAAATAACCCAACACACTTAAATCTGTGCTGTTGAGTCCTGCAGCTATCGTTTCAAAGTTGTTCATGTTACTAATGTTAACGTCTGTCGTTCTGTTCTGTTGTAGGACCAGCTGTTGTTCTGTGACGATTGCGACAGAGGCTACCACATGTACTGTCTGAGTCCTCCCATGTCTGAACCACCAGAGGGTACGCACTAACAGTTGGTTCATTAAAACAGTCTTGTAGTCGAGTGTTGCAGCTTACGAGTTCACAGGCCTGGTTTTGGTCACACTGCACCAACCAGAGCCATCATCTGAGAACATTTTAGCCATCGGTGCAGAATAAATGCCTCATCTTTTTTTCTTTTTTTTCTTTTTTTTTAACTCTCAGGAGAGCAGCCATGTTTTGTCTTATACTTTCATACGAAGGGGAAAATATAACAGTGAGGAAGCGGCAACTCTCTAGTGGAACGCCTTAATCTGAATGAGAAAGACAGACAGAGAGAAAAAGAGAGAGAGACTTGGCACTGTGTCTATGATCCCATTAATGGTGCAGGAACATCTATTTAAATCAAACTGTCATTTTTCCACATAAGATGGCTGCCTCAGGATGTTTGATGGCGTTGTCATGGAAATGAGTCGTGGAAAGATAACCTGTTTCCATGGTAAAAGTGGCTGAAGATACACTAGCAGTGCCACTTGTGTTTAACGCTTGGTAACAGTGTCAAGCTCTGCCCACACACATGCGATGCCTTTTAATTTAGCAGAAACAAGTTCTGAAAGCCAGCCTCTTGCTTGAGGTGAACACTCGAGGGTTCCGTCTCACGGATGGCGAACTTACATGGTGTATGCTTCAGCTTTCCTCAGTGCTCTCAGCATCTTCAGGCAGGATTACCAGCCACTTTGAAGTATTAAGGTTGAGGTAAAATTTAGCTTTGGCCTGCAAGGTCTTTCAGAAATGTCACAAAGTCTTGAATCTCACTACAAACCAAACTATTTGTGAAATCCCCTGCATCCACAAAATCACAGACGCAGCATGTGACCTCTCTTCGCCGAGCTTTAATTTACAGTGTTACTCAGCTCTCTGTGTGAAACAAGAGATTAATCCAGCAGGCTTTATGATCGCAGTGATTGAACGTCTGATCTGTGATGTCGCTGATCTGTGTGCCTTACAGGGAGCTGGAGCTGTCATCTGTGTTTGAGACAACTGAAGGAGAAGGCCTCAGCCTACATCACCCTGACTTAATCTGCAGAGCACGTCCTCATGGCCCCTCGCCCTCTCCCAAACCATCTCTCTGTCGCTCCTCCCGTGTTCTTCAGCATCTCCACCTCTCCTGTTTTACTGATCTACTCGTCGGCACAGTCTTCACAATCTGTCCCTGTGACCTTTGGCGCACGCAGATTACCCACAGTGCTACGCCTGCTCTTGAGCGTCTCTCCAGCGGCGAGCCACGCTCCGTCCTCTTTTGCCCCCTGAAATTCCCTTTTGTGCTTGACCCAAACTCCAGCCTCTCTCTCCTCCGTCTCAGCAGAAGAATTCATCAGCCGGCAATAAGTTTGTCAGCAAGACACACACTTCAGCCCGCCAAGGGCACTTCTGAAGCATACTACTCCACAGGAACCCTCATAAGGGCCCTCGGATGAGCCCTAATGATCTTCAGCTGCGACTCTCTCAAGTAGTGAATAAAAATTAATAAAACGGTGACATGTTTGAGAGAGGACGAAGCAGTGGAGAACCATGGAGCAGTGCATCTCAGTGTTTTTCCAACTGTGAAATGTACATTCAACCAAAATTTTATTTTCTTCTCTCTGTCCTCCTTTGTGTACGGCAGAGCTGCAGAGACGCTGAACTCTCCTCTGGTATTTGTCTGGATGTCTTTTTCAACCAGGGAGTAAATTGTACAGAATTTTTTCTGATTTGATTTTTGAACCACACACTCATGAAAAGACTCGGCTCAGTGGTAAATAAGAGGCATCCAGTTAGGAACTCAGACCACCTTTGACCTCACTCTTTCTTCTCTCTGTGCATGGGGTTCCCACAACTTAATGGTGCATTTTAGAAATTGACACTGAAGGTTTTTAGTGCATGGTTTTGGCTCCTGGATAAATGGAGAGAAGGATTTTTCCCCCTCCATTCAAATCAAACTGTGTATTTGAAAAAATAACAGTTTTGGCTTAGCATCTCTCGCAAGCCCTTACCTGACCTGCATATAACCTTTCCTCCCGCAAAACTATGACTGTGAAGCCAGTGCAAGACTGTAACACTTCTGGTGATTGGTGTGTTGTCTATGGTCTCAGAATGTAGGACTGGTGTGTGGAAATATGCAGCTCTCATACCGAGGCCTGAAAACACATTTTCTACGATTCCTTTAATTTATTTGTGTTCATTTGCATGTCATTATTTTTATTCTTTAAAAAAAAAAAAAAAAAACTTTTAATTGAAATGGAAAGGAAAGCACACTTAATTCGCAATAATGTGTTTGTGATACAAACTCTTTAGCCGCCCATTGTAACTTTGAAGTTCTGTTTGTGCCTGTGTCTTAGTGGATTTTTTTGAGCAGTGCAGCCAGTGACTGTGGCCAGTCAAATACCAGTTAGATGTATGAAGACGTCAAAGATAGAATGATCTGAATGTAGAATGGAAGATTTAACAGTGTCGGCAGACTGACTGAGATACACGTCCTGCTGTAAGTTTGACGTACAGAGTAAAGTCTAAAAGTGTTAAAGGGACAAGTTCAAAATTCACATTTCATTGTGCAACATTTCACAGTGTTACACAAGTGGTCATCGTCTGGCAGACAATCCACTGTATACAAAAACAAATTCCTGCTCATGTTCATATTTTTCCCTTTAAAGCTTTATAGCTGTAAAACAGCCTACTAGCTTATTCAAGAACCTTGAACCTTGGGAGGAAACTTTTGACATAACCCTCAGCTTTTGGTTTGGAGTGCAGTAAAAGAAGATGCCAAACATTTTGAAAGTGTTGGCTATTCATACCATTCCACTCATCACAGATTAAATTGATAAATACTCAATTTTTTCTGAAAACTTTAATGACTTCCCTCATGTTCTGAGATAGATTTGGGACACTAAATCCTCCAGTCAAGATATGTTTCATATCATAACTGATATTGTCAGCATGCAGCTGTGTTTACAGCCCTCTTTTGGGTGACGTTGCACTAGCTTTTTTGTTTTTAAGCATCAGCTGTTGTTATATGTTTCTTCTGAATTTGGGGTGATTTTTTAAAATTTGTTTTAAAGTGTGACTGCATCAAAAGTTTTACAATGTGTGTACATCCTTTTGTATCTCTTGTCTTTAACAAATGCAGAGATAAAAAAAAAAAAATGCATTTGACAAAGATTGGACAGATCTATATTCCACACAGTTTGAAGTTTACTTAATTGAGACAAACTGATTTTTGATCCTTGTTGTTTTATTCATATATTTATTTTTGTTATCAGTTTTAGGAGACTGATTTTCTTTTTAAATTAGTTCTTTGTGCTTTCTCTGACCTTCTGTCTTCAATGTGGGAGTTATTAACTCCCACATTGAAGAGTGTTTTTGTCAGGGTGTCGTAGGGTTTGGACAAGGTGCATTCACTGAATGGAATTTTTTTTTTTTTTTTTTCGAGACTCCAGGAATCTGGTCAGGGCCTGTAAAGCTGGAAATGAACAGATTCTGGTCACCAGACAGTTAATGGACTGAATTTGTATCATAATTTTTTTTTAATATGTTTTCTATATTTTTGTTTTCTAGCCAAACTCACCACGCATTGCGCTTCACATTAGCGCCGCACTCACTAACACACGCATTCATGCACCAACACACATATCACTTGGCAACTTGGGGTTAAGTGCCTTCCAGGAGAAAGCTGGAATCAAAAACTTTCAGATTGCAACTAACTACTCTTCCTACTGAGCCACAGTCGCCCACACAATCATCATTATTTCAGTCATCATCTCAAGTAAAAGGGTGGAGATGTCATTGGTTATAGGACATCAGGGTTGTCACAGTCAACTAAAAATCATTTATAACTTCTGACTTCCAGAAACTTTCACTTTCACTTTTTTTTTTTTTTTTTTGCTAATATGTTAGACAGCTGTAATACTATGAATTTAATGCTTTGTTATTCTGAGTTCACTCTTTTTGTTCCATGCAGGATCTGCTTTCCCCGGTGCAGGAAGTAGTCCTGACAACTTATTTGTCATAGTGATAGCACTTATTCAATTCAGTTCAAATCAGTCCAGTAATAGACTATTTAGCCTGAAGGGTAATTAAACAACACTGCGGTGGCCATTGCACTTTTTCAAAAGATTATTTTTTTCTGTATACAGCAGCGACACTAACAGCAGCCAGCAGAGGATGAGCAAGACTCATCCTCATCTAATTTACCTAAACAACTGAAACATCCATGACGAACAGCCTGGGGAACATTAAGGGTTCATGGTAGTTAGGTCCTGAAGTATGAAGGTTTATGGTAACATAATGGAAACAAACTTGGAGGTCCTTTACATCTTTATTTACCTGTTACATAAGTGAATACTTCTATCTTTTTCCCATCATGGTAGCTTAGCCATATTTTCAAGATGCATTCTTTAACTCAAACAAATCAGGAGCAGAAAAAAACAGTTTTTTTCTGTAGTTGCACCAAGTAGGTTACCACTTGGTGCACCTACATTTTTTAATCTTTCTGTTGCCATTAAGGTGACCTTTGCTCATTTTTCTGCTCATTTTTCTGCCATGATTTCTTTAACAGTTTTAGCTGCACTGCTCTTTTGAGTTTGCAAATCTAGTCCTGCACCTCTTAGAAGACTCCATAGTGAATTTTAAGGCATGGTTTGTATCACTATGTTGCTTTAAGGTACTTTTCCCCCCCTGTACGGGAAGAACAAGTCTTGAGCATCTGTTGGCTGTGGCTCTATGACTTGTTTTTCAGAGCTGTTAAGTACTGATTTAATGATTAGGTAAAAAAAAGCCAGGTCGTTTTTGAACGACTGGTCCATCTTTCCATGTAGCTATGGCAATGTAGATCAAGTGAAAGAAGTAGAAAGTTACTACAAGTAATTATGAATGCAATTTAAGCAAGCCCTTGATGTAAACATGCATATGAATAAATGCAGTATAGCTGTGGTGTTACATAGCTGGTCATGGTCATCTGCTGGAACAGATTCATAAAGTTCTTCATTCACTGAAGGAGTAAATTAATGTTCAAAAATGTACCGAAGCAATTGGGGGCAAATGTTTAAAGGTTTATTAAATCACTTTCAACTTTAAGCTAGCTAAGAAGATATCAAAAGTTTGGGACTTTCTCATTACAAATTGTTAATGGGATTAAAATGTAAGATGTAAAAACAACATTTTATGCCAAAGTTTTAAGAGTTTTTCATCTAAAAATTCTGAATCCAGTCCGAAATCTCCAAAGTGCAGTATCTATATGTATTTTATTACAGTTTCTAAGAAAGATTATCCAGTGAACCTACTCAGTCATTTCTATTTCAACAGGCCAAAGGTGTCATTCAAGATCATGTAAGTTAGACAGACTCAGATTCCCTCCCCTTTAATCTGTTGTCACATTTTTCCTGTCTTACCACAGATCTTGGGATTTTAGAATAAAGGGCCTAAATGTGAGAAAAAAAAAGTGAGTTTGTGAAAAATGTAATCGTTTTCATGAATTGAGGTACATGTTGCTCTTCTGATGGACTCCTGTTCTCAATAGTGCATGGAAATTCAAAAAGAGTGAAGTTCACAGTGTTCCACTGTGACATGACAGGGTACATTTTGCCATGATGTCACCATTATTTCAATTTTTATTTTATTTAAGGATTAACTGACTAAATGGGAATTGGCTACTTCAACAGTCCTTCTCAATGTTAATATTGTACACACTGAGAATAAACTGATAATACATTTCTGATATATTTTACAGTCCTGAAATAGGCCAAAATATGTTGGTAAGCTAACCATGTTCATCATGACCTCAGTGTGCTTAACAAGCTTTTTTTAAGCTGGCACTAAACAGCTCTCCTCTAATTTAAAGTCCTATTGTTTTTATCTATCAACAGTTTAACTGGATTTTTTAAAAGCCACTTTAATGGGCACTCTTGATGGGCAAAGTGCTGAGTGAGAAAGAGTCACTCAGCATTTACAAATCATTTGCTGTAACAGAGCAGAACTGCATTGATTTGTCTGATAGCTGTAAGCTCGAAAACAATTGCTGTAAATATGAGGATATCTTCAGATCAGCAAATTACCATTTCACGCAATATTTTCCATGCTTATGTATAAATCCATACCATTCAAATTTGCTGGCTTTAGTTAAAGTTGATCTTGTTTAAATCAGCAGCTTGTGCAAGTTTTACCCAAACTGTCAGACTGCAGGTGAAAAGTTAATGTAAAGTCCAGTGGCACATGAATGACACATTAAGCTACTACTTCAGCATTCATTCATTATCATTAGGCTTAGAGGTTTTTTTGTTTTGTCTAGTTGGATATTACACAGTGAGGACACATTTGGTCCTCAGGAGTATTTTTGTGAGGTAGTGGAAACCTTTACCTTGACTCAGAATTAGTGAAAAATGCAAACTGTACCAAAATAGCTTTTTTGTTGTTGTTTTTTTATTTTTTTAAAAAGGAAAACAGGTTTCTAAGATGAATCAGTTGCATGGCACGACATTATGCAAAGCTGGTCATTTCATCCCTTCTCTATTTTATGCTTTTGGGTGAATTGTTTCATATCTAGTAAAGGTTTAGTTTTCCAGAAAATGCTGATTCGTACCCAAACTAAAGGGATTTTGTTCCCACTGTGAGCTGATTAAAAGTAACATTCTGAGATCTAATAATATTTTACTGCAAGAAATGGAAATATAAAGTGTCAAAATTGTCTATCAGCAGAAAAATCACTCATAGATATTCTGCCCTTATTAAAACTCAATCTGTCATATTTAGTCAA
This sequence comes from Poeciliopsis turneri, assembly GCA_922788865.1. Classification (NCBI taxonomy): domain Eukaryota; kingdom Metazoa; phylum Chordata; class Actinopteri; order Cyprinodontiformes; family Poeciliidae; genus Poeciliopsis; species Poeciliopsis turneri. The sequence goes on along the minus strand of CAKLNU010000972.1, from coordinate 1,064,379 downwards.
TATGCCTAAATGGAGATGGAAACAGGGTGCAATAAACAAGTTGAAACAGTGATGTTATAATGAATTATGCTATGACTGATATCTCCGCATTTGTAGAATCATTTAACTCCGTAATTCGTAATAAAAGCATATCCATGAGAAAAGGTTGCTATACAGTGGGCATAAAATGGGAGAATGTTGGGATGAAACGGCAGCATGTATTCATAAAAAAGAATGATGAATTGTAGAAAGGGCAAACTGACCTAGCTCTCACAAAGATTCACCGGGGTCACATTCACCTCAGTGTACTTACAGAATTCACACCTTGCACTTGAATAGCACTCTTTCACATTGTTAAAACAGGATGAACATTTTCACAAACATGCTGTCCAATAACCTATTCTTTTGTTATCATCAACCAGTCAGAGCTAACATTTAGACTTGAAGCGTGCATGAGTGAAAATGTTTCTTGATAAGCCTTAGCTGGAAAATGTTTGTCTTTTGAGTGGTGAGTAAAGACAATGTCAGGGGGGAGTAAACAGCCTTTTTTACTGGAAGCTTTCTTGGCACTGGGATAAGCGTGGTGGAGTCAAACTCATTTTGATTGTACTCTCGAGGGAGGGTGTGGAAGCCATGTTGGACTGTGATTGTCTGATAAAATGTGAGCCTTCACTTTGTACAAAATGGACAAACCAATGTGAAGGAGATGTGAGGGGTCGGGGCGACAGAAGCCACACCCGGATCCACAGGGCCCATGGTTCGGCCTGACCTTTGGCTGCTGGATGACGAGACTTTGGGCCACTGTCTGATTTTCTTGTAAATTGTTGTTCTTCTGTGATCTTGCTTGCACTTTTTTTGTTTCCTTTCTCAAAAACCTGAAACTAATTGTAAGTATGTAAGTGTGTGGGTGCGATTGCACTTTTTATTTTTATTCTTGCCATTTTTAAAAAAAATGTGATTGTATGTTGTTATCAACACTAGATGCAGAGCAATTTTTAATTTGTATTTTCTACCTGGGAAGGAAGATGAAATCTTCTTGGACATTTTTTTAACCCCCCTTTACCTTTCCAGCTCCCGGTCTCTTTCTCTGTCTGGTACTGGGAATGCTTTGAAGTGTGGACTGTGACTGCATTGCTGCCATCCTTGCTGTCAGTCATTCTCTGTGAATTCATTTGGCTTTCTCAATTTACCCAGTTTTTTCTCTTCCCTTGACTCTTTTTTTTTCCATTAAAAATTGCAATTGAAAAATGAGCCTCCAACCTTTGTTGTGTAATTGTTTGTTTATGCTTATGTTATGCTTTGCCTATTCTTTTTCTATTTGTTTTCTTCATTTTTTTTTGTATCCCTCTTGTTTACTCCTGTGTATCCAGAAGTCAGAATTTCAGGAGATAAGTCAGTTCTTCTCTCACATTGATAAGATAGTTCAAGTCAATGTTTCCAATTCAAAGTCAAATTTTGGATAAATCTTTTCTTGTGCATCCCCTCTAGTCAACTGTTACTAAATGTTATAAATTCAAAATTAGCACAGTTTGTCCTTACAGCAAATTAATGCCTACATTTTAATCAAATGTCATTTAGCATTTTGCAATTTAACAACAATTATGTTTTAGTCTTTCAACATTTTAATCATTAGCAAAAATTGTAATGAGTTGAAAGTTGAAAGTTAAAAGGTGAAATTATAAAATGAATTAGAAATATAAAAATAGATTCATGTTTAAAGACAATAAGTTTACAGGTGAAAAAAACATTATATTATGAACGTTCTGGTAGGTAGGAGACAGTTATAGCTCTCAAGGAAAACCAGCTTCTTACGATTCAAAACCACAAAAATTTTCTCTCCTACCATTCCAGCGCCCTGCCCTTTCCTTTTCTTTCCTTTTCTTTCCTTTTCTTTCCTTTTCTTTCCTTTTCTTTCCTTTTCTTTCCTTTCCTTTCCTTTCCTTTCCTTTCCTTTCCTTTCCTTTCCTTTCCTTTCCTTTTATTCATGTAAATAAGCAATTAAATCATTTTATATATATTTTTGCCTGTACGACAATAGTATGAAATCATCATTTCTGGTATTTAAGCCTGTTCATTTCTTATTTCACATTTCCTACCAACGTTTTTTGTTTAGGTAAAGTTCTTGTCTCAAATGCTGCCACACTTCTGGGCTCAAATCCGAGGTCAACAGCAACCATTTTTTCCTCTTTCTGCTTTGGAGATCACAATCTATCAAAGCAGTCTGTTCAAAGTCAACTCTCAACACTGAATAACAAATGATAATTTCTTTTTTAAATGAAACACTCTTCTGCTAAAACACATTAAACAGAACTCTGCTTTTCTCTTTCTCTTCATGCTCTTGAAAAGAATTTAATTGGTTATTAACTCACAACAAAAAGGAACAAAATGTTTCACTAAGATTACCTTATAATCTAAAAATAGGAGACAAAGCAGCCCTATTGTCCACTATTGTTTTCAACCACAGCAGAGCCAAATACGCTTTGCTATTCAGGGCAGGTACAGCTTTTATTTGTGATGTATTCCTGAAGATGAGACATTCATCACTGTTGCCGTGTTGGCCAGACTTGGCTGTACAACGGCAGCATGGGGAAGTCAAGCCCATCAACACTTTCATTTTTATCCCTCCTGCTGCATCCCAGTAGACAAAACAGACAAAAAAATACTATGCACTTCATACCAGGGGGAGCATATAGGTATTTTTAACTATGCTCTCCAAAAAGAAAAAAGAAATCCTCCATCCATTCTTTGGCAGAGCTCCAACCTTATCCAAAATCTTGCACACCACCCCCAACTCCAGCCATCATGTTCATAGAGAAACCCACACAAAAATGCCTCGAATTCAGACATGTGTGCACTTTCACACAAAATCACTTTGCACGCACACGCACACGCACACACACACGCACACGCACACACGCGTACACACACAGAGCCTAGAGCCCATCTTCTTATGAGCTTCATTACTCTGACCCCAGTCTCCCTTTCATATCTCTGAGGATGTTTATGCGGTGTGTATGTGTGTTTTAATATCCAGCAGAATATGTTTGTATATTCATTGAAGGCCCAGACTTAATACAAGTGTTTAAATGTGTGTTTAATATTGTGTGAATATTGAATTGTGTGTGCCATTTGTGTGTGAACGTGTGTGTCTGCGTGTCTGTGTGCGTGTCTTCCCAGCCAATTACCACATCTCCCAGACAGACTGAGACTGCCTGGGTCCTGCCAGCCAATCGGAGAGGGGCTGCGCACTGCCGGGCCGGAGGTGGTTGCCGTGGCAACCAGGAGGCCTGTTTGCATGGTGGCTGATGGAGGAGTGATGGATTACAGTAATGGGATGGAGGGAGGGAAGGAGAGGGGAACAGATAGGGAAAAAGGGGAGGAAGAAAGAAGAAAGCAGGGATGGCAGGATGAGGAGGAGAGAAGGAGAGACAGAATGGGGGGCGGAGGGGAGAGGTGACAAAGGGAGGTGAGAAGGAAGGAGGGAGACTCATACATAAAGATATTGGAAATGTATGAATGCATCTGAAATGAGGTGATTTTGAAAAAAGGTATAACAAAAAAAGTGAGAGAAAATGATCAAAGGGGGGTGGAAGAGGGAAGAGGACATTTGGAATAGGTTCTGTGGGGTAAGATGGGGGGCAGCCATTGTGTGAGAGTGAATTCCTTTCTTTCTTTTTTCTGTCTGAGAAGAGGAGTGTTTCTGTCAGGCCATCTTTACTTGCAGCGCAGGGAAGTGCATGGAAAAGATGTTCGTCTCACCTTTCGTTCTTCTGGCGATCACTGTGGATGATCTGTGCAGAAACTTCTTTTGGATTTCCACTCCATCGCCACAGACTGGGATGGAAAAGTGCAAGAAAGTCTCAACCTCAAAGAATGCAAATAGTGCATACTTTCCTAAATCCAAGCATAGCTTATTGTAGATAAAAATATAAATTATTGACGTGAACCTTTGGTGATAAATTAGCGTCTATTGGCTGAATATTTTATATGAAAAAGCTATACCGTCAATATATGAATATATGTACAGGGTGTCATTGTGATGATCAGCTCCTAAAAGGCCCTTTAATGTTGTAGGTACAGAAGCTTGATCCACACCTCATCATCTTTATATGAATGATGTTAATAGAAAACATATCCAAACACATCAGACTAAATTAAAGTATTTGCATTCATCTATAAATCCAGATATAATTTCAAGGACTTTTATTAACATTGTTCCCACTGAGGTCTAGACTTTTCCATTCACTTTAAAATGAAAACATAGCAGTAGTTACACCAAGTGAAGAGAGGAGACAAACATTCATATTAATCACACATTCTGAAAGAAAAAGTTTGCTGGAGAAAAGGCCATTTATTTTCATTTTTCTTTCCCTGCTGTTGCCCCCTAGACCAAGCCACTCTGGATAAAAATCCAATGCTTTTATTCCATTGTGCAATCATTTTCTGGGTTTGTGTTTGAGAAAGGCTCAATAAATAAAAGTTTGTTGATTTTCACCACACCATTTGACAAGCATTCCATAATTTAGATTTGTTCCTTTTTTGTGAAATTCTCCATTTAAAAACACAATTTAGCTGCTGTTTTCATAAGAGATCCTTGGATGTTTCTCTCAACTACAGCAGCACTGGATCTCTTGACCTGTTTTAAATTTAGTCTTTTGCATCATGTACATGAAGTTGGGTCAGCAACTTAAAACAAAATATTGAAATTGCAAACTTTACCAGACCAGGTGAATGTAATTAGATGAACTTGTTACCAGTTTGAATGAATACATGAATACAAGTGCAAAAAGTTCAGAAGATACTATTTCCATTTAGTAGCTTTCAGTGACTGATTTCTCTTCTGATCTACTGCATCTCTCAAAAACACAGACTTCCCCTGTTGAATCGAGTTTCCTCTTATTTGTCGACAGAGTCTGAAGACGCTTTTGAGTTGAGGATTAGGCTTAATCTGCGCCCGGGGACCCTGACTCCTTATGATCTTTCAGAGTGACAAAACAGCAGTCTTCCATGTTAAAGAACAGTCCACTAAACTCCAGGGGTAAATCAAAAACGCACATTGATAATTTGAAGAAAAACACTTAATACTTTCGCCTGTCAGTTTTTCCTTCTTCAAGCCTCAAATTAAAGTTAAAAAAAAAAAAGGTCTCAGTTTAAAAAAGTTTATAATTTACCTGCTGGAGTACAGATGGAGTAAGTCAGAACTGGATCATACATCCGCTAAATCTTTTCCAGGGGGATGAAGAATAATCTACAGTGGTCACATCAAAAATTCATTCAAAGGTTCAACTCAAAATCACAACTCAACAGTGCAACCTAGAGGAGGAACTGCGCAACGACACACAGAAGTAACAAAAATGAAACAAAATGTAATGAGCTCTCATTTGACCAGCCACCACCACAGATGGATACAAAATGGACACATTTATTGACAGAAAAAGAAATAAAAACAATTAACAATTATGATTGCTTAAAACTCAAATATATTGCCTGTTACAGTTTGTTGCTTTCAGAAACAGATTCATTTCTAGTTTACATGCATGTGTTTTTCTTCTATAGCTTATTCCTTTTCTTTTTACAATATTTTTTAGTTAGAAATTTTAATATTACAACCAGCCAGATGAAATAGCTTCAAGCACTATGTTGTCATATTATATATGATTTTATAATTTTTAACTTGTTTTGAGAAGAATATATACATATGTACTTTCCAGTGCGTATTCTAAAGTTCCAGTTTTTTAGTATCTTCACAAGAAACTTCATATAAAGTGTTCATATCAGCCGTTTTTGTTTCCTGTCTCATTTCTCTGCAGGCTTTGGCAAAAACAAATAATTGTGCGATTAGTTTGGTAACAGTTCACTCGATTCTGGACCCGCAGACATCAAAACCTCTCTTACATTTTTTCTATGAAAAACAGAACCAAGTCTTCTTATCTCCACAGAAAAGTTCTCACACAGGAAAAAGACAGTAACATCAGTGCTCATAATGAACAATTTCTCATTAGATAACTGAGTAATCCTGAAGTTCTGGCATCAAAAACATGTTGGAAATAAACTACTAAGTTAATTTTCCAGGATTTAGAACAAAGGTTTCTTCCTGACACTGGTATTTCTAACAGTGTCAGAAAATATGTTTTCTTTTTTTTTATTGTAACTTTGGAAACACTTTTTAAGTCATTCATGTTGAAGTAATATTACTCAGGGTCTTTGTCCATTTTGTGACTGTGAACAACACCCAAAGGTCATGAGAACAGCAACACATGAGCTCAAATCTTTCTGTTATCTAATCCGAAACGGCATGTGGAAGATTATTAGGGAACCTGTCAACATGAAACGCTAAAAATATTCTGGGACATGAGGTCCTGATATCAAACATCCAAACCAAACATTGTTGGTTTTAGAGTTTCTGAACAAATGTGAACACTTTATTTGACTCAATGAACAATTAGCTAATCATATTCTGCAAAATGATGCAACCTCCTGGAGGACTTAAGTCATTTTACATAGTTTCTTTATTTTCAGGGAAAGCTGAAAATACTTCTTTGACATGACTAAAATGTCAAAGAGGTAAATAATAAACAAATATTATGGATAAGTGGTTATAGATTATGGATTATGCTATCAATAAGGAAATAAATATATTTCAGGGCTTCAATACCAGACCATAAAGGTACTGGAAAACTTTCTATGACTGCAAATTAAAAGATTAAATCTTAGCATTCAGTAAAAATAGCTTTTCAATAGAAGGACGACATTTCGATTGTTTCTTAGGTGTATTTTTATTTTTTCATGAAAGTATAAATCAAAAGCAAAAAAAAATCTTCCTTCCTCTTGAATAGTTCAAAACTGAGTTTTTGACTATTCATACATAGACATAAACACTGAATTAAGCTGAATGGGTGGCAAATATTTTGCTGTATGAAATCTTTTTTCTTGGATGAAAAAAGTAGGATTTAAAGTAAACTCAAATTAAAGAAATGTTTGCATAAATAAATATCTGGTTGTATAATCAGCCAACTAAAGTTTGATCAAGGGAAAAATAAAATAAATTAGTTCTAGAAAAACAGCTCAAAATAAAGTGTTGGAAAGAAATTAGATAAATATCATCACAAGACACATGACAAGGTGCTGACATATGATGAACTTCCATATTTCACTGTGTGCTCTCACCTTCCTGGTGCTAATTGTAGCACTTTTTCACATTTTTCACTCCCACTTTTGGCCATCATCATCCAGGCATCACATGTTAGTCAGATCTGAATTTATCCTAGGTCAATATAAAGCACGAGTAAACATGATGTCAAATAAAACAGGGGTCATTCAAGGCAAAAGGAGGTGAGGAGAAGTCCTGTATAAAGGTAGCAGTCGAGGCAGAGGACAGGCTGCAGCAGCAAGAAGGTGAGTGGAAATATAGATGGCACAGACTGACTGCTCCTCCTCCCATGTGTCAGGAGCTGAAGTAATTCCACATGCTTTCATCAAACACTCCTGACGACTAAATACATAGTAATTTGCTTTTTCCCATCTTTCCAGGCAACTGACACTCCTGGTTTCCTCACCTTCTACTCAGAATGCAAACTTTGGCAGCTTTGTGCGCTCTTTTGTCACTCCTCTTTTCTGCTCAAGCAGATGTTGTGGAGCGTTTTGAGGTTTGTTTCTTTTCCAGTTCCATCCAGATCTCAAACATTCAAAAGTGTGTTTGGTTGAAAATTTTCAGGAAACAGCTGTTATGTTGTTCTTTCCTCAGGATGTGCCAGATTGCATGATTTACTTTTATAAGGGAAAGGTGCCAGAATGGGGAGCGTCCACCCCAGGCGTTGCCCGTCTGTGTCACCGCTTCGTCAACAGGTAGTTATAAGGATGAATGTTTACGCTGAGCACATGAAGCAACTCTGCGCTAAATTATTTTGTTGTTCTTTGTATCTCCATGCTCATATGCAGCATGCTGGTTTCTCTCCTGATGGCATTCAGCTTTGTAATCATGATCTTTGCACTTTAAGGTTTCATTTTGCCACACTGTATGACACCAACCATCGCATTGCTGTCTACTCCGCATATCAGTTTGAGCCCAGCAACGGAGGAGGCAGGGAGCAAAGGTGGTTTGTGGAGCCTCAGGTGACACACAGCTTTACTCTGTTTGACCTAAATGGTTTGATATTGTTCAGTGGATTTTTAAAAGATCCAAAAACATTATTTCCATGGCCAACTTTCTGGCCATTCTAATCCAGTCTGTACTTTATTTATTCCAGAACAAAACCTAATGAAAAGTAAACAAAATTAATCCTAACCCTAGCCCTAACACACTTAATGAAAAGTGAACTGTTCATTAAGTCCCTAAAAGGTAGCCTTAATTAATACATTTCAATCACTACTTGTTTATCTTAGCTGATTAACGTAAGCCACCATTAAATGACTTTTACAAATGAATAAACATCTTTATGTCCCAGTTCCCATTTCAACCATATTTCAACATCATCTTTTCTATTTCTCCCCTATTTCAATAAAAACTTTGCTTCGTCAAGGTGGGATGGCTTCTAAGGAATCCACTGCATGGTTTACTATTTGATTCCTTTAACATATTTTATGTTTCAGTCTCTGCATGTTCTGATGTGCTTTAGTTGGTGAATGCTGGCTGGCAAGCTGAGATGAAGGATGGATACTGGCTGGGTCAGGACTACCCTGGTGTCTACCTTGGAGAGAAACAAGCTCTGAACGAGGACTACACAAACTCTGGCTTTGACCGTGGTCACCTCAACCCTAACGGACACCATCCAGGTAGGAAAGACCTATTGTGCCTCAAGGATAGTGGTGTTGTATCCTTGAGGCACACTAGGTGGTGCTATGGCACCAGAGATGCAAGATACAGTATTTATTGCTTTAGAGCAGTAACTTGAAGTCCTTTAAGTTACTTTAGGTCTTAAAAATGAACAAACCTGTGTTAAAATGAGAAATTTTGTGATGTAAAAAATAAGAATGAAAAGTTATTTAAAAGGTGTGTGAGGTGCATTTTGTACAGTCCGACTGAAACTGTTTTGGGTTTCAAACTCTGACAGATACACTATATTTGAGGTTAGACGTGCACTCAAGAAAACTTGTTAAGATTTTATTTTTATTTTTTTACATGTACATCCTAAATGAATTTATCTGCTTTTAAGTTGAATTATGAATGATCTGAGTCAAAACTCATTACTTCCGCATGGATTCTCATATATACAAATATGTTTCATGAACAAACCACAATAAATCAGACAAGCATGAGGCCAATGGTATATTACAAAAAATGCACAAATGCAGTACTGTTTTGTGTTAACCAAATTAACACAAAAAGAACTAACAACCTAAAGAGGTTTAAGTGAACCTCCAGCAATTAAGCAAAAGTGACTAAACCGGTCAACACAAACGAAATTCAGAAACATTGACTGATAACAGGTTCTCTCAAAGTTTAGGTAAATCTAGAACACTGCAAATAAACTAACACCTTGAAGAAATTCTAATTGTTCTACATAAAAAGTCAATGTTTCTCTCAGAAATGTTTTGTATTTGTATTACAAAACATTTTGCTTTAAAAGAAAGAGAAAGACAGATTGAGTCTGATAGACAAAGCTCCAAAGATTCTTCAAACCTCTGTCATTATGACAGAGGTTTGGAGAACATTTTTAGTCAATATTGGAGCAAAACAAATGTGGAACACTGTTAATAGTGTTAATAATAGTCTATTTGCCAAGAACAGACAATAGCTAAACTCATTAAAATGAGCTCAAAATAAATCCCTAGCAACCAGCTACCTTACTCTCTTTTCCACTTACTCCTCTTTCACATTCCAACAATGTCAAAGCAATGAAACACAACTATATTTTTGCTTGGGTTTCTGTGATCAATTTAGAATACGTTTAGAATTACTGGTTACTCCAATAAAAATCTTTCTTTTCCAGTGCCCAGTCGTAATGCCACGTTCACCCTGACCAACGTGGTTCCCCAGAACCCCAAAATGAATCAAGATGCCTGGAGGATCCACGAGTCTGACCTCACCACTCTTTTCCTTCAAAAGTGCTCAAAGGCCTACGTCCTGGTTGGTGCCATCCCCTCAGCAGACAACTGGATTGTCAAAAACAATGTGAAGCGCGTCAACATCCCAGACTACATGTGGAATGCCTACTGCTGCGTGGACAACAATGACCAGCCTATTGAGAGTGGCGCTGGTACAGCAAGAAACACAGAAGAGAACTATGTTGTAAAACGTTCACTGGATGAACTGGGTGCCTTCCTGCAGCAGTTCTCCAAAGAACCAGTGGGGGAGCTGTTTTACAACAACTGCATAGCATAAATAATTGGCTGCTGAAAATCTTAAAGTGGTTCTCTAATGTTTTAGATTCCAAACTATATATTTGAACAACCAACCTGAAACTCAAACTTCTGCAGCAGTGTGATCCTGTTAAAATTTTTAATGAGGCCCCCATCCCTTTCTAGAGATATTATAGGTGAGAGGCATCAGGCTAACCAGCTTTCAAAATCACATTAAAATTCAATTCAAGATTAGATTGGATTACATACAAAACTGGTTAACATGTCTTGAGTAACAGTGACCCAACAAAGAGCAAAAGTTATTCAACATATTCAATGGACACTAAGCTTTAATCCCAGTTTATTGGCAAGCTTCTTTGTTTTTTTTACAATGGAATTAAAAATTAAGTATTAGTGGTTTTTCTTTCACGCTGCTGCTAAATTTGGTATCAATTGTTTATTTTATTATAACATACAAAACAGATAAGACTTAAAGTATTTTGAATGCAAATCAGAAATATTTGGCATATTTTGGCATAATTACATCCATCCATCCATCCATTTTCCGTCACCCTTCTCCCTAACGGGGTCGGGAGGTGCTGGTGCCTATCTCCAGCTGCGTTCCGGGCGAGAGGCGGGGTACACCCTGGACAGGTCGCCAGTCTGTCGCAGCATAATTACAACCATTAGATGGCAATAAGGTGTCTCCAACATGATCCTTTGTACATGTGGAATTTGCATCAAGAGCTTCTGATGGATCCTATGAGGTGAATTCAAAGCAATGTCCAAAAAGGGGTTAAAGCTAATGAAACAACTATTTACCTATTTACCAAGAATCAAAATGAATAAAAGCATGTTTCACTGGACTTTTACAACTTATTATTTGTGTACATCTTGTAACTTGCACAATCAGACTAAGTGAAAACTTCCAATCCAAGATCAGGAGAGAGAAACTTACCTTTTCCTCCAGATGAGAAACATAGATCTAGTGCAATACCAACAGCCAAGGATGCTGATCAACCGCAGCAGCTGTAACCACCTGAGCTGGAAGAACTGCATGTGCAACAAAACGATTTGTTCCCCCACCAAGACATAGTACACCTCAACCATATGGAAAATTTGCAAACTAGTCCTGTCCATGGAATAAAAAATATGTATTAGAAATAGGAAGAATACATTTAAAATCCACAATAAGTTAAAACTTCAGCACACAATTTTTAACTAAATTAATTCAGTTTGTCTGTAGGGTTACCCCAGCCTGAGAAGCAACACTTCAAATACATAAAAAGTCCAAGATTAATATGAAAAACAGATTTAAGGAAGTTGAATGAAGATATTAAAGAATCATAAAACATCAACTGATTCAACAGAACACATAACATTTCTCAGGCCATTCCAGAAAAAAAGCAGCAGACTGTGTAAAGTGTGAAACTACTTTTACAGTTTCCTACATTTTCAAATTTGATGAATAAAAAGGAGATCATATCGCATGTATCGCTTTGGTTTCGTCTCTCACAGCTGATGAATATTTCCTTGATTAGACTCACCTTATTCACAAAATTCCATAGCAACATCATTCACCAATCACAAGTGAAAATGCATGCAGTGAACTTTCTTCTTGCTTTACAGTCCTGAATAAGTCGAGCCAATTGCTCTTTCAGACTCTGATTAAACCGTTCAACCATACCATTCCCTGCTGGGTGATATGATCAGGTTCTTTTCTTTGTCATCTGAAGTCTCTGACAAATGGTGTGAATAATTTCAGACTCATATTGACGTCCCTGATCTGACAACAGTTCCTCAGGATCACCATGTTCAGGGATATACCGTTCACAGAGTAACTGTGCTACTGTGGCAGTCTTTTGGTCAGACATACCATAGGCGTTTACATTCTTGGTAAAAATGGTCCTGTACCACAAGCACATATCTATTACCAAGTGAGGTAACCAGAAGTTCAGTAATGTCAGCTTATGTAGTTGCACCCGAAGTAACCCAAGGATGAATGGAAACCTCCTCAGAATATTTCTCATTGAAGAAAGTATTGTGGGGTAATAAACACAAACTGTTAATATAATGCACACAGAGACAAACATGAGCCATAAAAGAAAGCTACTTTTGCAAGCTGGACGTGCAAAAGTGAAAAAAGGACATTGTGTATGGCAAGATGTTTGAAAATCTGAAATATGTGTGGCTGTGCAGGGGAGCAGTGAATAGCAGCCTTCTGAAAATATTCTCTTATGCAGCTTGTGCTGATCGTGATTCACTCACCAGACTTGTAGTAAGGACCTATGAATCAGGAGTCAGACGTTGTGGACGCTTATGAGATTGGCAGCTAGCGTGAAATGAATCCAGCGCCATAAACCATTATTACCTTCCTCTTGCTGGCTACCTGGAGCCAGCAGGTAGATGAATCCTCCCCACATGTTCCACACCTGCATCCACTCTAATGTAACTGGAAGCTCTCCATAATTCGTCTCTGCACAGCCTATCTGGATCTTCGGATGACACAGATCAATTATTACTTTGTTAAAACCTGCATGGGATGCTGCTGCTCTATATGGTTTGACTTTCTTTTTGTTGCTTCACTGAACTGCAGCTGTCTTATTAAGCTGTTTAAAACATACGTGACAAAGCAGACTGATTTCAGGATTTTAATAAAGACAGTGCTGCTTTGTACTTTACCTTCCATCCACTTTTGACAAGCTTTGGTGGTAAGATCATTTCAGTATTCATGCCAGGAGACAAGTACAGGCCTGTACTGATCCACTCCATGTTTTCTGTCACACAAACAGAAGAGTCAGTGTGAAGCTCATACTTTCTGCTTGGTTAATTAACAATTAGACCTAACCTCCTGTTTGGGCAGTGACCATGGCTCTTCGGTTCTTGACCACAGGCAGTGGATCAACCTTGATGATGTAGGGCAGCAGCTCCTCCTTCAGGGAAGCATCGTACACATTTGTTGCCAGACAGAGGAGCAAATGCTCTTTGGGACTTTTTAGAGAGGTACTCTCATTCACCTTGAAATAAAGTTCACATGAACATTTAGACACCAGAACTAATAGACATGAAGCCAATATGTTAGGTAATCGATATTTAGAAATACAGTGAGGGAAAAAAGGATTTAAAAAGAAACAGTTTCTGCCTTTGGGCCCACTTGGTACGCAGCTGTTACACTGACACCCAGATCTGCTCTGAATTCCTCAACAAGACTGACTTGGAAGGTGGATCTGTTGAGGTTTTCAATGACTCTTTTCATTGTTTCTGGTACCCATAAAGACAGGTTGGCAGACTCCCCTCCTCCCAGCCAGGTGAGAGCATTGTCTACCAGAGCAGGACAGAGGGTCAGGTAGGTCTCGTGGCTCAGGACCACGATTCTTTCTCGGCCGTACACAGAAGCAGCCATGAGGATGTGACCCTGGCTGTTCATCACTACAGGAAAGGCATCTCCTGTCAACACCAAGTTACAAGGAACACTGGAGTGCTGAAGGTCCACCTCCTGAATACCTCTCATCAGAGCCTTATAGGCATCCTGAAGGTAAGACTGGGTCGATTGGTTGGACATGACGGGAAGAATTAATGCTGGGTAGTTTGTTTGAAGAAGGTAATGGACAAAAGAAAGTTGTTCCAAAGAGATGCTGTGTCAGTGTCTTTTCCTGCAATAGAAACAAAATGTTCAAGTTAAAAATGCTATATTATGTGAGTCATACCACCACAATGCACCACTCCTACAAAACAGTTTAGGGGGTTTGTTGATGAAGCTTTAAGTTCAGAGCATTGTCATGTTAACGCATTCACAAATATTAAGTAAATTAAGTGAATCTTAATAAAAATCAAATAAAACTCCCTCAGCTATTTGTACCTTTTCAGAAAGGGAAAGAGTGGAAGTAAGGAGACAGTTATTTAACTAAAGACAAAGCTTGTAGGGAGGGTCTTAAGTCACCATCCAATCAGCACAGGACAGAAAGACTCTCCTTTTAGAGGTGTGTTTGCTGAGCTTATTTCTCGTCAGTGTTCTGAGATATCAATTCTACAGAAGTGATAATGGCCATTTAACTACATTTATGTATCAAGAATCTATCTCATGAAATACACAATTTAGGTTGATGTACTCGCCTAATGATCTCCGTAATAAACTGATGTTCAAATTTTAGAGTGTTTTTTTATAAATTTTTTTTTCTCCGAAGAGTTTTCGCGGCGCTAGTGGCTCGTATTTTCGACAGCTATGCATGTCGGAGGAGCTGGAGGAAGTGGCTGGGGAGAGGGAAGTCTGGGCCTCCCTTCTAAAGCTGCTACCCCCGCGACCCGACCCCGGATAAGCGGCAGAAGATGGATGGATGGATGGATGGATGGATGGATGGATGGATGGATGGATGGATGCATGTTTTAGGAATCCTCAAATCCAGGGCTGGAGGGCTGGTGTCCTGCAGGCATGTTGAACTAGGGACACATCTAGTTCAGGTAGCAGGTTTTTGTATAACTTGATGGAATGCAAATGAGGTCATACAATCATTTGACTGAGGTGATCTGGACAAGACACATCTAAAACAACAAAAAGCGCACACATTTCCAAAACAAAGTTTGGAAATGTGTGCGCTTCTTGCCAGCTGTGAGCCTTTCTCCACTGTGGAGTGGAGCACATCCCACATTCTGCATAGACGAGATCCAACTATGGTTTGGAGAGCAGCTAATTTATAATAATTGCTCATATTTTGGCATCTTTATCACCGAATACAGTACATGTAGAACTTTATGTTTGACATTTGACAAGATACGTTGGGAATTATATTTCGACCAATAAGACTGATGTTCTTGGATATGGAGCACGAGAAAAGAAAGAAAAACAGAAGCTTATAAAATGAAGGCCTTGGCTTCATTAGACAAACTTGTATGGACTTGTTCAGAAACATCATTCCAAACATGTTTTTCTCTTTGGTACATTTGAACCTGGAGGATTAGATGGGATTTTCACGAAGGCCCAAGCAAAGAGGGCAAACAACAAGAAAGTGTAGTATTGTGTGGTGTGGGGAGATTTAAATGTTTGTAAGTTGATCGACATGACAGATGCAGAAAATCATATGATCTTGTGTCTTCTACCTGCTCCTTTTTGAAAAAAAAAATTATGTAAAACTGCATGCCAATGGACATTATTGTGTATTTTTTGGTAATGTTTTTATTGTTTATGATCTGTTTGAAACAAATAAAAGGCTATATATAAATAAATGTATGACCTTCTTTGACCATTAAAGTGAACCTAAAATTTCAGAAGACTAAAAAGTCATTGCGTGACAAGACAGAAAAAATAATGGTATCTGAACTGAATGTTCATTGGACAATCATTGAATCCCTCCCTGTGTTTCCTCTTGAAAAAGAAAGAAAAAAAAGGTATTTCTCTTCTGTAAAATATCTTTACAAGAAACTGCTCGGAAAGCTGCACGTTGGGACAGGTTTTTAGAGATTTCAAGTTGCAGACAGGTAAAAACAGCTATATTGATTCTATTGACAATTAAACTGTTTTTTTAAGAAACACAAGCTAAAAATTAAATTGGATTTTAAGTATATCAAATTTTACAAATGTTACATTTATATTTTTGTGTTTAGCTTAAACACAACTTGCAAATATCACTACCGGCTTGATGATGTTAAATTAAATAACATAATTTAATTCATTTTAATTTAATCCAAAATTTTGTCATTAAATGGTAAGTAACCTGCTTTTGAACTAAATTATTAACTTCCATTAAGTTAATGTAAATCCTTTATTTTAAAATGTTACACTCACAAAAGTCCTTGCCAATTCATTATGCAATACTTTTTATTCACAAAACTGTTTTTCATAACCCAACAGTAATATGAATATTAATTAAGCTAATTTACCTGGTGCTATTTGCACAAATTTGGGATCTGTGTTTTCAATATTATTTATAAAAATCCATTTATGTCTGGAATATATTTCTGATTCTTATGTAGTTATGATCTTTTTTTCTTTTGTAAAATCAGATTAATTGTAAACATATTAACATTTTAACATGATTAAGTGGTTATTAAAGACAGTATTATACAAGTTATTAGATTTTTTGGCAGCAAAATTTGGTGGGAAAGGTGTGGCAGCCTCGCTCCCCTAGAATCTTTCAGTGAAGAATCCAAAATTTATTTTATATTTTGTGTTCATTCCTTGAAAGAGTGCCAAACCAGTCTGACCAACATTTGAATTTTATATCCTTTTAACATAGACTTCAGCGTTAAAATATGAGAGGCTGTTTAGGACAAAAACTATAAAGACTCATACACACACACAAAATATTAAAATTGCACATTTATACTATTAAAATGTCACACACCCATACAATTTTTCTCTCACACACACAAAATTCTAAAATTGTGCATATACACTATTAAAATATCACATGCATAAAAAATTTTTCTTTCTCACATGCAGACATAAAAGACTAAGTTTGCACATATAAACTTATAAAATATTGCATTTTCTCTCACGCACGCACACAGGACTAAAATTGCACATATACACGACTAAAATATCACACACCATACACACAAAGCATACAGACATGCTATTCTGAATGATAGGTCAAAAACTACATTACAGCTGGAGTAGGGAACGTTATAGCTGGAGTAAGGGACGTTAGAGCCTTAAGTGAACCTCCGAGCGCTTGAGGTTGGGCGAAATTAGAGTTCAGAAATCAATCAATCTTGAGCTAAACTTCGCTTACTCCTTGAACTAGGAAGGAAAGCAGAGGAATCAAATTCAGCTGATTATTTTGTACTTGCTGTTTTACATTTATCAAATCCAATTAAGATATATTAATTTTATTCCCATATATTGATTATTTCCCTGGACTTTCCTTGATATAACTTTTGATTTAGGAAAAGAATGCTGAAAATGGCACTGACCAATGATTCAAGCCTCAAATAAAACTCACTAATGACAGAAATCCTCCATGCTATCTGGGGCGCTGGGCAAACAAATCGAGGCTGTGTTTTCTTTTTCTCAAGGTTTTAAATATACACATGGGGAAAATAGGTTTAAAAAGCCACAACCTCTCTGTTGTTGTAGAAACAATGCTATAATTTTAAAGTACAAGTAGCTGAGGGATTTTTACTTGATTTTTATTAAGCCTATGAAATTATTTACTTAATATTTGTGAATGCATTAACATGACAATGCTCTGTACTTAAGGCTTCATCAACATCAACAAACCCCCTAAACTGTTTTGTAGGAGTGGTGCATTGTGGTGGTATGACTCACATAATATAGCATTTTTAACTTGAACATTTTGTTTCTATTGCAGGAAGAGACACTGACACAGCATCTCTTTGGAACAACTTTCTTTTGTCCATTACCTTCTTCAAACAAACTACCCAGCATTAATTCTTCCCGTCATGTCCAACCAATCGACCCAGTCTTACCCTCAGGATGCCTATAAGGCTCTGATGAGAGGTATTCAGGAGGTGGACCTTCAGCACTCCAGTGTTCCTTGTAACTTGGTGTTGACAGGAGATGCCTTTCCTGTAGTGATGAACAGCCAGGGTCACATCCTCATGGCTGCTTCTGTGTACGGCCGAGGAAGAATCGTGGTCTTAAGCCACGAGACCTACCTGACCCTCTGTCCTGCTCTGGTAGACAATGCTCTCACCTGGCTGGGAGGAGGGGAGTCTGCCAACCTGTCTTTATGGGTACCAGAAACAATGAAAGGAGTCGTTGAAAACCTCAACAGATCCACCTACCAAGTCAGTCTTGTCAAGGAATTTAGAGCAGATCTGGGTGTCAGTGTGTATGTAACAGATGCGTACCAAGTGGGTCCAAAGGCAGAAGAGCTGATAGCCTTCATGAAAGCGGGGGGAGGCTTGCTGATTGGTGGACATGCTTGGTGGTGGGCTTCACAGAATGAGAATAAAAATCTAATCCTTGAGTTTCCAGGGAATAAAGTTACAGGAGTAGCAGGAATCTACTTTTCTGCACAGTGTGGAAAGGCAGAAAATCTTCCCATTTCCCCAGAGATCCCATCTTCCTGGAAGGCACTAGAGTAAGTGTAAACTCCCGTTTGACTGCAAATTCAGACATTCTTTACATGTACGTTTTAGAAATCCAATAGAGAGCTTGATGCTCAAACTATCCATCATACAGTTTTTATGGTGTTAATATTCAAGACTTATTTTCTCCTTCACTCATCATCACAGTTTTACGTTTCTGTCTCTGGTTTTTTGCTACACAGTTGTGTGATGGATTTCAAAAAAGATCTGAAGTTCTTGCTGAAAGGGATTTCAGATTTTGATATTAAAGGAGATGGAGTTCCCTCTGAAGCTTTGGTCCATGGCCCTCTTGCTTTTCCCATTGGTACCACGGATAAAAGAAAGGCGTTCTTGGCAGGAAGCTACTATGGTCGGGGACGGATCATTGTGGTGACACATGAGTCATTTCTGCAATATGAGGTGCAGTAAAGGAGACCTGAAATTTAGTTTTTGTTTCACTAAAAAATCCATTATGTTTTATGCAGCATGAACTATTATACTGTCAAAATATTTATATGCTAACATTACAATGAAGGGGTCTTCAAATCCAGGCCTCAGAGGCCAGTGTCAACTTTCAGATGTGTCTCTGCTTCAAAATGTGAGTCAAATAATAAAGTCATGAGCAGGACTCCTGATAACTTGTCCTCTTACTCAAAATACAATTCAGCCTTTTGATTCAGGCGTGTTGGATCAGCAACACTTCTGAAAGTTGCAGGACATCTTAAGCCCATACATTATGCCTCTTGCATAATGTATGGCTTCATATTCTACATCATGGTTATTGGCTACAAATACTTTTAGTGTCTCTTCCTCTAAATATCTTCTCTTTTCTAACAGAAACTGGCATCATTTTGGAAGAATGCATTTGACTGGTTGGATCAAGGCAGAAAAGGAGTGGTTGGATTTGAGCCACGCATCAAACCTTTATCCAACTTAGGTTTGACATGTAAGAAGACAGACTTCAGGAAGGAATTCCTGGAGCTGAGTGTGTTTGTGTGCACAGCATACATTGACATGGACGCTGAGTTGATCCAAAACTTTGTGGTCAACGGAGGAGGCCTGCTGGTGGGTGGACATGCCTGGTACTGGGCATCTCAACACATTGACCAGAACCCCATGCAAGACTTTTCAGGTATGATGCCACATTTCTTCATATTTAAAATAAGCTATCAGGCTAATAAACCAACACAGTAAAACAGAAATAGATTCTGTAAGGAGTTGAGCAAATATAGACTAGAAAACTCAATATGAAAAAAAAAACTACTTCAAAATATTAGTGGAAACATCTAGAAAGCTGGTCAGTCATAGTGAATTATTCTTTGATAGCTGTAATGCCAATTCATGTTTTCTTACAGATTATCAGATGGAAGGTTAATAATTATTGTCATGCTATTTTTTTTGTCAAAATGAAAGTACATTGAAATTATTTTCCAAATAAATAATACTAATTTATTATATTTTCAGAGATTCCTGTCTTACTGTATTTGAACTGTAATTTTAAATCTTTATCTCCCAGGGGTTTGAATAAATTTGGGCTTTGCTACATTATGGTGCTATTATATGCCTGTGTAGAAGAAAAGTCCTTTTTTATGTGCAATTTGAACTGACTAATATCTAATTCAATCAGTTAAACTAAGATGTCAGATTTACAAGATTATTCTGCACAATTTTCTTGTTCCAGGAAACAAAATTTTGAGCAAAATGGGCTTGAGCTTATTAACAAACACTATAGAAGCAGATGTCTATAAAGCTCCTGACTCAACCCAAGTCAACAAGTTCCATTTCCGTCATCTCCTGCATCGATTTGCTGGTCATGCTCTAGAGGGCAGAAAACTCACAAAAGAAGAAGAAGAGAACCTAAAGAAACTGGGATCAGAGACTGCCTTGTTCTTGAAGATAGAGGATTATGACTGCATCTCCTACACACAGATTCTGTCCCTTCTGACTGACATTTTAAAGAAAGAGGGCATCCAACAGGTGGGAATTATACGATTAATTTTCTGTTTCCTTCTGTACTTTAAATCTATTCAGTTTAAAAATAAAATATAATTGGGTATTTCAAAATAGAAAGAAATGCAAAAAATTATACATACATTATACATCAAAAATGTTAGAAAGAACCTTTTTGTCCATTTTCAGCTGAAAGTCTTTGTGTTTCTTCTCTCCTATATTGTTATGGACGTATGATTCTGTGGCCTAATTATGTCTCTTTTAAGAGCATATGCACACACTTGCACCTACTGCACACTTACAGAACCAAAAAGCATATAAGACTGGCGACAATCAATCATTTATGTTAGTTTATGTTATCCTGGAATCCAAAGATTCTGTGATTTCAGCCACTGTGTCTCTACTAAATACTGAATAAAAAGGGGAACATATTTATGAAATCCCTTATTTTATGTTAAATATTTTTTATTTAATAGTTACCATTTTTTTAAAAAAAAAAATCAGTTTTTACTTTGACATTGAAGTTTTTTGTAACAATTTTTTTTTATGTTACAAAACCTTGCTGATTATGATTTCATTATAAAAGCAACAAAAGGAGTAAAACATGCAAGGGGGTGAAAACTAGTTATGATAAATATCAATTATTTTGCAAACTGGTTTCTAAGAGTTCATATGAACTATATTATTTCAAGGCGAGTGAGCAGAACCCTGTGAAGAGTCCCAAAGAGCATGTACTCCTCAGTCTGGCAACCAGCGTGTACGACGCTTCCCTAAACCAGGAGGAGCTTCTGCCCTACATCATAAAGGATAACCCGCCACTGCCTGTGGTCAAGAACCAAGAAATCATGATCACTGCACAAACAGGAGGTCAGAACCCACTGTAGTTACTGAATAAAGAAAAAAATCAGAAAAAATATTTTTGTATTATGGTGAAAATGAAATGACTCATTGGCTTATTTTTCTTGACAGAACATGAGGAGTGGATCAGTACAGGCCTGTATCTCTCTCCTGGCATGAAGACAGAAATCATCTTACCATCAACATTTGTGAACAAGAGATGGAAGGTAATGTACAAAAACTCAAACTATTGCTGACTTTATTTCCCTAAACATGATACTAAATCCTAGAGCATTTGAATGAAATGTAATACTAATATTATGGACATTAGTGCTTTAAAGGGAACCTGTAATGCATAAGCCACTGTTTTTGCCCTAAAATATATTTTGGAATATTTTGGAGTGCAGAAAAGTTTTTATCTCTGCCATTGCTCTGTAGATATCTTTATATTCTGCTTGGGACATATTTTCAATTTGTTCAGCTTTCTTGAATACTTATTATGTTTTTTGAACAATCACAATATTTCCTACAGAACTGGTAATTAAGTTCTGTAAACTTGTAATACTTGATCTATATCACCTTTAGATCCAAATAGGCTGCCAAAGTGATGAGCTGCATGAAGAGAAGTTACGGAGAGCTCCATATGTTATCAAGACGTTTCCTATTACATCAGAGAGGATGCAGGTGTGGAACTTGTGGGGAGGACTCATCTACCTGCTGGCTCCATGTGACGTAAAGGTGGAGGACAAAAAGATTGTGGTTCAGGAGGCGATCGCTGCTCCTTATTACAAGTCTGGTGAGTGTGTCTTGTGCTCCCTAAGGGCATATTTTGATAATCCAATGGATGTGACGTGCTAAAGGATGTCTGGTATACTGTGTACATCTCAACCACTGGTTGTTTGGTAACTTAAAATGTAAAAACACAATTTTTCCACTTCTCTTCCATTTCGATTGCAATTGTTCCTGTTTGTTTGGGTGTGCTATTCATTTTGTTTGAAAACCCAACCATACGGTCAACTTAGAAAATGAAATGATAACTTTCCATGAGAAAAGGGGGTATTGCTAGGATCACTCTTTTAGTGTCAGTAATGAATTTCATTTTTAGAGATTTTCACATCTTTACCAATGTTGCCAGATATGGAGACTGCTCTTTTCCACAAAACAAACTTTATTCATTTCCAACAGACAAGACTCTGGTGTATGCAGTCATAATAAAACTGAGTTTGTTCCTTTCAGAAGCTTGCACACTGGCAAAATTTGATAGATAACACACTCA
Organism: Poeciliopsis turneri; assembly: GCA_922788865.1. Taxonomy (NCBI): domain Eukaryota; kingdom Metazoa; phylum Chordata; class Actinopteri; order Cyprinodontiformes; family Poeciliidae; genus Poeciliopsis; species Poeciliopsis turneri. Next base: position 1,042,031 of record CAKLNU010000972.1, on the reverse strand, counting down.
TTTTACTTTACTTTTGTGGAATCATGGAGACATCACAAGAAACACAGAAAGCTTCCAGCTAGATTACCATATATGATTATAAATAAGAATGGATTGCAGCCTTTTTACTCACTGTTTGAGAAAAAGGTGTTTTGAAATCTGACAATATACCCTTTATAGGTCACTTAGGTTAATCATATATTTTATTAATGTCAGAATAGCGAGCGAGATAATTGTTTGGTTGTTTTCTCTAAAGCAGTGTTTCTCAATGTTTTTTGGGCCAGCTCTTCCCTATCCATTGTCCAGGTCCCTTACCGCCCCATCAAAGAAATTGTAAGCTACTTTGCACTGAATATTATTTTAGAGTTCTTATTACTATCACTATTGTTGATGTTTTGATTTTTATGGTTGTTCCTGTATTTATCATCAAAAGTAATTTCCCAGAGAACAAAAAAAAAAAATCCATGTGAATAGAAAATAGAAAACTCCTCCTCGGGCTGCCACCTTATCGTGGTGGAGGGGTTTGAGTGCCCCAATGATCCTAAGAGCTATGCTGTCGGGGGCTTCATGCCCCTGGTAGGGTCACCCAAGGCAGACAGGTCTTAGGGGAGGGACCAGACAAAGCGCAGCCCGAAGACCCCTATGATGACTACAAACGTTGGACCTAGTGTTCCCTCGCCCGGACGCGGGTCACCGGGGCCCCACTCTGGAGCCAGGCCTGGAGGTGGGGCATGTTGGCGAGCGCCTGGTGGCCGGGCTTTTACCCATGGAGCCCGGCCGGGCTCAGCCCGAAGAGGAAACATGGGTCCCTCTTCCAATGGGCTCACCACCTATGGGAAGGGCCACAGGGGTTGGGTGCATTGTGTGATGGGTGGTGGCCGAGGGAGGGGGTCCTGGCGGTCCGATCCTCAGTTACAGAAACTGGCCCTTGGGACGTGGAATGTCACCTCTCTGGTGGGGAAGGAACCGGAGCTGGTGTGTGAGGCTGAGAGGTTCCGGCTAGAAATAGTCGGTCTCGCCTCGACGCATGGCTCTGGTTCTGGAACCAGTCTCCTTGAGAGGGGCTGGATGTACTTCCACTCTGGAGTTGCCCACGGTGAGAGGTGTCGAGCAGGGGTGGGCATACTTGTTGCTCCCCATCTTGGTGCCTGTACGTTGGGGTTCACCCCAGTGAATGAGAGGGTAGCCTCCTTCCGCCTACGGGTGGGGGGACGGTTCTGACTGTTGTTTGTGCTTACGGGCCAAATGACAGTTCAGCTTACCCACCCTTTTTGGAGTCCTTAGAGTGGGTACTGGAGAGTGCCCCTCCTGGGGACTCCCTCGTTCTGCTGGGAGACTTCAACGCTCACGTGGGCAATGACAGTGAGACGTGGAGGGGCGTGGTTGGGAGGAACGCTCCCTCCGATCTGAACTCGAATGGTGTTCTGTTGCTGCACTTCTGTGCTCGTCACGGATTGTTCATAATGAACACCATGTTCAGACATAAGGGTGTCCATATGTGCACTTGGCACCAGGACACCCTAGGCCGCAGTTCGATGATCGATTTTGTCATCGTTTCGTCGGATCTGCGGCCGTATGTCTTGGACACTTGGGTGAAGAGAGGTGCGGAGTTGTCCACTGACCACTACCTGGTGGTGAGTTGGCTCCGGTGGTGGGGGAGGATGCCGAGGATGCCGGTCATACCTGGCAGGCCCAAACGTGTTGTGAGGGCTGCTGGGAACGTCTGGCAGAGTCCCCTGTGAGACGGAGCTTTAACTCCCATCTCCGGCAGAGCTTCGAACACGTCCCGGGGGAGGCGGGGGACATTGAGTCTGAGTGGACCATGTTCCGTGCCTCCATTGTCGAGGCGGCTCATCGGAGCTGTGGTCGCAAGGTTGTCGGTGCCTGTCGTGGTGGCAACCCTCCAACCCGTTGGTGGACACCTTCGGTGAGGGATGCTGTCAGGCTGAAGAAGGAGTCCTATCGGGCCCTTTTGGCCTGTGGGACTCCGGAAGCAGCTGATGGGTACCGGCAGGCGAAGCGGCGTGCGGCTCAGGTGGTTGCTGAGGCAAAACTCGGGCGTGGGAGGAGTTCGGAGAGACCATGGAGAAAGATTCGTATGGCTTCGAGGCGATTCTGGTCCACCATCCGGCGTCTCAGGAGGGGGAAGCAGTGTAGCACCAACACTGTTTACAGTGGGGGTGGTGTGCTGCTGACCTCGACTCGGGACGTTGTTGGTCGGTGGGCGGAGTACTTCGAAGACCTCCTCAATCCCACCAACATGCCTTCCATTGAGGAAGCTGAGCCTGAAGACTTTGGGTTGGGCTCTCCAATCTCTGAGGACGAGGTCGCCGAGGTAGTTAAAAAGCTCCTCGGTGTCAGGGCCCCGGGGGTGGATGAGATTCGCCCGGAGTATCTCAAGGCTCTGGATGTTGTAGGGTTGTGTTGGTTAACGCGACTCTGCAGTATCGCATGGACATCGGGGGCAGTTCCCCGGGATTGGCAGACTGAGGTGGTGGTCCCCCTGTTTAAAAAGGGGGATCGGAGAGTGTGCTCCAATTATAGAGGGATCACACTCTTAAGCCTCCCCGGCAAGGTCTATTCGGGGGTACTGGAGAGGAGGGTCCGTCGGATAGTCGAACCTCAGATTTTGGAAGAACAGTGTGGTTTTCGTCCTGGTCGTGGAACACTGGACCAGCTCTACCCCCTCAGTGGGGTCCTGGAGGGTGCATGGGAGTTCGCCCAACCGGTCTACATGTGTTTTGTGGACTTGGAGAAGGCGTTCGACCGTGTCCCTCGGGGTGCCCTATGGGGGGTTCTCCGGGAGTATGGGGTACCGGACCCTTTGATACGGGCTGTCAGGTCCCTGTATGACCGGTGTCAGAGTCTGGTCCGCATTGCCGGCAATAAGTCGGGCTCGTTCCCAGTGAGGGTTGGACTCCGCCAGGGCTGCCCTTTGTCACCGATTCTGTTCATTACTTTTATGGACAGAATTTCTAGGCCAGCCAAGGTGTTGAGGGGATCCGTTTTGGTGGCCTTAGGATTGCATCTCTGCTTTTTGCGGATGATGTGGTCCTGTTGGCTTCATCGGGACGTGATCTGCAGCTCTCGCTGGAGCGGTTCGCAGCCGAGTGTGAAGCGGCCAGGATGAGGATCAGTGCCTCCAAGTCTGAGACCATGGTCTTGAGTCGGAAAAGGGTAGAGTGCCTTCTCCGGGTCGAGGGAGATGTCCTGCCTCAAGTAGAGGAGTTCAAGTATCTCGGGATCTTGTTCACGAATGAGGGAAGAATGGAGCGTGAGATCGACAGGCGGATTGGTCCGCCGTGAAACGGGCCTTGGAAAAAACGAAGGTCCGAATTTACCGGTCGATCTACGTTCCTACCCTCATCTATGGTCATGAACTTTGGGTAATGACCGAAAGAACGAGATCGCGGATACAAGCGGCCGAAATGAGTTTTCTCCGTAGGGTGGCTGGGCTCTCCCTTAGAGATAGGGTGAGAAGCTCGGTCATCCGGGAGGGACTCAGAGTAGAGCCGCTGCTCCTCCACATCGAGAGGAGCCAGTTGAGGTGGCTCGGGCATCTAGTCAGGATGCCTCCTGGACGCCTCCCTGGTGAGGTGTTTCGGGCACGTCCCACCGGGAGGAGGCCCCGGGGAAGACCCAGGACACGCTGGAGGGACTACGTCTCTCGGCTGGCTTGGGAACGCCCCGGAGGAAGTGGCTGGGGAGAGGGAAGTCTGGGCCTCCCTTCTTAAGCTGCTACCCCCGCGACCCGACCCCAGATAAGCGGCAGAAGATGGATGGATGGATAGAAAATATTTTTACAAGTGTCTACAAAAATTTAATAAGTGGACATTCAAGTTAAAATTAGTAGGCCTAACAGCAGCTAATTAGAGTGGAAAAAATATTCTTGTTCTGCGCAATTTTCTGATGTTAGTTGCTAAATCTTGCACAAAATGACCAGATAAAAGATGTACAACAATACCAGTTTAAACTTTGATCTATTTGCAAAATGACAGTGCTCTGCAACATTAAAACATGGATAGAGCTGCAATTATGTCAGTCATAACTCTTCTTCTCTTCAGTGTTTCTGTCAGTTTCTGATGGTGCAACTCTGTGCTGCCTTCAAGAGAATGGGACATCTGTCCATTTTGATTTGCAACTCTGTGCTGCCTTCAAGAGAATGGGACATCTGTCCATTTTGATTTGCAAATTGCTTGCTATGGTATATTCTCTAGGAATAAAAGATTGAAATATTTCAAATTAGATCTAAAGAGAAGCTTTCTTTAGTACACTTCTTTTTGGAAAATACACAATTCACATTGTGTACAGTTTTGCACTTGAATTGTTATTGGCTCATTTTTCCAGGTTTTTCTAAGTTGCTTTCATCACAACATCCGTCCTTGGTTTTCTTCAGGTGCAACTAAAGAAGCTGATTGGTCCTCTCTGCGCAAAGCTCCAGCACCCTGGGCAGAAATGGAGTTTGAGAACATCATCCTAACTGTACCGTCACACATCATTCGTGACCTGGAGAATGTTGTGGAGGTGGAAAAACTCTGGAATGCCATCATGAAGGCTGTTGCAGATCTGGCAGTCATTCCACAAAAATATATCCACAAAGAACGCATTGTGGCTGATGTGCAGATTTCTGCAGGTAAGGAGGTAGGAAATGTTAAAAGAAGTTAAATCATTGTTGTATTGGCATAATTAGGATGAATAATTCTGCAGAAATTTCTTTTAATCTTGGCCAAGCAACTTAAAGTGACAAATCTAAGCAAATACTTAACATAAGGTGAACACAAATTGTATTTTTGATATTTAAGGTTTCCATATAAAATGAGTTAAAATATAATCCCTTTACGACACACAGTACACCATAGCAATGAAACTTGTAACAGAGTCATGCTATAATCAGCTTAAGGACTTCTTTTTGTCTAAATATGATTTGATTCAAAATAATTTAATTTAAGGTGCAGAAAGAAGACAACATTGTTGCTGAGGAAAGCAGCTGACTGAAAATGAGAAACATGTTGATTATTTTCTGATCTTAGTTGCACTGAAATTAGAACTAAATTATGTTTTCTCCTCCCAGGTTGGATGCATTCAGGCTATCCTATCATGATGCACTCATCCATAGGAGCTGAGCTGTTCAACCCACAAGATGCCCGGACCAAAGGTCTGTGGGGAGAAATTCATGAACTGGGGCACAACCAACAGAGAAGCCCCTGGGAGTTTCCACCACACACTACAGAGGCCACGTGCAACCTGTGGTCAGTGTATGTGCATGAGGAGGTGCTGGGACTTGACAGAGCAAAGGTGACTTAATATTTTTAGTTTGAGTATTTTAAATGTGAGTTTTATCCATTTATTTCTGACTATTTATGCCTCAATTAATCACATCCCCCAAATCACAGAGAAGAAGCAAGAACAGCGATTCAGGAATACTGTACAGCAGCAACCTTTTATTGTTGAACAATAAATATTCTTCACATCATACAGCAGTTTGCACTTTACTTTAGCAGATCAGACTTGTACTGAGTAGATAGAGATGTCTATAAGTTTGTTTCATTTACAGATTGTCAGATTGACATCAAATAATTTTATTTGATGTCAATCTATTGTCACGACAAGTAACATGGAAGACTTGATGAAGATATTTATGTTGCAAGTCTAGAATTGCCTTTAGACTCTATGTACATGTTGCAACAAACATGAATTTGGTAAACATCAAATGATATTTATCTAAGTCACAGAGTGAACTTTTGTTACCTTTATCTAAAATTAAGTCATTGTCTCTAATCCAGGCTCATCCCTCCGTCACTGCAGCCAGTCGAAAGCGCTCTGTAGAGGAATACATTAAAGGAGGCAAGAAGCTCAGCGACTGGAAGGTTTGGACCACCCTGGAGACATACCTGCAGGTCAGTGAATGAACATATAAAAGTAATTTAAAGAAAAAACAGTAAAGGTTTGGTCGAATGTTAGTCTTCCAGTAGGTGAATTGATAGTTTTGAATGATTGAATTGTGGATTCAAGGCAACAATTTTCAGCCTACTCTTTAATCGCAGAGAACAGGTTATTGAACTTATATGAACACAATCGATGGTATGGATGCTGATGTACAATAAAAAGCCCTTTTGGAATAAAAAGACAGAACAGTCACTGTGTTTATATCACATCTGCATAATCCTGTTTTCTTCATTGTAGCTCCAGGAAAAGTTTGGCTGGGATGCCTTTAAGAAGGTGTTTGCTGCGTACCATGACATGACCAACCATCCCAGTGACAATGAAGGGAAGATGAACCTGTATGCTGAGACTCTCTCCAGAGTCGTGAACATGAACCTGACTGGATTCTTCAAAGCCTGGGGATGGCCCATCCAAAAAGCCACTGAGGAGAAACTCTCCAACCTGCCTCTCTGGACCGATCACCCAATGACCTAACATGATCGCCTATAACTAAAACTCCCTGTGGGTCAAGTTTAAACTGTAACCTGCTTTAATTGATAATGATTGCTGAAGTTTGTCTTTTCTTCCTAGTATAATGCTATAATTATTGAATGATTACTGAAATGAATCATGATTTTTGTGGTGATTGATTTTAAAGATGATGTTAACAAGGAAATTTGATATTTTGCTGGAGAAAGTGGAAACACAAGAGAAGAGTTAGCTTAAAGAAGCTAATTAAAGCATCATAAAAAGCAGTTAATGATTCAGTTTGTAAACATGTTGGCCAATGACAGCATAACAAATATCACTGTTCATTATCTTTTGTTGTACTCATATATCGCAATTCTAATTTCTTTAAGTAATTACATTTAAAACCTTGGTGCCTTTATGTTTTCCAGTTCTGACTTGTAATGTCTTAATGGTTGTTTGTCACAACTGTTCTGCTAACCACAATAAAATTTTCTTTGCTGTTAAGATATTGTCTCAAGACATTACAAAGATTGATATTGCATTTTATTGTGTGGCTTTAACCCTTAACTGAAGAATGAAAAGAAAAATCTTAAGAAATGGCGTCTGAAAATGTAAAGTATAAAACTATTGAGCTTAATCAGGATGAATGTCTGCAGCAACTTAAACACATTCAACAAGTGGACTGATCTCCTTCAGATATGATTGTAATGATCATCTGGAATAATCAGCATTGAGTTGGAAGTTTCTCTGAACTCTTTGACCTGTGGTGTATTGATGGGGCTTTAGTTAACTTTAAAATGTCTGTATCAAGTCAGCAACAAGACAGCTCAAAAATGCTTTGCATCATGAAAACGTCATACAGTTATTAATTATGAAACAAACAGTAAACTTTACATCTTGTCAAATACATAAGAAATATGTCCAAAAAAATGTTACAGTAAAAATTATGATGACAGAGACTCATTTTAAAAAAGAAGTTTATTTCAGGGAGATCTGTGTAGCGATCTGGGGAAAATCAAAGTTGATAGAAGAATTACCCAAGAGCCATGAAGACAAGCTATCTGTCATAAACATTCAGCTGTACCATTTTTGACTTTTCTCACTACATGCAATTAATCTTGTCAACATAATTAAAACTCTATGGATTAAGAACAAGAAGTCGTATGTGAACAATGCGTCTGGAAAATATTCACAGTGTTTCACTTTTTTGACATTTTGTTATGTTTCGGCCTTATTCCACATTGCATTAAGTTAATCTCTTTCCAATAAATTCTACCCACATGCTTTGGGTTGTCCTGCTGAACGATTAACTTGCCACAGTTTTTCCACAATTAAGTCCATTTGTATAAAAACCTCAAAGATGATCAATAAAAACAGATCAATTTTGAGTTTCAAACAAAGCTGTAAATACTTCAATATGTGATTTTTTTCTATTAATTTAAAAAATACTCAAAGCTTTTATTCCACATTGTAATAACAGAGGACGTGTGTGTGATATTTTGAAGAAAGATATTAATTTAATAAGTAATAAGACTAACATAAAATGTGGAACACCTGAAGCAATGTGAAAACTTTATGGAGGCACTGTAAAAAGGCAGATGAGCAAATAAATTTAGTAAAACTATTTGGCAAAATAATGCCTTGGAAAAAAACAGTAAACTTCATACTTTGTTTTTCTGCAGTTTTTTGCATAAACCAAGACTCAAAAGACTTCAGGATGATCAAAACTAATCAATGAATCTGAGATAGTTACATTTGTTGTTACTGGTAGTGAACTTACTTTTGAGCTGGTTCTTCCAAAATAGGAACTTCAGACAGAAGAATTAGAGCTTCTTTTTTTACTCTGTTTTAGAGTAATTGATTTATTTTATGGAACGTTATGTAATTTGATAATATATAATTCAGAAAATTATTTGAGTAAAACACTGGAGTTAAATAAAATAGAGATGTAAAGATGCAGTCAGGATGCCTTTCCACTGGAGTTATCAATCCATGGAAAAGTTTTATGAAACGTCTGTGGATTGGCATCCAAAGCTAAAAGAACAGACAAGCCTGGAAGGAAAATTACAGACAAATAAGCAGAAACATGTGTTTCAACATGACCTCTAAGGTGTGAGACTCCACCTAAGAAAGAGAGTATGCCTTTAGAAAAAAAAAAACACAAAAAAAACTGAAATATCAGTGGCTCTACAAGCCTCAGTTACACATAAAAAAGAATTTTGCTGATTAACTTTGCATTATTTGGTTCATAATGATCATTTTAATGCAAAGGTCTATTAAAATTTTATTACAAATAGCCGATTAAAAGTATCAAGAGCAACAAAAATGCACACAAAAATGAAACATGGGAAATTAAACTAAACAACTGAGCAGGAGCTCAACTTTTTCTGCCTTCCTGGTTATGTATTTATTTAATTAGATAAAGCGTTTCTGAATTGAACTGATATAGGCCAGTATTAGCCCGGCAGCAGGTATTGAGACAGCAGAGACGGCAGAAAAGAAGTTCCTTGCTTCAAAGGTTCAAAGGTGTTTTTGTTGTTTTATCAATCTTTGCCATGTAGCTGCTTTTTGGATACTGTAAAGGGACCCAAAAATTAAGTTCTTCCAGCAACGATTAACATGTAATATTGCAATAAGTAAAACAATATAATTAAATCATATGTACATCCTAATATCATTTGTGTAAAACATCAATACATAATTTATCTATATCCTATGAGCACATTGGTCTTCCATTTGTTTTTTTTATCCAAGATACAATTACCCCTTCATGCCCCTTTCATAAAATCTTTGTTGCCACAAAAACCTAAATAACTTCTGAGATCTTTTGCCAAGATTTGATGTGTGCAAATAATTCAAAGTAAAAACAAAGTTTTGCATTATCCATGTTTTTATATTCTGCTCTCCTCTTTCCTACGTAACAAGTGCATGCAATATATACCCTTCTCTTCTTAATGTTATAAATAAAGGTGAAAATGCAGCAAAATTCTCCCAACTTGTAGCTAAATTACCTCAAACTAAAGCTTGTCTAAAGAAACTGGTCCTCAGAAACATGTCAGTGCTCAGAAACAATCAGCTCTTTGCAATTCAGACCATTGGATGATCAGTCCAAGCAGGGAGGCTGGATAGTTTCTGTTCAGTGGCCTGTTCGATAGGCCATCCCCAGGCTTTGAAGAATCCAGTCAGGTTCATGCTCACAGTCTGGGAGAATGTCTCTGCATACAGGTTCATCTTCCCTTTGTTGTCATTGGGAAAGTTGTTCATCTCGTGGTAGGCAGCAAATACTTTCTTAAAGGCATCCCAGCCAAACTTCTCCTGGAGCTACAAGAACAAACAGAGGCCTTTACTAACCCATTTAATGAGACCGAATGTGTTGATTATTTTTTATTAGGTAAAAACACATTTTTTAACATTGTCTTACCTGCATGTATGTCTCCAGGGCCACCCACATGCTCCAGCTGCTGAGCTGCTTGCCTCCTTGTATGTAGTCCTTGGCTCTTTTGTTTCGGTTTTCCAAAGTCATTGCTTCATGAGCCTGCAATAACCACAGTAAAATGAACTATGTAGCAGAACTTTGTAATTATAGATTAAATATTAAAATAGGAGTTGTTTACCAAATTTCATTCACAAAAAAAAAATAAATACAAAAAAAAAATAATAAAACAGTTTTAGGCACCGTGTTCTTTTACCTTGTCCCGTTTGATCCCAAACACCTCTTCATGCACGTACACTGACCACAGGTTGCATGTGCACTCTGTGGTGTGTGGAGGAAACTCCCAACAGCCTCGCTGTTGGTTGTGTCCGAGCTCATGGATGGGACCCCAAATGCCATTGGTCTTCACATGGTTCACATCCACCAACTCAGGTGCAGAACACCTTTGTGCCATTATAGGATAACCTGCATGCATAAATCCTGAGCAAAAAATAAAATCCTTATAAAAGCATGGAGCACTGCAGCACTGCTTGGTAGATTCATCAGGACAAAGAATGATGTGTGAAATTAGGAGAATACCAACCGTGTGAAATTTGAACGTCTGCTACAAAACGCTCTTTCCGTGGAAATTTGTGGGATTTGGCAGCCAGGTCAGCGATGGCCTTCATGATGTCATTCCAGAGGACCGCCAGCTTATCGGGATGATCAAGACATCTGACGACATCAGAGGGAACAGTGAGGATGATGTTGTCAAATTCCAACTCCGCCCAAGGTGAAGGAGCCATACACAACAACGACCATTCAGCTTGAGTCGTAACACCTAAAATGAAAAAAAAAACAAAAAACAAAAAGGTCTATTAAAACAGAGGAATTAAGTAACACACTTCATTCAATCAATTTAGCAAAACTGTCCCAGAAGTTGGAGCTGGTATTGATATCATATCTCTAGTTGCAAATCAGAAAGAATAATGTAATTTTTCTTTTGCTTTCTTGCTATCTCACATTAGCAGTAGGAGCGGATTTATATATCTATCTCCATTTTATGTGTTCAAACACTAGAGGAACAGTTGTGTCACAGCATCAACATTGGGTATAAAGCCTGGGGCTGCTTGGCTTATGCCAATGTTTCCAGCTGAAATTCTGGTTGAGGGGAGCAATCTTATTAAATCCTAAAAGGAAACCTGAGAAATATGACTGCTGCTAAGTACAAAGAAACTCAGCAGAAACATATAAAATGCACTACAACAAGGAGAGTGTAGCCTGGAACAGAAGATAATGACTGCCGATTATTAATAGGTTTTGTTTTTGACCAGAAAAAGTTAAATAATAGGTTAAAAGGATATTTAGCTGCTTAGTGGCAAAACAGAAAAAGTAACAATAGAGACTCTAACTTATCTAACATTGGGTGAGATTTGTGAAAATAAATGGCTCTAGCAGAGTCAGGTCACACACTGGGGGCCATCAGTGCGTGAAAGTAAGATGGCATTTATTTTCATATTTCTATGTCAGAACAAAAACCTCTGCTGACGTTCATCAAACTTTTTATTAAGTTAAAAAAAATGTCCATCCATCCATCCATCTTCTGCCGCTTATCCGGGGTCGGGTCGCGGGGGTAGCAGCTTAAGAAGGGAGGCCCAGACTTCCCTCTCCCCAGCCACTTCCTCCAGCTCCTCCGGGGGAATCCCGAGGCGTTCCCAAGCCAGCCGAGAGACGTAGTCCCTCCAGCGTGTCCTGGGTCTTCCCCGGGGCCTCCTCCGGGTGGGACGTGCCCGAAACACCTCACCAGGGAGGCGTCCAGGAGGCATCCTGACCAGATGCCCGAGCCACCTCAACTGGCTCCTCTCGATGTGGAGGAGCAGCGGCTCTACTCCGAGTCCCTCCCGTATGACCGAGCTTCTCACCCTATCTCTAAGGGAGAGCCCAGCCACCCTACGGAGAAAACCCATTTCAGTCGCTTGTATCCGCGATCTCGTTCTTTCGGTCATTACCCAAAGCTCATGACCATAGATGAGGGTAGGAACGTAGATCGACCGGTAAATTGAGAGCTTCGCTTTTTGACTCAGCTCTCTCTTCACCACGACGGACCGGTACAGCGCCCGTTTCACGGCGGACGCTGCACCAATCCGCCTGTCGATCTCACGCTCCCTTCTTCCCTCATTCGTGAACAAGATCCCAAGATACTTGAACTCCTCCACTGGGGGCAGGACATCTCCCTCGACCCGGAGAAGGCACTCTACCCTTTTCCGACTCAAGACCATGGTCTCAGACTTGGAGGCACTGATCCTCATCCCGGCCGCTTCACACTCGGCTGCGAACCGCTCCAGCGAGAGCTGAAGATCACGTCCCGATGAAGCCAATAGGACCACATCATCCGCAAAAAGCAGAGATGCGATCCTAAGGCCACCAAAACGGATCCCCTCAACACCCTGGCTGCGCCTAGAAATTCTGTCCATAAAAGTAATGAACAGAATCGGTGACAATGTATTTACCATAATTATGAGTTTCTATTTGAACTTCCCCCATCTTATGAAAAGCATTAGCTTAAAGTAAAGGTCGATGGAAAAGTAAGTGCAGACACATTCACAGTTTGATGTGAAGAAAAGTGAAACTTTCGGATTTGTATATTAACCTCTGTTTGCTTTTACCCAACCAAGGTAGAGCTTGCATTTATAAAGTAAACTATAAATGGACTTCCTCTAATAAACCCAGCTTATAAAGTTATTTTCTAGTCTTACCAACCACTCAAAACATTTTCTAAATAGAGCCCCAGTCACAGCACGCAAACATCCAAAGACAATTATGTAGATTGGTACCCATCTTTTTTTTACATTACCACTATGATATGAAAGCTAATTTGTTGCAGATGTAATTTACAGGAACACTGGACAGAAAGCAGCATGCATTTAAAACTTTGAGAGGGTTGCTGGTCAGCCAGGTCTAAAAAGTACAACCTAGAAGAAACATTTCTCCTGAATTAATTTTCTTCACTGGACAATTCATGGTAGACTGTAAATCTTATTTTTAAGAGCACACTAAAGCCTTTGCCATCACTACTTTTGTTTGGTAATTGATTTGAACCTCCAATGCATGACATCAATGCTAAATCTGTAACTGAACACCTACTGACTACATCAGAATAGTCTTTGGTTTAGGCATCCCACAGTTTGTACCACCACACTCACCTGATTTATAATAGGGTGCAGGAACAGCCATTTGTACAACAACCTGCAATCCCTCTGCCTGTGTGTTGGGTGGGGCCACAAGGTAAATGAGCCCTCCCCAAAGGTTCGACACCTGGATCATCTCAGAGTTGGCAGGAAAGCGTACGTGGACACATGGAGCTCTCTTCAACTCTGCGGCATTCAGATGATCTGTTTGACAGCCTATCTGAATCTGAGGGTATAATAAAGCACAAGTTAAAGCTTTGGGAGGATGTGTCATAGCTTCATTCAAGCCCCTTTCTTATTTTAGCATGAGCAAGGAATAATTGCAACCATATGTGCAATCATGTCATATTAAATTGTTCTGTGTTACTACAGCAACAGATTTTATGTATAGTACCTGCCATCCTTTGTTGACAATATCTGCTGGTATGGCCACATATGTCTTCATACCAGGAGAAAGGTAGAGACCTGTGCTGATCCACTCCTCTCCTCCTGATAAATACACACAAACAGAAAAGGTCAAAGTTACCAATATCCATTTTAGTGTTTATTAAAAAACTGCATGCACTTTTCACAGATAAAATCAAAAAAGGGTTTTCAAAACAAAAAACAGCAAAGAAATTACCTCATTTGACCATGTGAGTAAGCTAGCGCTGCAATGGATAATTGTATTGTGTGATGAATATATTGAACTGCAGTAATCAATACAAGATGGAATGAAAGATTGAACCAGCATCTCCATATCTGCTACCTCCTAACCTTCTGGTGTTTCACAGTACATCTGAAGTAAAGCTTATATCATATGCATAGAAATTACATAACATATTGAAGGAGGGTATAGTACTACCCAACGGCAACATTTACAGGATAACATGATTTTCAAATTACCTCTGGTACAGGTCTCAGAGAATTAAATACGATGGTTTGTGTTGCTATTACGGTCCAAGAGGAGGTGCCACAAAACTCTGTGTTAGGTCTCCATCTGTTTATTATTATTATTAGAATTTACTTTAACAATTTCAGTCTAACTTTGACAGATGCAAAGTTGTATCTTTTTGCTGATGAGACAGTCAAAGTTGCAGGACAACTGTTGTCCAAGCCAGTGATTCTCATAAACAAAACTGATCAAATTTATATAATGAACTTGTGGAACTATCCCCCCCCCAAAAAAAACAACACACACACACCTGCTGTACTGACATCAATTTTGACCTTGTGATTGTGGACAACTGGCAGCAGAGGATTGTCCTTGATGAGGTACGGCAGGAGGTCGTCTGGATGTGGACAAACCTTGTAAACCTCTGCCCCAATGTTGAGCAGAAGGTGGTCTTTGGGATTTTTGACAGGGCAGTTCTCATTCACCTTGGTCGTGGAAATAATAATAAAAGTGAAATATTATTGCATTAAACAATAAACCAAGTCAGAGATAACTTGGTTTAAGTTTAAAAACATTTTTAGTGTGTTTGTTTCTTCTCACCTGTGGCATGCCTGACTTTTTTAAGATGTCTGTGAGTGTTGCCACCACCAGAGAGTAGTGACAGGAGTCATGAGCTTTCATGTTCAAGTAGGTAGAGAGGTCGCTGCCCAGCTTTTTGAGGAGTTCCTCCTCGTCTTTACTGAGTTCATCCTGCACAGTTACATGCTTTGCAAAGCGGTGCAAAAGATGCCGGAAATGGTAGGTATCTTTGATGGTCTGGCTGGGATCCGGAGCCTTGTATGAACCTGCTGAAATAGTTGACCCCAGCAGGCTCAGCCCCATTTGGTTTAGGATTTTGTTCCCTGCAAAACATTCAATGGTCAGACGTACACAGGGCAACACAAGACAAACAAGCAGCAATGCATACGTTTTTTGGACTTTGTGAAAGAGATCCTCATGGATGAAGAAAACCTCCAAACTCCCTGAAAAAGAGGAAACTCCACCACAGCTCAGCTCAGTTCAGTAAGATTTGCTTATGACTCTTCTAATATCTGCAATGAAACTTGCAATTCCACTACTGTCCTCATGGTGTCCTTAAAACAAATTTAAATTTCCCTGACACATTGGTTTCAAAACAATAGTCATCAATCAGTCACGATTAAGTCCTTGTCTGAGTTTCAACAGTAATTTCACTGTAATTTAATGCAATTATTTCACCAGCCTCCCAAATTTTCCTTTTTTTTGTCTCAGAATTAACAGATTTTAACATTTAAATCCATTTAATTAGTTCCGAAGTCAAATTTGGTCCAGCCACCTATAATACCCTACCAGTTGGAGTACCAGACATTAAATACAATATAAAATATTAAACAATGACCATTCCCAGAGCAGATTCAGAATTTTGTCTGTCCTGTCCTCATGGCTGATTCATAATCTCACCCTGAAAATATTTGAAAAATATGACCTACAATCTCAGGACATTTCTTCAAGAAACAAAAATCTAAAGAGGAAGGAATAAATAAATTTTACTGAAGCACTTTCAACATTTCTACTTTTTTAGTTTCGTTAATTTGTGGCAATGCACATTTAATTAATAATCCATGACTGTTATCCTGCAATGACGGTATAAAGTATTACAAGCCATGTCTATTAGCCACTCTTCAAAATAGAAAACATGACAGAACATAGTATTCAAGTAAAGTAGCCGTCACTGATGTTCTTAAGTCTGGAAAAAAAGACAAAAACACATTCTTGAATTCTCCCTCAATTTAAAACTTTTTTTTTATGTGTGACAAAATGGTATTTGATAAATATTAACAAGATGTTATTTTGAGGCTTTGCCAATTAAGGTGTAAGCTGCTGCATATGCAGAAAGCAGAAAAGTGCTTGGCATTTATTCATGATGTTTTATAATAATTTATTCAGGTTTATTACCTCCAAATTCTGTCATTGGGTTTTCTCCACAATGGGTCTGTGCCCAATACCAGGCATGTCCTCCAATCAGAAGACCTCCTCCTTCTGCTACAAAGTTCTTGATCTCTTCCAAGTGGCTTTGGGGGTTTGATGGAGACACAAACACACTCAGGTCTTTCTTAAAGCCCGTATTCTCCATTTGTAAGCCTGAGTTGGTAGCTACATCAATCCCATTTCTCAGTGCTACTCCAACAACGCCCCTTCGGCCTTCATCAAGCCAGTGAAAGGCATTCTTCCAAAACTGAGAATTTGTCTGGGTGTTGGGAGTTGAAAGAAACAGAAACAGAAAAAAAGTTAACCAGAGATGTTCTGATAAACCTGACAAAGTTTCAACACAATTATCTCATTAACTTTACCTCAGCACTCAGAACTGCTTCATGTCCAGCAACGATGACCCGACCCTGGCCATAATAGGCTCCAGCCAAAAATGCCTGCCCACCATTTGCTACACCAATAGGAAATGCTAATGGGCCATGGACCATAACTTCTGACGCTAGTGCACCATTTGGAACGGCGAGCTCTGAAACACCATGAAGTAAGAACTGCAAGTCGTCCTCAAAATCCTTCCCTACTCTGTATTTGAAAAGCGGAGTGTAAAGAAGAGTTATTCAAAATGAAAAACAGAATTGGAGCTAATATTTATGTCAGATTCAGAAAGGTGTCAGCAGTGAACCAGTTCAATACTAAATAAAGGGTTGTTGACTCTGAATTTTGGTCGAAAACATATTAACATAAATGCAACTGCATAACATTTGGTTCTACTTTTAAATTGAGTGATAAAAAAAATAAGTCATCAAATGCCTCAGTAAAACTCAAATATTTTCTAATCTCTTAAGAAACAAATGATAGTGAATATTACAGTCTTAAAGACAAACTGAAAGCAAAACATTTTATTCAGACCTTTTGGGCTAAAAATAATAAATAAATAAATTAGAAGAAAAGGAATGCATGCTCACACTACAGCCATGTAGGAGGATGGGATCTGTGGGTAGACTGGGAGGTTTTCCACTTCTGCTGGATTCTTAGAGAAGTAGATCCCTGCAACCCCAGACACCTTGTTTCCATCAAAGTGATGCAGTGTATTCTCCTTAGGGTGATCTGCAGCCCAGCTCCACGCCTGGCCGGCTATCATCACCCCTCCTCCAGCTTTCATAAAAGCCACCAAGTCTTTCGGGTCAGCACCAACGCTGTATGCATCCGTTACATACACACCTGCCTTCAGATTGCCATTAAAGGCCCCCACCACTTGTGCTTCGAAGGTGGACTTGCTGAGGTTGTTGTTGACCACCTTGACGCTATTGTGCACAAATACAGAAGGGTCACCTGATCCATCACCCCACAGCCAGATCAGGGCGTTCTCCACCAGAGCAGGAAAGGCAGTCAGGTAGCCTTCATGACCCAGAACAACAATCCTCCCAGCACCATACAGAGAAGCAGCTATCAGGACCTGACCTGTGCTGTTCATGGCTAAAGGAAAGGCATGGTCTCCGATCAGCAGCAGGTCGCTGGGGACATAGGGGCCATGAAAGTCCAGCTCCTTCACTCCTTTCATGAGAGACAAGTAGGCTGCCTCGTGGTTGATTTGGCAGGTTGTGTTAGACATGACGGGATCTAGTTATACTTGATCAGTGAAGAAAATCAAGGATAATCTCCAGCGATGCCTTGAGTTCAATTAGTCAACAGCTAGTTTAACAGCTGCTCTTGCTTGATGGATGAGTGCAGTTTGAGGCCTACAGGAAGAAAAATGATTAAAATACAAAACAATACTGATGGAACTTGTGACAACTGAGTTAAAACGCAAACATGTAAATCCACAAAAACAAAAACTATAAAGACACATCATTGTAATCACAATTTACCTGAAAGTTACATGTATCCCCTCTTAAGCAGATGGGTGCTTCACCAACCACCAGCTTCCCGCACAGTGGCAAGAGTAAGCATCTGCAGCAAAACAATAAGGCAGGACAAACATAAAAGGAGCCACCCAGGATAAGACTTCTAGTAAGACTCGTTTATCATGTGGGAGTAACGAATATTTGAGGCAGATGAAAAAGCTTGGCACGCCCTGTACATAAGCTTTTTGTCTTTTTCAAATAAACATAAACGCATTTGGAAGAGCTGTTTGAAGATACTTAATTCAATATTCGCACACACAACACACGGGTCTTTAAAAATCAAATCAATTAAGTTTTCTGTCTGTTTCTTTTATTCCCTGTTTCCCCATTTGACTACGTGGAGGAGAGTTCAATGACCCGTAAAGTATTTCGACTATTTCAATGCGTGTGTACACCTACGTGAAGCTGACACCCCATCTACGTCAAAAAATCCAGCAAACAGTCTGATTGGTTAGTGCTCGGTTTGTGCAGGTTTGTGCAGTTGAAATTTTCGTTTGTGCAGCTTTGGTTTTCGAGATATTAAAAGTTATATTTTTGGCCGATGACGTCACCAGCACCCCATATCGCTCCAAAACAAACCAAAGTGGGCTGGTTCGTTGGTGCTCCGTTTGTGCCGTTAAAACAAACGCAGCAAAGTTGTTTTCAATTTGGATTTTGGCTCTTCCAATATCCGGTGTGAGCGGCGTCTAGCTCAAGGTTGATCCGATTCATGAACGCTAATTTCGGCCAGCCATATAGGTCTCCCCCTTCCTCAAGGTGTCGGAGATTCACTCAGGGAGAGTCAACAAATTTTACATCCAAACTCTCCTGAGAAACTAATGGAAATAGATTTCTTGCCCAACTGACACAAAATTCATGCTGTTACACGAGACACACTGTTCTCTAGTGAACTTTTAGTCATACGCAATAGATTCAGTAATTGTAATCTTAAAAATGATATTTTTTTTTCTTCAATAGCTTACAAGTGATGTTCCCTATTGACTCAAAATCAATTGAAACTGTTCCTGACTCGTGACAAGGAGTACTCCAATTTTTATTACATTTGAACCTTTTTGATATTGTTTTAGGATTTTTTTTGGTCAAAATTCAGTATTTTCCTTCTATCGCTTCTGGGTCTGTGAGAAAGTCCAGACAGACAGCAAGAACCAGGCCCAGAGAAGACCCAGGGCCCAGCCAAGATCCAGGTCCAGTCGGATCCAGAGGCCAGCAGATTGCTTGACAAGTTGTGGGAGTTGGGAGCAGAGATCTGTGGGGGCCAACCGGCTCCATGACTTGGGGAGGCCCAGGCTGAAGGAGCACACACTGGGAGATCATCTTGGGCTGCTGCTCATTATTCCCTAGACAGTCATTTTTAATAAATGCCTTGCAAGGGCCGAAAAAATATTCTGGTTGTCGTGTCCTCCTTTTTTTTTTTTTTTTTTTTTTTGTTGCGGCCATCTGAGCCAAGCTGTAACACTCATTATGATGGCCAAACCCACGGCCACACTCTGTAGTACATACATCTTTCTATGCATAATTAATTTTTTAATAAAGACAAAACAACACTTTAGTTTTAGTAAAACATTTATTAGTTGATTGTGATACATTTGTTACATTTGTTATCGTCTACATTTAATTCACAGATGTATTTATATCAACTTAAAGTTAATTTTATCTGCTTAAGATTAACTCTGTTTTCCTGCCAGTACTTACCTGCCTTGGAGTAGCCAGACAAAAGATGGAGCCAGGGCTCAGCAGGTTTATATGCTGATTGGACTGAACCACGAGTTCAGTGGTGATACAGTTTATCCAAAACTTAGATGTACGTTATTTGTTGTGCATGACATGGAAGCTATTGAAGACCTTTTTAAGATTACAATTACTGAATCTATTGCGTATGACTAAAAGTTCACTAGAGAACAGTGTGTCTCGTGTAACAGCATGAATTTTGTGTCAGTTGGGCAAGAAATCTATTTCCATTAGTTTCTCAGGAGAGTTTGGATGTAAAATTTGTTGACTCTCCCTGAGTGAATCTCCGACACCTTGAGGAAGGGGGAGACCTATATGGCTGGCCGAAATTAGCGTTCATGAATCGGATAAACCTCGAGCTAGACGCCGCTCACACCGGATATTGGAAGAGCCAAAATCCAAATTGAAAACAACTTTGCTGCGTTTGTTTTAACGGCACAAACCTGCACAAACGGAGCACTAACGATCCAGACCACTTTGGTTTGTTTTGGAGCGATATGGGGTGCTGGTGACGTCATCGGCCAAAAATATAACTTTTAATATCTCGAAAACCAAAGCTGCACAAACGACAATTTTAACGGCACAAACCTGCACAAACGGAGCACTAACCAATCAGACTGTTTGCTGGATTTTTTGACGTAGATGGGGTGTCAGCTTCACGTAGGTCGTAACTCTGTACTTGTTTACATGATTTAAAAAGAGGTAGTCATAAATAGTGGTAAAACTTACATTTCGTGTTGCGTTTCACCAAGTCATTGCGAACCTACACGAGCCTATTTTAAAGAGCGGCCGCAAACACGGAAGACTCATAAAGACTCGGCTTGACTCACCAGCGCCAAGAAAGCAAAAGAAATAACGCTATGTTTATCTTCCTTCCTGCTCTAAAATAGTTGGCAACAGCTAAAAGCTGCTACAGAAATAAAACTTAAATTCCATGTTGTGTATAACTTGTCGGTCATTGCGGAACACTAAAAACATAAAGCACGTTTCTACACGAGCCGAGTTGACAGACGCACCTCCTGCAAAACTAGCATGCAACTAAACAAATCACAATTTTTGCAGATTTTAAATAGGGATTTTTTTTTTCAGTTTAATTTTCTTAGCCTCAACACATCTTTTAAATAGACCTAGAAACGCCTAAAAGAAAAAGGGTGTAAAAGAACGACCTATGTTTGCCTTCCTTGTTGCTCTAAATAGTTAGTAAAAGTAGCTGAAAGATGTCGTGTGCTCTGGTTGGACCCTCTGGGATCCGGATTCCACTGGAGGACGGACGGGCTGTGATTCTGGGCCGGGGTCCGGACACTGGGGTGGCCGACAAGAAATGCTCCAGGCACCAGGGTGAGGCAGAGAGAAACTCAATAACAATGCACTATTGGACTTAATGCCAGATATATGTATTAATGCATTTATTGCTCTATATTGGTCTAATATCTATATCAGTAGGGTGCAAACAGGAGAGGAAATGTCCATCCAAGAAGAATATAACATATTTTAATATAATGTGATCTTATTCACTGTATTTTTGGCTTTGCCTGTCATGTTAGTTACTAAAGGGAATCTGAAAGACTAAGTACCTTGTATAATGGGTGAAATGGATCCTGTTAGTAGTTTGGGGATTTCTTTGGTATTTTAAAGATCCACATTATCTTTAAATAAAATGAAAGTGAATGTATGTGCTTTGATCTGAAAAACAGCCTAAATCAAAGGAGATTTATTTGGAAATATGTCTTTAAGTTTATGGAAATTTAAAGATTATCTGATGCTTATTATGAGATTAAAAGCGATCTTATTTCAAACGTGTTTTTCAAATATAATTATTTTTAGATTGATCTTGGTGCCATAAGGCTAAAAGAAATTTAGGCTCCTGCTGTCTGCATTGAAAGGGAATAAACTGCTCAGAATTAAGAAAAACAGGCTCTGTTCAGCGCAAAAATAATTTCCTATGAACTAGTCAACATTTGACCTGAAGTTTTCCAGTGGTATGGCAAAACATGTTTTTATTCTGCCTTTGCAACACCCCTGTATTGATTGTTAAATATGGATCTGTGCATGGAGGATTGCATTATGTCTGCAGAGTTTTAAATCAGTGTTACTACTTAAATATTAAACTTGAGGGAAACTGCCAAATCAGTCCATGAACTGTTGTTTTCCGCTAGTTTCTGTTAAACCTGAAAAAAAAAAGTTAAATACTGATAGCTGAAAAACAATATTCTCCTCTCTTTCATGTGTGTTTTGCTTTAATATGTGCCCTCTCTGTGACTCATTGTACCCATGTTTGAGTAAGCCACACATATTATATTGCCTCCTCTGTGATCATGTACCGTATCGATTTTAACAGGCCTTGTGTTTGTTTCAGTGAAGGTGGTGGCTTGTTATGCAGAACAGGATGTGGTTGTTACTCAGGTATGCGAACACACCCACCCAAAGAGGTGTTATAATTATCAATAATTAAACAAAGTGTTACCTTGGAGATTCTCCAGTCAATTGTCCACATGTGCCATATTTTTGCAGCTTGGGCCAAATCCCAGTTTCCTAAATGGTGAGAAGCTGGGTCGGGGTCAGTCAGGTAAACTTACCCATGGAGGCACCCTGTACCTGGTCAACCAGAGCCACCCGTTTACACTGGACGTCTCTCTAAGCTCAGCTTGCAGCATCACACAGAGGAACCTGAAAGCCTCAGATAAGACAAAAGGGGGTAGAAACAGGAAGGAGGCTGAATCCAGTCCGACTCTGAAACGCAGTATTAAGGACTTCTTTTCCATCTCTCCCTCTAAGGTAAAACTTTTTTTTTTGTGCGTCTTAGCAATTTATGTTGCACCACAAAAAAAAGTATATGATTGTGAAAGTGATTATATGTATATTTTTTGTTCAGGCTTCTAAAAGGAAGCTAAACACAGAGAGGGACCGGCTTGAGGTGAAGCGACAGAAATTAGATGAGGAGGATGAGGAGGATGAGGAGGAGAGACTTGCTGAAGAAAAGCTAAAGGAGCTGCAGGAGTTTGCAGAAAGGAACATGGCAGAGGAGAAAAAACACACCCATTCTTCCCCATCTTCATCTCCAGCAAAGACTTGTGTGAAGAGCAGCTGGCAGCAGACAGGAAACCTCATGTTTTACACAGCTGCAGGAGTGAAAGCGAGCAACAAGGTGGGGAACAGTTCCTTTTTGGAACAATACATAATATTTACTGGTATGTTTGTGCTATGTACCACTAAACTTGTTTTATACACTTGTTTGCTTTCAGATTGCTGGGTTTGATATTGATGGATGTATTATCACCACCAAATCTGGAAAAGTCTTTCCAACTGCACCTGATGACTGGAAGTATGTTCATTCTCCTCCATGTGTTCTTTGATAATTGTTTCTCTTTTATTTTCTCATTGTGTGAATTTTCTAGGATTCTGTACCCTGAGATTCAGCCCAGGCTGGCCAGCTTGCTCAAAAAAGGCTATAAGGTGTGAAGGACTAAAACTTCTGCACTGGTCGACTTTAGCAGAATAAAACTAGTGGAGTGGTGTTGGACTTTACATGCTTGTGTATGCTGTTGCAGGTTGTTTTCTTCACCAACCAGCTGGGGATCGCTAGGGGCAAACTGATACCAGAGGTGTTCAAGTCTAAAGTGGAGGACATCCTCACCACGCTGCAGCTGCCTGTGCAGGTTGGTCCCAGGTTCTCAGCATAGATTCCTTCAGCATCAAGCAGCGACTGATCTCCTGTTCCACGCTTCAGGTGTTTGTCGCCAGCGGCCCTGGTGTCTACAGGAAACCCGTGGTGGGAATGTGGAATCACCTGTGTGAGAACGTGAGTGCACACCTGTCACACCTGATATAAAGCAGCTTCACCACCAGAAACCAAACAAAGAATCAATAAAGATTTTGTTGCATGGCGTCTCTGATGTGTTTTCTGCCCAGGCTAATGATGGGGTGGCTGTCGACAAGACCCAGAGTTTTTATGTAGGAGGTAAGTCAAAGCTTAGCTGTGTGACTTTGATGTCGATGTAATAAATATTCTCTTTTTTAAGTTTCTGTTTGATTTCAAACATAGAAACCTCCATTGCTTAACCAAATCATGTGTCAGTTGAATTTGTAGCAGACCATATCATGTGGGTTGACAAATCCAAATGGCATCTTGACCTTTTCCCTGTGTCCAGATGCTGCAGGAAGGCCGGAGAACTGGGCTCCGGGCAAGAAGAAGAAGGATTTCTCCTGCAGTGACAGATTGGTAAGAGCTTCAATGTCCCTACTGCTGCCTTCTAAACAATCTTTCTTGTCCTTCCCATCTTTTGTCCTCTCATTCCCTCTCTCTCTTTCTCTCTTTCATGTTTCTTTTTTATGTCCTTCTCTCATGTTTGTCTCTGGTTTCTGCTGGTTCCATGTTGAAAGCTCAGTGTAGAAATATATGCTCTAATTTTTCTTTTTTGCTTGATTGTAGAAGGTGGCATCTGGAAAATTTAGGAATTTTTTCATGGAAACATGTGGGAACTTTATCCTCCTGTACCTCCCTGTCTCCACCAAGTCGTTAACATCGTGTTTGATGTCAGTGAATAGATTAGTGGAGCTCAAAGCTTTTTTCTTTGGGTTGTTGCAGTTTGCGCTGAACATTGGGCTTCAGTTCTACACGCCAGAAGAATACTTTTTAGGATGGAAGAGCGCCCCCTACAGCTTGCCTGACTTTGACCCTGTAAGTAGAGCTGAGTTCTGAATCCTCTTTTTGGTGTCACAGATGTTTTTCTGATTCATCACTCCTGAGTCATTCCTTCTGCTGTGCTTTATTCTGACTCAGCATAAAACCAATCAGGGAACCTGTGAAGCCCTAATTATGTTAAAAGGGAATGACCAATATGTTTTATAAAAATTGTATTAAAATCCAAGGTTGACAAGCCTCTGCTGTATAGATATGTAATATAATCTGTGTGTATCTTAATCGTTGTCTTTCATTCTGAATTAGCGGAAGCTCGACTCTAGCAGCAGATTGTTCGACCCGCCGTCCGCCTCCCTCACCTGCAACAAGACAGAAGTTATTGTTGCCGTGGGTTTCCCTGCAGGTACTGTCTGGAGGGGCAAGTCGCCTTTCTGGTTTGTCTGTCCACCAACACCCTGATATCCTTTTTTTGTCTTCTCTTTCCAGCTGGTAAATCCACATTCTTCCACACCCACATTGTTCCAAAGGGCTACGTCTATGTCAACAGGGCGAGTAGATCTTGAATATTTCAGCTCAGCTAACTGAGTGAGTCTCATTGTGTTGGTTTTTAGTTCATTAGAATGCGTTTCTACTCCCATCCGCATCAGGACACGCTTGGCTCCTGGCAGAACTGCGTGTCGGCGTGTGACCGAGCTCTGAAGGAGGGCCGCAGCGTCGCCGTGGACAACACCAACCCAGATCCAGAGTCTCGCAAACGGTAGCTCTGTTGCAGTACCTCCCATGTGTTTTGTCTCTGTTTGTTTGGGTGGGTGTGCCGTTTTTATGTTTGTTTTATGATCTCGATCCACTTCACTTTATGTAAACAGTCTGCAGGAGAATCATGTCACAAATGTAAGTGACATTTAACACAAACAGATTAGTTCATGTTTGCTCTATAATATAATTCAAGTCACTTTTCTCATGATTGATGCTTTCAGGTGTTAATTATTATTCAGTAACAAATCTCTGCAGTCTGCATTAAAACATTAAAGGTGACCTATTATGATTCATTGACAAAGTTAGAATAGGTCTATGCCCAACATAAAACATGTTCATTCTATTTTTTTGTACACAATCAGTCTTATATTATGAGAATAAACTGACCTGTGTGGGGGTTTCTGCAGATACTTGGACGTGGCCAAGGCAGCAGGAGTGTCCTGTCGCTGTTTCTTCTTCACTGCCACGTTGGAGCAAGCCAAGCACAATAACAGAGTATGACCAACTTTACACATCCCCTTTTTCTTTTCTAAACACATGGCTCAGTTTTTTCCTGGTTGTGAGGAACCTTGACTGTTTTTACTGTTGTCCTCAGTTCCGTGAAATGGCTCCATCCAACAGCAAACACGCTAAGGTCAACGACATGGTTTTCCACAGCTACAAGTGAGTGAAACTGACCTGCAATGGCGGCCTTGGTCATGTTGCTCAACCTTTTTCTCGAGCCAAAAGGCGCATTCTTACTGTCAGCTCATGTGGACTGAAATTACTATTTTATTCAATGTTCTTGCTCAAATTGTGTCCTTTTTGCTAAATTTGTTTTATTAAATTTTTTTTGTGTATTTAAAAATTTTGTTTTATGAATTAACTGATGTGATCTGTGTTTTGTTTCTGGACAGGAAAAGTTTTGTGGCTCCAAATCTCTCTGAGGGGTTCGCTGAGATCCTTCAAATCCACTTTGTTCCTCACTTCAAGGACAGACAGTCTGAAACTCTGTTCAGGCAGTTCTCTGAGGGGTGACCAGACTCCTGCGGCCGGTTCTGACAGCGATGGACAACAGATGGGACCTCAGGGAAGACACTGGGATAGACCTGCAGCTGATAAACAGTCTGCTGTGAGCTTATTTAGCTCACATACTAAGCTATTGAAGCGATACTTTAAGCAGCAGTGATGTCAAGTAGATTAGCTCAGGTCATTTTATTGACATAATATTGCAAGAAGCATTTTAACATAACAGAGACACTGTATTGCCTATATGTGGAGTCTAGAAATAAACTGGTAAAATGTAAGAACAGAAGTAGATTTTTTTTAACTTCCATTGCTCCAAATTCATTATTTCCACTGGACAATAGTACTTCTCACCTGAATAGTGGTGTGATTAATGATATCATGTACTGACAAAAAAAGTCTTAGTTTCTTTTGGATTGAAAGGTTTGCATCTCAAAATGTTCAGAGTACAGAAACATTAACACTCAAAATAAAGTTTGCATTTTATTTTTCAACTGTTGAATAAAATATGTTTTCATTTAAGATTTTATTCAACATGTCTATTAACTTTCTAGGATGATCTGCATGATGTTTCAATCTACTTTAAGTCAGGTATTCACTAGCATACAGTGGATTGTTTTACTGTATGGTCCTGGAACTGCTCTCTGGCTCTTAAGGAAGAAACTGGATGTCCTTCCCCAGGTGCTGTTTCAGCCACGGCATCAACTTGAAGAGGTCGATGTGAAAGTCTCGTGCGTCAGGAAGGGTTCTGCGCCTGCTTGTCAGCGGGGTCTCACATATGTTTACGGTGCCCCAGCTCAGCACTCCCACCTATCGATTAAAACAGAAAATAGTTTGGTTCTGACCACACGACTCATGATCCGCCTCTTCTTTTTTTCCCCTATTTAAAAGTTTTCATACCTGAAAGAAGCGCTTCCTTTTCTGCAGATACAGGGATCCACCAGAGTCACCTGTAACAGAGGTGTAGGGGTTATTTGTGTCCTATATTGATCTCTGTTGCTGTTTTTGAACTGGAAGATTCCAGACCTTTGCAGCTGATGCCATCCTGATATTCTGCAGTACCTCCAGAGCAGAGGAAATTTTCAGTCACATATTCATCTAGCGATACATTTGTGGGTTTAGTTAGTGTCAGCCTGGCCTTTTCAACACAGGCAGGCCTCTGCAGAGAGAAAAAACACAACACTTTATTCTACCAGGAGAATTTGTATCAGATTTATGATGATTGGTCAAGAAAACTCACCTGATTCTTCAGGTGGATATGAGTTTGTTTCCGTTCTTTGGACTTATGGATGAAGAAGGCAGGATTCACCGCGTGTGAAAGGAGTGCCTCCCCTGTGGAAACATGCTTACAGCTTCATGTTTATGAACAAATATGAGACACAGCTATGTTTTCCCTTCAACTGTTATATGCTACAACATGCTTCTGTGTTTTATTGTATCTAATAGAGAAACAAATTAGTTGATCACTAATTTGTTTCTCAACACAAATTAAAAAGTATTTTTGAAATTCAATGTTCCCGAAAGATTTTAAATTACCAATTGAATTTAGGTCTGGACCACTTTAAAACAAACTTAAGACATTTACCATAATTTTAGCTCTGTGCATTTAGGGTCGTCCTGGTGAAGGTGAATCACCATTCTAGTCTTAAGTCTTTTAACACAGGGCTGCTCTTCAGACAAATTTCATTTGTACAGCCCATGTCAGCAACAAGGTAGTTCAAAGTGCTTTACATTTTAAAAACATAAAAATCAGCAACTGTAGCATTACATTTTTCCAAGTGTCGTCATTACAAAAGTTACTTACTGTGCTGCTCACAGGTGGAGTTGATTTTTTTTATGGCTCGAGAGGCCGCTATGGTACATGGCAAGCAGATAGGCCTGTTGTAAAATATTTTAGTTTAGTAAATCTCACATTGAGCTACACCTGTATGCATTCATAATTAAACATGTTCCACCTGAAGAAGCTGTTCAATCAGACGAGTGCTGACCTGCAGCCATTTACAGATTGCTTTACTTTCATCTGCCTCACCTGGCTTCCCAGGATAACGGGATTTTCTGTTTTGTTTCTACCAAAGCCACATCGTAGTCATAAAACTCTGAGACATTCCTCCCTTTCAGTTTGAGGATGTTGTAGTCAGGGTGTGTGATCACCCTGATGCCGTCCACTTCTCCTCCACCTAGAAACCAAAGACAATATTTACTATGTCAGCATAAAGGATTTGAATTCAGAATAATAATATATGTTCACCCTTTGCAGGACAACAAATGAATGAAAAATCAATCTGTTTTTTTCCCACACATAGATATTTTATATAAATATGAACTTAATCTTGTTGAAAAGGTGTGATATCCTTGCATGTATTCTTGCTTAAGGAAAGCCTTACTAAATTAATCTTTAATAACTAAAAGATTAATCTAAAATAAATGAGATATGTAGGAGAACATTTCTTTTTAAATATTTGCCTTCATCTACAAATTATTGACAATTTCAGCTCCTTACCATATTGTATTTTTAGCAGAGTTGGGACTCTGCTTGTGCTCACTTTGCCAAAGCAGTGAGCAGCTGTCAGCACCCAGGTCTGGCTTACAATAGATCCCGTACAGTGTAATTTACCAGGTGGCCAGTCTCTCTGCAGGGAGACAGAATTTATTTAAGATTACAGCCCACTTTAAACAATTTCTTCAAACTGAAAGAGATTGTATTTACCGATGTGAGGCTGACGTGCCAAGGCCTGGTGTAGGCTTTCAGGCCACCTTCCACCTGGTTTTTGGTGATGTCTTCCTGAGCTACGCCGCACATTGTCACACTTTTGTCACCTGGTCAATAGAAAGTCATAAATTTGGTTCCATTTAGACAATGTGTTTGGTTTTGTGCTGCGTGAGAGCTGCTACTCACTGATGATGCTGTTGAACACTTCTCCCAATAAGTCGAAGTCTTTCAGAACAAATAAATGCTTCTCGCCACTTTTCTTTGAGGCCAGAGAGTTCAACTCTTCTTTGTTCACTTGTTCCCCAACACCAAACACATAAACATCTGGAAACATCAAACTCCCTTATTTTATGTTTTATTTTAGCACTGATAATTGTCTGACGGTGTGTCGGTCATTTCAAATTTGTCAATTAAAATATTTAATCAAAACCCTTGTTGTGCACTAATATCAATTCATGTCATCTTACCCAGCAGTTTTTCATGTGTCTGATCGTGTTGTGTGGTGCCGTAGCCCAGTAAGTTCCGGATCCTGCTCAGAGCGGCCTCAGGCTTTTCCCCTGTGTTGGAGTAACCTGCAGGTTGTTGTATAAAAAAGTACAACAAAGAAGAAGCATCATAATTATTGCAATCTCTCTACTAAAATACTTCATTTTGAACCAGGAGTTCTTTTCAAAATGGCTTGTCTTATCACTATGGTTATACAGGTAAGGCATTTTACTTCTTTAGTTTCTTTCAAAATAAAACGTGCAAGGTGTCTTGAAGCAAGCTAACACAGGAGATAAGCTTGTTTACAAAAGTAAACAAAAAGACATCAAACTCAATCAGGTAAAGTCAAGTAAAGGACCATGGAATCGAATGTCATGATGAAGACCTTAGCAACACTCATCATCATCAGGATGTAATGTATGTGCTTGTTTTTGTGTGCAAGGTCAGTGTTTTGTATTTTCCAAAACTTTTTCTAAAAGGCAGGAGAACTGCTGATACACAGTTGTGCTTATGAGACTGAGTTTTTACCATCAGTTTCTATGATGATGATGTTCTGAGTCTCATTAAAATGGTTCTTCTTTCTGTTTTCATTTAAGAAGCTGATTGTGTCCAGGACATTTTTCAGAGCAGAGTAAAGGTTGGTGCCCGTCTTACGGCCGTGACCTGCAACAGAGATTAGTATTTTTTTTAAAAATCACTTGGTTGAATTTGTTAACTCATTAGGATACTGGATGTAATTTTCGGTTCAATTGTAAAGTTTACAACAAGCCATGTCCTACTGTGGTAGTCGAAGTTCATCAGAGTCCATATGACCTCATCAGAATCCCCACTAATATCTGCATCATGGATGTTGACAATGACTTTAGTTTCACTGGCAAATGACAACACGTGGAAATTCAGCTGGACTTCGTAGCTGTCCAGCTAAAAGGACAGAGGGTAAGATTCAAAGACCCAGACTGTTGTAGGATGTTATTGTGACTTTAACCCAGATCGTGTCTCATACAAACCTTTCTAATCAGAGCAATGGTTGCATTCCTGGCTAATTCAAATTTGTCCTTCTTGATGCTTCCTGATGTGTCCAGCAAAATGTAGACGTTCATACGACTGACTTCACCCACAAGAAAGCTTCGGCCAAATGATCTGCTAACATCTTTTTATACACAAGCACACAATTGACATTTTGTCGTTCATTTGAGCAAGACTCTTTTTTTGACATAAAAACAACTTAATGTTCACAAAATGAAAAAAAAAAAAATGATGATAACTTTTCTTTTTGGAATCCAGAGAGAGAACATCCATGACGCCGGCGAGTGATCCCGCCATGGCTGCAGCCACGGAGCTGGGCGTGTCAAAAGTTTGAGGGGCTGCAATAAAGCACAAAAGCACTGAATGTAGGACAAAGCTGGACATTGTGTTGCTGGTGGAGTTATAATGTCTGAGTTTAGGATGTGAGCTCTTTCTCCTGGGAAATAATTAAAATGATCACCTTGGCACCTTGGTGGTGAGCCGCTCCACTCCTTGTTCTCCAAGCAAACCCTTTCAGCCGACCCAAGCAGATGCATTCCAGCCTGACATCGGTAAGTCACTTTGCCTTCTATCTGGAATCGGTCCCCTGACCTCTTGGCCCCCGGGGGAATCCCTGGGTCCGTACATTCACTGGCTACAAAAACTAGAAACATATTATAATTATTTATTCTGAGGCTGCACAAAATTGATGTACATGTTTGTAAAATGTTGAAAATATATTTTATTATTTACAAAAACGATCCTGTGCCTTGCAGAATTAGTCATACCTCGTAAGGATTTTCATGTGACATTACAACCACAAATTTAAATTTTGTTAGGATTTTATGTGATGGATGAAGTTTTGTAGCAGTTTAAAGCAGTTATAGAACAATATCTAAACTTTGAAAAGCTCTGTTTTCTGAACAATCCACCATCTGAAAATGGAAAGCAGAAGGCCCAAATCCAAACCTATCAAGACATCACTTTCCACCTACAGCGTAGTAATGCGTTGAGCAATCTGTGCATTGTTTCCTCACCATGATTGCGACAGACTGGAGTGGTCCCGGTCCATTCTCCAGAAAGCGTGCAGTTTCTTTGTTCTGACCCGTGAAAGGAGAAACCGCTATGGCAGGAAAAACTCTGTGTCATTCCAATTGGAAACCACTGATCCCTGGGCCAAAAGTCACCATTGTCCAGCTGCAGCTGACCCGGACACCTCATGTCTGTGTGTGACAGGGAGAGAGAATGGTGTCCAGCAGATGGGAGAGGAGACAGGCGGGGATTCTTGAAAATAAAAACGTTACCTTTGCAAATGGGCCGGGACACAAGCCTGCCACTG
Organism: Poeciliopsis turneri; assembly: GCA_922788865.1. NCBI lineage: Eukaryota > Metazoa > Chordata > Actinopteri > Cyprinodontiformes > Poeciliidae > Poeciliopsis > Poeciliopsis turneri. Next base: position 1,010,609 of record CAKLNU010000972.1, on the reverse strand, counting down.
GGCAGTCTCATTTGTGACCATTCTCCATCAGCACCACAGATCCTTTCGCTGATCGGGTATGGGAATTTCCCTGGATCGCAGTGATAGGTCATCACACTACCTTCCAAACCTCCCTGGGGAGGAAATACATTATTTCTTCAAGGGTAAAACCAGAAAAAAAAAAAAAATAATAATTTAATTAAAAAGAAGCCCACATTTATTCATTTTCATGTTTCTCGCTCCTTTTGCCAGTAATTAAATCATGTTAGAGTTGGAGATGAAGATATTTCACTCTACATGCTTCTTCTTTTGACTGGCTACTCATTCTTCTTAGTGCTCTTTAAATTATTTTTTTCTATCTCTTGTTTTTTTTTTTTTTTACTTTTTTCATCAGTCAAACAGGCTTGATAAATTATTTTTGAGAAATCACAAATCCTTCTATTTACAGGTACAATTCAATACATTTGATTATCACTGAAAGGTGAATTTATTTCAGCAAACTGATTAAAAGTGAAACTCGTTCTTATAGCATTCAAACAGAGTTATCTTATTCATGTCATCACAATTATTTAGACCATAACGGCTTACACGTAATAAAAACTCAACGGTTTAGCTCAGAAAATTATAATATTACACATGTAGGTATTAAAAAAAAAAGATTTTTGATACATAAATTTATAATATGGTCTTTACTGGCTGACAGTCCCTAACATAAAAAAAAAGCCACTAAAGGTGGCTGCTAGAGGCTTTCTTTTCACAGAGTGCTCCATTCAAGCACACTAAAGGGAAGTTAAGTGGAAGAAAAGTTTTTATAGAGTGCAACAGCAACAAGGGTAACTGCTGTCCAGAGAAAATTGTGAAGTCCAGTAAAATATTTTCGGAAAATAAAAACACATGGACTGCAGCAACGCAGCTTGAGTGAGAGCATTAAGAGTCACCACAGACCAAGTCAGTCGTTTGTAACTCACAACTCGTCTCAAGTCTTTCACTTGAGTCAAGTCCCAAGTAAAGATCTACAAATTGTAAATCAGGTTTAAAGTCAAAACATATCAAATCCAGCCCATAATTATTGATATGGCACTACTATTGCTACCTGTTAGTATTGGTCAACTTCAAGTCATTAAGTCCAAAGCTAACCAAATTGTGGACAAAGAAATTTTAGAACACTTTGTGGTTTTTCTGCCAACAAGCTTCATGCAGAGGATGATTTTATTTTCCAGAAGGACTTGAGGTCACCAAGCTACACTGCTAAACAAACCAACACCTGAGAGCCATAAAAATCAACCCTAACAGAAAATAATGCTGGGAAGAGATCACTCTGTAGGTCATGAATTATGTATATTAAATGACCTTCACTTTTTGAATTAATTCACTGAAATCTATAAATTTTTTGACAATTATTCTAATTTGTTGAGATGAAGATGTACATGTGATACCTTATTTAAGTAGCAGTGTGACGTTGCTGTGATAAAGTGGGGAGCAATTTATAATCCTCACCTCTGAATATGTTACATTTCCGCCTTTGATCGTCTCTGTGGTCGAGCAGTTCAGAGGTCCTTGGTCATCGTACGTTTCGGAGTAGTAGTCAAACTCCTGTGGAGCCACTGGAGCAAAACAGGTTAAAAATGTTTGAGACAAACACCTGCCTCCACACGCAAATACAAACAGTCATTTTGCACCAAACAATCTCCATTTGGTGTTGCACATATTGAATAAAGTTGATATATTCACCCTCCAGGACGGTGATGGAGACAAGGATCCACAGTGCAGATTTAAAACTCATGATCAGACTCAGCATTGTTCAGTTTCTCTGTCTTTAAGTGGCAGAAACCACCAACGGACCTTCTGAGTCGCCCTGCAGTCAGAGGCTTTATTTGATGACTGATTACCCATTAACATCCAGCTACCAAACGAGGACAGAGCGATTGAGCAATTTAGGACAGAAAATAGATTTATTTCAGCACTTTCGTTTTTAGTGAAACTACCCCTTTCTGTTGAATGAATTTGTTTTCAAAGTAAACCATTTACTCTATAATAAGGCATTAAAAGACAACTTTACATGTTCAGAATAACAGATTTAATGTTCCCAGACCAAGCTGCACTTACTACTAACTCAACCATTTGACATTAATCCTCACTAACTAACACTGCTTCATCTTCACCAGTTGCCTAAAATTCTGTTTGTCCGTTCATGTTTGTTTGCACTCAAATGTTTGATCTCCAGGCTGCAGCAGCTCAGCCATGCGACTATGTTTCTGTACAACCTAAGTGTTACAAACATTTGGCAAATCTCAAACAGGCCCCCTCACTTTAATTTTTCCCTCCTTCTCAGGGCTTAGTCCTCTCAGCTGACACAGCTTTGCTGGGCACTGGGAACAACTTTCTGAAACCCTTTTATAGCCAGTTCCATACCAGCAAAAACACACGAGAGAAATACAGAGAATAAAGAACATTGCAGATGGTTATGTTGACAACTGCAGCTTAAAACTTCTTTCCTCTGAATTATCTTGGTTTTATTGCTAGTTTTCATGAGAATTATGGTTACGGCTCACCAACAAAGGAATTCTATGTTCACAAGGATCGAAGACTGGAAGTTTTCATAGTCAAAGAGGAGGCTGACTATTTGGGAAAAATGCATGATGGTAAGAAAACTCTGAAAAATGTCCTTCAAAAATTCTAATAGAGAAACAGCTCTGGCTTTGCGATGTCCCTCCAGATTTATTTCCAGAAACGCCGGACCATTTGAGAGGATTGCTGACTATAATCAGAATTTCCCTTTGAGACTGATGATGTCTGATCTCAGCCAGGTCTCTGTTTACTCTGACTCCTCTGACATTTATAAGGTAAGCTGGAAAGCAATAAGCTGATGGTGGGTTATTTGAATGTTGGTACTATTTAATTTCATGAGTAACAACAGTAGGCCCAAGCCACAATGAAAGTTACTATCTAGAAGAGGAGAAAATATGGAACAGTGCAGAGTGGACTGCCTACTAAATATTTGTTATATCTGGGCAATCGAAAGGCATCAAAGATTCATCAAGAACGTCTTAAGAGAACCCACAGCAATATCTAAGCAACATGTAGGGCCTTACCTGGCTCACTTTAGGTCAGTTTTCAAAATTCAATATGAATACATTGAACAACAATCTGCTGACCATACAGAACAGACATTGGCCAGAAAACATCTTATTGATGGCTGTAAATGTTTTGAACAATGTGCCTCCTGTCACATCTCAGCAATTATCCATTTCTGACTTTAACCCCAAAAACATCTGGGTTATGCAGCTGGACATTGAAGCACACCTGCTGATTCTTCTCTAAATTGCTTTAAATAACCATTTGAAGGCTCTGGAATGGTGTGGTCAAAGTTAAAATAAATCCATGATAATGTAGCATGACCGTTCATTTGTGAAAGTCCTCCGATGTCAATCAATTGAAACGATTCTTTTCAAAGTGATGTAAAAAACAAAACAAAAAAAAACGCAAGGTCAACATATTCAGCTGGCTAAAAACAAGACAGGCCTGATGAACATCTGAAAGAGGAAGACTCTGTTCCCTTATACTGTCTATTTAAAAAGTTCTCAGAAAATAAAATCTTGTTTAAATTAATTCCTTTTTTCATTTTTACAGAATGTGTTTTGTAATCCTGCTTTTGAGCTGGAGGGGGAGCAGGAGGAGCGGGTGGACAGCTTCAGGACTTCCTCATCCACTCCTGAACCAATCAAACCCCCAGCAGCCAGTGAGTCAGCCAATCCCTGACTGACATTTTATTTATTTAAAGATTTTAAAGTTAGGATTTACATACAATAACATACACCTTAACTAGGTGAGGGAATATAGAGATAATTAGCTTACATGTTTTATTTTTATGTAAACTTGTTAGTTTTTTCATGACTGTGAAAACAGTAAAATCAGTCCATTACTTTGTGTTTAACTGCACAGAAAACAGAACTCTGAGACTGTATCACATAAAGTGTTTTAGTTTTGTTCATCATTTTACATTTTACTAAGCTACAGTTCAAAAACACAAACTATTAACCAAGTGTTTTTGTCTAATACTAGTGCAACTATCTTAGTACACTTGAAATAAGACAAAACTGACTTATAGGCAACTTCTCAGCAAGATATAGGCTCTTGTTTTAAGTCAATAATTTAATACAGATAAAAAGTACTAGTTCCACTATCAGATTATTTCACTCAACAAGCAATTTTCCCATGCAAGTGAAACAATCTGCCAGAGAAAATAAATGCTTGGTCAGACTTTGTGTTTTTGCAGTGGAAGAGGAAATTAAGTTACCGGTATTTAAAACAAGATTAAATGCATAATCTGTCCTTCAGGTTTTGTGGAAATGTGCTCCATGCAGCTCAGAGGCAGAAGTGATGGGTGGGGGCCTGTGGTGGTCTCTGCTGCTGCCCTGCTCCTGCTAACAGCCATCGGATTGGCCCTGGCTCTTATTCTCACTCGTGAGTTCCTAATGCAATAAGTCATATATAAAAATGACTGAGAGAATGGATGAAGTGACTTTAGAATGTCCACCACATAGTGTACAGTAAACAAAAGTCTCTGTATGTCATTTTCTCCTAATGTCCTGCTTTTCTTTTAGAGCTGAAAAGCCAGACAGTGGACAATCATCTGACAACAGCCTCTACAGGCTTACAGAGCACAGGAATGATGTATCCCACACTTCAACCGCAGCACCTTTGAACAGAAGTCACATGGACAGCACAGCCATACCACAACCTGATATGATCCCCCAGTCTGAGACAAGTACATCTATCCTCAATCAACAGGATTATCATTTCTTTCAGTGTATATATGCTTTTCTCCTTTAATAAAAATTTTCTTTCTGTCTCCCAGGCTGTGGAGGTGTCATGACAGACTCAGGGGGCAGTTTCAGTTCCCCAAACCACCCTGGCTCCTACCCCTCAAACTCACATTGCGTCTGGGAGATCCGGGTCCCACCCCCATACCTGGTTCAGATCCGTGTTTCCTATCTGGCGGTGGAGGGACCCTCTCCCTGTCTGTTTGACTGGTTGGAGGTTCAGCAGCAGGTCGAGCAGACCTCAGTGTTCACCAGGTTGGTCAGGTTGGAGGCAGGATGAAAATCTAAATCTACCACAGGTTTATTACTTTAAGCTGCTTAACTGCAATGTGAGATTTACACCTCAATCTTCCAGATGAAGTGCTAAAAAAATTACACAAGATGGCGCTAAGGGATTTGCAAATATTTGTAGTCCTTTTGACAAAAAGTACTCCATGCAAAATTTTTATCTACTCAGGAATATGCTGACCTTTTTACAAACAAAATGTTGCAACACATTGGCAAAATATATGAATACAGGAAACATAGTAAAATGATTCAAGTGAGTCTTTTTCTCCAGGTTCTGTGGCAACGTCGTCCCACCAACGATCAACACCAACAGCAGTACCGTATGGGTCACCTTCCACTCTGACGGCAGCATCGCCGGCGCCGGCTTTGCTGCGCAGTACAGAGCTGTCCTGTCCACACAAAGTCAGTATTTGGTGTTCCAGATCAATGTTTTTCAAACAGGGGGCCTCGGCTCCCGGAGGGCCGCTCAAAAAGCTTTAGGGAAGATGAGGGGGAAAAAGTCACATGAAAAAATGACATTTTAAATCATTTATTTATTTATTCATTTATTTATTTATCTATAATCTGTTTTTCAATCATTTTTGAAAAGCAAGGGTGGAAGAAATTGCTTTTATTGTCCCAAAAAGGAGAAATTCAGTAAAAGGTTATTTGCCACACTTATCTTCCTGATTAGCTGATAGTCACATTTATCAAGCTGCTTTCCTCAAGAGAGCACATAGGAAGAGTGAAATGGAAAAGTTTACAATAAAAAAAAAGACTGAAGGAAACCATTTTTTTCTTCCTGTTGTGGAGGACAGTGTGGCAAAAAAAAACTCAACTGTGGAAATTAAATACAATTTACAGAAGAAGATTAGGGCAACTGAAAAAGAAAAAAAATCTCATTATTCAACCATCCATCCATCCATTTTCCGTCACCCTTCTCCCTAACGGGGTCGGGAGTTGCTGGTGCCTATCTCCAGCTGCGTTCCGGGCGAGAGGCGGGGTACACCCTGGACAGGTCGCCAGTCTGTCGCAGGGCAACACAGAGAGACAAACAGGACAAACAACCATGCACACACACACTCACACCTAGGGAGAATTTGGGAAGGCCAATTAACCTGACAGTCATGTTTTTGGACTGTGGGAGGAAGCCGGAGTACCTGGAGAGAACCCACGCACGCACAGGGAGAACATGCAAACTCCGTGCAGAAAGACCCCGGGCCAGGAATCGAACCCAGGACCTTCTTGCTGCAAGGCAACAGCGCTACCCACTGCGCCACTGTGCAGCCCATTATTCAACCAATCAAATTTTATCTGAATAGCACGTATCAGCAGCAAAGTCCTTTACGTCATAACGTCATTTTTCTCAGAATTTTGGCCTGTTTCTTAGAATTCTTACGTTTGATGCCAGATTACTCAGAATTCTGAGATTCTGTTCAGAATCTCAGAATTATAGTCAGAAAATGACTATTATTGTTTGTCATGAAAAGTCAACATTCTATGAAAATTATCTGATAAAATTATCACGTAAAAATGTTCTACCACAGAACTCATGGCCACATATTTAGGTGGCCAGTAAGTCACTAAATATGTGAGGAGCATTCTGTAAATGAATGTACACATTATTGAATAATGAATGAAAGTGAGAAAATAACATCTAAAAGTTAATGTTTCTTTCTAAGTTTTGCAGCATTGTCTGTGGGTTTTCAAAAGAGGTATTCGGCCAGAAGCTAATGCTGTTTGGGGGGCTATGTCCTGGAAAAGTTTGGGAACCCCGTTATGTTTGTGCAAACTCACATTCATTTCCACTTTCACCACAGGATCTTCTCTGTTTCCTCAGAGAGCTGCAGCAGAGAAGAGTTCATGTGTGATGGTGGCCGGTGCCTGCTGCCTGTGTCTGTGTGTGACGGTCAGCCAAACTGTAATGACCAAACAGATGAGGCAAACTGTAGCCATAAGCACAAAGGTGAGAGCACAGAAGCTATTATAAACACAACAGGAATCTTTAAGAAGAAAGGATCTGTGATCATTGCTGTTTTCCAGAATGTGGTGGTCAGAAGTCTGGGCCGTATGGTTACCTGGCAAGTCCAAATCACCCCAGGCCTTATCCTCACCAGCAGGTAATTCTGGAAACAACCAAACAAACCCAGATTGCTAATAACTGGAAAAGTAACAGCCTTTGTTATGTTCCCTAGTTGTGTGTGTGGCATATATCTGTTGATGAGGGTCATATCATCACACTAAGCTTCAGAAACTTCAGTCTGGAGACGCAGGATATGTGCGAGTTTGACTATGTGGAAGTTCATGACAGCAACAGCATTGGAGCTGGGAGAGTTTTAGGGAGGTAACTCTTTAATATTATTAATATCATTTGTGTTTTTCTTCACCTGAGTTCAAGAGTTGAGCTAAGACAGCTGTTGTGCCTTGGTGACAGGTTTTGTGGTACTACCTTCCCATCAGACCTGACCTCCTCAGGCCCACACATGACAGTGGTGTTTGTGGCAGATGAGGGCGTGGCAGACAGCGGCTTTAACGCAACATACCAGGCTGTGTCTGTGTTGAACAGTGAGTCTTTGCTTTAATAAAGTTAATGTTCTTGTTTCTAAATTAGCCCTCTAATTTCACCCCCATATTTTTAACATGGTTCATAAGAAAATAGGGTAATGCTTATGTATTTAAATTACTGAAAATCTAACCATCTTTTTGAAACTCCACTAATTTATTGTCTGATTGTGAAACTTAAATTAAATAAACATTCATACATATTATTCATTTATTTGGAGCGTAGAGATAAAATGTGAGTGGCGATGATGGAATCATGGATTTGTTTTACTGCCTCTGTCACATGGTATAAGTAGAGTACCTTTATTAATATGCATTCCCCTTCTATGTGTTTGGATTTTATGTAATAGACCAATACAAAATAGTGTATAACATCACTTATAGCAAAGCAAAAACACTGTACATCACTCTGAACATCAGCTTGATTTCCCATAATGACGGCAGCATCAGCCCAAGAAAAAAATCTGTTAGAGGCCACGAAGATTTAAGACTGGAGCTGAGAATTATAGAGAAGAATTTCAGTTCCTACATATGGTGGTAGAGAAATACTGCAGCTGTAAGTGTTAGTGACTCAAGACGAGCTGAAATTTTTATTTGTTACGTTTCTGCAATCGGTGCACGCATTTCTATTCTCTTCACAGCTCCTCGGTGTGTTGATCTGTTACAGAAAAGCCCAATAAAATTATTGATGTTGTTTGGTAACTGAAAGAATCAGAACCTTTTGCAGGGCACTGTAGATGTGTCCTTTTCATAACATATTATATATATGCAATTAGGTTCTAATGCAAATGTTTCTGTCCTTGACATGTTGCAAGACAAAATGAAAAACCAGCATAACTAAAGCATGCATATTATCAACCCAAATTAGTTTTTGTTTTCCCTGATAAGGAACGTGTGGCCCGAACCAGATCGCCTGCAGCACAGGGGAGTGCCTTCAGCAGCAGTGGCTATGTGACGGGTGGAGTGACTGTTCAGACGGTGCTGATGAGCAGGGCTGTGCTAACTCCACCTACCCTCCTTTCAGTGAGTCCATGTTATCACCGGCCTCAATCAAGAAGCACCGATAGTTTCTTTTGACTTCTGCTGCTGAGCGGTTGACATAGGAGACAATCTGTTGTTCATAACAGGGCAAAGGAAATAGAAGAAGTTCAGATACAAAAGATGTCCCAATTTAAATGAGGTCAGATTTCTTACAGCTATTTTAAGAAATTTAAGTATGTCTTTTTTTTTTCCCTCACACAATAACACTAGTTTCATCATGCGAGATCATAGAGGTGGAGATGTGTCAGGGCCTCAGTTACAACTTTACCTCATTCCCCAACATTTGGCTGTCCATTGCTGACCAGAGGGAAGCTGCTACACTCCTGCGACAGTACCGGGTAAAAGTTACTTTAATAACGCATAATAATAACACACCTGAAAGGATCTTACTATGTCAATGCATTTTCTTTTACTTTATTGGTTCAAAGAGTCACAATAACTAGTTTGGAAAGAAAGAAAAACTAAATGTTTTGGGCTGAACAACCACATTTCAAAACAAACCACATACATCCATGGATCAGACTGTTTTTTGGTCCATCTCAGGATGGTAATGCTTAACCATAATGTTTGACAAATATACATTTCTTAGTTTCTAGATAATATTTAGGTATGATGATTACCCTTTCAAAGTGGTTGATTAGTCATAATTAGTTCATAAAGTTAACCTCATTGGACTAATTCTGTTAGTGAAACTGATGAATGTCCAGATGAGGCTTATGCTATGGATATTTGTCAAAAACCTATAACATAGTGTTTGGTGGCCGTGTTTTGAATCTTACTTACTTGTTAAACCAAAATAATGCAAACGTCTTGCCTAAACGATACATTTCTTTTGGCCCAGTTGTATCCATGAACATGAAGGACAAGAATTAACTGAAATACTCAACAGACTAAGGATTCAGAATATGTATGATATACCCATAATGTCTGTTTGAGAGGTGATTGTGAGCTGTTATTTTGAAGTCACAGACTGAAGACTTGTTCTTTGGTGTATAGGGAGTGTTTAGCATGTCACTTATGTGTCTAGTTTGTTAGTTACAATCAAACCACTCAAATAAAGTACTGTTATAACATGTTTTATCATGTTATATAGACAATGCTTTGTTTTTAAACACAGGTTATAGAGAGTGATAATCAGGGTTTACTTTGTTCTGTGGACAGGTGCTAATGGAGCTGGCGTGCTTCGAGCCTCTACAGAAGCTGGTGTGTGGGATGTTTCTTCCTCAGTGCAGCCCTCAGGGTGGAGTCCTCCAGCCCTGCCGCTCAGTCTGCTCCACCGCTGAGCAGCAGTGCAGCCAGGCCCTGGACCTCTTCTCCTTTAGCTGGCCTTTCAACTGCCACCTCTTACCAGACTCGCAAGACCCAGTGGATTGTTCACAGCCTTAAAGATTAAACTTCAACAAAACATTTACTGCTGTAAAGGGGCTGAGTATATTAGTTTTTTAACGAGAAAATAACTGCAGGGTAAGGTTGCGAAGTTCTCAGAATTTAACCTTTGCTCTTTACCCCTCTGGAGGTCAGGCTAAAGCTGCATGACCTAAAACTAATGGCCTAAGTCTACAGATGAAGTAAGAAACAATGTTAAGTGAACTGACTTTTCAGTTTCTTGCTTTAATGTCATTACTGTAAAAATAAAAAACACTCACATATTGCTTTAAAATATGTTTTTACTGCAATGTTCTTCAACAAATATGAAATGTCTTGATTATTTAGGATTTGATATCAGTCTAGGTTTGATCAACAATGAAATAAGAAAATAAACTCTTTTTCTATTTGTGCTTGGTTCACTATATGACATCACAAGTTTTCTTGTGTTTTAGTCATATATGGACCAGTCAGACACTTAAATATTCTCCTTCACTTTATTAATTAAAAATAAACAAAAAAAACAGTGCCTTTCAGTAAGGTCAAAAAAATCAAAAAAGGTAAAAAAATCTGACTGTTGTCTTGATTTTTCGTAACAGATTATAATATATAATCATCAAATGCATAGGAGAAAAGATCGGTCTCCTAACATGTTAATAAACACAACCGGATTATTAAATATTAGACTGGTTGGAAGAAATCCAGATTTTCTTCACTGATCATTGATGTCTGCTACATAAAAGAAGCATTCAGCCATTGAAAACCTCAGTAACAGATCCATATGGAGGTATAAGAAGTTTGAGAGTACGGTCCAGAGCGACTGCAGTCAGACCCCATACTCGGTGTTTGCCATTACAAAACACTGGTAGTGTGTATCCATACTTGTTGCCAGTACGAAAGTTTGTGTAGCCGCGATTCTGGGGATTGGACAGGTGTGACAAGGACAAGGTGAAGATCTCGTCCACCTAAAGGAAACACAGACAAAACAAGTTCAACTAAAGTTTTGAAGAAATTAAACAACAACAAAAAAAAACTATTTTAGTTTGGACTTGACTGTACCTCCTCTGGGTTTGGTTTGAATGCTAACTCCTCAAGAGAACCAAGGTTAGCCAACACTGGAGCAATCATCATCCCTGACTGCAGAAAAATAACAACATATACTGTCATGTCACAACCCTTGAGTTTCCTTATATTACAACCAACTTCTTAGCTGGCTTAAAGTCTGGACTTTGACTGGGCCATTCTAACATCCAAACAAGTTAGAATTTTTAATTGCTGAATGTTGGGCCTCTCCAGTCAAGCCTTTTTTAGACTCAAGGATATTTCTACCAATACCTCCCTGTTGCTTTGACTCTTTCATGCATGTTTAGGAAATCCTTGAATCTCCCATGGCAACCATTCAGGGGTGCTTGAAGCCTGCTCTGACACAAACACTCCATATTTCCACAAAGCTCCTCTTTGGACTCTGCCTTGCTGAGCATCCCTCCTCTGCACCTTCCTCATTCAGCTTCCTCAAACTAGCACCAATTAGCAAACACCTGGTGGAGCTACATCTCTTCTGAGCTCATCATACAAACATCTTGTCAGTCCAACACTCCTATGAACAGTTGTAAATGGATATTGAGCTTTAACATGCTGAGAGTGGAGTGTCAGAAAGAGCAGGAGCTCCTTAAAGAGACAGGTGACAATTTCAAGTCAAATTGCAAAGTCAAATTTTGTTCAAGTCATGTTTATAACACCTGAATATAGCATAGTTACTTAATTGTGCTGTAAAATGCCACTATGTGCCTGAAAATACATAGTACCACCCCTTTAATGATCTATATAGTTAAATAACTATATAGCTCATAATATAGTTATTATACATAGTTATTACTTCTGTAGATTCAACAGGGGACAAATCAAAGAAAGCTTTCAAATCACATCAAAACACCTCCCACTCACTGTGTCCCTCAGAGGTTTCATGACACCCCAGACATTTTCAGCTGGAATAGTAACTCCCAGCTCCTCTCTGGCTTCCCGCAATGCAGTGGCCACTACATCTCTGTCTGATGGATCACCCTTTCCTCCAGCAAAGCTACAAGAAGGACAGATAATATAGTACCCTGCCTGCAAATCAATGAAATGTGAAATACAGAAAAATGTTGTGTGTGCTTGTGTTCATTCTCCTACAAACCTGACATCTCCTTTGTGCTTGCCCTTCAGTGTACTGGAGCGCAGAGTAAACAGAAACGCCGGTCCTCCTTTATCGTAGCAGAGGGAAACCAAGATGGAAGCCCACTTCCCTTTGTTTTTTCCTTGAGCCTGGCCGGCCCCTTGTCTCACTTTCTCCATGTCGTAGTGCTTCCAGTTGGCCTGCAGGATCTGTCGGCATCTGTTTTCGTTCTCAGGGGACAGGCAATCCTTCCAGGTGTCTTTTACATGAGGGACAGCCTGATGGACAGTTCTGATTTGATAGACAGAGTGATAGTGGGTTTGTGCTCGACAGTGGAACCAGCTTGAAATCCGGGGATTAAGTGCTGGCATAACATAAGTTGTTGCTGGGCTCAGATCCAAAGGCCAGGAAGTCCTATTGAATAAAGAGTGCCAGAAAGTGCTTAAAACATAACGTGCTTTGGTTTTGGCAGAGACCTGATGTTGATGACAATGGCTTTTCAGAATGGCTTTGGAAATGGGGGTTTCAGATACAAGGCCTTCCAGCTGATAATTCTCACTGTCTGCGCTGAAAGACGTCAGTTGAGATGAACAGCATAAAGTCATAGTGTCCTTTTCATGGATTTGATCATGTCTATCATGTCTTCTGGCATGAATGTGTCTTCTTTCCAAACATGTTGAGTCAATGTGTTTAGAGAAAAGGTGGAATTCTTTTGACAGCTGCAGTGACCTTAAGTCACAAGCACAAACCGGTATTCGTGGACCCCTGAACATCCTGTAAACAAACAGAAAACATACAGATTAGAATAATGTACAGACAGGTTGTGCTAATTATTGATTCATTAGTATAAAAAATTGTCATATGAACCGTATTACACATTCTTAAACTTGCAGACTGACAAATTATTAAGACTAAATACAAATGCATGCTGCGCTTCTCAGATTTGTATTTGTAAACATTTCCCTTTACATCACAATTATGTGAAACTTACTATTCTCCAATTAAAACCACCCGATACAGTACGTTGTAACGTGAAAAAAAAATATTTTTTAATTTTTGATAGAGTTTATTAAAGACATAATTTCAACACCCAGCAGGTAAAGTTAATGCCCAAAAGTCAAACTATGCTGCTACCTAACTTAATATGCTTTACGTTATCTTGAGGCAATTATTTTGCAAATGCTGACATTCAGATAACACAACAGAATCATTTATTAGCAGTCAAGACCAACTCTGTAAATCGAGCTTTCAGAATAGCAACCCAAACTAACTGGTTTATGTTAGCAAAACATTAGCAACACAGATAGCTAGCAAGCTAATGTCAACCGTTACACAGCTGAAAATTGTGACTTACAAACTACGCCTATTTAACATGCCCCACATAAGTTCAGAATACGCATAAGACAAATAAATATATATAAAATAACTAAAATATTTACTGGAGTACAACGTACACCGAGAGCTAAATATGTTCACACTGAGAGAAAAAACACTACCTGGTCATTCGTCGTGCTACCCGGCTAGCTGCCCTTGGGTCCGCTCCTTTTTCTCATAACGGTGCCAAGTGCAGTAGAAGTTATGGTCACTTTCGGCGAGGGAGGGGTGGACGACTGAACCTAACATGCTTTGCTTACAAGATGAATATATAACAACTGAAAATGTTTTAAATATAGACTTTGTAATACAACTTATAAAGTACTTTTACTGATTCAATTTATTTACATAACTTTTTATGAATTGGCAAAAATTCTTGTTTGACATTAAAACAGCCCAGCTGTTAATTTCAGCTGTATAGTCTAAATGAAAACCACTAAATGTTAAAAGAGCTCAGATCTCAGGAAAAGAACCGCAGAGTGTTCTGCTAACACGAATTGAACACTTATTTTGCAACATAAACAAATAAAACACACAAAGGTTGTGGAAAGCTGTAGACAAAGTGGGGTTAAGGTCACAGAGCTTACACCTCGTTCCCACATGGGGTGCAAGAAACCCCACACCCAAAGAGCAGAAACTGGAACAGGCTAAACTTTCAAAACTACTCATAGATAAGATTAAAAAAAAAAAGATTGTAGAACAAATTCTTAGATTAAAAATATTTCAATGGCTTGCGCCGTTGGAAAAATGAGGCGGATCCAATGGAGACTCTGAGCATCACATGCGTCAGCCCCTCCCTCTGTGTTGACGTCAGACATACCTCACATAAAACTTGTTTTTCCTCTTTTTTTGGATGAGGGCTGGGTTCGTAGTTGGAAAAATAATTAGTGATTAAATTCCTGCAAAACCTAATGAATTACGTCATTGCTGTTGAGTCCCACATAACCAGTTTGTCTTGTTTGCTGTTTTTTTCCCCCAAAGTGGGTGAAAAAGTGTTCTTCATTATTTTCATTTCCAAAAAAAGAGAGTTAAACCAATTGTTAGTTTGAACATTTCAAACATTCATCCCAGTCATGTTGTTTTGTGAATTTTAAAACAATGATTTAGAAGGTTCAGGTTAAAAGTACTGTCAAACGATTGACAAACACCAGTGACAGAAACTCCACCACACCTGTTCCACAAGCCCCACCCCAACTTAAGGAAGCTTGAGTACTTCAGTGGTATGTGACTCAAGCCAACTGTCATTTTACTGTTTTGGTCCCTGGCTGTCCTTTCTTTTTTCTATAAGCACTGATTTTTGTAAACTGTAACATACTTCTTCATTGATACCACCAAGACCTCAAGCATCATCATGGACTCATCTTGGCCTGAAGAAGAAAACTTTGCTTGCTCAGTATGTCTGGAAACACTGAAAGAGCCCACCACTCTAACATGTGGACATTCCTACTGCTTGAGCTGTATCGAAAACCACTGGGACAAGGAAAACAACAAAGGTCAATATAGCTGCCCGCAGTGTAGGCAGCTCTTCACTCCTCGACCTTATGTGGCCAAAAATAGGCTGCTTGCACAAGCCATGGAGAAACTAAGAACAAACAGCATAAAGCAAAGCAACATGGTAGGCATCTATTCAACTGAACCAGTGATGCCTGTCTACTTGGACGTCATCTCGGATATTGGGCCCAGGAAAGGCAGCGTGTACCCTCCGCTGCCTTCGGTGGAACCCAGCCTCTGCCCTCAACACAAGCAACCACTGGATTTGTTTTGCTATGAAGACAAGGCGTGTGTGTGTGTGATGTGTTGCCAGGATGGACACACAGGACATCATGTGGTTGGACCACAAGAAGAAAGAAGAGAGAGACAGGTATGTAACTGGCAAATGTTATCACCTTAGTATATTAACCTTAGTAAAGAGGTTAGTATATTTGGTGAGTAAAATAAAGACCAGAGAAATCACAATCTATCTTTATTTGTCTCTACTTCTGATTTGACTGCACTGCAATCCATTTATTCACTTTGTCCTCCAAACTTTGATCTGTGTCTAGGAAGAGCTTGTCCAGGTGCAGGCAGAAGTGCACAGGAGAATCCAGGAGACTGAGAGGAATATCAGGGAAATCCCGTGTACTGCGCGTCAACAAAAAGTCAGTGAAACTCCATGTTGATTTTCTTCAAGTAGATATTTACAAAGGCATTTATGACATTTCTCATGTCTCTCTCTAGGCTTTGCTGCAGGCCCTTCAAAGGGAGAGCTCTGATTTATTTCCAGAGCTGGTTAAGAGTCTAAATCTGACAGGGACACAGGTTGATGAGCTCCTTATTGCTCAGGAGAAGGTCTTTGATGGACAAGTCGAAGCACTGGTGAAGCATTTAGAGCAAGATTTATCACAGCTTCGTCAAAAAAGTGAAGAGCTGGGCAGGCTGGTTTATATGCATGATAATATCTCCTTCTTGAAGGTAAGGATGGTTCGAGAAAATGGTTTCATTTTCTTTTCACAAAATACTCAAAATGTTAAAAATGAGTTGTTATGGTTGTTTTATCTGATTCTTTCCAATGTTTTTCTCTCAAGAACTTCCTCCTCATGGAGCCTTTGGGAGAGACTGGTACCGCAGGACAGTCTGGGATTATTCAGGAGGAAGGCGTGATGGCTTCCATAAGATCAGTCATTAAAGAGCTGCAAGAATCCGTACAAAATCTCTGCAAACAAAGTCTATCCAAAATTGTCAATATAGGTCAGATTATTTTCCTCATCATTGTTTTCTCTTTTACTTCCTGATTTGTTGATGACTAAAAGTTTATCTTTGTAGTGGGTCATGAACCCATGGCTTCGACACCCAACAGTGTGGCAGCAGCAAGCACAGCATCCGCTGGTTATTCTGGTCAGGCCGCTGCACAAGCTTCAGGTTTGGAAACCTCTCTTCCTGTCAAGTGCTACATAGAATATTCTTAAATTTGAAACAAATGCATTTTACAAAGTATTCTTTTTTTCAAACCTAGTCTATGAAGAAATTGATGTTTCTCCACCGCCACAACCTATGCGACCTCATTGTAAGTTTCTTCTACGCATAATATGGATGTTTTGTCTTTTTTTTTTTTTAATCATGACAATTCTCAGTCTTAAAATTGTCATAGTTTCCTCCACAGTACGTGAGTCTTCAAGATTCAGAGGATCTATGAGTCAAGGTAAGATAAAAAAAAAAAGGATAACAGGGATGTTGTGCTGATGATTGAGCTTATGGAGGTGAAACTTGTTTCGGTGGAATTTTTATATATAATTTTTTCTCTTCCCCTACCTGTTTTGAATATGGTTCCCCAGCAAACCCTCCACCTCTCCCACCTTTTAGACGTCAAGGTACATCAACTTGTAATGCATCTAATCTAAAGGTTACACATCACTTGTACTGTTTAGTAATGCATCATTATGAACTTGTTGTTGTAGGATCTGGAGCATCAATTAAGCTTGTGAATCCAGAGCCAAAAACAAGAGAGGAAATGTTAAAATGTGAGTCTGTTTTAATGTTCAACATAAAGTACAATATATAAAACTGAAATTTACCATTCTAGATGTCCTTAGGCTTCATCACAATGTTCTATGTTTTTCTAGTCCGCTTTGAACCTACCATAGACCCAAACACAGCCTACCGCCACATGAAGCTGTCAGACGATTATCGTAAGGTCACAATGCGTCCTGAAAACCTGAATCCACCTGAACACCCTGATCGTTTCTTCTTCTGGAGACAAGTTCTCTGCAAAGAGCCCCTGGCAGGGAGCCCTTACTACTGGGAGGTCGAGTGGACTGGCCAGAAGGCGAGTCCTTATACACAAGCTTTAAATGCAAATTTGCCCTTCATTTATGCCTTGCTAATCATAACACCATCAATGATTGTGTCAGCCATCAATATAATGTTCATGATTGTTTTTTGGAGAGGAATGGTGAGGCATCTAGTGGATGGATTGCTTTAAGGCCACATCACACATCAAAATCTGCTACTTACGCCTATGATTGCTTGGTTTTCTGTTCTCTCATTTGTTTCTGTCTATGCCACCATGCAGATCACCATTGGTGTTGCTTTCAAGGACATGGAGCGCAAAGGCAATGACAACAAAAGCCGTTTGGGTCACAACCCTCAGTCCTGGAGCCTTTACTGGTCTGGCACCGGCTACTCCTTCTGGCACAATAACCAGGAGAAACTTCTGGGCTTGCCTAAGGCTACGCGGATCGGCATCTATCTGGACCAGCATGCTGGGATTCTAAACTTTTACAACATCACCAACAACCAGGCTTATCTCATCCATCACCATGAGACGCAGTTCACTGGGCCACTGTACGCAGGGTTCAGGCTGGGGGCCGGAATAGGGGACTCTCTGACTATTTGTCAACTGAATTGAATTCTTGATTCTCATATTTTGGTTCCTGTGTTTTTGATTATTCCAACTAAAGTTTAAGCTCTCAAAATGCCTTGTGACCCTGACATGCATGGACATACTTAAGACTGTGCAATTTCTAGAATATTTTGTGCACCAGTCTCATTGTGATTTGAAGTTTAACTAAATTGTTGAAAGGCAATGAAATAAAAAGTATCTTATTTGAAACTTTTTTAAGTTGTTGTTGTTCTTAGTAATTGAAAAGCAGCACTAGGAGGGAAACAGACCCTCGGCATGATGCTACCTCCACCATGCTTGACTATTGGTACTTTTTTTGCTGATTGAAAAGGCTCATCATAGTGCGTTGCTATTGTTTCCAATAACTGTCTGTGTCCTTAACATTTCGCTTTCTCTTGAAAACATCTGGCTTATGTGAGCTGTTGAATATCTTTTGGTCATTCATCCTTGCACAAGCTGATTTTTGAATGCTTATTTTTCAGCTACTCAATCCAGGTGGATGTTACAAACTTGATAAATGTTGAGGACAACGACACTACAGTTGAATAATTTTCAACATGATTTTTTTTGTACAATTCTGACCCAGCACAGTAATTGTCAAATATTCCAAAAGCAGAAATTCCCTGACTAGGAGGTTGGACACACTGCAACCAAGAGATTTGTGCGTCTCTTACAAGTGACAGATAATACCTGAGCAGCATGAGGAACAAAGCCCCAAACTATGAGGAAATGTCAGGGACAGACAGTCCACAGGGATTAAGAAATCTATACCTGCACATCAGGTTTTTAAGGCAAATGGGAGGGACACAATGAGGAGGAGCAAAGATAGGAGGTTATCAAGGGAGGAGCTACACAAAAATATATATTCTCTGTTCCTGTGTTATTGGTGAATGCCTTTCTCCTCCTGCAGAAGAATCGGTATCATTTGCCATCATGAGAGGTGAGACTTTAACAGTTAGAGCTTGATAGACATTATTATTGGAGTTGTAAATTACAAATGTCAGTATTAAAGATAAGTGAGAAAATTTGATTTGATTAAAAGTATAAAATAACACACATATTTAATAGAAAAAAAACAACTCATCTGAAAAGCTGATGCTTTTTATAAAAAGAGGAAACATGTATCAATTTGATGGTCATTTTGAAAGATGGTTCAAATTTTAGAAAGCATTTCTGCAAAAGTTTTCTGATTAGTGCATTTTTGTTGTTGTTGTTTCAGTGATTGTTCTGATGTGTCTGCTGCAAGCAGTTTTTGGTCAGGATAGATTCAGCTGGAATGGACCTGTCATCACACAACCCACTGCAGAGCCTAATCTAAACAACAGTGGGTTAAATGTCTCTTTAGACTGAGTCCCTACCAAGTTTTGCCTCCTAAGCTAGAGTTTGTATGATTTCTTGTATGTGTACAGTGTGCAGTAACAACCAAGCGGCGTGTGGCTGCTGTCTGATGCAGAAAAAGATGGAGAGGATGGAGCTGTTCTTTAACATGACAACCAAAGAAATGAGCCAGCAGCTCATGAACTCTAAGATGACCCTCAACAACATCAAAAGTGAGTGCATACGCCTAGCAGATTACGGCACAGAACATCATGGCCTTCTGATCCCATTAAGCAGATCTTTCTCTGATATTTGTTTTTTTGTTTTTTAGACAACCGCAGCGCCTTCTCTGTCGCCCTGAACAACGAGAAAATTTTGACCTGCTTCGGCCCCGTAGCTGAAGACAGACACATCCTCTACAGGCACATCTTCCTCAACCTGGGAGACAGCTACAATGCTCAGACCGGCATCTTCACCGCTCCCAGTTCGGGTGTCTACAGTCTGGCGGCCACCGTCTACAGCCTGTCTCCTGTTGACCTGCCCCAGGCCACCTGCGCCCAGCTGCAGGTGAACGGCGTGGCTGTGGCTCCCCTCATTGAGAAGAACGGACTGGACAGCGAGGACAGCAGCACCGTTGTGATCGCCAGGCACCTGAAGGCTGGCGACCAGGTGTCTGTCAGCCTGCTGAAAGGGTGCAACGTCTGCGACGATGCCACCCACTATAACACGTTCACCGGTTTCCTGCTGTATGCTGCATGATGACCTCTGTTCAGGTTAACAGACATGAGTTCAATGCTTTGATCCATTGCGCTCAGTTTCCTGTTACTTGTTGTGTTTGAGGCAGTCTGCTTTCTTCTGTATGCCATGCACATAAATTGTTAGCATCATGTCAACTGAAGAGTAAATATGAACAAATAATGTAGCTGTTATTTCTTTGTTTAAATTGAGGTATCCTGGATGTAACTTTTGACCCTGTTCCAATGAAATGATGTGATCTGAGTTGCTTTCATTGTTCAGATAAAAATAAACTGGACTTAAACATGCAGCTGTCATTCTGAGCATAAATTTGTGAGCAAATGAAACAACAATAATAAATGAAAGTTCACACTAAATCCGATTTTGCAAAAGCTGTAATTTTTTTTTTTTTCCATTCTACATTTTGTCACGTCACAACCATAAAGCAAAACCTATTTTGTGGTGATTTTATACAATAAATCAACGGTGT
The DNA here is from genome assembly GCA_922788865.1 of Poeciliopsis turneri. Taxonomy (NCBI): domain Eukaryota; kingdom Metazoa; phylum Chordata; class Actinopteri; order Cyprinodontiformes; family Poeciliidae; genus Poeciliopsis; species Poeciliopsis turneri. The sequence continues at coordinate 990,123 of CAKLNU010000972.1, read as the reverse complement.
TACACATAATCGTGCAGTGAAATCAAAAAGAGATGTTGCTTTTTACAATTCTTGCTAATTCAAATTTGAATTGGAAGCTTGCATTTGTGGTGTTCAGCCACTTTCTACCCTGATACTACTGATTTAAATCTAGGATAACTTCAAAAGTCATCTAATTGTGAATTAGGATTGACCTATATCCAGCTGTTCTATAAAAAGTCTCCAAAATTTCCCAGAGAACATTGAAGAATAAATACATATAATGGAGACTAAGAAATACATTAATACTGCTGAAACAATATTCAAAGCATCTCACAGAGCACTGTTGAATCCATTGAACTTTATAGCCTATATGCACTGTTAACATAGTGGTGGCAGCATTATGCTGTGGGCGTGCTTTTGTTTAGCAGAGACCATGAAACTGGTCCATATTGAAGGTAAAGTGGATGGAGTTAAACGTAGGGAAATCCTGCAAGAAAATCTGTGCATGGCTGCAAAAGATTTGATGACAGCAGGACTCTAAACATTCAAACTGAGATGCAATCACAACCACACAACCACATTTCATTATAGCCAGACTTGCCACTTTTGCTTTCTTCTGGTGTAGAATCACATCACTGATGTAAAAGTGGGATAAAATGTGACATGAACATTCAGGCTGCAGTCGCTTTGAAAACTATCAGATACATATCCAATTTATTTTTATTGGAAGTGGCACAAATCAGATTTTGGGGAGTGAAAAGATTGGAATTAGGCTGCTCAAGCTGCTGCGAAAACGTCAAACGTGGTCAAAAAATTTGATTTGGGTTACATTTTCCTGCTGTGTGAACGTATCCTGGAACTAGTGGAGACTTTGACCAAAAACCAACTGGAATGAAGACGACTTGATGATTTTTATTTTTAAAACACATATTGAAACGTGACAAAATGTGGAAAACAAGTCCAGACCTTTTCAAGGCATCTCTTATTATCTCCTGGTGTGACAGGACCAACACCTCCCTCCAGATGATATGTGATATGTGCCCTGCATCAATAACAAAGAACTTCAGGGGGTGTTGCTGCTTCTGTAAGCACCCAGTGATAAAAATACTCCCAGTTATACTATTACAGAGGCAAACAGGGGGCCCGATTGAAGAAGAACAAACCAAGGTGGAGCAATTTTAAAGGAGGACAACCATAAATATGAGGTAGTAAGGGAGGAGCCCAGGAGAACTATATATCCACGATTACTTTCCCCTAACAGTCACTTCTTTCACTTTGTCCTTCCTCTTGAAGCTGTCTGTATATCACCAACATGAGAGGTGAGATTAACACACAACAAAAGAAACTTTTATTACAAAGCTCGACAAATGTTCATCTATCTTTTACTTGTTTTTCCCTCCAGCTCTTGTGTTGTTGTGTTTGCTGCACGTGGCCCCTGGTATGAGTCAGTTCAACTGGGAAGGACCTGAGCGAGTCGCTCCGGACGCCGTCACCAACTCTGCCAGTGGTGAGGACTTGTGATTGAGTTTTTAAGAGTGGATGAATATGTGCATCTTCACCTGGATGAACGCTAAATTGTCTTTGTGTTCAGCCTGCAATGTGGATACACTTTCGTGTGAATGCTGCAAGATGGTGCGTGAGACAAACCGACTGCAGACGTACTTTAATGCAACTCTAACTAATTTGGAGAGGGAGTTAGATAAAGCAAACCAAACTTTTGTCACTCTTCAAGGTGAGAATCCCATTCTGAAGATATTTAGATAAGAAATCACTGTTCTACTTTCTAATTACTCTAATGTTTTCTTCTGCAGGCAGCCGTGTTGCCTTCTCCGTCTCTCTGTACACCGGAGACAACTTCAAGTGTTACGGACCGTTTGGGCTCGACACCGTCATCGCTTACCAGCACATCTTCATCAACCTGGGAATGGCCTACAACATGGCAACTGGTATCTTCACTGTCACCTACCCCGGGGTTTACAGCCTGGCCGTGACCTCCTTTAGCGACGCCGGTTCTCCTGGCAACACGCTGGCTGTCTGCACCAGCCTGCAGGTCAACGGCCAGACAGTGGCTGGATCCAGAGAACTCAACAAGAGCGACCAGGAGGACAGCACCACCATAGCTATTGCCCTGAAACTGAAAGCTGGAGACAAAGTGTCAGTCAAGTTGGCCAGGGGATGCTTCCTCTGTGACGATTCAAACCACTATAACACTTTCAGTGCCTTTCTGCTTTATGCTGATGCATAAATTAGTTTCCTCCTCTGTAATGACATGTAGGCGCTTATGTTATTATGTTCTAAGCTGTTTGAGGGAAATCATATTTTAAATGTCATCCTATAAGCTTTCAGTCGGGCGATCTGAAATCTTCCTGACATAAACCACGACTAGCTTAGATGTGTAACATCTCATGTTTTTCCTCATCAGATTATGACATTTCTTGTTTGATTTGAGGTTCAAAGCCAGAAATCCTTCAATGACTATAAGACAAAGAAGTTTCCTTAATTTGTGATTTTCTTTTAATCTGAGTTCTTGTGTTTTCTCAACAAACAAGGAAATGTAAAAAATAATAAAATACTGGAATGTGAACATTGGTTTGCTGTCTTTATTTGGTTAATAATTGATGTTTTCTTTGCATATAATAACCAAATCTCTGAATTTCTTTTTTTTTTTTTTACATAAGATAACATCTCCAAGAGGCCATTCTGAAAGACTAACATTGAAGTATAAGATGTGTTAATATATAGTAAAACATATTTAGAATGTCTAAAATCATGATCTTTGGGGTAATATGTTAAACATTATTAATAAATGACTAAAATAATCTCCATTATTGAAGGTTAAAGTACAGGGTATTTTCATGGTTCAACTTGCACTGTGAAGATTATATACAGCTCTGGAGAAAATGAAGAGACTACTTAAAATGATTTGCTTCTCTACTTTTTTTTTATAGGTTTATGCTTTAGTAAAATCAACATTGTTCTTTTATTCTATGAACGACTGACAACATGTCTCCAAAATTCCAAGCATAAATTCAGTATTAGTTTGCAGAAAATAAATAACAAAAAAGATGCATTGTTTTCAGACCTCAAATAGTGCAAAGGAAACAAGTTCATATTCAACAACAATACCAATGGTTGTTCAGGAAAAGTTCAGAAATCAGTATTTAGTGGAATAACCAGGAGACTTTCGATGAGGTTTACTGCAGTGGGCTCTTCATTTTTTCCAGAGCTGATCATATGAGATGAACATTAAACACACCCTTATAACATCCTACTTTTAACATATATAATACAATTTTTATTGATGATTGCAGACTTTACCTTTGTTTAATTCAAATAAATCCCTTTTTTTTCTTTAAGTATGTAGAATAAATACTCTTGAAATTCGGGAAAGACAAGAGACACATCATACAAGTAAGGCAGACTTATGTTGAGTTTCATGAGTCAGAAAATAACTAAAAAAAATTAGCTTCTCGCTTGAATTTGTCCATTTTAAATTAAATTGTTTAAAACAGCTGTAGATGTGACACATAAAGCTGGATGGGGAATCAAAATTGTTTCACCTGAATTTTATCTTCAGGGTCGAACTTCAAAATAAAGAAGTCAAACCTACATTATGTACAGTACAAACTGTATATACTCTGATCCAAGGAATGTGCAACTGAGTAGAAACATTTTTATAACATAGTCAACATTAAATGGGAGAAAAAAAAATTCTTAATTGGCATTTCATCACAGTGGATGGGCTCATCTTTGGTGGTGATGGGAGAGCACACAGAGACGAAGTCACCAGGTTGTTTTAATCACAACATGGCCATTAAAGAAGCGATGGTTGATTCCAGAACGATAACCATCAGAGAGGAATGTGTGGAGACGGTGGCCAGGTTTACATTCCTGGTTATGCACATGGATACAGACCTGAAATGGAAACCTAATGCCACAGCAATAGTAAAGCAGCTTTTACAACAACGCTGAGACGATAGTTTATGATTCAGCTCTTTGAAGACGACCATGTGCAATACAAAAGTATCAGTTTTATCAATCCATTTTTCTGTTTTCTTATTTATGGCTGGACTATACACTTATTTCATGCTCTGTGTAGTTTTGAGTGGTTTGTCGTCACATTATTTCTCTGAGGGTCAGTACATTAATTTCATTATAATACTGAACATTATATGTTGGCACAATGACAATGAAGATATTGTCTCTAAATCTAAGATTTTCTAATGGTGAAATAATTTTGCTAAGTGTTGACCAGCATTTAAAATACCAGTGTAACCATTGGTATTATGATAATTTATCGTCTTGATGAACTCCAAGTGTTTGAGATTGAATGGCCATCCAGATTTTTACATCTATGGTATTTAAGGAGGGGCCTAGACTTTGACAGTTATCTTGTCAATGGATTCTCATAAATGTAGAATCCATTTATAATGTCCACATTATAAATGGTTTTTAAAACTTTGTCAAGCTTTACATCATGTTATAATGTTACATTTTTTATAACAATTTAAGGAAACATAGTTACTTTATTGTGCTATAAAAAGGCACTAGTGCCTGAAAAATACATAACACCACATCTTCACATTGATATCTAGTTGTGTCACTCTTAAAATATAAAAAAATCTTCCAGTCAGACTGAAAAAAACATGTTAATATATATAAAAATTATAAGATTACTTCAAATTTAAATCTTCCCTGGGTGCAAATTCTTTTAATCTCAAATGTAGGACTGTGGTTGTGCCATTTCTTTTCAGACGATGTCGTTAAATATAATAGCAGAAAATACTTGAAGTTCTGTTCATGACCACTGATTTTAATCTCTTTGAACTCTTTCCTCTACCTCTTCACAACTAAAACATCTGGAAATATCCAATATCCTAGGTCTGTTAAAAGAACATGCAGCAGAATGGCTCAGTTGTAGGACAAATTGTTAAACTGAAACTGAATAAAACTCATGGCTTCTCCTACAGGAAAAGTTGAAAAACATCAGTTCTGACACTATTGTTTCTTTTTAATAGAATTTGGTTATTCTTGTTATTCTTGATCAAGAAGAGTTAAAAATGGCAAACGCTTGTATGTTATATTCTTTCTGTTACTTAGATAATAGTCAAACGTCCCTGTCCATCTCTAATTGGGTTGAAATCTCATCCGAGGATAGAAAACAAGAGATCGGTTTTACAGTAGGCCATTACATAAATCGCTTGCATTGTGAAGAGGTGTGCAAAGCCAACAAAAAGCACCTAATACATCCTGGCCTCCATCTAGTCGATAAGAGCAGAAGAACACAAGAAAAAGCAAGAAGAAACAGGTCAGCTGATGTGGGAATCAAGCAGCAAACAAACAGAATAGGCAGGCCACTGTCCCAAGAGGAAAGAGAAGCTTTAAAGCTGCTGAAAGGAAACTCCCTGCTGTTAAAAGGAACTACTGGAACAACGATAATGACCTTTGATATCTGTTGTATTCTAATTTAGATGCTTGCTTTTGTTAACACAACCTTTCTCAAATAAATTAACAATCTAATTTCCCATTAGTGTAAACGTTTGAATTTATTTTTATTGAATATTTGAATTTTACTCAAACCTAGCAAAGCTTCGAAGTCAACAAGTAAATGATGGTGATGACTGAAATGAAACATCAACTCTCTTTTCTATCCAGAGTGAAGTAAAAGTTATTTTTCTTTCCATTGTTAAATTCATATTTTAGAGCTATTCTTTGACTTTTAGCCTAGTCTAAAAGAAACACAGAACAGCTCTAATTTGGTGCAAGTCAAATATACGCAACCACATAGTTTTATAAATTAAAAAAATAAATCCTAAAAGCAATGACCAAGACACACAGTGATAAAAGCGTCCTAATAATCTAATCTGTGAATTTTCATCCACTGTCTCAGTCCATTTCTTTATGCTCTCAAAGTTACCTGGATACAATTTGTTTTCCTGTAGTGGACTGTAATGGCCATTTAAAGGTCTGGCAACCTGTTCAGGGTGTATACTGCTACTCACTCTGTGAAATAAGAGTCTTGAGCAACCAGAACTAGTCAGGACTATTATCTGATGGGCTTCAGGTGTCTCCCTGCTTGATTGTGTTTTCCTGGTACATTTTGGACATCTATCATATTTGGTTTTCCTCGAATTTTTCTTATGACAATGAAAATCTATAGTAACACCTTGTGAATGGCTTTGACTGAATTAAAAGACTTGATCATTTTATTCACATGAATAGGGAGTGTGCCTTGTACATATCACATGTCTCGACCAACAACAAGAGCTTAATCACTATCTGGCTCTACTACAATAACTGAGAAGAAAGCCATTATGGAAATAACAGTATCTGCCAAACCTCCCCATGAGAATCAGGTGAAAGCATATTGTTGTCTTATTCAGGCCATCATTGATCAACAGATAAACTATTTTGCTTTCTTAACAATGGCCTTCAGCGTCTTATGAAAGGACAGCAACCAGAGACCGATGTCCTGATAAATGGGATTATGGGCCAAACATTGGTGATTGTTGTTCTCATGCACCTGAGAAAAATGAAATCCATCTTGGTACCATGCTACCATAGACAGACATGCCTTTCATTGTCAGGAGAAAACAAACATACAGTACTTAATTTACTGTTTTTTTAATTTACATGTGAGGAGGTGGAGTTACTGCTGGTCACCACCTTTTGGGGTGGATCTCTGTTAGTCAATCAATAAGAGGCAACAGAGTTCCCCTGCTTTAAACTATTAGTTTCACAAACTCACCTGAAATAGACTCAGCATTTCTGAACAAGAAGAGGGAGCAACTAAACAAAACAGTAAGTTTTACATTTCTGTCTCTACTTAACTCACCTTTATATCAGTTACAAGTTAACAAATGCTTGATAGAAGCTAATAATAACTACTGTGGATCAATTTTGAGACAAAACATAACTTGAGTGAAATGTGTACTATTGTGACTTGGTTTATAAAAGAGTTGTACCATCCTTATTTTCCAGCATGAATTTAAAATGAACTTTTTCATGTAAAATGTTTATCTTCCTGGGTGTGCTGTGGTGGCGTAGGGGATAGTGTGACCCACGTTTGGAGCCCTTGAGTCCTCGATGCGGCCGTCGCATGTTCAATTCCCGGACCTGACGATATTTGCCCCCCTCTCTTTACTCCTTTCCTGTCAGCCTACTTTCATAACTAGTATTAGCTAACATTAGATATTCAGCATGTAAAAGGCTAAGTATCCAATCTAAGTAGAAATTATTGTGAGACAACCCAGTGATATTAATCTTATTATTAAGCATAATAATGTAATGATTGAATGATTGAATACTCTATTGCTATTGTATATGTCTAGTACAGGGGTATCAAAGTCCTTGAGAGCTTCTATCCTGCAACTTGTAGATGTCTCCCTTCTCCAACACCACTGAATTAAATAACTGGATTATTACCAGGTCTCTGTAAAGCTGAATGACAACTGATAAGTGAATCGAATAATTTTATGTAGGTATGTTGAAGAATATGTGCATAAAAGTTACAGGATTGTGGCTCTTGAGGACTCCGCTTTGTTGTTTGGTGTGTATTTGCCCAGTGAACAAAAGGCTAAAACCTTAGACTTAAGGGGAAAAGTCAACGTTTTATTACTGTTATGATTTTTGTTTATTTGTTTATTTGTTTGTTTGTTTGTTTGTTTGTTTGGTTGTTTGGTTGGTTGGTTGGTTGGTTGGTTGGTTAAATATGTTCAGTTTTTACATGCTTCTTTTTCCCCCTTTTTTCCAGATGGATGTATTACCTCTAATGCTCCTGTTGGGGTCGCTGTTTCTCTGTGGACGCGTTGAGGCCCTCTCCTCTGCTATGGACGTTCTCAAACAGGATGCACGTAAGCCACAAACTCTCATCTTCATAAATTAAATTTTAACTTCTTGGTGTAATTGTTGATTACATGATTGCTTCTTGTCTTAGTTTTGACAAGATGATACATTTTAATGCACAAAAAATACTCTATAAAGAAGATCTGATCAAATCTGACACATCAATGATGATAACTGGCAGAATATTGACACTGACTGTGATTTTCCTGTTTTTGCAGTTAAGTGGAACATGCCTCTTACCTGCAGCAAGTGGGACTGCGATTGTCCTTTCTACCGTCAACGTGGTTGCTGTTGTGCTGCCAATGAGATGTTCAAAGTAGAAGAAGAGAGCTTCACCAGAATAAAATGCTTGTGGGAGAAAATTATGTCCCTGAATACCAGAGTAAATGCACTTTCAGGTACACCAATGCTTAAAAGAATGATATATTGAATGAGGGCATGAAAGTGTAGTTGCCAACTAGTGTTTGATTTTTCTTGTCAGGTGGTTTCAAGGTTTCGTTCAAGGCCACCATGAATCAGAACATAGCCATTGAGATTCCCGGATCTACTGAGCGTTGCTTTGGTCCTTTCAATACCAATGTACCGATCCCTTACTCCAACGTAGCGCTCAACAGCGGCAATGGCTACAACCCCTCACTGGGTAATAAGCACACCAGGAAGACGTAATCTGAGCAACAATGGAATATTTTCTCACCCTGAATAAAAAAAAAAATATATTTCCCTTCTTTTTGCAGGTGTCTTCACTGCCCCTGGTCCAGGTGTTTATATGTTTTCTTTCACTGTATTCTCTTCCGTTGGAGTGGATGGACGCCTGTACCACAAGGTATCCCGACATTTCAAAGTGAACATTTCTTTTCTGTGCATCTAGGTTGAGCCGTTTGTGTTTCCCTTCTTCTGTGATGTTCATTGCATGTGTAGGTCCAGCTCATGAAGAATGGCAAGATGGGGGTCAGCGTGTGGGAGAACAATCGAGAAGATATCGAAGACAGTGCCACTCAGGTTAGAAGGGAAAAGAGTATTACAAAAAAAAAATGCATACATATTTTTGTTTTATTTATTATTTACTTTTTTTTGCTGAATTTTGGTCAATGTGTTGCACATCTGTGTTTTCAGGTTGTGGTAATGGAGATGCAGCGAGGCGATCAGGTCTATCTGGAGCTGATGTCTGGAAGGAAGCTCTGCACATTTATGGAACACAATATATTCACCGGCCATATTGTGTACCCATACACTGAGTGACCAACCAGCAGGACATCAAGGGTTCACTGAAATCCACTTATCTTCATTCAACGGAGAGAATAAATTCTTAATAAAAATGATTGTTACTGCACCAGGTCTGTGATCCCATAGCTTGAGAACCTGTGCTGTAGTTATACATGTGATTACAGACAGTGAATTCGGATTGCATGAATACTTTCAATATATATAAAAATGTATTTTTGTGAATAAAGGACAAGAACAGGCTGTGTAAAAACAAAACATGATATTTTGTTGATTTGGATGTAATAAAAACATGTCTGAGAGATGATGATTTTTTTCCTGGGCCAACATAAACATACAACCTATAAAGAGAAATGAGCAGCTGGCAGAGCTTTCACTGGTTCATTTATGTGGAGCTATTTAATGAACCAAACATACATGTGTTATAAACAGTGAAATCAGAGTATTACAGGTGCATGACGCAAAACATGCTATAGGCAATAACGCTAATGAATGCTACAATAACAATATTTGTTGTGGTGAATAAATAAGCTATGAATTGTTCATGTCTTTCTATTTCAGGTTCATAGCACACAGACTCCAGCTAACAGTAGTTAAATCAACATTTCCATCTGGACAGCAAGGTCTCAGTGAAAAAGTTGCTTCCAGCCGACATCTGCTGTCTTGAATAAAAAAATAAAAAATAAAAAATAAAAAAAAAACTAGATTTATTTCCTCAATGTCTTCTTACAATTATTTTGCCTTCTAAAGTATCACCAAATATGTAACAGAAACAAACATCTGGAATGGCTGACAGCAATAAATTCATTTGCAATATATTGTACAATTAGAAACACAGAATCAAAAATACTTTATTGATCCCCAAGAGCAATACGTCATGAGGTGGGCGAGAAAATCTGTCCAAAATGAAAGAAACTTTTCCTCCAGGGACTCAGCTGCTGCAAGTATGAACTATTTTACAGTTTTTAATCAAATAATCTGCCTGAGGCTCTCCAATTTACAAATTCTTCTCTTCTTTAATTAAACTTGAACTAAACTAGCAGAATAATTTATGAAAGCATCTTACATTTTATAGTTCTTATTTAAATGACATTGTGAGAATATGCACAGCTACTATTGCGATCCAGCTGGTGAAGCTGCACTCGCAAATGAAATAATGTTTCCACCTGATGTATTTTCAAGTTCTCATTAATGATAAATGTTAATAGCTGTTATTTCAGCTATAATATCGCAGCTGTGTTTATCTTTGTTGCAGTCTTCTACAGTCCTCATCAAAGCTGCATCAAAAGGAAATTCACAAAAATGTCTTGAGATATAAAAACATCTGGTTCTACTCTACATCCAGCTGCAGGGGCAGGAATAAATGAGTTGTCCAGAGGCGCATAAAAACAGTTGTTACTGCACCGATAAAGCTGGCCTGATCGTTTTTCTTTATTTTACTCGCAAGAGATACAGCGCTGCGCAAAAAACTGCTGAAACGTTTCTGCATTATGTAAAGTTGTAAGCAAACACTGCGTTGAATGATGTCGGGAGGTTTTAAAATTGACCAAAACAAAGTGTGAACAAGGCGAAGACTGAATATTGACAATTACAACACATGGCAGAGTGAAATTTTAAACTCTTTTACAAAACATTTAAGACACAGAATCTTACTTAACGTCAGAGCTTTTGTGAACGTCACCGTTCTAATAACTGAATATGCCAATGTGTAAGATCTTCTACTTTAAAGTTGAAAATAGACCAAATAAAACGACACATACAGAGCATCCAAAAATTATTCACAGAGCTCAACTTTTTCCACATTTTATGTTCGAGTCATATTCCAAACTGTATTAGATTAACCTATTTCTCCAAATTCTACATACAAATATCACATTATGAGTCTGGCAAAAATAGTTTTTTGTTTTTTTTTCTCTTTTTTTGCAAATTTGCTAAAGACAAAAAAACAAAAAATCTGATTTACATAAGTATTCTCAAGCATTGCAAAATACTTTGTTGATCCATCTTTGGCAGCAATTACAGCCTCAAGTTCATTTGAATATGATGTCACAAGCTGAACTGCCTTTGAGCAGTTTTACTCATTCTTCTTCACGGTTCTTCTCAGGCTCCATCAGGTTGGATGGGAGACATCTGTGCAGTCATCTTCAAATCTCTCCAGAGACGATTAGATTCAAGTCTGGACTTGGCTTGATCAGTCCAAGACATTCACAGAGGGGCTCTGAGTCAGAGGTCAAGAGCTCTCTGGAGCAGGTTTTCATCCAGGACGCCTCTACATTCATCTTTCCCTCTAACCCTACTTGTCTGCCATTTCCTGCTGCAGCAAAAAAAAAAATCCCCAAAGCATGAATTTGATGATCCCCATAGCACACCTGAAACAAACTTCTTTTGTGTTTGACACAATGTAAAGTCAAAAGAAATGAGCCAAGATATCAGGAAGAGAATTCTGGAGCTCATCCTTCCAGATGCATCCAGGTGCTGCTTTCAATTGCTCAAGCAATTTTACGCAAGCATAAACCTGATGGGAATATCTGACCGTCATGGTGCTTAGGGTGGAGACGGAGTCTGTGTCCCATTGATGAATGTCTTTTGGTGCAAAATGTACTGGAAAAAAGAAAAAAGACCTTGCATGGATTTACAGTGAAATATGTTGTTCTGTACCGACACGGACTGAAAGGCCACTCAGCAAGGAGGAAGTCGTTACTCCAAAAGAAACACAAAAGGCCAGATCGCAAAATTCCAGCTAAGTATTGTGAGAAGCTTGTGGAAGGATATCCAAAATGTTTTGCATGTAGACAAGGAATTTCAGTTTTGTTCTCATCTCACCAGAGCATATTCTCCCTCCTGTTTCCAAACTGCAAACAGGACTCCAGCTCTCATTAATGCTTCCCTTTGCCAGCTCGTCAGTTTCAGTGAAACATCATATCTTGGTTCTCCAGCAGTTGTGCCAAACTCCTCTCATATTCAGATGATGCATTGACCAGAGCTAACTCTGCTTTAAACGTCTCTGTCTTTTGTTATTTATGATCCTGTTTGTTCTGTAACATTCTCCTGTGCTATTTGGTTTTGGTCTCTCTCATAAAACCAGAATAAAACACATTATGGCTTGGTGTTGTGACATGATAAAATGTGAAAAGGTTAAAATGGTATTAAAGGTGCTTTAAGGCACTGCGTATATTTTTGTAATAGCAGTTTCTTTTGTGTTTTGAGCACAGAAGCAAAAATCACACATACAAATGAGAGTGTCATGCCAAAAGGCAGCCGTAATGGAAACGGAAGTGATGGAAATGTCATGAGTGCTGGCTTGGCACACACACACTCACACAACACAACACTCACAGGACTTACATGGAGTTCTTTGTCTTAATCTGAGAAAGATGGGGGTTGAATAATCTAATTTCTAGTCCTTATTCCATTCCATCCGAAATGAGGATCATTATTTCTTCAACTCAGTCCTCTCAACATTTTGCGTGCGTTATAAACCAGGACGTCATGTCTTTTCTAAACAATTCCCTGTTTTCTTTGCACTCCCTTTCCCATCCACCATCCCGCAGCCTCTGTGAGTGATGTGTGATGTGGCGAAGGTATTTGGAGAATTCCCTCTGACCAAAACCAAAGCTGCCTGGCTGCTGTCTCCCTCCTCTGCATGGGAATGAGCTCTACCCAAATAAGGCAGGGCGCTCGGTCTTGATGTGAGGAGAAGAGGCGCAGTAGACAGGGAGAGGTAGCCGCTGAAAGGCCATGGCCTTATAAGGGCGAAGTTTCCTTTTTTTTTCCTCCTTCCCCCGCTCCCATTTTTTCTCTTTCCTCCACCCTGACTCTGTCTTTCAGTAGACTAGTGAAGTCATCAGTGCCTTCTCCTCCTTTTAAGCAGGCATTTCTGGGAGGGACGTCCCTGCAAGCATATACAAACTCTGTGTGAAGCATCCGCACTTGTCCCTCACACCGCACCAGCAACCAGCTCAGAACTCCACTTTTCTCTTGCACAGTGAGTATATCTTTAATTCAGGTCATTTTCAAGAGGAAGCTTCTTGTGTCGGTTTTTAACATTTCTTGTCAACAGTCTTATTGTGGGATAGCATATTGTAAATGTGATGATGAGGCTGTCATCTGAAGTTTTAAAGAAAGTATATGGTAAAGTGGTGAAAACTCAGATCTAGATCATGTTATTCTATTTTCACCCAACTTCTTTTATATTTAGTCCTAAATGTAAGTTCATGTTAAGTTCAGTTAAGTAATTTTCCATGCAAAGCAAGAAGGACAGCAGAGAAACCATCAGACAGTGCAACATATCTGCCTGTGTCACTGTCATAGTTATGTTTGCACATGCAAATGATCCAATGCCATACATGGCCTTTGCAGCCAAGTGCACGTCTGGTATGAAGGTGCTCTGATGAAGATGCAGATGAATAGGTGAGGAAGAAAGAAATGTGACTTAGAAACACACTGCCTTGCAATTGTGAACACATATGGAGTTACTGCCTCATTTAAACGGTTTTCTGGAATGTTTGCACTGCAGATAACTAGCAAATCATTAAATATGGCAACACACTAAGAGTTTCCAGGAACAGCAGTTATGTAGGAAGCACCAGCGGGCAGCCTCATTTTCTGAATAGCAGCAGGAGTGAGATAAAGCTATCTTTTCTGCCAATCTTGCGGCAGCGGATAAACAGAGCAGAAACCCTGGAACCAAGCATCCATGTCGCGGGGGCTAGTTGGAGCACATCCTCTATTTCAGACTCAGATGTAATACATCAGATCTGACTAAGCAGCAGTTATGCATTTTGTCGAGCTAATCTCCTGCAGCAAAGAGCCATGGCAGGAGGCTCTAAAAAGGGCTCGGCTATGTCTGGCAGATCAGGGAGAACAGCAGCAGTTTTTATGCTCAGCTTCCATAAACCAGAGCGAAACTACAGCAGAGCTCTGAAGCAGCAGCTCAGCATCCTCCACATAAAGCTGAGAAAACCGTTGGATTCATCCCATCAGCAGCAGCATTGCACCCAGCACTGATCTGCCAAGTCATGCTGAGGAGCAAAATGACTGTTAGTCCCACAAAGTTTGCTCAATCCAAATTCCTATATTGGTGGTTAGCTGGTTAACTGTGGAAAAGGCATAGCTACATGACTCCATGTCCCTACATGCCGCCACAGTTGCCACAGCCCTCACAGCCCTCACACTGGTTTCCTGTTCTGGCATTAGGCACGTTTACCATGGCGATAGACAAACAGAGCAGAAAAACATAAGGAAGAGAGGATAATTGTGGGGACTGAGTTGATGCAGTAATGCTTCTGGGATTCAGCACTTTTAGATTTCTCACAAATAGCACGTTTGAAGTGTTTTTTTTGTTGTTGTTGTTTTTTTTACATTTTAATTATAATGTTTTTCTAATTTTAAGGTAGATGACTTTCAATGACTTCAAATGAAATATTTGTCAATCTGCACTCATGATACTCATTTATCACATTACGTTCGGCCTTGTATTCCAACAACTAGCAGATGTTTTCTACTATCAAAGCGCTTGTTAACCCCTGGGTTACATTACCATTAACAGCCGCAGGGTGTTTCTCTTAGTAGCACAAATAGCAACTGAAATTGTTGCAGCTGAAGTTGCTGCAACATTTTGGGTTGTAAAGTATGTTACACATGCTGTTTTCAATAATCAGACAGGCAACACAGGAGTTTGTTTAGGAGATAGTTCTGACTTATTGGACTCTAGGCTGGATGCCAAGCATAACAGCAAGTCCCTGGACGCCCATAAACAGTTAAATAGACTTGGACTCATTTAACCTCCAAAAGTCTTATGTAACCCTGATACTGTTGTCATGTAATGCACATTCCTGGCTCCTTTTCTCTTCTCTTTTTTCAGGCATTGTGCATGTAAACATGTCCCACAATAAGTTCAGTGTATCCTATTTACAGTTGTGGTTCACTGAGTACTTTATGACTCTAACTACTAGTTGCCAATAAGAAAAAAGACAAGCTGAGGGCCTACCAGACAAGCAATACACTGCAATACTGATTCAACAGAGATGAATGTCTGTAGGAGTGTGTGGGGCCCAGACAGAGATTAAAATGAATTAAAATATGTAAACTTGTGGCTTTAAGTTAGTCACCGTGTTGCTTAGCATGTGAGTTTAGTTTTGTGTGGTTTGGAAAACCACCACAGGAAAAGCACAATGTATTAAAGAGGGTTGATGGTAGCTCGCTGCGGATGTTCCGGGCAGGAGTCCATTAATGGCTTTGGCACACCAACTCACATTACAGACATGCAGAGTGTCTTTACTGAACTTTGTGAACCTTATTCAGAAACTTAGTTTTAAGGTACAAAATTGACTGATTCCTACCTGGCACTGCTTCTTTTACCACTTTGTGATTTCATACTTTTGCAGTTTTGGATCATTTCATATGTTTATGGATTCAAAGGAGCTGTCTACCAGAGGTCATTTCATGCCAAACACTCGCCAGTTGATGTGTGACCAGACATATGTTGGACCCTCTTTAAGTGGTTTAAAGTAATCTATAATCTGATCATGATCCTCCAGAAAAATTTAAACTTTTAACAGGAGTTCTCTTGGAGTTCATTCAGGTTCATCTCGGGTTACGATCTGTCCAATCATGTTTAAACAGAGTTAGCTGTTCCCTACAGGGATCAAAACCAAAACACGTTAAAATGTGAAGTGAAATCTTACATATTTTAAATTATATGTGCATGTTTACTTGTATTAATCTAAATAACACATTACCCATGAAAACAAGCTATGGGTCAGTACAAGTGTACAAAACAGTAAGGCAACCAAACAAAATTGTAGTAAAAATTGAAAAAAGAGCAAATTTTCTCATACATTCTTACACCTCTTATAATCTTCAAATTATCCATTTAGCATACAGATAAATGTAGTAGTGAGCGAACTCACTACTAAAAGTGTTTGTCTTCCAAAGTTGTACCAAGACCAGGACCGCAGGGAGAAGCAATCACAAACATGGGAGTGTAAAGAAATCTTGGCAGAGTGACGAAGTATTAAATGGAGAGAAGGCTTAAGTCTCACTCCAGATGTGTGAAAATTGGCAACTCTGTATGTTGCAATTCTTGGACACAATCGTTTCTTGCGTTCCCACTCTAAATTAAATTCAGATTAAAATGAAAACATCATATCAAATCATCCCCAACTTTACATTGTGATTTTAAAACTGCAGCTAAAACTGCAACACAGAAAGAAGTCTCCTCAAATCTCCTCAAATTCATCTTTAACATCTTAACTCCTTAACCTCCCTAGGAACAGGAAGTTGACGTGTCCTGACATCAAGATGGCAACAAAGGTTGGATGGCGCTGACAGCACTCTGATATGCCTTTTGCTCTTGGCTGGTAGCCCCAAAAGACTATGACTTTATTTAGTCATTATCTGTGGCAGTTTGCATTTGCTAACACAGAGTGCATATATGTGTGTTTTAAAGGCAAAAGTGCAGAAATCGGATGGCTTTCTATAGTGCTCCTATTGTAAATCATTTTGCCCTAAACATCCTGACAGGGCAGAATGGAGTGCATTGGGAGACATGATGCTATGAATTTCACTGATGAGCAGAAAATATTCAAACAGAGCTGATGAGCAGTTACACTTATCTACACGCTTCTGACCTGCATGTGGTCACTGTTTGTGCTGGTGAATTTTGTACACTGTAGGCATTCATTGTTAAGAGAGAGGTAAGTCTTAGAGGGATGCACTGGAGTCACATTTGGAGCCAAGTCATGAAGTCACAAATTGAATGAATAAAATAATTACAGAACAACTCGACTTTAACATGTTATAGGATACTGGCAGGATTTTGTACAACCTGCCTCACAGCCACACTATATCTAACTGTTAATACTTAACTTAGAAATATGCGCCCAATAATGACTAAATTACTAATTGAAAAGTATTTTTTTTACAAACTCATATTATTTTATAGAAGCTGGAAAAATATTTTTCTTAAGGTTTTTGAGAAATATTGTTTTTACTTTTCCACTTTGTCTTGTTCAGACTTGAAATTCAATGTTTACGATTAGAGACATGCAGTTTATTTATGTAGACTCAACTTGAGATTTGACTCAAGACGTAGGAGGAAAGACTTCAGACTTAATTCACTTGCAACACCATAACTTGGTCTCACGTCTAGATGTTTTTAAAGAGGGTTATCATGTTAGCAGTGTCTCTTTTGGGCTCCATGTAAATTATGCAAACTGTAACGTTTGCATAGTTCTATAGTTTAAATAGAACTGTCTATAAACATCCACTGTAGACCAAAAGCATATCAATCTGGAACATCACTACATAACGCAGCACTATCCGCTTCTCATTTTCCAGAGTGTCGGCATGGCTAACAAAGGTCCATCTTACGGCATGAGCCGGCAAGTTCAGGATAAGATTGATAGCAAGTACGACCCTGAGCTGGAGCAGATCCTGGTGGAGTGGATCAGCCGTCAGTGTGGCTCTGGTGTGGGAAGGCCAGAGGCCGGCAAATTGGGCTTCCAGGCCTGGCTGAAGGATGGATGTGTGAGTTGGCTGACCCTGTTTGACACACTGCTTTTAGAAGAGCATTCCATAATACAAACTTCTCTTTGTTTCATGTCACCCTGACAGGTCTTGAGTGAACTTATTAATAGTTTGTTTCCTGGAAACAAACCGATAAAGAAGATCCAGAGCTCGCCAATGGCCTTCAAACAAATGGAGCAGATCTCGCAATTCCTCAACGCTGCAGAGAAGTACGGTGTCACCAAGACTGACATGTTCCAGACTGTGGACCTATGGGAAGGTTAGAATGTGTAACTGTGGTGGAAAAAGACCAGTCTTCAGCAAATGATTGGTACTTTAACCTACACATTATGTGCTGGTACAGGTAAGGACTTGGCGGCAGTTCAACGGACCCTGTCAGCTTTAGGCAGCTTGGCCGTCACCAAGGAGGAAGGCACATACAATGGAGACCCTAACTGGTTCTTCAAGTGAGTCCAGTAAAACAAACTGCATCAAACAAGAAATAAAATAAACAGTAAACACAATTCTTTTCATTTCAAATGTGTGACATTTCTGGATGCTGTATTGCAGGAAAGCACAAGAGAACAAGCGAGATTTCAGCGACGAGCAGCTGAAGGCTGGGAAAAACGTGATCGGGTTGCAGATGGGGTCCAATAAGGGAGCCAGTCAGGAGGGAATGAGCTATGGCCGACCCCGACAGATCCTTTAAAGTGTCCAGATATGCTAAACCTCCTTAGCCTTCTTTTTCCCTGAAGCCTCAGATGCGCTAGACATCCTCCAGGAGCCTTTGGATAACTCACTGCTCCTTTATGTCTTAACCTTCTGCTTTAGAGTCAAGGAACCTCCTTAGTCTCAAAACCCTGCCTTAAGGTTCCTTTAAGTTTACTCTGGTGACCACTGCAGGACTCGGCGTGCTTTCCCTACATCTGAATGTCTTAAGATGCAGCAATAACCAAAGAAATCCTTGTGTACCAAAAGGCAATTTATGACTTTTACAGTGCATTGTTTATCAGTTAGTTTCTCTTGAAATATTAACATTTTGTTATGTTTTCTACATTTACAGAACATTGGTTCGACATGCTAAGAAAGAAACAGTTTGTTTACAGAAGAAACTATTTCCAAATTGACAACCATGACCAAAGGGTATGCAGAAACTCTGATTTTACTGCTAGTATCGTTTAGTAAACTGCCACTTCCTACTTTGCTACACCTACTGTGTCAGTACCAACAATTTTGTACATTGTCTTAATAAATAATGACTTTGACATACATTTGTGACTGTGGCTGGTTCAATCTTAATAGTGCATCCTCATCAGTGGTAAAGACACATTAAACTGGCTTTTTTGTTTTGATCAAGAAGAAGAAAATTTTTAAGAGTTTAGAAATGTTCATGTGAGGATTTACATGTAATTTTCACCTGGTTTCTTTCTATTTCCTGATGTAACACAAACCGAAAAAGAACAAAATATCAGGCTATGAAAATCATTGCACTTGAGCGATTCATTCAGCCCGTGTCATGTGACTGTCCCCAAAGATCAATATCAGCTTCTGTGTTTTACTCTTTCATTTTTCGATTTATAAATCTACCTTACAGTAGCAGAACTATACAGAATTTTTGTTTTTGATATTTATTTTATTTATGTTTTTTTGGCAAAATTGATCGAACAGTACCAATTATTTTTTTTTCTCTCAAATTCTGATTTTTCTTCAAGAACTGAAACAAGTGTTAGCATAACATGTCAGCAATTTGTTATCATTACAGACTGTAAAGATCCATCTAAATGTCTGTTTCATAGTCCATTTGGATGTTTTACCTGCACCAGGTAAACTTGTCACCTCTCATGACAGTCAGAAGCCAAAAGCTCAAATGAATAAAGCATAGAAACTTTGGTACAGCCAGCCTTCTCAATAATCACTGAAGTTGATGTTCAGTAACTTTGGGCCTTTCAATAATTCAATAAAATGCTAGGTTCTCAGAAAAAGGTGCAAATGCCTCCAGGCAAAACTCCTCCTTCTTTTCATGCCCAGGAAAACTCGCGACATAACAACCAAAGCGGCAAAAATGATGAGATGATGAATGAGTGAATTGATCAGCATCCAGTAAAGTTTTATTCTGTGTCGTGGCAGCACAAATGTTTCCATTTAAATTTCTTCTAGAGCCTTTTATGCTTCCCCTTATTTCATTTCTGGCACTAAAAGAGTCAGCTTGGAGCTTTCACCATCCCCTCCTGCATTCCAGTGCCAGTATTAGCAACAGCTCTTTTTGAGTTTCTGGCTCTAATACCAACAGAACGGTTCTTTCTTAGCACCAACTTTGATTTGGGTCCGAGGGAAGAACTGCCTTCACCAGGAGCTGGGAGGGCGGGTTCATGAGGCAAGCAACCAGTGAAAACATTAAAGCTTGCAGTCTTTAAAAACTACAAGATTTTAAAGACTAAAGAGTAAAAGAAAAAGAAAAAGACTGTCGAATGACAGGGGTCATGGAGTCCAAGTGGCTCACAGCTGGTATTTTCTGCTGAATCTGTAAACACTTAGTTGTTAAACCCCTTCAGCCTTTTAATGTCGTCAGAAGAGTTTCAAAAAACCTTCTCTAAACACTGAGTGCAACTTTCAGCTGGCTGGGATTGCTTCACTACAAACCTTGGTCTTTACATATTGCACTGTGACACTGCTCAGTATTATTCTATGAGATATTTCATAATTTATTCTTACATATTTTGGTGTTGGTGTGTGAGGAAACTAAACTAAATTAGTTGAAAAGTAATTTAGCCTTATTTATAAATGTCTATTTAAATGAACTGTAGGATTAAGTTTGTTTTTGTTCATAAACTCTTATACAAGTTGTTTGTGTTTAATGCATGTTTAGTGTCTTGCTGTACAAAAAAATACCAGATCTGGACTTCATGTGTTCATCTATTATTTTATCATCATCTGTCAGGTGAATGCCTGCACTATTTCTGTGATAGTTTTGTCAGTAAAACATCACATGGCAGATGGAGAAACTTCTCATGCGAACATAGTAAAAAAATCTTGTAAAACCAGATAATTTCTGAAAATTCATATATTTAACACAAAGGGAATAAAATCCGTGTATCCCCAAAGTATTTTTCTATACTCATATTCAGGAGAGGAAAATACGTAAAACATAGAGTAAGCCTTTTTTCACGTCCTATAATATGTTATAGAATCCCTGGGAACAAGGAACCTTTTGAATGAAAATCTGACCCCACCCTTTATTTATTATTCAAAAAAATGTATCCTATATTTAAATAACATTGTTTATTGAACTGCTTTATTGAAATGGTTTTAAAGCTAAATAATAAAAGAAAGCAACATCAACTTTTTTATTTTCATTTAAACAAGCTGTGACTTGCACAGCAACACTCCAAAAAATTGTTCAGTTATATAAAAACACCTGCAGCTTTTAATACATTCCTTAAAAATTGTAAAAACCCTATTATGCAGTCCATATACAGCAAATGTGTTCAGCAGGCACAATTCGTTGATATATTACAGTTCATAAAAAAATACCTATAGCAAATCCAATGCTTGAAAAATCCCACTTCAAGTTTTAATCAGATTTTGCTTACTTAGCTACAGATTAAAAAAAACCCAGGTTTACAAATTGGAAGAAATAATAGCTCAGAGATATAAAAAAAAAAACATAAGTACCCCTGTGAAAAGTCACATTATAGCAACACCTTAAAGGAAGATCCTGGATATTACAAATACTCCCATTTCCCTCTCACACGCACACACATACACAACTTACATTCCCTTAAATATTGCACACAAAATTTCTCTAATTTACTTCACAGGCGTTTCAGCCTCAATCTGAAATTCTTATTTCTCCTTTCGGGGCAAATTTCACACCCAACATGTACCTGTACCATTAAACTGGGTGGTTAAGTCCTAACAAGCCGCCCGCAGTTCATGAATCCCAGATTTAAAGGAAGCTTTAGAAGCTACCGGAGGTTCAACATCCTATTTTCCTGGTCAGGTGATGCGTTTAGGAAGAAGTGAAATCACAGCCCAAACACATTCAAGGCCACTTTCTTTTGAGGGAGGGGAGTAACCATGATAAAAGAGAAAGAGTAAGAAACCTACTCTTTGATTTATCTGCAGCTCGGTCTTTAAGTACCATCACCGCTGTTGGAGGTGAGTGCAATCAGAGCAGAAAAAAAGCCTGAGAAAGGGGAAACGTTTAGGCTCACTGTTACGTCTCCAGCTGTTCCCTGATGATGGGAACTTTGACCTCAGAGTCCAGCACAGCCTGCAGTTCCACCCCTGAGTCCTGGTCCTCCTGGTCCCTGTACTCTGCAATGAATTCGTCTCGATACTCGTTCGCCTCCTCCACTCCTCTGCCTTTGCTAGTGTGGCTGAATTTGAGTCGACTCCGCCTCCTCGGCAGACACAGGAGGCCTCTGAGGTTCCCCTGACCGACCGTGACATCCAAGATGTAGTAGACGGACCAGAAGAGAGCAAAGCATCCGAGCAGAAGCAGGAACTAGATGGGGAAAAAAAAGAGAAGATATGTTACCACGGAATAAGTGCCAAGTTATTATTTTACTCAAGTCAGTTTTATTATTAGGAATCGAGTGAAAAGGTAAAGACTGGCCAACTGCAGCCAAACATGCTGGCTATGTTTACTGCATGTGGAAATAAACTTTAAGAAAAAGGAGGAAAGTGGAGACATTTCTTCTCTTTACAAATAAACCCTATTGTTTACAATGGTTGAACTTGTCATC
Organism: Poeciliopsis turneri; assembly: GCA_922788865.1. NCBI lineage: Eukaryota > Metazoa > Chordata > Actinopteri > Cyprinodontiformes > Poeciliidae > Poeciliopsis > Poeciliopsis turneri. The sequence continues at coordinate 967,840 of CAKLNU010000972.1, read as the reverse complement.
TGGAACATATTTCATTTAACTCATTTTACTCCATTTCAGACATGAAGGGAAATGTTACTGCTGCCCTCACAGACGGAAAAACAGTAATAATTGTTTACAAATGAAGAGCAGGACAAGAGTTTATAGAAAGCTGTAGCTACACACAATTCTGTCAACTCAATGAATGTTGACGATTATAACTGTGTTGAGATAGAATGTCTGACAATGTCAGAAAAAGAGAGAAGAGATGCAGTGCTCTGAACGTTACTGGTTTATGAGCTTTAGTGTCAGCAGGTAATTACAGCACGTCATAGCTGGGATTGAAATTAAAACAACAATCTCTGACGTTTTTTGTAACATTTCCAGGAAAAACAAAAAATGTCCTTCAACCAAGATAACTCCAGAGAAGCAAGTGTATGGACACTTTGTTCCTACACATTCTTCAATAAAAAAACAGCTTGCAGAGTTTTTGGCTCTGTATGTTAGCTTCATAATCTGAAATATTAAAGTTCATGTTTCTACAGCAGAGAGCCTTTTAATATGTAATCTGCAAAAACAAGAAATTGTTTGAAAGGAAGGAGCAACGGAAATAAAGGAAGGAAGTGAGGGAGGGAGGCAATCTAGAAGAAGAAAGGAAGTGTAGAACAAAGTAAAAACAAATATTTTTTCACATTATTTGATTTTTTTTCATACATTTCTAGACATGGAAAGCTGAAAAATTACAATCCATACTTTTGTATACTGAATGGGACTGACTGCAATTTATTCAAGAAATTTTTTATGCAAATTGTCTTCAGACGAACAGAATTAATTAAAGATACGGTAAACCTTTGGTAGGTGTGAGAGTGTGAGCATGAAAGGTGCATTTACCTTCAGGTTGTTGGAGGAGAAGGGGTTAATGATCTCAGGGGGGATGTCTAAGCCTGGAGGACAGGGCAAAGAGAAGCTGCTGTCCAGATGTTTGCCACTCATGGCTTCCTCCACCAGCCTGCAGACCAGCGAACGGAAAACAATTAAGCGTTTGTAATCATCACATCCCAGTCAGATTTTAGACACCGAAGGCAAACCGGCAGAAAACTGGTCTTACTTTTGCCTCTTCTTCACTTCGCTGGAAGTCATAGATGAACCGTAGAGTGTGAGCTTCCAATGCTTCAGCACTCCCACTGCGGCACACTGATCAGACTCTTCATCTTCTGCAGAAACACAGACACAGGTCAGGGAGAACTAAAAAATCTGGATCACAAGAAGCCTCATAAAACCCAGACCAACAGTATATTAAGCTGACCAGAGAAGTGTGTGCATGTGTGTGTCTTCCCTGCTGACTTACTTCTGTCAGAAATCCTCAGTGTGTATTGGCCTTCAGCTCTCTCCCCCCAACAGCGCACGGTGGAGAAAGTCCAATCCTGGTAGCCAGAAGGATCTCTGTGTGGAAACAAACAAGAAAACAAAACCTTACCCTACCCGCCTTTACATCCATCCAAACATCACACTGCTCCTTCCACAGCGAGAGCTAAAGGCCTTAAATAGACACAAAGAAAGACATGGCGTATACCTGTCGATAGACCTGCGAGCACCAATGACAGATCTCATGCCACTGGGACATTCCAGCACGATCTCCACATTCCCACGGCAGGGGTGGGTTATTGTCACGGCAACAGCCACATGCTCGAGCGTTTGCATCCCAGACATTTTCAGGTCGGCTGCAGAAACTACAGGAGAGAAGATGGCAGAAAGGATAATGTGCAAGTTCAAATCAATGTCTTTAGGGCACAGCAAGAGATATATACAAATAATATGATCTTCATTATATTTGGGAAAAATGTACAGTGGGTTGCAAAAGCATTAAGCACGAAGAATTATGTCACATTACAAACTACAAATGTCATGTAATTATACAATACAAACTTGAGACAAAAGAGAGATTATACACGGAAAATGTGACATGCAAAAATACTCAATCTGTCAACAATATCCACTACTGAATTCACTACTTTGTGTTGGTCTATCACATAAAATCCCACTGAAATACATTAAAGAAGAGCATTATATACATCAACTTTTTTGAGATTATATCACATTTTAATATTATTTTCTCATCAAAACATGCTTGGAGTATTGCTTTGATTCTTTCATGCATGTTGAAAAATTCTTAATTCTCTCAGGACAATCCATAATAAAGTTCAGCTCCTACAGACTAGCGCAGGGGTGGGCAACTCCAGGCCTCGAGGGCCGGTCTCCTGCAACTTTTAGATGTGTCTCTAATGCAACACACCTGAGTCAAATAATGAGGTCATTAGCAGAACTCTGGAGAACTTGACTGCACTTCGTAGGTTATTCAGCTATTTAATTCAGCTGTGTTGGACCAGGGAGACATCCAAGAGTTGCAGGACACTGGCCCTCGAGGACCAGGATTGCCCACCCCTGGACTAGCGGCAGCAGCAACTAGAAAACACCTGTTGGAACTGCGTATCTGCTGAGCTCATTATTGACTCTACTTCTCAGTCCTAAGAACTTGTGATGACTTGCTGAAGAGGGAGTGCTGGAGAGAGTACTAGCTTCTTAAAGAGACAGACACCCTATGTCAAAGCATCATATTACAAATTCAAATTTCTCTTCAGGTTTTTTTTTTATATACATATATAGCATTTTTGTAACAACTTGCTTGATTGTGTTATAAAATGGCGCTATGTGCCTGGAAAATACATAATACCACCCCTTTAAAGTGTGCAGTTATGACAAATGTGAAAATGTTCAAAGACTGCATACGAAACCTGTAAACACCCACTTTTACATAAATACAACTGAACTCATAATAAAATAATTAGACACATCAGACCTAAATTTTTCTAAATGCTTTATATGCATCATGTCAATGTTATTTATAACCCTTTTATTAGTGTATTTGAAACACATCTGTAACTCTCTAATAAGGTGACAAACCTTGTTGCAGTTCTCCAACTCACTCTAGATTTCTTCTCTGTTATCTGTCTTTGAAGCACTTATCACTGAGTTCCCTGACCACAGTCCATTCGCTCAGAGCGGCTGCCTTGTTTTTACCCATCATTTCCTTCGGTCTGATTACTAGTAAGCGGCAGTGCAGAAATACACATATCCCCAGAGCAGGGAGAATCGCTGCTCTGAAGGACGAACTTCATTAAATAACAATGTTTCCTTAAGATGGCGCTTTTTTACATATTCAGCCTTCATTTCACTTCAAAATCACCATGACTGATTGTTGCAGAAAGGCACAACCTCAGTCACATCTGAGCAAAGCACAAAATTCCAGTTCAAATCCCAGCCGAGTTTAAGAACCTTCACTCTCCAGAGAGAGGGACAGAAAAGGTTATTTTTCTGGCTTCGGTGTCTTATGGAGTTATACTGCTTTAAAAATGCTGTTCCTACAAATGAAAGCATTTGTATCTGTTTTGTGTGTATGTTAAAAAAAAATAAGATATCATAAAAATTACAGTATTTTGTGCAATTTAAGATTTATTTGTAAATTTTTGTCAAGTCTTGAAGAGAAACTTCACTTTAATCAGCAATTAATGGACAATACATCATCTTAATTCAATCTAAGCAAATAATTGGCATGGAGAGAAAGTGTCCAACAGTTGTTATGGAGATGCAGCAGACATTTCTTTACCTTCTTCCTCATCTTAACCAGCCTAGTTTTTGTTTTCAACTTTTATATTTGTCTCAAGTTTTCCAATCCAACACATAATCTTCTTAAAATTCATGCTGTCTTGTCTCTCCCGTTTTGTAGAGCGGCCAAGAGAGACGGGCTGTTTTATTTTGTGCTTTATGTTCTATTTGGAGACAATGTTTCCAGCACTCTAATTCTAATAATTGCTCTTTCTGGCATAATAACAAACTCTAAGTAATGAGTAAGCCTTGCTTTAAAATGTCCGTTGGAAAGCTGTTCATAAAGGAAGCAGAACATATGACCGGCCTAATGGGAGATGAATCAATCAGCAAGGCTGCCAAAACACAGAACGGTGTCAAAAGCAGACCCAGCCACACTCTGTTACAAAGAGCTCATCAGGGAATTCGACCAAAACAGAACGACAACGGGTTCACAGAACAACATGAGTTAAAGTGAGTTGAGAAAATAATTCCTCACATTCTTTGAGAGTTTGCTCTGTAAAAACCAGCAGCTTTTTCACAAAAACATTGTTGCATGAGACCAAATGTACACAAACTCGTCTGCGGTCATGTGATTAACTGCAATGAGGCGATAAAAGAAGGACGATAAAGTCTGAGGGAGGACAGGATCGGGCTGTGGAAGAGGGAAATGTTTCTACTTGAATGAGGTCATTTCAACAACCAGTTGTGGAATAAAAAAAGTGTTAGAGGGATTATATACAGAGGGTTCTGAATATGAGAGATTCAGAGTGGAAAGGTTTGAGAGAGGAAGAGGATCTACAGAGATTTTAGATCTGTAGAGATCTAAAATCTCTACAGATTAAAAAAAAGGAGATTTGGGGAGAAATTCAAAAAGGAACAAAATTTAAGGGGGGCAACAAAAGCAAAAAAAAGCCAACATTACCAAAAGGCAGGCGCCTGGCAGCAGGCATGCAGGGAGGGAGGGATGGCTCTGTTATGGAGAGCAATGTTTAAACTCGACAAGCAACTGTCCTTCATAGAGCTGAGGCAGCGACAAAGAGCAAGAGAGAAGGGGAAAAAATAAAAACACTACCATTCCAGGTGCGGATCAAGACGCCCGGATAAGTGGAAACGGAAACATCCTCCTTTATGACTGAGCTCTGATAGGACACGAGAAAAGGCACCGACTCCCACACCTGAGACACAATGCAGGAATATTGAGGCTGACTTCTGGTGGAAAAATATTTGAAGAAAAAAAAAAAAAAGTGAATTTACAGTGTGTATGTACCTTGGCAGCATTAACTAGTCTCCATGCGTTCAGAAGGCCAAAGCCATGCTGGTGGCTGTGATGAAAACCGGCTCCGTTCACTCCCCAGTCAGCAGTCATGTCGCACTGTTAGGAAACACAAAGTTTACCTTCATGGTCCTGTCCATTCGGTTAAACTAAAGTTCAAAAGTCTGGTCTAAAAAAATCGAGATGCAGACATGAAGATTGAAACATGTTACCACAAGGCAGAGGCAGACTTTTATTTTCAGCTATTGTGTAAATTAGAAACTCTAGGACAAAAAAATCTGTTATGTAAAACAAATAAAAATAAATTTTAGAGCACTTAAATATTTCCTCTCATCTGATCTGGAATTAGATGACGAGGTGAGTGCTTTAAACTTGACATCTTGTTTATATTTCAGACTCTTAATTTGAAGGAAGCGGTTCTCTAAGTAACGTTGTCAGTCTCAGTGTGAGGCTGGCTGATGACTTGCCTAAACTTGAAACCTCTACCACTTTTTGTCTTTATGTCCACCTCAAAATTAGAAGCATAGATGTGTACATAACATAAAGAGTATTGCTGACTGTTACAAGAATTTAAGGCCTTATTTGTAGATACATAAATTTCAGACTTTTTAAGGATGCCTGGACTCTGCAACATTATTAGAACTGTGATTATATTTTAAAATATTTTGCGTTTCAATTTATATTTCAATGTTGTGATGTTTTGCTGAGAAGGAGGTTCTGTTGAAAATGTTGACAATAAAACAGGCAATAAGCAGAGGAAAGCAGACTTGATTTCCATTAACAATACGATTTTTGTGTCTGTCTACATCTGTACTGTAAACCTAACAAACCAAACAATAAAACATGAGAAAGAAAAAACTTTGGCAACAGTGAAGCCACATGCAACAAAATGTTCTTTTTTGCTGCCTATTGTTTTAAAACCTTTAATACGACTGAGCGTTTTCCTGCACTACCTGTGTGGCAGTGAAGGCGACGATATGCTGAACATCCCTCCAGGTCAGGCAGGGCCGCACCTGCAGCATGAGGGCCACCATGCCTGCTGCCAGCGGGGCCGCAGCAGACGTACCAGTGTGGCCCTCTGTGCAGCCGCTCCCCTTGTCCATTGACCAATCAGATGTCACCTGCAGAATTACACAGCTGGTACATTTATAACGTTTCAGAGAGGTGTGATCCGTACAAATGATGAAATATCTGGAAAACACAACAGCACACGTAACCGCTTCAGAGCACAAAAAGATCTAAAACCACGGAGATGGAGGGATTGGTGCATAAAGTAGCACCTACATCATTGCACCATCTTGATGATATAAACTGACAGCAGATGGTCAGAGTTCAGTGCTGTTTGTGTTTAGTTAACAGTGTTGATTGGGGGGAATGTGAGGCCATATGGAGCTTAATACAGAGAACAAAGAGCCTGAAAGTGAACACTGCTGCAGCAATAAAAATAAAACAGCAAACCCATATTTAATACCTGAAGCATTAAACTCAAATTCTGACTTCCTCAGTTAAACAGCATATAAATACCAAGTTTTATTTCTACACCCACTTTTGCTGATCCACACACCACCACTACTGCTCTGTAATCATCTCAATTCATTACTGAAAGTTTAAGAGAAGCAAACAGCAGGCCATTTGTGGAACTACTTAGCATGTGAGTGTAATGCGGTCAGGGGTGGATCGGTGGTTAGGTCCTGGCTAATCTCAGCTTTCCACAAGTGATGACATCCTCACAACAAAACAGGTTACCACGGTGACAGCCTCAAACTTCAAAAAACAGATGTTTCAGTGGATCTCAACTCCTGTCATCTTCAGCCACCGTTTTTAGATTAATTAAGTTGCTGTATTTCCTGATGTGGAGGATTTTACCCAAATACTTCCATTATTTTAGAGCTAACAAAGATACTTAAAGCGACAGTGCCTCGAATTTCAACTGGTTCCCTGATTTAGTATTATTACATATACACTTGGGCTGGTATGATAATCTCATGGCAATCACACAATAAAATTGTATAAACTACAACAGAATAATCATCAGTTAGGTTTTGAAGTAGCTTTTAACTTGACTTTCCTATTTTTGGTTAATCTGTCTTGCTCTAATTTGCTTGCAGCTGCAGTTGGTTACCTATCAAACACGTTAAAGGTAATTAATAATAGTAAATATTAGTGGCACTTCTTTAGTTTCCACCACATGAGGGCCCCTGGTTTTTGGGACTGGAAATATTTCCAAAGAGCCAAATATTTCTTTCTTGCTAGTGAGGGAATAAAAGTAGCCTTTTTTCAGCCAGCTGCTCAGCAATGAGTGGAAAATAGAGGCAGGGCAGCTGTATGCTCCATTCAGTCGTAGAAACCTTCAGTCACCCCGACACTTCCTGAGATCTCAGTTAAAGGACATTAAACTGCAGAAACAGCTTTATGGAAATTTTAGTAATATTAAAATCATACTTTTTTAAGGTGGTCAAGTATCTATAAAGCTGACCACAGCCTACTATGTACAGCTTTGAAAGTTAAAAAGAGAAAAAAAGAATATCTGAAATTAACTATTAGACAAGTTAAAAAGAGAAATCATTAGTATTGGAGTATTATTCTTACAAGTTTTCCTTCAGACCTTATTTGCTTAACAGCCTGCAGTTGGAACTGTTCTGTATATCATTGTATAAGAGTGTGAACATTGTGAGTGTTGCTGGGTGAGTCAAACTCATCGTGTAAATCTGCTTAAAGTGTTCTCTATGACAAGAACAGCACTGAGCTCACTCCAGTTACTATGTAAGTGTTTGACTCAGCAGGACTAACGATGCTCCTTGATCTGGCCCCGCCGCTGCTGAAAGTAACAGCCAGCATGGATGCACAATCCTCTGCGTAGAACGGCTTCTTGCCTTCCTCATCAACTGCTCCTAAAAAAACCCCAACAACACTGGAGTATAATGACTACCTTCGTGTGTTGCACACAATTGAAGATACACACATCGCCACACTCCTAACAATCTCTGTTTCTTACCTATCGTGATAGTGTAGATGGAGTTGGCGTAGCCATCATAGTTGCAGTTGTCGTCATACTGACCCCCGTTACCGCTGGCAACTACAAAGATGCTCCCAAAGCCTCTTCGGCCTGCAATCACCCCGTGCTGCAGTGCAGCCTGGTGATAAAATAACAAAAAAAATAAAATGCTGATTTAATGTTTTTAACATATGTATCAAACTTTAGAGCAAGGAAAAAGCATCAATCTCGTGAAACTGCTGCAAAGTATGATGCACAGATCTGTTGCAGTCTGCTGCCACCTGATGGACAAAAGGAGAGCTGCAAGAAGTCTAACCTTGCCCAGGGGATGAGGTCCATCCACAGTGTGCCCATCATCATCTGGTCCCCAACTACAAGAAGAACAGTCTTTATTAGCATCTAAGAAATAATACAGCGCATTAAAACGTAATGATAAATAACAGAGAATTGTTATTATGACATCTATAGTTACCTGCAACTGTAGATGTCATTTATTTGGTAATGCTTGTTAAAGGCAATGGCCTCTAAACTGTCAGTCAGGGGCCCATCTAGGACTCTTATACCTACAAAAACCAAAAAAGGATGTCAGTGATTTCAGTGACTCATCCAGCTACACTCACAACACATTTTTGTTAAAACTGATGCCTCTTAGTAAAAGATTGTCATTTAACGTATTGAAAAATGTTAAAGACTGCTTGGGTGTGTCATACCTGCCACCTTGCTGCCATAGGCCACACCCACAGCGCAGAAGCTGTTGTTGGGAACGGCTGCGATTTCCCCAGCACATCGAGTCCCATGGTGGTTGTCGCTGTGGTGGTCTGGGTGAGGCATGGGGTCGGGGTCATTGGAGTTCAGGTCGTAACTCCCCTCTGGACTCTAACAGGAACACAAAAATCTATCATATGGGCATCAAACCTTTACAAGCTTTGTTCTAGTTTTGCATCTAACAGGACAAGTTCAACTAGAAAGTGGTTAAGTTTGCCTTTACCCCGGAAGGTCCCATTATGTAATAATGTAATAAAATCTGGCTTCAAAATGGTAACAATAATAGTTTCTGCCCCATTATGTAATAATATATTTTTTTTCTCCTTTGAAAAGAGAAGAACTATTTTCATACATCTCGGAATAATAGATAAATATTTTAAGTCGTTTAATATAAATGCTAAAACTTCTTATAAAAAAAATTATTAACTTTAAGTTATAAATCTTAGCAATCAGAAATATTTTTTATCCAGTGATCTGTCATATTTTACATTAGAATGTGAGTTGCCAGAATGTCCACACTCTTATCTCTTCAGAAAGTTACATTTTTCATGTCTTGCTATCTGGCATAAACTATTGCAAAGTGAATTTTATTACATTTTACATCAGTTATTACATAATGTGACTTTAATGCACTTTTGTTACATTTGGAAGACAGATTTTATTACATAATGTCGCACTACATATCTATTCTACTTTTAAAACAATGCCAGCACTTACAGTGAGTTTAAAATTATAACATAAAATGCACAACTTTATAGTATAAACCTTTGGAAGGCACTATGTAACTCATCAGACCATTGCTGTCATTTATTTGGAATAAAAAAATCTCCTTTAAGATTTTTTTTTTTCTCACACAGTCTATATGCTGTAAAACCTCAAGCTTTTCTTTTCTTCAAAACTTTGATTTACTGCAAATCAACAGCTTTGCTCACAATATGTGATCCACTTTCAGCTTTAATGACTAAACTGGAGTTTGAACTTGAAAAAGGGAAAATATTTCACAACAGCACTACGCACAGTTTATGAGTAGGCCCACTGATCTTTCAAAACAATTCAAGCAGAGTCAACACTAAATTCCGACTTACATAGTTGAGCTGAATGTCTTTGTGGGTGTGTTCCACACCATCATCTACAACCACAACAGTGACCCCCTGACCAGTGATGTTGTGCTCCCAAACTCCGGTCACGTTGATATCCATGCCTCTGTTCATTCGATTGTGCTGTGAAAGCAGAGGAAGAAAAACTCTGTTAATGAATGGCAGGAAAAATAAAAATAGCAAAATGTCAAGGTACAGATGAGTTGTAAGCCGTATAATGGCAGATAGAATTGGTGCTAAAAGCTGATTAAAGCGTAGTTTATCTTGAAATGAACTTTAATGTTTTTACCGGCTGGAACCATTTCCAGCTTTAAACTTGGAGTCGTGGTTCCAACATGTTTGGTGTGTGTGACCAGGATCATTTTTATGATCATGCAAAACAAGTTTGAATTGTTGAATGAATGAAAATGAAAGCACAATATGGTAGGTGCTCCAATATGGCTGAAAAGTATTAGTATATATATTTGTTCATTACCAGGGTACCAATAGCTATAGATTTCATATTTTGCTGTGAAAACAAATTCAATTCTGAAGTTCCAAAGATTATACACTTCCAATATCTCCAAATTCCAATACTCTGATTTAAATTTGTCCATTTTGCTCAAACACCAAGCATCTGTTAATGTTCTGTGGAGATATTCAAATTATGTAATTGCATTCATTATCATCCAAGTTAATTACAGCAAGGTCAGCAACACTGTTGCCCTTACTGCTTCCAGATTCTGGTGAGATATTGGGTCAAATGGTTAAAATCAGAACAATGGTGCCAAACGCATATCAGAACTGGTCATGGGATGATAAACAGACCACCATTAAGTTAGTGGAACTGTTCCAAGTCCGGTAAAAATTTGTGGACTATCTTTAAAAGCTGAGCAACTCATTTACCTAATTAATTTCTACTGTTTGTGCCAAGAACAGTGGTCAAATATTAAGGCAGCATTAAGCCTGACGCTATAACATTTTGTTATTTGCACATTTTTCTGCTTCTCCTACCTACATGAGATCTCCTAAAATTGCTTTCATTAGTTTAATCAAAATCCTTTGAGCCAACTTGGATAAAATCAGACAGAAATAAAATAAAATATATAATATCTGGCAAATCTTGATTTTTTATTTTGTGGATGTGTGCTACATGTTCTTACCAAGTGCCACTGCTTAGGATAGTTGGGGTCGTTGAAGGCCAATGACCTCTTTGAGCGACTGAGCACTCTCTCCTTGGAGTACCACAGGACATGAGGATGTGTTGCTAGAACATCGCTAGGTTGGATGCTCCTTTTCCAGATGCCTCCCAGAGATCCAGCGTGAGGTTGTGATGAGCAAAGCAAATAGTGGCCTTCAAGCTCTCCAATCTGACCCCGGTTCTGAAGCCCCGCCTCTTTTGCCACCTGCAAAGAAAGTATTGGAGTTGTTTTTCTACAGTAATAAATAGAGCAAATAGAAGGCATTAAAAAAACAACCAAACAACTAAGCCCTCTTTTGAAAATAAAAAACATAGTGGCCAGAGATAGAATATTCATTTGATTTAATTTGTAAATACAGAGAAGGACCAAAGTCACTAAGTTTTCTTTTGATATTTCCATAGAAAATAAATAAATTCAGCAATACTATATAAATATATGTGAAAATTCTGAAAATCTATTAGTTCAAATTAAAACTGAAGTTCAAACTATCATAAAAGATGCTGAAATACTACTGTACCCTGTCAGCTATCACATCCAGGTGAACGGAGGTCTCTCTCTCATCTTCATTCTGGTGATGCTGGCTGTGGTGGATCCGGACGGCCCAAGACTGACCTGGACCACACGACGGCCAAGCCGAGGATAAAGACGAAGCAGTTAAAGGGAGGGATGGAGCGACAGATGGCAAAAGGGTGAGCAGCAAGAGAGCTATGGAGGACAAAAAAATGAGAAGAAGGAATGTGGGAAAATAGGGCGCTGCCATGGCAAGGAAGGGTGAAACAACTGGTCCGCCAGGCAAGCCCTCTTCATCTGAGCAGCGATCTAGACAAGACAAGACAAGACAAAAGGATTATATTAGTGAGGACAATCTGAGAATGACTGTCTGGTTGCTCAACATCGGGGTGCGACATACAGAGGGAAAGTATCACAAATCACACCATCACTTTATCTGGGTTCCAACTTAAACACCTGTGATGAGCAACTCTGTGGCTATAAACCAAACCTTCCACAATCGCTACAGTGAAAAGACACTACAATATTAGTAATATCTTTAAAACCAAATGGTATTCTATTTACAGTAGGTCTGCATTTATATTAAAATGGTGACTGGGAGAAAATTTCTAGGTTTCGTGTACATTTCTTTAAAGCAATAGGTTTGTCTTAACGAGGCTACGATAAGATGGTTTAAAGTACGACTGCTTTACCTAAATATTGACATTAGCTCTGATGACATGCCTGTGTTTGTTTCTATTTACATCACATTTCTAGCTTCTAGTCTAGTTATGCGACGTTTTTCTTTTAAATATAATTAATTCTCTCGTAAATGGTAAAGACACTACATTTATGCTGACTTCTTGATTTACATTAAACCAAATAGATAAATTCGTTAGAAAAAACAATACAGCCTAATGCAGACCTCAAGTTTCACCGCACCGTCGTTGTTGTTTTAGCTGTGTTAGCAGGTTAACACAGTCGTGCTAACGATTGAAACTAAAGTTTTTCAATAAAACAGAGCTAAACATGTGATTATCGGCGACAGGATATGGTAAAACATAATAATGTCTTACTGTACTAATGAAAGAGCTCGATTTGAGGTCGACAATTAATTTTGAGAGCGCTATCGCCGAGCTTCACACTCCATTTCCGTAATCCGAGCTCTCGTCAATACGTCTTACGTCATACAGAGTGCGCAATTATCGAGCGTGATATTTGATTGGCCCAGAGCCACCAAGTGGATCGGAGAAAGTGAGTGCTCTCCGTAGCAAGAAGCAGAGGGACCCGAGTACAAGCGAAGTATGTTTTTGTGATGTTTTTGTTTGGGTTTTTTTTATTCTAAATGGAAGCGTTTTTGCGGGGGGCGGTCAGGCGACCTACTCGAGCGATCATGTGAGCTTAGCGTCATTAACAGCTAAAAACCCCCCAACCACTTTGTAAAATGTAAACAGTTACTGATCACATCAATTCTGGTTAATAATTAATTTTAATTAATTAAATTCACATTTACACTCACTTTTAGAATTATAATATGTGTTAACCTGAAATGAGAGCTATATCTACTTTTCATTGTTCCATTTTTTTATATTTTTTTTTTATTGAATTAACTGAATCGGATGATTCACTGTTTTGAAATACTCCCACGCTTCCAGTGATGTTCCCACTCCAACACTGATGACTTGTCAGCTGTGCAGCTACAGTAACTCTTGAGTTTTCCGATTTTACTTAACCTCCTATACCCTCAATGGGGGTAAAATAAATTTCCTCCTGACAAAAACATACAAAAATAAATCCATAATAGCCTCATAGGTATCAGATTAAGTAGCTGAAATAAATTATCCTTAAGATTACTCTGTAACTAGTGAACATACACTTGAATTTGTGTGTGAGAATAGAAAATCAATTAATTATAAAGTACTTTGATCAACCAAAAAGAGGAAAATAGAAATAATGACTTTAAAAACCTTTAGCTGTAAGTATTAATATAGTCAATGTGGGAACTGATAATTAAATATTTGAGACACCAGAAATTTTATTAAAACAATATTTTTTAATCTATGTATTCAAATTAAAGGATAGATTCTTTCAACACTTTTTCAAAGCGATTATGCGACCAGGATGAAAAAAGGAGACATTTTACAGTTACAATAAGTATTTTATTGGTTCAACAAAGCTGCCAGCACCTGACAGATAAATATCCAGTTCTGAGTTAATCTATGTACAGCTTTTATGGAGACAACACAAACTGTCTCATATATTCATGTTTCCCAGTAAATAATTTACTTAGGGCTGGTTTCCCTTTCAAAGCAGATATGGTCCCAGTTAAAAACGTATTAGGCTGTGTGTGTCTCGATGATAGAAGCCCTCTTCATTCGTTGTTAGTGTGTAGTGTGTTTACATGTGCAAATCATCAAATAGGTGCAGCAGTAGTTTTGCGAGAATAAGCACTCGGTGATCTGTGTCTGTGCAAATAGACGATCTGGAATGCATAAATGTTATGTACAGTAGATACGTTCAGGCTTTAATCAGTAGAAGAAAAGAAATGACATCTGAAATTTAGTGCGATCTGTCTCTGATCATATTCTCCAAAAACAGATTACATACAATAAATGCTTGATATTTAATTATTTAATATTTCGTTAAATAGCCTCTTTATGTGTACGTCATTAGCTTTTTCCAGAATTCTTCATTTGCATTATTCTGCTGTTTTTTTATGACTTCTTTTATTTTTTTAAACCTTTCCATAAACTCTTTGTATGCAGGACAGCTGTGCAAACAAATATGCAGGCTCCAACAATTAATGCCATCCACTCAAAAGCCACAAATAAAAGAGCTACAGAAGCACACACGTGACCAATTGTTCATATATTCAAATCACGGCAATGCAAAGGCGGCTGCAACGGGATTTCTCATCTTTAATACACATCCGGGTTTTGTTTGTAAAGGGTCAGTTTGTTCTTTAATGAAATAACCCAATAAATGCACTGCAGAGGAAAGAAACTTATCTTCCCAGCTGATCCATCAATGTTTTTCTTTTTACATGTTTGTTTTGCATTTTCCCACCAGTTCCTTAAATCATGCTGATCTGCATAGATACAGAAGCTTAAACAGACAAAGTGGACACTGACAGCAGCACCTTCTCTTGTCCGATTCAAGCTCAAGATGGCTCTTATTATTCTCACTAACAACCCGATGGCAGCAAGGTTCTCTCTCTGTGTGTCTCTGTGATTCCTGAAGAATCTTTTCAAAGCTTTCTGTGAACAGCACCGTCAGTTTGAAAGGAGCCTCCTCAGCCCCGCGTCCCTTCATTTTAGGAGAGATATGTCATCTGCAAAGTCCCCGTGCGGGTGGAGGCAGCGGGCAAATCGCCACTGGCACACCATGAGACACAGAGGCAGCATGAAGAGGGCACAGATTCCCGCCATGATGTAGGCGATGGTCATCAGGGTGGACTCGTCCGTTTGCGGGATGTTGTAGCCGCAGTCTTCCAGGTCGACGCCGTGGAACGGGCCCTCCACTGACGCTGTGCGGAACTTGTCGTGTACTGAGAACAGAAGAACATAAACATAAGGAATTCAAGTCTTTCAACTCAATTTTGTTAGTTTTATGCTTTATAATTTGAACTGCAAAGCTTTTTCAAAAGCATTTAAAGCACTTGAACATTTTTATGTTTTTTTCATTTTTCAACTATAATCTTCAATGTGTTTCAACAGAATATCATGTGACAAACCGACTCGTTTATATATTATTTGTTTATACAAAAGAATGCATGTCTTTTTTCCAAATAAACATCTAAAAATATCACACATTTCAGTCTAAATATGAAAAGCTGGAAGTAACATACCCAAAAACAAAAGTTTACCTCATTATTATGCACTACTTTGTGCTGGTATCTCATAGCATCCCAGTGAAAACACACTGAGATCTGTTGCAGAGTAACAAATAATACATTCACAAATCAGAATGAGGGACATGAGCACTTTGTTCATGTCCTTCATTATGTCTATGTCCTCTCCTCCTCACCATGGCAGGTGCTCACGGCGAATCCGATGCGTTTCTTCTCTCGGTCAAAAACGACATAGAAGCCCTCCATGATGACAGCTCCCATCACTGTCCCAGTGCTGGACTGAGACATGGCGAACTTATAGCAGTCCTCCTGAGTATAGGCAAAATCTTCCACCGGCCGCAAGTATTGCTGCACAGACAAAAACAATAAGCAAATAAAAAGAAGAAAACATTCAAAGGTGGCTTCAGATGAAGATATATGTGGTGAGTTTCCAAAAAGAACCCTGTAGTTTCTGTAGACATCATCAATTGCATCAAAACCATATATGGATTTAGCTAAGCTGTTTTTAAAAATGGGGTTGTTAAAAACTTAGTGACCCCCCTTTCTTCTAGTTTTGCTTTTCTGATCCACTATTTTTTTGTTTATCACAAACAATGTAGCATCAGACAACTATAGCCTGAGTTAATAAAAAATATCTGTTTTTATACTATGATTTTATTTTTAAGAGGAAAAAAATTCTTTCTGAAGCAACTTAATCTGATGATTTAATCTGAACATCAACTGCTCTCTTATTAAATCATGACTTCACTGAAATTAGCCAGGATTTCATTTTAGATTAAAGGACTTAGTAGTTTCTAAGTAATTACAAAATTCTTAGAAATTAGTTTCTAAGGATTTAGAAGTACTTAGAATTCTAAATCCTAGAAATTAATTTTTCTCAGTTTTTAAGGATGATTAGTCATCCTTAAAATGACTAGAAATGACACCTCTATGAGCAAAATAATAGAATTGCGGGATCGTAATGCCACATCATCTTTTTGCTCTCAGCTTACAGATTTTTATGTTTCCCACGAGATGAGAGCATTTATTTTTTTCCTGTCTTCCTCAGCTTAACATTCTATTTCTTTCAAGTGGATGAACACTTTGGGAACTTCCAGGCAGTTAAAAATAGTTAATCATATTTCCTATCTAGTCAAACAAGTTGCCCTGCAATTCCAGACACAATTTAAAACTGTGATAAACAAGCTGCAGAGGAGAAAAACCTAAAGATGTAATAGCATAACTGTCCACTAGAGGGAAATAACTTCTGCACATTAAACTACCACACAATCAGTTGATGTGTTTATTTGTGTATCTCAGGTGTGGATTTTTACCTGAAGCAGAAGTTGCAATAGAAACGTGATGACTTTCACGCTGTAGCACAAAGGTCACAAACCACCCACAGATTTGACTTCTGAGGCCTCAACCAGCCACTTTGAAGAGTTTTAATGAATTTCAACTGCTTCTGATCGCACAAGAAGCGCTTTTGTACATCGATCTCTACTGCCAGATCGATAGCCTTCAACTTAAAAGCTGCATCATATGAACTTCTTCGTGTGGTTTTCTTGATCAGGGGTTATGAGTTTGAAAACATTTCTCCACCGTGCCTGCTGCATGTGCTTGTTCTAAATGAAAATTAGCTATTTTTCTTTTTCAATTTTGATTTCCAATTTTGACTTCCAATGATTCACTTCCTGCTAAAGAGCCCCGTGGAGCTTGAAGAAAAATTCATAGAAAAGCCACACTGGTCTATAGGCCAAATGGCTCAAAGCGTGGGAAAAAAGTAGCGATTTATAGTCCGAAAAATACAGTACATAAAAGAAAATCTTCTAGAGTCTTAAGAGACACACAGCAATGTTTAATACAGGAGGTGTTAAATGTTTTCCTTGAATCTTAAATCTAGGAGCCAAACTTGGGCAGTTTCAAATCATTTACTCAGGACTGATCTTCATGTAACATTGATAGCAACATAAGGCCAGTCCGTCTCTGTTCGGCGTGAATAAATTCACATCCAGAACCCAAGAGCGCTGTTACCTGGGGCAAGACGGAGATTCTGAAGGACTGGTTGCGGTTTTCACTCATCAGGTAGAGGGATATCACTGGGAAGATGTGCCAGGGCGTAGTTCCAGCCTGCCAGCAAACCAGCTGCTCCCCGAGCCAGAACTGAGAGGGAAACTGCTCCGTCTGCACAAAGATGTTTATTTATTGTCCAGTTAAAAAAAAAAAAAGAAAAAAAAAAAAAGAATTTGAGCTATTTTGGTTCATTTGATTTTTATAAAGAAATTTCAGTTCAACTATAATGAAAGGAAAATCAAGATAACAACCACATGTATCACATGCAAATGACTCACCGAAGAGGCGGCTTCAATAGCCTTCACTGCAGCCTGGAAGACTTTCCTTGGAAGTCGAAGGTTGGTGGTTCCACTGTCCACAATGCTCTTATCATAATTGTACTGCAGAGCATATATGTTGCATGTTTGTTACCTAACATTTTAGAAGAAAATTGATCATTTCAAATTATTTATCACTGTTAAAACTGTACCTCTTTACAGTCCATGTTAAGATCCTGTCCGTTCACCTCAATCCGAACAATAATGACCTCGTAGTACCACTCCCTGCGGATGGGAGTGTACCAAAGCTCTCCGACGTACAGTGATGAGTCCACTCCACCGATAATCTAAAAAACGCAGGAAAAACTAAATTAATCCAGCGCTTAACAAACACAAAACATCGCAGTTTGCGTTTGTATGTGAGTCACCATGCTGCCGCCAACTGTGGAGCTGCCCAGCGACTGGTTCTGGGAGAAGCCTGCGCCGCACAGCTGGAGGGAGAAGAGGTTGGGGACAGAGGTCTGACGAACCAAAGAGTCGAAGAAAGGCTCCAGCGTCTCATCCGGCTGGAAGACAGTGAGAGAAGTGCTGTTATTGGAAAAGCTGATTGACGGACAAAACATCAGCTCCTTTTACCTTTTCATTTAGCTCCTCTTGACTCTCGAGCTCAAAAGTTATCAGACCAGCTTCCCAGTTTGTGACATCATTAAATAAAACTGAAAATGCCCTTTTTCTTTCTTAATGGACTTGTTTGGTCTGTCATTTAGTAATTCATCAACAACAGTACATAGTCATTGATAAAATACAGAAACATGATGGTGATACTTCCACCATCATGTTTCAAACTTATATTTTGACAGCTGAAAATACAATAGGTTTTGTATTGGACTTCTCCAATACAAAACCCTCAGGTTATAATCACAAAATGCAGATATGTATCTGCACATTTGTCCATTCATTTTTTTTCACAAGTTTAAAAATATTTAAGTTGTGAGGATATTGATCAATTAGCACAAAGCTACTATCATCATACAGTATTTACAGTATGACCCTTTTTTAAGTTGCAGACTGCTTAATTAAACTCCCTCTGTCTTTGCTCACAAGAACTGTAGTTCATTTTGGGCCAATTCCCAAAGAAGCTGCTCTCATTTACATATTTTCCTGCTTCAGTCATCAGAAAGCTAAATGGGTCTGAACGTCTGAATTAATAGTGACTCATTAGGACAACATTTATAGCGGTGGCCAAATTTTAAGAATTGCAAGGTTGGCGTTCCTCATTAATGAAGTCTATTAGTATGTTAGCTGACAAAAAGAATAAATTAAAGACAAAATCTATGCTGTACTTTCTGCTACTCTTACATATACTTACAAAAAGGTTAGGAACAGTATGCATTAAATAATAGGTTCACTCCTCTGCAAACCCACCTGGAAGCTCTTATTAGATTAGTATTGATGTTGTGCTTTTAGTTTCTAGTGTTATATTTAAAGCAAGTAAGAGGCTATTGAAGATAAATTAAAAGTGAGAAGAGACAAACATTCCCCATTATCAGGTCTGAATGTGTGTAAGAAATGCTTGAGCTGGGCCCATGTTGACAAGCACGATACAGCAGTCATCACACTCTTACCTTTGAGGGAAAATAATTCATCTTTTTGATATAAAAACATCCATTTATATTGTTAGTTTGACTCAGAATAGACAGGGTTGAATGATGGAAGGATAACCTGTGCACGACTTCAACTGGTCATATAAAACACAGAATCGCCCTGTTCTGAGGTATCCAAAGGGTTATTGTATGAGCATATTAATGGATAAAACCGTTATTAGCAGTGCAACACATTTTCATCAATTCAGATCATTAGAACTGCAGTTAATACCAGCAGAGAACAAATGGATTAACACTCTAAATGAAACTGGGGACACCAGAGATAATATTTACCTTCAGGTAGGGTGGTGGTGATGTTACTCTAAAAATGTCTCTGTTAGTGATTTGACATTACTCTTCAAGTTGCTGTTGCCTAGAAGCCAATTTTGACTTGACAGTTCAGCTAAAAATAGGCAATTAGGAATGTGCATGCCTTCTTAAATTCCTTAGATTAAATGCCAATCTTTGCTAAGTAATCCCTAAGGTATAATTTTATTTTATTACCACAATAGTGCAACTGTCAAGAAATTAACTTCAGGTTTGTTTCAGTTAATGTAAAAACTCACTCGAGCGATATCGGCATAGGCCAGCCCCAGGATTCCTTCCCAGTTTGATCCGTTGATGAAGAAGCGGTCTGACTGGGTTATTGCGGCCACGTTGGCGCGCAGTGTGGCATTGGGGCCATGTGGCACAGAGACCAAGTCGGTGCCCAGCTCCCCCTCCCAGCGGCCCTGAGTATAGGGAACGTACACACTTCTGCCCAGGTCTCGGTATGAACTAGAGCTGTACACCAACACAAGGGAATACAGTCAATTATTTCTATAAACAATTGTTTACTTGTTCACAGAGTCTTACAAAAATATTAAAACATCTCTAAGTTTTCCACATTATAACAAGCATTTTATTGAGACTTCAAGTGGAAAAAGGAACATAAAGTGGCACATAACTGTAAAGTGGAAGAAAAAGGGTTTTCAAAATGTATGAATTTTACTTAGGGATGTCAAATGCCAAATTTTAAAAATTGGGTTGTTGTTTTTTTTTTTTAAGTTAATATCTATGCACCACTTTGTGCTTGTCTATTATGTAAAATAAAATGAAGCTTATGTCTGGAAGATGTGAATACTTTCTGCAAGGTACAGTGAGTAGCAACTGAGTGACAACTCACAGTGAACGATGGTAGTATCTGCGCAGGAAGGGATGAGCAGCTGCCCCAACAGCAAAGTTGCTGCTTCCTGTGTCCACCAGGATATTCAACTAAAGAAAACAGAGAAATCATGTTACTGTGCAATGGGCAGGGATTCTTTGTTGTAAAGCCAAGCAGTTCTTTCTCTCTGGCCCAGATGTCCTTGTCTGTCCCATCTCCGTCTCCCCCTCAAGCCCTCCCTGCCTCTCAAGTTGCGTATTCTACTCCCCCCCCCCCTCTCTGCCATTTCCTCCTCTTCTGTCTGCATCTCTAAGAGAGTATCATATTTTGCACCGTCAGTCAAAACAGTCAGCGAATGTGTGAATGGAGCGAACAGACAGACGCTTGCCAAAGCAGAAAATATACAACACGGCATTGCTTTATTCATGCCTGGATGTTTCACAGGTCGCTCTCAGGAATTGTGTCGGTGACAGATTGAAAGAAAAGAGCAGGATGTTGATAGTGGGGAGAGGCACAGTAGCACAGAAACACCCAGAGAGCCGGCCGCAGAGCTAAAGCAAGCTGCTCAATAATGGATTGGCTCTTAAAATACCCAGAGAAGTGCTATTGTCTCAAGGGCCAACCCTGACAGCCTAGAATAAATCCTGACACTGTCTACCTTCTTCTCTTTCTCACACACACACACACATGCACATACACAACCTCTAATACACACGCTGTACAATAAAAGCATAATCCGCATAGAACTGTCTCCTCAAACGTTACCAGAGTTTGTCCTAATTCTGAACCTTGTGTTTTTAATCTCTTGGACAGAAATGTGCTGACTGTCGAGAGTACAGCTGTCTCTTTCACCACAACATTCAGAGCTCAGCAAGACTCCGACACTGAAGGCTGCATCCTGACACGCTGAGACCTTTCCCTGCACTCTCCCCCAATGCCTGTCTTCCTGATCCTTTTGTTCCAGCCATTATATTTTCCAACCCCCTGTCCCCAACTCCTCATTATGAGGATCTTTCATCTTGCTCTTACAACAACATCTTATTCTTAGAATTAATTTCATGCACAGTGTATGAGCATTACTTTATTATTGTCCCCTTCAGGAGATTTTCCTTGTTTTTTTCATCTGTTGGTTGAGTCTTGATTTGGGCTGCATCAATCAATTCACCATGAAGTGGCTGATTTGGAGTTTGGAGAATGTCTTCTGCCTTTTCAACGAAAAATATAATCAAAGACTGCACTTCCTCCACAAATTAATTAAATTTAGAGTGTGTAAAAAGTTGAAGACCATTTTCTATAATTTAATCTTTCTTTAATTTTTTCACCTGAATTTTATTAGGAAAACATGATCAGACAAATTGTAAAAGTGGCCAGGGAAATTACGAGTTACATTAACTGATTTAATAGAGCCATTTTTTTAAAGAGTCATACAAAATATGGGGTTTAAAAGAAGCTTTAGTAAGTCCGTTTGTGTAGGTGCACAAAGAAATCAGCTGCTAATGAAAATCTAGATTGACTGGCTGGTCTGAAGCTAAAAAAATAATACTCAAAGTTGGCTATTTTCAACTGTGTTAAGAAAAGAAGCCAAAGGCAGTATAGAGTTGTAGAAACTGTCTCTAAGGAAATTGCATTTTCTTGGACATCTCACAGCAATTCTACAGCTCAAAGTAAGAGAGAGCAAGATTTTTCGCATACAATAAAAAGGAAGAATATTTTACAGCCTAAGTGCTCACTTCTATTCTTTTGAGCCTTTAAAGCCTGGCTACCAATGTTGACCCTGCAGTTGAAAATGTCAGTATTATTTCAAGATAAGGTATCGGTCTATCCTCTAATGGAAGCAAACTTTAATCAGAATAATTACTAATGCAGCATGAGGTGGTAAAAATAGGTTTAGATTTCAGTCCTGTAATCATGTTGTTTTTGTTTTCAAGTAGTAAAACCTTGCTTTCTTTACACACACATACACAGTGCAACGTCCTCTTGATTTCCAAAGAGAATAATTGATGGAAAGTTAAAAGTTTATGCAGATTTAGATGAAAAAAATGTCTTTAAAATTGGGATTGCTACCCCACAGATCTGTCTTCTAACTTTTCTGAAAGCACTGAGTCTTTCAGAGTGTCACCTACACTGAGGACTTTAAAGCCTTGTCTCGCTCACCTCTCTCGCTACAGTTAGCTTCTTTCTCTCCAGTGACTTCCCAGTCTGACTCCCCACATCAATCGTCTGTCACATTTTTTTCTTCCTCCACCCATCATCCACTTCCTTTTTCCTTCTTTCATCTCTACCGCTCTTCACCTCGATCTTCTGGCTCATTTTATTTTCTGCCTTCCTCGGCTTTCATTCATTCATTTTATCCTCCCTAAGGGGACTCATCTTTGTCTGACTCTCCTTTCCTTTGCCGTCACCCTCTGTGTGCCAGGCTGTGCACTGCAGCTGCGCCCAGCTGGCAGTCCTTGCTCTGCAGAATTAATGGTCCCATTATCTGTCTGTCTCTTTTCAGATACTTTCACACACAGGCCACCTGCTATGACAGGGCCAACCCACAGACATGGACAATCAGAAGGTACATTTGAAGGACTTTTAAAATGCTGCGATGAAATTAGAATAATCAACTTTAAAGCTTGTTGCGCAATGATGTAAGTATGCTGTAATTCCACTTTATGATCTTAAATTGCAACAAGCTATTAGGGAGAGTTTAGTTTTCCATTTATTTAAGGGCTGAAGAGATTATATGGATTAATATTGTTGAATCGATTATTGAAATAATTGCTAATTGTCATTAACTAGAGCATAGGGACACAAAAATGCCATTTGCTGAAAGAACAATTTACTCAGAGAAGTTAAACCAAAACCGTACAAAAAGAATATGCACATTTTACATTTTAAAAATGTCCAACCCAGAACTCCTGACGGGACATGGATTCTTTAAGAACATATCCTATTAAGTACCTTTTTCAATTAATCAAAAAGATAATCAACAGATTTGCCCTACAATGTATTGATGTTACATCAAACAGAAAGGCCAGAGCTTTTCATGTTGATGTTATAATATTTTTTAGATGCAGATTCTTTGCACTTGAGGTAGGTTATTGTTTTTACGGATTTGAAAAGAAATTGAATGGTTTTGTTTTGCCTTCTTTGCTTAAGCGGTCAAATAAAAAAAAATCTGTAGAATGTGCCATTTTTTATCGATTAATTATTAGAATAATCAAGAGAATAATTGATTAATAATAAGCTGCAGCTCTAATTTATTTTAAATCTTTTTGTGTAGCTAAAACATAATTCACATTAATACAACATCTTATGTTGTTATTATAACCATCACTGTGACATATAAAAACAAGTTTATTAAATATGATTAATAAAAGAAACATTCCTGGAATTATATAATAAAATATCATACAAAACTGTTCACAGTGATCAGGCCACACATTAAAAGTCACAAGGAATAAAGTAAATGCTTTTTGTTTGTTTTGTTGTTGCTGTTTTTTTTTTTTTTTTTTACAAACCATAGGTAAAGGTATTTGTGTCGTTGTACACCTGTATGACATTTAAAGACACGTGTGATATGACAATAAGTGGTCATGTAGCAGACATTTTTTTTTTTTTTTTTTTTCACCTTCTGCGGAGGAGAGCCCACAGCCATCTCCACGTAGTACCCCTGACCGGATTTCCCACGCAGGTTGTCGATCATGTCCACAAAGCTGACACCGCCCTCTGCCGCTCCTCTCCGCCTGCGCACAGGGGATTCGCTCGCGGTGCCGCGTCCCCGTTTCGATTCGGCGGCAGGTGGCAGCGGCGGTGATTGCTCGGCGCGAGCGCCTTGCCGCAGTGGCACGCGGATGGCTCGAGGCAGGCCCGAGGAGTCAGGTGCGGGTTGCCCGCTGCTGTGCAGACACAGAGTCGTCCATATGAATAGTGCCGTCAAGCAGCGCGGCTGCAGCCGTGACCCCTTCATGTTTAACCACGGCTCAGTTTTATTTCTGATGTTTGGCGTTGACTTTGCGGCGCAGCTTTCAGCTTGACATCCAGCGCGAAGCAGCACGGCAGAATGGGTCAAGAGGGGATGATGCTAAAACGACGGCTAAAACCATTATGGCAGTTGACCCACAACGCTAAAAGGCACGAGGTTCAATGTTATTTCACTGATTTTAGTGTTAAATGAAATCAATCATTCTAATAGACTACACACTAATTCTATGGTAGACATCAAATCGTCCTCTCAATTAAAGCTCCGGCTTGCTCGGTGTCAATTTGAGGCGACGCATAAATCACCAGCTCTTGCTCCGTGTGACGACAAGCCGCAGGCCTGGGTCTCTTTACCCCAACATCTTCGTACTAAACCACCGAAAGCATCACCAGAAGGCAGACTGACCGTGAGGCTACCGTAATCCGCATCCTCCCTATTTTCCGTCCAGTTCATGCTGTTCTCCGCCTTCCAGTCTTTCACCTCCTCCTCCTCCTCCTCCATCGACTCCGTCGCATCCTTCAGATCTGCGAAGGGGCAGGCAGCATTGATGCCAAGTTAAACTGCAAATCCAAACTGTTTCCTGGATGAGTTTTCAAAATAAACTCCGCGCTGTTCTCTCATAGAGTACCAGTAGTAGCCTATATCAAAAAAAAATATTGAGATGACAACTTTCATATTCTAGGCTTTTGCTCTGGATGTCCGGCTTCAAAGGATGCCACTATGCACAAAACTCAAACATTTCAGTCCTGCCTAGATAGTAGAGGACCATCTCGGCTGAGAAACGTGCAGGGCTGGGCAAACCTGTACCGGGATGTGTGATCAGGGATATCTTTATGTGAAACTAGATCAGTTATCAAATAATTTCTTCCCTTTTTTTTTGGCTCTTTTCCAATAAGTTTCATATTGGTTTGGTTGTGACAGGGAATAACAGCTATGGTAAGAAACAGATTAAGTGGAACAGGCAATAATTGTATCAGTTTGTTTGCTAAATGTGTTTATTTTTCAGAGTTGTAAGATATAACACACACAACATTAGATATTTATTGCACAAATATGGATGACAGAGGATTATTAGCTGTATTGTGGTGAGGGATGATAATCATATTCCCCCCATATTAAATTATGTCTATTGGCCCATACAATAGACAATGAATAGACCCCAAAAATATGGTAAACAGGAGGAAAAAAAATATTTAGCTATTATTGACTGATGATCCAATACCCAATAAACATATTGGCAATTATTCCACTTTTCCATTAACAAATGAAACATCTAAATTGCTACACTGTAACATTGTAAAAGAAAATCGCTAAACATTTGTTGTATTTTATTTTGAAAGCAAAAACGTTTTTCAGTTCTCTCCTCCCTTCCAAGAAACGTATCATGGGTGTGAAGTTTTTAGCCTGACTTCCATTCATCCTCTCTATAGTTTTAAAGGAATACATGTTTCATATTTAATATTATTATGAGATGCTTATAAGCAAAATCAGGGCGTATACGCATGCGTTAATTATTTTGTTTGGTGTTAAAATGCTGTATTACACACACATATTAGTACTGATGTCTGTCTTGTCTCACAGTGACAATGAGCTTACTTTAAATGAATTTCGTGTCAGCCCTTTATAGATAAATTAAACCTAAAAATAAATAACAAATTAAATATAGTAGTCCAGAACATTTATATGTTGTTATTTTTATAATAACAACATATAAATTCCACACTAATAATAAATTAGGTGTGGAAAGGCATTTGGAATGATTTATCATTTATTCCTGTTTTTAACACAAAAAAAAGTTGTAAGTTAAGAGGTGGGTGTGTATACTCTTGAGAAGCACTGTATTAGCTGATTTTAATGTCTGTTATGTCATTGTTATAATGACATAAACCCCTGTTCTGTGGCTCCTGAGTACTTTCAGTGACATCATTAATAATTTATGTCACAATGACAACTTGTTTTCAAAGGGTTTAATAAGTAATTTAAAGGGTCTGTCATGGAGCCCAGTAAATAGAACTACCGCAAGTATACTACATACATAAATATAAGAAGGAAAGAAGCCAGATGTTAAGGGGCTAATTGGAACATTTGGGTTTGTTTGCTTGCTTTGCAACAGCTTGACTTTCTAGGGAGATGATCCAGTGCAATCCCAGTAAACAGGGATATGAAGGAAATGTGCAGATGTTGTTAAACTGTTATCATCTTTGCTCTCCATGGTGACTTCCACAGAATCCTCCTTTTGATAAGGCAGCTCACACTCCTGCAACAGCGCAGAGGATGAACTTGTCTGTCCTGTAAAGGAAGAGAACAATGCTTAAATAAGTTCTGTTTAGCCCTGTTTTGTTGTTCAATATTTTGTATGTTAGTTAGGATTAACATACAAAATATGTTAATTAACAAGACATGTTAATAAATGTCTTGAGCAAACAGACATTTACTAACATGGCTTTATAACTTGCAATGCAGAATATAAATATCCTTTACTATCCCACAGCTGGGAAATTTCTGTGCAACAGCAGCACAGAAATTGCCACAGGCAATCACAACTAGAAATACAAAGATAGAAATATGCAATATATAAAAACAAATAACAAAGAAAAAATACTGTAATGTAAGAACAAAATTTCAACTAAAATACCGTGAAACTATATATAAAAAAAAATACTCTGGTCCAAAGGAATGTGCAACTGAGAAGGTAAATTTAAAAGTATAATTTGAGAATTAAAAAGGCAGACTGTAAAGTGCAACAGCAAATATGTTAATCAAAGTTGTGCAAACACAATAAGACTAGTAAATTATAACTAAGAGTCTTAGTACTACTAAATGAATCACATGACTTTCAATAATTAAACTCTGAACTGGGCTGAAAAGTAATACAGTGGGTTGTAAAATACTCACTGGCTGAAGGCTTTGAACGACACTGATCTTTAGGTTTAGTGACGAGAGGCTCTGTACCGCCATCTGGTGGACAGGATACTGCAAGAGAGCTTACAGTGCCTTCCCTGCACGCAAAAGTAAGAACACAGGTGTTACATGCACGCAGTCCTTTCTGGAAAGCTGTATACGTGCCTTTACACGCATTTGTGATCAATCTACTGTATCTGAAGCAATCCCCTCCCTGACATGGGAGACTGTACGAGTGACAGACAGTACAAAGGTGAAAGATTAACTGTGATCAGGCCTGCAGTCTTATCATTTAGCAGCTGATAATGTTAGGATTCTGCTCCTTGTCAAGGACAAAAGCTGAATTTAGGGTGGACTGACACTCACCATGCATGTGGGTCTGTGGTCCTGAAGCCTTTAGCAAATGGGTTGCTTGCAATTTTCAACTGAGTTATCTAAAAGCATAGAAAATTTCAAATATTGAGCATTTTCTTTTCTCTTAAATCATTTACTTCTTATATATGGGAAAGGTTGGGCCCATTCAGTATTTAGGCTACTGAAGGTCCAGTTTTTACCCTGTGGTTCTGATAGGCGGTGACGGCCATGAACCGTGTCTCAGGGAAGGAGAAAGAGCAAAAGTTCTTGTAGGCGTTTAAATGACTGTTGGGTTCTGGGTCCACATACACTACATGGAACCGTGGCTGGTAACGGTGCATGGAGTTCAGAATCATCTTACAAACAGAAAAACAAAGAGTTAGTTTAAATAAACATTTCAGGGACTATTTCATTAAAGCATGGAGTAAAAAGCAAGAACATCCAACTGACATGTCCATTGTCATCCAGCAGGTTATTGGTGAGCTTGAGAGTGTCAAACGACACTGTCTGCTTCATCCACTGGGCCCCAGGGGCCGGTGAGTCTGGGTGGAAATGCATTCTGCTCGGAGCTGCAACATCCGCTCGCCCTGCTACCAACCATGAGGAGTTGTGGAATGCATATCTGAAACAAACAAATTATTATTTCCTTTTTACTATTATTATTATTGAAATTCATTTAAGGATGCAGATGATCAACATGTTAAGTCCGTTTTTCTGTAGTGAAATCTAGGCATAGTTAATTTATATAGCACCTTACACAGATAGAGCATAAACATTAAAACATAATTAAATTAAGGTATAATTAAAAAACTCATAGAGTACATAGAATGTCTTGAGCTTCTTTTTTAATTGATCAAAACTCCCAAGACAGTGTAAAAGTAAAGGAAGCTCAATCTGCAACGGTCTTCATATTTATGAATTAAATCAATATTGCTTAACCTGTATCTCTTGTCATCAACAGGGATGAAGTCCATGAGCAGAACATACTCGGCTGAAGGATCCATTCCAGAGATTCTCACCTGAAATGTTGGAAACATCCTCCTGCCATTTTATGAATGTAAAAAAAACAAATAGATCAAGAAACATATTAGGCAATACAAAAAAAACTACAGCAAAAAGAGCCACTGGATGAACATAGCAGCGTGTTTTGTAGGTAGACAGTTTCAGCTATTGGGACAGTAACTACAGAACACATTACAATACATTGTATGAAGCATTTGTCACCGTCCAGATTTTGTAACTATCATTTCTGTGCCCAGCTGGTCAAACTGCCGCCACAGTGCCTGCATCTCAAGTTGAACTCTGACCCCACAGACTTGGGGGACCTTGGTGATGAAGAGAACCCCTCCATTTGTGCAGCCAGGCAAGGAAAGATCACAGCTGTGGGACAGACCTAAGTGGAAAAGAAGGCAAACATCCATGTACATTGTTATATTTTTCCAAATTCTCTAAGCAGCTCAAGGTCAGCTCCCCCCTTCACCAGTTTGTCCCTGGTGAAGGGAGGAGCTGAGTGTAAAATAAGGAGCTCACATCATGTCATCAATACAATACGTAGAAAACACTCACCGTTCATCCTTTTGTTGTCTACAAGTGTCTACTAATGTGTCTGTTCAGTCCTATTAGTTCTTGCAAATCTGGCTGCTAGCTGCTCCTCAGCAGTGAGTTCAACCCACAAGTTTAGAGTGTAACATAAAAGTAGCAGCCTGTACAAAGTTTTCTCCCTCCGGTTTCCGTAGATGTGTACAATCAGGTTTTCTGAGGGGTCGTTTGTGGCTGGAAGAACAGCATGGTTTTATAGAGCACAGAATTCTCACTGGGGACCTCAGAGCTGGCCTCATCCATTATAATACTCATAGCGGCATTGACACCAACTAATTGAAGCTGGAAGCACTTTGTTGCATTCAGCTGCAAGAGCGGCGAAGACCTGAATGCAATTCTTTGGGAAGAAGCAAATATGTCATTGTGACTTGTAGCCTTAAGCCCAAGTCGGATTAACATTTTGCACGTAACAGTTTGATGTTACTGGGTGTGGACAGATGAGAACAGAAACAATCTGTTTTTATTATTCATAGGGCCAGATTTTCAACACCATGTTAATTGGAGACTCACTTACACATGATTGTCTAGCTTAAAGTTCTGGTTTTCCTTAAAGGTTGAATTCCACCATACCAGTTAGCATGACTAGAGCAAGTTTTTATTTCAAATTTAAATAATATTACAGAAAAGGAGATAAGTAGTTTGCAGGACTTTAACAATGAGATTCTGCTTGAGAGGCTTTTGCTTCCAGGTTTAGCCTCATGTGGCACTTCGATGGGATGGTGTTGATTGTTCCAGCCTGAGGGATCCCAGGCTGTAAAGACTTTCTCCTAATTAATCACAGCATGATTCTGGTTTGTCAATAGGCCGGTTCCCTCTCTGATCAACTCATTAATCATTGCTTTTAATACAGCAGACAGGAATAGCTCATATGCAGCTGAATAGCAGTCTTAACTACAACTGATTGTTTTAATGTTGTTCTTTTCAGGTGGTATTTGTGATCAATATTGACCTGTTAAAATCCTGATCTTGCCCCTTTTGCCTGGAGGGGCTGAAAAGGTGAGTGTGATGCTTTTTTTTAACAAGCAGTTTAAAGGAGAATGACCCCAGAACACAGTTGTATAAACAGTCAGATGTTTATTGAGCTGTATTTTTCATCAAAGCACAGTTACCATAGTTACACAGAGATTCAAGGCTGTGTGGTAATTCACAAGCACTTCATACACAATATGTTAGCAAATGGCATGTAAAGATGAAGACGTGTGCTAAGTGTGTATGTGTGTGCGTGCTTGGATTTATGCATGAAATTGCGTGCTCGGAGGGAAGGAAGTTCCGCCATTTTTGTTCATAAGTTAGGCACTAGCTTCACTTCTGAGGTGGTCTGTTTGTGAGGGGGAAGAAAGAACATAGAGACAGCTTCAATATATCTAAGACAGACCGCAAGGTGAGGTTAGTTAAAAGAAAGATACAGAGGATTTAGTTTTTGTTGAAGGTATCTCTGATGATGGTAACCATGGCGTGGAGCTTCTCCTTGATTTCCTCTCCAAGAGGAGTCAGCTTCTCCCTCAGGGAAGTGATCTGCTCAGCATTGACGCCCTGTGCCTGGCTGTAGGCCTGTCTCAGCTGCTCTTTGTATTCTTCCACGTAAGGGGTAGCCATCGCTTTCAGGACCTCCAGGCGCTCGACAAGCTTGGTGCGCACAGACTCAACAATGGGCATCAGGGCAGCTCTGGTCTCATCCACGTTGGTGGCTACCTTCTGACGCAGCTCCGTCATAACGGGCTCCATCTTGGCCCTCAGAGCCTCCATCTCGGCGTTCTGCTTAGCTTGGTACTCTCTGACGTAGGGCTCCAAGTGGGTGCGGTACTCCTCCAAGTGCTTTTCGAGGACCTCCCTCAGCTTGGCACGCTTGGGCTCTAGTTCAGCTCTGAGAGCCTCAATGTCAGCTGCAATAGAGGCACGCAAGTCAGCAGTGGCATCAGAGATGCTGGTAACGACAGTGTCGGTAATAGGGGACACTTGGGTCTGCAGCTGCTTGATGTTGTTGTGGATATCCTCCAGGCGCTGAGCCAGGGTAGCCCTGGAACAACACAAAGGTTGAAGGGCTCATGACTAAATAACTGCAGCACTGAAGGAATCTTGAGAGAGTCATCAACTAAAACGTTTTCTTACTTCAGTTCCTGGTATGGAGTGTCATCAAGCTGGTCCAGAGCTTTGATGGCACTTTCCTTTGCCTGTGACATGTAGACATCCGCAGCAGCCCTGATGTGGGCAAGCTGGGAGGGGGCATCAGCCTGCAGGGAAGCGGCCTGGGAGCCTGAGGTGAGAGGTGCAAAGACAAAACGTTGGACATGTGCAACAGATCTTCTGAGATATCCCAGATTCAGGAAAGAATGTGTCTTCTACTCACCGACTGCCAGGAGAACGGCTAGAGCAAGAGCCACGAATTTCATGATGGTGGTCTAGAGTCAAAAAACACACAGGGTGTTAAAGGGGAACGGTGAAAACACACAAAGGAATATGGTCATGTATCCACTAAAGCAGTGTTAAATCTCCTGCCTAAAGTAGACTTATAGGTCTCAAAATTAAGAATGCTTTGCAAAACACCCATCCACAAACTGACCTGAATTAGCTGGCAGCCAACATATGGCTGTCTATTGGGACAACGTATAATCTGAGTAGATTAGCAAAGCAGTTTAAGTCGATAAAACCCGAACTGTTTCATAATCTTGTTTTAGGGTTTAGCAAGTCAGCTGTCCGGGCTAGAAGACGATCTCAATCCGGATGAATAAATGAGTTTAGAGACATCTTTAAATGGAAATACCAGCTGTAATATCTCCTGAGGCCCAACAGCTTCAACTTGAAGTTGTAATGACAAGAAAGAAAAGTCCTAATGCTACCATAAAAAATTCCACATTTGCATGTTTTAGCCTCTCCTTCAGTCGTTGAGATCTCACAGAAAAGCAAGACTGCAAGACTCTGGAAATTTTAAAAAGTTGAGATGTTTTTTTTTCTAATCCCCCAGCCTGAAGACCATATTACAGTTCCTATCCCAGTTGCTGCTTGCCTTACCTGGTGGAGTTGGTGACGAGACTGAGCAACTCTAGCCACAGCAAAGTTTTTATAGTCCCCGGATGAGGGACGAGTCCTTTGCAGAGGAGGGGGCGGAGAGGAGGAGTGGAGCAGTAAGGGCTGCGTGTCTCCGTGGAGGTGGACCTCACCCCCGAGCTGTCTTCCTCAGCAGGGGGATCGGGTTGAGGGTTCAACGGTCACATGCTGGCAGGAGGTCAGGAACACACGTCAACCGATCTGGCAAAATATGCCCTATATATTGTACATTATTCAATACAGATGGTAACTTTTACAGAATTTCTTTCCATGAAGTTTTTTTTTTTTTTTTTTGCTGCTTTTCTTGTGTCTGAGACGTTGTATGGTTATGAAAACAAAACTGTGCAGACAAAGCCAAGAAACCTAGGATAATAAGGGAAGTGTGATTATTAAGCACTTTTAATTATATCTTTTTTTAACTTCTCCACATTAGTGGAGATGTTGGAAAGGTGAGGGGGAGGCTAGGAATGTGTTAGCCAGAAAGCTACATTATTTTTACTCGTTGCACTTCTGAAGATGCTGCCAAGTAAAACAATGACGAGTCCAGAGAGCTCATGGACTTGATACAGTCAGCTTTCTGAAATGCAACAGCATTCAATAAAAAGTTGTGTGTTGAAGATACCAAACACAAAAACACACACACCACCCCACAAACAATTCCATGTATAAAGTATCAAAACAGAATTATCTCAGCATTTAGATAACAAAATTTGTCACTGGCTGAGCACACGCGCATGCGTGTGTCTGGGTGTGTTTGCGTGGTGAATAATAGGTCAAAGAGTTGTGTACTCTGTCCTGTTGTTTGTTGTCCTGTCACCTGTGGACTTTGTCACTCTGGCTTCATGTGATTTGTGGATTTGAAGCAATCACATTATATAATTATACATATACATGTGTAGTGCATTCTGATAGCTCTATACTTGTGAGGTTGAAATGTGAAACTTCTGGAAAAGAAGGTGAATAACAGCCATGTGTTTTGAGCAGTGGTATCCTTGCAGAGTGGAAGCTGTAGTGTCAGCATGGCAACCAGTTGCAGGATTAATCATTGGAAGCACTGGAACTTCTTTACTTGCATAATGTCAGGCCTATATGGTCAATGCATGTCTTTGTGAAAGCTGTTTCTTTCAAACCGTTTTTTTCTGACTTCTCCCTCTGTTCTATTGCAACATCTCCACAGTATGTCTTATGCAACACTGATCGTTATAGCACAATAATTTGAAATGGGAGGCAAATAATGCTTGGTAAATACAGCAAATGTGATGAAATATAACCTCGCACAGCTCTAAAAACAGTAATTGTGCAGGGCAGTGACAAAACTAAATACTACTAAATACTATTTGGTTCCATTAAATAACTATATTTTAGATTTATTTGTTGATCATTTGCTTCTTTCCAGTAAGCTAATTGTTTAGACCTAATTTTAAGTTACCTTCAGAATTCACAGATTGTCTGTTCTCTATCTTCTATCTCTTCCCCTGATTGCATTACTGAGCCAACATTTCAGAGGGCTTGCTAGTTTGATAACTAGACCAACGAGTCGACCTCCTTTTTCCTCCCTCCCTGTTTTGAAACTTTCACCATGCTGTTATCAGCTGTGGTGATTTGTCTGAAACTGATTAACAAAATGTTCCAGACAAGCTGAAAGCTGAAAACGGTGACAATGGTGGGTGAGGACAGATCGTATGGATACATTTGCATGGAAAGACTTACTTTATTAATTT
Source organism: Poeciliopsis turneri (assembly GCA_922788865.1). Lineage (NCBI taxonomy): Eukaryota > Metazoa > Chordata > Actinopteri > Cyprinodontiformes > Poeciliidae > Poeciliopsis > Poeciliopsis turneri. The sequence continues at coordinate 933,904 of CAKLNU010000972.1, read as the reverse complement.
TTTATCTAATCAGAAATGCTGAGATGTTTCCATCTTCTTCATCTGAAAAGAAAACCACATTTTGCTATATTTTTGTCTCTCTTGTGTTTCTGCATCTACTATTTTAAAAAATGTCATCAGATCTCGAAGGAGTGTAAATGCACAAAGGGACATGAGAGAAAAAATGTGGATTTTTGCACAGTCTTGAAAAACTTTTATCGGCTCATTCAAAAGTTGCTCGGGATTTCATTAACCTTTTGTAGGATCATAACATTTTTTGAGTAGCTCGGGATCTTGCAAAACTTGAGCAAAGTCATCCAAAAACTAATCTCAAAGATTAAAGTTTCTTAAAGCAACATGTTGCTCTGTGACATTTTGCCAAAACATATTCGGAAGCAATTCAACTGAATTTTGCTACACCCTTGTAGGTCATGCAAAAGAGATTAGAGGTCTTGTAAAGGTAACTCTGAATCTTGAGTCTTGCAAGACATTTGCAGGCTCTAACATATTGTGGATTTCACCAAAGTATCTTGGTGTTTCAGAAAGTGTTTAATTATCATCTTAGAAAACTTGTTTGGTATGTTGCAAAAGTGTCATGAGTGAAACAGGCTGTGTCAGAGAGGAAACTTATCTGGAACAATAACCTTTGAGACTACTTGCAGTGCAGTGCATTGATTCCACTTTCCAGGCCGATCTGTAGATTACTGCTGTCGGTAGTGTTGCTGGCAGAAGAGTTGCTGAACTCCTAATGTGTCAGACGTGGTAGAAGGTTTGAAAACTTTGATCTGTTTGAAGCAATTCTTCTGTGACTTTAATTAGATCTTATTTGGAGCATAAATTTTTCTCCTGATGAATACAAACTACTTCCATGAACAGATTAAACGATTACACGGGGTTTGCTAAATATTTTATCACAAAATCCAACATTTGGTCACGTGCTAGCTGAGGGTCAAAGGTCATCTCATTGTTCCAGCTGCATCCTTGGTGGAGTGCTGCTCTCAGACCAGCAGGGGTGGTTATCTCAGCTGTAAGCAACAACCTGCTTGCACTTTTTTTTCTCCAAAGCACACATTGTTGTAAATCGCTATACCCAAGCCATTTTAACTGTATGGTGTGATTTTGCAATATCACATCTGCTAAGGTCACTTCTTCTTTAATACAGACATTTGTGACAAAGTCTCTCTGGCAGTGCAGCACTGTTGGTTGTAACGTCCTGAGGGCTGGAAAGCTTGACAGCAAAGCAAGACAATCCACCCTGAACTCAGATAACCGGAACAAAGTTAAGGAAACTCAAGAGTTATTATTTAATCAAAGTTAAGGAAACTCAAGAGTTATTATTTATTCATAAACTCATTTACCCCTTCATCGCACATATTAAGCAAAATGTTGTTTTTTTATGTTGTTTTTTTTTTATTATTTCTATAGCTTTTATTAAAAATATCCAGACATAAAAAAGTGATCTTCCATTCTGAGACTTTAGATGTGCAGTGGCCACAAAACAGTTTCATAATCTTTAACCCATTGATATTTGTTTCATTTAAAACACTAACTTTGATACATTTTAATAATGAAGTTTTGTGTGATAGATCAGCACAAAGTAGCAGTTACTGTGGAGTTTCAGAAAATACTGTAGACACTTGCTTTAATCAATAAAACCCATACATTTTAACAGTCATATCTTTAATACCTCTACACAAAATCTATTTCAGTCACTTCCTTTTGTCCCCTATTTAATGAATGAAGTTCATATGAGTATGCATAATTTAATTAGAGTATTAACTTTAATCCTGCTCAGAGGGGAAAGCTAGATGGATAGAAAAAAGTGCATGGCAGTTAAAAGAAATCTAATAAATAAAAATCTTAAAACATGGTGTGTTTTTAGATTTCCACTCTGCACAGGTCTAATGTCAATGGCGACCTCTCACAGGTTATCTTCTGCCCTATATTTAGTGGCATGCATCTTCTTGTCAGTTTTGACCAACTTCCATGTCTCTGCTAAGCAAAGCAGCACAGCATGATGCTGCCACCTCCATATTTCAGTGTGGGGATTTGTGGGTTCAGGGTAATCTACAGTTAGTTTTATCTTGTGCTTTCCGTGGAGTTCTTTCTTTTGTTTGTTAAGTATTTATCCCAAAATACTTTTGGTAAACAGCAAGCATGACTGGTTTTCTTTCAACAATCGCCTCTGATAGAGAGTTTACTTTCTTTTTTCACATGGTGGTATGGTGACAAAAGCAATTGAAGAAAATTGAGGACACACCTGGGCAAGTTCTATAGCAACCAGCAATTAGTGAGTTGGCTCTTTGATCAGTGATAGGAAACATTATCTACCCTGTTTATGAGTTTCTGGTGCCATTTGCTGTTCTAGATTTTGTTCCTTAGATAAACGAGTTCATTGACATGGGCAGTGAACGTTGGGACTTACTAAAATGAGTACGTCATAACCTCGTTAGAACATTTCACTCTTCAAAGTTTGAAGTCTTTCCTGTTCCACAGATCCAAGAGACCAGATTAAAAATGGTGTCAATGACATTTATTTGTATGGAAAAGGTTACAAAGCTGTTCCTGGGCTTTTGGCAAACTACAAAAGGAACCATTATCTACAAATGGAGAAAACATGCTTGATGGACGCTCAAAGATGTGGCCAGTCTATCACATACTCCGAGAGTGAGTTGAGAGAGTTCATCCAGAAAGTCATGAAAGGTCATGAAAGACCTGAAAAACACAGTTAAATCACTACAGGCCTCATTGTTTTTAGATAAAATCATAGTTTGCCATCAGCTAACACTTTTAGAAAACCATTCTGGGAACTGGAGAGACAAAAAGGAATGTTTTTGAAAAGGGTGTATCTCACTACATGATACATAACACCAGAGCAGTATTTTTTAACTGAACAGACCTGCAGTAGAAATATGAAGGAATCGCTGGTGACTGAAGACTGCGTTAGAAACATTGCTAATGTTTTACCGTAACATCCATCGTATAATTGGCCTATCAATATGTGTTACAAAGTGCAAACTCACACTGGGATTGTGTGCTTTGCGTAGGTGTTGGTCATCAAAGTTTCAAGGCCTGTTTGTGATTCTAAAGCATTGCTCAAGATGAAGAGGCCATTCACCCTGATATTTAAATAAAACACACACGACAGGGATGATTTGCGGTCCACCCATGCATGTGGGCGAGTTGGAGCAGATTTTTGGAAACCACTGAATTCTTTCTTGTCATTGTGACACTGTGATTCATCCTGAATCGCAGTGAATGTATTTGCATCCACTGCGATTCTGCAGTTCACAAAAGCAGAAATAGTGTAATTAAAAATTAGGATTTTTTTTTTAATGCAATAAATCACTTGCACCCCATGAAGGCAAAGTAACTAATTTTTGCAGACTTACATTTACAATTTAGTTTCAGTGTCAATTATCACTGATAAAGAGCTTCAAAAACTTTTTGTTCATCCACCCATCCATCCATTTTCCATTCCCACTTTTTGAATACATATTGTCGATTGCCCTCTAGTGGTCAAATCTTGGAATACCATATAATGTTTGTGCATTTGAAGTGGCAATTCTGCCATCATCTGTGGACAACCTGATAATAATGATAACAATGATCTTGTATCAGTGGGAATCATACTGTATTCTTAAAGCCAGAAACTGACTTGATTAGATCTATTCATACCAAAGGCAAATTTAGATTTAACTCTTTTCATTCATCCAAATCAAAAGATGAAAAAGCTATTGACTTTCTTTTTTTTTTTTTTTTCAAAATTTGTACTTCTTTTATATCATTTATTATCTTTTGAGAGATGCCTTCCAGAAACAAAATTTTCTGCATAAGTTGTTCCAAATTGTTTTAACTTGCTTTTTCTTCTGTTAATTCATAACCACAAAAATTGTTTCCATCACTTTAAATTTCACAATATTTCAGTGTGCTACTCACTCAAGTGTGAGTAGAACTACTTAAAAAATAACTCAAATAAAATTAAAGTATTTCACAAAAAGGCTATATTCTGAGAAACTTACAATTGGAGATGGAACCAGACAAGCAAAAAAGAAAGTAAAGTAGTGTGCAAATTTGGTGTTTTAAAAAATAAAATTAAAACAACACAAATAAATAACATATTAACAAAAGAGAAAATTCAAGCAGAAGAAACACTTTTCCAAATCAAATCTTTTCAGCAAAGCTACTGCTTACAGTAGATAAGGTGTATACAGTACAGTATATGCTAGAAGACGTTAAAGTACTTAGAGTGGCAATATATAGTATAGTTTTCATTGTAGCCTCTCTTTAACCTCAAATGGCACAACAGACTAAACATCTGAACAAGCTTGAACAAACAAAAGGTCTCACTTTAACATTTCATATTTTTGAATAAATTTTATTTAATATTATTTAAGTTACTCACAGTGAATTGTATTCAAGTTAGAGTAGTGGTACTTCATAATAATTTTATTTAAATAAAAGTAAAAAGTATGATGCAGTAAAACTAAAAATGTATTTTTCAAAAATGTACTAAAATAAATGTAAATATAGATAAATGAATAAATAAATAAATAAATGAATAAATAAATAAACTTCAAGTTTGAGGTATTTATCAAGACCACTTTAAAGAGTGTAAGAAAAATCTCTCTTCATGTTAATAAAATACAAAAAACGGATGCTTTACTCCCATAACAATTTTCTATACTTCGTATGTGACAAGTAAAAGTTATTTTTTTGCGTAATATTCTTTGATATAAATATGATTAAAGAATTTTTAGCAGAATCTATTGTTATGTTATACCACTCATCGAAACTGACATGTGGAAATTCACAGACCGTCTTAGTGAAACCACAATATCCGAGTTTACATGAAGGCGTCACGCGGCTCAGCCAGTCAGAGCCACAGGAAACAAGAAAAGCGTCCATGGAGATGATGTTTATATCGTAACCGTTCGTCCATGAAGAGCTGGAAACTTCTTGCAACTGTTGAAAGTCCTGATGAAGAAACGGTTCAGGTAAGGAAGGTGAAGTAACCGCTACGAATGAGTTTTTCTTCAAATACTAAGCCTGCTGAGCTAACGTTAAGCTAACATCGAAGCTCTTCCAACACTACGCCATAATACAATATCTCATAAAATGTTTTCTTTCGAAGTTGCTGTTCTGTAGTTGCTAAAGCTGGCGGTTTGGACTCAGTTCGCCTATTTATCTGGTGCTGGTTTTTCCTCTTTGCCGACCTGTGAAGTTATCTCATTCTGTAATCCTATTATTGGCGCAGCGGGGTGAGGGAGACTGCCTTAAAGATATTTTAGTGAGTGCGGTTCCATCTTCATCGTGTTTTTCTACGTTAGCATCAGATCTTTGCTCTGTGAATCAGCTTTCCTCTTCTCTGCAGTAACCATGACAGCGGCTGCTCTCATAGGAGACCAGCTGATCCTTGAGGAGGACTACGATGAGAGCTACATCCCCTCTGAACAAGGTACACACCATAACCTGATGAAATTGACCGCTTTGGAGAGTGTTGGAAAACACACGACTATAAAATCTGGAACAGTTGTAATGTTTATTTGTTTGTTTAAGGATCCCCATTAGTTTCCACTAGCTTCCTGTGGTTCACACCAAACATTACTATTAAAAATTATTTACAAACATTACAAAAAAGATATAATAATATTCCTTGAGACACAAACTAAATTAAATTAAACGTAGAATTCAAATCGACTGTGTCAATGAACTTAGTCCTTAAGGACTCATTTAATCAAATCGGTGTATTATTTCATTGTATATCTAATGGTGTTTCTCTGGATCTCTGTCTTTGTCAAATTGCACACACAGATATAAGATCACTCGACTAATTTTAAATTCACAATCCTAACAGTTGAGCCAGGGGAGAGTTAGGAAAAGGAATGAACTGAAAGAGAAAATAAAGTGTTGATGAATCTTTGATTTATTATTGTTTTATTTATATTATGTTACATTTCCTCTCCAACTGTCTAAAACTGATTTCCATCTATGTATCCATTTTCCCCATAAGCCATGATTATTTTTTTCCATTCTTCCTATGTTTGTTTCTTCTTTCATCCTGCTATCATTCTGCAACCCCTTCGTTTCCTCCTTCCTTCCTGGTGAATGTTCAACATCTAATTGGAGAAAATGTTCTCTTGATATGCTAGATCTGGTGTTCACAATGTGTAGATGTACATTCCTGTTCATCAAGACTCACTGTTTATCTTTTGACTACAATAGTTTATTTCATTCAGTAATAATAAAGTAACATATAATGATGTTTAGTCCTGTACCAATGAAATGTTTAAAAAATTGATAATCTTCTGTTCATTTTTTCCCACGTTCTTCTCACTCCCTGTGGTCAGAGATCCATGAGTATGCGACAGATATTGGCATTGACCCCGAAAATGAGCCGGAACTTCTTTGGCTGGCCAGAGAGGGCATAGTGGCCCCTCTGCCTCCTGAGTGGAAACCATGGTGAGTAAAGAAGAAAGATCTTTCCCAGTAGGATTATCTGAGTTCAACAGGAAGTTAGTACAGCAGTACAGTTATTTATTTTTTTGTTTATTAGGAATTGAATAAATGTTAATACACGAAGAATAAGAGAACCATCAGTGTGTTACATTGGATCTTTCGTAGCTGAGAATGCCTCAACTTTAAACCTCTCCACATTAATCAACCCCATCCTGTTGTGTATTCCTTCAGGGAACAAGTTGTGTTTGTTCACTAATTATCTAAGGGCATCAAAATAAAAAGGGCAAAATTTAAATGCTCACTTGTCTTTACCTCACATTTTTCCAGTGTATTATGTTGGTTTACTACCCTATTTTAAGTTGTTACGGATAAATCATAGAGATAGATTATGTGCTTTCAGCATTTTCAGCTCAAAGTGATTTTTTTTCTCTCCTCTTTCGTGACAGCCAGGATGTGACGGGGGACATCTACTACTTCAACTTCTCTACTGGTCAGTCCACCTGGGACCACCCCTGTGATGAGCACTACAGGTGTCTGGTGGCGCAGGAGCGCAAGCGCACTCCGCTCATAGGCGCCACTGGTGGGGGAGAAGCTAAGAAGGACAAGAAGAAGAAGAAGAAGGAGAAGAAGGACAAAAAGGAAAAGAGGAAGAAAGAGCCACTGAAGACTCCAGCAGTTAGTGACTCCACTGGATTTTATGTTGTACATTTTTAACAATTAAACGAGTTATGTTTAGAAATTTCTTTAGGGTCTCAATAATAAGAGACTCAGTATTCCTTTTCAACTAAATAAAACTTTAAAACATGAATCCTCTCATCTGATTTGATAAAAATTTTGGGGAAAAGGTTTTATTTAAAACAGTAGGAAGCCTGTCATTTCTTCACTGACTCTCCATCTTTTTCTGTAGGCACTGAGTTCATCTTTAGGGCCGTTACCGTCCCGGCTGCGTACTCTGGCTCCTCTTAGAGGGTTAGACATCTTGGGGCAAGGCCCTCTTTCTGGGTCCGTCACATCTGCCAGGGGGTCCCTCGGCAGCTCAGGGGGGTTGGAACCTCTCAAGACTTCCCTTCCAGTAAAACCTTACCCAGAATACATCTCTCCATTTATGTATTGACATTATGTTTGCTTTAATATAGTTTTCGTTTGTGTTTTTTTTCTTCAGGGTCCTCGAAGCAGTGGGGCAGCGAGTGTTTTAGGCTCCAGGAAGGAGGAGAGGGTTTCACTGAGTTTGCACGGTTTACATTATGACGACGACGATGATGATGGTGATGATGATGATGATGATGATGATGATAAAATCTCTGATAAAGAGGTTGGCTTAATTTTCCAATGCTTTCAGAAATTATTTCTTTTTTTCTCTATACAAACCAGACCTGGTCTTATTTCCAGCTGAGTCCCCGTGGATCAGACAGGCTGCTGAAGAACCTCCATTTAGACCTGGATGCTCTCGGAGGAGGGCTGCAATATGAGGTAGACAGCTTAAGCTTGAGTAACTCTTCAGCAAATGATGTAAAGCTGTTTAAAACTCTTTCCTGAAATCCTCAAGCGCTTGGTTTCTGTGTGCTCGTTCTGATCAGGAGAGCGAGGCCAGTGGTGTGACTCCAGCTGAGGAGAGGACGGAGCCGGAGCTGCAGGATTTGGCTCTGTCTGGAGACCACAGCCCAGAACCACCATCCCATCAGGTAAACACATCATCAAGCTTTCTGCTCCCTCTGGTTTGGTGTGAAGTGTTTTATTCATTCAGGTTGTTAGCTTCACTATGTTAATAATGTTTAGTTACTATTTATGCATTATAGTAATTATAAAAAAATGTTAACATTGAGGATTTTTTTCTTGTTTGAAAATCCCAAATATTCTGACAGCCCCTGAATGTTGTGCTCAGAAAACTTGTTTTTGATCATTTATCATGTTTTTTTCCCACCATTTGTTTGAATCATGTGTCACTCCTTGCCCTTCATATCTGTAAAGTTAAAATCTCTCAACCTTTCCTGGAACCACACGTGTTCCGCTGTGCTGCTGGGATCTGTCCTACCGGCGCTGCTTTGACTCTTTGTCCTCCTGTCCTCCTACTGCCATTGTTATTTGCTGTTTGAGCCAAAGCAAACCTTACTTGTTTGTTTTATCACCATGTATCAGAGTCATTTATGAATATACGTTTGCCTATTATGAGTCGTATTTCCACCAATGCCATCTGTAGTAGATGAAAGAGTGTAGTAGAGGTGCACAATATAAGAAAACCTGATGCAACTCGGATTGATTTGATTTTATTGGCTATAATGCAGGTTTGGAAACGAGATTGTAATGTGTAAAAGTTGGCCAATGCACATTAACCTCTTCGTGCCTCTCTGAAGTAGAGCTGGCAATGATAGTACACTATCAACAAGGGTCATGAGTTTTGTTTACTGTTTTCTTGAAGACTCAGAATAAATATTTAAAAAGGCTTTGATTAGGACATCTCTGCAACCAGAGATGTTGTGACGGAGCGGTTGTGAGCAGCACTTACATGAGGATGATTAACAGAGCAAAAAAAAAAAAAAAACACCTTCTGATTGGTTGTTTCTGACTGAGCGTGTATTTCTGCAGATTGCAGTAGGACCACTGACAGAAGGCAGAGGAGGTTGATTTTTTTCACATATTATATGTCTCATATTCTGTCAGGACACAGTGGCAGTTTTAATAAATATGTTAAAACATATATTCTTTATAAAGGTTACATACAATAGCTTTACTGAAGTGAGATTAGGGTTACTGTCCCGTCATTTCATCTGAACCGTTGTCTGAAGAAATCCCCTGCTGCCTCAATTCAGTCCTGAAATAAAAAGTTCATTCTTGTAAATTACTTACTCTGACCTTTCTTGTTTATGTGAAAAATATGTACAACCACAGTTAAGCCCAAAAATATTTATTCCTCCTTAAGATTTAAATTTTAAGTTACCATTTAATTTGCACATCTTTCTTCTGACAAAGTCTTAATCTAAGCAAAGATATGTTGTGGAATATGGAAAAAACTCAGTTTGATTTGTTTAACTCTAACATTTGAAGTTTTAGATTTGAAAGAGTGTGTACTTTATTTTTTACCATGCTTTCTTTAGTTGCATCAGTGTCCATGGGAATTTCTTCATGTTGAAATTGTGTCCAAGTGTGTTTTGCATGCTGTTGTTTAAGGAACATCACAACCTTTATTGTCCTTCTTTGGGGGGGTCACAATCTTTTTGTCTGCCCCGTTGTGTCTCTGCACGCCTTCCTGTATGTTTTGGGATGGATGGCCTGGTCTTCTTCTGCCCCTCCAACAAGGACTCTTTAAAGGGCCGTCACATCCAGCTCTCTGCCAAGGCGGGCAGCAGGAGCCGAGCGAGTGAGGAGGTAGCTGAGGAGTCAGAACAGGAGGTGGATGAAGGAGATGTAAAGAAAGTGGATGGAGATGATGGAAAAGAAGGAATAGTAAATAAGGCAGAGGAAGACAAGGTAGATAATGAGAATAACGATGGAACAAAGAGAGAGAAGCAAGATAATCTAAGCCAAGAAAAGAAAAGGGAAGAAGTAGAAGAGCTTCAGACTGGAAGTAAAGAGAGAGAACTTGATGAGTTGGAGGAGGGAGTCTGTGTGGGCAAAGATGAAGCAAAACAAGTTTCAGAGAGCACGGGTCACAGCAGGGGACAGGATGAAAAGAAGAGTAATGAGGCGATAGAAGATGTTGAGAGCCAGAATGGTGAAGGCAAGAACAGAGAAGAGAAAACTGAAAGCAATAAGAGGAAGAATAATGTAGAGGAGGAAAATAGAGGAGAGGAAGAAGAAGAATCTGAAATTGAGGATGAAATTGTTGAAGAATGCTTCAGTGTTTCGGGTGGGAATGGGAGTGGAAGTGAGAAGCTGGGGAAATCAGATGGAAATAGAGGTGAGATTGAGAGAAACATTGACGATGATGAATACCAGAGTGAGTGTGAGAAGGAAGAAGAAGAGGAGAATCACAAAAGAGGGCAGAAAGGGGATGAAGACGAGGAGGAGGATGAGGGTGAGAGTGACGGAGCTCTGGGGGGTTGCTCCATAAGCCACAGAAAAATGACAGACACCCCAGAGGAGGAGTTAGAGGTGTTTGTACAGAGTGAAGGAGAGGGAACCTCGAAGGAAGGAGTGGAGATGGAAGACGAGTCAGAGGACCGAGCTCCAGCAGGAGCATCTGAAAGTGAGGAGGAAGTGGTTGAGGTGTTTAGAGCATCAACAGGAGGCCCATCTCCAGCCCAGCCGGCCGGGCGAGGACAGAAGACTCCCTCCTCCCTTCCTGCAGAGGTAGGGTTTGGTGTCGCCTCTGTCCTCCTCCAGGCTCCCGGCTGTGCAAGCATGTAGCTCCCAAAGTCCAACTCCAGCACCAGAGGGGCTGAGTTGTGTTGCTGTGATTCTGTCTGGGTGTCATCATGCATGCAAGGAGATTAACCTCATCAAAGGATAATCTGCTTGTGCCCTTGAGGATTGGATTAGAAAGTTTTGGTCCCTGCACCCCATTGGTGGTACAGACTACCCAACTGCTTTTGTGAGCTGTTCAGTCAGAAATTGGACCTCCATTTCCTGCCACCACTTCCCATTTTAAAGCTTTCCCTTTGCCCTTAGAAATCTTGAGAGTGCAGTTTGCAGCCTTGCTTGCATGTTTGTCCTGTTTAGTCTTGGTTCGGTGTTTGTCTGTGTGCTTCTGTTCATGCCTGTTCAGAGCTGTTGCTCTTCCACTGAGCATGTTTGTGTTGTTGCAGGAGTCTGAAGCCAATAAGAACATGGAAGAGGTTTTTTCTTCCTTGGACCTGAAGGTATTGTGATCACCTTGTGTAAAACTCATCACACATACCCCCGGCTGTTTGATTTTCGGAAAGTCTCAGAAATGTTCTGGATTTTTTTTTTCTGTCTTTTAGCTGTCACAGAAGGTTCTAGACATCAAAGATTTGTCTGGCACAATCGGTCTGCTGGAGAAAGATGAGAGGGAAGAAACGGGAAATGTAGAGAGGAAAGAGAGCGGAGGAAAGACAAAGACTGAGGCCACCAAGAGGTTATTTGTGAATGATGTTTGAATATCAATGCTGATCTTAGTGAGAAGTCGCTTCAAAGGTTTTTTTGATCTCATGCTCCCAATGTTCATCTTATTAATGATCATCACCCTCCTTATACAGAGAAGGTTGCCACTCGTCTGCTAAAATACTTCTTAACAATTAGGCCATGACCTTAACTACACCTTTATGGGTCTGCTATGATCCCTGACATGATGCTGTCGATATCCGTTTATTTAAGATCATTGGTTCTATTGGTTATGAGGTATAGGCTGTATAAAGAGTGTAGTTGTTTTTTTTTAAACATCCAGGTCAACCACATATTGTCTCCTTCTCACTTGAAATAAAGTGAGAAGGAGAAGTTGATCCCAGGATATCTCTTGCAGTGAATATTTTTTCCAATTGGGGTGTACTCAGTCAGCAAAAATAAAGCATTATTAACATCAATGCTTGTTTTCCAAGCAAAACATTTTACATTAGCCTCATAGGCTACGTTCACACAGAAGGAAGATTCCATCCAACTCTACTTTTCACTGCTGGCTCAGCATTCTAATTACAATCTTTTTTTTTTACCAAAAACAAAGTCCAATTTGTGCCACTTCTGTGTGCGGTACTAATTCTGAGACATGTTAAGATTGTTCTAAAGCTATGCTGTCTGAAGAGTGAACGTTTTTCGTCCATGTTACCAATCTTCCTTGGTCAACTTATTCAGGCTTCCTGAAAACCACAGCCTGGAAATAATCCATAATAGTTGTAGCTGTAGTTATTGCTTACTGGAATAGTGTTGTCAGACTGACTTTAAAATCTTGGTACAGGTTGCTATGAGCACATTGATTAAAAAATACCACAGTATTATTGGGTCTTAGCGCTTATACAAATTATTGCACTGAGCTCATTTTCACTTTTAGCTGTTGATGGTCATAATGTTTTGGCTGGTGAGTGCTTCTTATTATGGCAAACGGTTTTTCAAGTATTAAGACACAAATTAGGAGTGAGCATTTGTATATTGTTTATTATTTAGCATAAAAAATGTATCATAAGAATTTAAATTCACCGTTATTTCAGGCAACAATGTTTGAAAAAACTGAACAGATTATCAAAAAAAAATTATTTTTACCATTTACTCCCCTGTTCCACAAATACCAGTGAATTTGAAACTAAAATATGATTAAATGCAACTTATTTAACTAAGTGGCGTCCTTACGAAACCTATTTCAAATGGGAATGCTTTCCAGCAGTATTTGTTTGAGGTGCTAAAAAAGTAGTAATAAACATATTTTTTTATCATAATTTTTATTGTTATGATGAAATTCTAAGTCCATATCACCCACCCCAATACAAACAAAAGAAGCTGCCATTTTTGTAAAGTGAGCACAACTTTTGTTGTATCATACTTGAAAGATAAACTGTAGAATAACAGTACCTTTGTCCTCTCCTGATGTCTCTTTAGTCCACCGCTGCCTGAAGACAAAGTTGAGCCAACGGCTCATAAAGTTGATCGGCTTGTCCTCCACCAGTCCAGCCATTCGCTGTCCAGCACCTCTGACCTTGAACTAAGATCCCCCAAACATCCCAAGACACAAAACCTCGCCGTGACTCTGGGGCTACAGAGACCCGAAACCTCTAGAGGTCGGCCTGGCAGGACGGTAGACGCCCCGGTTGAAAATACGGAACCGCCCTCAAAAAAACGGGAAAGTTCTCCAGAAGAAGAGCCAAACTGGAAAGGACGAATGGAGAGAGAAAGAGAGGAAGAGGAGAAGGTGAAGGCAGAGAGAGAGGAGAAGAGTATGAGGCTGAAGAAAGAGGAGATGGAGAGGGAACAGGAGAGGCTGAGAAGAGAGTTTGAAGAAGGGCTGGAGGAGGAGAGGGAGCGTTTGCTGAAGGAAAAGGAGGGAGGGCGTCTCCTTCAGGAGGAACTGAGGAGGGAAGAGGAGGAGGAGGAACGGAAACTGAGAGAGGAAAGCAAGAATAAACTGAGGTAGGTGTTGGTTGAATTTACCTAACAGTTTAATCACAAACTTACTTGAACTATAATATCTGTGTTGCTCTGCTTTTCTTTTTGTCTATGTATTTCCAGGGAGCTGCAGCAGAATCTTCTTTCTGAGAGGAGAGAGGAGGAGGCCAGGCTGAAGGAGGAGGTTGATAAAACTCTGAAGGAGCTACGAGAGTCTGTCAGAGAGGAGAGGGAGCAGCAGCAGCAGAAACTCAGGTCAGACATACATGAAGGAAATATGGAGCACTGAGGACTTCCTCCCTTTTTGCCACGTTACAAGCAAAACGTTTAGAATAGAAATATCCTTTATTGTCCCACTGAGGGGAAATTCAGATGTAAAAGCAGCAGAGGTTCACACAAGTGGTTCCAAAAGTGGTGATAATATAAGAAAATAAGATCAACAATAATAACAATAATATACATATGGACACTTTTATGTTAATATGTTTTAGTGGAAATGATAAAGGTATAATTGTTAAAAAAAACATTCTCCAGAAAAAAATGAAATGTTTGGTGCACAACTTCAAAACCTTCGGGGTTTTGAGCATCTTTAACTCCACCGTCAACATTAAGGCTCCTCTTTTTTAGGGAAGAGAGTGAAGCGATGTTAAAGGAGACGCAAGCTGCCCTGGAGGAGGAGCGAGCAGCGACACGGGACACGCTGGAGGTGCAAAAGAAGCAGGACATGGAGCGACTCATGGCGGAGTCAGAGGAGGAGCTGGAGGCCATGAAGAAGAGGCTGGAGAGGGACCGGGAGGAGAAACTGAAAACGCTGAAAGAGGAGGTATTGGAGCATGGGGAGCAGTTTAGATAAGCTGTATCTGAAACTAGCAATACTGCAGATTTACTCACCGTTTAATGATCAAATGTCAAAAGATTTTTTAAATATATATATAAATCCACTGCAAAGTTTTCATTGGTCGGTTTTGATGGATTTTTCTGGCAAAATAAAGAAAAGATCAGTTTGTGTTTAAAACTTTTGGTCTGTATAAAGGTCAACAGTTCAGAGAGGAGGAGGGAACTGATACTAAGTCCCCGGCCTGAACAGCAGCTGGCAGAGTACCACAGAGAGGTTAGGGAACACACACTCACACACACACACACACACTCACACACACACGCACACACGCACGCACGCACACACACACACACACACACACACACTCATATCTAATGTCATCAGCATCATCCAAGTAAGCTTTGTGCTGTTTGTGATCATTTGTGCGCCCGGTGCAGCTGAGCGATGTGCTGCAGGAAGTGCGGGACGAGGTGCAGCACGAACATGAGAGGAAGCTGGAGCAGCTGAAGGACGACCACCGGAGAGAGATGAACAGCATCAGAGAGAAATATCTGGATGAGGTCAGACTTCAGAACAGCTTCTGATTTGAAACAGAGGCAAATTTTGACATGTTTGCTTCCAGATGATTCTTGATGATACATCTACATGCTTGTGTTGTAGGAGACTGCCCAGAGGGAGCGCTTGTTGCATATTCTACAGGAGGACAGGGCGCGCCTCCAGGCGTCACATGACCTCCAGCTGGACAGACTCCGCCTGCAGCTCGATGGACAGATACAGAAGAAGCAGCTGGCTCATTCCCGCAGGGTTAGTTGAGATGCAGGTGCAGGTTCTGCCGGGATTTATCGTGCCTTTCAAACGATTCCCAAACAATGCAATCATCTTATTTTCTTCTGCAGGAATCAGAGCTGAGGGATCTAGCTGATAAATTGGAGATGAGAGAGAAAGAGCTGCAGAGCCTGGAAGTCTTGCTGCAGACTAAGGTTTTCCTCTAGTAAAACGCAGAGCTTTGCAGACACGTTCAGGCCTGTTGATTCCTCCCAAAACATGTTGTTGCTTTACAGCCACTGACGTCTTCTGTGATTTTTATGTGACAAACACCACAAAAACACAAAATCTTATTTAAATTAACTTTTCAGGAAGATATAGGAGCTTGTTTTCAGTCAGTAATTCTTCTATATTGAATTTTTGGGAAAAATCTGTTATAAAGGCAACACTGCCAGTGGAGCTAGTACTTTTGAAAATCAGTATTTTAAAAAGTTACTTACTTTACTCCCATTTCTTGCTAAAAAGTTACTTGTTAGTTTTGTCTAATTTTAGCGTATAAAGATATTTGCACTAGAAACTAAACAAAACATACTTTTTTTAAATCACTGTCTTTTTATTGAGGTTTTTTTCCTTCCATGCATACAGTTTGTGAATACAACAAAGTGTTTATCCAACACAGACAGAAGACAATATAAAAATATTTTAAAAAAGCTGTAATTTATTAAACCTTGGACATTTACCCTGCCAAATGAAAGACAAAAAAGTCGAGTCTAGCTCATTAATAAAAGTATTAGGAATAAAAATAGGTAATGCCTGAAAGAGGTACAGAAATTTGGGTAGTAAATTCATTTTAATTGAGTTAATACATTCTTCAAGGGACACGAAAAAGGGCGTCCACTTTATGAGGGATCCCTTCACTTGGTTCAACAGTTGAATCAAATTCTCTTTGAACAAGTATTTGTGTTTGCTTGTCACTGTGATACCAAGGTATGAGACTTTTTGTCTTTCAATTCTAAATGGCAGATTAGCAGAATCTGACATATTAGCTTTAGCAGGAAAAGCTCACTTTTGGTAAGGTTCAGCTTATACCCAGAAATCCGACCAAATTGGCTAAATATATCAAGAGCAAAAGGCAGTGAGGTTAATAGTTTGGAAATAAAAAGTAAAAGGTAATCTGCATAAAGCAACACTTTATGTTCCATGTTGTTCCTCCAGATGCCAGATATCTCCTTACTAGTTTTAAGTGCAATGGCGAGGGGCTCTATGGCCAGATCATAAAGCAGGGGGCCAAGCGGACATACCTGACAGGTGCCTCTTTGTAGTCTAAATGGTTTTGAGGTCTGAAAATTGGTACGAACTGTGGCAGACGGTTGCTGGTATGATAGTTTAATCCATGAAATGAAGTTTCCTCCAAAGCCAAATCTACTCAGGACTGCAAAAAGATAATCAAACTCAACCTGGTCAAAGGCTTTTTCAGCGTCCAAAGAGACAACACACTCAGCTGAATCTGTGGCGCTGGAATAAACGATATTAAGCAGCCTTCTAATATTAAAATATGAGTGCCGACCTTTAATGAAGCCTGTTTGGTCTTTTGAAATAACCGATGGTAAAACCGTTTCGAGTCTAAGGGCAAGAATTTTTGGCTAAAATTTTGATATCTGTATTTAGGAGAGATAGGTCTGTATGAGGTGCATTCCACTGCATCCTTGCCCTTTTTTGGAATTAGTGTGATACAAGCTTCGTAAAATGATTGAGGGAGGGATCCGTGTCAAAAACAATCAGTAAAGGTGGAGCTGAGCTGCACAGAAAGTAAGTCCATCCGGACCTGGGCATTTGTCAGATTGCATTGAGGCTATTGCTAGGGAGACTTCTGTCTGGGAAATGGGTTCATCTAACCTGTTCTTAAGTTTTACAGGGATGTGAAGTTTAGCTAGAAAATCATCAGTCATGTTAAAATTAGTTTGTGATTGTGAGCTGCAGAGCTCCTCATAAAAGTCTCTAAATGTATCATTAATTTGACCATGATCTGTGACTATACTGCCATCTTGTTTTTGAATTCTGGAAATAGTTTGCCTTGCCCTAGTGCTCTTGAGCATGGATGCTAATAGTTAATCGGGTTTGTCACCATGCACATACAATTTGGATTTGTTGTGTAAAAGCAGGAGTTCAGCTGAGTGTGTTGTCAATAGGTCAAGCCTTGTTTTAAGTTCAATACGTCTTTTGAACAGTTCAGGACACTGATTCAGAGCATATTTTACATCAACCTCTTTGATTTGTTGAATTAGGTAGTTCTGTTCATAGGTGGACTGTTTTTTAATTTTTACTGAATAGGCAATAATCTGGCCTCTAATGTAGGCCTTAAAGGCATCCCATACCACAAGGCTGGAGGTCTCTTGGGAAGAGTTGGTAGCAAAAATGAAACATATCTCTTCCTGAATAAACTTCACAAAGTTGTCATCCGACAGCAGGGTTGAATTAAAACGCCATGGCCCAGTTCTTAGGGGGAAGTGAGGGAGGGACAGGGATAGAGTAAGTGGAGCGTGGTCTGAAATAACTATGGTCTGATAGTCACAGGAACGTATATGCTGTAGCCATTTCGTATCTGTAATAAAATAATCATTCTCAAATAGGTTTTGTTTACACGTGAGAAGTATGAGTCCTCCCTCTTGTCAGGATTTAAAGTACGCCACACATCACACAGCCCGTACTCAGATAAAAAGGTTTGGATGACTGATGCAGACTTGCTTATGACATTACTTTTAAGGGATGAACGGTCCAAAGCTGGGTCCAGCCAACAGTGGAAATCACCCCCTAGGACCAATGAGTATTTATTGAGGTCAGGTAGGGAAGAAAATGGTTGTTTAAAAAAATTCTCATCATCTGTATTAGGAGCGTAAACATTGGCCAGGGCGACCAGAGTGCCGTACAGTTTGTTTATCAGCCTCAAACGGAGTATTCTGGCTGATCAGTATGTGAAAACATTGTCCCCTCCAGCAGGCCAGGAGACCACCCCCGTCCAGCTCCTGATGCGAGTCTCTTGCAGAAATGCCACATCAGCATTAAATTGTTTAGTATGTGAAAAAAAAACTTCCTTCTCTTCACTGGATGGTTTAAACCTTTGACATTCCAACTTAGAAATTTTAATGGTGACTCATAAGATTTCAAAGTTTGTGTGTCACCTTACTTTGATGGGTACAGTAACAGAATGACAGACAGAGATTGAAACAAAAGAGGTGAAGAAAAATAACAGTATCCAGTAACTAACAACCTAGGAATCAGAAAAACAACCTACAGCAAACTAACCTCTGCTCTTAGTTGGCATGGAGTCGGTGTATAACCCCCACAATGATATAGATTTTGGAGACATAGTTTAATTGCCATCATAGAAAAATAGCAACGTAATAAAATCTAAAGCGACCACAACAAATGGCATAGAAAGAGGCTCCAGACATTGTTACTACAGAACAAACGGGTATTAATGGAGCTACCCTTCCATTCATAAAGTCCAATACCAACCAAAAGGATGGCTAGATTGAGTCCAGTGGAAATAAGGTAATATGACAACAGGCTATATTTACAGTACCTGCTGCCAGAGGAAATGCAGCCTTTCAGTGTCTTCGGGCAGACAGAGGATGCGGATGTTCAGTCGTCTTGTCTTTTAGCTTAGCGTTGTGTTCACGCAGAGCAGCACAGGAGGCTCGCCACTCGCTGGCCCAGATCCTCTGTTGCGAGCTCTAAAGAGGAGACTCGCTCTGTCTGTTCCTCCAGGTCTGCCGCACCTGGTCTATCTAGGAACTGAGCATGTTGGCAGAAGATCTGAAGTCAGATTTCAGATCCTCTCCGTGTTGCTGAAGCAGTGCGGTGATGGCCTCCAGCGTTAAGCTAGCGTCCTCCTCCTTGCTTCCTTTCGCGCTCTAAAAGGCCTTCACTAGTGGGTAAATAATCAAAAACAATAACCAGGATGTTTTTGTGTTGGTAGGTGGCGTAGAATTAGTTTTCTGTGGGGTGAATTTAGTCAAAAGGCGGGATTTCCCCGCCGTCCGTTGCTTCGTCCGCCCTGTCCGCATGGCAAACCGGAAGTAAACAAAAAATACTTTTTTATTATTACGATTTTGCATTTGTGCAGTGAACTAACAAAAAGAATGGATAATTGAAATATGGGTAGAATATAAGACATAGCTTTTAAAAGATTTCAGATTCCCAGTTGGATTCATATCTGGACTTTGACTAGACCATTTTAGTCAATTGGTTGCTTTTGTGGATAAAAAACTTCACCCTCTGAAGTTTGTTAGACTTGAAGTGAAAACCTGAAGTAGGTGGTTGTGATGAAGCAAAATGTTTAAAAGTTCCAGGGTATGAATACTTTTGCAAAGCACTGTGTTTTCTCTTAACACAAATCCTAAATCCTGGCTACATGAGCTGATCCTATCCTCCTCCTGTCAGGCTGCAGATCTTAATCGGAGGAGGAAGAAACTCGGCGAAGACGAGGAAGACTTAGACAGGCAGTTAGAGGTGCGAGTTTTCTCACCAATTTCTTTTGCTTTTTGTGCTGTCCACCGACTTTGCGTTCGCACGTGTCTTTCCAGGCTTTCCCTCGGCTGGTCCGGGAAAGGGACCAGCTGAGTGAGGAGCTGCAGAGGCTGAGGGAGGAGGTGGCACAAGCCCGAGAGCTCTCACACAGAGCCAGGGAGGAGAGGGACGAGACCAAGGACCAGAGGGACAGGATGAGAGAAGAGCGAGACAAAGCCAGGGAGGAGAACAGGAAGGCCCGGGAGGCCAGGGAGCGGCTGGAGAGCAAGGTGGCGCTGCTGCAGGAGAGATGTGATCTCCTCACCTGCAGAGTCAGGTACGGTACAGATCAGAGTGTTGAACTCATTTCCATTTCAGGGCACATGAAAATGATGAATATCCTCAAATAGCCATTTATGGCAGAATGTATTGATACACATGTTTTCACATTGACGTTATTTGATACTATACAAATAAAAACTGATTTGATTTGACTGATAAAATAAAATTTAAGCACATGTCAGTTATCTTGAAGTTCTACTTGCGCGCCCCTCTAGAGCCTTGAATGACACATAAATAGCTTTGGTGGGCTGGATTTGGTCTGCGGGCCTTGAGTTCGACACACGTGTTGATGCAAAACTACAACTTCTGGTTCATATGAAAGAAAAAAAAAATGTAAAAAATAACATCTAAAAGGTAACTCCTTAAAACAAAATCTCAACATTAAAAATTTAGTTTTTTTTTTTTCAGTGAGCTGGAACAAACTCAAGATGGAAGCACTTTGCCCCAGTCAGAGCAGAACAAGAAGAAAGAAGAGAAAGCAACAGCGCCCTCTGATGACAGGATAGACTCATCATTCCAGGTGGAGGAGTTGGACTCGCCTCTCTCCCCCGTAGCCGACAGCCAGTGCAGCATCAACGAGTAAGGAGGAACGAAACTCAGCGCATCAAACTGATGATTTCCTGAAAACGTGAAAATAACCGTGATCAAATTGTTCCTAGGCTGCGTCGGTACGTCTCCTCACACGGCGCCTCCATCCAGAAGACCAAGCAGTTCCTGGAGCGGGAGAGCAGCCAACTGATGGAGAGGCAGGCAGCTCTGCGGGCAGCCCAGACGAGCAGCAGCCAGGACCCCGGCTTCAGAGGACCCAGTGAGGAGAGGATGAGGAGCATCCAGCAGGTGCAGGCTTGGAGTGCAACCCTCCCACTCCTCTTGCAAACACGTCAAACAACGGGCTGATTTTTGAGAAATGCTCCACTGAATACTGACTGGTGTCTGTGGTTCTGTCAGGAGGCCAGAGACCTGGAGGAGCTGCAGCAGACGGTTCAGAGAGGAAACTCCCTTCTGCGGAGAAAGGAGGAGCAGCTGCAGCAGCTGGAGAGCTCCATGGCTGACGAGGTCAGGAAGCCAAAAAAAAAACTCCAACAAAAAACACTAAACAAATTCTCAGCTGATTCAATGAAAGATTGAAAATGAAATATTTGGGTCACAAATCTCTTTTTAATCTGAAAAATCTGGCACATTTTGTCATCTAGTAGGATTAATGTGTGTCCAATTACACAGTCAACAGCAGCCGTGTTTGTTGCCGTGTTCCTTCAGGCCATGTTTGAGGATTCGTCTCAGCTTCCTGACAGGAAGGTGACGTTTGATGTGACCGGGTCAGACATCAGCAGCGCCGTGGAGCCGCAGGACGGGACAGGTAACACACACACACACACACACACACACACACACACATCGCAACACTTCACAATGACACCGCACTTCAGAATAGTTTACATCATGAAAACATCACACAGTCAACAATTGTGACTGTATGACCATCGTTAAAATCATCGGTGCACCTCAGGAAGGAGCGAGGCTTTGTTCTCCAGTTCAAAATCCATAAATCAATTGATCGCACTATAAAATTATTGAAAAGGATGAGTGATGTCATATAAAATACTGCAGTTCTCAACTTCCAAAACTCATATTTTTTCCCATCGTTACTCTCATTGTGTGCCTTGATTGACGCTCTTACTGCAACATGAGCGACAACTTGACTTAATAGCCTTCAGAACTAAATCCACATTTTTTGTGTATGAATCTGATCCATGCTGACAGCATGTATGTATAAATATACCCATATATAAATCAGTATAATGAATATTTCCGGTAAATATAGTCGGTCTTGGTGAATTATTTTGAAAATATGGAGGCTGTGCTCGTGTAACTTCCTGGTGTAGCGGTGTGATGTTTGAATATCGATGTGTTCAGGATGGATCTCTGGTTTGTTCACCTCCAGGGTTGGAGTGTTAATTTGCTCTTTTCCTGATGCATTAATATGAATCATGCATTAGTTTGTTTTCACGAGTTCAGTTCAGAGCGGAGGTCACCTCCAGTCGATTTAAAAGACGAACGTATTTGATTTCTATCTAGAAATGTATCATTTATAATTAAAACAAATTCAAATTCAGTCACTGGTGAAAAGTTTTCTGTCTAAGGAAACCCAAACGTTTGCAACAGCCAACAGCGCTGCTGGAATAAAAAGATGTCTGAGTTAGAAAAAAACAACAACAATCAGCTGATTGTTTTATTTCCATCCTGTGTGTTACCATGGTAATAGAGCTTCTGCTTCATCCCTTCATCTCTCCTCCTCCCCTCATCAGGAGATCATCCCACCGTGCCAGCCAAAGTCCAGGAGTTAGCCGAGTCGTTGCAGCACATCTCAGCCCAGCTGGACAGCGTTCTGACCGCTCTGGGCTCGTTGACCCAGAAGGAGAGCAGCTCACTCTTCCCCTCCTTCTCCATGCCGCTGCCTCAGCGGTTTGGGACAGAGGCGTGGGGGCCAGGTCCCGCCTCAGCGCCGGTCTTCCCACAGGGGCCCAGCCTGGCCTCCAGCTCTTCAGCGCCGCCTCTGTCTGAGAGGCTGTGGAGCGGCTCTGCAGCGCCCCCTCTGTTCAGCACTTCCATCAGCAGCGGCCTGATTGCCCCAGGAGACTTCATGAACAGCAGGTGGAGCCAGATATTCCCTGGTAGGTCAAAGGTCAAATTGAAAGCTGGACATCTGGCCTCGGTTAGTCCCTCCTGCTGGTTCTGAGCAGTTCTTCTGTTCTGCAGGAGCAGCTGCTGACCCGGTCGCCTCCAGCACTTTGAGGACCGTCCCGTCTTATCCATCATACACTCCCGTCAGGTACAGACGCCTTTTGCTTTTGGTCAAACGGTTGACATGACAGTGAGCTGAAAGTGTGTGTTTCCATGTGTGTTAGTCTTCACAGCCGCAGTCATCAGGTGATGCAGAAATCAGAGGAGTTGGACGGTCAGAGGCTGCAGGGGCTGATTGACAGTAACAAGAAGTGGCTGAACATGCGGAGGAAAGACCCCAGCATGTATCCTTCCTGCAGAAAACTGAGACGCAAACACTTCGCTTTTTGGTGGTCGAATATTTTTACCTGAAATAAATTATTATTGTCTTTAACTCCACCCTCCAGACCTCTGTTCACTCGCTATCGAGCTGCTTCCTCTAACAGACTGGTCCAGCTGGGCCTGGACGACAACAACCAGATCAGAGTCTATCACTACTGAGGTCTTAACTAGCAGCTCTGTGGACTTTGGGTCATTTGGGTCGCCCGACGTGACAGGTTAGCAAGTGATGTTTACAAGGACTTTTAAGCTTTCAGCATGAGGATCTTCAGGGATGTAACTGCTTCTCCAGATGGTGAAAACTCAGGCCGGTTTACCAAGTCAGGTCCAGACATGATTTCTTCTAAAACCATGTGCAGGTCACATCTGTCTTTGTACCACTGGTTTTTGTAAAGCACTTATATAAATGTTTTTAGCCATTTCAGCTTTTGGAGAAAAATACATTTACTAGCACTCTGCAGTGTTTACTGACCAGTCCCTGCTGCAAACCCCTATTTTGTGCACGTCGTGTGTAAATATTGTATTTTCTAATAAAACTAATTTTTATACATTTTCTGTTTGCCCACGCCTATAAAAATGATTCGTACTCCTTGAATGTCTTCACATTATAACTAAAAACTTCCAAGAAAATGTATTGGAATAAACCCAGGAACAGCAAAAACTCCGGCAGAAACCAGAAACGGGATGGTGACTCTGGAGGAGCTACCAGAGGTCCATGGCTCGGGTGAGACTCTGACAGAACTATTAAAGGGGCACTTAAAACATTTATCCTTTGACAAAAAAAACCCTTAAAATTATGTTTTAAAAGTTGTTTGTGAAGAACAATTTCCAGTCTGTATATGTGCAAAGTTGATGGACTTTGCACATATACAGACATGGAAATCTTGGACCATTTTCCATCTACTTTGTGTCGCTCTATCCCATAAATTCCCAATATAGTACATTAAAGTTTGTGGTTGCAAAGAGAAAATATGGGTAAATTGAAAGAGAAGGAATAGTTAATTAAGGCAATAGATGAAAACAGTCCCATTTGTGAAAAAGAATCTTTTATTTAGTAACCACTCATTGCAATGCTTGACAATAAAATCTACTTTTTGTACAGAACAGTGCAAAAAACCGGCTCCGCAGTCACACACACAAGGGCAGTCAAATAGTAAATACAATCATTTAAGGACGGCTAGTTTTGACAAGCTGACCAATGGGAGCACAGTGGTGTGACTGACGTGATTCGAAACACGGAAGGCCACTGGCAGATTGGACATGACTCGCGCTCCCCCGGTTTGTAAACACGCACAACCCTGCAGAACCACACACAGCATACAAAATGCATCGCTCTCTGCTGTTTCGACCATAATAAGGACCATATATAAAAAGAATGGAGAAAAGAGTTCAGTGTTTGCATTGTCTTCATCAGCAGCAGTACGTAAACACGCAGAGCGACAGTAACATCGATGATAGCAGCAGGAGGACAGAACGCTTCAGGACCACTCCATGTTGACCCAGCTGTGGATTGGCACGAGAGTGTCCCCAGCCTGGCTCCGACAGGCAGAGACATGCTTACTGACCGCCTGAGGAGCAGCAGGCTACTGGCTGTTTCTTTTTGCAGACATGGACAAGATGCCAACAGAGAGAAAACAAGTGATAAGGCAGAGAAGATGAGCTGAGCTTCTCAAAGAAGACCCGACAGATTCAGAAGACGTAAATCTTGTCCCTCTGAACGGTGTCCAGATCATCGTCCATGGTCAGGAGGACCTACGAGGGGAAGACAAGAGGGATTCCAACTCCAAAATGTGTCGAGTGCTGCACTGGCTTTAAACAATCACCATTATGTCCTGATTAGAAACAACAACCAACAAACATACCAGGAAGGATCCAAACATAGCGATGGAGGACAGGAAATGCCAAATGTCGTGGTCGTCAAAGAACGACAGCAGGATGCAGTCTCTGTTGTGCTCGCGAGACTCTGCTGGAGTTTTCTGCGTTGGGAAAGAAAGCGATGTGGGTTGGTGAATTGATGATGGAAATAATCATTAACTAAATGAGCAATCGATTAATCATCAACTGGTGAATACAGACTCAAAAAAGGCTATTGGCTGAAAAAAAACAAAAGAAAAAACATATTTGAAGCAGAAATGAATCCAAAACTGGACAAAATATACACTGGATTTAATATTTAAAAAACCCTCTGTAAATATGTTTTATTTAGAATTAAAGTAGCATAGTTTCAGTTTCATGTAGTTTGAGTTCTGTTGGAAAAAAAAAAACCCATCAGCGTAGGATATAAATTATTAATAATCAGTTTATCCAAACAATAGTCAACAGTTCAGCTCTGCACTGCACCGGAGCTGAGTTGAGCAGGATCACTACGATGTTGGAAGCATTTTTCCTTTGCTACAAATAATCAAAGGGTACAACAAGATTTCAGCCAATAAAATGTTCATTTTCTTATTTTATAAAGGAACTGAATTTTTTGTTTATTTGTTTTTTTTACACATTTCTAATATTGTCTAACAAATCTGCAGAGCTAATTCTTTTACATGATTGAGAATATTTGACAGAATAATCGAGTTCTAAAATAATTAGTCGCAGCTCTAAAAACAATTACACATCAGACATTTATAGCCCTTCCTAGCATACATCTTATTCAATCACACACAAATAATATGATCAGTGTGTTGCTGACCTGCCAGGTGCTGAGTCCCTGGAAAAAGAAGTAGAGTGCAAAGCCCCAGACCACTGCTGTGAAGAGAATACACACCAACGGCAGACACTTGATTCGCTCACCACTCCGCAGCTGAAGGAACACAAAAAGGGACAATAATCACATCTAATCTCGACATCTGATGCTGGTTGCATTAATGCACAGGCGCGCACACACCTTCATAATGATGTAGAAGGCAAAGTAGAGCAGCAGGTTGCAAATGGCGATGGCCAGCAGGTATGAGGCAAAGTCATTGGGTCGCTCTATGAGGCCATAGGCAGCGCTGTGGAGAGCAAACAGCCAATCCAGATAAAACTCAACATTATAGCACTTAATCAAAGTCAGACACGGTGTGTTTACTTACAGAGACCAGTTGACTATATTACCCATAACAAGTAGCACCATACGGTCCTGAAAGGCAAAGAGGGAGCAGAGGGTGAGGTGCCAACATTTACCAACTATTCAGTCCAGAGGTCATTAATAAATCTAACTATCTTTAATTGTTAATGTCAATTTTTGCTGCAAAGTCTTTAGATCTGAACTCACAATGTACATGGGTCCACTGCACTGTCTGATGCAATCTGTGTAGATCACATAGACAATCCGGCGCATGACACCAGCATCTAGTGGACAAAATTACAAAAAGAGAAATAAATAAATAAATAAATAATAAAAAAAGAGAGAACTTTAACTGTGTTTAGTTGAGAAAAATAACTGATTGGTGGGTGAGAATTTTCAATGTCTAGTTTGCTGAAGAGAAAAAACCCAGCTTTTATTATGCAATGCAAATTCATTAGAACTAATCAGTTGACCTTCAACTGTCAGAATAAAACCTTTGGCCCTACCTCAACGTAATCTAACATGTGGCTCACAAAGTGTGGCGTAGGGACTTTGATATGGTTAGATCACAAACTTCCCTGATATCACCGGTCAGAGACGTTCAAGAGGGCAGAGGTAACTTTGGAGGAGCTGCAGAGAGCCATGGCTCAGGTAAAAATCTGCCAGCAGCTGTCAATTGTTCACTCCACGAATGTTTTTTTACGGAAGAGCGTAAAACAGAAAGTAAATGAAAGCCAGAAGTCGCAGTGTCAGAGGACTGTATCGAGTGACACAAGGAGCATGAATGAAGATGAAGACAGATGAGAGCAAAACTGGCATGAGAAAATGGAACAAATGGATTCAATTAAACCAGCTGTGACTTTTAACAAGTAAAGCAAAGGTTCACCTTCAACAACTGCAATCACATAAAATCTCAATAAAATGCTCTGAAGTTTATAATGGAGTGATAAAATATGAAGTTGTAGAAATAAATATCATTGAAAGCAGCAGAGTCAAGCAAGCCTTTACTTAAAACATTAATTCTGCTGTTGCACTTTTTACGATTTCTTATGATTAATTTAAACAGACTAAATTTCATTGATCTTGATTCAGTGTGTTTGGTTTCTTGCTGTGATCTTACCAAGTCGCCATCGGCCCATGTAGTAGAGCTGTGTGCTGAGAAGCAGAGTGGCCAGAATGTGAATCACAGAAAAAACGATCCAGAACACCATGTTTCCTCTCCCAAACACCTGCAAAAAAAACAAAAAAATTAAAAAAACAATTCTACAACAACCCACAATAATCATTAAACAGCGCTGCACACAATTAACAAGAGCTGGGCCGCAGCTTTTGTGAGGTGTGTGTGAGCATACCACTCCCAGCACAGAGAAAAAGATGACAGCAGCCAGGCAGGCGTAGGCGGTGTAGGCACTGGCGTTGATGTCGGGGTGTCTCTTCTGGTAGAGCTTCAGCATGCACAGCCCAGCAATCATGTACATGAAAGACGTGTCTGTGGGGCAAGCAGAATGACTACAGATATTGTTCTGGAAAATATTGACACTGGCTTTTTTTAACCAATTAAAATACTGGGAATGGTTTAACATGCAACTGATTGTTCAAATCTTTTCTTTAAAGTAAACTTATATTCTTAATCTTCCTGCTAAACCCCAAATAAACCATTTTTTGCCAGTAATCTATATAAACCCATCTCACTCAAGACACATCCATGCCAAGTCAGGAGTTAGAGCAGATAATGTTTCTATAAAGGACCTAGTTCCACTTATTGTCAACTTTCAACGATTTACAACTATCGTATGTGGCAGGATCTAGAGAAAACAAACATGAAATAGCAACAATGAATCCTCATGTGAATGGAAAGCAAAGATGAATGTCTCACCAAACTGGAAGTTAGTGTAGTTGGGACAGACATGATAGCACGCACTGAGCAAGCCCTCCATCATCAGAGCAGTTCCCATGGCATAATACACACCAAAATGCTTTGGGATGCCGCACTCCTGCAGAGGAAACAGAAAATGTGTTGAAACGACTATTTCAGCTCAGATATTACCCGTTTAATAGGAAGTGACACATTCATAACATGTCACCGTTTGTGCTACAATATTAAACAGAACCTCAGGATGGAGGAATGTACAGCTTAGAACATCAACAAACAGTTTCCCTGCATCAAGCATCAGTTTGGTGGCAGGCGCCTCACCAGAGCGTTGAGGTCGTTGCGAACCAACGCTCGATTGTGTGTGACGTCTCTCTTGAGGACAATGAGGAGGAAGAGGAGTCCCAGCATCACGTATCCAAGGTTACTGAGGATGTTGTTGAACGCGCTGCACACACAAGGTTTAACACAGCCAGCTGAGTGCGTGCATCACTGCTGCAATAGTGGAAGCATGAATAAATACGCACCTTAGAGCTCCCAAAGGGTGAGCACATAGGAAGTTGTAGTAGCAGATGTCCTGGTTTCCTGTCACATTTACAACCTGAAGACCAAACATGAAATCACCACGAGAATGTTTCCAAGGCCATTTGAGCAGCCATGTTTGTTTATCACCAACGCACCGTTTGATATGTGATGACCAGCTGGACGACTGGCAGCGCGTAGAACACTGCGATAGTGGCAATATTCCTGAGGAGAGAATAATTATTACAATGTGATGCTAATTATCAGTCTACATTTTAATCTATAAAATGTTAACGAGGTAGCCATGGTGAACAAAGTGTCATGGGTGAAATAGTTAAATAATTGTCTCTTGGATCCGTCTGATCAATACAAAGAGCTCTTTTTACCCTCGTTCAATTACATCAACCAGGGCTGAGACGATTAATTATTTTAATTCATTAATCAATGACTGAAATAATCAACCAATTTAATGATTATTTGTTCGCTGGAGTATACAGGCTCAAAAGGCCATTTGGTGAAATAATACAGTCAGAGTAGTAATTAAGCCAAAACTGTTCAAATATATATATTTTATATATTCATGGCTGATTCAAGGACTTGATGCACTACCAGCTATCTCAGCAGTGAACTCACCAGAAGTAGATTTGGTATTTCTTGCTGAGGATCCTTTTGTCTTTGCGAGCCAGGTCAGACACGCACAGGTACTTCTGTGATAAGGAAAATGAATCAGAATTCATGAGGAGGGATGAATTCACAGAAAGATGAACTCGGCCAGATTTGATGGTGAATATCAGTTACCAGTTTTAAGTCTTACAAAGTTTCAACTGAATTCAGATCTGGGCTATGAACATGCTTTAATCTAATTAATTCAATCCATCGTTCTGTTCTCTAACAAACTAATGAAAATTGATCACGTTTCTGCTGATTATTCTTACTTTGGTTAAATTTTTAAGGTAAATTTGTGCACTGGATTTACTTAAGAGTATTAGAGTAATAATTACAGAAATAAAACCATGTATTTTTCCTTCCACACTACTTTCTGTTGATCTACGGTATGTTTGTGATGATGATTTGCACCTTAGTGCGGACAATGTTTTTATCCGAGTCGATATCCTCCAGCGTGTCGTAGTCGTCCTCCTCCACAGAACTTAAAGACTCCTGCCTGCTTCGTGCGACGCTGTCCAATGATCGCTCTGAACAGAAGAGAGGCAGAGAGATGTCTTAGCCGATTGGATGCAGACTGTGAGCAATTTGATGATCGGATAAGTAAAAGGTATCGGCAAACTAATGAACGAGAGCTTAAATGCATCACAAATTTTTCAAAAAACAATTTGCATTGGTACACTGAATCACTTCACATTTAATTTGGGTTGCATGGCATAATATCTGGAATAAAATCTGAAATCTGGTGTGTGATTATTAAAGTGCTGATTGGTTTGGAGCAAATCTGGGGAGTAATTTGGGAAACTGCGTGGCAGGGTGTCACCAATGCGGATGGCTAAGTGGTGAAGGTGATTGAGGAATGGTCTGCGTTTGAAAGGCTCCTGTCCTGATGAACAAACACAGAATAGCAGTGAGGGACCCGAGGTGCTCCATGCCACGACAAAATGTTTCAGGGTGAGAATGGTGAGGTGAAAATAACAGCTGTGTCTGTTGGAGCTCATACCCAAGTAGCCATAGTTGTTGTCTGTTGATGTGGCGCTGTCAGTGATGGCCTCGGAGCTCAGGGTGCTGCCGTTGTCAGCTGGAAGAAGAAAATGTGTTGCTTGAACAACCTCCAACAGAGCTAAGAGATTAGTAACAGATACCAGCCCCCAACTCACCAAAGGAGCCATATTCATACGGAGAGGCTGGAGTTTTGCCTGCGACAAAGATAAACACATTTAAAAAGCCAGTAGAGACCATTTTAAAACAAATCCCACACATTAAACACACTGGTGCTACTATGTTTCTCCATATCTCTCACTACCAACACATGGCACATGAGCTGTTAGTCCAAAACACACAATATACAACAGATGTACAAACACATATAAGTCTGGACAGACTTATACAAATCTCAACAGATTGTTGAGATTTGTATAAAAGGGTCAAAAGTAAACAAATATTGGCATAGTTAAAAAAAAAAAAAGAATGCATTGCATAAGTATTTATAAACTAAGTAACCATAAACTTTAAAGTGTTTTTTGGGGGATTTTCTGGGACACACTGACCCAAAGTAGCACATAATGGAGAAGAGGTAGCGGAAGCAAACATGAATATATTGGTTTATATTATTCAATTTCTGAAAACATGCAGCGTGTGTTTGTTTTCAGTCACAGATTCTTAACACAGTTTAGGTCTGGACTGTGACATTCTAACACACTTTTATCTATCCAAATGTGGCTCATTAGACCCTCCAATAACTTTGGGCATGAAATGCTGATGAATTGATCAATATTTTAGAAGATGTTAACCATAGCAATTCCCCAAAGAATGACAAAAATAGTGTAAGGAATCGTGTTCTTTACAAAGTTTTTTTATCTTTTGGTTTCAAAATTAATTCATTGTATATGCAATTTTGATCATTTTCTTTAATATAACCTCAAAAACACAATAAAATTGTCATTTAATTAGAAATAAGATCATTTGTAGCTTTTATAGCTCTGAACAAATTCTGTTCAGCTGGACTGGCAGGAAAGGCTCTCTGGGTCTTAAGCCATTCAATTCTTCCTCTAAAAACTGGTTTCTCCCTTCTGATCTATGTACCATGTTGCTTTTCTTCTCCCATCTCACATTTAGGTGTGAGACTGTGTCAGTGTGTCGCATACAATTTCAATAAAATTCTCTCAAGTATCAGATTTGTGCCTGAAACATGACAACGTACAAAAAGTTAATGAGGTTTTGTTAAGTTCTGATCAGTGTTAGTTACTACAAACAAACTACTGCAGGGCACTTTATGTGTGACAGATGGCACAAAGAAGATACAGTTTATCCTGTGTTGACTACGAACTGCAGATTTGTGAGCTTTCTCATGAAAATCATGCCAGCAAACACTAGTGTACCAAACAGAAACACAATGAGAGGCAGTTTTGAACTCCAGAAACGCATCAGTGTTAATCTTTTATCTTAACTGTAGTCTCCATAAATCTGCAGCATCGCCATAATTTTAATAGCTCCTGATAATGTGCATTAGCCATCGGTCAAACCTGTAAAGCACCGAGAAGAGCTTGCATCATAAAACGAAACTCTTGGAACCATGCTGCAGTCATGCTGATGCACAGTTCACAGAGCTCAGCAACCAATCAGGCCCTCTCTTTCAATAGAGAATGCTTAAACTCTGGCGAGGTTAGGTGTGCAAGCTAATGCATGCAGAGCGACTGCAGACAAGCCAAACAAGTGAGAAAGAGCAGCAAGTGCACAAGAAGAGTGACGTTATACCGTCGCCGTTCTTCCCAAGAAGGGAGGCTGAACCACACAGGGAGAGAAGGTCAAAGACACAATGAGTAACAATAACATTTAGAGCTATATTTAACAGAAAAATGTAGAAATTGGATAAAATATTTCAGATAATTATAAATTTATGAGATAAAAAAAAACTAAAAAATTAAATCAGCTAGATGCTTGGCTACCCGTCTCAGCAGGCGACATGTCCGGGGGGTTCAGAAACATTTCTCTCCTTTTCATTCTGCAGAAAAACAAAAATCATTTAAATTGTGTTCAATAGTTTCCTTCATTGTGTGCAGAGTCACAGTCATCAATAAGTGATGACTGGAGACTTTCAGGTAATAGTTCAACTCTTTGATCAGGTTTATCTCAGTACAACAGCTAATTGCTGTATTAAGATGCATCTCATGACAATTGTGAAAAAAACTGTACACATTTCCTGGCTATCTAGGGAAATAGAGGAGTTAGTCATTAAAGCTAAGAAATCAGACACCAACATCTGGAAAGAAACAAATAGTTCTCAGATATTACCCAGCGTCTTCTGATTTTCTTATTAAAGTCAACTAAATGAATGTTGACAATGTTTTGCAAACATTATTGAAAAGCAAATCGTTCAGGTAGCCTTCATTACTGCAGCTCAGGGAATACATGCTGAGGACGCTGAGTAATTATGCTTTAGTCAATACACTTATGTGTGTTTATGTCACTTTCATTTGTTAGTTACAATAAGGCATTCAAATGTTATTAAGTAGCAATACTTAATCAACTATGAATTACTTCTTCATGGGATTGAGCCAAAAATATATTTCAAATTTGAGCCCAACTTTTTAAAATGTCATTTAGATCTACATGAACTTCTCAAGCAGTTGATTAACATTGGGAGGTGAAACAAGTGAAAAATGTTACCGTTTGTTTTCCACGCAGGCAACCAGCAGAGTCAACACGTAGAACGACAGGAAGATCCCCAGACAGAACAGCATGCCGATCACATATTTCTCAGCTGTGAGAGAAAACACACACTCATTTTAAAGCCAATGAGACATTTCATTTTCTTGTCACACTCCTATTATTTAGCAAAGCTCAGTATTTTATCAAACAAATATAAAAGATGAAGATCTTGAATGTAGTTTACATGACGTATCTTAATATGTGGCTTACAGTTAATGGCAGGTGAGACCACCACGTTGAGGTCCTTGGTGCGGTTACCAGCATCAATTAGCTCATCAGGTTGCAGGGGGTAGAAACGCAGCGGGCCGCCGCATGCCTCATCCTCCGTTTTCACCACGACTACTACATAGAAACTGTTGCTAGGAAAATCCTTTCTCTGGATTAAAAATAAAGCGACACGTGGAGATATTTCATGTGATCTTTGTCACAATAGTTGGGGAAATGATGTTGGATTTGGTGTAATGTTAAAAAGCAAATACCTGCACAGTGATGGCACCTTTTTTTGTCATAGTCTGATACATCCCAATAAAGGCCACATTGTTGTCCAGGTCATAGACTGGACACTATAAGGAGAGGAATGAGAAAATAAAATGCTTCCTGCATCCAAACTTGCATTTAAAAAGACAATTTAATTTAAAAGACAAAAAACATTGAGAAAAACGTTTTTCACTGTTTTGATAATATAAAATTAATGTCAAAAGAGTGAAACAAAATTATGCAGGTGCTCCTATGGTGACCTCTAGTGGTCTAGAAATGCTACAACTGTCAAAAAACACAAATGGAAAACACTGAAAGGAGGCGTCTGCTGTGAAAAGGAACTTATAGAAATAAGACAGAGAAAATACACAGAATGCATGGCAACCCCAAATTGTATACCTGGATGTCCTGGACAGACATGACGGAGCAGGGGAAGTTTACGTCTGAGTTGACTTTGACAATGACTGTATCCACCCCGTCAGGAAAGACATATTTAAAAAACTGGGATAAAAGAAAGAGAGGTAAACCGGAATTAGAGAGCAGATGAATGGAGTCACTCTGTGGTAATCTGGTATAAGAGCTGTAGCGTGATCCATTCTGGTAAGATTACATTTTATAATGTGCAACACTTTTTACAAGTGTTACATCAGTGAATAATAGGCCTCCCGAATGCCATCATACAAAAACATTTTAACAGTTTTATCATGACTTTGAAAAAGAGAATAAGTGTTATTATCCAATTGCACTACATGTCTGGTTGAAGATGCAGCTTAATTATGTCTTACACTTAAACCCAGAACCTGAAATTTCCAGGTTTCAGAAAAGACATCTAATTTTTAAGTTCCACTAAAGATTAGATTTTAAGATGGGAAAGTCACAGAAAGATGGTGGTTAGATTCACATGTTTACCTATGTTAGAGAACCTTCAAGATTTACCTGGAGCAAATTGCCAATTCAGGATAGATTTAGGAAAAATAAAAGTCTAATGAAAATGAACAGAAATATATTTTAAATACTATGACATTTTCAAGCATTTTGCACATAATGACCTGCATAACATATGCTTAAATGTTGTGGATTAAAAACCCAATTTTGGGGAATTAAAAATAACGTGGCAGAAAATTGCACATAATCAAATCAAATGCTTTTGCATGGACATACAAAAGCATTTGTAACTTGTTCAAAGAAATTATAAACTGATTTTTCTCAGTTTCTAATTTGTGAAGATGGAAGTAGTACTTTTAAGACTTTCAATTTTAATCTGAGAAATATACCAAAACAGGCAAAAACTAATAATCCATAAAAAATAGAAACAATTGGACCTGCATATGCTGCCTTATACATCTATCAGAGTAAAAGATGAACACTAATGGGAAAGACCTGAAAGCACCTTCCACCAATCCAGTATAACTTATTATGTTGTTATTACAATAAAGAAACAAAGCAGCAACAGCACTTTGCAGAACCAATAAAATTCAATTAGCTTTTAGTTATTGCATGATAGAAGTCAAACAAATAGTTTCCTTTTAGAACTATACTGGCAATCTGCCCAAGTGAACCATGAATTGATAAGAATTGAAAAAGGACAGTTTATTTTGCTGCATGGAGTACATTTTTACATTTAGCTTTAGCGACATGAGGGAGTGATGTAGTAGTGACGTGTGGTTTATGTGCTCATCATTTCAGAAAAGAGTTACGAGATATATATATTTAATTTATATTTCAGACATTTGCTTAGATAACAGAATCACTACACTGAAGATGCTCAGTGTTTTGATCTTCTTCATGTATTTTTACTTCTTATGGTAGAAATTATCATTCCTCTTTGATCAAAAATTTTACTTTTTTGAAGTTCTTGTGTGCCAAAGACTAAATTTTTGGCACACATGGACAGACACTTACATTGGGAAATGTAAGTTTCTGTCTTTTCTTTATCTTACATTCACTCCACCTATGCTGATACTTTATCTGTTCAGGACATTGCTATCACTGCAATAAATATAATTTTGGATAGCGACTTTCATTATTCCAAACGTGAATCTGGGTTACCTGAGGTTGGGAAGGTGATGCCGTGAAGCTGAATTTCTTATCTGTCCTGTAATCGAGTTAAATGCAGCATGTCAGGCATACCAGAAGCTGTTTGTTGACACTGAGACATAAATGCCATATAGAGCTAAGATCTAAGTCATATAACTTACTGCAGGGTGAAACTTTCCACACGGCTCACTCGCAACTGGTAGTTTGTCCCCTGGCTCGACAGGGTGGACACGTCCACAAAGAAGTACTGGGTCTCGGACGCGGCTCGGGTTGGAGGCTGACACAAGGTTCTGCCCACGTGTTTGTACGGGTACTTCCTCTGATAGCTGGCACACAGAAACACAGAGGATAACAGGGCTTCTATTTACCACAAAGCCCAGCTTTGAGGTAAACATAAATGTCTTTTATTTTACAAAATCATGAGACATTTTAAATGACATGTAAAGAATATTTTCCAATAGTGGATCTTTAAGTTCTATAGTATATGGATAAATAATTGATAACCAAAACCACCTTTGTTGCAAATTCCCATACAACACACATACCACATTGTGCAATGTGACAACAGGCAGAAAAAAAATTCTAAAGTTTCTCATTTCCAAGAACAGAGGTTCATCATATCTGTCCTGGTGGCTTCAAGTGAGTGGAGGAACTGAAAGTTCAAAGTTTGTTAATGAACCATTGGAACATGTCTGTCCACGAGGCTGCAACAGCAAAAGGGCAACGAGGTAATTCTGAAGTTGCACAACCAAAAGACACAAGACAAAGATTATATAAAGAAACTGCTGAAGGAAGCATAAAAACTCCCCCGATTACGTGAAATTACATGAGTGCCTTCTAATCTCTAGCAGAAGAAAACCGCTGTTTTCTTTCTACAAACTACATTCTTTTGCAGAGGACTGTTTGACATGGTTACACTGAAGTTCTTGAAATAAAAACTGTGTATCCGAATGCCTTCAGAAATCACCTTGCTTGTAAACAGAGTAGAGAAATTTAGGAAGCAAACTGCAACATGAAGACCAAGAAATGGCAGACAGATCAAGGGTGACTTTGTGAATAGTTTACAGCGGAGTTAAGATATGAAACAATATCCCAGAATCTGAACAACTTCAATAGGAAAACGTATGACACAACTGCAGAAGTACCAAGTTATGGCTGTAGGGTTGCCATCATTTGGTATGGGTTCAGGATTGATTGATATGTCCAACATACAACTCTGAATGTATGTTGGACATAAAACATACAGTGAAAGTTACTATGAAATGATCTAAATAAAAGCATATTCATACATTAGAACGGCCTAATGCACAGACCTGACTACTAGAGAGAATCGGCCGTAGTCTGTGTTCATAGGTTATGAAGACTTGAAGAAACATTTATAGGAGGCACAGGTAGCGTTTGCAGTGTTCTATCATATGACCTGAAGTTGTAATTATGTCTGTAAATAAAGTGGATGTCCTTAAAGAGTGCACTGTCTTTAAACAATTTTTGTTTTGGGGAAAACAAATCATCTTAGAGTTAACTTAGAAAAGTGAGAGTTACTCACAGGCCTCTGAGAATGAGGGGGACTTGAAAAGACATCACAGCTTGCTTTTGCCGAACAACAAACAGAATAGGACTCTCCAGATGCTGCTGCGACACATCTACAGTCACACGCACCCCCTCTGTCTGAAAGTCAAAGAAAGGAACAAGGAAACTATTGAATGACCAAATCATTACCTGGACACCAAATCCTTGGTGTAAAGAAGGAAACTCACCTTATTTCTGGAGATGGTGTGGTTGAACGAATACATGGTCTGGTTTTCGTTTATAACCGTGTCATTATAGGTGACATCAAACTCTGCATCCTTTTGTATCACAAATTTAATCTCTCCAAGCGCCCCAGCGCCACACACTAACTGGGTCACACAGAACCAGAACAAAGCTGCCAGCCCTGGCCGTATCCAGCGAGGCGCAGGAAAACAGCTGCTTTTAAGACGACATTTCCAGTAGCTCCTTAACAGCATTTTGTCTGACACCGTCTTCCTCAACCGAAAACCGACAGCTAAGCTTATTGCAGCCTGTATGGCAAAGCAAATAAATAACTCCACCCCATTAAGGAGCAGTTAAACCGAGATGTCCTGATGAACTGGGCCACTTCCACACTGACAAAGAGCAGAAGCGCCAGCTGCTGCAAGCTGTTTGACAAACTAAACACACAGCTAAATGTTCTCATTCAGTTCGCAGCTATGCAACCAGAAACACAAAACTCAAGACGACGACGCAACAATGACCCCGCGTTCCTCTGTCTGGGGAGCTGTGCTAACCGCTCGCAAGTTAGGACGCCAGGATTGAATCTCCGCGGATTCTAAGTCGGTTAGGAAGACAGTGGGAATACGGAACCGCGCATTACAGCTAACTAATTCTGCCCTCCTTCTTTACACGTATTCACGTCTACGTTAAAAGACGCCAGCACCAGGTGAAAATATTTATCGTCTAAAAGCTGTACAAGCTACGAAAAATCCGTACCATTAGCGCAACCCCCTCCTCCACGCTCTAACAGTAAACAAAACGCCACGCGACGTAATGACGTCACTGCGGAACGCCTTCACGATTGGAAATTGACATGCCAACAATTTAATTTAATTCAACTTAATTTAATTGAAAAAATAAAGATATTTAAGCTTATTCAAATGGCATTAAACAAATCTGAATAACAAGGCACATAAAGTAATGATTCAGAATAAAGTTTAGCTTAACCAACAGCAAAAAACCACCAGTCATAAATAAACTTCAAAAATTAATTTGATCTGAATTGCAGAGTATAACAGTATGAATAAAAATAAACGTAATTCATATGACGTCTATTTATCTACATTTAAAATAAAAGAATAAAAATACAGAAAACTAAGATTCAAGTGAAATGCATTAAAGTTGAATAAATGCACAACACATATTGTGAATACATAATACTTCATAAGAGCCGTAAAGTTTCATAAAATACTTTTAAAAATTGTTCAAAGGTTTGTTGATGGTTTGAAATTATGTTTCATGATGGCAGAAAAAATTAATTGATTTTTGTTCTCGGGTAACACATACATTTGTATCTTATTTATTTGCAGTGATGACATCAATTCAAAGTCTAGATAAAGAATTTAATTAAACAACGAAGTAGGTATTGAGGTTATTCTATGATAGAAGGTCTGAATGACAAAACTGATTAAAGAAATCTGTCTGCTCTAGTTCTTTGCTTTATGGATGTGATATTCCTCTTTGTGAAAAGATTGAACGGAAAAGTGTTTCTGACTGCCAGTTGCTGTTTTGAAACAATAACTCATTCGCAGTTAGCAGCACATCCTCACATAGAAATGTCCTTGTTTAGGTTTGGTTAATGGCAAATGGCTGCTTTGTGCAGTCAAAATTGTTGCAAGAACCCATATCTACCAATAGATGGCGGTGTCTACAACTTGGTTAGAGAATCATATACTACAACAGGTTAAAACTGCAACAAGAAATGAATGCTTATAAATGTTATTTGTATATTTTATATAAGTGTATATCAATGTTGTCTTTTTATTTATTTTAATTTCTTTTACATCGAAAATCTATCTATCTATCTATCTATCTATCTATCTATCTATCTATCTATCTATCTATCTATCTATCTATCTATCTATCTATCTATCTATCTATCTATCTATCTATCTATCTATCTATCTATCTATCTATCTATCTATCTATCTATCTATCTATCTATCAAATGCCAAAACATTCAACAAAGCACCATTGAAAAGATCCCCTCCCATCCTTCCTCACGAATGTCAAGGCCGTTTCTTTGCACACTAGTCACGTTTGCCTCCAAAGCGAAGGTTTTGAAGATAGTCCGTATATTCGTGGTTCTATAAGTATCAATAAAACTGTATTTGTTCCGTATTATCTAATTTATCTGTGTGTTAAACGCATGGATTACTGATTTGTCCCACCATGGTGGTGCTGAACTGACCGCCTTAGTCTATGAGTACTTCCTTTTTTAAATAGTTCTTATGTCTCAGTGGAGTTGAATATTTTTCATTAGCAACATTGATTAATTTAGTCTTTGTGGCGTCGACATGGCTTATACCTTTAAAGCTTCAGGAAGCCCTCTGATCGCACATAGCGCAGCACTTTTGTAAGGAATCACTGAATCATGGGAACCAAAGTGATAATGCGCACTTCTCTGTCTCCACGGCAACCAAAATACGTTTTGGTGGATGAAGTCATTTGTTACGCCGATCGTTGCCATGGCTACAACCTAGAGAGGGCGCTGCGGAGGAGCCCTTCACGTAAAATGACGCAGGGCGGGGGCGTGCCCGCGGTGCGCGCTGCGCAGGGCTGCTTGTTGTTCCCGCAGAGAGGCGAGAAGATGGCGGCCGTGTCTAGCGGAGGTGCTGCTGGGTCCGCTGCGGCTGCAATTACGCACCCTGCCCGACCGACCCACGCAGGAATGGTCTCCCAGAACCGGGCCCCGCCGTCCTCTGGGATCAACCCCAATGGTCGTACCACCACGGCCACCGGGTGCATCACTAATTCCGGGCACACTTCGGCCACCAGGCCCCCTCCAGCCCGAGTGGGCCACTACGAAATCGAGCGGACCATCGGCAAGGGAAATTTCGCGGTTGTTAAACTAGCCACACACATCATCACTAAGGCAAAGGTAAGACGAGTCCCTCATCTACGCTATAGAAAAACAATTACAAGTTGTCAGTGATTTATTTAAAGCTTTTCAAACATGAACTCGGAATGACGCTTGGGCCTCCATACTCCGGAGACTGAACAACCAGTGTTCGCTCTGGTGCCACCGCAGCTCGGAGTACTGGGTTCGACCCGGGCATCACCTTCAGCTGATGGATATGTACACACTCACGGCCTAATATAATATCTCCAGTACGTTAATGCTCTATTTGTATTATCAACTTAGCGCTGAAAAGGCCTGTGTTTTAAGAGAACAGACAGAAGGGGATCGACGGAGGAGGATAAAGAGGAGAGAGATATTTTGATGTCACTAGCTTTAGCTCAAATGCTTAGTTAGCTTTTTTGAAATATTTTGGATGTTAACAAAACCTAACTACAACAAGAAGTAAGGCAGATATGTATGAAAAAGTACTATTGCAGAACTATAGACTAACAAATATATTAAGTTAGTGTTGCCCAAATATGGACACCCAAATCCCTGTAAGCTTTGTCGGGAAATTCAGAAAACTAAACTCCTATGCATATAGCTGAGTCAAATGCCGTAGAGTTGTGCTGTAGATTTGTTCACTCGGTATGATTACTTGTTTTCATCCGGTATTTCACGTCTGGAAAGTTTCTTACGCCTTTTTTTTCATCGAAACGCAACCGGTTTGTCAGAGCTACTCTCCATCTCTGTGCATCACGTTTTGTGGTTTTTAGAGTTCTCTGTTAATAACTGCATGGCATTTCCAATGGCCCCCCCACCCCCAATCGGACAAGAAAACACCGACAGTGACACAAAAAGCAGAGGTTTTTCAAAAGAAAGAGCATACATAGATGCTTCTGCGAATATGTGGGCGCTGCTTAGCATAGTTCTTACACTGGATGATTGCCACATTGACAGAATCATAAGACTGTAAACAAATGAAAGCCATGAGAGGTAAACTCCCCCTCACCCCCCAAAAATAAAACAGTCTGGAAGATCCCCTTGAACTTCAGATCACCCCCCGCCCCCCCACCCCTTTTTCAGTGAACTGTTTTTATTTTGTGGTTCAAGGAATGTATTGAGGGCTGCACAGTGGCGCAGTGGGTAGCGCTGTTGCCTTGCAGCAAGAAGGTCCTGGGTTCGATTCCTGGCCCGGGGTCTTTCTGCACGGAGTTTGCATGTTCTAAAGAATGTGCATGCGTGGGTTCTCTCCGGGTTCTCCGGCTTCCTCCCACAGTCCAAAAACATGACTGTCAGGTTAATTGGCCTTCCCAAATTCTCCCTAGGTGTGAGTGTGTGTGTGTGTGCATGGTTGTTTGTCCTGTTTGTCTCTCTGTGTTGCCCTGCGACAGACTGGCGACCTGTCCAGGGTGTACCCCGCCTCTCGCCCGGAACGCAGCTGGAGATAGGCACCAGCAACTCCCGACCCCGTTAGGGAGAAGGGTGACGGAAAATGGATGGATGAATGGAGGAATGTATTGATTCGAAACCAGTAATTGTTGTTTCACAAGAGGAACCAATTGATTATGTTGTGACCAAACCATCGGTTTGAGTTGCAGAATCATTTAAATTTGACACAACGAAACAGAAGCACCAGTACAATATCTTATATTAAAGACTTTAGTTTGCGGCGTCTTTAAGT
This sequence comes from Poeciliopsis turneri, assembly GCA_922788865.1. Classification (NCBI taxonomy): domain Eukaryota; kingdom Metazoa; phylum Chordata; class Actinopteri; order Cyprinodontiformes; family Poeciliidae; genus Poeciliopsis; species Poeciliopsis turneri. The sequence continues at coordinate 892,331 of CAKLNU010000972.1, read as the reverse complement.
GTTCTTCCTTACTAAGTAAGTAAGATTTGTTTAGAGGAGTGTAATAATGAAGTTCAGAAGATTTTAGCAAGATGTTTAGGAAAGACTTAAAAATAAACCATATATTTTTAGATTATGTGTTAAAGATCCACAATTAATGTAGAGTTTAACAAAAATCTGGTTATATGCTTTATTTGCATAAGGAAGGATAATCTGATAAATCCTTTATTTTTTTTGTTTGATTTTAAACTACTACTTCTGTCAAAGATCTGGCTGCTCATGTTTTCCAGTTGTTTGAATAAAAAAGTCTGAATCACACAAAGTGACCAAGTAAACTTAAAAGAAGGCCACTGATCTGCATCAATCACATTATCATTACATCTCGTATAAACAAAACAAAATCTGAAATACAATAGCATAAAACACAAGATGCCCGAGTGAACTGGTTTGTTCTGCTTCTTGAACAAGATCATTAAATCCTAGAATGTAGGTGGAATGAATATTGGGACTACAAACCTACAACTCTGTCACCCCCTTTCCTATTTATGTTTAATAACATGCCCAAATCAAATTATCTCAAGGTCCTGTTAGCGACTTACTGACCAAAACCTGAAATGTTTGATGCTGCATGAACATGCAGTGCTTTAAAAGTTTTAACTGGAACCTCAGATTTCAGGTTCCAGTTGGAATCTGGAACCTGGATTTTTTTTTTGTACAGGGAACCAGTGCAGAGAGTTGACATAGTGTGGAGGATCTGGTCAAAAGCTCATCTGCTGCTATTTGGAAAAGTTGCAGTTGATCCACGGAAATGTCAATCAGAGAAGTAAAGAATTACATTAATCTTTCCATTAAGTGAAGGCATGTTGATATTGGTTAATAGCTCTCAATTTATTATTGTAACTATAAAAGTCAACAGTCTGTAGAAACTACCATAGATTTTCAGTAATAATGAGTGACAATCTATGGATATCACAAAAAAGAGGTGCAGGTTCCTCATCAGTGAACAGCCAGGATTGTTTCTGTAGAATTCAACTTTAATGATACACAATGTTTACATTTAGAAAACGTTGGGTCTGATCAGCTTAGCAGTGAGAGGATACTTATCCCAAAGGGAAATTAAATGTTGTAACTCAAGTTTTCCAAGTTTCTTCAAACAGTTGTTGCAGATGCTGATGGATGTGATCTGCAGTAGTCCGTATTACTGCAGATGTGAAATAGCTTCTGAATAAGACACTCTGTTGTTGTAACAAAACTGATAAAGAGAATGCTCAGAATTATCCATATTCCTGATTTTTTTCCTTTTCATTGAATGATGTGAAAGAATTATATAAGACAAGCGAATAAACAAAATTAGTATGCTAGTATGCTTATCGCTTGCTTATAAAACATTGTTTTGATCAGTGTGTAAGTCCCCTAAAATGGTTGACCAGCATTACCAGTGAAACACATGGGAAAAGTTGAGGTATCTTTTGTGTCTTTCTTTTATTTAAGCAATGTGGAGGCTTTTACTCAGATGGAATAAATAAAGGTGTGTTGTTCCTGCCACAGTGTGCGTACCTATACTTCGATGCTCCTTGTTGATATACACACAGACGGGCTGACACGGGTCATTTGGATGTTTTCCACGACACAGCTGAGAGCCTTCAGTTCAGTTTCGTGAGGCCAAAATAAACCTGGACCAGTGAGCCGTGAAGTGACTCTTAAAAGTGGAAAAAAAGACGCCGCTTGACAGACCTGGATTTGATATGACTGCGGTATAATTTAAAGCGTAGTAGGTGTGCCAGAAGGGTTCTCAAAATCCCGTAAGAGCAATCCAGTGACAGCGGTGACGTGTTCTGTTCTGGCCTGCCTTGATGTGTGCCGTCTGTGTGGATCTATGATAGGCGGAGGACAAAATGACACTGACAGAATGAAAGAGGGGCCTTGTTTGTTGATGGGTGCCACAGACGGAGCCAGTCAGCTCAGGATTTAAATGAACACGCACAGGGGTTTCTGCGTCCCCAGTTTCTCATGAATATCAGAAGAATGAGTGTGCTTTTACGTGCCTGTGGATATTATGAATATGGATATGATGATCAGTCATGAGATGAGATGGAGCCTTATTTTATGGCCTAGGGTTTCTAAATGCTGACTCGTCAAAAATAGCCCAGTAGCTCCTCTCCGTTGTTGGATGGAGGTGGATAATATCCTGCAGTGCAGTCACATCGAGGAGGACCCTATGTTTATGCTTGAAGTCTAAAAGGCTCGCCTTTTTCTTGCTTTCTTACATTTTTTTTAGGTAAATCTATTACAAAAGTATAGTAATTATTTTCAGACGGATACAGTTGGTTTTTCAACTTGCCTTCTAAGACAACACAAATCTGACACAAAGTGTCTGAAAACTACTGCTGTAATAGTGAAAGTTGATGTCATCCAGATGAAGATAAGGTACTGAAGTGAAGTCAAAACAAGAGTTTTAAAATTGTCAGGACAGATAAAGCTGTGCCTACATGTGATGTCCTTTAAATTGACATTTCAGAGCTCAGGTGATCCTGGAACATAATTGTAAGCCAATTTAAGAAGATTTCTTTTTTAAATTGTTACAAGTCAGTAAAATTATTCTTTTTAAATCACTATCCGCATGGTAACCAGAATAGCCATGTGAGTATTTTTTATTTTATTTTTGTAACCAGTTGTGAGTCAGTAGCATATTCTTTGGGGCATAAAAATATTTAGTATAAAATGTGATCATTTCACAGTAGAATACATGGACTTTTAATCTAAAATGTCTAATATTATTTTTTCATCTTAAAACAGCTACAATATTACATGATATTAAAGTTATAATACGGTAATAATGTTATGTTATAGTTTATTTTGATTCCAAGTTGGAGAATATATCTATTTTTGCAGTACTACTCTTTACAGAGTAACAAAAGTTTAACAATCTGATTAACCGATCAGGCAATCTGCTCATGTAGCCATCCTTCAGTCAGCTGCTTAAAATATTATTGGAACGGTTTGATGGCACTTTGTTTTTAGCCTTCAAACCGTTTTCAATCTAGAATTACATGGCTGATATGGTAATTGACTCTAGTTAATTTTTTTCTGACTTGTTCAAAAGCATCCGTTGATCAAAGTTTTTTGCAGTTACGTCCACAATCATTAAACAGTAAATAGAATAAAACGAATAAAATATGTAAACGCAACACAAAGGTAACTGTGAACCATCTTACAGGTCAAAAAGTGGATTGCACAGCTCAATATTTCTTTGAAGACAAAGTCTAGTAAACATAGTCGGTAAATGTTAAAATGTTCTCCCATCTGCAGGTTCACCAATGTATAGTTAAGTCTGAGTTTTTGGGGGAGTTTTTTTTAAGCCACAGGCTTGTGGTGAAGTCACGTTTTGAACCGGCTTAGAAAATATAGGTTGAAATGCTGAGAAGCTGATGTGTTTACAGTGCTGATGATAAAGCTGCTGTTATTTTCCAGTGGTTACATATTGATTCTATAAATATCAAGATATTTGTTTTCTTTTTCTTTTTCTTATCTAGCATCGAAACTAAAATAGATAGATTTTAAGACTTGATGCCTGTATACTTTTATTTTTAATGTATGATGACTTTTAACATGGATTTTGTTTCTGCCAGCAAAATTTCTTGAGTTAACTGGATTCCCCGTGAAGATACTGGGATGACTGTAGTTTTACCAGAGGTTTTGCTAGTAGTGCTATGTTCTCCCTTCCCCACCTTTTGCTATATGTGTCCTTTGAGCTGACAAGAGAAGACAAAATTAAAATACTAATGAATAAATCTAACACTATAATAAGGAATATGTTTTTTTTTGCTGTAGCAGCAGATGGAGATAACATGTTTCTGTTTAAGACCCAGTGATTGGATCTTATTTTACAATTTTGCATAAGTATTGTACAACTCAGGTATTTTTACTATTGGTTATTATGCAGTTAGAATCTCCTACTGGCCTGTTCCTCGTTTTCTTCGGTGCATCCAAGAGTTTCTTCCAAACTCTAGTCCTGGAGGCACACATGCTTTTGACATATCTCAGCATCAACCATTCAAATCGGTTGGTCACTAACAAGCTTTTGAAGATAACTGAGTGCTTTGACTTCTGATTCCCTTTGATGCCCCGAAAGAATAATTTTGTCTTTTTAATCAGAAAATAACTCATGTTTCTGTTGTAGCATCAGTAGTCATATTTTCCCTGAAATGGAAATGTTTATTAACCTAATTGGAGCTGATGTCAAAGGAAAGAAAGAGCGTCATCATTGACAATTCCTAATTTAAAATTGCAGCGAATGTAGTGTCACTTGATGTAATGGCAGATTTGAGATAAAGATGAGAAGGCTAGATTTGTTTCACTCTTATTATAATTAAAATGTCACGTTAATTGAAATAATATTAGCATTTTCTTTCTAATGCTGCCTTCAGGCTGTTTTTTTTTTATTTTTTATTCAGAGTTGATTATATCAGATCCCACAAAACCTTTAATCTCCATTTGTTGCAGCTCTGACCTTTGCAAATATATTGTCTTGGCTGGCCTCTAGGCAAAGGGTCAGTTCTTACATTCTCTAATGGAACCAAAACGTCTCAGATTTCCCTTTGCAATAAATAAAATGGCTTAATCTTCTAAGTAAAGGAACATGCTCAGTAAAAATGAATGCAGCAGACTGCTCAGTGTTTATGAATGTGCATTTGATTCCATAAGGAGCCTTCTGGCAGGTTAAAGTCAGTTTACATTGGCTGAAACTCATCCAAAGCTTCTTGGATTTAAAGGTGAAATGTGTGTTGTCAAGGCTTCTTGTCGGAGAAATGTCTCTCCATTGAAGTCTTTGTGGTTGCCATGGTTTCAGTCGTGATAGTGGATGTGATTGACTTTAGCCTACAATTTTGAATGGAAGCTGCTTGCCATTGGCTGTACTCGTTTTTCTGTCATCTGTTTTCATACCTTGCTGATCAAAGCGACTGCTCGGACTCGTGTGTGGTCAAAGGGACTGTTTGACACATCCTGACCCGTGTGGTGGCAGGGAAGGTAGACCTTTCCCCTTGTTCTCCCTTTCGCTTCCTGTATTTTCCCTCTTCCTCCTAAGTGTTTTGGGCGAGAAAGGGAAAGGCAAGAGGAAGAGGACAGACAGGATGGTAAGCAGTCGGTAACAGGCAGAGCACACTGAGTAATAACATCACTCCCTCCCTCTGACACACTCACAGGAGGCTCATAAACACCAGATCTTTTCTGGTTCTCAAAGACACACACTTACTTGCACATGGCCAAACGCGATTTCATTTGAGTGAGTAATATGACAAATGTTGGGTTTCTGCTTGACATATCGCCTTGTCCTTGTCCGCTGCATCTCAGTTTCTGCAGTCCCTCAGCATCAGAAGAGGACAGATGTGTCTCAGTTTCTGACATGAGTTTAGTAGGCTTTGTCGAGATGATAGAACTCATGTCAGCATATGCAAGTGTGTGTGTGTGTCGTACTGATTTTTATAGAAAAACATTCACGTTTCACTTGTCTTCTTAGTCATGAAAAAAAAATATACGTGCAGTGTTATTACAGTACTAACTTAATGAAGATAAAAGGTGAAATCCCTCAAGTAGTATTTACATTTATGAAATAGTGAATTAGGCAGAGGTATGTTATTGATATAAGGTGTGAAAAAACTCATGCCTTCATACTGAAACATTGTGCATCACACTCATCCTATGGTTAAAAGTCATTAATGAGATGACATAGTGTCTTCCATTGTTATGGAGCACTAAGCAATTCAGAGTCAGCTCTCCCCCATTTGTCTCCGTGCACTGCAGGTCAGCTGGCTTAAAGACAGCTGCTACAAGTTCATTTTAAGTCACAAAATATAAATGACTCATACTCACTTACTTAACTACAAGCAGGCTGACTAAATTAAACAGACTAATGTCAGTATCTCTTTTGTTTATCTAAAGAATAACCTAAGTATATATTCCGTGTACAAAGCACATATAATTGCTATTGAATATAGTTATACTTACTCAATAGAACATTATTTGGTGAATTGATTTTATGACATGTTTGAAATAATATAACAATGCCTCCTTTTAATGAAGAAAGGCCCCCTCTCTGATATAAGTGATGGTTTAAACGCCCACATGAGTATTTTTATTTTTTTTATCTAGCCTCCATTGTTGAATGTGGGTATAAAGAAAGCTAGCCCCTCAGAGCCAGCATGCTGATTGCTGTGACTCAGCTCTCTGATCTTGATCTTGTGAGAATCCATCTGCCTCACAGGGTAACCCCAAGTGTACAGCAGATTGTGTGTCAAAGAAATGAAATATACAGCAGGTGTGCAACAGAAGACCTGCAGAGGAAATAGACTCACTTAATCTACTCTTTTTGCTGTTATAGGAATTAAGATACATTAAACATACAGCAGTGAGGTTCTATAGATCAACAGATCAAACTGAACCTTGACCAAAACTGCTTAATACAACAGGATAATAGCCTTAAGCAGAAGCAAACAGACTGGAAGACGAAAAGGCTTAAAATCCAGATCTTAGTACAACTAAAAGTCACTGGTGGAGATTGAAGACAAAGTAGTAATGAGACAGCATATTTTTCTCTCTCTTGTAGAACATTATGTAACACAAATTATTCATAAAAGAAGTGGCCTCAATAGATCTTCTTACTAGAAACTTCAAGGTTTCATCAACCAGTGCAGATGTCCTGGAGACGTGGATGTGGAAAACTTCAAAATGCTAAATAAATATAGAAACGAATGATAAAATTGAGCTCTGTAATGTTGTCACAGTGCTTGACAATGCAACAACACCAGACCAAGAGTCGCTGAAATCTAAGAATATTTGAGGCCCCCTATGAAAACACATACAACCATCTATTCTATTTGGTCAAACACCAAATATAGTTTATTGTGCATTAATTCTACAGCTGGAACTGCAACATGTTAATTTTGATTAAGTAATGAGATTAGATAGATATTAACACATTAAAAATTTTAATGCAGTTAATCAAATTATTTCTTCCGGCAGGAACCTTTGTAATCAGGTGTTTCTGGTATACCAGTTGATGTGAAACGCAAATTACATTTACGAACAAAGCAATGGACGACAAAGCTGCTTCTCTTGGCTGTATTTCTCTTCCTTGTAGGCATGGGGAAAGTATTACCTTTATTCTCCGTACAGTATTAGAAACCTCCAGCACGTCATTGCGGACACTTTAAGTTATAGAAATAGATTCAGTGGTTTGGAAACCACAACTTCTTGAAAATCTTGGTGCAGCTTATTCTGGTAACCAGCTATGCCTGTTGGGCAACAAAACTAGCAAATCAAAATGTATGTTGTCCAGTATATTGAAAGTACATTGGCCTTTCTTCTACTTTCACTTTGAAACACTCAACCGCGTCATTCTCACCATGTGAAACGCACAAGCTGAGTCCGTATAAGGACTTTGACTCATTGATCACATCAACCCTTGTGCTTCCCATGGTGCAATTTTTCTTTTGCTGTTTGTATTCATCTGGCATGACCTTACCACCTGCTTGATCTTTTGTTGTGTAGAAAAATACTTTCCACACATAAAAGCCCCAGTTTTAGTTTAATACAGTCAGCGAAGAGTCCTGCTGTGGAGAGTCACAACTGGGAAGGGTGCTTGTGAGCGTGTGTATGAGTCAAACCCCATCACTCGCCGGTACAGGTCAAGCCTGAGCATTACACCTTCTCAAGGCGTTGTAATCTGTGTCTCATGTCGATGAAGGTTAACCTCAACCATTATATCGCCTTACAACAGTGTGTGAACATAGATGAGTGTGCAAAATGCACTTTCCCAGTTCCCCGGCACAAACTCTATACGCTCGGAGTAACAAGTTGAGTCATGGATGACTGTTTTCAAAGTCCCAAAGAGGACTCAAAGGCTTTGTTGCTCATGCAGGGTCTTGACAAAGTATTTATACATCCCAAATGTTTTCAAAAGTTAGCAGCAAATAAGCAGCAAAAAGGTGTAGCATGCATTTATGTTCAGCTCCTCCTCAATGCTTTTTAGAACTGCCTTTCATTGTTACAGATGGACGTATTCTGCACGTGTCTACATGTATAGACTGGGATGTCTGCCTGTTGTTTCTTGGATAATACCTCAAGAAGGCAATTTGGATTGAGAGCATCTGTGAACATCAGTTTTTACGTTTAGCTGTGGATTTTCAGTTGTATTTATGGTAGGGTTGGCGTTCAACTGGGTTCTTCCCATCACCTCTAACCAGCTTCTCTTTTGCTGCTAACTCATCCCCACGACATGATGATGACATCATCTGAGTTCACCATAGAAATAATGTGTTAAAGGTGATGTGTGGTGGTAGTTTTCCATCATGTGGGATAATAGGTAAAGTTCGGGTCTAATCTGAAGCACCTTTTCCATATTTTTGCCACATTCTCAACATACCTTGTGTTAACTTTTAAATGGGACTTCCTAGAACGTTTTTTCAACAATGTCTTGGTTAGTGGTCTTGCCACTTTTTTTGTGTAATTGACAGTGACTATAGAGAAGGGGGAAAGACATTCAACAAAGTCGAGTATCAAACGGAGGACGGTCGCATCGAGGACCATAGGCTCTATATATGGGCATCTACTGTACTGCTACACCACAGAATTCCCCTCTGTTTGCCACTGCTTCATAAAATCCAGGTTTTGTTGATTACACACCTGATAATTGTCCTGGTCATGCTTTAAATATGAAACCCACTCCTCAACCGGTCTGTCAGTTTACATTGACAGATGGGTTTCAATAAGATATAGTTACACCTCTGTGGACTTTGTTCACTCATCATGTGACATCTGAAGGCAGTTGGTTCTGGGCCTGGATAGGGGGTTTCAGAGTAGAGGGGGTTGAATAGAAATGCATGCCATCATTTTCAGATTTGTATCATTTTTTGCTTAAGTGATAAAATATCAGTATTAAATCCTAATGGAATAGAATGATGATAAATGATGATGCAAAAACAGGAAAAAGTTTAAGTTGTACGAGTACTTTTGGAACAATACATGTTTACAAGAACACATTCATGGTGAAATAATTTGGAAAATATCAGAACTTGTGTGTATGTGGGGCTGAAAGATTAACTGTGATGAATCGATTCTTGAAATTATTGTCAACTTATTAATCAATTAATGGTTGACTAGTGTTCAGACTCAAAATAGGCAGTTTTCTGGAAAAAAAAATACTCAGCAATAGTTAAGCCAAAACTTTACAAGAACGAAGAAATTTTCTATTTAAGATAAAGAAAACACCTTTGTCAGTAAAGTTGTTCTTTCCAGAACTGGTACCGTTTCAGCCTCAACTGGATCAAATTTTGTAAAGCAGAAAAAAAAAAAAATCTCATTAGATAACACCTTTTGCTGCTCAATTATTAATTGGTTAATTAAAAAAAAGTCAGCTGATTAGCCGTACACTGCATTGATTTTAAGTCAAGCAAAAAAGACCTTGCTTTTGAGATGTTGTTGTTAGAAGTATTTTCATTTTTTAGCAGCAGAAACATTCTTTGCTACAAATGATCAAGCATATAGTTCTATAGTCTTCCATTTTAGGCAATGAAATGTTGGTTTTCATATTTTAAAAATGAAATATTTTAAATATTTCATTTATATTTGCATTTTCTAATATGAAAAAGCCTTAAATGGTTAAGTAATAAATTTGCCATTTTTTTATTCAATTAATCATCAGAATAATCGATAGAATAATCCATCCATCCATCCATCCATTTTCCATCACCCTTCTCCCTAACGGGGTCGGGAGTTGCTGGTGCCTATCTCCAGCTGCGTTCCGGGCGAGAGGCGGGGTACACCCTGGACAGGTCGCCAGTCTGTCGCACGGTAGAATAATCAATTACTAAAATAATTGTTAGTTGCAGCCCTGTTTAACATTGTTTAAGAGTACAATTTTATTTGCACTCAGAATTGGTTTTGGGGATCAAAATATGTGTCTCAAATGTATGAGACATATATTGAACATCATACGCATGCTTTCATTAAGCTGTAATAGGTTGTCAGTAATATTTTACTTTCTGCACCCCTAATTTTTTATTGTGCTTATGAACCAGAGGAAGTACTGACACACTCGTTGTGTATCTAAAAAGTCACTTGAAATGAAGATGAGGGTCACACATTTTTCAACACTTTCTCCAGGGTGAAGTTGAGAGTGTTGAATTGTCCAAATGATATGTGTCAGAAGACACCGAGTGACAAATGGCGAGTGGGAATGTTAAATTGTCAGTTACAAGAAGTAACAGGATAGAATGTGTGACCCAGAAACTGTTTACCTAAAGAATGGACTCGTATATTTCTGAGGCTTTGACAGGTACGATGGTTCACACAGGCTATAAATCAGACTTCCTGCAGTTGATTCAACAGATGTCATGTGGCAAGGGACAAACTGCTAATATTTAGAGAAGTCAGTAGGTGTTGCATCATTTGGAAAAAGTAACTTTACTATGTAAATAGTTTCTTAGAAAAGAAAAGCAAGTCCGGTCTGCAGCTGCTGTAGATTAGAGAGAATTTTTTTTTTTGTAAACAAAGGAAGAGCTAGTGTTGTTATTATTGTCTCTGATAAATGCGTCAGAGTATGTTGATACAGCACAATTTGTTTACTATGCATGTAGAAGGACATGCAAGTGTGTCATTAACCTGCTTCTAAGCTGCTGACAAGCTCCCAGTAATCCCAGCCCTACTGGCCTCTATTCTGTCGTTGGTCGGCCTGTATTTTCTTGTATGCTATCTGCAGTCTGTCTTAGTGGTTTTTCATTAAAACATACTTCATAAAAACATGACATGAACAAGATCAATTCTGTCTTAGCTTCAGCTCACGATATTTCAGTGTCAAGTAGAGATGCACCACGTTTTACTAAAAAGAGGAACAACTCCTATAGGGACATGATAAATTTTGACATTTTATTACAGGCTTTATTATCTGGTACTGCCAATTTTTGTATTGCACGTCCACTTATCATCATCACCTGTCAACAAATGAGGAGTACTTCCTTAAGAATAGACGCTCCTCTATGTGTAAAGCAATCAAGCAGCAGTTTATTTAACTTTATAGTGTGTGGCTTTTTTTAAAAAAAAAATCTAAATCTATAATACAGCATGCATGCTGCTTTGTGATTGTGGATATTATGCAAATGATTTCTTTTGTATACTAATTGAGTCTCAAATAGCTAAAAAACTTAATCAGCAAAAACTGATCTGGCTGGACTTCCTCCTCCGGCATATTGAACAAACAAATCCCGTGTGGGAAATAACAAATTAATGAACATTATGGTATGCATATATTGTAGCTGGAAGAAATACTACAGTCATAGATCTAATGCTGGCCGTCTGAATACCAGCATACAGCCATTTACTATATGGCTGAAAGTTGAAACTCAATTTTTGGGATTCAAACTGACCTTGGGTTCATAATTTATTCCGTCAATATTTTCCTCTCCTTCTGTCCTACCTGCCACCCTTATTCTTTTCTTCCTTCTGTCCTCATGTCCTCCCCTCGTTGCTCCTTGTCCGTCTTTTTCCCCACTTCTGACTTTTTCTGGCCTTTCTTTTTCCTTTGTGTGTTCTTTTCCTTTTTGTTACTTTTATCCCTACTTCCTTGTTTCCTTCTTTCCTTGTCTGTTTCCTTACCTGTTCTCTATTCCTTATTTATTTATTTCTTTTTTTCTGCCCCTTCTTCTTTGTGTCCTACCATCTTTGCATCCCTCTCTTTTTTGTGCTCTTCTTTCCTTGTGCCCTTCTTTTCTATCCTATCTGTCTTTCCTTTCTTCTTGCCAGTTTCTGCTTTTCAAAATTCCATATTCCTGATGTCTGTAGAAATGGCTCTCTAGTATTACATGTATGTATTTTATATTTTAAAACCAAGGTTAAAGTTTCAGGTCTCTGCAAATAGAGGATTTACCTATAAAATGTGTTGGAACCTCACTGATGGTCTGAAGTTCTGGATATTTAAAGCCAATGCTTGAAAAGAGTATTAGCAGGTATTCAATGTCCTATCTTACGTTTTTTGGATGCTAAACTACCGCCTGGTTTCTGTCATGTTTGTGTTTTGTGGATGTTAAGTCTCCACACAAATGAAATTTAATGTCTTTCAGAAAACCCTTGAAATTTAGGAATCGCTGTTTCAGCAGGAAATAATATGATACTTCAGCTTTAAAACGTAAATCTTATTAAAATCCTGCCCTCCACACAATGGCATCAGGTTGCAAAAATTTAGTTGTGAAACATGCCAGTGCTTTAGTTACTCAGTTCCCCGATATTATTCACAGGCAAGGAAGTTGAAGTGTTTTCTTCTTTATCTAACTTTATCTTCCCCATGCTGTCAATCAATAACTGCTCTGTAGATGAGCCAAAGTGTTGGACGGTTGCTGCTGGTACCAGCAATATGTTGCTGTGTTTGCACACCGTTTGCTCAATGCTGTCTTTAAATAGTGAATAGATGAACTTGAAAGTTGCTGGTAGCTTTTATTCTGTGGCAAGCAGCAAAGACAACATACGTCACAGTCAGTCCTGCGCATCAGATCGCCATGGCAACTAGTTATTTGGATAGCGTGTGATAGCATATTATTTACTCAGAACTGAACAGACAAGAGATGTCCGAAACTCTTCTATCACTGTGCGGGACAGACCTGTTTGTGGATTTTGTCAGGTGTCGCTCACTCCATTTTTCCTTCACTGTACGTCGTCACAGCCTCCCTTAGGTTTTTATCTTGAGACATACAACTGTCATTTACCTGATTTGAATTTTTATGACGTCTCACAGCATTCAGAAAAGGCACATCATGCATGTGTGTGAAGATGCATGCTTGATTGTGTTTGGTCCACGTGTTTCAACATTTTTTTCTAGTGGAAACACAGATAGTTGGTATCTCTGTGAGCTGCTTTTCTCCAACCACATGACATTCTGGGGATGTATGCAGAGGAAAGACTGCAGCTGCACAACCTCTCACACCCCAGCTAAATAAGGCTGGTGGGATTAACTAACTAACTAACTAACTAACTAAAAAGGTTACTAGTAAGTTTGCGCTAGTAACCTTTTGTATTGTGGGAAATTAAGGATTTTGTCATGAGAAATGTAGGAAATCGGTATGCTTGATTATAAAATATCAACTGTCCACGGACATTGCACACAAGGTCTGCACGTTTCTTAGAATACACAAAGTACATCCGAGTGTGGGAGCAGATTGTGCCTCCTAAATGCTTAAAAATAAAAAAGGAGAAAGGATTGAAAAGAGAAAATGAGTTCAACAATTTAAGAGGAAATATGTGGATAAAAGAGGAAAGGATACATCATCAGTTTGGAAGTATTTTTGAAATCTAAAACAAAAAACTAATCAATAGTTATTGACAGACTGATTTGAAGCCCTTATATTGTGCCTTGTATTTCAGCTACATCATCCAGCCCTATTTTGATTTCTCTACTGTTATGTCCTCTTTCAATCGTAGTTATTTTCAATTGAATGCTTTTATGGCAGATACCCATTTTTAAGATTCTCTGTATTTTGTCAGGATGGAGATCAGGGAAATCCTGTAGAACGTCTTCTAAATTAGTTTTGTGTGTTTGGGATTATGATCCTTTCAGTTGTGCCCTCGTTTTGACCACCTGACTCAAATTGTCACCTGCAGATGAAAAGAAATAGTTTAAATGAATTTGGCAATTTGAATGAATAATGGACAACCAAATACCTTTTTTTTTTTGCCACAGTAACAAGAAGTACCTTTGGAGGCATCAAGGTGAAGATTTTAAAACAAGAACAGTATAATTGTTATCAAACATGTTGGTAGCATCATGCCAAGGATTTGGTTTGGTTCCTTTAGCCGTGATAAATTGCATGAAGAGGGTGGAATACTGAAGATGGAGGACAACAGTTTTTAGTCATTTCTTGTTTCAAAATGATTTAAATTGTTAAAATACTTTTCCTGGAGAGGAGCATTTAATTAACACATTGAAAGCCCATAATTAGTGACTTTCATGTCCAGGATACCGGCAGGCAAACTTCTGATTGTATCTTTGATATTTTTTGCCATTCCTGTTCATTTTCTGAACAGATAATCAGAACAGGATCAAGTCTCGCTGCTAAACAAACCGATCAAAACCCAGACATTGTTGTTAGGACAAAGCTACGTGTGCTGAAGACATTCTCTCCACTGGGGCAGATGTTTTCCACAATTTGTACAATACCCTTGAAGGGAAACTCACACAATGAGCCGGGGTAATGTCACTGTTACTGTTCTGCGCGTTCTCAGGAGCCCCCTGATCACTGTTCCTCACTTCCCCTTCCTGTCTCCATGGGAAGTTGGCCTTGATGGTCCCCACATGGCCTCATCTTCTTCATGTTTGTTTGTTTTTTTTTTTTTGGAGGGGGGATAGGGGCCTTGGTGTGGCACCAAGAAGAACTGGAAAGGATGAGGGTGTGTGAGTGTGTAAATACTGCATGCTTTTCATGTTTTTCTGTCCTCGCCAATCTATTTTTGGCAGAAGCTTGTGTTTTGGGGCATCCCCATTAGCCCTGCTTGATTAAGTCATTAAAGTCATCCACCCATTCCTAAGTGGCAGAGCAAAGCTCCTGTCACACACCATCACCGTTCACCCTGCTGGAGCTATTGTCCAGTGCTCAGCGGTTGCGCAACAGTTGTGTTTGCAGGCAAAGGTCGTGCCATTGGCTGGCTTACTTACGAAGGCTGGAATTCAGACATAACCTTTGCACTTAGGCCAATTATCTCCTCAGTTCTTGTTCACCCAAACAGTTGCAGGCAACAGGTCTTTGTGCTAATGCACAACACGCCATGTTGGTGAACAACGACTCACACTCCTCTCCTGATTGTTTTATCTGGGCTGTAATACACAGGCAACAGAGATGTGTTGGCATGATGTTTTAAAACAATTGGATATGAATCATAAGTTTACATTCCCTGGCTGTTCCGAATGTTTGACTTTTTTTTTCCAGGAAAGGTTGATATCATGTAAACTTTCCAAAAGTTTACTTTTGGTTTTGGGTCGTAATTAGTTGTGTGTGTGTGTGTGTGTGTGTGTGTTTGTGTGTGAGCCAGAAGTCTGAGTTTCAGGGCTCCCTGCACATTTCATTCAATTCCACAGTGATGCTGGTTGTTTAAGAACCTCTTGGGAAAGCAAGAAAAATTTACAAAGCATCTGCAAGAGAAGGTAGTTCAAGTAGTTCAATAGATGATCAGTTGTTTTCAAACATGAATTAAGAAGTGGGAAAAGAGGGATCACGTTGAAACCAAGCCAAGGTCAGGTAGGTTTATAAAACTTTCAGCCACAACTGCCAGAAAAGTTGTTCAGAATGCAGAAAAACCCAGAAAATAACTTTAGCCGATGCACTGAAAACAAAAAGCAGTTCATAGAAGCAAATCTAAACACTTGATGAGACCAAAATTGATACAATGTAGCCACAATCATCAATGCTACGTTTGGATGGAAATCCAAAAGGTGAATGATGAAAAGTGCCTGTAAAACCCAATGGTGGGTTGGTTATTGTCTGGGAATTTATGAGCTATAATGGCTCGGGGTGCTTGGTCTAAACCAGGTGTTGGCAACCTTTTCAACTGAAAGAGCCACTTCTGCCTCTGCTGCTACCAAATGTAATTTGTCTAGAGCCACAGAAAAAAATTATGTAAACAAACATGTGCCAAAATTACTTTTGGTAGTAAACTAAAATTAAAAATTCATTTCTACTTACAAATTTTACAGCAAAATGATCAAAAAAGTCTTTATTTTATCCAACAAGATCAGCTGTGTAAGTTCCTACTTACTGTGGAAAATAAAAAAATACCCCACTTAAAAATATAACATCTAGTTTAAAAGTAAAAATTATTTCAATTGTTAGTATTTTAAAAACTTGTAGCATTTATGCGTATCCATCATAGTTAATGTGTGCAGATACTGCACAAAGCCATACCGAAGAACTTCGACACACTCATTATTGCCTTTATAATTAAAAAAGATTTGTTACAGATTAAAAAAATAAATAAAAGATTTCCTGGAGCCACTGGTTGCAAACTCCTGATAAACAGAATACAGCTCTTATTATCAGAAATTATAATGGTGAAAATACACAGTATTAAGAAGTAGGTTGTGTTTAACTTGAGGTTCATTTTGATAGTTTGTGTAATATGGCTTAAAAATATTCATAGTATGGCTTCATTCAACCACTAAACTAAAAGACAGTTTGTATTATTCTTATACTATAACAAATAGTTAGGTTTTGCCTGTGTATGTAAACATGTGAACTCAACTAAAGCATTTCAGAATAAGGTAGGTGTACTGTGTGGTAAATTCCTCCTCACTCTTCATCCCTCCATCTCCGTCTTGTCTGTTTCTCCAGGTGGCTATAAAAATAGTGGATAAGACCCAGCTGGACGACGAAAACCTGAAAAAGATCTTCAGAGAGGTGCAAATCATGAAGTTGCTGAAGCACCCCCACATCATCCGCCTCTACCAGGTACACACTTAAACACACAACTTCAAACACACTCAGCTCCCATCTCACAGCTCAGACCTGTGGTCTGGCAGGAGAACCCCAGCTGCCCCAAACACACCTGAGGTTTTATCAGTGAACTTTGTCATCGCTGCTATATTTCACCTCCAAAACCTCAAAACCTTCCAGTGTTTTTCCCTGAAAACTTGATCGGGGATTCTCAAACACAGATTGAACACCACAGTGCACGGCAGGTCTTTTTCTATTTTAAATCTCTTGTTTATATGCCAAACTGTGCTTACTCATACTGTTGTGTAACCGGTGAACCGCCCATCACTGGATGTTGGCCTGTCAGACGGTCTGTCGGTCCCTCTAGTTCTGATGCGTTTGTATCTTTAGGTGATGGAGACGGAGAAGATGATCTATCTGGTAACAGAGTTCGCCAGTGGGG
The DNA here is from genome assembly GCA_922788865.1 of Poeciliopsis turneri. Lineage (NCBI taxonomy): Eukaryota > Metazoa > Chordata > Actinopteri > Cyprinodontiformes > Poeciliidae > Poeciliopsis > Poeciliopsis turneri. Next base: position 875,444 of record CAKLNU010000972.1, on the reverse strand, counting down.
GAGAGATATTCGGTAAGGGATTTCCAGTCTTAACGTTGATTGATTGGTTTTGTTATTATCTTTCCCTTATCTGTTTTCATCTTTCTTTTCTTTATATTCTTAGCATTTCTTTCATAAAGATGCAGTTGTTTGATTTAAACATTTTTTTTTATATTAATAAAACCCCTAAGCTCTAAATAAATTTAGTAGTTAATCAGGGTTGACTCAAGTTGAATAAACACAAAAAAGTCAAATTGCACCCTCTTAATTCCTGGCGGTGCATTTTACAACCTAAATGTATTAGAATGCAACTTCTAATACATTGCAATTTATAATGCATTTCTGTAATATCTTGCAATTTAAAAACAAACAAACAAAAAAAACAGATCTCCTGAGATTAAGCATGCATTCACACCAGCCCAGTTTAGTCTGATTCTCTAATCTCAAACGCTAGTGTTTGTCGAGAAAGTCTGGTTTGTTTGGGAAGGTGAGAATTTGAAATTGATCACTGATGCAAACCAACAAAAAATAAAAAAAATTGAGCTCTGGAACTCTAATTCAGTTAAAGTGAATGCAGGTGTGGTTCAAATGCATATGTGAAAGCCGAGCAAACTGGTCCAAAAGCAGGACACAGACTACAGCACAGGGCATTCTGCTAAAATGCAACCAAAACAAAGCATAAGTCTAGAACTAGCGGAATAAACAGCTCACAGAGTGATGGCACTCCATGTTTTACATTTTGTGAAGAAGGAATTTGCACTCAGCTCCTTATTCATAAGTTTTTGTGTTGTTTCCTTAAGTCATAGGTGTCAAACTCTGGCCCGCGGGCCAAATTTGGCCCGCAGTGTAATTATATTTGGCCCGCGAGGCTATACCAAATGACTACGCGAGCTGGCCTACCGGTATGATACAGCGCATTCATTCATCGCTAATACTACAAATCCCATAATGCCTTGCTGTTGTTTTGGCGCGTCAATCAGGACGGGTCCCAGAAACGCCCTCTCCTCTGTGACAATAGTTATAGCATCTCAAGCTACAACTGTCACTGTAGAACCGAAAAGAAAGGCAGACAACAGGAGCTTTCTGGACAGGTGGGAGACAGAATATCTGTTTACATATGTAAAAGACAGAGCTGTTTGTCTTTTACATAATAAACAAATATTCTGATATTAAAAGGTTCATTTGTTCAATGCTGGCCCGCGACTTTGTTCAAGTTTTACATTTTGGCCCACTGTGTATTTGAGTTTGACACCCCTGCCTTAAGTTGTTCTTGGTGCAACGCTAGTACAGGCGAGGCGGTGAACATATTTTTCAAAGGGTTTTCATTGCTTGACATAGTGCAGTGTGAAAGTGAACCGCACCAGCTGAAAATACAACAAATGTTACAATGCTGGTTCCAAATAGAATAGAGTCTACAAGACTATCCGGTGTGAAAACACCCTAATTTACTTGTTTAACCATTTTTATCTGCATTAACGTCTTTTTTTTTGTGCTTTTATCAGACTTGGAAACTACAATTTTGGCATTTAGCGTTATTTATCAAAGCAAAAGTACTATTTTCACTTTGGTAAAAATATGTACATTGTACAGTGATGTAACCTTCCTAGATTGTTGCATGGGGTCAATTCTTTTGTTTAAATCTGTGATGAGATATTTCCTTCTTTGTATTCTGGTAACACAGACCTGATTGCTGTCGTGCAGTAGAAACATATTTTTGCAGCCAACTGTAAAGATTTGTTATATGAAAGGTTCTCTTAGTTGTTGATGATCATGTAACAAAGTGCCTGGATTTGTGTGATCTGGAATAGGGTATTACTGCCCTCATACATAAAATCTATCAGCTAAAACACTCTGTTCTCGTATTTTATTTGTTTTAGTTTTTCCACAACGGTAACAAATGAGTTGTCCTTATGGTGTAAAATTTCCTAACTCTTTATTGTTCTCACAGACCACCTGGTGGCCCACGGGCGCATGGCAGAAAAGGACGCCAGGAAGAAGTTTAAGCAGATTGTGGCAGCCGTCCACTTCTGTCACTGCCGCAACATCGTCCACAGAGACTTGAAGGCTGAGAATCTGTTACTGGACCACAACCTAAACATTAAAATCGCAGGTTTGTACATTTCTGTAAAGGGGTTTGTTTGGCAGGTGCATGTTGGCACGTTCTCTTGGATAATTTTCCTGTTTTTATGAAGTTCCTATTTTACAGTACAGTGCTATTATTTTTATTGTTCCCTGTGTGATCAGATTTTGGCTTCAGCAACATATTTTCCCGAGGCCAGCTGTTGAAGACGTGGTGTGGCAGCCCTCCCTATGCTGCTCCAGAGCTTTTTGAGGGTAAAGAGTACGATGGACCCAAAGTAGATATATGGGTAAGAGCACGAACTAAAATCTAATGTAAAAATCCAGAATCAATTGTTTATGCTCATCCTTACTTTGTCTTTATCCTGCACAGAGTTTAGGTGTGGTTTTATATGTGCTGGTGTGTGGCGCCTTACCCTTTGATGGCAGCACTCTCCAAAATTTGCGAGCGCGTGTCCTCAGTGGAAAGTTCCGCATCCCCTTCTTCATGTCCACAGGTAGGGATTTATTTCCACCTGGGGACTGAACAAATAAATAAAAAAGCAAACACACACAATGTTTGTTTTAACAGTGAAAGCACATCACATTGTACATCGTCCATCCAACATATTCAGTTTCCCTTGAACTTTCACATTATCTTCTCTGTATTTTAGTAGAATTTTTTGTGTTAGACTAACCTAAAGCAGAGAATGACTAAGATTCAGGGTCTAGGTTTATTCAAGTCCTGAAAGTAAATAATGTTTCAGTAAATAGAAAATAAAAAAAAAAGACAAAAACTAAGATATACAATCAAATATGGAAAGAAAAGTGGTTATTTAACATGAAAAAAAAGCTATTTCAGTTTGTCCAGTTTACAGTGAATACACCTATATAAAATCCCTACTTTGAGCTACTGAACACAAACAGGGTTCTATTTGAGTTCACTCATCAGAATTGATGAGTGTAATTTCAATTGAATTCAGATAACTTCATCTGCCCAGCTGTCCTGTAAAAGCATCAAAAGTTTGTTAGAGAACAAACGGCATCATGAAGACCAGGAGACAAAGTTGTGGAGAGTTTTAACCCCTTAACTGTCACCTCGAATTCGGGTATATGTTACCCAACAGTTCCATATGGCCTCAAGCAGAGTTAGGTTCCACAACATAATCACAACCTTTAACTATCTTTTTGATTTTGTCATCTAAAATTTAAAGCAGTATGACACAACTGTGAACTTATGGAGTCACATGGCTGCAGAGGTTCATGCTCACAACACAACAATGAGCCTAAAACCACAGTAGTCCAGTCCTCAAGAGCTCTTGCCCTGCAACTTTTGAACACACAACTGAATCAATTACTCGTTATCAGGTCGATTAAGTGTGTTGGAGAAAAGATGCACCTAAAAATTGTTCCCCCACTCTACTCTTCAGAGCCTTCTGTCCTCATGTTTTATATGTTTGTGTCGTTACAGACTGTGAGTACTTAATTAGACACATGTTAGTTCTGGAGCCCAGCAGACGGTTGAGTATGGAGCAGATCTGTAAGAACAAGTGGATGAGACAAGGAGACCCAGACCCAGACTTCGACAGGGTTAGACCTTATATTAAATATAGAACCAAACATATTACACTCTATGTTTTCTTCTGGACCATATAAATAATGATTAAACAATGTTTGTCATAACCCAAAAATGTTTCCTTTGATCCTTCTCTGAAAGCTAATTAGCTTCTCGCTGCCTGTCTCTCCTTTCAGTTGATAGCGGAGTGTGAGCAGGTGAAGACGGAGAGAGAGATAGAGCTAATCAATGATCAGGTGCTGATGGCCATGTCTGAGATGGGCTTGGACCGAGAGCGCACAATTCAGGTTGGACACAACTTGCTTACATTGATACATCTCAGTTTGTAGCGCCAATTTCTGGCAGTTAATTCTCGCACCCTATCGCCTTATTCCAGTCCCTGCAAACAGATGCATACGATCACTACAGTGCCATCTACAGCCTGCTTGCGGAACGCCTCAAAAAACACAAGACACTGCGGGTCGCACCGCCCCCGCCACGTTCCATTAGCTATCCTCTAAATGCCGTTCAGGTGAGCCATTTTCTGTCTATCTGTTTGTGTCTTTAAATGCTGATCACTCGTGATTTCACTCATCTTCCATTTCAGAGGAAACTTGAACTTCATCGGTTGTGTTAATACCGGCATCAGGGTTTCCATGACTTTAATGGGTTAGTCTTATGGTAGTCATGTGTGTTCACTGAATGGACTCCATAGGTTTTAACCCACATCTGTCAATCCCACTGCTCTAAGTAGATTGCGGTAAAAGCTGCACAATGCTCCACATAACCCGTGTATGTTTGTGTGTGTGTATGTCCATGCCCAGCAGACAGACCAACAAGGTAATCCTGTTGGCATGACTGTGCCCCATGTCCAGCTCATCAACCCAGAGAACCAAATTGTAGAGGTGAGTCAACTTTGAACTCTTCGTGGGTAGTTGTCAACACGTCTTTGTGAAGAAATCTGAAAGAAGTCAGAGATGAGATACTTTCAATTTTTTTTCTCTCAAAGTCAGACCTGAAGAACTATCGACTTCCTGTCAAGAATTTCTGCTGCTGTTACTTTTGTTTACTATGTCTGAGTTGACTCAAACCCTCCCAGACTGTTATCGGTCACAATCAGACACACATGCACACACAGACATAACACAGAGAAGGGCTGACTCACACCCACCAAGAGTGTCAAATTACTGCATTGCAGCAGAGATTTTAATGAAAGACTCAAATAGGTTTTATATAATTCTAGTGGAATTCATCTGAGTCCGTTTTTGTATTTTACTTGAGCCACTTAAAGTACAAGCGTGGATTCCTAATATTTAACTCTATGTGTGTGTGTTTAGCCTGATGGTAACATGGCCCTGGACAGTGATGAAGGAGAGGAGCCGTCTCCAGAGGCAATGGCTCGCTACCTTTCAATGAGGCGGCACACTGTGGGGGTACCAGACCAAAGGTAACGTATCAACATTTCACTCTGATGTTGTTTTCAACCTGTGTATCTTGTTTGTTTAAAACTTAACACTACCACAGATATGTAAAAGTTTCCATATCCTTTGAACTTCATCCCATTACAATCACAGACTCCTATGCATTTTATGTGAAGTATAAATCTGTCAAAGGGAAAGGTTATGTCTAATTTTTCAACTTATTTACAAATACAAATCTGAAAAGTGTGGCATGCCGCCCTTACTTGGATGCATCCAAATTAAGCTGTGAAATTAAGGAAACCTGTCAAAGACTTACAAATATGTAAGAGCAGAGTTAAAGAGCTACAATGATTTGGGATAGATCAAAGAATGACCCAGTCAAAGTACAGACCTAAATCCCCTAGATTAAAAGAGATTTCAGTTTCTAGATGTGAGAGAACCAAAGCAAAAGGGTAGGCGGTTCTATAAAGAATGTCAGACTTTTCAGGTATGAGTTTATATAGCTAAAAGCCCCCAAACCTCCCTCCCCAAAAAAACTTTACAATTTTACTAGTTTTTTATTACATTGATGTCTTGACACAATGCATTGGAAGGAATGTGGTGAAATGTAAGGGGTGTGAATATTTTAGTGGGATATTATAACTTTTGAATGTTAGAATTTTTCTATCACTGTTTTTTAGATAATAGTGAATGAAATGAACAAAACAAATAAAATGGAAAAATCTTCAACTGTTCATTGAGTCTAACAGAAAAAAAAAAACTGTGAAAGTCCTGGAAAGCAAATGTGTTTCTGGACACATGGAGGCAGTTTGGGTTAGTGGGATGGAAACGTAAACATCTGCTGACTAACGTCTGATGATGCACCTGCTTCCATCACAGGACAGAGATGCAGGAAGAACTCCAAAAGCTTCCACCAGGTTTCCCTCGTGGTGTGATCCCTCAACCCCCCTTTCCCCAACTTGCCCCCACTATGGCCCAAATGCACACTCTCATGCCCACACAGAGCTTGCAGCCTACACAGCAGCTGGAGTACAAGGTACCGTCACCGGGGTTACACCGGATTGTTTTTGTTTTTTGTTGCGGATGTGATTTATTTTCCCTGTGCGACCGGTGATGCCGCAGGAGCAATCGCTGCTGCAGCCGCCTACCCTGCAGCTGCTCAACGGCATGGGACCCCTGGGCCGAAGAGCTTCCGATGGCGGGGCCAACATCCAGCTACACGCTCAGCTCCTGAAGAGGCCCAGAGGGCCATCGCCGCTCGTCACCAGCCCGGTGAGGGTCTGGATCTCTTCACATTGTGTGTTTGTTTGCCGGTGTGCCCACGTTGCTTTGACCAGTGAACTCTTTGCCTCTCTCAGCATCCTAACACCGCTGTAGCTCCGGTGGATGAGGAGGGTTCAGATGGAGAGCCAGACCAAGAGGCGGTGCAGAGGTAACCCATGGTGACGGGTTTTTGTGCTAATGGTTTTCGTTATAGAGCTGCTATCTGAACAGGGAAGTGCTGAAATCTCATGAGCTTTGAGGAAAAGTTAGAGATAGTGGATCCTTGTCAAAACGGGAATTTTGACCATTTGAAAACATATTTAGTTTCAGTTTTAGTTAAAGATGAAATAGCTGCATAGAAAGGGCTTAAAATATTGGATCCAATCTTCTTTCAGCCAAAAGGCCCTGACATACTTCATCCAAAGTACCAAAAAAGTCTCTCACTGACATAGACACATAAAGAAAATTGCATCATTTTATTTGCAGAGAGGCGTTAACCTGCCGAACTGAAAGTTGTCATTCATAGAGGGGGTTGTCTGCAGAAATGTTTACCGTAATTTCCATGATTTTCTGAAAAGAGGATTTAGGGGAATCTTGGTAGATAGTTATGCGACTTTTACTAAAGTGGGAGAGATATCACCCTGGTGGTCTGTGACTGAAAGATGTTCGCAAATTGCTTGTTGACTTTCGATGAAGTATGTTGGAGTCTTATAAAACAAAATTGTGGGATCCAAAATTGTGGGAGACATTTAGCGAAAAGTGTGCGCTAAGGTGTTTCAGCTGCTCCTCTTCAGATTGCAGCTTCTATTCTCCTTGCCGGTGTCCTGGGTTGCTGGGAGTGAGTGCCTTCAGGCTGCTCTGCTTCTTTTCCCCCTCGGGAGGTGGCCACTGTGCTGTGGTGCTTATCCCATCTTTTCCTCTTTCTCCATCGCGCAAGTGCCTTCTGCCACCATCCCAAAGCGATTCTGCCATCCGTTTTCTCAAACTCTCTGAGCCAGAGCTTCGTTATCTTTCTCATCTACGTAAGTGCCAAATGACTCTGTGGACTTCTTTCACCCTTTCTCACACAGCTTTGCTAACTCCTGAAGCTTGCCAAAGCGGCGTCTGCCTAAAAGAACAAATAGCAACCAGCCCAATCCTTTAATTGGAAGCTGGGTGGTTGTTTGACTCCCATAAAGCCTTAACATCCATCTGTGGTGTCATTTTATTTGATGTTTTCTGATTGGCTAAGATGATATGAATGATGGCACCTATTGGCAGAGGAGGGAAGGGCAGGGCCTTCCCCCGCCCCCATCCCTGTTAGCCAATGAGGACAGAGAGCTGACCAGCGCTGCTTCCTGTCTCCCACCCTCACCCCGTCCTCCTCCCCCTTCCTGCGGCCCAGGTACCTGGCGAACCGCTCCAAGCGGCACACGACGCACGTGCTCCCAAGCACATCGCATGGCGAGCCCTCGACAGAGTCACAGCGGCCCCAGGGCCCCCGCCAGAGGGCCGGCTGGGTGCCTGACACATACGCCCGGTGAGGGGACACGCCCACTCTGAGCTGAATACACACCAACACACTCCCACGCACAGAGCACTCTGGTTTTTCACGCAGTCACGTGGATGAGAGAAGCACCAGGCGAAGGATATTCCTTCCAGGCAGGGCCATAGTTACAGATGCTCCGGTCACAGCTGTGTTGTTGTAAAGGTCGAACCTGTGCTGCTGATTTTTATCTGATTCTGAACTTTGTAGCCTTCTAGCTGCTAGCAGACATTGATTATTTATTAATGTAGAAGTAACATTTTATAATAGAGCAAATGTTCTATTTTATCATAAAATGAGTACAAACTTTAAATTTTTCATCTTACACTACAGATTTATAATTATTTCACAAAGTGTCGAGAGCAGTCTGTTTTCTGTAACTAACAATTCTGGAACTAACAATTATTTTATTAGTTGATTTTTCTGACAATTAATAGAATTAAAAATGTTCACACACTGCAGATTTTTTTATTTAACTGCTTAAGCCTTTTTATGAAATATTAGAAATATATTAAATTATGCAACTGAACAATTGAATTTCTTCTTAAATAAGAACATTTTCTAGTTGTATAGTTTTGACTTAACTACAGTATAGACTCAAATAGTCTTTTTGAGTCTGTATTCTCCAGTTAATGATTGATTGATTGAATTACAGAAGAGGATTTTACCAGATAACGTTTACCATAAAAATGTTTTGAGTGAAACGTTATTTATGAAAAAGAAATTTAAGAAAGTTTTTTTTTAATATTCTTTGCTGTTTGATAGTGAAACATTTTATTAAATGACTGCACAAAAAAGATTAATATTCTATTATGTCATTTGTGTCCTTTTGTTCTAAGCAAATATGGAAACAAAGCATTTTAAGCCTTTTATAATACCACTAAGTTTAAACTCACTGCTCAGTTTTGTCTTACCTGTTGTGTGTGTGTACACACACACAGCTATCTCTAAGATTTCCAGAAGTTTCCCAAAATTCCCAGATTTAGCATATTGCATAAAATACATCAGTGAAAAGCTCTGAAAGATAAAAAAGCACATTTCTGTCAAAATGAGACTTCCTGGTGTCTGCTGAAGTCTTTCTCTGACTTGAACTTGTAATGAATAGCCAGCACATCTTTCAAGAAATAGTTTGTCTTTAAATCCGCATTAAATCTTCTTCCTCTCAGCAAAGATATCCACAACAGAGGATGTTTTTTTACATTTTCAACAAGCTGGATATTGATTAAGCTGAAATTCACAACAAACAATTTATTGGTGCATTTTTGGATACAAGTCTTGTAAGTAATGATAGAAAAAGTGAGAGTTTACAATAGTTATCCACGTGCCCAATGTTAATCAACAAAAAAGAGAACAGAAAAAGCTTTCCGTTTATTATTACAAACCCTCACCGGTCACTATTTGTATGACAAAGAAAATTATTTACTTGAAACTTTTACCTGTTTTGTTTTTAAATCTATCAATTCTGGGAATTCCGAAGTATGTCTGCACATTTTTACTGCATTATGACAACTGGAAGCAAAGGTTGGAAGATCTTACTTGTGTGTTTCTGTGTCTCTGACTGAATGTGTCCGTGTGTGTCACTGTGCCTGTGCTATGTGTCATGTCGTGTCACCTATTTCGTGGATGTGTGTGTGTATGTATGCGTACACCTGTTTGTGTGTGTGTGCTCCCTGCGGCTCCCACCTTTTTTCAGATCCACTTATAAGGACTGTAACACCCTCCACCTCCCCATGGAGCGCTTCTCTCCTGTCAGACGCTTCTCTGATGGTGCCGCTTCCATCCAGGCCTTCAAGGCTCACCTGGAGAACAGCAGCCTCATTAAGCAGCTCAAGCAGGTGTGTCACTTGATTTGGTGAGAGGAGGTAGGGGTCGAACTGAATTTACCAAACTAGTGAATCTTCATTTTTCTCAACATCACTGTTTATTATAAAATGACATTGTTTTCTTTGAGTTCCATTTCATTTTTTTCATGTCATACGTCTCATCCGAAGCATAAATATTCTTTACTTGTGTAAAAAGGACTTTTTTGAACTTTGCGTCATTTTACAATATTATTTCCATTTAAAAAATTGTACTTAGAGTGTTGCTTTGATTCTTTCATGTCTGTTTGAGAAATTCTTGAATTTCCCATGGCAACCATTCAGATGTGCAAAATGTTTGAGGTTACTGAGTGGCGCCTTTGAGACGCAGCTCCTCGTCTGCTATGCAGTCTCCAAGCACCTCTGTCCAGCGACTCCTCCAGACTAGTGACAGCAGCAAATAGAACTGCACATCTGCAGAGGTCATCATATGAACTACTTCTCAGTATAACGTTCCTAGGAACATAATGAACAGCATAATGAGGAACATTATTCTGATGACATGACGAAGGCAAATGTCGGAAAGATTAGAGCTTCTTAAAGAGTCAAAGGCCCAATTTCAAGGCATCAAGTAATGTTTGAAATGTACAACATTTTTATAACAACTCAAAGTTATAGGTACTTGATAATGAAATAAAATGGTATTATTTTATTTACTGCCCCTTTAGAAACAAACAGTTTCAAAGGAAACAAATCAGTCATTTCCACATGCAATCATGAGGAGTTGTAGGTAAGATATGCTGAGGCTCAGACTCTGGTTAATGGTAGGAATGGAGCAGGATCATGTTGTCACAGCACAGCATATAAACAAAGAACTTTTGTAATTTATAGAGGCCATTTATCTTACAAGCTTCCTCGTGTCTGATATTTTTGTTCTTTTCTTTGCTCCGCTCACTCTTGTGGCCTTATTGGGAATGTGACACTCAGCAGTATTTGGAAAAGATTAGATCAGGCCGAGGCTCTGACCTGGGAAAACCCACAAGCTGCTTTCTGAGACATTACATCATCCACAGTGAGCCCGCAGTAGGATTACATCTCAGGGTCGTAGGCAGGGAAAGGGATAATCATCATGGTGGCAGCAGGTGAGCCATCTTTGGCCTGTACTGATGTGCTGGGATTATCATTACTCAAGTGTCCCAGGGGTTAATAGGCTAGAGGACAGGGTTATGTTAACTCCTCCTCTAGCCAACTAGAGGGTCATGTGCTCTCTATGCAGATTGTAGGGCAGAGTCAGATTAAGACCTTACAGAAAACTGTTTTCACCCACATAAACCGTAATTTAAAGTATCAAGATCCAGATATTAACTTAGTTTGAGTCCACAGTTGTGGCTTTTACCACATTTCGATTAACTTTGCAGATTATAAAGTGGTGCTGCCTTTAAAAACTTTCCAAAATCTATGTACAATCACAATCCTTCAAGCCAGTCTGGCAATAGTTCATCGAGGTGACAGCAAAACTTTCTGGAATCTGTATTGTCTCTTCTGGTATTAATATAAAGCATTTCTAATGTCTGTGTATGAAATAGGAGTGTGAGCAGCTCCAGAAGAAGTATGCTGTCCAGCAGGATGAACGCTTCCTTGAGCACACCCAGCAGCAGCACATCCTGTACCAGCAAGAGCAACAAATCCTTCACCAGCAAATCCAGGTACATGTTGATCACATTAAATATTCTGATTGAGTTCACAAAGTACACTGAAATGGAGCAATAAAGCAAAAAGCACTGTGGGGGAATACTTCAAACAATTTCCCACTGACTGAGGTACATCCAAACGTCTCAACTCATGTTGTCAACACTATTAACAGATGACTTTTGTTACGCAGGTTTTTACGTATGATTTCAGAAGACATGAAGCCTAATACATTCTGTGTGTTTTTTGGTTATTATAATCAGATATTTAAATATATTGAAATTTTAGGTGACAAACCAACAGACACTGGACCATTGAATTAGAATTGGGTAATGAATCAGTAATGTTTGTAATCAATATCAATAGAATATTCAATATTTTTTTGAACTGATTGTATAAATTTTTTTTGTATACATTTATACATACGTAACTTTTTCACGGCCAGATAACCATCAACTTACTCACTCTTTGGTTACCTAGAGTAACCTAGGTGAACCTAGGTTACCTAGGTGGTGAAACCAGCAGTTTCTGGTTTCACTAACTCAAAACCATTTAAAAATAATAAAAACAGGTCCATCAGTTTGGCAGTTTTTCAGATATTTAAAAGAAAAAAAATCACAACTGATATATAACCTTTATATCATAAATTATTTAGCCATGTTATCCAGCCCTACATTGAATTCACCAAACTGTTTTTAAAAGTTGTGATCTTTTAAATCAGGGTAAGAATATCAAACCATATTCCTAACTTTGTTCAATCCATCATCTTAAATTAGAAAGGTAGGACACAACAGCTAAACTGACACCATTAGTAGTAGCGGTAGCTTTGGGGGAGCTGCAGAATTCAACATTCAAATGTAGGAATTTGTCGACTATGTGGCCTTTTTGGGTGAACAGCAAATCGAAAACACTTTTTGACAGAAATCTAGTTGAAGTCCTGTTTGTTGCTTGGATTAAAAAGAACAGAAAGTGTGGTCATAAAAACTAAAATGTAACTCCCTGAAAGATGTAGGTGACATATTTTGTTTTGCATTTTGCCAACAGGGTCTGTCTTTAGGCCATGGAGAGAGCCAGCCCAGTCACTTAACCCACCAGCTCCAGAGGTGAACAAACACATATTACTCATCAGCTATTGAACGGTGAACAATGATGCTGTGGTGCAGGAATATCGACTGAAGTGTTACATCACTGCTGTCTCTCTCTGGCCCGTCCTCCCTCAGGTTGCACATCCAGCCCTCCAGCCCTCCGCCAACACATCCCAGCAACCACCTCTTCAGACAGCCCAATCAGAGTTCTCCGCCTGGCTCTGCAGGCCTAATGCAAGGGCATGGTTAGTAATGGCGCTTTTCTGTTTGGTTTCGACACACAAATTTGGTGTAGGTGCAGTGACTAAGCAGAAATTCTGTAATCACTGAAGATCACTTACAAGAACCAGAGGACTGGCTGATTTAACATTAACTGCCCTGTTATATTTTAGCCACACATCTATTATTAATGGGGAATTACCTTTTAGGTAATTACATACTGTTTGTTTTTTAAAACATTAATTAGAAGTAGGATTAAAATGAGGTGGGATGCATCAAGGTTTTAAAGAGGTTCGCTTTACTACTTTTTGTTTTTATTGTTCTTATTTAAACACTTTCATGTGGCAATTCTTCACATCATTAGTAATGCATGAGGCATGAAGGCAAAGTTTTTGCTTACTGGATAAAATCTTCAAATTGGGAAAACACACAAAAAACACTACATGCAATAAGCTCTTATGCCAATGTTAAAATTATATTCCAGCGCTACGGTGCCATCTTCACGAGAACATTTTGTTACATTAAGTGGGGAAACAAATATCTCAGATAATCAAAAGTTCTTCTTGGACATGCCTTGGGTATATTTTGTCTTTCTAAAATAATACTAAAAAAATTTGAAAGTTTATCTTTATCACCATTTGCACCACGTTCCCTACTTAGTTCTGTCTTGAAATTAAGGAAAAAGATATTTGATATTTGGAAGCACTCTTTGGAAAGCCCATTCTGATCAGCTGCTTTTTAAGGAAAAGCAGCTATCAACCAGTCACTGGAGATTGAAATAGAAAAGCCATCTATGTTCAAGATATATATAATTTATCTAGGTATGTCTTAGAAGAAATTCTGACAAGTTAAAATTACAGTTCTAGATGTCACTTAATTTTGCCTATTCATTATTTTCTTTCAAGATATCTGCACTTTAATTTGCACTCGTTGTTTCCATATATCACATATCAAAAAATATGTTTAAAGTATGCCATACTTATAGTAGAATAGAAAAGAATTGGACACTTAAAATAAAAGAAAAACAGCTGTCAAATCATATTTTAATATTTTTCTCCCAAAAAGGGCTCATGTTGCCTCATGAACTGGTTGTATAGTTTAAAGCTTTTAGGTGTCCTTGTGCTAAAATATGATTTTTGCTCTTACTGACAATGTCAGATGCGCTCACATTGCTTTTATTCTCACCGATTGCTTCCTCTCTTAGGGGCTCAAACATCGGTGCAGTACCAACACGGTGCTCCAGCGCTGTACCAGGGACAAAGTGGCAGCCCACCCCCCACAGGGCTGCCTCGAGTCTCTCTCCCAGCCAATCCTCAGACAGCACCCGGTCGCCCCGCTGTCCCACTGGCGCCAGGCGTACCGCAACAGCAGCAGGTATCTACCCACAGCCAAACCAGTCACTGAAGGTTGAATCCAGTGTGCCGGGAGGCCTCACTCTCTGCTGCTGCTGCAGGTGACCATTCAGGTTCAGGATGTGGAGCTGGGAGGAGGGGCACAGAGGCCAGGCAGTTTCCTGTCCACACCTGGACACAGAGTCCTCGGGAAACAGCTCAGTGCAGACAACGCCGAGACGCACAGGTGACCCCTCTGAACAGCCAGTCAGCGCGCCCCCTGGTGGCTACCAACATTACCCAATGGACTGTTACAGTGTCTTCTTCTGCAGCCTTACAGTTTTTTTTTTATTTTCTTTGAGACAGATCTGATTGTTAAAAAAATGTAATTACTCTGTTCTTTTATAAATTTAATGATTTTTTTTTCTTGGTTATTGATATTGTGGACACAGTTATTGTTTTTTTTAAATACTTGGATTTTAACATTTGAAGCATCCATCATGTTTCTCAGAGGTTTTAAGATGTGTGTATGTGAGAATGAGCATCATGTTTGTTACCGTTTAAAAAAAAAAATGCATGTAAATCTTCATCATCATTGATTGCTGAGAGATCATCAACTAACTCTCCACATCAGTGTGTCTGGGTGAGTGTTCAGATATGAGTGTGACCTAACCAGTGGATTAGATCAGTCACCTTGTGGGCTCCTTAAACTCTTTATTATTGTCCGGACTGTCTTCACTGAGAGACTGTATTACCCAGTCAAAATGTTTGCTTTGTTTCTACACTCCTCAGTGAAAACTTGTGCTCTGGCCAGACTCAAGTATTTGCTAGGTTGTATGTGTTAAAGTTTTATAGACTATTGTAGAAGGTTTCCACTAGGCATGGGCCAGTTGCAAATCTCAAGGTAAATCAATGTCTTAGACAGGTATTGTTTTAAGGTGTTAAACTTTTGTCATACTATCCTTATGGTTTAAAAACCTATTAAAGAAATGCCAGAGAATGCACCAAAATGAGTTTTCTCCTGCCACATGGAGCAGAGAGCGTCACAGCAATGCACACTGCCAATCAACTGGCTGAAAGAAGCCTATGTCACTTTTCTCTTATTCGCATGAAAGACAGATTTTGTCTGAACTAAAATCTGGTACACACCTGATCAGCTAACGAGCTATTATCAGCATTAATGCTTCCAGTGTTTAATGCAATATCAAACCAAATGGCTAAAATGAAAAACATCATCCTTACATTGGGTAATTGAAGGTGCTTTAAAGAAAAATGGACCAGAGAAAATTAAATACAGAGTGAATTCAAAGAAAAATAAAGTCATTTAAATTCAAAATTAAAACAAACTAAAAAGTTAAGACATGAAGTGATTAAACAGTTTTTGACTTTTAGAAAGTAAAACGGTAAATGGCATCCTCGGTTCATTTGAAACGTTACAAGGTTTTCATTGAGTTGTCTCGGAAGCTGAGGATGAGACGTGGCTTACATCTGACAATCAAATGTTCTAAACGGAATATTTTACGTACTCTGCTTCAGTCACTACAGTGGTCTGTGGTGAGGTGGTGACACAGAAGTATAAAGAGATATTAAGAGATGTAGTGGACCATAATCTGTGGACTAATAATCTGGTCTAGGGAGAGCCTGTAGATTCTAAATAAAAGTGGTTCAAAAGAATCCCCGCCTGTCATTTTTGGTTGCACTGATTTATCACTTTTCGGGTCACTCAAAATCGCTTTGCATGAAACGAGTCATTCTCATTCACGCAACCATTCAGATGCTGATTATGGCACACTACTGGATTATAGCCACATCTGCTCTGGGGCATGATTACCAAAGGACGCAAAATAGTCTGAGTATGCCAAATAAAAGTTGAGCCAAGCTTCTGTTGATTGCTGATAATTATCAGTTTTACATATATTTTGCAGAAACATTCAATATTTTTGTTTTTAAATTAAAGCAATTAAATCATTTTGTGTTAATATGGTAAAACTGGGGTATTTGTATGTAAAATGCAAATTCAAAAATACTTTATTGATCCCGGAAGGGAAATTTAAAATAAACTGATACTAAATAAATCTAAAAATAAAAGCCGATGAGAATGTGATCCTGGCCCATGCCTTGTGTCCATTCTGTGTGAAAACTGGACGATGTCGTTGTTTGTCGCTAACCTTCCTGTTCCTTCCTTCCTGTTCAGCCGCAGCCTCGGCCGTTTCACCTCTGCCTACGACCAGGCCCATTTCAATCCGCACCTCTTCTCCGGGGACGCTGCCTCTCGGGGCACCTCCGGAGTCGTCGGCTCCTACAACCCCTACCTGCAGGCTGCCTCCTTGAAAGTCCCCGGCCTGGAGGGCTACCAGAGTGGGGCTGTGGGGACTGGCAGCTACGGGACCCCCTCCACACTACAACAAGCCCTGCTCTCCCCAACTCCTTTGGACTACCGCCCCCCACAGCAGCACGTCACTCCCACCCTACAAGGCCTCCTGTCTCCTCGGCATTCTCTGACGGGCCACGCGGATCCCAGGTTGCCCCCGCAGGACTTGGCTGCCCTCCTGAAGAGACAGAACCTCCGGCAGTGCCCTACGCCCCAAACCCCACCCAGCGGTGCAGCACAGGAATTTGGAGAAATGCTGCTCCTCCGCCAGCTGAGCCCAGGAGACACCCTGGAGCCCGCCGTGGCTCAGCCTACCTCAGGGGGTCAACACTACCACCATCTCCTCCAAATACAGCCCCCAGAGGTTCAACAGCAGGCGCAGCATGTGGCACAGGCGCCTTGTCCCAGTTTACCACACTCAGAGAGCATGGAAGAGGACGAGGCCCCTTCCGGATACCACCACCACCCGCATGAAGGCCTGCTGGCTAAAGCAGGAGATGCACATGAGCTCCTGGGGCCTCCCCGCGGTGGCACCCCACCTTACAACTCCCCTACACACAGGCATGGTGCTTACATAAGGAGTCCTCCTGCCTCAAGAGGTCAGACTGGTTCTTTAAAAACAACGTCTGTTCAATCAACAATTCAACTCTTAAACGAATAGCAGTTTTCTCTTTTGTGTCAAAATGGCTTCATATGAACTCTTCTGTTTTAGAATCTGAGCATGTAGAGTGCCGGCCCCAAGGACAGGCCATGGAAGTGCCTGATCACAACGGGCTGAACTATCAGCGAGGCCCCCAAAGCGAAGTCTACAGATCTAGAGGGCAGCTTCAGCGTCACCACACCATTCAGACTTGTGATGATGCCTATGTGAGTGAAAATCCGCTCAGATTCCTCCGGTTGCATGGGAAACAAAGCAATTTGTTCCTTTGGTAAAGATGTACAAAACGTCTTGAAATAAATGTGCTTCTTTTTTAAGATGCATAATTTTACACTGAAACATTTTTTGAATCTGTCACCTCTTATACAGATTTATGCAGTGTTATGAAAAAATGTTTAAAATTTATAAGCACCCCTGCTGCCAATCCTTTTACAACCTATATTTGGACTCCATTTACTGTCACTTAGTGTTGTTCTTTTCTCTTTTACTGTAACAGAAAAACATTTTTACCAAGTATTTTTGTCTGCATAGTTTCTAGTTCAGATATCAGTTTGTTTCAACTTAATAATTTATTAATATTAATTTTAAAAAGTAGCTCCACTGGCATATTATTTCTCTTATAACATGTAAAAAATACCTTGTTATGTGGAAAAAAAGCTAGTGAAACTAGTACATTTTGTCAGCAGAAAGGGATTACTGACTTTGAAAGCTCTGAATCTGAAAAGTTACTTATGTTAGTTTTGTCTGATTCCAAATGTACTTCTACTTAAGTACACTTGCAAGTAACTAAACAAAAATATGTGGAAAGATTTTGTCCATTGTTTTAACAAGCTCAGAGCTAATAATGAGATGGATTTTTTTCATTTCTCTTCACATAACTCATCCAGATCCTCCCGTTTCCTCAGCTCACCAAAAGATAACTGTAGGATTTAATTCTGGAGACTGTGATGGGCATGGAAAAAGGTTGATTTATGAGTTGATTTGGCCATTTATTTATTGATTATTCTGTTAAAAAGCCATTTGGCAACCCATTTACAGACAGAATATACCTGGATTTCATTTAAAATTTATTGTGGAATAAATGGAATAAATAAGTGGAGAAACAGGCCTGTAGCATCATTAGTCTTTTACAATGCAATAACTTAAAAATAAAATTTGAATAAGAGAAATGCTCCTCTTGCCTTTCTTTTGAAGAGATGGTTTTAGAAGAAAACAATTAAACAGTAAACCACAGATGGCACAATTCTTGGCACTATTATTTCCCAAAAATGCACTAAAATGAATAGTCGGATGTCTCTTAGATTTTCAGTATGAGTAAAAGAGGGATTTATTTGACTCAAATATTTACCAGCAAATTTCTCCATATCTGCAGCTCCTGACAGCAAATTTTTGATCTTGTTTTTGGTGGGTCAAATAATGTTTTTTTTAGCAGATCATAATTTAATTAGTGCTGCATACATATTATTTTCTCACTCACGCTGAGAGAATTAGCAAAGGGATTCATGTTTCGCAAGTGATGTCACGTAAATAAGTTGGCAGGAACAGACTCCCTTTGTGTGGTTCGTTAGAAGTGCTGTGGTGCACGTCCGACTGTTTGCAGCTCGTCTTCTTTGTAAATCTCTTAGCAAGCCAACTTTACTGAAGAATGGCCGGGAGGAAGAAATTAAATATGCAAATTGAATCAGACTTCATATGTATAATTAGTGAAAAGAGTGAAACATAATCAGAACTTCTTTGCTCGCTAAGAAAGTTGCTGCTGTTTTGTCTCTCTGACTGTATTTTCTATTAGTAGATCACAGAATCATGTTTATGTGATTATTGTTTCTCATCTGTTTGCCACCTTCTCTCAGTAAATCCAATGGAAGCAAATCCTTAGCCTTTCTAGTTTTCCACATCAACTGTGATGGATTACTTTTGTCTTATCTATATAAGAAAAACATGTTAAATTATCTTTCTGCTTCTGTATCTGTCATTCCCTCTTTCTACTCAGGATCAGGCAGATCCCATGTCTGGTATGAGCCTCTTGGCAGGAAAGGCGCTCAGCTCGGCTCGCATGTCCGACATTCTCAGCCAGACGTCTCTGACTGGAAGCCAGCAGCTTCACCAGCGAGAGGAGTCAGGTCGGTAGAGGAGCAAACACCTCCAGCGTTGTGCAGATGTTCCATTTTTTTTGACAAACCCAGTAAATTAGCTGCATTTGTTTCCATCTCAGTTTGCGATGTAGAAGGGGAGCTCCATGCTGCAGCCTGTTACCCGTCGTCCTGCACCAGTGACATGCTCCTCAGCTACAAACCCCCAGATCTGCAGTACAGCATGGAGCAGGCTGGCGTCTAGCACAGGTTTGTGTACAAAGTAATAGAAAAAATCATATTTATTGTAAATTGTGCTGTTGTTGAACCTTTCAAGAATCCTATTTTACACCCTTCTCCCTGGCTGTTCTAGCCTTTGTTATTTCTTGTTTCCCCAGATCCAAACCCTTTAAATGTTTCAGTTTTTGTCACATTAGTGTGGGATTCTCAAACAAATGTAGCAGACAATTGTGGAGTTAAAAGAAAACCGACAAGCTTTTCAAATCAATCTAAGGTGTTTTGATTCTTAACAAGTCAATTTTCTGAAAAACCACCTTTTACAGCAGGTACAACTGACTGTGTGTGTAGTTCAGTGTAGTGTTAGCCTCAAGTCTTTCACAGCATTTGTTTTACAACTCTGACCAGCTTCCCTGTCACTACAGAAAGCAGTGATGGTGACATCTCCACAGTATGATGATGTCACCTCTGTATTTCACCATGGCGACAGGGACAAAAGTTTAACTTGTCTCTCATTTGACCAGACAACTTTCAATTTGCCATACAGGTTACATATTGAGATATTGCTATTAGACATATTTCCAGAGCCATGGAATTTATGGGTATTGGAGTAAACAGGGCTGAAGATGAACACATCAGTTTTTATCAAGGGTACAAACTGAAAACTGTTTCCTTTTTTCCTGCCTCTTATTGAATATCCAAATAAAACACATCACAGGAGTTTGATTGTAACGTAAAAACAGAGTTTTGGAGCTGGAGTGATTAATCAGTGCAGCTCTTTATTATTCCTGTCAAAACTCAGTGATTTCAGCTGCACATGTTTCCTCCAGTTTAAGGTGGAATTTTCAATGAAAGCTTCTGTCTTTTGTCCCTCTGTCTTCCCGTAGGAGCCCAGTGTGTGTCGTCCATATCAGCCACCCTGAGTTGTTGACTTGAGTTGAGCAGCACCACGCCAAACCACCGCTGTCTGTCCAAGCAGGGGGCGCTCTGTGTCCATCTGTCTGTTTCCATCTGTCCCTTCGGAGGGAGGGAGTGGGTGGGTTGGGCCAAAGGTGGGGTCCTTGGGGTTCAAAGGTCAAAGTGCCAGCATTTTCTACACAGACATCCAGCATTGTTCTGTTGCAGGTCGTCTCCTCTTCTCACCTCTCATTTTGGGTAGCTGGAGGTCTCACCCCCCCGCCCTTTCAGCCCCCTCCCTTTCGACTCGCCAACCTCACCCCCTCCGATCGGCGACCCGGCCCGCTTCAAGCCCACCTGCAGCTCTGACCCAAACCTCCGTTTTTCCTTCACTCCCCCACCCCCGGCAACTGTAACGGCATACATTCATTACGTGCCTGACTGGCCAGTGCATTTACACAGCGACACAATCAAACACACACACTGCTGCCACAAACCCAAAGTATTCCCATTCGGAGTAAGTGTGTGTGTTTACGTGCGTATGAGCAAGGCGAAGGCGAGGAACGTCGGGGCTGAAACCTTAGCAACGAAGGCCCCTTTCAGGTGTTTTAGGCTGGGCTCTGAATGGGCACCAAAAACCGCTCCATCCAGCGGCGGAGCGCTTCGACATCGCACAGGACAAACCAGCTCTGTTCTTCTTTCTTTTCAGGCGGTCTGTTTTTTTGTTTTTTTTTTCATTATTATTATTTTAAGACTCATTTTACAGTTAATGTAGGCATTATGGTCAATATGGTTACTCATGTTTTTTCTGTAAAAGATGTTTATTATATGAATTATTATTATTAAAGGAGAATAGTTATGTGTTGCGAGGAGGACAACAAAGTTCTTTGACTTAATTCTGCACTTTCGGTTCATGCTGTCCCTCTGGGCTTCCTGTCCTCTCCTTTATGCTTCACCTGCTTTTTACCCCCTCACGCCTCTTCTCTTCCATACCTTCTCCATCCCTAACGCCCCCCCACCTCTATGTTCTCATCCTCCTCTCCCACCACATCAGTGACAGTTGTATTGCATTGTGGGTAGTTTTACCAGACATTTCCTCCTTTCCTTGTACAGTGATGCCATGTATAGAACGCTATTACAGTTTCTGTAACAAATCATATTTTTTCTTCCATTTTACTTTTTTTGATGTCGTTGGGGAAGCTTTTATTTTTTATTTTTATTGGAATTGTTTATTGTTTGTATTTTTGGAGTCTTTTAATATGTTTTCCTTCCTGTTTTTATTTTTTATTTCCTTTGCTTTATGAATCTTGAGATTTCTAGCCAAAAGAGGGCAGAGAAGAGGGCTCTGCTGTTTCTGTCGTAAAAAGCGATTGTTATTATTTTAATATTATTATATTGAGACACTTGAATAAGAGAAGAGCAATTATTTTGTGTTGCTTTTTAAGGTATCATTTCAATCGATGTTGTTGTGACTGTCATTCTAGTTGATGTTGGGCCTGTTTTCTGTTACCGGGGTCGTCGTGGCGGGCTATACAGGGTCAGGCTTGGGGCTTTGTCTGGGTTGGTTTGGGTGCTACAGAGACTCTTAAAAAAAAAAAAAGACAAATAAACAAGGGAATAACTTGTAAAATAGCTGACATATCATCCTAAACATCCCAAGCCTGGAGACAGATAAACCCACTTCTCCGCACCGCCCCTTCCTGCTGTGATCCTCCCACCATCCTCGACGACATTGACTTCTGACAAGATGGCGCCTTATGGACTCGGCCCTTCTTTCTGAGCTAACTTTGCTACAACCACGGAGGAAAACTACAGCTTCAGTTACCCATCTGTATTTTTTTCCCCCTTTTATTCATGTTACTTGGTTCCTGCACCGGATTGTTTAGCGCTAAACCAGAAGCGAGAACAGGAGGTGAGAGCTGCATCTCGTTAACCATTAAAGGTTCCTGTCGTTGGAGGACGCCAGCGAACTGTGAAAGGGAATCATTTCAGGAGTCATCTGAAGTCTTCTACAGTAAATCCAAGATTGTATTCAGACTTGACTCTGAAGTTCGGTCAAATTCAAGCTGCAGCACATTGGGGACCATCATCAATGAATGAAACCTTCACCGTTATCCTTTATTTTTTTATGTGTCTGAGCTCACTCTGTCCTCCCAATATATTGAACATAGAAACAAAGTTTGACCATCAAAGAGACTGCTTTAGCGAAAACAAATCTCCACTCATGTTTGTACAGGTCAGATATCCTAGTAACTGGCTGCACGGTTGACATACTGTATGCTATAAATGCCTGAGAGAGCTGCTTCTGTCCAATCGGCTTGTTTTTAACCAAAGTTCACCCAAACAGACCCATTGTGATTGGTTTGTCCTCTAAAACTAAGGGAGGGCTCTCATAGGAGCTCTGCCATTACAGATTCAGTGTTCACTTCAGCTCGGGTTCTCTTTCATATCTGTCCTCGTTTTTTTCTTCCTCTCTATTTACACCAAACCAAAGGAGGTCTGGAAGAGAAAGGAGCGTTTTATCTGAATACTGGAGCATGGTTCTGAAAGCATGGCAGCAAAAGAATCCAAACAGGAACTTCACATCTAATGTAATGTTGTGACTGGCCTGCGTTGTGTGTATGTGTGTATGTGGAGGTGGGAGCAGATGCATGGCAGAAGGGACCACTTATGGGAATTTAAAAGACTGCAGAGTTACGGAGCAAGCTGCCTCGCATAGACACGTTCAGCCTGATCAGACTGACCATTGTTCTCTCCACCTCTTCTTTTTTTAACTCTGTCGACGCCAACTGTCGTCCTTTCTCTCCATCCCTGCAAGCCGACTCTCTGCTCCTCCCCTTTTCCTTAGATTCATTTGTTTTTCTATCAGTTCATTTTATGATTTTGTTTTTTCCTGTTGTCTTTGTTTCTGTTCATTTCTGTTGGGTACAAAAATACTAAAGTGCAACAACAATGGTTCAAAAGAATATCAACCAAACTGAGATGAATAAATAAATATATATAAATAAATAATTTAAAAGTGTTGTTGTGTGTGGGGTATTTTTTAATCTTGCTTGTAGACTCATCTTTTGCAGTTTATAAAAACATAGTGTTTAGCCCGACAGTCTCTAAATGTCCAATATTATATTAGTTACGTTGAGACCACATGTATCCAAGCAACCAAACTGAGATTAATTTTTGTACATAAATAACTAAGAGAGGCAGACAGGACTTCCAATGGCTTTCTTTCAACAATAGTTCTCTAATTCCTAATAAACGGCCTTGCACCAAAATACATTAAAGGTCTGTTGTATCAATGTTCCAGATCACTTAAGTTTTAGTCCGTTCTGCATCCCCAGAACCAAACATGGAAAGGCAGTATTCAGTTTTTACGCTCCACTAATCTGGAACAAACTTCCATAAAACTGCGAAACAGCCAAAATACTGAGTTCCTTTAAATCAAGGTGCAAAATCCACCTGCCTAGAGTTGCTTTTGATTTATAATAACTGGGACATTGATGAATATATTTGGCTTGATGGTTCCATTTTGCTCTTGTTTGACCAGATCAGTGTCTTTCACATGTTTTTGTCCCCAACATGGTTTGTGGCCAGTTTTAAATTAGACTTAAGGATTTTCTTTTATAAAAGCCAGATTTGCAATTCATACTTGCTCTGTTGGCAGATTCTTTCATCCAAACGGTGGATTTCTGCATCTCCTCCAGAGTTAACAATGTCCTTTTTCCTCCTTTTGTCATTCTACATGGTTGTCACGTTTTGGTAAGTTTGCAGCCCTTTATTGTCTTTTCATTCAGATGATGGACTGAACCAAAGCTTGGGGTTTTTACCTAGCTCTTCTTTGAACTTCTCCACAGACCTGACCTACTGGGTTTCTTGGTCTTTTTGATGCTGCTTTTTTTTCCTCTAATGCTCTTTGACATTCTTTGCAAAACATCTGAATTTTAACAGATTATATTAGGCACAAGTTGAGTCTCTTTCTCTGCAACTTATGGAGGCATTTTAGCTTGATTGTGCAATTAAACACCAGACTTTGCAGCTCTATCACATTAAACTTTTAATTTGCATGTTGAGAAAATGTGAAAAACAAGTCTCCACTGAATAGTTTTGAATGGTTTCTCCTTTAAGCCACAGCTTTTTGCTTGTGTGGCGTTGCTCTGCATGCTGCTGCTCTGGTCTGTACAGCTGCACTGCAGAGGCTTTTCAGTCTGAATCAGCTGAGCTCAGACCAGGTGAATCATGTTCTGTATAAGTGCCCATCATGGATTGACCACAATATCCAGCCGGTGTATGTTTGGTGCATTGAATTATAAGATTTATGGGAAACCTTCTGAGCTGACAGCAGAGTATCCACACCATTTTTTTTTCCTGACGGTTTCAAACTGATCCTGTGCATGAAGCTTATTTCTCTCACCTCTCTATCCTCCTCCACACCAGCTGTTGTCCCTCTCTCACATCTTCCCATCCTTCCTCTCTCTGAATATCCTTTGCTCGTTTTCCTTGCTTCTGCTTCCTGTTTCCCAGTTGCCTCTCTCCTCTCCACCTCAGAGTGGCGACAACACAACTGCCTGCATCAGCCAGTGGAAGCTGCTGCTGGAGGTTGCCGTATCTTGCAGAGAGCCAAATGTGTGTGTGTGTGTGTGTGTGTGCGTGTGTGTGTGTGTGTGTGTGTATGTGTGTGTAATAGTTTGAGCGTACGCAGATGGGAGAGCAAGTGAGTCAGGAAGGGCTGCTTCTCGTCCCTCTGCTGTCATCACCATATTTCCCTCTGCCTCCTCTCCTTCTCCTTCTCTGTCATGGAGCTCCGGTGGGCTGAATCCAGACGAGATCTGCACCAGCGGCTGAGGTAGTAACGTCTGTTTGTTCCACAAGGCAGGTTTTTTGTGTGTGTGTGTGTGTGTGTGCATCCTGACTGTTTGTGTCTCAATGCGTTTGTGAATGCAGGGCTGAACTGATGTGTGTATCCCTCCTCTACCCCCGACTGTCAGCTCAAAACATTAAGAGTCCTTTCCCACAGCGCAGAGAGCTGTCAGCTCCTGTCTTGCACTCGTATTAGTGGATTATTCCTGGTGATCACTGTATTGATTATGCAGATCATGTGTGCATCTTTAACAGCTCAGTTTCTGCTATTACTCCTACAGATCACATGACCCCACACAGCAAGCCAGCTCTGGAGACCGCTAGCTCTGCCCCCTTTTACTGTAGATGTGTGTGTGTGTGTATTGATCTGAGCTGGCATGAGGATGTTTGGTTTTGCAGTGATGGAGGAGTACTCTGCAGATCAAAGATACAAAGGCTGTGAATTATTGAACAGAGCCATGTCACTGTGAGGACAGACCTGTGTTGGCTTTGCTGTTGTCTTTAATGCATTGTGATCTTATTGTCAGAAGGTGTGTTTGTTCTTTGTTTCCTATCAGAACCTATTTGTCCCCAGTTACATACCCAAACCCTCATCTTAATTGTACCACACTGCAAAGATATTAATAACTCTTGAACTTTACCAAATTTTGTCATGTTACAGCTGGGGCTGAAGGGATTAATAGGGTTAATTGTGGTGAACCGATCATTGAAATAATTGCCAACTAATTTAGTAATCAATTAATTGTTAACTGGAGTATATAGACTCGTAATAAATGATTACTGATTACTGAAATATCAACACTCAGAGTAGAAATTAAGTCAAAATTTACTTTGAGAATTCTATTATTATTATTATTTATGGGGTTTTTTGTTTTCTTTTACAAATAAAAATATGAAAATTGCAGTTTCCATTTTTACTCTATGCCCTTTGCTTGGATACCAAAGTGTAACTCATGTAACATTTGTCCCTGCACTATTGTGATTTGATTCATGTGAATTGCTTTCCTCACTCTAAGAGTAAATCCTTGTCTAAGCAGGTAGATGCATTTGAGTGTGTGGCGGTTCAGCCAGGATGGAGAGTGTGTGGCTGAGGACATGGACATCAGGCTCTGCTGTTGTGTTCTTCAATACACTGGCCTTGTCCTGGACAGGTAGCACACATTCCAACACTTTAAACCACACGCAAGCAAATAATGAATCCTGTTAAAAATCACAGTCCTTTTGTGCAGTGAGAGTGCTGACACTCAGAAAAAGAGAATGGTTTTATTAACGTTTTGATGACCTAGTTTGGGCCAAGCTTTAGGCGTACAAAATATCTAACATTTGACACTTTGGTGTCCAGAAAAATTCACAGTCAGCTCCCAGACTGCAGAGTTTCTGCACTTATTTTCAATTCAATAAGGAATTTCTGACATTAGTAGTTCTAATTGATAATCAAGTGACTCACACCTCTTGAAGTTATGTTAATTTGGAGCAACATGAGACCTGTACTGTAATCTATTGGCTAATCAGACTGCAAGGTGTTTCTGTCTGTATTTCAGACAGAAAGAAAAGTGTTTAGTTCAACTAAAAGCTCCTCTTAAAAAATAATGAGTCTGTAATCAAACAATGTTGATGTCTTTTACTACTATCTAACACAGGTCCACATTAACCTTTAACATTTTAGGAGTCTAAAGCTTTAATATTTCCATTGACTATATTTGGTTCTGCTATATTTTCTTGTATTGTGTCTCAGGTGCTATTGAACCCGCTCTTAAAATTGATGGGCGGCAGCAAGCGGCTGTGACACTTCAGGAGAACATGACACACAAGTTCAACTGCCAATCAGATGGCTGGGATCCTCGAGCGCCCCCGTTACTGACCTGGTACCTCAACGGAGAACAGCAGAAGGAGCCGTCGCCAAACCGAGGCCGCCTGGTGATGACGTCACAAAAGGATTCTGAGGTTTTAAGACCAGGGACCAATCACAACAGTACCTTCTCTCTGCGGGCCAGAAAGTGGGACAAGGAGCTGGTGTGCGTCGCATCAAACCCCAGGACAGGACAAAGCTACAATGCAACGGTCACTCTCAATGTCCAATGTGAGTCTGGGTTAAATATCTCATGGACTAAAAGTCTGTTTCAGTTGACATTATCAAGCCATTCCTCTCTGTGCCCCAGTCCAGCCAGAAATCCTCAGGGTCAACGCCCACTACAGTGAAACCTCAGACCCTGGCCTCTCTCTGGTCCTGTTCGCCTTGGTGCGCTCTAACCCTCCTGCCATCATCACCTTCGTAGACCAGTCAGGCCAGCTGGTGGCCAATACCTCGGACTTCCTCATCCTGGATTCACGGAGCTACCCGTGGCTGACCAATCACACGCTGAGGGTCACACTGAGCAGTCTATCAGGGAACTTGACGGTGAATGCCACCAACAGTGTGGGAATGGCTCAGAGCAACCTCACACTGGCAGGTTAGTGATTGTTTCCATGAAAGGAAAGACTTTTGTCCATTCATTTTGTTGCATTTCTAAAGTCTTAAATTTCTCATCTGTGCCAGCAGCGCATGATTTAGGATGTGAGTCTTTCATAAATAAATAAAACTTTATCATTTGGGGTGCATCCTTTCTACAAATGTATTCATCCATACAAAAAATAGCCTCAAAATTTTATTATTTATATACATTTATATAAGAACATTAAAACAATTATTTTGGTTCCCAAAAGAGAATTTAGGCAAATGCTCTGGTAACTCAATATTAAGACACATGTTTGAAATATAATATATACCTTGAATTTCTTGATAAAGTAGCTGAATTAAACTGCACAGCATATTCTTCCAGTGATACTACTGCAGTGATAAAGCCCATTCAGCCATGCTCAGAGCCGTGATTCTTGGCGATTCAGAAACCCTTTTACTTAGTGTAATTGTAGAAAACCCCAGGTTTCAGATTACGTGTGTGTTCTCTTAGGCAGCACAATACGAGCTCTTTGTAAGGGTTCCAGAATCAGGTGTAACAGTCTAATTACGTAGAAAAATCATCTCAGGAATGCCTTATCATTTAAGCTTCCCTAAATGTATTTAAATATGTCTTCATTCTGGGATATCTTAAACTCTCATTATTTGTTTTAGACCCTTCTGACACTAATTGTGGTGAAATTACTTTTGTTAGCTAGTTGATCGTAGCTGCATTGCAAAATGTTCTGTAAAACTTTCCTTTAAATTCCTCTCCTCTGCCCTCCAGAGTTCCTGCAGTCTCGTGTCGAGGTTCCCATGCTGGGTATCGTGACTGGAGGAGCCATGGCCTTCATGGCCCTCCTCATCCTCAGTCTAATTGTTCTCTGCCTTATGCAAAAAAACAAGAGCAAGATTATTGGTGAGAATAATGTATGCCTGTGTATTTTTTGAGCAGGAAAGTGTTTGTGGCATGGAGCTTTGAATGAGGTGCAGCACGTAATCATCCATTTTCTCTGTGTTTTGTTATAGATGAACCAGTGGAGATTCTGATGACTAAGAAAAGGTAAAAAAGCAACTGATTTTGAAATAATTTATTGACATCTACCTTTTTACATTTCTAGACGTATGAATATAAGCAATACACTGAATTAGAACAACAAACCTCTTCTGAGCTATTCTATTTTCTACTATTTTAGGAGTAAATATTTCTTTAGAAAACCAGCTGTGGTGCCAAAAGTGTCTACCCACTCATCCAAATCACTCCCTATCACCTCCATGGACCAGGCTTATAAAATTCAACACAAAGACAATCTAGTGACATTAGTTAATGTTTTTTCACCTAGAATTGAAAGTGTTGATAATTTTATCATAATGAAAAGAGCTTAATCTATATTTATAAAAATATTTCCTGATTCTTTTAGAGTCTCAATATAATTTCACTTTTCACACACATTTCACATACTTCTTAAAGACATGTGTATTAAATAATGTTTTGTAATAAGTATACTTTATACCCAACATTATTTATAATAAATGTAGCTGCAGCCTCACCAGTCTCCTTGTGTTACACTAAGGACATCTGGCCTGTCTATGTCTCGATATTTTGGCTCACCTTTATGCCATGTCATGTCTTCCTCCATTAGCTCAATGGAAGGGAACACTGATGAAAGCATATTTTTCTGCTCTTAAGAAAAGTACGTTCACTCAGGAGATCAATATCACCTCTGATCCAAGTTTCACACCTCTCTATGTTACCCCACAGTGAATCAGCAAACCTGAAGACAGACAGAGCAGATAAGACCAACATTCCCAGAGAGAACATGTCTCTGCCTTCCAACATGCAGCTCCATGACCTCAGCACTCTGAGGAAAGGTAAGAGCTTCCTCCAGCACAAGAAAGTGCAAATATATTTTGCAAAGGCACATTTGGCCAGAGGTTACAAGTTATTATTGTCTGTATTGTTACACCTTCCTGGGAAAGAAGAGTGGTTTAAATAAAAATAAATATGTTTAGAGTGATGCTTCCTAAGGAATAATGTGTAACTACAGAGACAGATATTGATTGTAAGAGAAAAATGTTAAAGTGTTAACAAAGGGAACCTAAATACAAAGACACTTTTTATATTTTCACTGAAGAGGAAATAAAGCATGTGTCGCAATTATGTATCAGCTTGTGTTGGTCCCAATGATATATATTGAAATTTGTGGAGATACGGTTAATTTTGCATGGTACTGCACATGTTAGTTCTGCTCATAAAATTCTGTGTGTGACTTAGATCACTCAAAGATAAATTTTAGATAACCTAACTTTTACATAACTAAAAGTATAGTGAATATAAAAATGTATGTATGAATGTACAAGGCAATAGAAACCAAGTGTGGCAATTAATTAAGAGTTTTTTACACACATCCATACTTTCCTCCTAGAGGACTAACCAGCTAGCCCTCTTTTGCACACACTTAAACACTGACAGAACTCATTACAGCTTTCCCACATGTATTTCATAGCTCAGCATGACATAAAAATAAAAGTTTGAATTCTATCTGTAGCTATAAGTGTAATATAATGCACAATACAGTGCAAAAGAAACAACATTCATTGTATAGTCACTGTTTTCTACATGAAACCATTTCTTCAAACTACTAATGCATGTTTTTGTTTTTCTGTGTCGCTCTCTGCCTGCCCTTCTTACAGCTCGAGAAGCCGCCCAGCAGAACAGTGTGGGAGAGGAGAAGAAAGGGGAAGAGGAGGAGGAAGATCTGTCTTTAGCCTATGCAGCAAGAGGTCAACAAAATGCCCTCTGAACCTCTGCTGCTTTTTTAGCTATTTATACCTGGAGTCATGGCTTATTTATGTTTTATTTTTCTGTGGTGCTTCCAGGTTTTGCCAGGTATCCGATGGTGGGCTACATCTATAAGGTGAACAGCACAAGCAGCGAGGAAATCTGGCTCTGACGGACATTTCAGTTCAACTCCAAATATTTGTTGCATGCATACCTACATCTAAGAATGCAGCTGTTAGGGACGAAACCCAGAGCTGCACCAATCAGCGAGTCAAGCACTGTTCAGTCACCTTCAAGCTGGAAATAAAGTTCAGAGACCGACTAGATTTTTGAGATTATTCTTCAAATCTGTAAAACATACCTGTGAATGTTTGTCATCCAGTAAACCAAGTACTCAGGCGTCTGTGCTGCTGTTGTCTCATCAAGGCAAAGTTGTCATATGATTTTCTGTAAACACTTTATCATGATGTTCTTTCTTGTTGCATTAATGGGATGCATTTAATGTTCTCTGCTGAGACCAAGAATGTTTATTTGGACAAATATAATCTGAATATGATGGTGCAGATTTAAGTGGAACTGTTTATGGACTTGCCACATGTCCCGCCCTGTATATTTGTATGTACATGTGTATAAAAAAGTCTAATAAAGGTGTTATTGAGATTGTATCAAAGTAAATTATGAACATGCTGTGCTTTTACTGTGTGATCACCAGGGGGCGCTATGAAGTGGTGTAAAAGATGGTAACTGGGTTGTGCACAGTAAGGAATGTAGAAAAATGTTAACAGTCTGTTAGCAGAAAGTGTCAGTTTTGTTTGGTAAAATGAAACGATCCACTTTGTTTTTCTAACACAGGTGCAAGAGAGGATGATATTGATGATTGTGTGTGTGGTGGGGGGAGTGAGTGGGGGTGAGTCTGTGTGTTTAGAAAGACACAATGTTTGTGTATGTGCCAGGTGTGAGCTCTTGGGTCACAGGTTGCTGTGGTTTTTTTTTTTTACAAAAAGGAAGCAGAATTATGTTGTGGGAGCGAACATTTGCTCTCTTTATGTGTCTGCTAGAGCTCCAGTTTTGAACAGGGAGGTCGACTGTCATTGATGAGGGATACATTCCCAATATGCAGGGGATTTGAAATATTCATATAAACTGTGTGACTGTTAGATTCTTTGTTTCACCAGATGTAGAAACTTATTGTACCAAGTAACAATTAGCAAGTTAGTATCTATTTTTTTAGTTTATCAGATTGTTAAGAAAATAATATTTATAATTGTGGAGGATAAAACAAGTGCTTGCAAGACTTAGATTTAATATACCTCATAAATATAAACCTCAAATGGATTTCGGAATGAATTAGCAATACCTTAATGATGATTTTATTCAAATAACAGCAACAACCAGGACAATCTGCTAAATAGTGCCAATATTACTTGCCACAAAACCTTTTCCAGTGTTTCATGTGCCGATTCTGACGGTAAATGCATGCAGACATGATGGAGTGTTTCTGATAAATCAACAAAGCCTGATGAAGCTGACAAACCAATCACAGTGACTTCCTTCTCCCTCTCAAACAGGCAAACGGAGACGTTCTGACTTAAGGCAGAAACTAAATCTTTCAGCAGAGACCCAGCACTTCATTAGATCAAGGTTAGTATTTTTGTTTCAATTTGTGTCAGAATTACATTTCATATTCATTTCATGTTTTGAATACTTTTGTTAAAACTCCAAAAGTGTGTTGATTTATTACTTCTATTAATTTATCTTTGTCTAAACCCGTCTAACTCTAAAGCAAAGTAAGGCCTGGAACGGTGGATCAAATATTATAAATATTAATCTGATAGCAGCAGCAATAAGTTCTTTATTTTCTGTTAGTCGTTAAGTTAAGCAAAATAAAATGGTCGACGAGAGTGAGAAAATGGCAGCCTTCCAAGTTTCTGAAATGCGCTTGCTGATGCCTCTGTGTTTCCTTCTCTCTTTAGAAAAGCAGCCAGCAGGTACGACACAATGAAATATCAGCTGCTGCTTCTTTCTCTTCTGGCAGGTATGTTTTTCTTATTGTTTTTGCTCTTAATGAACCAAAATAACACCTAACATTGTTTATTAGAGTAAGATGTTGTGACCACAATTTATCGCAGTCTTTATTGCAATCTGTCTCAAGTATTTCTTTCTGATCATCTAAAATCAGTGATACACATTAGACGACACAGTTAACCTCGAAATTGTTAAAACCATAAAATATTTCTTCCTCAATCGAAAAGTTTGTCATTGATAGAAAATGAGGCAGCTATCTCTCAAAGGAAGTGAAAACTATGTATATTATGTTCTATGTAATGCTTTCTTGTTCTGCTTGTATACTTTTATGTACATAATATTAATTATAATAGTCACCACTCTAACTCAGAAGGAGAAATAAGTCTTGAATTTGTCATAATTATAGTGGTTCTATATGCAAACTCAATGCAATTAATAAATAATATTTTAGGATTCATATCATTCAATAAATAGTTATCACATTTGATAAAGTTTTTAAAAATCGTATTACTCAAATAAACAACAGGAATGGTGTGTGGAAAAGATTGTGGATCAGCTTGCTTCTTTATTAACTCTTATAGCCAAATCAAAAACATGCTAGTTTGATCAATTCTTCTTCCCTTTCATACCCTGTAGCCAATCAATTTCATATACCTGTGTACTTCTTCACACACTCTGTCGCTAAGTACAAGTGTGAAAAAATGTCCATAAAAATACTCACCTCTTAAATATTATTTTTATTTTTTAAAAATAATTATGAGGGGGCTGCACAGTGTCGCAGCTGGTAGTACTGTTGCCTTGCATCAAGAAGGTCCTGGGTTCGATTCCCGGCCCGGGGTCTTTCTGCACGGAGTTTGCATGTTCTCCCTGTGCGTGCGTGGGTTCTCTCCGGGTTCTCCGGCTTCCTCCCACAGTCCAAAAACATGACTGTCAGGTTAATTGGTCTTTCCAAATTCTCCCTAGGTGTGTGTGCATGGTTGTTTGTCTCTGTGTTGCCCTGGTGACCTGTCCAGGGTGAACCTCGCCTCTCGCCCGGAACACAGCTGGAGATAGGCACCAGGAACTCCCAACCCCTTTAGGGAGAAGGGTGATTAGAAAATGGATGGATGAAAATAATTATGAGGACTTTTTATGACACCCTATTTTAATTGATTGTAGTCCTGATCCCAGTTGTAGCTAGTTGACCTTAAAAATTCTGACCAAATTAAAATAGGTCTGAGTAATTCTCCCTGCTGGCAGACTGCAGCCACAAAATTATGGCTGCAGTCAGTTATATTAAATTTTCTCAAATCACATGTTTTGACATGGGAAACTTTTCTACTGTCCCTAATATTTTCCATCTTCAGAAGATTTCAGTTCATCAGTACAAACCTGGCTTTAATAATAGTAACAAAATTCTCATCTACCTTCATGAACTGCCTCTGCTTGCCGAGTAAATATGTATCGGCCACACAAATGCCCCTTTATCGCCTCCTAAAATTTAGAGTCTCTGGAACACTCACAAATTCTTCTTTTATCCTCTATGCAAGTAATTTAATTTAGAATTGCTAGCAATTTTTCAGGTCGTGTGAAGAAAATTCCTCACACCATAATACTGCCACCACCATACTTGAGCTGTTGTAGAAAAAGGACATTTTGTAGCACTACCAAAAAAAGTGGTTGCATTAACAACAAAAATAATTTGTTTTTTGGTCTCATGTCACTGTTTTAGCTTGTTCTACCTATTTGAGAATTTTAATAGATAATTGTTGTAAAAGATATTTATGTTTTTGTTTTTTTTTCCTTGTACACAATGACTATTGTTTGATCAATAAATCCCTTTTTTGCGTACTATCTAACTGGATATAAATTTTAATTATGTGAACAAACTTACAATAACAGTTCGCTTGAGTATTTGTCTGATAAATATTTGAGTCAGATTAGTCTGGGGTGGTCATTTCTTTTTTAATACCATTAGTTGAGCTCCAATGGAATGTTATGTTAAAAGCACTAGATGCATGTACTGTATACTATTTGTATACCTTGAAGTTTTTACTTAGTTTAGTTTAGAACTATTTCTTGCACATTTAACAGCAAGGTCTGTATTACAACTGTCTCTTCGTTGCCTAAAATATTTAAAATACAGGACCATAAAAAAGACCAGATTGCATTTTTATTTTTAGTGGAGCTTTACATGCTTGTTGAGTTTTTCATTATTATTGTGATATATAGTGGGGCAGGTTCATTCCATATTTATTTATGTTTGTTTTCATCTTTGTCCTTCAGCAATTAGCTTTGATCAGGCTGCAGGAGGTAAGAACATAATTATGTGTAAAAATACAAAATTATTTTAAA
Organism: Poeciliopsis turneri; assembly: GCA_922788865.1. NCBI lineage: Eukaryota > Metazoa > Chordata > Actinopteri > Cyprinodontiformes > Poeciliidae > Poeciliopsis > Poeciliopsis turneri. The sequence continues at coordinate 840,859 of CAKLNU010000972.1, read as the reverse complement.
ATCATGTGCATCTAAAAACATTTCTACAAATACTAATTGACCAAGCCTTGTGTTTAACTGAAAGTTTCTTCTTTCAAACAGCAAAGAATATGATGAAAGTCCAGGAGACTGCAGATGGAATCAAGCTGTCTTGTAGTGGCAGTTCTCCTGTTAAAAGAAAAGGCAAGAATGGGACAGGAGTGTTGTCTTACCGTGACGATGAATCAGGAGAATATGAGTGTGATGAGAACTCAAAAATCTTCGTAAAATTTCGGAGTAAGTTCTACATAAAGTGTTTCTCCCAAAGTTTTTTGTGGGATGAAAGTGATTTTATATATAAGAATGTGCAATTTTATATACATATATAATTTACATTTTATCATGCTTGGAAAATCTGTGAAGATACCACTGTTTAAGAGATTACTTTGCTTATTTTCAGCGTGCGACAACTGTGTTGAACTTGATGTCTCCTCTATTGTGGGCCTGGCAGTAGGAGACGTTGTGGCTACCATTGTGGTTGGATTTGCTGTCTATCTCATTGCTTCTCAAGCTCGGGCTGGTCAAGTTAAACCCAACAAGAAAAGTAAAAGTCTACTATTTTCCATTTGTAGTACCATACACACATTACTGAAACAAGATACTGATCCAGTTTTTTTCTCTATCTTTTTTTCTCTGAGGGGCATTTCCTCTACATACAACTAGTAAAACTTACTTGTGCAAGGTTAAAACAGTTAGGTTCTATTAATTCTTAATAAAACTGTCATTGAGAAACAGCATTCGTTAGTGGTACAAGATTCAAGCTCTGATGAGAGCGATATACACAAATTAACCCCCTGTATGGCTTGATATAAAAATAAGTTACAAAATGGTAAGCGAAGAATTCGGTAGCATGTTGGGATAATCAAGAAGCTGAGTTGTGGTGCAACTCAGCCTCTTGAGGTTTTTATTTTTCTAAATGGTCAAATTTGCACACACACAAAAAAACTATAGTTTCTTAAAGGAAGTGGGCTGTTACGTTATATACCAACATAAAAGCCCATTGCAAGCTCATTCCAACAACAGCTTGCAGCTTTGGGTCATCTATACATGTCATTTAAACCAATTTGCAGAGAATGACCCACAAACGTATTACTATAGCACAATAAGACTGAAAAAGCTTCAAGTCATATAAAGACATGAAGAACTGTTTTTTTTCTTCTTCTGGCATTTTGTCCTCTAGTCAATCAATTCTGATTTCAGCACATTTTTATGTAACAGACGTTAATTAGATATGACACGTTCAGGACTTGCAATTGTGACTATTGGGCTAAATAGAAACTTTCTTTTTTGCTTACCTTTTTTTAACACAAAACTGTTTTGACTAAAAAAAAAAAAAGACATTTAAAATAGTTAGTTGCTATAACAGCCACATAGAAACAGAACACCACCATTTATGTAAGTTTAGCAGAAGTCAAACAGTTTAAGGTACAGTTAATCGTCACCCACCCCACAGAATCATAAAACTCATATTGTATGGCTCACCTACTATAATATGTATCTGGGACACCAAGTAATCACAGAATCTAATATGTTTGTTACATTCAGAATTTTTCCTCAGTACATCAGAATCAGGAAAATCTAAATAAAAAATTCATTGGAATTGCTCTTTAAGAATCACAAGAACTTCGAACTCTCTACTTTGTTGATCACACAACTAATTCTGAAGAAAGCATTAGGGAAAAAATCTGGCAATTGCACATCACATTGATACAAGAAAACAACGTTAAGTGTCTGTTGAAATCAGCCTGCCTGCTTGCATTAGGACTTTAAGTTTAATCAAATTAGAACTTCTCTGTCAAATTATAATGATCACCATTATAATTTTCCTCCTCAGGGTCTGACAAACAAAATCTGATTCGTAATGAAGGACCCAGTGCGCCCAGTGACCCCAACTACCAGGTGAGTTTTTTTTCTTCTTTTTTACAGTATTTTTCAGGTGCTTTTGGTGCATTTCTCAAAACAATTAGTATAATTGTTTGTCATTTGCACTAGTGACAAATGACTAGTGCACTTGTCACTAGTCATTTGGCAAACATTTTGGCAAATGTTTGCCAAAATGTTTGTCACTTGCTAAAAATGGATAATACATTTCTGAAAAGTAAGTATTTGTGTCAATGAAAGTATCATTATCAATAAAATGAAAAGTCAGACACTATGTTTCTGAACAAGACTGGCAAATATCAACATTATGACATCTCATCTTTCGTTTTCCAATGCAAAAGTACCTGATCCTGGTAACAATACCTCGTAACAATACCTGAGATTATTTGCATACCCATTTGAAATCTAGCGTTATTGTATTTTGTTAACTGAGTACAAGACACTGAATTGATGCTTCACAATTCAGTTACAGCATATACTCTAGGTAGTAACAGAATCAGTGAGATTGCAGATACAATCAGCCCAAATGAGTTCCTTCGCAGAAACTCATTTCACAGGTTTGTGCTCTCCTTTAGATGGCAGAAGTCAAACGTGTGATGTGAACTGCTTCTCCTCCTCTTTGAGAGCAGACTTTGGCATCTAGTTAGATGCCTTCACCTTGTCTCTGTTTCTCCAGAGGAGCTGGCCCAAGCAGCCAGTTATAGGGGAGTATAGTTGGCTTTGACAGAAATAACATATACACTTGAAAAAGTGCAAAATGAGTATATGGAGACAATTAATGGATGTGCAAAAACATGCAGTTTCTTTGAATGGACGACAAACTATTTCTGTGAACACAAATGACTAAATGCTGTAGAGGTTGAGCTAACAGCTATGAGAACTGCAATTCTGTTTAGAGAAATGTCCCAAAGCACTTGAAAAAAACCCTGTAATTATCTGCCTTTCATTGATCTCGCTGCCCCTAAATTCACTGTGGCCATTACTGTTTCAGCCACTGAAGTACCAGAAAGGAAGAGATGAATATGATGTACTCAACAGAAAGTAGAATGGAGGTCTATGCTAACTCTCGACTGCAAGCAAACTTCTACTGGAGGAAACATCCAGCCCTGCTTCCTGAGTCTCCATCAGGACAGTGTTATACGTGTACAGCATGTTCTGTCCTCAACTGATGTAATTTGCTGTGTTTGGCATTGTCTTTAAAAACGATTTCTATTTGTCATTTATAATGCTTTGAACATGGGTCTCTTTCTGGCCCCTTTGATGAACTCAGTAAGTCAGCTAATGTAAAATATTTAGTTCCAAGTTGATTTTTGTTACTGATGAAAAACTTCTTAAGTTACATTCATGTTTCAAAAATAAAAAAGTTGGTGAATAGTAACATTTGAAATTAGGTAAATATTTCTTGTTGGTCAAATAAAGTGTACTATTATTGCTTTGTTTTAGACATAGTTCAGTTGTTTATTCTTAGACTGCAAGTTTTAAACAGGCTCATTTAAGTTACATTATCTATTCTTGTTTTATTGCATGTTTTACGATGCTTTGTCTTTTTCATTTTGGTTTTCTCATGAAAGATCAACAAAAATAATACATGATTGTGGAAGGAAAATTACAAATAAAAAAATGTGTATTTGTTTTCAGCCTTGTTGAGTCTGTACTTTGTAAAATGATCTTATCCTGGGGTTTTAGCCTCAAGTGCATTTTGGTATGTCTCCACCAGCCAGAAAATAAATCTTTTGCCCATTTTTTGCAAAATTGCTCAAGTTTTGTCAGATTCAATATGAACCACCTGTGGACTTTAGCATTGACCTTTATTTACTTCTAAGGGCCACAACCATGTTTCACTGTAGGGATAGTCAGGGTGATGTGCAGGATCAGTTTTCTGTCAAACATTGTGTTTTGCATGTGGAACACAAAGTTCAGTTTTGACTTTGTCATCAGGGGGATTTTCCTGTGATAGATGACAGTTCTTACATATTTGTATTGATCATAGCATTAATTGAAAAATTAATGCTATTCTCTCACTGCTTGTCAGTTCAGAGTTCAGGTGGTTTGTCATGTCGTGGAAGGTTTACCGACGGGCTGAAATCATCCAGTTCTTGTATGATGGATTGAAAATGTTCTTAAAATTGTCAAAGCTTTTTTTTATTGAGACTTTTCCAAAACATTATCCCTGATCTGTCTGCTTCCAAATTCCCTCCCAATAAGGAAATTTTTTCATTGTAAAATGAAGAAACAAACTGCAAATTGTTGAATCTATTCCTTTTATCTGCATATACGTATAGTGTACTAAACCATAGTGTTTCAAACTATGAACATATTTGCTGTTTTTCTAAAATGTTCACTGTGTTCTCATGAAGATTCTTGTAATTTATAATCATTTTCTTCTAACTTTGATCAAACTTTGAACCCAACCAAAGTTGGACTCTTAATGGAGTGATGTTCAAATTGATGCTAATTGAATTTTTCAAAGTTCTAAATGCTTTCCACCATTGTTCAGTGTTTTTTAAAGTTGTTTTCATTTTTAAGACACCATGACCACAAAACAATTAGAGAATTACTACTTGTGTATTTTAAACAGCTCTAAGACATATGGTTCAGTCCCAGAGCAGGTGCACCATGTACATTAGGTTATAGTCCTCAACTTACTGTTCAACAGTTTGAATCCTGTGCTATCTATTACATGTATTCCCCTTCTTCCTGTTTCACTACTGATGAATAAAAGTTGCTAGACCCACAAAAACATTTTACATTTAGAGAAATAAGGGAGCTATACAACACGTATTAATATAGGAACAATAGTGAATGTTAATAAGCAGACTGTACTACCACAGGAAGGACAGGAAACTGAGGAGAGGGCTTTACCAACTAGCTGATTTCAGAAGAAGCTTCTGAAAAAGATAAATTAATGTCATTATAGGTTTAGTTCAGTAATCTGGAACGCCTGAAGGAGGAAAATCATCAGGATAAAATGAGGAGGATAAAATAAAGCATGTCAGCTTTTAGCCTGGTAACAAATGCGTCTTTTTTTGTCTTTACATTTAACCGGAAGTGAGAGATGGCTTCATACAGCTGAGCTGAGTAAACCAAACCCTGATCATCCCCCACACGCACTCATACCAAACCAACTTCTACCTGAAAGCATGCACACACACACACACACACACACGCACACACACACACGCACACACGCACGCCCGCACTCACTTTAATGATACAGCGCTCATATACACGAGAATGTACACTGGTGCACGGATGTTCTCTCACACAGGCAGATGAGCAGATGTAGGTCTGTGTGTGGGAGTGGTTTGACTTGACACCATGTCACAGAAGAAACCATCGTTTAGATTTCTACATTGTCACACAAAAAGCAGCAGATGTAAATGAAGATAACTGAGCAGTAAGAGGTGGAGTGTTTCCACAAAGCAATACAACAAGAGCTGCTTTACGATAAATGTAGTGATCAATAAAAAAAATCTACATTTCAGAAAGCTATTGCATCACATTTCATGCTTTCATTTCCATTCAGTATAACTGCTGTCTGTCACTGCTGGGAAGGACAAACAGAAAACATTATGTGACACAACCTTTCCATCCCATCTCTGATAATGTGAAATATACAGAGACTTGTTGAATGTTTCCATCACGTCTGTCTTACATGTGACATGAAGAGAGACGAAAAGACACTGGTGGTTATTGTGTTCTTTAGGTGGTGTACTGCGGATATGACATGCGGATTTGAATCTGCCTCATGAATCACACAGTTTATCAGTTGAGCCTCTGCAGAATCATTTCTAACCATACACAGAAAGAAAAATGAGAAGAGGTTTATCCATGTTTATTTCAATTAGAGACACTTAATACAGAGAAAAAAAATAAAAAGAAAAAAGAGAATGAAATAAAACAGCTGACAAAACTTGCTGCTTGTGTAATATAAACATCAGTAAAAGCACAAATACAGTTAGAAAAAACAATACAGCAAATAACTGTTTGAGTTTGATCATACATGTTATTAAAGCTAATAAAAAGTTTGAATATTCAAAGCATAATATGTATAATATAGAGCGGCAAAGTGCCCTTAATTGGTAACACTGAAAGTTCTAATAAGTAGTAAAAATTAAACCAGTCCACCTTCGTACTTTCGAAAGTTTACATACGGTATATAAACTTTCTGTTCTTTGCTAGTTTGAAACATATTCTACATTTATCTTGAGCTGTTTTTTTCTTTGTAAATTTCCTTGAGACATGAGTTGTGCAATGTAAATAAACCGAATGTAAATTAATAGAAAAAAGCCCCGATAAAAAGCCCAGATACATCGAACTAAAGATGTACTTTTTAAAATCATTACTATATAACATATTAACTTCGTTTTTAACCCATCTGCCATAAATTATTCTTTCACTTATACTGTATAAACTGTTTTAATAGACACAGAACAAAATGGTTTGTGTCAACTACCAATAATGTTTATTGCTTTTGTTTTAATGTTTTAAGGTTGCATGTGTTTTGAAACCATAAAATGACTTTAAGCTGGCGTAATATACAAGGACTGCATATTTCTGCTTTTCAGTAAGACGCTATACCTTTGATAAATTTGGGATTTGAAATAAAGCAAAATTAAAATCTGTGAGGATATTTGTAAGGAGTTTTAGAATTGTAGAGGAGATGTCTCTATCCAGTCCTGTGCACCATACCACTGTTCGCAACAGTAGAGTAGGTGTCCTGTGATCGAGTGTTTGGGTTGAGTGTCTGTAAAAAACAAACAGAAAACATTTTGTAACATGGTTTGATCACAGTGACTTTCAAAATAAATGTATTAATCTGACGGAGATGATCTACAACAAAAAACATTAATGAAAGATGCTAAAATGTGTGCTCTAAAATTATGGCAGAAAAATTCCCCCATAAACTAGCGCTTTGTTCTGCGCTTAGCGAGAATTGAATCGAACGGAATAGCGCAGGAAGGCAATGATACTGTGTACCAAGTTTAGCTTAAAATAGCTTCTATCTGCTATCCCTGAGCACGCAAGTTAATAAAATCAATCTAAAATCATACAACACACATTCAATAAACACACACACCCTATTAACAATCACTGTCCAAGTCGTAAAATTATCACAATAAAGACGGTACTAAATTGTGTAATTACAGTTTTATTTTCAGTTCTGGCTCTGCTGGTTTTCTAATAGCATTTTCCGAACATGAGAAAAGTTCTCAGGTCAGCAGAGAGTTTTAAACTTTTTGGGAGTTTTTTCAACTCTTAAATGCCTTTGATTAAGAAGGTTGCCTGTGCAGATTCTGAAAGACACTTGGGTTTCAGTGGTGGAGCAGTAATCATAATTTGAAAACAAGCCTCCCATTAGAATACGCAACTAAATTGTTAAAGTTTTATATCTTATGAGATTTTACAGTGATGGTATCTCAGTGACTTTTTATCTACCGCTTTCATGGCTTGGTTGTACAAGGATTTTAGAGTTTTAATGTTATCTCATTTGGTTCAGAGCAACACAAAATACAGTAATTAATTACAGTAACAAGATGTCACCATACAAGATCTCACAATATTTCTTGTTGAGATAAATTCCATCTCAAAAGCACTTGCCAGTTATAGTCACTATGGCTTTGCACGAAGAAGTTCGAATGGAAGATACGCAAACATACTGAAATCATTTGTATGGCTGCATGTTGGATTTTCCAGTTGGAATCATAAATGCAACAGTGACAAACAAGACACGGATAATGTTAGTATTCCAAGTTGTTTAGATGCAAAAGGAGCCAGAAAGCATCACCATAACAAACGCTGGATAAATGTTAGACTCTAATGGTACGTTAAGCTATGGAACAATCACACTCCACTCTGTCAATAACAACTGGGAAATCTCATACAGCAGACCATGCATACTGCGAAAACTGTCCTGAGGATTGAAGAAAAGAAAACAAACCAAAAAATGAAAAATCAGATGGTTGAATTTGAGGCAAAATCTAAAAATGCAGATTATGTGCCTTTTTTAAAATGAAATTTGGTCTTGGAAGTTGTCTTTAAAGTAATATAAAAATCTCTTTCCATCTTGTTTTCATAAAATCTTTTTCATGCCTCATCTTGTGAGTTTTAGGTTTTGTTACACTCCAGGTAATTCATCTGAGAAACGGCTTCCAAATACACTTTTGCAGTGCACATTTTAATTCAGTGTATTTCAAATGCACCTAAAACAAACTATATTTTAAAGTGCAAAAAAATATATATCAATGCGATTTTTGAACATAAATGTTGGATCCAAAATAAATCCTATATTCTTTGACAATGGTCTACATAAATGGGAGGGACAGACTTCTGTTTTCTAGTTATTGTGAAATACATTGCCACTGTTTTATTTACATCTCTGTGACACTAGACAGAGTCACAGAGATAGTATTTTATCCCATATTTATAGAAGAGAAGCAGTAAATGTTTTGCTCTGACAGGCAGATTGTGATTGCTGAGTTTCTTCTGTACCACCAAGCAGCTGACCATATCAAATGCCCCGTGTGTCCAAAATCACACATCTACAACTTTTGTCTGGCTATGTCTTTATCTTTTCCTATTTCCAGACTACAGTGGAAGACAGCAGCTTCTAGTAACATTGGTAAACTTACTTGGAACCTATTTATGTTTTAAATGTGAATCATTTGTAAAACATGTAACATGAAGCCAAACCATTCATCTTAGCCATTTAACACTACATTCAACAGATAATCCAGTTGTGACGAGTTAAATCAAATAAACTTTTCTGATAGAACTGAAGCCCATGCCGTACATAAGATACATTTTGAATTAGTTGGGTGAGCAAGTGATAAATCTTACAATAAGAGTATCTGGGACCCAAAACAGAAATGTGTTTGGGGGGCCCACGCAGAGTTTAGACCAACACGCTCTCCAGCATTATTTATATTTCTTTTAAATTTGCCGTTCTCAATTGCTTACATTTAACGCAACATTTTTAGTTCACTAGTGAGCTTGAAATAAATTCCATAAATTCACTGGATGATAAAATCTAATGAGTTACTTGATATTATTAATCAAATAAGCACTTGTATGAAGGCTGTAGTTAAAAGCCGTATGTACATTCTGATTTAAGTAGATTTGTTTGATTGAACTTGGCTGCATTTGTAATGTTTTATAATATGTTGTCTTTGTCAGAAGTCAAGTACTCTCAGGTAATAGTAATAGTAATAGTGATTTATGCAGTTTGGCGTGTTTATACTTTGGGCCAGCTGTGCTTGTATAACAATGATCTGGTTTCTCATTGAGCATGTAAGAATTGACAATGGTCTTTTGACTGTACAGGAGTCTTGCAGTCTTGTGTGTGTTTTGGTGTTAAATGACCACCTGATGCAAAATTGATGCCATATTAAGGTGCTTTACTAGAATCTTTCAAAAATGAGTCTGTGGTTTGGACAGTTTCTGATAATACAATATTCCACATCTTTTGTGTAGGATCTGAGTACAGATTTGATTGGTTTGTCTGCTAAGAACATATAAATACTTTACATCATCTTAAATAACAAAGAACACTCATATATGCATTAATTTGGAAAGATTTTTTTTTTTTTCCTATTTTCTGTCTTTTGGATAAGATAAACATTTCTCTCCTGAAGTGACCACCATGTTAGGGACTCTGTGGTCAACAAAATGTTATTTTCTTTTTGTCAAACTGATGACAAAAATGTTTCACAAGATTGAATCATCTTATTTGGATATGGTTGTTTAATTTATAATATTTATAATAAAATATCACTGCATGTACAATTTAAAGTCAAGTGCAATAATAAAATTAGTGTAACGTAATAAGAAATTATTAAATAGAATAGAATAGATAGAATAGATATCATTTATTGTCATTGAACAGGATTCAACGAAATTTCTATTGCAACTCCCGTGCAAAAAACGAAATGTTTTTGACAATACTTACCTCATACTCAGCAGATGGACCATGTGGAGCCCGGTGACCAGATCTCGGAGTCGCTGGAGGACATAAAGAGATTCAATGCAATCATTTTTAATTTTTCTACTTTAATCAAGAGACATGCATTACACAAGCAGAGCCTTACGTTTAATAGAGGGGCTTGGTCCATCTGAGCTTTTCTTCTTATTGCACCTGTAGATTATCATCATCACAACAATGGTCGCAATTACATCAACAACAATGATCATCAGAAAGTACTTTGGATCCAGTTCAAAGCAGTTCTTACAGGCTGATGGAGAAAAAGCAGCAATGGCACATGAGTTAGTACTGTAATTAACACAGGTGGCAAAGAATGAAAAGATGTTTTTACTTACCTCTTCCTTTGACATAGAAATAATAAGTTTTGTCATCGAATTCACATCTGTATAGCTCTTGACGTACATACGTGAATCTATATTGTTCTGAGTTGGCTAGAAGTTCAGATTTTGAAGTTGTTGGTTCTCCCTTATACCACTTTCCGTTTTGAGGACAGGTTAGTATGACGTTCTTTCTCCAGAATGTTGCTCCTGGTTCAGCTAGTTGTAGAGTTGTAAAGTTACTTTTTTACACAAATTTCAGTCTGTAATCTTTTAATAAATCCAAGTTTTCACCCTCTTAGTACTTCTCACACAAAACTAGAAAGTTCTCACAGCTGAAGTAGGCTCTCACATGTTTATGCATGTCAGATTTTTTCTCAGTTTCTTTAAAGCACACAATGATTACTTTATAGAGCTGTACTCAAAAGTGTCCCAATCAACAACTTATAATTAAAAAAAAAAGAGTATTATTAGGATTTGTTGATAAATAGTAAGAAAGAACAAGGTTGCAAGCAGCCAAGGAAAATTAACACAGGAAATGGAGTTGATGCTTACAAATATAGGAGTATATTTTTGTAATATACAAAAATATTACAAAAATTTCATGCCACAAATAATACACAAGTATCATGTCTAGAGACAATATCTGCTTTAGTTACAGTCGAAAGAGAATGAAATGCTCCAACAGTGTAAACCAACATCAGATAAAATTGTGCAATATTTACCCGTTTGAGCCTCCACGGAAGTTGCAAACATGAAAATGACAATGAACACAGCCTGAACAGCCATCCTAAATAATCTTATTGTCTGATTCTGAATGTTTTTTTTGGTTTAGCTCAAATCGGTAAAACTCCCTAAAAAGATATGTTTCACATGAAACTGTCTTTTCAGAAAGCCAGAACGATTCAAAATGGAGCTGATGGTTCTCTCCCTAACACTGTCTCTGGTGAAGATCCACTCTCACACATACACACTCATGCACACAGGAAGTGTTTCCTTTTTTTCAAGATGAATTCACAAACCGTAAAACAGTGTCTACCTGTCGTACTGTGTGCAGAGAAAAACTCATGTTTTGTTGTCGTCCATTTCCTGTAAAATAATTACACTAAGTTTATCATATATGTCAAAAACATATGAATATATGAAATCCCTTTATGTTAAAATCTTGTGTTGTTAAATCTTCTCTTCCTGTTCTTAAGTGTGCCATCTATTTACATAATTTTGTTTGCTCCTTTGTGCCATTTGTTTGAGTCAGCTGGTTATTTTCTTGTTGCTACACCTCAAGTCTGCTGCATTATGTTTGTTTGGAAATCATGTTCAGCCAGAAGATTTTTCAAAGTTAAAATATTTACATGTTTTTTTCATTTTATCAACCTCACTCTAGATAAACAGACTACTTAGGGGCATATCTCACCCACTAAGTGGCTAACTTCAAACCCTCTACCTAAAATGCAACAAACAGATGCATTTTACCAATGTTTTTCTGGTTTTCTTTCATTTTTCTATATAAAATAAATCTCAAATATACTTCTATTGCCTTTGCAAAAAATGAAACATTAGAAAATATCATTTATATAAAATTGGCAGTTAAGTATTTGGAAGAGTTTGTGCAAGTTTGTGGATCCTCATAAAATATATGAATAAAGCTTATCGGCATATCCTTTAGTTCACGTGTGCCACCTAGTGGTTTAACTCAACAAAAATACTTCCATCTTTCAATAAAAAACAAATAATCCTTTATTTCTAAGAGATAAAAGCAGAATAACGAACTTCATACAGGAAAAAGGAAAAGTAGATAAAGACTGAAGTTACAGTAAATATGCTAATTTATTACTTTTACATAGAATTCAAGCAGTGATATCGTCAAGCTATAAAAGGATATGTAAAAATCTACAGTCGTTACATGGCTATAAAGTAAGAAATATACTGAGTTGCAATTCAAAGTAAAAATACAAAGGAAAATAATATTTCAATCAAACAGTTTAAACATCATCCTAAATAAAAGAAAGTAATTTTCTTTGAAGGATTCCTCTGTGCCACACTTACTATCTAAGTGGTCTTCCAGCTTTTGTTTCACAGCATTGAAAAGAAGAAGATGTCTGCAAAATGACTCCTCTATCTATTCACTAATTTGTCTATTGCATCCCACTAAATCATTTTTGAATAAGTTCAAGTTTGCCTTCAGAACACACATTCCATCATTTATCAGAAACAGATCTCTTAATTTTACACTGATAATAATAGTTTTATTAGCTCTGAAATTAACAGATTCCAAAATGATCCTAAGAGTCTTACATCTTAAGTCTTCATCTTTGGATAATTATTTTATTTGAATAATTTTATGTTTGGTCCTATTTTTTGAGTAACAGGTTTGACCAGCTGTACATTAAGGAGCTGTATTTTATTTGTTTTTGTTGTTCACAGGGATTATAGCAAACATTTTTTTAAAATTGACCAATTTTTTTTTTTACATAAATAAATGTCTTATGCATATGGAATAACATTGCAGTACATGAAAATATAAAAATAATCCAAGGTTGAACTCTTCATTATTAACATTTTTTAAGGGGCTTCTCAATAACTAATTATGTGTGTCATTACCCTGACACTATAAAATACTATCTACTCTCAATGAATGTTTTTTAGTTTAATAAAAACAAAATAAAACATAAACATACTGAAAACTAACTACAGAAATACATATAATAAATTGCATATTCATGAACAAATTGTATATTTTTACTTTCAGTCCTGCTTTTAAAAATTCCACCACTCATTTGCTGCACAATTTTTGAACAGCTGTAATTTAACATTAGAACACACAAATAATTGCTCATCATTTTAAACTAATTTTACAATGTTCAGTTTTAATGAAGTTAAATCTAATACAAGGTCTGGTAATTTCATCAGTTTAGAAATGTTTGCTTTCTTCTGACCTTCCTGATGATGGAGATCTACCCCATTCTGTGCACCACAGTGGAGTAAGTTTCCGTTGATTGAGTGTTGGGGTTCAGTGACTGCCGAGACATAATCCAAAACCAAAAGTTTTAAAATGGATGTCTCACAGTGTGCAAATAAAACAATAAATTACAGTAAAATACAAACAAACAACAAACAGATGATTAAAATGAAGTAATTAACTATTCACAAATCACCCAATACAGAAATGTAAACGTGAATAGAACAAACAAACACATATACTCAGATCATACTGGATTTTTATAATGTGCTCAATAATAAATTACTGAAGGGTTAAAGGCATTTTTAATGATGGCTTCTCACAAAAAGACGGTCATTGTTATGCTGCAACTAAGTATTATTTGTTTCATATATAATAGTTTAATTCAGTTGGTGTTAATAGAAATAGTTTGTGTGCTGACTCAGCTCATTTATCATACATTTTCCATTTTATTAATAATTTGCTTTCTTCTAAATGGAAGGATTTTCCTAATAAGCACACTTTTTATAATCCTGTCTTTTAAAAAAATAAAAAACTATGCCTTTAAGAAAACAGTTCAGCTAAATAAATGGTTCTTTTGATTGTGTATGTAACTTTAAATTACATCTGCAATAAGTAAGAGAGTTAATGAAAATTCTTCCATCCATCACCCTCCACCGAACAACAAAGTGTATTTCTCACAACATAATATAACAATAAGAACCCTTTTGATGCTGTGGGCGCAATGAAAATATAAACAAAAATATATAATCTTTTTCTTATCCAAAAAAAGCTTTAGATTGGAGGAGAGGATTTGAATAGACCACAACATATTACTATAACGATGCTTCTTTTAGTTCAACAAGAAGAGAAAAATTCCAGACAAAACAGACTTTTTGTAATACGGTTCCTGACAATACCCACCTCATAAGCAGAAGATTGGTCCGCTTGAGGCCGGGTTCTACGTGCTTAAAGAAATAAAGATAATACATATTAATTAATTCCAAGGATTTTATGAGTACTTGGGCCCAAGGGCCAGAAATTGGGATACGATCTTAAGTTCATTCCTACCTCTTGGGGGCTGAAGCGGTACATTTGGATGTTTCCTCTTGGTGCAAACGTAGATTATCCTCATCACCACTGCAGTCCCGATCACATCCACGAGAATCACCAGCATGAACAGGAGTCCATCCACCTCAAAGCAGTTGTCACAGGCTGGAGAAGAAAAGTGATCCGTCAAACAACAGTTAGGTCTGTATGAGGGTAAAGGCCTTAAAATTAAATCTGGTTTTACTCACCCTTCCCTTTTACAAAGAATTGGTATTTTATCTTCTCTTCTTCATATTCACAATAATATTGGGCCTGGCCTTTAAAGTTGAATTCATAAGTTACACCAGGTTCTATAGCAGTTTTATCGTCCATTATATTCTTCCATGTTCCATTTTTTGGACAGGTCAGAGTAACTTTGTTTCTCCAGAATGAGACTCCTCCTTCAACCACAAACACAATTAATCAAAAACTCTGTAGTCATTTAAGTCCATAACGTTTACATCTTTCTGTTAAAACTGCGATCGATCAAAAACGCTAAAGGATTTGCATGTGGCAAAAAGTATATTTAGAGCTGAAATATATATTTGTTCAATCTCCAGACAAATAAATGAAAATATTTCAACTTCATAGTAAAAGTGTGATTGCAGGACTGGTGGGTGCTTACCTTTTTGAGATTCCACTGTGGCTAAAAACATGAAAAGGACAACGAACATGACCTGAATACCCATTCTGAGTGTTTCTTTATCCGTCTGGAGTTTGGATCAAATCTGTGAAGTCTGAATTAAACTCAGCAGTCTGGTTAATGACACACTGAGACACTCTCTCTCTCTGTGTGCTCTCTCGCTTGTGCGCACTTATGAATTCACAAAAGACACACACATTTAGCCCTACAGGAAGTGTGTAGTTTTTCAAGAGGATTTTATTGTTCATTGATGTCAAACTGAAGCGAAGCGTGTAGAAAGAAACATTTTGAATCCTGACTTATTCCAGATCAAAAAATCTGGAGAAGAAGGAGAAATAAAAAAAGTAACAGAAGTAGACAAATAATACAGTGGAACCTGTAGATGAGAATTATGTGATCAAATAGGCAATTTGAATATAAAAACAAGTTTCCCCAGAAAAAAATCAAGGCCCTATCCATCACAATTAGAAAGGAATGCTCACTATTATCTACAGCAACTGTGCTAGAAGTATTGTAATGAAAAAATAAATAAAAAAGTAAGACAGCAAGATTTCTTCCTGTTTAGCATGATGGAGACAACTGATGGATTAGATTATTAGAAGAGTTTATTTTATTTTATCTTTCATGATGACTTAAGAGAGAACACTATTTGGTGTTTTCTCTTCACGTAATTACCTTCAGGAATTATGTTCTGAGTCCTTAAACCAACACAGCGTCAAATTTTATGGTTCAAGGTAGAAATTTCAGCAGCACTGGCCTTATATTACTCCCCTGTGATCTATTGGGTCACTGTCTCCAATGCTAGTCTCGACACTTTAAATGTTCATTGTGCCCAAACGTAAATGTTGCCCAACTGAATACTATTCTGATTATTTATATAGCACTTCAAAATTATTGTCATATTAAACCTGATCAATTTCATTTATAAAGAAATTATATGATTATAAAGAAATATACAATAATTTCATACCAATTTGACTGATCAGATTAATGTCCCAGTCCAGTCTAGCATCATTTATAATGACAATTTGGTCAGCCGGAGTCTATTTGAAGAAGGCCACACTGAGGCGACTTTGCAGCGATCTACTAAAATGAGGCAGCATGTGGTGACAGTAGAAACAACACTATTTAGTATTTTCTTATTGAAGGATTTTGGAAAGAGAAGCTTGTATATGTGTGATATAAAAGAAAAGTTCTTCTGTTTTGTTGCATGCTGTTAGGTTCACAAAGAAAGATCAATGTATTTCTGTGCAATATACATACCTTAAATATAAGGAGTCATTGGTGATTTAAATATTATGAATATTTTGACAGTATTCATAACTGTCAAAATCGAGAGAATACCTAATGTTTAATGTCAATTATTTTATGAGTGCATGATGCATCGATAAGCTCCTGTATAGGAGAGCCGACAGCAGGTAACAAGTAAACTAGCACCAGTGTTCTTCCCTGAGGCTAAGAAATAGAAAAGCTAATGGTTCAGCAAATGTATCTGTCAGAGTTTAGTAGGTTCTGCTTTCTGTGTCTCATTTTTTTGTGATGTCACTTACAGTAAATTTCTCCCTGGTTAGTGAGCCTAGGCTTTGTCTTAGTTCGTTTATCGCTTTGGGTTTTGATAACAATCATTTTGGTTTTGTCTTTGATAGCTCTTGTCACATTTCCTGTTTCTGCTCTCTGGTCTGTTTCCATTCTCTTTGCTTCTGCCCTCACCCAGCCTGCGAATAATTACAAAAGCTTTCGTGCATCTTGACATTTACTTTCACAGCTAATTTTAGTTTTAGGCTTTCAGTTGCTCCTTTGTCTGCGCTGCCTTGTGTATTCTTCTTTACTTTCTTGCTGCTACGCCTCTATTGTATTGTGTTCAGCTTACTTAATTTCGCTGAAGCAATCCATCTGTTGTTTCCTCCTCCTTAAAAATTACTTTATATCACCCACTACTTTCCATTCCAAGAAAAGCTATTAATTTATTAATCAAAAATGCAATGTGTTATATTGCTGGGTATTAAACAGGTAAAACACCAATTTAATCATGCAATAGTACAAATGCACTAATGTACACTTTGACATAATGTTTTTATCATAACTAAAGAGAAATAAATAGAACTGACTATTTATGTTACAGTGAAATACATTTTGTTACGTAAATTTGACTCTTTGCTATTAACGGTGCCGTAAATGGACTAGTGTAACATTTGTGACATAGACCTATGTTATGGTTCACAGCCTGACCCAGTATATATGGGTTACACACCTGTAATCCAACCCTGTTGTCCACATTTGACCAGGAAGCAGCTGACAAAATAACCCACATCAGTTTTTGATCTTGCAGATTTTAGATATAAGCTGTATGATCATTTTAAGAGTTCATGTAGAATTTAGTAACTGCTTGAGGTTACTGTTCATTGAGAAGACAACTTTTTTCTAAGTTTTAACTCCCTGATTGATGTCTTTGGTTATTGCTTCATAATGTCCTTTCGTCAGCGTGCCATCTATTCTAGAAAGTGCACAAGTTCTTCTGGCAGCAAAACAAAATGAGGCTACCTCCATTCTTCACAGCTGACACGGTCTTCCCAGGTTTACAAGTGCTCCCCTTTTTGATTCAAATGTGACAATGGTTGTTATGGCTTTCTTGTGTTTCTTTTGAATTAATAGCTTTCAGCCCATGCTTGTTCAAGGCACATTTTACTGTGACGATGACCCTTGAAAGCAGCATCTTTACATACCTTAAATATAGGTATGTAAAGCCCCAGAACAAAGGGCTTTTGTTCTGGGGTCTATTGGTACATTTTGGACCAAAAAGCATTCATCTGTGAGACAAAGAACCAGGATTACCATATATTCTTCTTGAGTGGTATGATTGTTGGACAGTCCCTTTGCCATTTATTATTTTTCTTCTCCCCTCGACTGGCGGCTGCAGGTCGTTTATCTCATCTAGTCCCACTTGCTACCGTCTCGGCTACAGTCAGTTTCTCTCTGACTCTGTGTATCTACCTCCTGGACTCATTGCTTGTCACTGGTTCCAAGCCACTGTTGCTCAGTGTTTCCCAAACCTGGAACTCAAGACACGCTGTGATCCATGTTTTAGATGTTTCCCTGATTTAAGACACCTGATTCAGATGATTGCAGTTCCACAAAAGCCTGTTATTCAGTCATCAGTTGAAATTATGAGTGCTTGAAGCAGAGAGATGGCTAAAACAAGTAAGGCAGTGTGTCTTGAGGACCAGGATTGGAAACACTTGGTCACATATTCTGCATTTCCAGTTTTTGTAAGTATTTTTGGACTTACTTAAGAAAACCATGGCTCATGGACATTCCGTTCTCCTGTCTGCACTTTGGTCCTACTCACATTCCTGCACCCTCCATGACAGTTCCAGGTGTGGTCTTAAAACACATCTACAGGTGTAACTTCAATTATCTCAAATGTGTCATTTAATCTCTCAGAGGTCTCAAAAGTCATGACGTAATTGTCTGGACTTTCCCAATCTGCTCTTAAAGAGCTTAGTAAATAAATAGCTGACCTATCCTTTAATTAAAATGGCAATAATCATAGTTCATTTAATCCAAATAAGAGACATTTCTGATTTAACTTCAGACACAGAGGATTTAAAAAAATTTTTTTTTAGAGTATTTAAACTCCAACAGTAAAAGCATGGGCACATTTGAAAGTTAGTGGATATTGTGGTGCTTCTCTGCCCCCATGTGGCTAAACGATGCCAAGTGATGCTTTTCAAAATAAGTTGTGACAAAGACTAAATATTATTTAACTTCTTTTTTTGTTGAATAAAAAATAAATCCGAGTGCCTCGCACATTAAAGTGCCACATAAAACAAAAACTGGACGATTCAATAACACACCAACAAGTAAATGTTTTTTTTTTTGTCTATTTGTGATAAAAAAAAAAAAAAAAAAATCACATTTAGTTTTTGTTTTCTTGCACTTGTTCTTTGCTTCTCAATTAAACAGATTAAAGTTTTTTTTCTTTAAGAACTGTGCAGTGAAGGGATGTCAAATGTCATTATTAAAGTTAATATCTAAAAAAAAAAAAAAGTAGACTAAGGTTCCAGACAGCATTAATGCCTGACTTTACATTTATGGGGAAGATATGTCATAACTACAAACAAACTTTCAAGTAGATGATTAAGGCAACATCAATAATTAATATTATGAAAAAAGCATGAACAAATGTTTTAAAAATAATGGCATAAAAACATATTTTCTATAAAAACAAGTTTTGCTATTATAGCCATTGGTGTGTTACAGTAGGTTTGGTTTAGAATTAAATTATTTAACATGTATATGAATTTAATTTTAGTGTTTGGAACTTAAGTTCTATAATTGTTTCCATTACATGTTTGAGACTAATTAGATTTTCCAGCTACTGGTTAGTTTGCATAACAGGAGGTATGCGTACCCATAGCAGCAGAACTGGTCTGATGAGAAATAAATGTAAGCGTCGAAAAAAGGCCTTCAAATCTTGTTCCTCTTCCCTTTCTCCTTTCTTTTTTTTTTTACTCCGCCCGAAATTATGGTGGGAGGGAGGGTACTAGAAGTCAAGTCTTTGAGGGCAGAAGACGAGCCAGGAAGCGTCTTTGGACAGGAAAGCTGAAATTGAGGACTTTTTCTTTTTTTCCCCTCTTTTTTTTCCTCTCCTCAAGGGGGATCCGTAGATTTTTGCCGCTCGGTTTTGCTGTCTGTGAGTCAGTGAGTCTGTGGAAGAAGGTTGACTAGGCTGGGGTTTGTTGACTCTTCTCCCCCACTGCTTAGTAGACTTGCCGACCAAATGTGCGTAAAGGGGCTCTATGTTATCGCCGTCCTGTTTGGACTCGCAGCTTCAGGTGAGTGAGACTGAAAACACTGCTATGCTGTTGGTTTAAAATGACGCTTGATGTTATGTATCTAATTTGTTGATCTAATTTGACTTATCGAGTCAAAAGTTTCCACGCTGTGCTGTTTTTGGTGGGGAGGGGGTTCAAACAGAACTGGAAGACTATTTGGATATTCCATAAATAATCGAGGTTTAAAATGAAAAGACCGCCGTGATTGACTGTCCACTTGTTAAGACTCCGCGGGGACCCTTAACCTTCATCTCAATGCGCTGCTGTGCGTCATCGGGAAGTGGAGAACTTTGGCACCGTGGCACCGGGTGGGTCGCTGAAGAATTCCTGTAAAACATCCTTAGATAGAACTTCTTTCTGGGCTAACGACTTTACCGGCATCAGAAGTCCGCCGTATTGTCTTTGTGTTTTCGCACAACCTCCCTTTCCTGCACATTAATGCGCATCCATGCTTGTGTACGTATACGCGAAGACTCTGAAGTGGCCACTTGGACGCAGATAAGTCCACCTGCTTCCCGTTAGCAGGGGGTCCAGGATATGTCTTGGGATAAACGGTAATGGAGCACATCCTCCTATTAAAGAGCTCAGACGGCGCCTTAAATGTAACATGTTTTAATAAGTGCGCAAATGGACGCATCAGAGGCAATTCATTCAGCATACAGCAGGTTGTTTAACCTTGAAGTAATCTGCGCCTAGCCTTGTTAAGTGGATTATATTGATTGAACATTTCCATTCAGTGCCAAAGCACCATGCAGGGGTCCAGTGTAGCAGCAAGCTGCTTATGTTTACAGTGAACATGTGCCTGTGGATCCATCATAACAGTCTGACAGAGCCTGAGCAGCAGGATGACTAAATATTTGGATGTGGAAGGATGGCTGATCAAATAAGTACATGTCTATGTGGGAACTGATTGCAGCTCACCAGTGTCTCAGTTCTCATGATTGTTTGCTCTAGAGTTTTCCTTCAAGCTTTGTTGCACTGGCATCCCACTAATGAAAGAAGACAGCACATGTCTCACTTTCATGACAGATATAACAAATGCACAAAATGTATTTTCATGTGTTTTTATTTAACAGCTGTTGCTATTGCATAATCTGAAATACTTTTTTTTTCTTCCTTCCTCCCTGCTGCTGTTTTAACAAGTGAAGGGTTTTCCTAAAGACATTTGGTTTTCATTATTGAACTTACAGAAAGACTCATGTTATTGCGAAACAGAATGATGTTGCCTTAAGCTTTGGACGTCACATGTACTGGAGATGTGACTATGACCTCATTCTGATATTCAGGGCCATGAAAAACATGATTCTTATGAAGTTTACCTAAATCTCTTCTGAGAGACCAGAACAAAATAGTGCATAGTCTTGAAGTAATTTGAGTGATGATCTAAAATAAAAGATAAAGGCTTTCCAAAACATTTTACAACTGAATATCCAAAAAATGTGATGCTTATTTTAATTTAGCACCCATTTATGCCGAAAGCACTAAATGTCCAATGTAAAATAATGCCATCAGAAGTCAAGTGGTTAGAAATAGTCAACTTGAGCATAATTTAATTGTAGGAAGAATACATATGTTTAATCTCTCATAGGTTGTAGGAATTCTCCCTGGTTAAAAACAAGGAACACAGCAGGTGGGTTAGAAATGCAGTTCTTGAGAAATTTAAACCAAACTTTGAACAACGCACTGTTCAGTCCATCGTCTGAAAATGGGAAGAATATGGGACAACTGCAAACCTACAAATGCATGGCTAAACTGAGGTCTGGAGGAGCTACAGAGTTCTCCTGTCTCAAGCTGCCCAGTTTGTCACAAGCTGAAGCATGGAGCACAGCAAACAAATGGAAGAAAGTTAAATGAGAGCAAAACAAACATTATGGTCCACCAGCAAAAACTGTGTGGCAAACGTGTGCATCATCCTAAGCACATCATCTTCATTCATGAAGTATTGTGGTGAGAAGATCATCTTGGTTCTACAATGCAATGCCTTCCAGTTTCAATTTTTAGGATTTTATTTGTATTGCAGTGAGGACGTCCCATGTTAGAATCCCAGCTTCGCTTCTTTCTGCATGGAGCTTTTATGCTCTCCATATGTACGCAAGTGTTCTGTCTATATTTGTCAGCTTTCTCAAACAATCCAAACACATGACCAGTGGAAGTTATATACCACTTCCTGCTAGTCTAACACAGAAAATCCAGATAAAACTAATGGAGGAATGAATGTGGATGTAATGTGACAAAATGTGAAGCGTTAAAGGGCTATGACTGCTAATGTCGGTTTTGAAAGATATTGCATTTGAAATTCTGATTACTATCTGTATTCATTTAAAAGCTGTGTTATTTGCTCTTTCCTCCCTCCCAACCCGCACCATCACTGGTAAACATCAGTTTTAGGTCTCCTTGGAGCCCTCTCCCTGTTTTGGGTGTGTAGCCCACACTGCTGCCCACAAGTTTCCATCTACCACAGTTAGAAATATGAACCATGAGAGGAAATGTGGTTTTAGTTTTTCCGCCAATCATTGTACTGCACTTTTAGACGGGCCTACATTTCTGAAAATTGTCATCAGTGGTTACAGTTGAATTACATATAATGGATGTTGGTGTCAGCCATGCAGTCAGCTCTGTTGGAAGTCATCAGCTTCAACCCACACTCGCTCTGCAACATTTTACAAAAAAATAATTCATTCTGCTTTTAGAGATCCCTCAGATAAGAATGTTTAACCAAATTCTGCTGGCGCATGTTCATATTTGACTACATTCTGCATTAATCCTATTCTTACACTACTGAGTATGTTTTCATTTGAAACAGCCTCATACTTTACATACTTTCCTCACGAAAGGACCTGCCACGCTTCTAGCATATGTTGCCAATTTTCTTTCGGTGAACAAAGTTTCTTTCATATTCAGTTCTGGAGGAGTATAACATATAGTCCAGCGATACCTGGACTTCAGGCAGGTTGAAAAACTGCTGATTTTACTACTAGATATAATAGCCTGCATTGCGTGAATTTGTTTAAAAACTTGTCAGTTATTCTAATAAATGATAAATGTTTAAATAACATGAAATTCCAAAACTCACTGCATCCCAATAGGAGGTATTGGGTATATCTGGGAATATAATATAATTTTGGAACTCACTGAAGTGCTAGGGTTTTGCTTTTTGAAATAAAATATGTAATGAAGCAGACATGAAAATAACAATCCACGGGTTTCTGAAGGCTCACAATGCTGAGTGGTGAAGGCTTACATTTTCTGCTCATGCATGCAACCCTGGATCTGAATAGCAGAGGCTGAAACAGAAATTACCCTTATGAATTTTATTCCTGTAAGATGTATAAACAAGGTCACATCAAAACAAACAAGCTCTGTAAAACTTGGGTGAGTCAGCTGAACAACTAATCAAATGTTGCATCCATCAATCTATTTTCTGTTCATCCTTCTCTGTAATGGGGTCGGGAGTTGCTGGTGCCTATCTCCAGCTATGTTCCGGGCAAAAGGCGGGGTTCACCCTGGACAGGACCCCGGTTTGTCGCAGGACAACATAGAGACAGACAGAACAAACAACCATGCAAACACACACATAGGGAGAATTTTGAACAGTCATGTTTTTAGACTGTGGGAGGAAACCGGAGTACCCGGAGAGAACCCATGCATGCACAGGGAGAACATAGCAAACTCTGTGCAGAAAGACCCCAGGTTGGGAATCAAACCCAGTGTGTGGAGTGTGTAGGACCTTCTTGCTACAAGGCAACAGTGCTACCAACTGCACCACTGTGCAGCCTTCCAATGTTGCAATCAACAATAAAATTTTCAATAAACTAAGTGAGAAACGTATGATCAAAATAATCATTAGGAAAACTTACGGCTGATCAGGGAGTGTGCATCTGTCTTTTTATTTTTTTATTTATGTAGAGTCATTTTCAGTAAATTAGTTGCATAATCATAGTTAGATTAAAAGGACCTTTTTGAAACAACCTTTAAGCAGGTAGTTTTAATTTTAAATGCAAAAAGACATTTTTGCAATGAGAATTTCTTTTAGTTCTGATCTGAGCTAAAATGTTGTGTTCATTAGATGTTACAGAAACTCATCTTAATAGAAAGGCTTGGAAACATTGATGTGTGTATTTAAATAAATCTTTTAAAAGCATTCTAATTTATTGAATATGATATTATTTTTCATAAATGGTACTATAAAAATTGGACATAGCCTTTAGGCAATTAGCTGCATGAATTAAACCGGAGAGGATTAATTTTTTGGTTCAAAGTTTTAATGAATTTTATTTTAGAATTTTTTTGTCAGAGGAAAAATAAACATATTTCATCACAATTCGGAGTTTAAAGGATGAAAAAGCTGATGGGTGTTTCTGTGGAGTGTGTAGTGTTTTTTTTGTTCTTTTTTAAATTTATCTAGGATACAGGCACCAGTCTAGTGGGATTTTACACAGACCAGCGCATGTAGACGTTAGATGGCTGTTGTTGTTTTGATTGTATCTGTAGGGGTTGGCAGCAAACTCCCAGGTGTTTTATGGCGGTTGAGCTTCTCTGATTAACGTATTTGATGTCTTTGCGATGAGACTGAGATCTGGTAATTCACACATCGTTTGCTCTCCTTTCACTCATTGGGCTTGTTATTGAGCTTGTAAATGGTGAGCTCAGAAGGAGGATGGAGACAGTGGCAGTTGTCCAAACTCCCAGTTCCAAACTGGTCCTACTTAACATTTTCCACAGTTCTTCAATCTTTCACTACATGTGTTTTAGAAATGGTACACATTTCTAAAACACATGCAGGTTAGCAGGTTTTCTGGGGCAGGGTTTTCCCCCAGAAAACCTGCTAAGCTCCATGGTAGGGCTGTCATCTAATGGCCTACTATTTTTTTGAATACATTTTTTTTGTTTTTTAAAGTTGACTTGACATTTGAAAATATCGCAAGGTAATTATGCATTAAAAATGTTATTTACACCAACATAGTCTTTAACAAGGCAAAAATAAAAAGGGCTCATTCCAGCCTTTTTGGTGAGATTGGGGCTTGACAATAAATTGATTTTTATTCATCAGAGTTTCTGTTTTTGAAGATTTAATTTTTGGAAAATCTGCGTATTAAAACTGGAAATCAAATTTGTTTCTTGCTTGACTGTGGCAATGTGCAGGCTTGTATGAGGTCAGACTTCCTTTAAAAACTTGCAACACAGAGAAAACTCATACTAAACAGTATCGGTACCACATTTTCTGACGTACTGCTATTATTGGAAACCAAGTCTCTCACATTTTTCTTGTTTTCATCCCATGACTGGCATTGACTCACTTACACCCCAACTAACAATTTGTAGAAAGAAGGGAGATCATCTTCACTCAGTCTTAGTTTCTTAAATTAGACTACTGTCTTGTCTCCTTTGTCTCGTCCAAACACAGATATCCACCTAAGTCGTTTTTAAACATAGTCATGCGTTTTTGTTGACTGTAGCTCTGTCATTTTTATGTCTGTTCTTTCATGCCACAAGATTTTTCCTCTCCAGGCAGTAACATGGATAGCTCACAGGCTGACATGTGCCAGCCTGTCTTAACATACAGGGTTAGGGTACACAAGATCACATACTTTGCCAGTGACGATACAGCTGCTGTTGACTGCAGCATACTAAATGATCACACAGACCGTGAGGCTTCAGTTGAACCTTGTTGAGTTTACTGTAGAGGAGAAGCATCTTGGAACTGTTTACTGGGATATATGTATTATCTGTCTCTCTTGGCGCCTCTAATCTCTTCCATGTAGTGGGAACAGAAGAAAACATGGCTGTTTGTTCTTGACATGGGGTGCTGACACACCTTGGAGTGAGCCAAGCCCTTTGAGCTGAGTTGACAGAACGGCTTAAGTGTGCGTTGAGTCGACAATGACGTATTAATACGCAAGGACAAGCAGCTGTCTGTGAGGTGTTAAAACATACCAAGGTCCTTGGCACCAAGTGCAAACAGGGAATTTGATTTTATTTCACACTGTAAAGTGTTTGGGTTTACCACCGTGTGTACGATTTGAACACACACTTTTATCTCCATCTCTGGAAAATGCAAATTCTGCATTGCTACTAGTAACATTTTCTGTTTGCATTGCTGCAGTTTTACATGTAGTTTTTTGACCCGGTCCTCAAAGACCTAGGCACAAACAAGCAGAACTGCATGTCAAAGCAGAATCCCATGTAAATTTCCATATTAGTCATCATTTTCCTCTGAATCCCTTTATGTTTGCTTTGTGACATACGGAAAGCCAAGATGCATGTCCTTGTTACTTGTAAGAAATTAGAAACATTAAGGGCAGATTAATAATAAAATCAGTGTCAAAACCAGAAAAGAAAACTATGATCCATCATTTATTTTAAAATAGAAATTCTAAACCAGATATAAACATAACTCCAATTAAAATGCACACATTTCTTCTCACTGCCTGAATTTAAATCAGACCAGACATCTCTTCTTTTAGGTTAGTTTTAATTGCCAAAATTATTTCTATTGGCTAATTCAGAAGTATGCATACATTTGGCACTCCCTCACATACAGGAGTATCCATATATCTAAAAAGCAAGCATTTTCTAATTTTTCCACATTACAGTCTCAATTTTCTTTTTATTTATTTTCTGTGGTTTTATCTTATAGACCAGCACAAAGTATGAATTGTGTAGTGGATTGAAAGCAATGTTTTGTTTTAGAGTTTTTCATGGTAAAAATATGAAAAGTGTTGTTTTTATATTAAACTCCCCAGAATAAATACTGTGAAATGTCTTTGCTCTAACAATGTGCTACATGTCTTTTGGATAATGTTTTTAGTGAGAGAATGAAATCGTCTAATCTTTTTGTAAAACGTCTCAAGAACAGTTTGGATGAAAGGCATCTTTGAACATCAAACTTAGTCTTACCACAGATTCCTATGTGGCTTTAAGAAGTTTTTTTTTATTTGTTCCATCCATTGTCACCCTGTATTTAAATAAAACACTTTTCAATCCACTGTGACCAGCTTCACTCTCCCTGTTGAAGAAAATTCCCCAAACCCAATGCTGATTAAACACAACAGAGGTCTGGATATAATCAGACAAAGAAATAAATAAAAGGCTCAACACAGTCATTGGAGGTGCAGGAAAATCTGGAGCTAAAAACATAGTTTCTGAAAAAAGTCTGCATTTGGTTTCCCCACCTCCACACTGTCACTTTGTGGATTTTTCCACTACTAAGAGCACAAAGCTAAGCACTCACATCATTTGCACATGCAAATAAAATTAGTATGTTAAAGATAACAGGAAAAAACACACCAAAATAAACAGCTCACAAAAGGGCTAATGCGATCAGCCTGCTGGTTTGTCACTCATTGGAATTTAAAGTGTGCTTTGTCATGCTTTGTAAAAAGACAATGTATTTCTTATGAAAAAGTTTCATAAGCTGCTGAACAAGTTATAACCAGTCACATCAACAAGGTACTTCAAGTAGAACTTAAGTTATTTAAAATGACTTAGTTATTCTCATGCGACAGACTGGCGACCTGTCCAGGGTGAACCCCGCCTCTCGCCCGGAACGCAGCTGGAGATAAGCACCAGCAACTCCCGACCCCGTTAGGGAGAAGGGTGACGGAAAATGGATGGATGGATGGATAGTTATTCTCACAAGCTAAAATTTCACATACTCTCCAATAATATGTTCCTGCAGTGTTTGAAAGCACAGAAAGCCATGACAAAGCTGCAGGGTTGTTTGACACCAGAGGCTTTTATTCATTAGAAGCGAGACAGGAAGTTGGGCAGAAAGAGAAGGGAAAGAAATGCAGTAAAATGGTCCAGGGCTGGGACTCAAACTTGGGACTACAGTGTTGAGGATTGCAGTTTCAGCAAAAGTTGCAGTCGCTCTACCAACGAGCCACATGGCACCCAAGCTGCAATATTCAATGCTTGTATAACCTTAATTTGCAAATCTTGTCTTCCTTCTTGGAATTGACGAAAAGTTGAGTTGGGTTTATGTTATTCCTAGATTCAGTTTCTGACATTCCTGGAAACTGGAATATGGCAGAAGTAGCAGCCACTTGTTCTTTGTCTACTAATGTACATATTATTTTGTACCGGAGGTTCTTGATTATTTCCCCACTGTACTTCTCTTAGATGTGTCTGAAGCAAAGATCAGTGTGTGAAGATTCAGTTCGTCTGTCAGTAGTTATTAGTGCCACGTCACAGATAACAACTCATTTGTATCATAATTGAAGAAGGTAATTTGCCTTCTTTAGGTGAGGAATGTGGAACCAATGGAACCAGAGTCAGTTTAAGAACTATGCAGATATACAAATATAATTTTTTCTTTTTTTTTTTTTTTAAGCCTTATTCAACCTAAAAACACAGAGACAGACTGTGCTTTTCCTCTTTAAAATGCCAGCCCTTCCACACCACATAATAAAACTGTTTGCAAGGAGCAGTTCTCTTTGTGACTAGCTTGGAAAATTGGTACATGCCCCTTTAAGGCAGCTTGCAACGATCAGAGGTCTGTGCCTCCTACACAATGTGGCTTGTCCTCTCTGTGTATACTGTCATTTGCCTACTCCATCAACAGCTCTGGTGCAGAGAGGGAAACCACAGTGGGACTGGATCCATTCTGAGTCACACCACTGTTGCACAAGGGACATCTGTCTATGTAGTGCAGTAGTAAATATGTTAAATTATAAGGTAGCCTTTTTGTAGTTGGACTGTTTTTTTTTTTTTTTACCAGACGCTTGTAGGCTGTGCTGGATTGAAGCTTAGACCCCCTCCTTCTATACCTCTCAAGAGTATCTAATCCCAGGGAGAAGTTGTTGAGTCAGCTGCTTGGTAGGAGTGGAAGGAGTTTGATGGATTAAATACTTATCCTCATTCACTCACTTCACGTTTCCTCTGGACACTGTCGCCTGATGAATTACAATTGGGCTGCAGGAAGTAGGAGGAGAGTGGAAGAAAGAAAGGAGGAGAGAGTTCAAAAGAGATTGATTTTTGGTCAACTGACCTTTAGACTGCAGTCAGGCACATTAGTCTGACATGTTTCTCCACCTTTGTCTTGAAAGAAAGTGGGGATGGAAAGTTTAATAGCAAAATGATGAACATTTTCAGTTTGAGAAAAAAAGATTTAAATCCATTGCCTTTATAAAAAGCATTTTTAAAAGCTTTCTTTTGCTTTTGGTTGTTTTTGAGCTTTCAACAAGATTACTAGAGACAGGTTCTTAGTTTTAATCTTGAAGAAAGAAAATTATGGATGTTTAAAAACACATGCATGTAGCTTAATTTGTGTATTTCTTATTGTGAAAAAAAATATTTTGGTATAGCAGAATCTTGATTGTGGTATGTTTTCTAAGCAGATCATTCTCCACATGTCTTCGCTCCACTAGTAAAGATGTGTGAAAAGAAATGCATTTGTTTTCAACTGGAGCAGCAAAATATCACCCTGAGAAATGTTCAAAACCCAATTTTTGATTTGAGTGTTTTTATTTTTTCAGTGGGAGAAAAAAAAAAAGTTATATATAGTTTTTACATTAAACCACACATCTCACAAATATTGGCACCTGTGTAATACTTTGAATAACCCTTTATGCACTTAATATTTCATTAGAATAAATAGAGAAGGATCTTTGACTATTTGCTCCAGTTTGTTTTCATCTCCGTTCTTTTCAGCTCTGCACATATTTTGTCAAATATCTTTGGCTCATCATACTGCTGAAAGAGCTAGTGATGACCAGTTTTCATTTGAATCTTCTGGCATTTGAGTTCGTCACATCAGACACATTAATAAGGTTCCCTGGCCAATTGAAGTAAAAACAAGCCCACTTCATCAGATACTTGTACAGTGCTCATGAGGTACTTTTCCACACGAGTACACTTTGATTTAAACCAGATACTTGAAGCTAAAAGTCCAATCTTTTAGCTTCAAATTTAACAGTTATAGTTTCTGTTAAATTTGATAAAGTCTCCAAATTTATTGTGATGGGTCCAAAAAAAGCTTTTCCTCTTTCATGACTTGATGCAGACTGACTTTTGTTTGTCCCTGTTCCAGTTTTAAGCATTTTTTAATTACAATTGAGTTTAACCTTGTAGCTGTTTTAAAAAATAATCTCCTCGCATATAAAGAATAAAAAGCATCCTCCGTAGCTACACAGCCCATTCTGCTCTTTTCCAAGACATCGGCCTCTGACACGTGATATTTTCCCTGCCTCAGGGGAACAGGAAGTCTCAGAATCAGTTATTGGCCAAGATTGAGTGCATAAACAAGAATTTTTTTCAAACGCTCACAGCATACAGACATTAAATGTATATGTAAAATTAGCAAAAACATAAAAAAATTACTTATTGAACTGTCATACATGTACGATCAACATGAAAAAGTAGAGATTTTAAAAGATTTTTTAGAAATATATTTTTACGAAATTATTGTTACAAATTTGTAATATTGTCCAAAAAACTGATTTCTTACTGATTTTCTTTTATAATGAAATTAAGTTAAAGTTGGCTATTGCAGATTTGCAAATGCCAGCTAATAGTGTTTCAAGTAGCATTTCGACTAGATATTTTCACTTCCCAATCTGCATTTTCTTTCCTCTATGTAAAGAGAATGCATGGTTGAAGTAGCTTGATTGATTCCTGGTCAACTGACTACTGGCAGTTGATGTAGGCCAGGTTGATGCTGGCCTACATCAACCTCCTGCAGGCACTGGAACACTTTACATAACTATGTGCTCTATGCTAAAGCAGATACTTGTGCAAATGGATGAATTTTCCATCAATAATTGAAATTATGTTTCAGAGAAAAAATTGTGAATTGGTAAATCCACAAATAGGCCGGAGTCCATTACATGGTTTTCATATTTCTAGCTAGCAAACATTGCATTACAATGTACAGTAGTGCAGCAATGCTGTATTACTGTACTTCTTCCCAGCTTTTCCCATCTCGATATCACAAAGTTTATTTCAGCACTGTGTCCATCTCAGGGGTTCCCTTCCATTACACCACTCAACACTGACCCACTCCCTCAGCTCTGGGTTCTGAAAACGTGTTACCTGAACCGGCTTTTCCCAGCCCCCCTGTGAAAGGCAAGCCTTGTACAAAGACAGAAAGAACCAAAACTGGCCTTGTTAAACTTCTCAAAAGAGCAGAACAGACTCTTTGTAAGGGACTCGGCTCTGTGCGTGTTTTGTTCCGTCTTAAAATGCGTCCTTCAAACGCGGGGAAGCAAAAAGGCTGGTTTCCTCCCATGGTCCTGTTGTTTCTGAGCCATGATTATGAGAGGAAATGCACAAAAATAGGCCATTTGGGGGGTAATGTAATGGGACTTGGTCCTTGGTTTCACTTGCTGTCATTATGTGCTTTCCCCTTTCTTAAAGTGTTTAAGGAAGATGATTTTCAGCTCTGGCTGAACACTGCTTGTGTAAGCTGTTCGACCTAAACTGGAGTGTGGAGTACTTCTTTGTACATGGCTGTCAGTCACATACAAGAGCAATTTGCCTGGCTTATGTCTCATGCCTTTAAAAAATACACTGCCTTTTTTCACATTGCAAACATGAATGTTGATGTATTACAATTGGATTTAATTTTATAGTAGAAAGTCAATAATAATTAAATCTGAATTTAAAAGAAAATGTTGCTAGATTTTCAAGTTCTTATCTAGACTTTTAGACCTGGACCTTTCTTTATTTTACACAGAGATAAGGTACAGCATTTCATTGACCTTTTCAAAGGAAAGATGCATGGTACCAGTTTGTAGCAAAAATACTATTTTCCACTTGCATTTGCAGTCCCTGGACAGGTTGATGATAATCAACTTCAAAATAAAAAAATGGTACAAGTGACCTTGAGAATTCACCTAATTAGTGAAACAGTAAGAAACTGTTTTAATCTCAGCATAAATTCAACTGCTCTGTGGGAGGGTAAGTGGTTGTTTAAAATAATGAACAAACATCATGTAGATCAGTCATCACAACACTGATGGGAGATCAAAGAATATTCATTTAGAATCTCAAAATGTAATTGAAAAATGTGCTGCTAAGAAAACCATCGTTTTTATCATTTTTACCATGTAAATTTAATGTTCAGGAGGATGCTAAGTATATGAAATAAAAGATGGATATTTAAAGCATCGCTAAAATAGTTTATTACTATGGCTGCAAGAGGGAGAAGACATGAGGTTCCTGCAGACAGAACGTTTAGGTAAAATTAAATGTCTGGGTTTTGCTGATCCTCCTTAAAGCCCTGATAAATGTCACTACCAAGGCTGCTTCTGTAAGCTTAGAAGAGAGTGTTCCTTTGTGTCAGAGGATCTGTCAGGCACAAATGTTTATCCATTGTCAGTTATGTCTTAAAGGTATGAAAACCAAATGGGAGTTTGGTTTGGTTTGCATTGCTACTGTAAATGTCAAGCCTGTTTTCAGACTATTCTGGATGTTGCCAGGGTTGCCCTTTGTCACTGATTCTAGTTGTAACTTTCATGGACAGAATTTCTAAATACAGGCAGAAAGATCCCACTTCAAACTTTACCATTTAAGACTTCAAACTTACATGCTCCTTTTGCAGTTGTAGTGTTGCTGGCCTGCATAAACCTCCTGGAGGCACTGGGCCAGTTTACAACAGAATATGAAACAACTGGGATGAAGGTGAGTGCCTTCAAATCTGAGGTTATTATGGGTTGTCGCCTCTAGGGTGAGTTGGCTGCTTCTACAAGAAAAGAAATTCAAATATCTAGGGAGGGGGAAGCGTTGGAGGAAGACTGACAGGCTGCTGTAATGCAGATACTGCTCTGGTGTAAGGTGGGGCAGAAAATGATGAACTAGAAGGGAAAGTTTTATTCCACCCTTTCCTCACTCATAAAACGATCTTTGTCTGCAGCTGGATTCAACCCTAGAGACAGAAAAGGGAACTCTGCTCATTGAGTCAGAGCCACTCTTTTTGTGCAGTATTTACATCAGGCTTAAAAAAGTCCAACCCGACCCGCCCTGACTTTAATTAGAGATCAGAGCCCAAAGTAAACCTGATATATTTAATTAAGATTTTATTGTTTTTATTTTTAGATCATAATTTGAGTAAGCAATGTAACTTCTCCCTTTTGCAGGTTTTGTTTATCATCTTCCAGCTCCATTTTGTTGCTTGTTACCACAGGGTGAGTCAAGTGCAAGCCATATGGGATGTGAGATTTATAGGATTGAAGCAGGGCTGTGCAGTGTGCTGCACTTGTTGCAGTCTAATGAACTTTTACACCTTACTGTATTTCTTTCCTCAACAGGCTAAGCTACCAACTCCTTTATTTAGACTATGAGTAGACTATGAGTATTTAGACTATGCTTCATATACAGCATTCTTGTTTGGTTTTCTATGTGCTGGTTTTCTATCTGCTTAAGAGATAATTTCCATTATGACTCAATAGTCTTAGGAATGATTCAGAATTCCTCTGGGTAGCTGAACAAAGGAATGTCTGAAAATTTATTTTTGAACCATAATGAACCTGAAACAAAAACGTGAGGTGCTCTAAACACTTTCTATTAGCAATGTACCAACCTGATGTTGTGAAACATAAATCTGTCAATTTGGCTACACACATAAGAACTTGTCAACCCCAGTTTCCTCTAAATTAAGCCTTTTCATGAGTCAAATACTATTTAATATTCATTCTTCTTCTTCAGAAAGCTTTTCTTTACAGTAATGGGATCACGGCCAAGCAAATCTAATCACACTTGAGTGAGCCTTTCTAATTATTTCACAGTGTATCAAAGTATTTACCCCCTTGGCCCCAGACAGAACAGTGAAGTGGAGCTGTTAGCACCAAGTAGTGTTGACAGGTAGAATAAAGTAAGTTAATGGTTCAGCATGTTCATTGTAATGTAATATATTGGCTGTATTGATAGAAAATATGGAGTAATGCCAAGTCCAGCAGTATGTTCTGTGGAGGCAGTGTGGGTGTATCAGCAATGAGCATCCTGAGTAACACACTCAGGAAATATTTACTTTGACCTTTTCCAAGTATTCCTGCTGCTGTTTCTGACTCTAAACATCTGCAGTGGCAAGACAAAAATGCACAAATATACAAACATATACTTTCTGAGCAAGTTAGTGTTTGTATTTGAGATGCTAATGTTAGCTACTGTCATAAAATTCAGTCACTGTGAGTATCAACTTGCTTTACACAGGGCTCCAATATGCAGTCCCACACCATTTTTAAAAAATATGGAATTTGATGTATTTTTCTGGTCTGTATAATGTGGATAAAGAGATATTTGTACTTGCAGGGTATTTAGGAAGAAAATATTAACAATGCAATTGAAAAAAATGTTTCATTTTTTACCCTTCCCTATTTCCTTCCCTTCTTCCTTCTTGTCTTTACCTGCTTCAAATCTTCTTTGTGTTTTTCCACCTTTCCGTCTTTAGTCATTGCAAATTCTTTTCCTTCTGGTTTTTGTTCCTCGTCTCCTTTCTTCTTTTGACCCTCCTTTCTTACATCTTTTTATATGCCCTACCTTGTCTCCTTCCTTGCTCTTTCTTTCTACCTTTATTCCTTCCTTCAATGTATTCATTCTTCTGTCTGTCCATTTTTAACTTTACCTTTTACCACCTTTTACTTTACCATTTACCTTGTTTTCTTGGTCTGGAAAAAAAAAAATGTTGCACAACATTATTTATTTTAATTGGTGGTTAGTTTTGTAAGCCTCTTTCTTTATAAATGGGTAATTTTTTTTTTTTACTTAACCTAAGATCTTCTCACCTCTGAGGTCAATATGAGATTAAAAAGTTGCAGAAACAACCGCTGGATGCTGGGTGTGTTCAGCTCTGGCCAGACAGGATGTTCAGTCATAAACAAGTCAGTGACCTAGATTAGAAAGGTGGGGGTGGAGGGTGCAAGAAATGCAAAAATAACATTGGCAATAAGCAATAAGAAATAAGCAAGTATAATTATGCAAGCTCACTCTAAAAGTGCAAACAGACAAACCTTTCATTTTCCTTTTTATTAAAAAAACACTATTGTAATCATGTTTTTGACCATTCATCTCTTCTCTTTTTGAGTAAATTAATCAAATTCTAGGATCCTTATGGTCTTACTCAAGTAATGACATGCCAATTAGTTCCTGCTAATGACTGATTAATTAATGTTCTTGTACTTTTAGCCACTGGGAAAAATTAATAACCAAGGCACTGTCCATAGCTTAGAAAGCAATATATTTTTGCTAATTAAATGTTTTCCTTAGAAAACCCCTAATTAACCTTTAACTCTCAATCAGTTCAGTTTATGTCAAAGGACAGTGTTGTTGAAAGCATTGTGCTGTATTCTTGTTCAGAGATTAGAGGCAGAAATTTCAATTTGTATGTTGTTAGTGGACTTAAGGTAGGACTGGGAAATTAAGTGCTATGGCATGGAAGTGCACTTTCTAATGGTAGACATGAGGGACAATGTAAACATAAGCATTGAAGTCTTTTTAAATTTTACTCCATCGCTTTTCTAATCTTGCCTCTGGTCTTCAAACACCAAACAAGAATGTAAAAAGTAATGCATTTAACTTTGGGTTATGAACTCTGAGAAGCAAACGTTGCAGAGATTAATCCAATTTTCTGATGAGTAAACAAGTCTTGGCGGCATGCTTCAATAGAGCTATCTTAGAGTCTTAATGAGACTCTTCACAGCATTAGCACTATCTAGTTTTCAGACTCTTCTAAAAGCTATGCCTCCAAGAGAAGTAATTTATCAATCAGTTGGGATACTTGGGAATTTTACACCCAGACTTGCAAACTATAAGTAGGATAAAATTACTAATATCAATGCCAATTACTTTATTGAAGTGTTCCACTTCAATAAAGTATGTACCCAGTGCTTCTGTGATTATGCATTGTAAAAGGAATTTCTTGTGTATCACCTAAAATATGCATCTGAAGCAGCTATTGCTCAAAGTCAATAAATCACTTTCTTTGTATTTCTTGGAATGACTTGGACACATTTTCCAACTCTAAAACACCTCAATAGTTTGTTCATACAAAACCACTGGACACAGTCTGCATTTAATCATAGAGGAATTTGCCCTGTATGATTTTAGGCCAAAAAGTGACATCACTCAGACCTCTGAACAGTGTATGTGTTCAAGTTAATAGCAGTCACAGCTGGATGACGTACCATGGAGATGTTGGCAGACTTTTTCATCTGGCTCGGGTAGAAATGTGTTTACTATATTGAAATGGGAGGATGTGTAGTGGCTCTAACAGGTTCACATGTTAACTTGTATTCTCTGACACTTTGAGAGCCTGAGAAATTATTTCAGTCCTTAGTGTGCTGTTGTTGTTGTAAATGACTCAATAAAGTTAGCTGGGTAAACTACCAAACTCTGCTTATGTCATCTGCTTTTAAGTGGTTCCAAATTGGAAAGATGTTATTTACACTAGCTGGTGGTTTTTGTTCAACATCACCCAACATCGTGAAGTTGTTGTTGTTCCATGTTTTTTTTTTTTTTCCAGCTCATCAGTGCTACTCTCTTTACCATGTTAATGGAAAATGCCAAGTATTTTATCGTTGTCTAACAACATTGGTCACTTATTGTGTGAACAGATACCTCAGTGTCATGGTATTAGTCCTAGAAGTTGAAATTATTTGGGTAAATTTTATTTTGCTCAAAAAATATTAGGTAGGTTTCAACTTTCACTTTAAATTGTCTTTGAAATTGCAGCCCAGGTTTTGTTTGCGGAAAATCTGCATGACATTTAAATTATGAGTCCCTTATTCAGATGTTTTACTTATTATTCTAACAAACTACAACCCTTGATAATGTAAATATTAAAAGAATGTGTTTAAATATCTCTATTTCCTTGAAGTGTTGAACCTACTGCAAATCATCACTATGAAACAAAATGCCCTAATGGGCTGACATATTTTGTTTGAGATGGACAGTTAAATGGTGTCTTGACCATCCGGCATCCCGCTGCCATTTATTTCTGCTGCTCAACCTTAACAAAAACGGTTGTAAATCTCATGAAAAATAAGTAATTCAATCCGTACTGAGTGTTTTGAACTTATCAACATGGATTTAGGATGCCTCCCTTCTTAGCATGGAAGCTAAGGAGGGAGTTATTACTGGCTGGAGTGATAGAGCTGGAACTGATGATATCTGCTTAATGAACATGTTGGCTGTTAAATCCACTGACTTCAGTGCATCCTAACTGACTGCAAGGTAGCTGAAAGGCCTGAAGAACTTGGGGTAGAAGATGCCTGCTTATCCAGAACACCACATGTTTTAACTAAATGATGGAAAGGATTCTTGCAGTTTTTCTATCGCTCATTTGTTTGACCTACTCCCAGATTTCATCAGGCTCATTTAAAATACATTAGGCTGACAGAGCATTGTTATGGTCCCAGCGATGAGAGAGTAGTAGGTCTCTTTAATGACAAGAGGGAGCCCCTCTCACTGTCCTCCCTGTCTACAGGAAACACTGATAAGAAGCTGAAAATGCAGCTTAAGAAAGCCAAGTCCCTTAATGATGTTTTTAGAGCTTGCTTCTGACTCAATATTCTCATTAACTGTAGTACCAAATCAAAATTTCAGTGCAGTAAACAAGTTTTTCTTGTGCATGAAGGGATACATTTATTCAAAGGAAAGATTGCAAGAATACAACATAAGAAGAGATATAGAATTTGCAATGGAGTTGTGGAAAGGTGCTAGAATTACTAAGGGATCTTGTATTTTACTTAAATGAGTCTTGGCTGAACAGTCCAACTCTCATGGCATTCTGCACCTAATTAAACAATCATAAAACATAAATGAGTGCCTTGAATTATCAGACATCCTTCTTGAACTGCTTCTCAATCTTCTCTAGTCCATCTCATGCACACAAACCCAGAAGATCTATTTTAGAAGTACATTTTGCAACAGAAAATGACTTATGAATCATCCAACTGTTGTTGTTGTTCATTTCAGAAATATGTTCATATATTGGTGGTGGGTGTGTGTGTGTGTGTGTTTTCCTGGTGGAAGAGTTGATCTTGAATTATATCGATGGTCTGGATGTGACATTTTTTGTAAAACTGTTGAAAATCAAATTTATGGACAAATTTTTACCTTTCAAAGTTGAATGGTCTTTTGAGAAACCTGTTTGTCTAAAAACCATCCTAAACAAAATGCAGACTATTTTTATTGCATGCGTTTCTTTTTAGGAAGTGGGGATCTCTTACAATGTGGTTATAAACCAGAAGCACAAATAATTACTTGCAATTTCTTCCCAAATATTCAGATTTTGTTGAACAGTGTATATCAAGTCAAAGAACCAAACTACTTTCAATTCATACAATAGTATCTGTGACTATTGTTAAGTGACTATTCTCTTGTTCAGCAGAGCTTCTGAACAAGGTGCTTAGAGTAGACAAACCAAAACTCGACTTCTCTGAGTTGTGCTGCAGCTTGGCAGACGGTCAGCTTACTGTTCTCCTGGGCACTGGCTTTAATAAGGCTCGAAATGCCTTCCACTATTCTTAGAGCATATATGGCTCCTTCTATTAATAGCCATGGTGATTTTGACCAGACAGCCCTCACATAAACTTCCCCATAGCCACAAGCCTGCTTTCTCAGTGGGCTACTTTGAAAAACCGTTCCTTCTTTTGTGATTTCCGGGGGGTGAGGGGGGATGGGGTGTTGTGGAGTGCGATTGCCAAGCTGTACATCAGCAATAAATAAATGTTTCTAAGCCACTACATGCATAGCATGTGCATGCTTCTGGACAATGCATGTGGTTAGAAGTGCTAGCTCATTTCCAGCCACCAGTGTCAAGCAAAATTGGTGCTGGACTTCCTCTTTGCTCTTACTTAGAATTGGTGAATTTCTTGCAGAAGCAGCAGATAGACATGAATGTGGTCACTTTTCCATTGCATAAAGAGCTGATTAACATATTCATGGTGCATCTGTTGTTTTGGAATTGCTCATGCTATTTACCTATGAATGTAAACATTTCATTACATGTCCCTTTGCAGGTGTTTTGCAGGTGAGCGGAATGCGTGTTTACACATCTGGGGACGTTGAGGCGGTCAATGGAACAGATGTTCGTCTCAAATGCACATTTGACAGTTCAGCAAAGATCAACCCTGATCTTGTCATCATCTCCTGGACGTTCAAACCCCTTACAGGAGGCCAAGTAATTAGGGTGAGTTTGTGTGTCTGAGCAGGAAAAAGAGAGAACAAATCTCTCACCTCCATTGCTGTGTCAGAGTGCAGCCACCCCCTCATCTAACCAAAGGAAGAGGTGGTGAGTCATGAGGCTCCCAGGGGAGCATCTAAGACAGCCTGTCATTATGTACCTTTGTGTCTGCATATTGAGATTTGATAGAATAAGAAGCAGCACATCCTAATAAGTCTGTACTTATTGTAATTTTCTGTAAAATAAAATAAAGCTTACCCCACAATGATAAGTTATTTTCTTTTTTGTTTGTTTTTGTTTTTTGAAACTATTTTTCCATTTGTAGATTTTTCATTACCAGCAAAAACCATATCCGCCTCCCGAAGGCATCTTTAAGAAGCGCGTCTCTTGGGCTGGTGATATCATGGGGAGTGATGCCTCCATCATACTGCGGGAGGTCAAGTTCACCTATAATGGCACCTACACCTGCCAGGTGACAAATCCTCCTGATGTTCATGGCCCAGTTGGGGAGATTCATCTTCGTGTTGTCAAAACAGGTGAGCAGCAGAAATTTTACAAAAAATGCACTCTAGGCATAAAGCTGTCGGTGAGTAAACAGCAAAAAAATAATTTCATTTTAAAATACATGAAACAATATGTGCGACTGGCCACTGCAAAACTGGGAACTTACAAAGACAATCTGCTGTATAACTCGAATTTTTATAAAATTATTTAGCTCAGACTTAGGACTAAAATAATTACATCTGCCTT
This sequence comes from Poeciliopsis turneri, assembly GCA_922788865.1. Lineage (NCBI taxonomy): Eukaryota > Metazoa > Chordata > Actinopteri > Cyprinodontiformes > Poeciliidae > Poeciliopsis > Poeciliopsis turneri. Next base: position 801,287 of record CAKLNU010000972.1, on the reverse strand, counting down.
GTCTCACAGGCTTTTAAGGGAGAGCAAGGTTTTATCCCATTGGGTTTTTTTTAAAACTGCTATTCCTGGCTCATCCGGTGCTAATTTTCTGCTTGACTTTAATGTTAACAAATACAGCATTTGTTTTTCTGCACCTGCACACCATGTCTTTTTCATTCATGTGTTTTTTTTTGTCACAGCTTCTTTCAACGAACTTCTCTACCTGGTCCTGGCCATTGGAGGTGGCATCGCCGCCGTGGTCTTTTGTCTCATAGTCATCGTGTCCTGCAGGAGATGCAAGAGGAAACACATACAGAGGCAGCTGGAGGGTGATGAAGAGGTTCCCCGCAAAGAGAGGAAAGACCCCACTGCGTGGTAAGACCAATGAAGTGTAGCAGATGAAGAGGGGAAATAAGAGGAGCAGAAGATTCGCACGCTTTCTCTCTTCCTCTGTGAGAGACTCTGGGGATCAGGGCATGCTATGCTCCCTCTTGGGCTCTTTCCCTGCTTGATGCTTCTCTTTCTTCCTCCATATGGGACTTCTGCCTTTGGATCCCACATTTGTACTGGTAACAGGCAGCTGTTGTAAGACAGAAAGTGAGGAAGAATGTGCCTTTATATAGAAAGTTCTAGATGCTGAACTTTAGCCATATTGCTGCTTAGCCTGTGTGGAATTACTATGCGCCTTTCATTTCTCGAGAGAAACAACTGTTTTATCGATTCATCTTTTCCTGTTTAGCTAAATGGGCCTCCAGCCACATTTCCTGTTTAGAGTAAATGTTTTGATGATGAAGATGTAGAACAATGGTGTATTCTTGCTGTTTACTTCCCTACTAATACAATCCAAGCCCCCTTGTACAAATGCAGTACATGACACGTGTTTGATATATTATTTCAAGAGACAATAGAAAAATTGAGCACTTTCCAAGCTTCCAGTGAAAATGTATTTGATCACTTTATAAAAACCCTGCACAAAGCTCTGATAACTTTCAGTGGAGGTATGTGGCGACTGTCTGATTTAACCTCTGGGGTTTGCTTATAGTGGATGTTAAAAGTCTGCACACCCCTGTTAAAATGCCAAATAAAAAAAATATCATGATCAATCAACATTTTCTATGCAGTTATACGTACATAAGGTAGCAATCCAGCCACTTTCTTTATTCAATTCCAGCATTTAGTCTTCTCAGAGAGACACTGTACAAAGACTATGAGGACAATAGGGTGAAAACGCTAACAGCATTGTTTTGTTTTTTCTTTGCATGGGATGGAACAGTAAGGCCACCTGTAAATAAATGGAGAAAAATGGCACACCCGTGACAGAAAATAAATCAAAAGACTAGATGAAAATTAATCTGAAGGGCTTCCAAGACCTTCACATTGAAACTGAGTTGGTTAGAGAATCGTCTGTCTAGTACTGATTGTGTGTTATATGTTATAACACCTTGTATTCACTATGGACAAAGTGTAAAAAACTTTGTTTCTGATGGAAAAACAAACAGGCCTGACATATGCAAAATTACACCATTCCCACTGAGAAATATAGCAGTGGGAGATGGCACTAGACTACAACTTTTATTTTTTTTAAACATCTTTAAAAAATCTCCAGGTGTCTGAAGGATTTTTTTATTTAAGTAAACTTGAGAGTTTAAGATGAAGTGTGTTTTTTATCACACATTAAAGACAGCAAAACAGCTTAATGAGAGAAAATATGTTTTATGGCTTAGCTGTAGTTCAGACATAAAAATCTGAGGAGGTTCCTGAAGAGGGTTGTGGACAACCGTTGAATCTTATAGATTTGAAGAGCTTTTCCAATGCAGAATGGAAAGATATTGCCAAGTTAAGATGGTGGATGCTCACTTACTCCTACCACAAAAAACTGAATGCTGAAATTGAAAAGTCAAATGTTTTGAAATTGTTGGAACGGTTTATGATTTCAACTTTTATGTACATACACACTAAAACCTGGAATTATAACAGGGGTGTTAACAGTTATAAAGCCACTGACCATTTCTATTGGAAATCACTACTGAAGTCATGTTACTGTGTTTTTTGTTTGCTACTGTGTTCTTATTTCTGTGATATGATAAGTGTCTTTCAATAGTTATACTTGATTGTAAGCATTTGTTGGAAACAGACTTTTTAAATCTTAAAATATTGTACAAATTTACAGATAATTGCAGTAAATTTTTCTATTAACTGATTTTTACATTGTCATTTTTATGTAGCCTTTCTAATAGCTGGTTGTCTGTTTCAAACAATTTGCTGTATTTTCTTGGGGACCAAAGGTTTTTCTTCCAATTTGCTGGGTTTTCAGATCTTTCTGTAAGGGTTGCTAGGTTCTCACCAGCATTAGTGGAAATCACTTTCTTTGGGTAATATTGTTAGTGACCATATTTATTGAAGCTTCAAAATACATAATTCATTCAAAAACTTTGAGAAGGAAGGAAACAATTTTGACCCAAAACAAATGCAGATGAGTGAACAGATTTTATCCAAATTTTTCTCAGCCCGACCCAGTTTGATGCTAATCGATTGTATCCTGCTTCTGTGTTTGTATTTATTGGTCTTGGTGTTTTCCTACTTTATCCCAGCCACCCATCAAAGGCCATCCACCTCTACATGTCAATGACATCTATAGAGATTGACAGTTCAGATGGCATGATCTCAGACCCCAGCACCAGAGACCCAAGCTCCTCAGAGGATGATGGCCCTAGCTCGGATGATTATGATGATTATGGTGATGACTCTGACTGAGAAGGACCAAACAGAGATTGGAATGCTGATGAGATCCATCAGGAAACTTGCTGGAAGGAGGCTCTAAGGGTACATTTGGATTGCACTCTTCTGCTAAGCAGAGACTTGCTGAAAGCAAAGTGAGAACATCAAGATTTGAGGAAAAATGGGGAATATAAATTTTTTGGGAAACCCCCCCCAAAAAAAACAAGATATCTGTAGAGATCTCAGATTAAATTCAATACTTGGAAACAGTTCTAAAGTAAAACAGCCTTCCTGTTTGGAGGCTCCATAAATGTTTGAGGAAATGAAACAGTGGATCAAACTCAAACAAAACCCTAAAGCTTATGTGCTGAACTGGATTTTTGGACTTAAAGCTGGCCTGGGTAACGTAGAGGGTATGTTTAGCTTTTGTTGGAGCTTTCTGCTGGTTTACACATAAATCCTCTTAGCAGAACAAGTGTTTGCTGTAATTCTGAGCCACACAAAGTGCATTATATTTCGTGAGTTGTCAAAGACTGTTTGTAAATTGGAAATATCTCCAGTCATTTGTAGAGATGCACACATAAATCATCTGATTGATTTCTAGCTTGATGTGCGCTGACTGATGACTATATCCAAACACTAACAAGTCCAGGTTACAACGCTCTTTCATGTAGATGCTTTTATTAAGCAGACTGGGTTGGCTATTTTCAGTATGTGACGTGTTTAAAAATGAAGTCAGAACATGGAGATGTGAGAACCTACCTAAAAGGAAACCTGTCAACACTTGTGTGGAGTTTTTTGAGGCTGCAACAGAGTAAGATGGAGCAATACTTTCAGAAGGTAACAGGAAGGCTGAATGTAAAAGACCAACATTGCACTCTTGAATCCTTTGGAACGCTTTTCAACCTCTGTCTTCCATGAGAAATGATGGATTAAGAAATCTTGGCAGCCTTTTGAAAATCTCAAAGCTATGGTAAAGATCTGCTTTCTCCAGTGAGTGCATATGGAGACTGCTGGTTTACTATTGCTAGACAAGGTAGCTGTGTTACTCTCTAAAAAAAGATCAGAAAGTCGGTTTAAAATGTGATTATGACTATTTTGTGCTTTTTAAAAGTATTTGTATAAGCAAACTGAACTTCCACATATTCAACTGGATTAATTAGTCCATCTTAGAAGTTGGTTGTCTCTGCACCTGTTGTCCCTCATATATTTTGGGTGGAGGATGGTGAAAAATACTGCTGTCGTTCTTCTGCCACACCTGTCCTGTTTGCATTAGAATTAGTTGGTGTCCAATCCCTTTAATAGATATCTTCAGTCTTGTCAGAAAAAGCTTAATTTTAGTTTTCCCCCCCTAAATTCTCCATTGTCTTATGTCCTTATGACAGACCATGCCATACTGTTTTGTTAAAAATCAACATGTTTTCGAGAAGTTTTTTTTTTTTTTTTTATTAGTAAATTTAAAGTCCTAAAACTTTAAGTCACTTGAAATAACTTGAGAATTACACCCAAGCAAGTTGAATGAGAAGCAGAATACTTAACATTAAGACTTAAGTAATACTATTTGTCATATCAAATTTCTCATATTAAACGGTAAAAATTTGATTTGATCTGTGGGAAGCAACCACATGTACACACCTGCCCTGAAACTCACGTGGGAGTGCACAGTAAGATCTGAAAACCCTTTTTGATTGCAAAATGTCCTTGAAGGCCTGTGCTCTATTCTTTCATTTGTGAATGCATTCCAACTAACAAGTGTTAAAATGCCCATATTTCAAATTTTTTGTGGAAGATTTTGTATTCGTGTTCAAAGTGTTTTAGATTTATAAGAAACTGTTACATTTGTATTTGTAATAGAGCTTTTATAAAGAAAAAGTTTTCTAATAAAAAGCCTTTAAATCTTTTCTACTTTGCTTTATTTTAATTCCAACAGAGTCTGCAACTGAGTGTCTCATGAAAGAATTGTCCCGGGAAACTATTTGAAAGTGCTCATTCATTATGTAACAAAATACCATTCAACCACATGCTTTGTAGTTTTAATGCACTGTATCCATTTGTGAAATCATGACTTGTCTATCTGCAGAGCTCTTTAAATGCTTACCTGTAAGCATGACAGCAGTGAATATCTTGAACTTATTGTGCATTCACTATGCGAACTCTCTCTGCTGTTATTCCTGTCTGGGTTTCATTGTTGAATGCTTGACTGTTCATGACTGTGAATATGTGGTTCCATTTATTAGCTCATGTGTTTGAGTCTATTTGTGCGTATTGATCAAAGTCTGCCCCTGTGGGTGCAGCTTTAGTTACTCAATGACAGACCTTGAATGTGGGCAGAATTATACAGACGGAAAAAGGCTTCAGTCACGCTCAAGAAAAAGCCAGTGTGTGTGGGGAAATGCGTGTTTATTTAAGCTCAGAAAAACATTTCCCTGTGCTAAATTGATGAAACATTAAACCTGCTGGATAATGTAGTTGTATGACAAAAGCATCAGCTGGTATCTCTTTAAACACTTTGGAAAATAGCTCAGCAATCATTGCTGTTTGTGGGATTGAACACACTATTCCAGTTAAAACAGTTTGACTTTTTTTCTATACTACAATAGAAACAGCCAGAGGTTGTGCGTTATGAAACATTGATTCTTTTTCATCCTGCTACACACTAATTTGAAACACAGCAAAAAGTGTCTCTTTTGCAGGGAAAGCATTTGGCCCAACTGAGTCTCTGAGTAAAAGGTAAATGAGCTACAGAACCAAAATCCTTCTGCAGAACAAAAAATTTTCCTTTCCATGATACCCAGCATGACTGCTTAAACAAATGTGTTACTAATTTCAGCATGTTTCATGTTTTTCCATCGACAGAGATGGAAAACCAAGCGTATATTATGATGGTCTAAAAGGGATTCTATGCTATAGGTATGGGATGTGGGAGGAGGGTGAGGATTGGGGTCACTTTCACTTTCTCTGTGCTTGAGTTTTAATTTGAGTCTATTCAGAAATTTCTATCACTAAAACTGACATGAAAGCTGCTTTGCTTTCATGTCAGTAATTTGTCAGAGTAGAAACATCCAGCTTTCCTTTCTTATTTTTTCAAACCAAACTAGACATCATTCTGTGTCATTATGCAGGGGAAACTTGTGGTCTCAACTTGATTGCATTGATTTGCTCTTAGCACAAAAATGTAGTCCATATATCAATGAAGACAGAAATAAACTGATATTCTACAATTTAAAACAATTGGTTATAGGAAATATGTTTCTGGAAAGAAATTGCATAATATTTGCACTTTTTCAAAAATTTTCTTCCTTTTCCAATGTCTGATTTTGGTGCAAGGAAGACAAAAACACTGCAAAAATAGTTGCTACAAAAGCAGAACTCTGTGGACTATTGGCATGTTGATCTTATTAGCACATTGTTAGCTTCTTAACCATAGATTATGACCACATGAAAGAATAATTTAGATTTTAAAGTCAGGTTCTGCTACTCTATTATTGGTAACAGTTTCCCTTATATCTTGAAAGACATTATTACTGTGAGTTTGTAAAAATAAAAAAATCCTCTTAAGTGGTGGAATGCTAACAGGGGCTCCTTGCTGAACCTCCATCCATAAAGGACTGAATGCATAAAGCTAGTGTAACTTTTTACTAAAACAAAACTTTACATCATAAACTACTCTGGCTCCAGGAGCAGGAAGAAGAGGAAGTTTATGGAGAAAACTCTGTGATGTTATGATCCTTAAAACACCACGACTAGAACGAAGACGTTCTCTTTCTGATATATTGGATAAGACAAAGTGTGTCACATGAATCCTTAGTTTGCTAGTGGAGGAAGGTCCAAGGAGCAAAAGATCCAAAGTTACATGTCACTGAATTGTACATCAAATAGTTATGCTTCCTTGCCAAAGACATAAACCTTGACTTTGGTTTTATTCAGAACTCTGAAGAAGAAACTTTATAATTACAGGGCAAGTCAACAGCATCAACAACTGCTGCTGATGTTGTAAAAATCAGCTCCCCAGATTTCCAAACTGACTTGCGTGAGCTATGCATAGCTGCTGCTAACAGATATGTTTGTTTCTAGGACTTAAGCTGAGAAGGAGATTTTGGGTGCAGCTCATCAGCCAGTAGAAAACAAACCTCTGACCAAGCTAATTTGGGCTAACCCACAAGACTGAAATCTGTTCGCTTGGCCATGAAGGCTATGGAGCCTATGATACAAACAACGTTTTTTATCGACTGATAGTCACTTTATTCAAACCATGTGTGTTTATTCCTTACTACTGGAGTTTTCTTTCTGGGTAAACTACAAGTAGCTCTATATGCCAAATAAACTTTAGAGAGCCAGCATCCCCAACCATATCTTTTTCTGCTTGCACAGTCTGTCATAAACAACAAAATTGTTATTCATGGTGCTTTTGGACTAATTTTTTAAAACTGCAATGAACTAATTTTTTTAAACGGCAAAAGATTAGATGATTTCAGTTTGTCTAAGAATGCATTTTGTGAGTGGCAGCACTCTTTCAGTCTGACATTTTATTCTAAATGATTAAATTATCTATCTATGTGGTAACTGATAAGAATAATCAACTCTCCAAAATGTTAGAGATTTCTTTTTTCTCCAAAGAGTTTTTGCAGCGCTAGTGGCTCATATTTTTTATAGTAGACATACAGGAAAGGGAAGAAGTGCTGCAAAGGTTGCCGGGACCAGGAATCGAACCCACAACGTCTGTGTCGAAGACGTCGAAGGCCTCCAAACGTGGGACGTGCTGACCCCCTGCGCCACCACATCACTCCCTGTGTTATAGATTTCTAATTCAGTCAAAAATTAAAAGGACATTACTTCCTCAAGTAATGTCTTTTGCTTTGTAAAATCATTATTTGGAACACACCAATTTTGCCAATTTGTAAAAGCTAATAGACAAAATTGTGATGATGCACTTTCAGTAAGGAATTGCCAACCACAATTTTGATTATTATTATTATTTTTTTTATTCTCTTCTGTATAACTATGAAATTTTAACATAAGTTATATTATACCTTCACAGAACCACACAACATAAAAGTTGCAAGGACAGAATTACAGTTTTGATATGCTTACCATTTTTTTGTGTGGTGTTTTGACAATCTGGCAATTCAATGTGACTAGCAACACATTTGTTTCTAAAAAGGAACACACTGTTACTGTTCGAGGTCAAACTGCACAATTGAACAATGTAGGAATTGAGTTTGCCTTGTGTGTGCGATACCTTTGGCATACATTTGGTATATTCTCCATGTAATCCAGTTCAAAAAGTGAGAGAAGACTATAAAATGCATTGAGTTGCTGATGAGCTCCTGTCCTTGGCAGGCCTCATCTAAGAAGGTTCTCCACTATTTCCTGTTTTCTCCATTTGTAGATAATGGCTCTTGCTGTGATTCAGTGGAGTCCCAAATCTTTATTAATGACACTGTAACCCTGTCTATACTGATCGCTGCCAATGGCTTTGGTTTTCATCTGTTCTTGATTTCTTTTCTTTTTTTCTTTTTTTTTGGATGATATGCTTTTTGAGATTTTTTATTTCACCATACTTTCTGTTGTCAGGTCCTTTTTCTAGATGTCAACATGATTCACTATGTCTGCCCTGGACTTAAGATAGAGACTGAAGAAAGATTGAAATCAGCTTCCAAAAAAATGTATTTTTAGTTAATTCAAGAATTGACATGGGGGTGAGCAATTACCTTTCCAGGTTGGTTTGGTAACTTTTTTCATAAATGAGTATTATTCTTATCTGAAAAAGGGATTTTGTATTTATATCATTTGCTTTTGTCTGCTTCCAAAATTTTCTTAAACATATGAAATAAAAAAAAGAGCATACTGCAACTTTTTCATCGCACTGTAAATACACAGATTTATTTTTGTGACTCCAGTGAAGCTTGTTGTTGAAGTCTGTAGCAGAAACATTTTGTTGAAACTCCTGGGAAACATGTTTTTGAAATACTTTTGCTTTGTGACTCAACATTTTCCAATGTAATGTATTTGCTATGGCAACCATGATTAAACATTTCCTAAAAAGAGCCAACCTAACGTCAGATCAGTGTGATAAGGGAAGTAATCAGACTGTTTATAATGTAAATCTGTGCTTAAGACTTACCCATCGTTTTTCTTTGCTCTCCACACCTTGCATTGGGTTGTACCTGGCACAGCAATTTTATATTAAATTCCTTTGCTCATGCCTAAACACACATAACACACATAAACATGGGCTTGGCAGGACATGTTTCACAGAGGAATTATAGCTGCCTCACTGGTGTGTAAAATATGACTCAATGTTAGACTGAGATTTCTTTTCAGGGCTGCACCTTAACATGCAAAGACAAATGCTCAGGTAACGTTTGGCATTCATTTAAAGGTGGAGAGACGGCTTAACTCACAGGCCATTGTGCAGCTAAGAATCTCTAAACTCTTGTGCAATCCAGTCTCACTTGTTTGTGTTCCTTCCTGAGAAGTTAATACTTGTGTATGCGAAACCTTGAATAAAAGACTTGAACCGGACAGTATGTCATCACCTTTTCAATGCATTTAAAGCAATCGAAAGACAGAAAAGTTTTTACATTTTAGGAGGGGCAGACAATGGTTGCATCTACCTTTTGGTGCCCAGAACTTTAAATCACCTTCATTAGTCTTCCTCTTTTTTTCCATGTTAACAGAAAAAAAAACAAGTTTCTTATTGTTCAGAGATGCCAGAAAGTAAGCGAGCAGGGCAGAGCCCTGATTGTCAATGAGGGGACTGCTGCTGTAACTGAGATCCTGTGACTGTAGCCAAACAGAGAACCCTTTTATTCGTACACACAATGTGTCACACGATATAATGCCGTGTTTGCATATCCAGGTAAGAGGCACCAGACTGCAAAACAGATTTCAAAATACAGCGTATGCAATCTTTCTTTAGAAAGATGTGACGTTAAATACTCACCATATAGGTCATTTCCATTACCCACCTCCAGCTCAAAAAAGAAAGTTGGAAATTATTATTTCATATATTGTGGTTAAAGATCAACGATATAGCTGCATTTGCTGGGTGTTGATTTTGTCATCATCCTGATTTACAGTTAATGATGAAAAAAGCAACAGTTTAGCATCCATTATCACATCTATTTTACTGTAATGCAGTAAGGTGTTTAATTTAGACAAAAGAGGTAACAACCTGAAAAGCACACTTTTGTGAGCATATAATGTCATTAAGTAAAAAAAGGAATGTTAAAATTCAATGCTCCTTTCCGGGAAGTGTGATCCCCTGCTCACTGGAATTCATTTTCTGATCTTTTACTCCTTTATATATATTTTTTTAAACAAAAAGACCAAAACCCTACTGTGTCACTCTCTTGGTATTTTTCCAAGGGAGTGTGAAAAATACCAGAGCTGTCCTACATGAGCTCTTAGGGGCCATTTTCCAGCATATTGAGGTGTATTCCTGATTTAACAACCCTGGATTTGTAAATGGTTCATTGTAAGGCCTCTGTACAACTTGAGGACAAACTGAAAAAGTAATTAAGAGAATTAATTCAGTTCATGTGGAGCAGGGACATATCTGGTCACCACGGCTTGAGGCAGCTGAAAAAAGGAGACAACTGATTACTAAACTTTGGATTCAAACATCTAATTTGCACAACTGTCCTAGTAATGAAAGAGTGAATGCAACCTTTACCTCCCAGTGTTGCTAACGGGGTCATAGAAGTTTGATGTATCTTTTTGGATCCAGAAGTGGAGTTTACAGCTGATCTTTATGACACAAATTGTGTGTTTTTATCCTGAAGTATCATAACACAACTACTGAGGTCACACAAACACACACACATGCATGCACACGCACATTTGCAAGTTTAATTTCAGGTGTTTACAGAGACATTATACAGGGCTGTGGTGGCCACTAAATACATTTGCATCAATTAGTACTATGTACTTTTCAGTAAAGTTATGTATATGGTGTTTGTTGCTGTGGTTTTGTGGTTATCTGTTTTATTAGTCACTTTATGCAGTAAAGAAGTAGATATCTGTTTTCATGTATTCTTTTTATCCTTTCTCTATAGTGTTTTTACTTCCTTCAATCCCTTTCACCCTGGTACCCTACCTCTCCCCATTTTGTTCCTGTCTACGTGTTCATTATATTTTAAATGAACCCAAAGCAATTTCTAATAAAGTTTTTATATATACAGTATGTAGTCTGGACAATGTCTGTGCAATGTAGCCCAGACCTCATATGTCATGGAGGTTTTATGGACACATGCAACTGGAAGGATAATCTATGCTAGACCCAAACTTCATTGAAGGGACAGTGCTCGTTTTCCTGACCTCGGAACTCATCAGGATGCCCTAAAATGAGATGAAGAGTGTCCTTGTAAGGGGAGTCTTGGTTTCTCTGCTGGTTATTTTAGTTATTCAATAACAAAACTGTGAATCAATTAGTAAATTAATTCAGGCAATCAAGTTCAAGTTTTCAGTGAAGTTCTGAATGTTTTTTCTCTTTCTCACTTTGTATCTACATGATTTGATTAAGAAATCTGCAGCATCTAGGAGAACTTCAGACAAGATGAGGAATAAATCAAATGCTTAAATCAGGTACGCAGAAGCGGTTCCACTGAAACATGCAAGATATCAGCATACCAGGACTGGAAATGCCTACTTCAGGAATAATGCATTGTATCATTTTTTTTCCCGTCCTGGTTGTTTACCATATAATATATTGCACAGCATTAGTTTCCTGTGTAGGCTGACAAATACTAGAGTTAATTATATGTCCATAAAAGGGCAGAGCATGTCAGGGTCAACATACAAAATGATGCTACCCTTGCAAATTCTTTGATGTGCCATGAAATTATTCCTCTTTCAGATTAGAGGAAATGCTTGATGACCACATGATGGATGTAAGAAGGAAATTGACTGTGGAGACCAAGTAAACCCAGATATAGATATACTTCAAAGGATTTTTGAAGAAACACATGCAGTAGTTGAAAGATAAAGCATTACACCCCTTGAGAAAGTAAACTAACAAAGGCTGGGAATAGAAAACACCATCTCCCTTTAGACATAATTACATCAGTAGGACCAGGAGATTGGGATCAGGGAAAGAAGAGGAGTTTGTCTCAACAGATCATCTGCACTTTTTTATGTATAGAGGCTGCGTAGGGAGATGAGGACTGCAAACAGGGGCTGATATGAGGGCATATGCATGGTTATAGAACCTGTATTGAAGAAAGTTTGGGTTCAATTTAAAACCAAATGTGTTTGTTTCTAATAGTGTTGTAATATAATTAAGTTTGGATTCATCAAACTACCATAAATCACCATAGCTTAAGTAATATTCCCTATATATCATCCATATTTGATGATGAGTCTTTTATGCAGAACAGATCAACTGTAAGTATCATCAAAGCTTAGAGCTGCAAAATAACATCAGATAATCTATGTCAATAATTAACACTACAGCTAATTGTAAGTTGCTTGAATGACACTTCATCTGATTATTTGATTATTGGTAACACGTGGTATAAAAATTTTGAAACTAACATGTTTTTTGATATTGAATAAATGCTATGGATACTAGAGCCTATGAGTTAATACTGCATGTGGCTCACCATCATATTCTTTCAAAAAGTTAATCAAGATTATTTGTTAGTTTATGATAACATTTAAAATGATTTATCATTACCTGTGATTTACCATTTGACACTCAGTATTGTTGTTCTAGTAACAAATTTTTCTGACTTTAATAAGGAAATGAAATTGTGGCAAATGGAATGCTCTTGGACGCCCCCTGCTGGTTTGAGGAAGGAAATAAGCAGCTGCTTAGTTCGCTTCTGATTTAGACCAGCTCTGTTTTGAACGCTTTTTGAATACTTAGTATCACAAGAGTCTAAATCAATTCAAAAAACAAAAATGAATACATATGTGAAATAGAGACGTATTCGGACAAGCGCCTGCATTTTCCAATAGCACACATTGTTACTGAAACCCAAATTATTTGCACTATTTAGTTATTTTGTGCTATGTCTTTCGATTAACATAGCGCAGCTATTTAATTTCAAATGTATTTAACCAAACTAACTCCTGGTTACAGTTTTTAATCTATATTAAAAAAAAAAAAAAAAAAGAAAAAAAAAAGAAAAAAAAAACTAACAAACAAACAAACAAAACCCCGAAAAAAACAATAAATAAAAAAAACAACCAAACAAACAAAAAACCCCAGTCATTGGACTTTGTATCTTACGGAAGAATTTGACTTTTTTTCCTTCGGAGTAAGTTTCGAGCTGCCTGTCTCCTTTATTCAACATGTTTGCCAGATCCAACATGTTTGCCTGATCCAAGTGTTGTCTGGTCTTACGCACGGAGAGCACTTCCTGCTCTACCTGTCCGACAGGTACTCCGACTTACTCAAGACGAAACATACTATGGACGGAAATTTACCGAGGTTTTGACGCAATTTAGAGGATTTTTTTCTACCGTCACCGGAGTGGGTCCACCTTCAGATCCAATTATGTGTCGAGCGGACTCAAAGGACAGCTCTAAATGTAGTGGTGCTGCTGTATTTGTTTGGCGTTTTCGGTAAGTAGGGCCTGGGATCCGGTGTCGTGTCGCAGTGAATATTTCAACATTTAGCGTCAGCTGAGGAGCAGGCGGTTAAATACAGAGATCTTTGCTCTTCAAAACTGCTTATTTAGTCATTGCTTATTTTGAGAAATGCTTTTTCTTGGCGAGTCAGACTTATATAACAGTGCAGGCACAAGTTTGTGATGGTATTTTGATACATTTTAGAAGATAAGAAAACACAATTAATACATTTTAGACGCTAAAATTAAAACCTTATGTTGAAAGGTCAATAGATAAAATAACAGTAAATAGAATGCTGTTTAATTTAACTGACAGGATCGTCAGCATTTGGGTGGGAGAGTATTGCATAATAACAACAGGCCTACGGTGGTAAATTCAGGAGGAGCCAGGGGCCAGCTTTCGGCGCTGGGACTCCGTGTGTGGATTAGGGAAGTGTCTAAAATACACTAAAACATCCTTCCAACAAAAGCTCTCTTTAAATAACTTACATAGGACATAAACATTCATTAGCACTGAGTACTAAATCAGACTGTTTAGCTTCTGTATGTGGATGAGTACTTGCGTTATGCTGTGTGGTTTCAATAATATTCACATTGCCAGGGCATCCATAATGAATGCTGCCTATGTACACCAACTATTGTGTCTTTTTGGATACATCTGAGGTAGTTTTATTTTTGCCTTAATTATTTAAAGTTTAATTAACCAGTGGCCTTTTCAAATTTTGTCATATTACATTAAGCTTATGTTTAAGGTATTTGAGATTTTTGGAGAAAAATGTACTGTTTTCTCTCTCATTAAATTTGTGGTTTGTATTTGTTCTCAGCCTGCCTGAGTTAATACAGAACTTTTTGCAAACAAATCAATGTAATTCACCCCAGGCCCCCATTTTTTCTTTGCAGACTGAGAATAAATAACACACAAGTGTATTTTACTAGTTTAGATTATTCATACAACACCACATGAAAAGGGGGCTGAATATAAATCCACAGCACACTCTTGACATTTTTGTTTGAAAAAGAAAGCTTATGGGGCATGAATATTTTCCAAGCCACTATGGAAATATAGGCTCAATTAGTTGTAGTTTAAGCTACAGTAAGTAATGATGGTTGGAAGCACCAGGACCTTCCTCCTGGCTCTGATTGGTTGTTATTCTGTTTAATCATGGTGACAGTTTTAATTATTCTGTCAAAAACACATTATTTATCATATACTACAGCTCTAAATCAGAGAGTTAACAAAAATCAACAACTGGTGCATTTATACCAATGAATTCAACCCATTATGATAGTGATATTCTGAGCAAAAAATATAAGTATTTCAAAAAGTAGTCATTTAAAAATAACTAAATATATTGCTCTAAATGGAGATGTAGGTATTTGTTCCATTTTTGAGGCTATGAAATTTTATTATTCTGCATAATTGCACTTGCTAGCTTTTTTTTTGTTATCACATCATTCAGAAACTTTGTGTCAGTGCAAAGACCACAGGGGACCTGCCAAGATTCCTATGATACCTTTAATTACCACATTAGCAGCATCCATCATGTCACTGAGATTTAGAGTGTTTCTTCTTTCAAGAGTCCTCTGCTTCATTTCCTTTTTACAAGAAAATAGTTCTGCTTTTGTTGTTATCTCTGTATTTACTTCATGTCCTCAATAAACTGATGGGTATGAAGATACCTGTTAAGACACTCATAACTGTTAAAGGTCTGATGGACAGATGTCGAACCGGTCTGTCAATTCCAAGAAGAGCAGCTGGTGAGAAACTTGGATTAATGTGTCACTCAGTGTTATGTGTACCAGGAGAGCCTTGCTGTTCTGTCAGTTTTGTGACAATCACAAAAGTGACAACATTGCAACATTTCTTGATTGATATCAGTTGTTTTTATATTAAAGTGGGTGGGAAAACCACTCGCAGTGTGTTTTTTTGTTCCAGTTCTCCATTTCAGTTTCTGTTAAACTCATGAAGACATGAATCAGCTCATATCATATTTCCAATTGCTTACTTGGCTTCATCTCTTCTCCAGGCCTTTCCCACGTTTCCTCCATTAAAGTGACCACTCCAGCAGAGCTCCATGCAACTAAAGGGGATACGGTTAAGTTGCCCTGCACTTTTACCTCTACAGCAAACCCAACAAGTAAAATGCGTGTTAGCTGGTCCTATATACCACAGACTGGAGGTTCATCACTGGTGGTGAGTATTTGAGAACTTACTTATACAATTCCTGACAATATTAAAAACCCATGTAATTTTGTTGTGTTCTCAAGCATAATTCTTAAAGAGAAACTAATGGACCAAGCACAGGTTGAGAGTAGTATTATTGACACTCTGCTTTATTAACACTTAGACACTTGGCTCAGTATTAAGGCGGTGCACATTTAAAGAGAGTATTACATAAATTAAAAATCATGGAACTTTCTATGTTATGCAGAGGTCGTTGCTAGATTTTTTTGTTGTCTGATATTTTGATTGACAGGGTCAAAAAACTCCCACCATTGTCCATTTCTAAAATGACAATATTATTTAGAATTTAATGTTCTTTTCTTTAAATTGATATTCAACCTGAACAAGTTGGTTCACAAATGACCTCCAAACTCTTCATGACTTTTCAATGCACTGTCAACTACCAGAGAGTGAGATGTCCAAGTCTAAGATTTTTCATTATTTTCTTAATTGGCTTAATTACCTCTGCTCTGAGAGTAAAGTTGAAAATATCTGCATAAAAGGATGTGTATTGTAATGTGTTAAAATAACCAATGATCTTCAGATTTTTCTGTCACCATTTTAAAAAAAAAAGATGTAAAATGTTTGGTTAACCAAACCCTGATTTTATGGTGTTGATAGAAGAACCCAAGTAGTAATTTAGCTGGCCTTATCAACTACTTAGAATGCTGAAACAAAAGGCAGAGTATCAGGGAATTACTATCAGCCTATTCAGGGTTGTCATGCTGCAGAATAACTGCATGTGAGTCAAATTATTTTGAGCCAATGTTAAATATTTCAATAGCACTTTCCTAGATTAAAGAAGCAACATGCACCAGGAAATCAATAGATCCAAGTACTAGAAAAATATGAGAGCTCTCACAGAACAGAATCAACACCTCATCTTGACATGTTGTTTTTGTTAGAAATCAACCAGCATCCTGACCTTGTCTGCTCTGAAGGGGATGCAGCAGGCTATATACTTTTGAACTGAAAACCTGATTCAAAGATGTTTTTGTACCACAGGAGTTAAAGTGTTATATTTCTATTATCTCCTTGAATCACAGAATCTGCAGTTGGTATTTTTTGTTTCTATCTTAGGGCTACCTATCACCACTACTTATGAACTTTAATTTTATTGTGGAAGATGATCTTTTTTAAATAGCTTTCCTTCTTATGCAAAAGAACTCCTTCGAGATTGGGGAAGTGGACGTCATCACATTTAATCTCATTAGATCAGTGGCCCTCCCTAATATCCAGCTACAGTTACTTTTGCTACTTCTTCTGGTTCCTCATTCTGTCTATACCACATGAGTGTCTTTATTGCTTTGTCATGCTTCATGTGTGTTTTTTTTGGTCTGACTTTCTCTTGTTTTGATACATTTGAGGTCTGTAACTTCAAGATGTGCTTTACAAGCTTTAACGCTTGGAGATCTTGTAAAACACTGCGGTGGACCCGGTATTTTTAAAAGTTGTAGATTGCAAATCCTAGAATACTTGAGAGTCCTTCTGAAAATGCTCATACGTGTCTATTTTAAAAGTTCAAATACCAAATCTACCTTAACAAGCATTAATGTGTCGGGTGGGAACCATCTTGAAACCAATATCCACGGTCTTCCAAGTCAATCAGTGCCAAAAAAAATGATAGGCGTGTCTGGTTTTGCCTTTTCTGAAATAGCAGCCAGTAACGATTTGTTGATTTGAAAGCTAAATTTTCCTTTGAATATTTTAGATGTGATCTGCGAAAAATAGCCAACTTTTCTGCGAATAATTTGTAAATTTTGTTAAATTTAAATTTAACAAAAACACTTGCAACAAACACTTGTTGCAAGTGTTGCAACAAGTGTTTGCAACAAACACTTGTTGCAAGTGTTTGTTGCAAGTGCATTTTTGCTAAAATAGACCTTGATACCATTATAAACTTTCGGTATGAATGCTGGCACTATAAACTGTCTTGAGACAAAAGTTCTCTACTAGTACTTAGATTTATTAAAGCTGTTGGGTTGGCTAATAAATTTTATTTTTTAAATAAGCAACAAAGAACCCCCTATCTTTGGACTACTGTTAAGCATGGTGACATCTTGCAAACTGTTAGCTGCTAATGATGAGGAAGTTGGAACTTCTTTGCTGAGTTCTGACAGTAGACTTATTAAAATATGGCTTGAAATTTATGAAACTTTTTTGTTTTGTTTAAAACATGCAAAAAAAAAACATTTATCTTTTTTTTCATCCTTTGACTGCCAGATTGGGAAAAGACTGAATAGAAAAAAATTTGTTAAATGATCTTGCCACCAACTACAAATTCTTTGAAAAAAAAGATCTTGAGCGTCCCAAAAATAATAATATAATCTTATTTTGAACTGAATGTATTTTCCTGCTAGCTGAATATGTTGTCAGACCAATAAGTTACTAATTTTGACTTTTCCTATTTGCTGTGTCTGTAAAGCATGGTGGCCTGTTGGGAACACATAAAATAGCTCATTTGGTGCTTAAAATAGGGATTGATTTTCTTTGCTTGGTTTGATATTCTCCATATTTTCAGCCTTCAACAAAAAAAGTAATATTTTCACTTTCATCTTTATGTGTCATAAATACCAAAAGCATACGGATCATATCTACATGTAGATTAAAATATATCAGGACCTTCTTAACATACAGGGGAGTGAGTTGTTCGAATAACAGGTTACTTTATTTGCATTCTAGTGTGATCTCATTCTTGAAACTATGAGTGCACAAGCTGAGATGGTCATAACTGAAGGCATTTTATTCTGATTTCATTTATTTTTGATTTGAACACCATTTGTACCTGCATGTTTGATTTGTTAGACCCATGCTGAGAATTTTATGTTCCTTTCCACCATTTGTGTATGTCTGCAGCTTTCACAGTAAATATCAGCCGGCCCAACCCGATACCACTTCCTTTACTGTATTGTGGTCTTGTTTGAAATTAGTTCAGATGTATCCACGCTAAACCATAACTGCATTCAGTCTTATAACCCTACAGACTTTGGGCTAACATTCACTCTCCAGTCCACAAAGAATGCACCACATAATTTAAGCAGCTCCATTGTACTGGGAGATGGCCATCAAGTGTGGTTCTTTGTAATTGCATTTGGACTGTGAGATTCTATAATGTGGTAGCTGCAACCCTATATGCAGTAATTTCCTATAGGAGCACTCAGCATTAAATGGAAGCTAATGCTTTGTGGTTCTGCTGGTGTGGCATGCTGTAGGTTGGGTCACTTAAGACAAAGTTGTCTTCCCTAAGTATTTAGGACAGACGAACCAGCAACCATTAAAAAGTTAAAGAAGGTAAATCCTCGTGGATTTTTAGTGCTCATTCTATGGAGCCTGTTTTGCTTTATTAAATCTGAATCTCTATCCGACCCACAGATGGCACAGTCGACAAGTTTTTAATTTTTATTTCTAAACCTTTCCTTTCTAAATCTTTACTTTCCTCCCAATTTCATTAGCGTCTTTAGTTTATTGGCCCGCGGGCCCCTGGCTGTATAACTCACTGTGAAAGGCCATGAATAAGCATGTGAAAACCTGTCAGAAAATATCAATTTGCTGCTGAAGCTTTAGTGTCAATCAGCATTGCTGCAGTGCTTCAGTGGCCTGCATAATTACCTCTCTCTCAGAAGAGAGGCTGAATATTCAATCAAATATTTGTAGAAAATGATAGTAATTGGAGTATTTGGCTGTTGAACTCTGCTTGTGAAAGCTTCTTTGTGCCAGAAACAGATGCTTATTTTCTAAACCTTTTAGATACATCCAGGTCTTCTTGGTTTAGAATACCATGTTGATTCTTAGTCATGGTCTAGTTCATTGCGTATAGGCCTGTCCAGCTATGGTGCATAGGAATGATTGGCTTTATCAACATGAGCATGCAGTCAGTCTCTTAGAAAGTAGAGCTTGTATACACATAGAGTTGTAAAACCATAAAATTTATCAGTGCCTGTGATTGTTCTGTGTTTGCTTTTGCCATTATGCGGTTTTTATTTAGGAAGCCATGTGTAACTAACCTTGTTGATACTTCTCACAGTCTTTTGGTTGCTTGTGGACATAAACATTAGACTCATATTCTTTGCAAATGAAATGTTGCTGTGTGGTCTTTATTTCATAAATATTAATGCCGGAAAGCTCAAAATAGTGCATTAGAATATGTTAACAAACTAACTGCCTGTGTTATGTTAATTTCGTTCTGAAGGTTTCAGGCATTTTTATTGAGTGTATAAATTGGATCAATGTTTAAAAAATGATAACAAATCCCAAAATATACTAGGGTTCTCAGTTTTACTTTTCTAATTAGCATAGTGGAGATCATGAACGATGAGCTTCAGTAGTATTGTGATTTATCTGCTTACATACTTACCAATTCTCTCCAGTTTGGCATCCATTTCCTTATAATGATTTAAAATGCTATTTTCTTGGTAATTGGATGAGAAAGAAAGCTTTCTCTTTCATTCCTTCTCATTTCACATAATTGTGAATAAGACTGACATCCAAATTTCATACAAAATTCAGCGCATATGGAGAGAATTGAGCACACAAAATATAAAAAAAAACCATCTTATTTGGATAATTTTTTTAATAATAAGCATAGATCCCTTAAAGACACACCTGGATACACACAAAATAAAAAAATATGTAAGGTGAAATCAGAAAAAACCTCAGAAAGTTCTTTTTTTTTTTTTTTTTTGAAGATTTGGTGACTTTAGTGACCTTTTTAGTTGTATCTTGATGGAAGGAGGGCAGAGGCAGCAGGGCGATGCAGTAGATAGCCAGTAGCCAGTGTGTTGAGGACTATAGGCTGCAGTGCACCTGTTCATTTGTGAAAATGCACTCTGCAGCACTCGTAACCACAAAGTTATACCAATCCTCATTAGGGAACAAATGCATAATTTCCTGTTGTAAATGTTTTTGTTTTTTGTTATTTTTAACTCAGGTTTTGTGACAAAAATGAGGTCTGGTTATTTTTTTTAATTGCGTTGACTGTCATATGTTTTCATTAGTCATTAGTTTTAAAAGTAAAATCTCTCAGGAAGCATTATAGATCTAATCATAATCGTCTCAGGAGTTTTTAGCCTTAATTCTGTTATATGGACTAGAGAGTCATAAAAACAGTCTCTGCTGTCCAGCTGCCAAATGAAATATTACATAATGGAGTATAACGCTCTGCTGTAACCTTTACTATAGACAGATGTAATTTTATCACCCGTACTGAACTCACCTGGCTGCCACTGCATAAATTTGCATCAGGCAACATTTTGCCATAAGTTAAGGGGACATGGAAGAAAATTAGCCTGGTTACGTTTTAAAATGTGGCTTGATGAGTTCATGAATTTAAAGCTTTGACTATCTGATCTTTATAGTTGTTAGCAGACCAGACTGTGAATAATTCAGAAAATTTCATGGGGATTTACTGATTTATACCAATGTTTAAAACCCTTAATTAACTGGAATTACCTTACATTTTTCTGTTTTTGAGTAGAAAAGTCACTGTCTTCACTTTTTCTCCATATCATAGTTCCCTGTAGGCAAAGTTTGAAAGCTTGTTTCAACAGTATTTTGTTTAATCTTGCAGTGAGATTTAGGAGAATTAAAGCTGTTTGGTAATTGAAAATATTGTAGTCAGGATTATATTCATCAATATTGTTGTCACACTTATACATTGAGTTTTAAATTCCATTAATTACACAGTAATAAGTAAAAACACAAAGATTTAAAGCAGGAGCAGCTGGACAAATTTGGCTTGTTGCTCTCAGAAGTAAATACTAACTTCATCTTTGCTTTGAAAATATAGATGATGATCACGTTGTGCTTTGTATTTGGAAACAATAGTGCATTATCTTAGTGTTCAGAGGTTAGGTGATTTTCATCCTGCAACTCAAACATGCTGAACTTGCACAGCTTTTATTCAACCTACACTTTATTTCACCACCTGGTCTTTATGAAACAATTTTTTGCCTTTTATTTTCCATTGCAGTTTTTCCACTTCTCCTCTAAAGCTGAACCTGCAAAGAGTGGTGGGTTTGCTGGTCGTATCAAATGGCTGGGAACCCCGGCACGTGGGGACGTCTCCATCGCCCTGATCAATGCCACTCTGAATGACAATGGGACATACATATGTGACGTCACAAATCCCCCAGATGTCTTTGGCTCCCCAAAGTCACACACTGTTCTGACAGTTACTCCACAGGGTAAGTTGGAACAGATCATGATGGTGGGCAGCCCTTTGAATTCAACTGCCTGCCAAATATTTCTTGATTCAGCAGATCGAGACAAACATTTAGGCCTTGTTTGCATTGGGCTGCCCTATAATGTAAGCAATCTGGCTCAAAATTTTCTGGCTTTGAGGTAAGGTTGAGGATATCTACTTGGAGAAGATCACGCTACTCTGCCATGTGTGTTTCAGCACCTGCAGTTGCAGCACTGCTAAAGCTCCTGAGAAAACTTTGCAAATTTTAGTTGTTTATGTCTGAAAGCAGTTTCCAGTTGTGATCGCTATATACAGTCATAACTGTTTATACTAAAACGGTGAAGTGAAACTGTTTTAAATATGTTTCTGAAATGTTTGTTTTTCTGTGACGAGAGAATTGTGATGATTTTGTATCATCTCCTGTGAATAGAGATGGTCAGCTATTCACAGGAGATGATGATCTCCTGTGAATAGCTGATGATGATCATCTTGGTAATTTGTACCTAATGACCCCAATATTCTTGCTGTCCTCAGCTGCGACCATCCGCTTCTCAGATATTGCTGTGCTTCTCGCCTTTATCCTCATCCCCTCTGGCCTCATTACCTTCTTCCTGATTGGACGGATGTTGTGTCCCAAGAAACAGTACAACCAATCAAAGGCATACAGATCACCGATAGAGGTCACAGAGGGGTGAGTAAATTTGTTCTACCAATCACTGATGTTGCTCTCTTGGGGATAATGACAGTCAAGTCAGCCTTCAGCGATGATCTGGATTGCTAATGCTGCGAAGGTTAAGCAAGAACTGAGGTCTAAGTTAAAGACACCCGGCTTAAGAAAGGTCAGGTGTCTTTGAGGAACGTGCTTTGAATTAACACTGTCTTCCCATGATTGATCTCTAAGGTGGCTTCAGATGGCAGGCAGTGGCTTCATAATCTGAGTAGAGCTGCTGTTCTCTCTTCTTTTTAAGTCTTTTGGGATTCTAGAAAAACTGGTTACCTTAGCATAACAATAAAAGTCAGATAAATGGATTGATAGATACTTTATTATGTTTTAGGTGCACTTACTACTGAAAAAAATCATTAAACAAACACACCATAATATCTTTATTGCTCTATTGGGCTGGTATGGGATGCTCCATATACCTTGATGAAAAATATGTCAATATATGAAAAATATCACAACATATACAAGATTTTAAAAAAAACAGAGAACACAATGTGATCTCTTTACTGAGAAGTAGGATCAATCCCTGCTGAGGCTAAAATAAAATAAAATTGATTATAAGGAATAAAAATGAGATTTATAAAACACACCTATTTACCAGAAAGCCAAGATTAAACTTGATGTAGCGCAGACACAGGTTGGGGAGCATAAAGGAAATTTCAACCTCAATACCCCTGCACTAAGCATGTTATGGAATAGAGATATAGCATAGTTATACTTGATGAATGTATTTGAAATGTAAGGGGTTTGAAAGAGTTAAGTCAAGATTATGCCAAAATATATTTTCTCCAACTTTTTTTTATTTCACTATTTTGCATTCAGGTTTATTCCTAGTAATTATTACAAGTTCCTTAATCAAGGGCAATTTCCAATTGAAAAATTATTGGACTATTCCAACTAGTTCATCTTCAGGGTACAGGGATATGAGCTAAAACTGCACATTTTAGTTACTATAAATTGCGATCACAATGTTCAACATAAAAAATAAAGCGATTACTAAACACGCCTTAAGGAATACCTTAAAAGAATTAAAGAATTATTGCATAGTGTGGTTTTCTGACAAATTCAACTCTTGTTGAATTTGTCAGAATTTAAATCCCACTACTGAACACAACTTTCTTTCATCTTTAGGCTTTTCTTTTCTGCTTAACATCCATTTAGTTAGAGAACAGGGCAGCAGCCATCCATCATTTATTTATTGCCAATTTAATAACCTTTTAATAATGGATTGCTCTTTTTTCCTAATAGAATTTAATATTTCACTTGTCTTCACTTGAGAACTGATACTCAAAATTGCAGACTCAACCATAGTTTATGAGACTTTGGACTGCACTGTGACTTTAGGAGCAAGAATGTGGAAACCTTTATCAGGATTTATCAGACATGCATGTTCATGATGGGAACAGCAAAGCATAAGCACCACTTAAGACTCCAGACCAGCGAGAAAGCACTGAGCAGCAGGGTTTTCAAACACAAAGGTCTGCAGGGACTGACTCACATTTGGAGGCAGTCTCTCCAAGAATTACAGCTTCTGGCATTCTTGCATCGCTTTCTTTTGTGTGATGACTCATGAAAATAGGCATTTTATAGCTCTTCAAATAATCGTTTTGTTTGAACTTGTCTCTGAGTGTTTTCTTTAATTCTATTTTTTTTTTCGCCATGTTTAAAATATGGCAAAAATATGGTTGCTTGTATTGATATTAAAGTAATAGGAGGGAAAGAGACAGTCAGACACATCCACGCTCAGCATAAATCAGCTTTAGATGTATTTTATACACACAAAACACAGGTTAAAATGTGTGATATAGTGCATGTTTTGACATCCGTTTGTGTGATTATTTTCATTAACAACCCTCTGTGTGTTCTCCTTCCATCAGAGAGGAAAATGGTGGCTACCCACAGACAGCCTACATACAGAGCACCACTTGCTGTAACATGTGTCTAATGGTACGTCTAATGGTGTTGCACTTGAAAACAATAACTTTCAGCTCATAAATAACTTGAATGGATATGCCCACTTCATCAGCTAAATATTGCATGTTGCATAATCTCATTGCATAACAGCAGAACATTAAGGTTGCGTGACATACTGATAATTTTCTTGTACAAAGTTTTTAATCTATCCCTGCTCTGGTCTCTTCAAGGACTCTGACGAAGAGGATGAATACTACATTATGCAGAAGATGCATCCCAGAGAAGAGGAGTATGTTGAATCTCAGTGCTAACGTCCACGGTGATGGCTGTTTAAAAACTTCAGCCACTGGACAGAAAACAAAACTGGCCTTCTTGATTGGCATTTTGGTCATAAAGTTTACTTAGTTTTTTTTTTTTTTTTCATTTTTATTTTGAGACATTTTTAGAAATTGCTCCACCCCAATATTTACCACAAATATTTGACTTACTTTTGACAGCTGAGCTCTGACAGAATAAACAAATCCTTTATTCATTTGTGGATTATGGTGTAGATACCTTATTTTGTCTGCAGAAGAGTTACTAAATCTCACACGCTTAAATCAGGTGGAACCTGACAAAACAAACCAGCGGAACTCTGTATATATATTTTTATCTTTCTGATTTAACTATTGTATGTCATTTTGTTATTGTGAAGCATATGAATGTGTTTATTTTGTTGTTTTTTTCTAATTTATTGCCTGAGAAAGCGGCTGTATTTTCTGTCTTTGAGTAGCTGTGGACCATTTTTGGTGTTTGCTTGAGATTAGGACAGAATAAACATTTTGATTTAAAACTTCTACTGATCTCACTTTGTGTTTGTGACTATTTAACATGTTTTCTGTCTTTCACTGTTTCAGTTTAGCACCAACCTTGTGTCAGTGTACTTGTTATTGTGTTTTTTTGAGGGCCGTTGTGTGGAAGTTTAGCTCTGGATGCATCTTTTTTACCTAAATAATTTATTAATGAGAGGATTTATTTATTTATTTTTGGTGGGAGAATGAGCATTGATTTTAAAAATAGACTCCCTTCTGAAAGAACACAAGTTGCAGTGCTTCATCAGTAAACACAATTTGTTGAAGTCGAGTCTCCACTTATGTACTTTCTATGAATTAGCTGCTTTCTAATGTTGCTGAGTAATTCTGAAAATCTTGGAGGTTGGATTTGACTCTTGCACCATAAAGTTGCAGGCTCTGACTCTTGTGAAGAGACCCAGGGAGAACACAAAAATTAAATCCACAAGAAAACTCGGTCCTAATTCTTTCTGACTTCTTTGCATCTCAGTCAGTTCACTCATGCCCTCTAGGTTTTAATAATTCACACACAGCTATGGTGAAACAATTATTATTCCTGCTTCATCTGAACTACCATGGCAACAGCTTACTAGTGTTGGTCAGAAAAAGAAAATCAAGAAAATTGATTGAATGAAGAAGCCTCGGTTTCCTGCATGGACTTGATTTTCTGAGGAGAATGTGTTTTGGAGGTTAAAGGATTAGGACTCCAGACTTACAAAGCTGTACAATAACACCATCAATGTCAATGTCTTCTTTCAGTGGATACACACAGTGGATACACACTAGGAGTAGACTGAAGAAAAACTCAGTTTTCTCACTTTTCAAAACCTTTGTGTCAGCTGTCTTTATTAAGTATGCATAGATGATGCAGTTCTTTACGAGCTGAAGTGCTTCTGATGTGAAATTATTTATCCAATTTCCTTTGTTCAGTTCTTTGCATATTATTGGTAGCTTTAATCACAGAAAGTGTTTGAACAACTCATATAAGACCAACAAAACCCGTGAACATCATTCACAATATCTTGGACACAACAATGATGGCAAACACACAAACCGTCTCCAACCTCACCACAGGAAATTCAGCTTTAGACATGTACCAGATCCTGGTAACGGAAGGTGAAACGCCCTCCAAAAGTTATTTCTGTAATTTCTTTCTATTTGAAATCCTAATTCTCCAATTAAATTTTAATTTACTTCAGGACATTTACAAAAGTTGCATTCAAACATGTTTCACTGATACCAAAATCACAAATTAGTTAGCACAAAATATAATTAGTTAAAATTTAAAACTTGCTGATACTAAGACAATCCTAATGTTTTCTGAGTTGTCTGGACCGAGGCGTCCAAACAGCAGACAGAAATACATTCACACTCCTTACCCATCATATCTGTTTTATTTGGAGGAGTTTGTGTTGCTGCTTCACATTTCGTTTATTGTTACAACTCTGCAAATGTTTCTGTATGTCTGTGTAGCTGAGTTGGTTTGCATCACCCAGTTGGAATCATCTATTTAAAGTCCATGTGGGATGTGTCATATACTACTAAATAGCAAAGTGCTACCTATAAATAAGCTGATAATGACTACTTTAGTAACTCTAGAAAGCCGAATACTTCACAGTTCACGGCCATCTGCACTGCTTGAGTTCTGACATTTGCGTTAGCATTCTACAGGAAATTAATTTATTACAATAGTTATGATCAATTAGGTGAAATTGGCCCTGGCCTTAATATTTTCATATAGATTGCAGTTGGCATATTACTTGTGAACCTCGTTGCCGCTCGCAGACAAGGAGCTTCATCACAGCGAGGAAAGTGGTACATTGTTAATAGACATAGCAACAAACAGAACGCACTCACAAGTGCACAGGGCTGACACACTGGGTAAGCAGTTTTCTTATATGTACAGAGTTAGTTTATACATTTAGTAGATTTAAGTGTTGAGGAAATTCAAAGATGCATGACTTCTACCCCGCCTGCCAATTTTTAGCAATTGTGTGCAGTATCATAACTTAACAAGGGTTAAAATAGTCTCACCCACAGCCTTAGACGATCCTCCACGTATGCAATAACATCAAAATGCTTTAAAATACCTCAAATGTGAACATTACTATTGGAACCATGTAAATAGTTAAAATCATTGCAAAAATAAGCTTAATAACTTTTAAAGGATTACACATTCGTTCAAGACTCTTGCAAACCCTCTTTATCGGCCTTCAGCTGGGCACACACTGAATGTTAAATTTCTCTTTCACTGGAATTGGAGATGCCCTGAGGTGAAAATGAAAGAGGAAAGAAATTCAGTTTAACAAAACAGTACAGCCAGCTATACTGTAATTCTGTAACATTTGTAGAAAAATGACTTGGTACTTTTTTTTATTTAATAATGAACATACTGAAATAATGCAACTCTGACTCAACAGTTACTTACAATTTTTGGCTACTCTGCCAACTTCTGAGTACAACTGATCGTATTTGTTTTGTGACTGGAGGTGCAGTCTGCCAGGTGTGAAGCCTTGCCGAAGCACACACCACGGCAGCGCTGGCCGATCAGTGTGACATTGTTGATTTCTGTGGTCAGTAAAGGCTGCAGATTCAACTGCTTAACAAAACAATCAAAGAACTGGACATACATTAGCATACCAAGTTGTTCAGGAAGCAGGAACAGCTATAATGTCTGCTGAGTTAGTTTCCACTCAACTGTAGCCCAATCTGTTGGAATGGCAGATGGACTGTTTTCAAAGGCCAACCCACACACTCTTGCCCAGTTTCCACAGATACTGCAGTCCTGGCCTCAGCCTGATTTCTGACTCCTGGGACTTGAAATGTTTTGATTATTATTTTTGTTGAGCTTTTTTTCCTAACAGCCCTCTTCATTTAAAATGGGAGCTGATTATTATTTGTTCTCTCTAAGGACTTGCATCAGCACTTCCAGAATGGGGACTTGATTTAAAGTGATTTGCTTCTTAATGTTGAACTGCTGATGCTGTAAATATTTTACCAACAGTGAAATCCACTAATGATGACTGACATAGATGCAAATCTTTGGTAAAGATAGATGAATACAACATAAAATAATGCATAAGTGTAAAGTGGAATTAAATTATTCTAGTAATTCAAAAGAAAAAAAAAAGTAACTTTATAATCTTGGAAAAACAAATCTTGTCCAACCATTAGACTTGCTTCCTCCTCCTGCCATCATTCCTCTCTGTTCTTCCTTCTTTATGAATTGAGTCTATCTGTTTAATCTCAGTATAGATGCAAGTGGTCTGTAAAGGCCTTAGAGCTTGTTTACTGAACATTAGTGAACCAATGATGAAGAAACACAGCAGGCAAGTTCTGGATAAGGTTGTTGAGCTGTGGTATCCTTCAAAACAAGACATATCCATGTTCTAGCAGGTACAAAGCCATATACAACCACGGCTACAATGCAATGGTTTTAGATCAATGTTTCTGAATCCAGTTGGTCAGAACCACTGCACTGCATGTTTTAGGTGATTCACTTTTAGTAGGATTCTGTAGAAATTGATGGCATGAAGAGGAGGTTATGCAATAATTTTATTTGGGTTTCTGAAACAAGTACACATCTAAAACTTGCAGGATAATGGTGTCTGGTGACTCAAATTGAGAAACATTGGTTTATATCAAAGTATGAATGACCCTGCAAAGTTCAGAACTAAATCGTATTGAAAATCTGTGGCAAGACATTGTAACTGCTGTTCAGAAATGCTGCCTGGCTCCAGTCTGAATTTGAGTTAGAATTATTTACATTACAAACTGTGGCTCAGGGCATTGAGATTCTGGGTGCAACCTTCCAAAACCAAAGTTTGCTCAATTTCTGGTTTATTTTGTGAGGTATAATTGTTTTATATGTGGGCTGAAATCAAATTGGCTAGTGTAAAGGGAGATGTGTTTTAAAATTGTGATGACTTCATCTTCTGTCAGGTTGAGCGGTAATTGTAGAGCAAATGAGAGAAAATATATGTATAAAGGATGACAAAACCTGGTGATAATTACCACAGGACTGTCTTTTTTTGGTAATGGTGTTATTGCAGCTGATGCCATTCTGAATTGACAATTGTTTCTTTTCCATTACTTTCTAAATTAATTAATAAACAAGCGTTCTTGTTTATTTAGCTTTATTAAAATACCTATTTCTCGTGTTTCTTCTGTGAACTTTATTTGTTGCCCTCCTTTTTCATTTTGTCTCAATAAATCCAGGCAGAATACGGAATATCAGCCATTTTCGTTTGCCATATCTAACATTTATTGCAGTGCATCAGCTTTGAATGTGGGACCCTGAACTGGCAGCTGTACAGCATGAATGTGCATAACTATACAGAGGTAAAAACGAGATCGGGCACACTCAGCAGAACCCTGCATTATTACGCAGCTTGTGTCACTGTGCCTGCTACAGACCATGATTACACCAAGTGATGATGTAGTGCTGCCAAGTAATGGTGCTAGGTTTTGAATGTGTGACAGCAGTGACCACTGGGCAAAGGGGAAGATGAGGTGATGCCAGTTGATGAGTTTTTTTCAGTAAACTGGAAATGCCTCCAGGTCTTTCTCCTCTCCTTTTTTCTCTCACGCCATCCACCCCTCTTCCCTTTCATCCACCTGTTTTCCCATCCTCATTGTGTCTCTGTATCTTTGGCTGAAGCCTGCTGGTGTCGGAGCGGGGGTGGGGACAGTTTTGACACTACTGTGTGTCTCTCTCTGTGTGTGTGTTATAAAATACAAATACAGAGTGTGGGTGTTTGTATGAGCATGCGCCTGTAAGCCTCATTCTATGCTAATCGTTCTAATAGGGGGAAGTGCTTGCCCAGTCCCTGTTCGTTAAACCAGACTATGTGCAAAGCCGGACACAAGAGGAAGAGGAAAAAAAGAGAGAGAGAAAAGCAGTCCGCCTGTCTGCCACACCCGGCCTTCTTGCTTCCTCCTCCTGCCATCATTCCTCTCTTTTCTTCCTTCTCTCCTTCTCCTCTGCTCTTCTAGTGTGGTGTTTCCATGAGAACAGAGAGCGCTGGGTATCGAGGGGGGGTTGAAGAGAGAGTGAGGGTGGGTGGGTGGTTTTGGTGATGTGGGTGACGTGTCCTAAAAGCACTGAGAGTGAATGCGTGTATGTATATGTGTGTGTGTGTGTGTGTGTGTCTGTATGCATCAGCGCTCATCGCTGCTCTCTTTCATACGTCTGTGATGGCAGGAGCTGCTCCCTGGCTGCGCCAGAAAACGCGCTTTTGGCATTTCCCTGAAAATTTGGGCACTGCACATCCAGGCATATAATCTGACACACTGAGAGCCTTCACAATCTGAGAAGTAGACAAGCCCCCCACCCCCCACACCCGACCCTCCACTCCTCATACTGGAGCCAAACAAAAAGAAAAGAGACATGTCTTCATTTGTGAGAAAGGGGTGGGAAGTAACGCAAAAGTAAATTTGAGCAGAATAAAATGGAACTGCTTTGGCAAATCCTGGCAGGAGGTGTCCACTCAGTTATCAAAGGGGGCTGCCTTTTTGGGTGGGGTCGCAGCTTTCGCTGGAGCTAGGCTGAAAGGGAGGAGGAAGAGAAGGGTGAGAACATGTAGAAGAGAGGAGTGCTGATCTAAAAGTGATGGTGGAGGAGGAGGAGAGAGGGGAAGGGAGGGGCTTAAAGGATGGGCTTGTAGGCATTGTCA
Organism: Poeciliopsis turneri; assembly: GCA_922788865.1. Lineage (NCBI taxonomy): Eukaryota > Metazoa > Chordata > Actinopteri > Cyprinodontiformes > Poeciliidae > Poeciliopsis > Poeciliopsis turneri. The sequence goes on along the minus strand of CAKLNU010000972.1, from coordinate 770,465 downwards.
GGCAGAGAGTAAGAGAGAGAAAAGAGTTGCACCCAGGCAGTGAAGAGCGTGTGTGTGCAAACTGGGATGAATAAATGCACTGGAAGGCTTAGCTGGTGATACAGCTAGAGAGAGAACGAGAGTGTGTGTGTGTGTGCACGAAAGTGAGTGAGAGAGAGCGAGAGAGAGAGAAGTGAAAGGGAAGGAAGAAGGGAAGAAAGAAGCAGAGAAGAGAAAGGGAGGATACTACAACTCCAACTATGCTGTGCTGCATAAGAAGAACCAAACCGGTAAAGTGCATCACTTTGCTTTCTCCAGCATCCTCAGCATCTTTTTTCCTATCGCTAAATGATTCATCTCATCTCTGAACTTTTGTCACAGGCTGCCTGGTAGTCAGATTAGGAGGCTTTGGGGATGGGGTGGGGGAGATTAGAAGGAAGCATTGGGCTCATTTGCTTTGACTCTGGGCCCGACTTCTCTTCACAGAAATCTATCCACAAAGCCCCGACACGCCTAGTTAATGTGATTATCCCGCATGAATGGATGTTGCCACAATGTCTTTCAGACCTCACACTGCTCTGGGGAGGAGGCAAAAGGCTGGAACATAATCTTGGACAGCTGTTTTTCTTAAAGATTGAACACTTTGAGACAAAAAGTTAAAGATTATGAAAGGGGACTTTATCGGTTGATATAAAAGATGAGAAACTCTCCAAAAGTCAGAATCTATCATTCTTAATGATGCTTCATATTAATTGGACCAACCTTCTGTGTTGTCTTCATTGATACCTTAAATGAGGGGCGTTTGAGTGTCTTTTGTAATCGGGTTATCTTGAGCAGCAGTTGGTGACAAGGGAAAGAAAATTTCCACAGCGAGGAAGAAAATGGGTGGGGTACGGATTGAGTTTGCCGGCACCATCATGTCAGTGGCCTCGTGGGAATACAATGGGAATGAATGAGTATAAATGGATTATCACAGCCCTCCAGCTTTTTACAAGTGGATGCAGTCAGTGGAGAGGTTGTGTGAAGAGAGTGCTTGTTTAAAGGATGTTAAGGGGTGCTTTATGAAAACCAGAGTCCGGTCTCGGTGGTGGGGGATAGCAAGAAAGAGAAGGAGGTAGCATTCATCATGGTCATTCTCTGTGATCTCAGAAAGGTTCAGGCTGCTACCTCAGACCTATTGGGAATTTATCAGACTCATAACATGTTGAATTCTGATGGTCCTTGATTGCTTCTTAAATGTCAGCCCACATGAGTCATATTAGCTCTGGCAAGGAGGGAGGAGAGAGAGTGGTAGAGCTAAGGCTGCTTAAGAGACATGCACGAGGCTGCATGGAGAGAGGCAGGCAGGGAGGGAGCATGGCTGCTGCACATGGAGGTGATCTGGGGTAAAGACGCAAAAGGAGATGACAATTCAAAAGGGAGGCATGGCAGGGATGCTGCAAAGGTGATTAAAAAAAAGGGAATAAAGAGGAAAGACAGTGGTGGAAGCAGCCGGCAGGAGACAATGTGTGGAGCAGGTGAGCGAGCGCAAAGGTGAGTAAGATCAAAGTGGGGGAGGACGCGTTAAGGAATAATAAGCCGGCATGCATGCTGCAGACGGCAGCCATGTGGGTGAGGCTGCACACCTCATCGCTCGGGAGAGATATTCCCCCCAGGCCATAAGCACTTATCCTCATCTTCCCGCTTCTAAGAATAAATGAATCTGGACACACTCTGTGGTCCTCATGGATGGATGAGCAAAGAGCATGATTTTCTGCTTTTTAGCACAGTAAACTGAACCATGTCTTTGTGGAGCACTAAGTGCTGCTGCAGCATCGTTTCAATGTACAGGAGTGGCTGCTCGCACCTACTTTAGAAGTCCCCCGCTGCCCCAAATCATGGCTGTATCTTTGCCGGCACATGCCTTCCAGCTTTATGTCTGCGTCCAGATCCTGCCTAAATTCAAAGTTGTCTCTAATTTCTTCTCACTTTTTTAGCTGAAGTTATTATTTCTCACCCTCTTTAGCTCTACCTGAATTCCACCTGCACCAAGGTTTTCAGTTTTATATTGGGACCTATTTTATCATCTCAGCTATTAAAACCTTTTTTCTACCTGAATTGTTCCTTCTTCTCTTTTGGCTGCTCTTACACTCTAACTCCAAGCCGAAGCATGAGACCACTGTCTCTGTTCCTCCGCCAACTAGCCCCCACCTCTCATGTCCAGCCCTCTTCTTCCTCTTCTCCAGCGTCTCTTTCCATCCTTATCCTCGGCCCCCTATGAGATCAGCGCTGATTGCAGAGCCTTTGTTCAGGCAGAGAGCCGGTGTAATTCAATTAAAGGGTGCTCCGAAGGATGTAATGAAGCTAGCATATGGCTGTTAGTGGTTGCTGCAAAGCATCTATTCCTGGGCTGTGGTGAAAATAAAAAAAAAGATAAAGAAACGTTACATCCTAATGAATTCACTGTCAAGGGAGAGGCAGTGAGCGAGAGAGAGGGTGAGTGGGGATTGTGGCAGCCACCACCTGAGCTGAGTCCCCCCTCCCACTTCTCTCTCCTCATCTGCAGGAGACAGCCGGCTAAAAGGGTGTGGCTGTGCCTGTGTGTGTGTGAGAGTGAGACTGAGAGAGAGAGACGGAGTGAGTAGGTGGCAGTTTGCTCACTGAGAAGAAAAGTGAAAGACAAGAAAAAGAGAACGAGGAAGAGATGCTCAGTGATTGCAGACTGCAGCCTTTGCTCTTTGGTGTCTGGATGCTTATTGGAGACAAGCAAATAGATATTCAAATCTTCTGGAAGCTTTCAGCGAGGGGCGCTCTACTGAGCCTTAGCTCGCCTGAGTGACAAAAGTTTGAGAAGTATATGCCCTAAATGATTGTCATTTGAATTTTATTTTGGTATTTAAATCATTGATAAAAAAAAACATATAAATATATATCTATATATATTTAGCCTCTGCACCTGTTGGCTTTATGACTGAAGAGTTTCTGCAAAGCAATGCTGAGCAACATTATAATTGTGAATGCAAAAATTACTCTTAATAGCTCCGTAATTGTATTTGGTGTAGAGCTATCAAATATTTATTTCACAAAGATCTTCTTGGTCTGTATGCACATCATTGTGTATGCATTAGCTTGCGCTGTTGCTCTGTGGTTGCTCAGGCAGTGTCTTCCTCGCCACTTCCATCCTTTCTCCTTCCTTCCCCCTCCCGGAACAAGTCCCTAATGGCATTTTCAGGGAGGCTGCGGAAAGGTGGCAAATTGTTAGAGTGTGTCCCCACTGGCGGGGGGATGGTGATGTGAGTGGCTATGAATAAAGCTGGTAAAGCCATTGGCTGTGTGGGGTGTGGTTTTCCCGGTGGCCAGCCAAGGCCAGAGGCGAACTGCAGCTGCTGGCAAAAGCTCTGATCAGCCAGTAGATGATGATCTGAAGACATTTTTGCTCACTTATTTGTTACTTTTACAAACCAAACAAGACAGAAGAGAGGTGTTTGTCCTCTGCAGGATTGTGTAGGTAGATGTGAGTCATTGTGGCTTACTTACATCAAGCATGATGCCTTAGACATCACAAAACACTCAAGGCTTTTTATTACAATCACAACTGACATTGTCTGCCTTCACATGACAAAGATTTCACATTTTATGCATCCTTCCTCTGTATCTATGGCAACCAAAATGAATATGTACAAGAGAGAAAACTCTTGTTAGTTGATTTGTATTTAAAAGTAATTTGATAAGCAGGATAATGCAAATATGTTGCCTCTTCGGAAATAAATTGAGGAAGAGCATGAACAGGCATGAAGTCTTTGTTTAAGCTGAGCGTACCTTGTAGTGTGCTGTACCTGAGGGATGCGACTCTGTATTTATGAATGAAAATGTGCGCCGCAAAGGAACAGAGTGGAAAAACGCCCGCAGGAGGATTCCTATGTGACCAGGGCCTCAATTAACAGCTCTTCAAGAAGCTTTGTAAATGTTGCTTTGTGTATGCTCCTGTTGAGACAAAATGGGTTTTTTTTATATGCCATAGCCAACAAAGCAGAGCTTTAACCACTGCTAGCCTGAATTACAGCTCAATGAGCTTGACATGACAAGTCCAGCATCCTCCTGAAAAACATGACAGCGCAGCATCACTGAAGAGTGTTATGCAGGCGAATGCAGTTGATTAAGCAGGTGATATAAAGGTGATGGCGTTTCCCGCCCTCATACACTGATATGAGATCACTCAGCAGTCTGCTGATGCTTTATTATATTTCCACTCATCTATAAAATAAATGATATTACCTTTGTTCCAACAATGATGTCATACCCCCCACAACCCTCTCTATATTCCCAAACACTCTCATCAATCCTTTTCTCTGTCAGCCTGACTCACTGAATGCAGTCGGTAAGTAATTTGGTTTGGAGTTAAGTGCGCAGGTCAAGTTTTTTTGGCAATTGCAAGCTTCTATGAGATCAGACCAATAAAAGCCAAACAAGTCTCTGGAGGCCTGCATATTACTAAGAGGAGAGGCCCGGGCAGTGCAGCTTTGTCTGTCTCCATGCCATCCAACTTAATGAAAGGACTCATTCTTATGTTTATTACAACACTTAATAGCCAATTGGCAAATATTTCCACTAATGTTTTTTTACTGAGCTTCTGTCAAAAAGTTATAGGCAATTATTTTCTTTCCAACAGTAAGTAACTGTCTTGACATCCTTGTTTAGTGTAAATCCATACTGGTTTATCCCCAAGGCTAAAGCTAACAGCCAGACTTCTATCATCCCAACATCAAAAATGTTATAACAATTTAGGCAAATGCTACTTTCTGAACCTGGAACTTAGCTAAAACGTTGGGTGGTTATTTATTCAGGGAACTAAGATTGGAATCTTAATTACATTTGCAATAAAATTATTATCCAATAATAATTTACACAGTTCTCAGTATGAAACAAAGAAACTCTGTGTTTTCAGTGAAAGAACAATTAAAGTAGTGTAGTTCATAAAAAGTTATGAAGGTGTAACTGAACACCATTTTATTGATTTTTGCACTGCCTTACATTTTATCATGTTTTTACTCTGAGTAGAAACTCTTAGCACAGGAAGTTTATTAGTGGCACATAACCTCCTGCATGCGTTTCCTGTGTAAATAATTATTGGATTATGTAAAATCAACCAAAATAAAAAAATACATATAATGATGATTCTTTCACAAATTAGTATATGCATAAACCACTTTGGTCTTGACCTTTCTGCAATCAGCTGCAACCTTCAGGTCTAAAATACTCTATTTAGATTAAGCTATTGGATGTTTTCTCTGCAGGTACTTTTTTTTTTTTTTAAACTTTAAAATCAGGGCAAAATAATTTAGGAGGATGGGTTTCTATGGAGCAGTAGAATTTATTATCTGAACCCATGGGAGGAAATGTGAAGGAGGGAGACTGCTCCACCTTATTGCACTGACACACTGACCCTGAAGAGAACATGTTGGTTTAGGGGCTCTGACTCTGACAGTAAATCATCCGACACTGATGCGATTCCCTGGGCAGGCAGCTTTCCAATTTAGACCTTACATCACATACAGTGACACTAACAGAGGCAGAAGGAAACAAAGGTACAGTAGCAGTGATGAGGGCACAATTTCCACTCAGATTTCTACATCATCCTGCTGCCTAATGACACAGACTACCAACATTAATGCACACACATGCACATTAACCCTTTCATCCCACCACACCCTGCAGCTGAATTGCAACCCCTCCGTAGCTGTTCCCGATTGCTCTGTCTTAATTTATGTGCTCCCATTGGCCCACTCCACCTGAGGGGTCAGACGCACTGCCAATCAGGGTGATATGTGGTCTTTCATAGCGCCAACCAGCATACAGAGCTGTGATGAGTTAGCACTCTGGTTGTCAAGGTAACCTTTGATGGTTGGGAGAGGTATGGCAGTGAATGCTGAGGAGATTTTTGTGCAGGCATCTCTTTCAGATGGGAAGCACCAACCGTACACAGAAGATAGAGATGGCTTTTACAGTTTTCAGAAAATCATTAGCAGAAAATTGACTCAGCACGGGACAAATAGATCCAAAGGGGAGGATTTACCAAATGTAAGTCAGCAACATGCAAAGAGAACAATATCAACCTTCTGCCTAGCTTGAACCATAATAATAAATACTCTGAGATATTTGTCTTCCCTTAAATGCCAGTGTGCCTAATTCATTATTTGGAGACAATCAACCCCCAACCGTTCCTGCACACACAACTTTGATTTCACAACTCTAAGTCTTCAGTTACTGTCACATACTACATGTCTATTTTTTCTGGAGTCAGTCCAACATTAAATAATTCCAACTAGTCCAATTAGTAAATAATTTCAAGCTGGAAGGAAAACTGTCCCAAATCATTTAGAAGTTGCTTGTTTCCCTATTTGCCTCTCTACCACTTAGCATAAATAAATTATTACAGCCTCCATGCTGCTGGACAATTCTGTTGCTTAATTATGCTTATTTACATTGCTGTGAGCTGAACATTGTTTTCAGGTTACTGACTTGTGAATATTTGACATTGATTTATTTTCCTATTCATTTTGAATGTGTTGATTTATTTTGTTTGCTACTTTCAGTACTCATCGTTCATGCTTTTGTTGGATTTGATTTCTTTTTATTAGATTTATATGACTCATAACACAACCCACTATTTGATGGACAGCTATGGATCCTGTTGCCCAAGGTAAAATTATTAAATCCTGGTTAATCTTACACTCAGCACTGTCCTGCTCCTAACCCTTTTCCTCATCCTGTCATATGCCTCCTGAATCTGAACTTTTCCCAGCCTTCAGTTCTTTCTTAATGGTTACAAATTCAGTTTATTCAGTTCAATGAAAAAGTCTTTAACCAACTATATGCTTAAATTTCAGCTTAAGAGCATTTTTTTTAAATAGAGTTTTTCTTTGAACGTTGGCAATTTTTTAAATCTATATTTTAGTCTGGAGGACTTTTTTCATAGAGATGATTGATTAACTAACTTTGTGACTGTGACCTTTTAACCAGCACAAAGTAATTTCGGAAACCGAAAGTTATTTTGTATGAAACTGAGGCTAGCACATCTCCTCCTCCATAAATTATCTGCTGGTTTGGTTTTCTTTATGTTTCTCCGGGTCTTCTGATTTTGTTTAAAGTCAGTCAGTTTCAGTAGTCTTAAGCTAGGTTCTAGTCACATACATGCCTTGCATTACAATAACATACAAATAAAGGTGCACCATGAGCAAATGAATGAATAAAAATAAATAAACATCACTCTTATTTGTCACTATAACAGGCCTGAGATAAATGCTACTCAAAGGTCACAACCATAAACCTATGAATCTTGTGTAATGCAATGCATATGCTCAGTATGTACCAATGAAGAGTCCCTTTGCTTAACATGCTAAAGTGGCTTTAAGTGGCCGTAATGGACTGCAGGCAAAGCTTTTTTTTTTTTTTTTATCAATTAAGTTAACAATTGCATGGCCACTTGGGGCAAATTGGTAGTCTTTAATTCCCTCATCCTTAGACTATTATTACATAAGAAAAAAACAAAATTGTGATTTGGCAGTAAAAGTAATGTACGCTATCCAAAGTAGAACAATATAAAAACTTTTTTTCAGTATTATTTATTACATCATTTGTGTTTTTAGATGTGCCAGCATTAGAAATAGAAAAAGAGGCACAGGGTGGCTAAAGACTTTTTCAGTAACTTTTCCTGCTGTTGACCTCTCAGTTCATTACATTTGGACTATGTGTAATGAACAGATAAAAATGTCAGCATGATATTTAGGGATTCTGTATATATATTTTCCTGAAAAAAAAAATTACCCTTGAATACATTTTTCCAGACCAAGATTACTTCCCATAAACTTGGACTGTTGGTTTCAGTTGTTAACCTGCATAAATGTCTCTTGCTTTTCAGGTGGAGAAGAATGAAGATGCAGACCAGAAGATTGAACAGGATGGCACCCCCAACAAGCCTGAAGACAAGGCTCACAAGGCTGCCACCAAAATACAGGCAAGCTTCCGTGGACACATAACTCGGAAAAAGATGAAAGATGGAGAAGAAGAAAGGACGGAGACAGTCCTGCTGCAGAAGAGGCAGCAAATGGAGAGGAGACGAAGAAGGTGGAGGGAGAAGAGGCACCTGCTAAGCAGGAGGAAACTACAGGAGAGGAGGCCAAGAAGGAGGGGGAGGAGACAAACCAGGCCAAAACCCCAGGAGCAGATAAGCCAGCTAACTCTCCTGCAGGCACAGCAACATCTCCCGTAGCGGCAGCTCCAGCTGCTGCCTCTCCCACGGCTGCCACAGCCCCCTCTGAACCTCAGAAAGAGGAGCCGAAGGCCGAGGAGAAGCCCAAAGAGGTGGAGGCCACACCAAGAGTCCCACCACAGCCACAGCCAAGGAGAAAAAGGAGGAGAAGAGCGAGGAGAAGGAGGAGGCCAGAAAAGCCGATGTGCCTGCTGCTGTCAGTCCGACAGCTGAAAAGGAGGAGCCTAACCAAACAAATGATAAAAAAGGTATGCGGATCACAGAGCTCCATTTAGATAAGAATCTTCTCAAGCTGTTTAATTGGACACATTAAATAGCATATATTTGTGATTGTATTTAGAGACAAAAAATACTTCTAGTCAATTCCAACAATATAGAAGCAATTACTAGGTGTAAAAATGTAATAAAGAAGAGCTGGTAGACTTTCAGATAGGCTGTTTGGCAGGCACCTCAGGACATCACTTCGCGTTAAGTCTTCGGGATATAAAGATCGTTGGCAGGGCTCCAGTATTCACTGTTTAACACAGAAATGCAGCTCAATATTACATTAAACAGCGTTGTATCTCAGCCTCAGCTTGATGGAAACTCTATACTGATGTAGTAATGCCTAGGAGAGAAATGTAGAATTGAAGAATAATTATCTCTTAGAATAATGTGATCAGTGTTTTAGGAGTATTCAAAGCTGTTTTTCAGAAGCAGAGATCACTGGTTATTTAAAGAGAACGCACCATGTCTGTTAAATCATTCAAATCTTCTCAATATGTTACACAGCTCTATTTAATGTTGACAGAAGTACATTTAAATTCCCCATTATCACGGTTTTAAAATGAACAACAAATACTGGTTATTAAGCAAACCAGAGTGCAAGTTCCAGTAAGAGCCGAAACAACCAAAGTCATACAACAGACTCTGACAACATGCTCTTGACATGAGTTGATATTTCTGGTCCAAGGACTCTCAGACTGGGTCAGACAGGTGGGTAGTGGAGCATGCTCAGTGCGGAGTCGGTGGGGGTGTGAAATGGTGAAAGACACAGACGTACCAACTCGAGAACTACAAAGAAAGTAGGTCACCTGTCTCCCTGTTGTCATAGCTACCACCTCAATGGGTATAGCTGGTCCCTGCGTGGAGAAGAGCTGCCATAGCAGGTGCTCTGATTTAAATGAATGATTAATGATCCCTTAAAGGTAACGGTCAACGCCAAGGAAGGCATGTCATAAACAAGCACAACCTGGCAAGGAACATCTAATTACCTATAGCCACAGCAAGCAAAAAACTGCTGCACTCACTGAACTGACTCAGAGTAAATTCATATTTATTACTGAATAACTTGGTTAGGTTTTCTAATGTGCAGAGTGGTATAGTACACTGAAGAACACTGTTGGAGACAGAGGTCTGACACTTGTTTCATTCAAATTTGATTTTCATAGCACAAACTGTTCCTTATTGAATAATCTGGAAATAATTTAGTATTCATTACAAAGGGGAACATGAGTGAAAACTATTAAAGTGTTTCTAATACTACAGAACAATGAGCTGTATAACAAATCTGTTACTTAAAAATGCTTCAAATGTTTGGTAATTTAAAAAAATTGTCTTTATTTTAGATTTTCTGTTTTCAGTTTTGATCAATTCTCATTTTATCTTGCTTTAATAACCATCAAGTGGTTTTTTGGAAACAGTAAATTTAGTACCTAACCAAATCTGGACATTTAAAATAACAAGAAAAAGGCTAAATTACTTTCAAAGATAATTTTCAAATATTTTTTATTTTATTTTATTTTTATTCTCTGGCTGGTTTGTGTAAAACCCTCACATACTGACAGAATTTATCCAAAAGGAGTACCTGCTATAAACAATCAAATGTCATCTGCATAGAGTGCTACATCCATTCTCTGTCTTCATGAAAGTTCCTTTGATGTCTGTTGATATTCTGTCAGCCAAATTGTTTTAAAACAAGTGGAAAATAAGAGGTGGCAACATGTGGATTTTATTCAGATATATCCTAATTCAGCCATTTTCTCACACTGGTTGCTTTCTTCAATGGTTCTCTGCTTGTCCAAATGATGCCATGGATAATCTGGAGCAAATGCCACAACATTAGAAACAAGCATTGGCTCAGGAAATTGGATGAGATTGTATTTGCTACACACACATTCAGCAGCCATGAAGAAGGACATTCTTGAATCTGTCATGCTGGCTAACAAGCTAATTACCTCTTACCTGGAAGATCTACCATGACTCATTCTGTCTTGAGTCACACATTTGTCCAGCCATATGATTGTCCCACTTTTCCCTGCACCTCTTCATACACATGCACTAAAACACACCCATGCACTTCATTACCCCGGGCCCACTGCCATGATGTCATCTGCTTTTTTTTTTTTTTTTTTTTTTATTAAAAAAATATGAGATCATCCAAGTGTGACATCACCTCTCAAAGAGCACTCTGCTACTATGTGTCTGTCGGGAACATCTGTAACTGAAGTATTTACTTATTAATACAACCTTGACTCGTGTGATTTTCTTGTTTTAAAAATGTAGTTTGGAGCGAAAAACTCATTAGACAGAATGTAAAAAACACCAGAACAATATAACTCGCAGCCTAGAAACCTGCATATAAGTTTGTAAGGAACCAACGATTCATATTTAGCAACAGCCAAAGCTGGTTGTTATTGTAGCCCAGTCCTTCCCTGTAGGCATCACACATAATCAGATGTGGCAGGCCAAGATGCTGCTGTTAGCATTGTGATGTCTGTTCAAGGGTTTCCTGGGTCCATCAGGAGCCATCTTCTCCTTTATTATTTACACACGTAGAAGGGAATTTTTTGGCATTAGCTTGAAGCTTGAAATGGTGTGCTCTTGATGAAAAATATTACATTATTTTGCCCCTTTCTATGTTTTTCAATATTGTTTTTTCATAATGTTATTTTTATCCAATGTTTAATCAGATATGACATTTTACAGCTCTAAAACTCACATTTAATATTTATAGCACTTTTCAGGATCTTAAAAAACATTTAGATTTTTATCATTCTAGTCTAATAGTCGTTGACTAAAATTTACTGTTATAACTTTTCTTCTCAAACTCATGTTTCCTTTTCCTGGTTTACATTTATTTCCTTTGTCTTCTCCCCTCGCTTTCCCACAGATGCTGCAGAGGAGTCAAAAGCGGAGGAGAATGCCCATCCAGATGGGGCTGTGGAGACCTCTGAAGCCAAGGAAGACTAAAGGCAAAGTCTTACCCACTGGAAATTAGAATACGAGAAAATGATGAATAACACAAAAACAAAAATCTAAAAAGGTTGCTCTTTGCCTTCCCAATGTCGAGGGCAGTCAGTTTCTATTTGTTTGTCATTTTTTGTGTGGCAATGATTTTCTCATGTTGGGGGAGTTTCCAACGTGAAGTTTTTTGGCTCAAGCTAATAGTGTGATGGTGATGATGATGATGTCTGTATTAATGAGTGTGAAAAAAGATATCATCTTGATGATGATAATGATGTTGCAAAGGTAAAAAGCTACACTACTGAATATAAGTGACACACAACTGGATTGTCTGCTTCCAACTGGACCTCACACACATTTAAAATGCATTGCCAATGCACCACGGTTCATTTGCATTGTAATGCACTCTTTTTTAAAATCACATTGCGAAAACAAGAATTTGTTCTGCAAATGCATGCACAAAAACAAGTCAGTTTTTAAATGCAACTCCAGTTTTCAGCACCGTGCAAGTGTATTGAAAACATAGCAACACGTCCGATGGATACTCGAATGTATATCTAAATGTGTGAGATTTCTAGTTGGGTAGGTTTATTCCATATCAAAAATAAGACAATAAAATTCCTGCTCTTTCTATTCAGCTTGAGTCACTCAAGCTTGGTTTACATCCCTTTTATAAACTCTGTCAACCCACATTTACAGTAAAGGACCTGTTGCCATTTAAATCCTATAATAAACTATAGTAAATTACTAGAGTATTGATGTAACTGGCTTTTATATATATTGACTTGTGTTCTGCCAAGCAAGCGTGAGAGCAGTAGCATGAACCACGGAACCAGATGCATGATGGGAACTCTCCCTCCGAGAGGAACTTCTTCGCAGTCACAAAAACTTAAGAGGTGTGGCGGCTTCTTTTTAATGTCTTTGGTGTTGTTATGACAGTTTCTATGAATTGGAAAAAAAAAAATTACTCTTGCACTGATGTTACTGAAAAAAAGATAAAAAATCTGAAAAAGAAAATTCAAAGATACGAAATTCTTTTCCTATGTTCCAGTGAGTACAACGTCCAGTTTCAACCTTATCAAAGAGTTCAAACTTGTGAAAAAAATGATGAAAAAAAATAAAAAATGGTTTCAATGTCTGTTTTCAAAATAAAGCAAATGTGCCAATTACTATCCTAAGCAGTTGAGTTTGTTTAAAGCCGAGTTGTTGTGTCTAATGGATGGAAACATTTAGGTTGCAGAAGAAGAATTCCTCAAGGTATTTACAAACATATAAAAATGATGATTTTATGTCAAATGGTAAATGGTCTGTATTTGTATAGCACTTTTTTCAAGTCTGGAGAACCCAAAAACACTTCAAACTATGTTTAGTCATTCACAATGTTGCCCTGCACCAGCATTGCAAAGCCCTCTGACCACCAGCAGCAGGCAAGGCAGGTGAAGTGACTTTGTCCAAGAACACGAGAGACAGACGGAAAGGATTCTGAACCAGCAACCCATTGGTTACAGCAATGTTTTCTAAACCTGTTGCCCTGCATGATCTAGACTTTTTCCTGCTTCAAGCACACATAATTTCATCTGATGGCTGACTAACTGCAACCATCTGAATCAGGTGTCTTAAATAAGGGAAACAACTAAAGCATGCAGGCCAGAGTACCACTCTCACTTCAGGTAGATATAGTTAATTTGACAGCAGACACAAAAGCTAAATATGTCAATTTTCTTAATGCAAACTCGTAGCAGCTGTCAGAACATTATTGTTGCTTCCTTAAGTCAGTTAATCTCTGAAGGAGCAGCATATCGAGGCTAAACTACAGAAACTCCATTTTTGGATAAAATATCTGTCATGAAGACAAACAGATTGGACAATAAACACCACCGATAAGTAAGTTAGATGAAGCATAGCAACAATCCAATGTTGAGTCAAACTCAATGACAACTTCATACTGCACAAATATTCAACTGCTTGTTAACATAAATGGGAGTTTAGACAATCATTGCAACAGCAAGATACATTAAGATATCTGATGTAATGAATATTGATCTTCAGACTGCATCAGAATGGGGAAGAAAGAAAATTTAAGTAACTTTGAATGAGACATGGTGTGAGTTAGTATTCCAACAACCCTGCAACAATAAGCAGGTATAGACAATGGATAGATGGTGACAGTATCCAGCCACAAAAGACAAAAACGTATAACCTAAAAAACATTGCACAAATTAGTTTGGTTTTATGAGTCTAGATTTCAGCTGAAACATTCAGATGGTGTGATCATAATTTGGTGTAAGCTTAAAACCATTCCGCCTTGCATAAACAGCTAGGGATTGATGGAGTCATGATGTGGAGATAGATACTTCCGGCAGAAATATCTATAAGAATATCAGAATGCAACAAGGCTAAAATAATATAAGATTTGTTTCTTAAACTTGTACCTGTTTTATATCAGTGTCTACCTCAGTCACCAGATGCTAATTCAACATAGAGGCATTGAATGTGGTCTAAGTGCAGATTCAATGTACGGATGTTTAACTGACAAATTTACAGCAAATGTATGTGAACCAAATTGTCTGAAGAACCACAAAAGCAAATAAAATATTTTGAGTATGGACTATTACAGATGAAAATATGTTATGTTAATTTTAAATGGCATTCTGATGTCAAGTATTTGATCCAGGACTCAATATTTACCAAAGATTTTTATTAATTAACACAAATCATTATCAGGGACAAAAATCTTGGTTGGGATATCTCAAATATTTCCCTCAGAGAAGGTTATCTGTTCTGGGAATAAACTTTCAGATGTCTTCTGCATTTAATTTCTCAGTCATATATATCTGCATCTTCGTATAAGGATCAGGATCCAACATTATGTTAGAACGTAGTAACACAGTGGTGTGATAGCAGTATATTGTCTTGGTAAGAAGGTCTGTGGTTTCAATCTCAGGTGTGTGGACAAGACTTATGAGCAAACTGTGTGCTAATACTTGAACATCCCACATGCCCATCAGCAAATGCCATTCTCTTTCCCACAAAGGGTGAGTGACCTTCATACTAATGATGCTCGCTTGCTGAGAGAGCTCTCCAGTGAAGAGGATCCTTTCTTTGGAAACAAAAATCAGGTTGGTAATATTTTCTTTCTGTAGGTGCTTACATTCCTTGTCTATGTCTACTTGTATAAAATTCAACAAGTTAACTCATTAGTTTATTTTATTTTAGTCTGAAAAAGTGAGGAAAACTTACTTTTTTGCACATGCTCTATACATGGTATGCAGAAGACAATGCTGCATTGCAGAGCTACTGACATAGTTTGTGCACAAACTTAGATTCAATCCATTGTTTGGGCTTGTTTTTTCCTACTCGTGGTCACAGGGGGCTGGTGCGTATATCCAGGGGTCAAAGGGTGAGAAGTGGGGTACACCCTTGAGAGGTCAATGGCCCACCACAGCATCAACGTAGAGAGAACTGGCACAGACAACAATTCAAGGAAACTCTATACCTACGGGCAAAGTAGAGTTTCCTATTAACTCAGCATGCTGTTGGTTTCTATGAGGAAACTTGGGGGCTTGCATGAACAGGGAGAGCTTACCGACATGATGATGACAAATCATGTCACCGACTAACATGACTTGAACCCAAAACCTTCTTGCTGAGGCAAATGCTTCAGTGTAATTAATTCCCCAGTATTTGCTTTTATCGCTCCCAATACTTTAAAATATGGTCTGTTATGACACCTAGAGGCGCAGTAATTTACTGCAGCCCTTCCAATACCTGTACAGTTTGTCTTTTACTTTGGTGTATTTACCTGCTGTTTTACCAGCTACAATAAAGCAGAACCTTTGTTGGTTTTCTCACACCTTGTAGGTACAAAAATGTCTTTCAGAAAATATTGTAACAATACAGACATTATTTTATTTGCATGTTACATGATGATTAACACATCAGTACCATTGAGATGCTGTGTGTTCTGAGTTCCCCCCAAGAAAGGAAAAAAGGGATACTTGCCCCAACATTTCAAGTCACATTCAAATAAAGAACACTGACTTCAAACAACTTTATTTTGTTAACATTTTCTCATACAGTTTACCTTTAATACGTATCTTTTTTTTTTTTTTTTTTAGAAATGGTCTGGAATTACCTTATGTAATATTAAAGTAAAGCAAAACTGAAAAAAAGAGAAACATTTCGGCATCAGAGTCCACGGCTGAATGTTAATTTTCCCATGACTGAGCGGGGCGCGGGGGATGTACAAACAGTTTACATTTTCAAAAGGTAGGAGTTGTATGAATGAGATCTTTAAGGAACTGGTGACTTTACAACATTCTAATGTAGAAACATAATTTTGTATATACAGACAAGAGGAAGAAAAAGATGGTAGGACCTTAAACTAAAGAAAAAGAGGGTTACCACAGTAACCATCAACTAACTGGTGTACTCCTCACATTTACAACTTCAGTCATTGTTAATCATTATGAATGCACACGCCTTTTACAAGAGCCAGCTTACTACAGTGAAGCAGAGGGCCGAGACAATGCTCAGTAGTAAACTGGGTAGCTGTGCCTGTAGCTTTCAGCAGATATTGGGTTAGTGCTGTGTTCTTAGGCTGGCTGTTAGGATGTGTTACACATGGAAAGACAGAGCTTCATGGCTTTTACATGTATGGTCTGAATATTTTTCAGTGCCTTGCAAAAGTAATCATACCCATTAAAATGTTTAACATTATGTTGCATTACAACCACAAACTTTAGAATTGGATATTTGTAGAGTTGAAAGAAAATGATATAATTCTTTTGAAACATTTTCTAATCAAAGCTACAGCTAATTTATGTTTAATATAAGTACAGCTGTTCAACAAAAATAATATCTCAATATTCAGACACATTTATAGCTCTATTCAATCCACCATCCAAAATGGAAAGAGTAAGGCACCACTGCAAACCTATTATTACATGACTGTCCATTTAAGCTGACAAGTCAGAGAGAGAAAGCATTAATCAGGAAAGTAGTCAAGAGACCCAAGGTTACTAGAGGAGCTACAAAGATGAACAGCAAAGGAGGGAGAATATCTCGACAGGACAACTATTAGTTATGGACACTAAAAAAACAAAATGGCCTCAACAGAAAGGTTGCTGGAAGTGAGGTATTGTTACATGAAAGTCAGAAGAACTACAATTTGCAGGTTGTCCAAGATCCATGTGGGCACACTAAACATGGATGAAGTGTGTTCTGTTCACATGAGACCAAAAATTTAATTTAGTCACTATAACAACTAATGATGCAAACTCTTCTCCCACACAGTGAAACACAACAGAGGTAGCATCCTGCTTTGGATGCTATCAAACCAAATTGACTGTGCTTTGACGATTTTGCAAGAATGGGGAAAACAGTTTTACTTGAAATAATTACTGCTAGTTGAGCTGTATTCCTAAATGCTTACAGCTGTAACTGCAGCTAAAGAGATGTTTTTGTGTAATGTTTTTGACCCCTTTTCACCACAAGGGTAGAAGGGTAAAATGTGTTTGCTGTTTTTCAAAAGAGCAGGTTAAAGATTAAAATTTTAGCCCCAACATATTCATTTGGATGACAAAAATGCATTTTTTGTGACGATGCTGATGTAGTAGCCCAACTTCACATGCCATATGGATTATGTATAACAACAATGGCAGATTACATGTTGGTGGCAGTGCAGAGCTTCATTAAAAGTTCTGCAGCAACTGCAAAAAGTTATACAAAAGGCTCCACTTGTTTTTTGTTGCTTGCTATTTTTTTCCATGTTGTGTTTACCACTAATCTTGTGTGGAGATCTATGTTTATATTGCATACTCAACATGGATTATAAACATGTCGAGTATGGAAGCACCACTTACAGGTGTGGGGAGAGTAAAAACAATGTCTAGGGCTGGTCTGTATTTACGAATGGATAAAAACATTTATGAAAACGGTGCCATCTGGACAAATCTGTGTTTTTATAAATGACAATCCAGTTTAGAATAAGTAGACATTCATGTGTATGGGGAACTGAGAGGTGGGTAGGCTGAATACAAATTATATGCCACATTTATAAATTTTTTTGAAAACCATGTGTCATTTTCATTTTATACTGAAATTACTCACCAATTAAAATTCAAGTGAAACACATTAGAGTTTATGGCTATAATATGACAACAAGTGTGTAAAAGTTCAAATGGTATGAATATATTTGCAAGGCGCTGTAAGTCAGTGCTATTTAGCTGGCTTTTACCTGCATGAATGTGCTTGAGCACCCACACTGCTGAGCTTAGCCTCATGCACTTGAACAACCTGAATGGTACAAAGATAGTCTATAAATCAACTTAAAATCCATTAATCAGAGTTCCCTTAAAGGTTTTGCTTTACAGCAGAGATCATGCATACAAATGCTAAAATGAAGGCTTGAGGCAGTAAGAAGTTTTTTAACACCTTGGTTTTCTGTATTAGTCTCCTCAACTTAACTGAAAAGCCAGGAAGCAAAAAAAAAACAAAACAAAAAAAAACATCCACATCTGTTCATCTACTTCAGGTCAGCCATGCTCTGTTCTGCCCTTATTTTAAATAAAAAGACAGTGAGACGGAGCAGGAGGAATCAACATTTCCCTCAGGTAAACTGACCTGCTAAGATCTATTCCACACTAACAAAACTATACTGCTGTGCTTAATGTATGCTGCAAAGAAATAAAACACACCAGGTATATAAAAAAAAGAACTAATGAAAAAAAATGTGCAAGAAGGTGAAAGCATAAAATAAGCAGTCCTTAACACCTGCAAGAGTCAGAAATGTGATATTGGATTTGGTGTGACCAAAACAGCACTTCAAGTAAAAGCATACTAAATTTTAAGTTCAACATCACTAACACAGACAGCTGCAACCTCAGAGGCAATCACCATGGAAACACTGAAACAAGTCTTTAAATACATGGTGAAAATGACAATAATTAAATGTTTGTTTTCAGATAAGCGAGAATTGATAGTGTTGCGCTAAGCAAAGGATTGCACAATCAATCAGCTTTACAGTAGGTCAAAGAAAATGGTAAAAAGGCAGCTAATAGTGCAGCAGGTTCACTGAGCCACACAGCTGCGCCCCTGAACTGCACTTTATGAGTGAGTAAAGTAAAACCCACAGACATTTACTCATTAGTTCTTACAGAAATAAATTCTGTGACAGCTTTGGCAAAGAACTTGGTGATTTGCTGCAGTTAAATTTAATCACTTTTTGCTGGCGTTTGAGAGGAGTCATGTCCAGTGTTTGTTAATATTCTGTTCTCGTGCTGAAGTCCAGGCATTTGAATGAGCATTGCAAGCCTACCATAATACTGCATTCTTACAGAAATGTCAACTCAAGAATAAGTACAACAACAACAACAACGGCACAGAACTGTCTGCTTTTAATGCATAACTTTGCCTTATTATGTTCCCATCCAATGGGCTTCGATCAAGACTGTATGCCTGCCAGTTTAAAAGACCTACAAGCCTCAATAAGATGCTATCCTATAAAGAAACATCAAATTTATCTTTTTATACAGTGCACCAGTGCTAAAGTTGTTGCCTTTAAATAAATTCATCCTTTATTTCACTATCATTTTGTCTTACTGAAATATTTAGCATTTGAGTACATTCTGTGGAGGAAAATACTGTTTTAAGGAATAATTACTGATAATAAAATCAACACTCTTAGAAATTCCTGCAAAGTAAATGCAACTGAAGGTTTTCTTAAAAGGTTTACTTTACGATTCATAATTGGAGTTTATAGACATTTCTTAATCATATTAAATGATTTCTTAGTTACTGGTACACACACACAAAAAAAATAGTGGCTCAAAACCATTAAATGGTTCTATGTTTAAAGATAGATAATCCTAACCCAAAGAGTCTGGAGTTTCATGAGACAGAGTAAAGTAGCACAGTGCTTCTCCTCCATGGCCTTTTGCTGCACACTGCCAATCAGTCAACTACAGAAAGGGCGCAATTACAAGACAGCGTTTTTGGAAATACTTAATACGTTGAATTTAGTTGCATTTTTCCGCAGCAGCAGATGTAGTTGCTGCTTAGTTCTTTTAAACAAAAGCAAATTTATCACCTTAACATGTTTTTGGTTTTTAGTATTGTGCTATAAAAAATTCTTCAAAGGTAACTGCTGGAGAACTGTATCAAAGATCATCATAAACTTCAAAAGCTTCTTCCATAGCCAGCCCAGTCCATCCTTGTAATCTTTTATAAGAGATTGAGTTTTATTTATCATACTGGGAAAACCAACATGTGTGCCACAAGTCTTGTAGTGAAAAGAAACAATTTCCTAAACATGGTACTTCTATCCACTCTGCAAAAACATACTCTGTATTATTATTTATGAGATCAGGTTGCTACAATAAATTTATTTTAAGGCAGTTTATTAATCTTTACCGGAGGTGCCAATAAATGTGGTTGGTATTGTACATAAGGTATTTTGGTTGAAGTGTGCTGTAAAAATGAATCAGACAAGGATGGAAAAAAATAGCATGAACATCATATATCGTCATGAACATTTGTGTACCATGTCATAGTAAAACAAACACTCTTTGAGAAAGAGAAAAACTTAAAAGTCATTCATTGGTGTCATACGTATATATTTTTTTCTCCAAATCCCCACTGTCTAGCAGAATGATCCTAAAATACCTCAGCTAAAAGTACGCACTGCAACAATGTTCTCTGAAATCCTGATGTTACAGTGGCAGAACTTGTCTTAGAGAGATACAAAATTGAACTATGTACAGTACGCATAATTATAACCTACATGGGTATATTTTTTTGTCAGTTCTTCTTTTTCTTTTTTAATAAAGGCGGGTAGTAGCAAAGCCACTGGATGAGGACGTAAAGGATGGTTTAGCTCGGAAGGATTCACTCACTGCATCCTCCTCTCTAAGATTGCCTGCCATAGTCCAAATGTTACTGAGTGAAGAGCTGTCCTGCTAAGGCTCTGCACCTGTGTTCCAGCTGAGTCGCCTCATGTCATGGTTGAACACATTCAAGACCAAAATCTCATTTCGTCAAAATTCCCCCACCCCAAAAAACAAAAAATCAGATACATTAGTTTTTCCCTTGGAGTTTTGCACTTTAGCTTCAAATATTTGTGTATATTTGGCAGATATTTTGCATGTTGCTTTTTAATGTATGGGTTAAACACACAATAACATAATAGATCTTAGATGTACTCAAAAGAGCTGATTGTTGGCATCCCAGTTTATGGGATCCTTCTGCTTTTATCCCCATGAAAAATAAAGGGACGGGGGGTAGAATAGGGGGATCCAAATCCAGACCCAAAAACAAGATGTTACAGACACAAAATAGTGCACACAAATTAAAAACAACATCACAAATCTTTGTAAGAGCACTGTTTGCTTGTTTTGTCCTTCATTCCACTGTTTTTATTTGTTGGTAAAACATCTTACTCCATCTTAAATCATCGCTTCTCATCTCTAAGCCGTGCTCAAGAATGCTCAAGAGCATGTAAGGTTTTTGTACTGTGATGCAAACAGTCTGCGGGAGGGAGGCGGCAGCGTTGGTAATAAGGTAGCGAAAAGGATGTCATTGACTTGAAGAGCGGGAGGACGGGAAAGTAGGGGGAGGAGGGCTGCGCGGACGGGGGGTGGGGTCAGCAAGAGAGCTGGATGACGGTATTAACACTTGAAGAAAAGGCAGGCGAAGGAGGCCAACAGGAGCCACAGTGATAGAGATGCACAAGCAGAACCATTGATGTCTCGACCTGTCCCAGGTCCTGCAAGAGAGGCAAAAAAGGGAGTCAGCAAGGGTTTAATGAAGCAAAAGGGATATGATACTAAACAAATCTGATGCTTTAGTTATATAGAAGCAATCTCCCACTGTTGATGCGACCAGGGTGTAGGACAGAACACACTGGTTACACTGTAGTAAAAATAAGATGTCTTTAGGACATACAAACAAACATTTGACACCATATATTTCACATTAGTTATATTTCTGATGATTTGATGGAGAGAAAAGTTTAACTACAAAAGGAATCAAAACACACTGCTTGCTGACATCTAGTGGCTTCCGAGTGTCATTGACGGATCCATTGAACAATTGCGCTTTTTGACTGGGCTTCTAAAATTTAATGTTCAATTGTCTAAATCTAAAAATTATTGATGGAAGAAGCCTTGTTATCATACTTTTCTTTTACTAATAAAAGAAATGAGACTTGGTCCATGCAGTATTTGTTACTCAAAGCTCCTCCACCCTAAGTGAGTACTCTAATTTAATTACAAATTTAAAGTTAAACTTGATTAACTTAAACAGCTTAAGCACCAACAAAAAAGAATGAAAAAAACAAATAAACTGAGTTTAGAGAGCTACGGGCAACTTAGATGTCAGGTAAAAACACAAATAAGGAAATTTTTAGATTCAAAATTTAATTGGCAGTAAGACTTTATAGCATAAAGGAGATGTACACTTCAACAATTATTACGGTCTACACCTAAAAGAAAAAAGACCTGATAAAAATGTACACGCATGTAAAGATCATACAATCATCAATGTGCAAATGCTAATTATGTAAGCTATTCATCAGTTGTAATGACTATGCCAAGAAAAAAAAAAAAAATGGTGCACTAACAGAAATAATTTGAATTGGTCATGTTGATAATAAAGACATAACAGTTCTGCAGATAAGTTCTGCACAACAAACGGCATTTATTCCTGTTTTGTTTTTCTTGATCTGAACTGACCTTTTGGAGTTTCCTGTAGCATTTTACATTTCAGCATGTTAAGCTTTCAATGACTTTACAAAAACAGAATCACATGAAACAAATTACATTACTTAACTCACACCCTGCAGCAAGCTTAAGCTTTGGTCAAACATCATTAGGCAGCACTGCTGCAGATGCTTTGCTCTGGAAGCTGGTGAACCTGATTTAACTCTGGCTCTGCTCTGCATCTCATGTTTTATTGTTTCACAGCTTTGGAAAGAGCAATATTATTTCATAAAGGGTTTAGGACATGCTTTTTTATGCTGATGTTTGTGATTAAATGTCAGTGTGCCATCTGCAGTGTTTTTCCGAAGTCAACCTTTCCCCTTGTTATTATCTTACAACAAATGCTACATTTCCAAAATCACAAAAAACAATCTGAGATGGGTGGCATACATTGGCATTTAGGCCTGATAACAAGGCTAGTGCCCTTAGGAGTTACTTAACTTGTAAAATCTAATATTTTTCTGTTCATCATCAAAAGATAGAAGGACTATGCCACTTAAAAACATATAATGTCATAGATGTTCCTCTAAACAGGTTGGTCAATAAGAACAGGTTATCTCTCATTTGCAGAAAAGCAAATGAGAGATAAAATATAACTTCATGAAGAGATTCACAGCTCAAGTGGGAACATTTTTTGACTGGACACCAACACTCCTGTCAACGCCTCCTGCACTCCACAAATCTGGCGTTTATGGAAAAGTGCCAAGAATTAAGCCATTGTTGACAAAAACCTCATTAGAAGTTTGTCACAAGTCATGTAGGGATCACAGCAAACATATGGAGCTTTTGGCTAGCCAGTTAATTTCATTATGTTGCCTTATCCTTTGTGAGTTTCCTAGTTTATCCTTTTGTTCTGTTCCTTGTACATTTGAATTTATTTTTCTCCCTTTCCCATTTGAAGATATTTTCTGAGTCTTAGTTCAGCTCCGATTTTGTTAATTACTCTCTGAAGAGACACAGTTGTGCACAGTTTCCCTGCTCCCTCTCTGCCACAGCTGTTCCATATCACCTGATAAGTCCATCTAATTCCTTTGTCATTTTCCACCTCTCCCTCTTTATTTGAGCTCCTGGCTTTTTCTTGTTTCTGAGCTGGATATTTTTGTTCCTCTGCACATCACTCCATGCTCCATCTTGTGCTAACCTTGTTTCAAAACTTACAAGATTTCTTTTTCTATTAAACCTTCCACAGACCTTTTTCAAATGGCTCTCTGCGTACTAGCCCTGCTTCAATCATACAAAAGATGACAGTATTGTAATATTGTCTGTAAAAGGCAACAATTTATGATACAATCCCGGCAGTATTGGTAGCCAGTGAAGGGAATGTTTAATCATTAATCATTTGTTTTCTTCTAGGCTGTTGTGATCTCCAAAAGCTGATTGGAAAGTTTTTTTGCTAACAAAAATATGGAAAATGGGAAATAAAATATTTCTAGAAGCAGCTAATGTAATCAGACCGTTGACAAAGAGAGAGGGTTAAACTAATTGCTATTCACAGCAGATATACAGTTTCAGATCACTTTCGCTTGAGTTTTTTATTTTATTTTTATTTTTTTTTACTTGGTTCAATGCACAGGGCAGCTTCTGGTCAAACTAAACAAATGAGCAGACATACATCAAACCAGCATAACATGATGATTTGGCTCTTTTTTAGCAACAGGATCTGTCCATCTTCAACTTACAAAACTGACTTTTACACTATTTTAAAACTTGGTTGCAACTGAATACAGGGATAAAGAAAAAAAAATCTCTTTGAAAAAGTCTGGACCTCAGATTTTAATCTCTCTATTGATCCTATCAGTAGTTCCTTCCACTATTAACTTACCCTGCTGCTACACCTGGTAAGGACCAGATTATTTTTGAGAACTTATAATGATGTCCTTACCTCTGGTTATGAAGACTCATGGAAACTTGAGTTTGTGAACTGTTGTGAACTTTAAATCTTTCTTAACTTTCAAATGTCACCTTCCCTTTTTTGCTGTGTGTCTTTATTTCCACGCAAGACTGTCTTCAATGCAGAGATATAGCTGTCTTATATGCCAAATGAGAAAAACTAATATGCAGAGAGGCTTTAAGTCTCTGCTTGGCTTCCAGATGTCGACTGGTAAAGCTTGTAGCAAAGCTGAGAAAATCTGCAGTGAGAAAACTCTGTGCTGATATTTAATGATTAAGAGGGAAATAAGATGAACTGAATTAGTACTTTAAAGTCAATATGTTTAATAAGTTTTGAAGTTATAGAGGCAGTGTACCTCTGAAGAACCAATCTCATTTGGATAAACTTCTGCTTTATACAATATAAGGCCAGAGACTCTGTACTCACTATAGAGGAAAACGCTGGCAGTCTGAGCACCCAGACGGTTTGAGGCCACACAGGTGTAGTTCCCATAATCTTCTTCAGTGACATTGGCAATCATGAGGATAGTGTTACCGCCAAGAATCTGGATATTGATGCCTTGAGTATTAGACAGCCTGAAAAAGAGACAAACAGAAAGAGGATGAACAATTTCAGGTGGAGAGTTATCTGCCAAATCAAAAGCATGAGAGTTGGTTAAAAATGTAGATAAGCATGACACATTAATTTGATGCAAGCAAACAACATCAAATTTCAATGTTGTGCACAGCAACTTTGTGTAGCTCCTGCTGGTATGGGAGGGGCCAGGCAGGGTTAGTCATTTTGAACTTTTTTCATTAACAGATTGATACAATGCAGCAAACTTGACTTTTGTGAGGGACTGCAGCACACTTCTCAGATTTATTTTTCTTTTTACCATATAAAAATGACAAAACTGCTGTTTTAAAGCTTGAGTTATGTGCCGTCAGATGTCCTTGAGAATGAAACATTCCTTATATTCCAGTTATTTACTAAAAAATTCCCACAACACAGTTTTGCAGCCCTGTGTGACAAGGGCACTATTCATACTTCTTTAGCATTTTCACACTTTGTGCCATAACAACCATAAACTTCAATGTTTTTATGATTTTATTTTGACCACATGCTTTTCACTTACAGAGTTTTGCATGATGGCTAAACAAGTTTTGTTTTGGTTTTGATGCCTTCACAGAACAGCTGGATTTATACTTGTAAGACATGTCCGCTATTTGGGTGACTTCTGAAGGCAATTATTCATATAAGCAAACCAAACTCTTCAGAGTTTAATTTATAGTTTTTAAATATGATTTTATTTTGACAAAATGTGAAAATTAAAATCCTATACGAATGACTTTGTCAGGCATATGTCTACTTTGAGTCCAGTTTGCAGCAAATTAAAAACTCAACATGCCTCTGGAAATATGCTTCAGTAAAAGTGTACAACTCACTGAAAACCATTCCCTTAATGATCATACTCAAATAAAAGTATTTTTATGAAAAGATGCATATGATACATTCTGCTTGTCCTCGAAGCCTTTCAGATCTTGAACGAGGTGAAGTTCATTTCAGGCGCCTCAACTTAATCCTGCTTAAGCCTGTGTAATTGGTAATCGGAATTTGAGCAGGAGAGCGAGACGTTTGTGCTGACGCATGCTGGGCTGATAGAAAGTATTAACATAAAAAGGGAAACTCACATCATAGCGCAGCATAATTCGGCACACGGGAGCAGGGGAACTTGATAAAGTACTGAAGCCCTTACCATGGGGACACCTTGGAAACGGAGGCGGCGAGCGCATTTGTGTTTGAAAGTCAAAAAGAGAGCACGAAGAGAGGCCAAGTGCTCCAGCAGTGCCCCGTGCTTCATCTAAAAGCAAACCTCTCGGCTGCAAAGATAAGGCCAGAAGCAGCAGCAGCAGATATATTCTCCGGTGCTTTTTCATGAGAAGTGACTGCACTATTAAAAAGGCCTTTCTGCCCACCGAGAAAACCAGATAATACGCAGAGCTGCAGGGAGCCGAGAGCAAACAGCTGCTTTCACAAAAGATTACAATTGATGATAGTGATGCAGCAGCGAGGGGGTAAACTGACCTAAAGAGGATGAAAGAACTTTCTATTGTTGTCAGAGTGTAAGTCTTTTGTTCTAATTAGTGATGCAAAGATTATTTATTTAAGAGCTGAAAGCCGAGTGCTTTATCTTCAGTTCAGCTTTCAACAAGCTCAGTGTTACTTCCTTTGGTGCACTTTTCTAATCTACAATCTTCACTTTTACTCAGCAAGGATTTAAAATGTATCCTAATATATATTCCTGCATGTCTTGTTCTTAATATAGAACAAGATTGGAACTTTTCATCAAAAACGTTGCCAGAAACGGTGCTAATTGTTCTGTTTATTTGTCAGAGCAGTGCTTTTCAAACATTGATATCTTTTGCCACAGGAAGAGGGCAGCAGAGCGCTACTTGATGTCTTTCAGTTTTTTACGCCTGCCTCACGTAGCTACAGTGCAACATTAAACTTCAGACCAAAATGATTTGACCTCTCAATTTAGCGGACAGCGCGCAGCGTGAGTGTCAGACTGCGGCACTGGGCCGGTGTGGATGAAACACTAGAGCAAATCATCAGATGGACAGATTTGATTGTGCAATGTGCAGGAACATTGAAAGTAGGTTACCACTGCCAGGGAATGTGACAGGGCTGTTATGACTCAAGGCTGATGATAAATGTAATCAAGTGGAGAGTCCTGCTGAGAGTCAACCCGGGGACGATTGAAAATGGTCCATGGGTAGTGACAGTTGTCTATCGGCTGACAAAAAAACAAATGTATCTGTCTGTCACATTAGCTGACAGCTCTATTTGAAAATTCTTCAAGTCCGAAGTTTGGTGTCTGACAAAAAAAATAGCTGCAACCTTTTCACATCAGAATTTTTTTCATAAATAAGAATTTAAAAAATATTGCATGAGCGATTTTCCTGATTCCCCTAAAAAGCAAAATGCAAAACAAAAATCAGATGAAGGTTAATTCTGAAATTTTTGCCAGGCACATCAAACATGTGGAAACAAGATGCTCTGGTCAGTGGAGACCATAAGTATGCCTAAACACAAAATGATTTGTGTGGTGGAAAACTAACACTGTACATCAGCCTGAAGAACACAAATCCCTGCATGGAACATAACACTGGCAGCATCATGGTGAAGGGAAACTTTTTCTCTAGCAAGAAAAGTAAAGCTATTCATAGCTGGTAAGAAAATGGAAGAATGTAAATGTAGAGTAATGGTAGAAGAAGACACTTTATATTACGTGGCACAATGTATGGCTAGGAGAAATTACAGACATTTGATTATTGGGTGACAAAAGTTTTCAATTTTTTTTGGTTGAGGCGTTTCATATTTGGACAATTGTTTCTGTGGTTGACAGAAATGTCCTAGTTTGTAGATGTGGATAGACTGTGAAGATGGGCACCAAAAGTGTTTTTCCTGTAATTGAGAAAAATTAAATGCATGCTGGACTTTTCAGATTTTCATCTGTAAAATTTTGCAAACCTTGCATCCTTTGCCTTCCACTTGGTGATTCAGAGAGAATCCCAATGAAATACAGATTTTTTACTTTAAGATGATAAAATGAAATACAGAGATTTTGCCAAAAATTAATTGAAAATTCCCTCACATTTATGATAGTTTGCTCTGGACCTTATCACATTATTAAATCATCATTATGGCATCAAGTATCTATGAGTTATCACCCACAGCCTGCTGATTTAAGATGATGCTCAGCCCTCTGAGGTAAACCAATTATTTATGTGCTGTGGGCTCTCAGATTGTTGCGCTGTGGGAGATGCTGTGAAGTCATGATTCATTTCTGTTTTAGTGCACGAGCTGGGCTTTATCGCCTGAGGGGGTCCACGAATTCGTGTGAGACAGACTGAAGGTGGGGATGCACACAGACACAGCTGAGTTAAGCCTCTATGCTCAGTGCTCTGCACACCAGCATTTGCTCACATGCTTGTGCCAAGCCACTTGTTCCAAATCTAGAGAGTTTGCTTCGCCAGCTTTAAAAACTTCCAATTATGTCATAACATTGCAAAAAAAAAAAAGGCGTATTTTGGTTTGCAAATATATTCTGGCATGACAGCTGTATTTATGCGTACTTGGTCTAAATACCATGTTGGGGTATAAAAGATCTGCTACTTTTGGTGACATCTGGTATGAGGAAAAATATGATTTCTAATTATGCAGTGGGTAGACATTTTGTTAAAACTCTGGAATATTTCTGAGAGTTTCTGGAAGTATTAGATAGAAAAAGATGCAGAAAAACGCTTTTATGAAAATCTGTATTTCTCGAACTGTAATTAACAGTAGACGTGACAATGAAAACCTTGGCAAGAACAAAATCTTTTATTTAGCTATGATTAAAGTGATTTTTTTTTACTTGTAAGGGCATAATTACATAGCAAATGTTTTTATTTTCTGAATGAAATGTGATAACCCTGTGCTAAAAGCTTATTCAGTTTATAGACTCACCCACACAAGATCTAATAGAGTTGAAGTACAAGACTGGGAACCTGTTATTTTTTGTTTCTGATAAAATAAATTTGTCAAAACTAAAATACTATTTAAGAGAAAAGCACACAAATGTGTTTTGTGTTACAGTTCCAAGTCAAAGTGGCAGAGCAAAATAGGAAAATGAGAAAAAAAGAGCAAAGGCTTTCTACATGTTACAAAAAGCTAATGTTTCATTTAATGTGTCACAAAAATGAAAACAGTGATGAAGTTGGGTTGGTAATTTCTCTAATTGCATGTTCTCTAATAATGTGGTTGTTCAATTATCTCTGCCTTCTTTTGTGGAAAAGGCATTTTCAACTCTGGTGAAGTGAAAACATTTGACCAAACATTGACATTCTATCTCAGAATTATTTGATTATTAAAAACGAAATAAATTACGGACAGGAGGTGGAAAGGAAAGCTTTAAATAAAGTGAACAAAACCGCTTGGAAATATCATACCTTAATATTCCATATGATAGTGCCATTTTATACTACATTATCTTCAGTTGGTATAAGTTGACACATTCAATTGACTTTTAAAGAAACTTTGCATTAAAAGTGTCATTATTTACAGAACCACAATTCATGACTACAGTTATAAACATTAATAAATGTTCATGTTCATAACTGGTGTTATGTCATATTTATGACAGTGCCATGTCAGTCTTATGAACACCCCTTCAAATTAAATGTTATCAAATCAAATGTGACTTTGTGATTTAACATCAGCTCTTCCTGACACTCTGCCATGCTGATCCTCTGCTAATACATTAACAATATTTTTTACCAGCATTATATAAAATTTTTATATAATATTTTCACTAGCTTATATGATGAGCTCAGCATATGTATAGTTCTACCAGGTGTTTGCTGAAAGCTGCTGGTGCTCTGTGAACCAAAAGCTTAGAAACTTGGAAACTGCAGCTCTGAGGAGGAGCTTCACCCTCGAAGGCAGCGCTCGGACCCACCAATTATTTTGCCCAGATGAATTAGTGCCACGGGATATTAAAAGATTTCTCAACCATGCAAGAAAGGATCACAGCAACAGTCCATTCAGGTTTCTGATGAAGAAATAACATTATAACATAATGCAAAAAACAAAAATGTTGATTTTACGTAACACTGTCTGTTTAATCTGCAGGCAAAACTTTCACAATGTTCAAGGTTTTTGAGATAAACTTGTATTTTGCAAATGTGTTCTGTGGTATTCTATAGGTGATTTTAGCAGCAGTTGTTAAGTTTAAGTGATTATTGAGCAGTAGTAGAAAATTTTGAAAATATATATTTTTTTCACTGTCAAATGCTTTATTCGCAGAAAGTCAAATAGAAAGAGCTAGAAAGAGCGTCTTTACAATATAAAAGTTGGATGTGCCTTAGTAGAAGTGTCTGTGTACATCTCTTTAATGCTGTCATGGCTGCAATTTAGATGATCCAGCATGGTTGTGTTAAATCTGAGTTTGGATTGGATAGGAGTTGGCATCAAAATGTCCACAGTAGTATATCTTTATAGGAAATCAAATGCTGTAATGAAAAGTGTCAACTTTTAAATATATCACTTTTAACTTCAGCAAAATTTTGACAGCATCATTAAACGGCAATTGAAATGCCAATTTTACCGATGACCTTTGTGTTCGTGAAGTTAAACCAATGAACCGTGCAAGCTCATGAGCAAGACATCACCTTTAGAATCAGGTAAAGAAGACAGAATATGCTACAGAGCATTAACTTTGGTTCTTGCAGAAGACGTATAAAATTAGGAAGCCAACCATGGCTAAATTGCAGTTTTATGGTGCATTAGGATCATCATCCAAGGAGAAAGAGGAATAACACTTTCCACTGGCAGAGAGGGAGCTGAGTTGCCATGAAGAGGCACAGAGCCAAAATCCTCCAGGGGATAAAACCACTGAGATAGATGAAGGTTGCAAACAACAGATAATGCAAAAATATTTCAGCAACCATAAATCTTTCCTTTCAAGCTCAGACGTGATAGGCCTATTACTTTGGAGACCAAGTCTCTGATAACACTTGTGACTGCTCTAATATTTCCTTGCTATCTTCGGTAAACTTTTCCTGCTGCAGCAGTGGGATGAGAGAAATTACACATCATTGATTTCTTTTTTTTTTTTTTTTTTATTATCCACAGAGGCCAAAGCTTTCCTAGCACAAGGAGGCGGGAGGTGAGTTTACCGCAAATGAGCAAAATGTCTCAGGTTGTTGAGAGTCAAGTACTGAATTGAAACAAGTTGAATGTCATTACCTTTGAACATCTTTTCATTTCGATTCTATTCCAGTATTTTTAGACACATGCATGAGACTTGAATTGATGGCTTTCTAATGGACATCTGGCTGGTAACACAATTTGGAATACGGCACGGAACGCGAGAAGCTTGATTTGTGTTTTCATTGATTTATGAAGGAAGGGATTTTTAGTAGTACTTCATGAAACAATTGGTTACAACAAGACGGATGACCTGTCCTTTGTCTCTTCAATAAAGAATGTCAAAAAAATCCACTCCTTCCCAAGTAATAGCATTCAATTAAGAGACTAACAGCCAAGAGAGAGCTGAAGTGGGTGATTAGTCATTATTGAACTACAATGATGATTTCATCCTACATTACAATGGGGCCACTACGGTTCTATTGTCTATTAAGACTTGAGAAAGAGAAGGAAAAGATCCAATTATAAGCAATGGACAAAGAGACACAAAAAATGTGTGAAGCTGGCAGTAAAGTGATTAAGTTTCTACTATATTTGGAAACTAAAGATAAATCAACACAGGACAATATGCAAGAAAAGCAACTGAAACTCAAAAAAACTGTGAAAGAAAGCATTGCAACATAGGAGGCACTATTTAAGAAGGTACTAAGTATTGTACAAGTAAATAACTTACAGTTAATGATAAATAAATGTAGGTATGTACAGTATGCTAAACAATTCTGCCTGTGAATAGTTTACATATTTTTTTCTCTAACTCTAGGGAAGTCAGTTTAGGTCTCCATGTCCAGTCTTGGAGAGCTACTGACCTGCAACATTCATCTGCATCCCTGTTTCAACACACCAGGATTGTCTCCTTAGCATGTCATTCAGCTCTGCAGTGGTCCAGTAACATTTGGTTAAATTGATTCAGATATAGTGACAGTAGGGTGCATCTATATTTTTGTAAATTACCAAAAAATATATCTACAAAAATGTATGTCCACACAAGTTGCAGCGCCACAAAAAATTATGTAGGAGATATGACACAAAAAACATTGAATTATATCATATTTGTTATTTGTGAGAGTCGGGTGCATGTTAGATAGAGAGAGATAGAGTTTCATTTTCATCATTTAAAAAAAAGCTACATCTCATGTGGCCACATGGAAACATAAAGCAATTTGTTCACTGGAAACTGACATAAAAATTTCTCATCTCCCAAGACGCTCAATCCATCTAGATCTACAGCCTAGACTTTGCAGACAGACCTAAAACCATCCCTGTGCAGACAGGGCCTAAAAGAAGCAGGACTAGTAGCTCTAAAAGACTGAAGTTGGGAACCTCTTGTTCAGGTCACTTCTATGGTGTTTCTGCAAAAAGCCATCACATATCTGTCACAAACAGTACTTTTCAAGACATAACATCCTTAAGGCAAATTGAGCCTATCAAGGAGCACACACTTCAAATAGAATGGATGTAAAGAAGACATTAATGGACCTTAGCTGCGTATGGAATTGATGGATGAATACTTTATTGATCAGAGAAGGGACATTTATTTGCTTATACAATGGTTTGCAAAAGCGTACCACTTGAATTTTTCTGTATTTTGTCACATTTCAACCACAAACATAAATATGTTTCTTTAGAATTTTATGTGAAAAACCAACACGAAGTGGAATGCAATTGTGAAGTGGGAAAAAAGATTATACATGATACAAAAACATCTTTTACAAATAAAAAACTGAAAACTGTGGTGTGCAAAAGTAAACAGTTCCCCTCAGTCAATACTTTGTGGAGCCACCTTTTGCTGCAGTAACAGTTGCAAGTCTTGTAGGATTTGTCTACACCAGCTTTGCAGATTCAGTGACTGAAAATTACCCATTCTTCTTTGTAAAACAGCTCAAGATGAGTCAAATTAAATGGAACACATTTGTGAACAGCAATTTTTCGATCTTGCCACAGATTCCCAATGGAGTCCAAGTCTGGACTTTCACTGTGTCTGTCTAACAGACGGCTATGTTTTGTTTAAAACTACTCCATTGTAGCCCTGGCTTTTTGTTTGCGGTGGTTGTTCAGCTGTTGGAGTCTTCTGTAGAAGGTAGAGACGGGAACTGAAACTGTCACTTTTCCTAAATGGTGCAGTTTCTGAAACTGCACCATTCTGAAACTGGTGCAGTTTCAGAATGGCTCCATGAATGGTATTCCATATGCAACAGCAGAACCACCAGCCTGGTGAACAGCTTTCTGCCAGAAGATGTCAACATGCTAAACGGCTGTTAACATTATGTCCTTTATATTTTTATATTTCTTTATTGTATTTTTTGTGTTTTGTTTTATGCATTTAACACATTTTCATACTAATCTGTTTTTAGAATGTAATAATATTGAAATATATATTTGTTTGGAGTATCTGTGATGAATTGTTTCCAATGCAATTTGGTTTTGTAGAATTACTGTCAATTTATTGTCAATATTTCTATCTGTCTTGAACTTAATGTCAAAGTACAAGATAGACACACAAGCACAAAACACCCAGGGTTTATGAGGACAATTTTATCTTCTGTCGTTTCAAATTCCACAGTCTATCACATTCCTGTAATATTTTCTTAGGCATAATTAGGAACATGCAGCTCCATATGGGTAGCTCTCTGAGATCCTGCTGATGAAAATGAAAGGGAAAAAATAGATGTGAGGTAAGTTGTACCTTTTGTCATCTCTGTACCATTCAAACTCTGGTGTGGGCACGGCGGCAGCCTCACACTGCAGGGTTCCTAGGCGGCCCACCGGAGGCTCTGAGCTCTGGGTTTTCCTTATTGATGGAGGATCTGCAAATTCACAGATCAAGAAACCACATTGGAAGATCAACTTTTCCACATATGATTTCACTTGCCTGTAGTATTTCATTTTATCTGAAAGAAAAAAATTGCCACAATTAAAAGTATTTTTTTAAAGTTTTTCTTAAAACTTTAGGTTTTAACATGCTATTTTGGAATAGCATAGTTCTCCTAATAATATTCTACTGAATTTTAACCAATATCAAAGGCATTTCATTAAGAACTCAGTGATGGAGTCAGAGACTGCTTTCTTATAGAAAAAGCCTTTTAGCTCATTTCCATCATAAAAAGTGGATACAAGATCAAGTGCACTTTATGAGATTCTTTTAGCAGACCTTTCTTTAAAGCTCATATCAAGTTTTAATCCATCATGACCACACATCAGCTAAAGCAGATTGTTAAGGTTTTGATCTAAAAAAATGAACCTTTAACAAAACCTTCCATTTTAACAGGTATATTAGTATTCATTGCACACATGTCTTTACAAACAATTGCCAGCAAAGCTTTCCAAATGGATTTATGCCCATCTTCCATATAAGATTAAATTCCAGAAGAAAGCTCAGTATACACTGAAATGTTCCCTTATCTGGCACTCAGACCTGGTGTGAGTACGATTTGGGCAAACAGCCACATATGATTTGTTCAGATCAAAGAGAATTTTTTGAATACCTTGAGGAGTAATTAGTTTAGTGACGCCTCATGAGCTGTCTATCAAATCCCGAAGAGCTAGAATCTGTAATAATATGGACCACTGAAAGGAGGTTATTATCCTCTTTTTGAAATTCTAAGTGTCTATTTAAATGATGAAGTGGTGGGCGAGACCTGCCATAGAAGTAATAGCGGCAATCAGTGCAAGGCATCTCCTTTTTTTCAACCTGGTTTCATTTTGGGAACGACATGGGAAAGCTCCAGAACTTTGAAGACATCTCTAGTTCTTGCTTAGCTTTACTTTGCATTCATTATAAAATTCAACAATAAATGTGGACAAAAAATATTCATGAGCATTCAGAAACCTTTCAACGTGCAGCAGCATCTTCCTACTTACAGTTGACAACAACGTTGACATATTTGACATCAGGTGTGGCGACATCGTTGCTGGCTTTGCATTCATAACGACCTGCTTGGTTTCTCATGATGCCTATAATGTCCAGGTACTCCTCTCCATCCAGTGGCTCGGCTGTGGAAAGATGGAATCGATGAGTGGCAGAACAAGACAAGAAGGAAACTTCAGAATAAATTAAAGTAAAAGAATAAACAAGTAAATAGGCAGTACTACCTTTGAAAGATATGTTTAAGACTCTTGTAAGGATGTGTTTTTGACTGAACCACAGAACAAGAGCAAATATCATGCAAAAGAATGACCGACAAAACAATACTTATAAAATAAATGTCAAACCAGGATTTGTAAATGTTCTTCAGATTTTGCTTAACAGCAACATATCTTTCTCTATAATAAAAAAATTCTTCATAGTTTTGAGATGTTTAGGTGAGAAGTTGTAGTGGAAAAATACATTTTGAAAAAAAAAAAATCAACCAACCAATCAAACAATATTTATAGAGCACACCCAAGTAACCTATAACCATTCAAAGTGTTGTCATCCAGATCCAGTGTTGTCATAAGAAGAAGACAACAAGAACATTGAAAGCTGTTTCCTCAGGTTTCAGAGTCTATGTGAACATCCAGAAACAACTGGAGTTCTGAACACAAACTTATTTTGCCAACATGTTCGTGTTAAGCTCCACAGGGAGGCCTCAGCAAGGAGCCCATTAATCAGATAAGCAGCCAAGAGGTTCAAGAGTAGAGGAGCTGCAAAGATCATTAGGCTAGGTGGGTAAAATCTGTTGACAGGATAACTTTTATCCACTTCACAAACCAGTGGAAAACTAACAGAGCAAATGAACAAACATCCCCGACTGGTAGCATGATGGCATGGTAATGTTTTTCTTTAGCAAGGACAGGAAAGCTTGTCAGTGTTCATGAGAAGATGGATGCGACTGAATACAAGTGTGAAAAGTGTGAGACAAGGAATTACATAGAACCAGAGATTCCCTGGTTTTAGATATGTTGGAATGGTCCAGGTCCAGTGAAAGTCCAGACGAACAGAATATAATCACTTGCAATACTTGAAAAGCATTTTAAGCAGATCTTAATTCAATTTAACTGAGCTGGAGCAAAAACTGAAGTCTTAAAATCTGCAAATATGAGCATATGAGCATGAATACTTTTGATAGCATTTGTAAGACGGAAATTTAGATGGTGTAGAACACTGAAACTCAAGTTTTTCAATGACTTCAGTGAAAGGTGATAATTTCACAGTTTGTGGTGAGATCAGATAGGCTGGTGTCAGCATGAAGATGTCAAATTGTTTTGTGCACATGATGGAGGACACCACTCTTGAACAATGACATAGTCGTCTCTCTTTGTTGTCTTGATACTCATGTCACACACATCAAGCCACTAAAGCATTGGTCTGAAAAATAAAAAGAGTTTCTATGGATAGGGTGAAACATCCACACACACACACACGCACGCACGCACACCCACACACACACACACACCATGACTGTCACTAGCTGTATGCGAAGCTGATGTGCCGGAGAGGTTTATTGATTTCTCATAGCTGAATAAAGAACTGCACATATTCATGTTATTTCACTCGAGTAGCAATTCAGATTTATTCAGCTGATGTTGAAAATCTTGAATGTTTTCAACCACTTGTTGCTGATTTTTTAATGGCTTATTTGTAGTAAATTAACAAAACATAGAGATCTGCAAATGTCAGACAGAAGGGCACAGAGAGCAAAGTAAACCGGAGCTACTGCAGTAAGAAAATTGAGTACTTGTTTCATGTTCAAACCAGCTAATTATTCACTTTAAGCACAGTAGTTCTGCTTCCTTGACATTTGACAAAAATTCAGTGTTACAAAGTCAATGTTTAAAGAAAAGTCTGATTCTAATAAGACTGTATTTCTTCCAAAGCTGTGACATATTAAAGATAGTTAGGTGGGTCAGAAGGATTAGGCGAGATCTTTCTTCATGAGTTGCCATGTAAACTGCACTCAGTGAATGATCTTGATCCAAAAATAGCATTTAACGTTGAGACCTTATCATATCATTATTTGTGATATAACAATCTGTGTGTTTTATGCATGAAACACCAAGATTTGACTGAGATCTGATAAAAACTCTACTTGTGATCTATAGATATTCATTCTGTATATATTTTAACCAGTCAGAAAATTTATTTTTTGCAACTGCTAAGGCTTAATAAGTAATAATCTCTTTGCGATCCATGTACATCTCATGGTGTTTCTCGGAAGATACAATTATCTGCATAGAGCATAAGAGATGGTCTCCAAAGAGCCAGGAAATTTAATAATGGCTATAACACCGACTTATACTTCTCTTAATCCAAGAAAATAAGAAAAGAAGAAAATTACACTATGGACTTATTTGATTTAGGATTTATCAAAGCTGGACAACTATATTTCCAGAGCAGTATAGAAGGAATGTGTTTCCTTTAAGGGGATGAAATAACCACAAACGAAAGGCAAAAAAATGGTTGACTTCAGTGGGCACTAATACTCTGATTTTGGCTGTGTTAGTTAATAAAACTCATAAAATACCCCTATAACGACAACCCTGAAATGTCAGTCACCTTGACTTTTCTACATGCCTTCAGATAATATCTCTAAAATAAGGTGCTGCCTTAGGGACTGAAGCAGCAAAAATCTAAGCTTAATGATAAAATGGAGGTCAGCTGATAAAATATCATTTCATGCTGATTGAAAGATCAGCAGGATCAGGATCAAAGTTTGCAGCACATCAGTCACCTCTCTCTGGATGAACTGTCAGCCTAACATGATCAGGGAGGTTAAATTGAAAATCTGTTGCCATGGAAATTCTATTGAAGTCCAATCTCGTCTTCAGCACTTTAGCTTGGTGCTGGATAAAGAACGGGAAAGGACCAGGTGATCACAAAGATCAAAGCACAGAAATAGAGAAGACAGAAGGAAGATAATCTAAATCAGAAACAATGAAGTTGACCAAAAAAAAAAACAAAAAAGAAAAAAAAAAACCTTTACTTTTAGTAACTCAGTTTGCAAAGAAATAAAATTATCAATCATGATATAGGTGTGAAAAGATGTAATGTCCAAAGAAACAATCAGTTGCTAAATTTCAGCTGTGTTTTCTTTTCCCACCAGGGAATACAACTGCCTGACGCACATAATCAATGCCTAAAGGTGTCTTTCTAATTAAGAGTAATGAAGATAGATTGCTTAATGTTGTCTGTAAGGGAGCTGATTTGAGTGTGAGTACAGCACTGATAATACACATACATGTCTATGCTGCATGAGGAGATGTGTGGTGAGCACACAGAGCTTTCATGCGTGAGCTGATGTGGAGATAAACTTTCTTGCAGGTTTGCATGAACCACCGAATGTAGTTGCTGGTTCAAAGTAACTCCCATGAATCCTGCTATTGCACCATATGTCATGTTACATCATCACATTTCCTTGCTAATCAGGGTGGAGAAAAGTGAGTAGTTGTCAGAAAAAGGAAGAACACATTAGCCAAGGCAGAGGGTAGTGAAAAGATTGGTTTTTAGTCCATATGGTCTTCCAAAAGAGGAAAACAACAGCACTAATTATCTGTTTATGCTGATGTTAGCCAACTGTAAACAGTATTCATGCCACTTGAACTTTTCACATTTCTTACACTACAACCGAACAAATTACACTTATATATATATTTGTATATATATTTGTGTGTGTATATTTACATGCTGACAACTCAAATATCAGAGCAGCAGGGACGATACTTCAAAATAGCATGTACTGAATGTCACTAACACTTGTCAAACACTGCTGATCCATCACATTTGTTTTTACCACTCCCCTTTAAATCTCTGTGTAATTGTATGATTAGAAAGCTAGGTAGACAGAGACTGGGGATATGATCGTTGCCCATGAGGACAGATGGAAGAAATGGTTTGAACATCCTCCTTTTATCTGCTCGTTGGTTCTGCTATGCTTCTATTAAGTGTCCTTTTAAACTCCTCTGACATCTGGGGTTATGGTAAAGGTGTTTTTTGAGCCTTTCAGATGCTAATCAGGTGATCTGAAACAGCCTTGTTGTTTGTTTACAACAGGCTGTTGTAAAAACAGCCTTGTTGCCACAACTGTCCAAAAGTAAAAAAGTAAGATAAAAAATTCATCCATGTACACAACAGCCAAAACCAGAGGAAGCAACTGTCATAAGAAGCATTGCCTCAACCA
Source organism: Poeciliopsis turneri (assembly GCA_922788865.1). NCBI lineage: Eukaryota > Metazoa > Chordata > Actinopteri > Cyprinodontiformes > Poeciliidae > Poeciliopsis > Poeciliopsis turneri. The sequence goes on along the minus strand of CAKLNU010000972.1, from coordinate 731,540 downwards.
AAAAAAAAGGATGGATAAAATGCTGTTTCAGTAAGAAGAATGAGGAAATATTAAATTATATGAATTTGATCAAATAAACTTGCAGTTGTAATATGAAACCCCTCTCCTCATAAAGTTCAAGTGATATAACTCATTTTTCAAGGCACCGGATGACTCAGATGTGAGTGAAGACTGATTTACAACTAGAGTAAACATTACACTTGGTAATATTCAGCACAGCATAATTAGTGACATGTTTGCAACTGCATCCTAATTACCAAGGAAAGTAAGGGTGTGAAGGTGGTGAGAATTTAAATGCTGCTATGTGGTCATTTAAAAGCCACGTGCTAAATAAATTATGATAAATTTAACTTGAGCTGAAAATGTATTTTCAGTCGCAGTGCAGATGTATGTGCCCACATATCACAAACTGCATCAAGCCTACATAATTACCAATCAAACTGCGGCAACTGAAACTTTTTGCTACTGTAGTTACTATAAGTTTAGTATGTTGCTTACAAATCACTCCAAACAATAACAAATCGGTGAAAGGGCAAATAAATAATTAAGATCACAATTATGTTTGTGGTTCATAGAATCTATGCATCCAAATCAACATGGAAATGTTGGACATTTATATATAGAGAGCTGGAAGTCCCAGCTCTTCTCATCTTCTGAAATTATACATTCATGGTGGATGCTTTAGAAAACATTTATTACCCAAAGCAGGAAGATAATCTGGAGCGTGTTGCAAATGCTGAACAATGCAACTATTTTTCACAACATGAGGTATCCTCGTTTTAATATTTGCTTTTTAATTCTAAATGGGTCATCAGATTCCACAACAGGTTCATATCAGCTGGAATCCTCATCTCATATCTGATGCGCTCCAGAATATCCAGGTTCTTTTTCACACAGTGTAATGCTTGATTTCTTTTCCCCATCTTTTGATAATGCAGTCTCTCAGTGAGCAGGATCTATCTGCATTATCACACTCAGGCCCCTACAAGCCACCACAAAAGCATCTCCAACACTACAAAGATTTACATCTTTGCTCCAATTGTTCTGACTGCATTTTTTTTTGGGTTAAAATACTCTTTGAAATTGTGTTTTTATTAAACCAAAGCAAAGTCTTTCTCTTTCTATAAACATTAACTTTACTTTTTGCTTTACACATCCCCACAGGGTTCACATGCTGACTGGAAGTTTGACATTTTAAGCTGTATGATTGTATAGTCACTTTGTTTCAGAATTTAGCCAAAAATTATGATGAGAAAAATGAATGGTAGACACAAATATTTACAAAATAATAATACATTACACATTAAATGCTACTGCTATAGGAAGGGTTTATAAAATTTTATAAAATCAGATGACATTTTCTAATTATATCTCATTTCCAGAAACCAGACATATATCAGACATTTAAAATGAGTTTCTACACGTTCTTAATTTCTGAAAAGTTATGAAGGTGTAAAGATATGCAGTTGTATATCTTTCCAGCTTTAAACAAACTATATCCAGTTTGTTTAAAGAACCCAGTTATTGATGCACAATGTATTATTATAATGTTAAGAGGCACTTTTGTATTAAAGAGTCTACACATAATTCATAAACCAAGGATGTGGTTCAGAATATGTTTTGCGTCCGCTTGCGTAAAGAACATTAAAAAAAGACTAGATCCTCAGCGAACAAAGGCAAAAACCAGACTGTTTGAAACAGAATATAAGAGAACTCTAAGTATTGCTTTAATCACAGCAGGAGTGTTTTGGCCAAAGATCTTGTAAGGACAAGAAACCCATATTCTTTCTGATGCATAGCTGTGCAAATATTGGAAGAAATAAAATTGAATCTTTTCAATGTGAATAAAGTTCAGGGCACATCCACAGACTCAGAATGAAAACCATGGATTTTATATGGCCTTGTAAAAAAAGCCCAATTGAATATAATTCCACATCACATTCATGTTGTGTTGAGTTTTAAAATCAAGCAGAATACGCAAGAGCAGCTTAAATATTTTGAGCTTCACTGAATGTGGAAGAGTCATCAAAATCTCAGAAATGTTTACGAAGGACGAAAACTATGAAAATTGGTTAAGAACTGCTTCTCAGGCCAAGGCTGTACTTACTTTTCTATTCGACATAATGGAAAATCTGTTGCTATTCATTTTGCATGTTTCAAAAGGTTAATTTCCAAACTAATTTATAAATTTTACCGTTATTTGTGGATTCTCCTTTTACAAAGTGAGTTATTTTCCCAGATTTTGGAAAAAATACTTCTCATTTCATACATGTTACTTACAGAAAACGTTTTTTAAATTATTTCCAATTTAAACACTCACAAATATGCATCTCTTTAATAAAAATTTGTTGTCACAAGTTACAGTTTGAACAACCTCCAAAAGCAGTGCCACCTCTCATGAATATAAACTGAAGTTTAAAGTTCTCGCTAATATAATCCACTACATCATTAGGAAAGCTGATAATTTGGGACAAATTACAAGAAATACAAGTATTTCTTGTATTTGCTATGGATTTGGAAAAAACAATTTGGAACAAAAGGTCAGCTAAAATTGTGAAAATGTCTTCCATGTAACAAGTGGGATATTCTTTGTGAAGAAACAAATGTATAGAGATAATATAAAATGTAAAAAAATATATATTATTGTGAAGAACAAAAGTTAATCAACTTTTTAAGTTAAGTCATATTCAGTTTATGTAGAATAAAATAAATGCTTTCCTCTCTTGTCCTCCATCTAATACACAACTGTATATTATCAACAAAATCATTAAAAAAATAAACCTAATAAAGTTTATCAAATCCAGTAACTTTAATCAATGACAGAATCAATAAATAGAAATAACATTTAGATTATGATGATGTACATACTTAGCAAAACTGAAAATGTTGTGGCTTTGCTACAATGCAGTGATTTTATCCAACCACAGGTCCAGATGAAGTTGCGTCACCTTTACACTTTATGCTTTTCTAAATTCTGCAACTATATTGGGAAAACATTTAAATTAATTTCACAATTCATTTAATTCTACATGTTGAAATGTTCATCAACTCTATGTTGCTCTTTATAGTGGTTGCAGCTTAGTGGATTTAAAAAAAAAATGTTTTTAATGTTTTGCTGACATGATACAAATCTTTGGATACTTAGTTTTTGTGCTGGTAACAATATTTTGCTTCTTTTTAATAGACCTCATATCCACCATTGAAATAAGCCCATTTCCTGATTATGAAGGTGAAAATGTCACTTTACTTGTTGGGCTCCAGAACACTCTGAGGTGGAAAGTCTTGTTTCAGGTGTTGTTGAAAGGTAATACCTCGAATCTAAGAGTCCCTTTGGGTGGAAGTGCTCAAAGTCAGAAGCACATGATATGAAAACAGCAAACTGTAATTGGAAACCATGTGATGGATGAGAATTACAGGAAACATCTTTGAATGATTAGGTTGTACAGTAAGCAGCACTACAGCACCCCGACAGAAAAATGATGACATGAATGAGGCACATTAGCCAGTCTGTCTTCCTGTCCATTACCATCTGAAAGCTTGTGGAAATTGCCTTGAAAATTATATAAAATATCATGAGTTGATTACTTTTTTGCTCACACTACAGAATGTGAATGTCCTCATGAAAGCACTTCAACTCTCTATGATTACTTTAAGAAAACAAAAGTCCTGAGCTGTTCTCCATGCTGGTAGTTTACTCCTTCTCGGACACTAAAACCTGTCTTTTCCCCATCCACTGTATATCTGAAAGACTTTCAGCCTTTTGAAAATGCAGTCGCAGCCTTAGGAGGGGATCTGTGAAGAGCTTAGCATAGACACACTACACTTTTACAAATACCTGCTGGATACAGATTTGCATTGCACTGGAAATTTCAAGTTGGTAGGGACAAAAAACCTTTCCATGTGAATTCAAGCACTCTATAGGGCTGATTGAGAGAAGCCATCTTGGATGGGAACAGGAACTGTGTTGTATATGTCCATGCATTTTCCTGCAGAGTGGACCAGATAAGGGAGGAAAAGGGGATCGGAGGAGAGCAATGAGTTGTGCTCTTTTGCATTTCCTCATGCTTTATTCATTGCGTCTCTTTACCACAGTGCGAAACATTACATTTATTTTCAAAATGCTAATTTATGTTAAACAGATGTTTGAGAAACTTCAGAGTCAAAGACCCCGGGACATTTATTTTTATTTGTCTGCATCCTAATGATGGTGTGTGTGTAGGTGTGTATTGGTGTCTGCATTCAAGAACATGCCCATCATTATTCAATGAGATCTTCAATATTGGTGTCTATTCAAGTATTGTGTATGACCTTTGATTGCAACAAACATCTCAAATGTTTGGAAATATTCTGTGCAAAACGCCATTAAACTATCCTTACAAACGTTCTTTTTTTGTGCTTAATTGCCCGATTTCCTTTATGAATGGCAACGACACTGAACAACTGGGAAAGAAAAACTGGGGCAGAAAATCAGAACTTCCCCTTCCATTCACAGACCATTTGCTACCACAGTACCTGGGAGTGCAGAAACAACACAAGAGTTGGAGCCAAAAACAAGTCTACTGTTTATTTTCTGCTCCTGCTGCCACACTACAGATGTGATCAGAGAAACAATACCAAAACCAATCTCTTTTCTTCTCAAACTTTTGTTTTGTACTGAGACCTACACTGACGCTCACTAGAGTGTTGTTTGTGCCATAGAAGTGTATGAGGCTTCAAAAGGAGATCAATTGATAAAGTACAATAAGGTCGAGCCACTGAATTCCCTCTAAGTGAAGTTGGGTTGTCAGCTATTGCTTCAAATCAGCTGATAAACAAAGCTGTCCTATTGTTGTTGGAGGTCTTCTTATTACACTCTTGATAAATTTAATGAGCTTATGTTTACCATGGGGAAGAAAGCTCTGGGTTAAGCATTGAGAGCACAGTGAGCCACAAAGGACCACTGCTTATCTGCCATATCCCCTCTCCTTTGTCTGCAACAAATGAGCATGAGGCTACATGTGGTGACTTATTACTGAGATTTATTCTCTTTACATCAATAAATCCAAGTTTGGCTTTAAATTTCAGCAGAAAGGTGCTTGTAAAGAGAGAAATATGACTGTGCAAGAATCTACCCCTGGCATATTCATACATTTCTTTGGTTCGTGATGGTATGCTCTCTGTCATACTCAGATGATTAGCTGGAAGCCCTTGTGCTGATGCAGAACTTTTCTTGCAGTAACACAGAAAGAAAGAAAGAGGGAAAGAAAGAAAGGAAGATAGAAAGAAAGAAAGAAGGAAAGAAGTCCAAAGCATATTATATAGTTTTCTTGGCACAACAAAAGACAGCATTATCTTACAGACAGACTGAATATGAGCAGCCTCATTATCTAATCAAAATCCATAATTCAGGAAACTTTTTAAATAGGAGGTTTTGCACCAAAATTGTATAAGATAAATTATTTTTGAATTCCTTTTCTTTAGTGTGAACTTATTCTCATTTGGTTAAAATTCACATCAGCAAAGAAACACAATTTTATGAAACAAAGTTGTCACATTTTATAAAAAGACCTGAAATGACAACCAAAAGTTTAACATTTTTTTCTAAATTCTCCACATTGAAAAGCATCCTGACATGGAATGTCAACATTTCAAAAATAGGTTTATTTCTATAGAAGATGGGCTGTAATGACTAATAACCATACATGATCATTGTGTTTGTTGCCAGGGAAGGAAGATGTTTAAAAACAAGATAATTTACATGATCATTATATGCCACACTGATTAAACCAACCAATCACCAATTAAACAACCAGCCAGTTTACTCAGCCAGTCAGACTAAGTTTAATCAATAAGTTTAATCAAACTAATCAATAAATGAAAAGATCAAATGACCAGCCCCAAAATGACAAACCATTCAACCAAGAAATTAGCAACCAACCCATTAACTGGCCGAATGACAATCAACTCGCTCAAACAATTACCCCACCAACCAAATGAAACCAACAAATTACAAAAATGTTCCACATTTGTTCTAAAGTTCACATTCATTTTAATTGAGTGATGTTTTAGTGATGTTAAATACAACCAAAGAACATAAGTATACAATAACTTTCCAATGACTCCAATTTTTATTCAGATTTATAGAATAAAAATGTTCTAATTCCCTTCTTTAGAGAACTATTTCAACTTTATTGTACCATGCCCAAACCATTTTGATTTTATGTTGAAACAAGTTATGTCAGTATCTGAAGTTTTTGGCCAGTTATTGCAATCCAGGCATCTGTCAAGACAGTGTTCTCTTCTAATCCTAAAAGAAAACAGATAATTCCTCATGGATGGTGTGATAGAGGAAATAGAACATCATCTAGTTTTGTTTTGTTTTCTTTTTTGTCAAGGTCCACTGTTTATAAAATATTTATCACCTCAGTCTACGCTAGCACTGCTTCATTCATCAATTTTTTTTTATTATCCTGTTTTATAAGAATAGATTTACAGTTTGTCATCGTCAGAGATGAGAGCAAAGGATACAGCACCTGAGGTAAGTGTGTATGCTGTGGAAAAGAACTGTTTTCATTTCGCTAAGTAATGATTTGTCATGTAAATAATATCTGACTTGCGGAACAGCTGCCATCTTCAAAGTATTTACATAATACGCTGAGATATGAAACTCATAAAACAGATTCAAAAACAGGTGTATAAATGATGGCTTGTCAACATTTGGGCTTTTCCAGATTTAAAGATTACAACATAGGAGAAAGATTTAAATTAGTCTGATTGCTATTATTCTGAATTTTGCCGGATCAAAGCACATATGTCAGTATGGAACATAGACAGAATGCAGACAAATTTTGAGATGAGCAGCATTATCTAGATTTGATCTTCTACTACACATAAAATAATTTTTTTAAAACGCAGCTGCCAGAGCTTTTGTATGTTGCTGAAAATGTTTGCAGCTTCTGGAAGTAAACACACCTCTAAAAAGAAAGTAACATTTACAAAATTAAACCCCTGTTATCATGCTATGACATTACAACCTGATGTAAAACACAGTTACTCATCCAAGGATATTTTCTCATTGACTGTGCAGCAAACTCACAGACAGCAGATTCCACTTTGGAGGGGAAATGCTTTTAGTATCGATGAGAGTGATAATGACTTTCAGTTGAACACAAAGGGATTTTTAGTGTTGATTTTGGTTTGCTTGTTACTGGTGAGAAAATCATCATCACAAAGGTTCACTAAAACATAATTAAAAAAATACTGTCCTATTCCTTCACAGAACATGGGTTGTGCTTCTGAAAGTGTTTCCTCATCCATTCAATTCATTGAGTTGGTTTTTCTACTCACTTCTATGGCCTCAAGTGTAAAAACAAATCAAGTACCCATACACAAATGTTTGCTTCTACAAACATTTGTGAAACTACAAGTTGCTCTCATGAGATCAGTGAATTCCAGCCTTATGCCATTATCGAATGCCACCTGTACAAGAAGTCCAGTTATGAATCTCCCTTACTGTCCAATGGCTAAATGTAGTCTTACACCTCTGTCTCAGAGACAACATTAACTTTTTCAGCAACTCTGTTAAAACAGACCGGACATGCATTAGTGACCCTGTCGCTGGTTCACCACAAGTCCTTTTCTTCAATCTCTTTTAACAGAAACTGACTGCTGCAGACTGAGAACACCCAACATAAACTGAAGATCAAGAAATGCTCTGATCCAGTTGTTCATGGTCTACAGTGAAAACTTCCCTGGTGAAACTTGTTCCAATCCATACGTCTGACCATTTTTCCAGTTTTTAATATTGACTTTCTACACATAACTGCCTCCATTTCCTGCCTAATATATCTAAACCATTAAGAAAATGGAATTATTCACTTGACCTCTTTGTGGTCATAATGTTATGCCTAAGCGAGGTACACTCAGAGAGGGACATGGAGACAAATGGTCTCCCTAAGTTAAGTTTTGGCTTATCTAAGTTATATGAAAATACCACTAGAATGAAGATGTCCCATCAGGAGCCTCTAGACATCTCCAATCCTTCTGGGAATACTTTCCTGGGCATACCTCAGTTATGTTGCGGGCAAATGCACATCTTCCCTTCACAATTTGCAGCTAACCCTCATTTGTGGAGGAGAGAGCTATCTAACACATCACTTGAGATCTCCCACTGGTGATCATTAGTTTGAGTGCTGCTGTCTGTGGAGGCCAGAGAATATGATTCACACCATTTCCATGCACCATTTATTGATACAGAACAATTTGTGACAGTTCTTCATTCAAATTTCTTCCGCTGTTTTATTTTTTGATTACGGATAAGCTCCTCAATATAACCAGAGAAGCAGCATCAGAGTGGCACAGGAAATGCATCTTTTTAGTCACAAGATAAAATTGTCCTATGTGTTTTCCCTTCTTCTCCGTTTCCTCTTATCCGTTAGCTTGCACACCCTTAAGTCATGAGCTCTCGTCTCCTTTAGGCTACAACCTCCCTCAGGGCCTCTGTGACTTTTGGAGTTTTGGGAAAAGTGCTTATGGCCAGGAAATTTAAAAAAAGTGCAGAAATTTTGCACAGTTGTGATTTAAAAAAAAGTGAGAGCTGCAATTTTTAGTTGGACTGTACTTGATTGCATCTAATGAGGCAATGCAAACATAAGGCAAGCTGTGCTTGTCTTGTTTTATTGCTGGTGTAACAGCATACTGATTACAAACTGGCGGCTGATTGCGGACAAAAAAACACAGAGCTGAGACCTGCAAAGTGATAAGCCTCCCAAAGTGCTGGTGCTTATATGATTGTAACAACAAAAGCAGGGTTCAAACTCTGAGGATGCGGATCTGCGGCTTTGACCTGCGTCTCTCTGACAAGGCCTTGTCATCACCTCACACTTCACTCTGACAATCAGCTGACCAGCCAGCTACTCTCTTTTTGTAACAGCTTGGTATTTAATGATACATTTGTGCTGACTAATCTGCTCACCCTCTCATTCTCCAAGGAACAAACTCTGCCTACCCTTACATATATGTTCTATTGCTGTATCTCTCCTTCCTGATAGATAGAGAAACGGGTGCACAAGCTCGACGTTCACTCCAATGCTGTCTCTTTTTCCTCAGAGTGAGCTGAGGTGCAGAGACCGTCATACCTTAATGTTGGCAGAGATGGCAAGATGACGAATTATTGGAGGGCGGGAGTGAAAGAGAGAAGGGAGAAGAGGTAGACGTAAAGACAGCCGAGGATGGATGGCTAGACACAGGAAGAAGAGGAGGAAAGCTTTCCTATTATGGCGACAGTCCTGAGGAGACCGTCTTGAGGTTGATCTTGGAACACAGCCGATAACACTGAGGATTGCGTGGGAGGGACGTCAAGGGCGCTCAGTGTCAAACCATTAAAGGACTACTTTTCCAAGCGCTGTTTAAATAAAGCTTGCGACTTCAATATGCAGCAGTTTCATACAGCAGATGAATGTGAGCCATCGTCCAAATCAATTCATTTCAACACGTTATTGCAGTGAAAACATCATTGGGCGTTCATGGCTTAGCATTGATACTATTATCCACAACTCCATAAGTGTGAAGCACAAGGACGTCATTAGCAATAATCCCTGTTGAGAGACAGGTAATACTGTTAAGGGGAATATGCCTATCATGCTTGGGTTTCCTTTTTATAGTTGTTAATTGATTGAGCTGTCAAACTGTGGCACTGGAAATATTCCTGTTGTTCTGCATAATCTAAAATACAGTGGCTTACAACAGTATTTACATCTTTGAACATTTTCTACACTTTGTCAATTTAGAGCTGCAAATTTAAGATATATTGTTTGGATTTTACGAGATTGATCACATAAACTTAAACGCTTCCCATTGTTATCGCATCAAAGAACCCTCTTTGCAGAATAACGTAATTTTCCTACTGACCAGACATATGGCCTACTATTCTATGATTTTTGTATTTTGTACATATAAACATTTTTAAAATATAGTCATTGCTAGATTATAATGGTCTGGACTAAACAATGTTCATGTGTTCAGTTGGCCCAGACAGAACCAAGATTGCACTCTGTATTAGTCCATGAAGACTTTATGCATTGACCAACCAAGACAGAACCAAGACCCAAATTGTTTGCCCATTCTTCTTTTTTACAAAGAAGAATGGGCAAACAATTTAGTTTTCAGATAGTTGTGCTTATCTGGCAGAGACAAATGCCAAAAAACTTTCAGCTCTACTTACAAATAAAGGGGATTCTATGAAGCAAAACAATGGGAACAACAAGAGAAATGCACACTATAAGTTTGGAATTTTGAATTTCAAAAATATTTTTAGAAGCATAAATTCACGTTTTTTGTTTTTTTTTTAGAATTCACGACTATTCAATTGGTATATCACACAAAACTACAGTAAATCAAATTAATTCTTTTGCATGGCAGTGCATTACCACACCACGGTCTCTGTGGTTTCTTTATAGGTCCGCATTTGAATAACTTTTTATGTTCGTCCTGCAAAAGGAAGTGACAAACTCCAGAACGTCAAAAGAAGTCAGTGGCTCTTTGATGCATAATTTAACATTTTTTCATTATTGTACTTGCAGTAACTAATGAAAAGAACAATTTCCTACCCAGTGAAACTAATTGTTCACATACTAAAGCGATGCCTTTTCTGTAGTGTCCCTTCAATCACTTTGGATAGCACACCTTCCATTTTTTAAATCTTGCTCGCTCTGTGTGGTTCCTCCTTGTGTCATGGAATGCAACAACCAACCAGAAGCCAAGTGATTTTCATACTTGTCCGGCTTCTATTTTGGTGGTCTGATATGCATGAAGGGAAGCATTCCTTGCTTGACTTGCGGCTCTATTCTCCCGTCATTGTGCCACATGGGGTGCCACCATTCTTCCGGCATCCTGCCACCCAGGAGTTCCACTCTATAACCTCTGGCAACTCTTCTGAGCAATTTAAAGAAAGAGGGACAGACTCCTGCTGGGATCCAGTCAGCTAAAGTGAGGATCAGCAGCATACTTGAAGGTCTCTGGAAACACACAGAGCAGAACAGCTTCCCTTTGTTTTTCCTTTGACGCTTTGAACAAATGCACTGTGTCAAAACCAGTCTCTTTATCCAAACTATCGTACTTCTCACAATTTGTTTTCTGTAATTTTCTTTCTCTAATATCAAAAGTTGGACTTGCATTAGAGAGTAGAGCAAATCTGAAATTTTATTTTCAAAAGGTAGCTGAGATTACACAAATGGTGGATAGATATGTGGTAGACCTGGAAACGCTGTGTAAAACGGCCTAAAATAAATTAACAAATCTATTGCAGCAGCATAATCTTATTCAGTGGGGAAACTACTTTTTAGAGTTGAACATAATTTAAATACAGTTAAATTAGGTTATTCATGACTTTCTTATTTCCTGAGGTATAAATATAACATGACTCACAGGCCCTTTTCATTCCCCATTGGCTATTAGACTGGACGACAACACGTTTTTATCTTGCCACCTCAACACAGGTGGCAAGATGTGTTAATGGAAAGCAGTAAGGAGTTGCATTTTTGGATCAGGTTCCCCATTATAGCCAGTAGATGCTCTCTACATAAATATAACATGACCAGTAGATGCTCTCTACATGCTAAATGTTACTTGAGGAGAATGCCATGTTTTGTCTGACCATCAAAAACATAAACATGAAGAGTTTACTGAGAACAAGTTGTCTTTGGTCAGATGAGACTAAGATCGACCTTGTCAGAAGCAAACACCACAAGATGGTGAAGTGAAACAATTTAATAGATACAGACTAAGCAATAAAAAAAGTAACAAATTTGCTCTAGAGTAATGAATCTCCTCATGTCACCCCATAGCATCCCTGGGCCTCCCAGTAGTCCATTCAGAGCTTCAATCTCAGCTGGCTGGCACCTGTTTGAACGCAGCCTTGAGAAGAGTCAGGGTAGAAAAGAAAAAAACAAAAAACAGGATGATGCTTGTACTTTATTCATGCGTCACTTCCCTCATGCTTTCTCACTCCCTTTGTGACACCCTCTTCTCCTACTCAGTGAGGTTTCTGGTGTGTACTATCGCTATGTTACCGCAGTGAGACAGTGCTCAGTGGTAATGGGAAGTTTGACACTTTTAAGAGTGCCGACTCTTGTGGCACACCTCCCAAACATCTCTTGATTTATTATCATCTTAGACTCATATTTCAGTTTAAGGTGGCAAATATGAGTGTTTTGTATAATAAATCCTCTTGGATTTAGTGCGATTATGAGAAGTCTATGCTTGCCTAAATCTATGCATTTGTTTTGTTACAAAAGCAATCAATCTTTCTTACTTTTTATTAATTACATTTTTATTTAACATGCAAAAAAAATGAACAAAACATTGCTGACAAATCTACTGAAGAATATTGGAAAAGAAAAAGATCTAAAATTCAGAAATACTATTGAAGTAGAGTAGATATTGTTGTGTTGCCAAAATTAAAAGTATTAGATGCAGGGGCACAAAAAAACTGAGGAACCAGTAGATTTGGTAAAAAAAAATAACTGTTTCTCTTCATGGATTTTTTTCTGAAACAAATCATTCAAATTAAAGTTTTGATTCTTTTTTTTTAGAGCAAGATTATAGTGGTTATATAAATGCATTGATATTACACAGATACTATTAATTTTTGGACATATTTACTCTTCTTCTGGATTTACTTTAATCCCTGGATATACAGGTCAGGTCTTAGGCCATGTGTGGTTAGTAAAGGCTTCAATCTTTTTCTTGATACTGGAGAGCATCCTAAGATAGAAAGACAAACTGTGCAAATTACAGTTTCTTTGATTTAATACTATTTTCTTATTAATACTTAGTGAAAGACAACAAGGATACTGAATATTTCCTGACCTCTAAGTAGAAGAAAAGCGATGTACTTCCAGATTTTGGTATGAACTGTAGATTAAGTGATTAAAATCTCTAATATCCTTCTTTCTGTTGGATTTGTGGGATCAATTTCTGCATCTCTGTTTCTGTTTCTCCTCTCAGTAATTCAAGTAAAAAAAAAAAAAAAGAACTTCAATTATGTAATGCTTGTTTTGTGTATACTGAGCTCTTGTAATTGCATTTAAATAATCATAGCTCATTGTAACCAATACTTTTACTCTCAAATTCTTTAAATATACAATAGTTCAATCAGGGAATTATAAAAGCATATCCTTTTAAAGATTTACATGGATTAAGAGAGTTCGGTTAAACACTCATAAACCTATTACCTCAAAAAGTAGGGTTTCCTTTTATGATGATGGTGAGCCATAAAAGATTTAAGCAAAGCCAAAACTGGAATGAGCTGCATCTCATCCAAATGATATGGATAATCATTTATAATGGTTCTTTTTAGAAGACACACTGCTGCTTTGACATATGGAGGGCACAACATTTGGCAGTGACTTATTGTCACATAAATCAAAGAAAAATCTGTTCACAATGCTGCGTACTTGGTTCAGCAAAACAGAGAAGGAACATTGGCTTACGTTAAAAAGCATTGTTAATGTAAGGCCAAAACATATACAATATTAATATGAATAATAAGATAAACTTTTTAAAAAATTATTTTGCTTCCCTTTGATTTTCCTTGGACGGTTTAATTGTGGTTGTATTTCATCTATGGTAATCAACCCAACAGGCCACTGATCGTCATCATTTTCACATTAAAATGTCTTGACAGATATTGTTATTTTGTTAATGATTATTTTCCAAACACTAAGTACTGATGCAAAGCAAATTAATTTAGAAATAAAACTGTTGTCAATTTGAATTCCAAGTTAAAATTGTACGGTGGCAATCAAAAGCAAATGTAACCTCAAGGCACTTTACAAAACAAAAACATATTCAATTGAAACATATAGATATATACAATTATCCGAATATAGAGATATTCAGAATTCATGCACTCCAATCCTATACTTTTTAGAAATCATTTCTGTTTTATTATGCTAACTGATAAAATGTTTTCTGACAAAGGAAACCCAGCAAATTTTATTGAGTTGCTGACTTTGCATCAATTTCTTCTCATGAACAATCAGGTGAGAATAATGTAAAAGTGATTGCAGTGAGTCATTACCTTTGCAGCAACCCCTCATAATGAGCATGCCCCTGTCCATTCTTTTTTTGTGAACTATCAAAATGCATGTCAAAAAATCTAAATTAAAAAAATATATTTTTTCCATTTGAAAAAAAAAAAAAAGAACTATAGCTAATTTTTCTATTTAAATCAGCGGCTTTAATACTGGAGATAGTAAGATAGTTAAGCTCCTGTGGCTCCATACTGTCAAAAGGAAGCATTAGTTTCATAAAAATATGTCTACTGATCCCCAAATGCATTTTTTATTACATAGGTGAATGTCTAGTCAATAGGAAGTGGATAGCCGCAGTTTTGTGCTGTGCAATAAGAATAAATAATTCCACAGCCTTCCTCTGAGAAGGCATTTAATTAGTTCTCTTCAAAAAGTAGTCAAATTATTTAACGAATGTCTAGCAATATGTTGGGAAAAGCTAAGAAAATATTTTTTTAATGGATAAAATGTTTTTTTTCAAATCAAAAACTAGAATTATTAACCACTACAGAAGTTCTGGTTTGAGTAATCTTTATAAGGTATATAACATATCATATATCATATGCACCAATATGTGCTTGTCCCAATCTAAGGAGATACCATTGATAAAATACAATTAAAAACACTTGTTTTCAAACCTGAAAAATTATGTTGTATATTCAAAATTTTGTTTTGTTTGAGGAGTAACCCAGTTGGTGAATTGGATCTTAGTAAAAGTAAAACTAATCAATTCTCAACAGTCATCATCATGCAAATATTAATCCTACACTGATAAGACGCTTTGTTCTCTTCATTTGTCAATATGAGCAAATAAATATGTGCAAGCCTGCCACAACAAGAGCATCTTCTCATCATTATGTTGCAATATTTCAGCAAGAAGAGATTGTCTCAACCTGTAGAATAATTACAAGCTTATGTAAACACAAACATGTCTTGACATCCAATGTTTAGTTAGACCATTGTAAATATCGCTTGAAAAGTTGTATTATCTGCACCATTCGTCTCTAGCTCCTTCTCCTGCCAACACTAATGAGCACCAGGTTTGATATACTTGCATCTCTTGCTGTATTGTCATGTCAGTTCCTGCTGTCTGCAGTTTCGAAACAAGAACTATGTATTGGCAGACTTCAACAAAACACAGATTTTATAGTCTAGAGTCAAATCTAGCTCAGTAAAATGTAAGCAATCGATTGTCAGAGTTCGTGTCTCGGTGACAAACGTATCGTCAGTCTCTTTGGTGGAGCCCAGTTAAATGCATCTATTTCAATCACCACAAAAAGCAATTTCTGGTTAGATTTCCAACCAGCTTAGGTGCAAGCTAGTTTGTCATTAAGAAACCAAACACATCAGTTTTAATCTAATTAGCTGTGTGATAACCAACAGAAATAGTCAGCAGCATCAGTGA
The DNA here is from genome assembly GCA_922788865.1 of Poeciliopsis turneri. NCBI lineage: Eukaryota > Metazoa > Chordata > Actinopteri > Cyprinodontiformes > Poeciliidae > Poeciliopsis > Poeciliopsis turneri. Next base: position 716,084 of record CAKLNU010000972.1, on the reverse strand, counting down.
AAAAGTGGAGCGGGGCTAAAATGCAGCTTGGATGCATTGTAGAAACAGATGACAGCAGTAATGAACATGGACACCTTGAGAATTACTGCTAAAACTGTGTAGTAAATAAATCCTAAAATGAAATGTCAGCTGAAACAGTTAGCATCATTTGTCACTCATGTAATTTAATCCTAAAGGAGTACATCAAGTTTTCCTCATGAAGTTTTACCATCAAGATTTCTAACCAGACAAACTATGACGATGACAAACTTTGGAATAATTTAGAATGAATATATAATATTTAATCTGGTCTGATAAATTGATTTTGCATCATGAAAAAAGCAACACCGCTGTAAGAGAGTTTACATGTAGATCCAGAAATTATTTGCTTGTAGATTCTGCTAAACCATTTTGAATCTGTCAAGACCATGCCAGTCACTGCGTATTTTGCAATTCCTCATTCGTACAAACTGTGGAGACCTAAAGAGGATTTTAATGGAAAAGTCAGACATGTCTGGCTGATGAACATCTCTCACCTGCCGCCATTACTCCAAAGGACTTGTCTCATGTGGCCTGAAGATAATTTTCTTGTTGAGTGAGCCTGGGTGCTCAGGCATTTCAATGCTCTGCTGATATCCTTGAGTTCTTAAGGATTTTCAAATTAATTGATTTTGACTCTTTAGGGACACATAAGAGCAAAAACACTGTAGGAAATAGCCAAGAGTTCAGTACAGCATGAGGGTTTGTTCTGTTCTTCTGTTTGTATGCCACCTAATTTTCTCAAAGACCTATTCAAATTAATTTGTGAATAAAGTCATCAGTCTGCATCTCCATATTTATGTAATCATACACGTGGGAGCTTCTGCCAGACTTCTAGCATGAGAGTAGTTGCTTTGATATTTATTTATTTTTTTATTGAATAAAATCAAAAATGGTAATAATGTTGTTTTGTTCTCTTAATGTTTTGCCTTATTCTCATTGGCAGGAGCACATAGTGTAAGCAACAGGGAATATGAACAAATGAGTAGTTATAAGTTCAGTGTAATGAGGTGTAAGCTCTAACAATGACCTTGTGGCATTTTTTTTTTTTTTTGTGCATTTGTGTAATGATGTCATTTATGTAACAGTTTAAAATAAGTATGGTGTCTCTATGCTATTATTGCAAGCAGTTCAAATGGAAAATGCTTGTGCAGCCACGCTGGTATGAGATTAAAAACTTGATTCTTATCCTTGTGACACAGTTGAGTGTTTGCTTTGTGTCTCCTTGGAATGAAAATACATTTAAACATCGCCTTTCTCATTCAACTGTTTTATGAATTTTACAACATAGTGCACATAATTATCTGCCTCAAGGTATACCTTCAGGCAGATTAGTTTGGAAATTTTGCTGAAGAATTCAACGTTGGGAGTTTCACAGTTCAGAGACTCCACATGTGCTGGGCATAAAGATATGGCACCACAACTATCCATACCCCTGGCAGATTCAGGATTTCATAGAAAATGAAAAAGGCATCAGTCAAAAGATAACAATATGAAACAAAAATAAATTTCAAAAGTCTCATGTACACATCTAAATAATTAATAGAAAAATATCTATAGGCATGTCAGCAGTCAAAGCCTTCTGATATTTGCTGATCATCTTTTGCATGTTTCCACTAGTATAATGATCTTTGGTGATATGCTCCAAGTCTTTCAGATCAAAAGGTCCGCTGGCCATTATCCTAATCCTTTGCTTACTCCACAGATTATCTATCAGATTAGAGTCAGGAGTTGGACTGGGCCACTCAAGTCACAAGGACCATTTAGGTAAAATTAAGTTTACTTGAAACGTGTATCTTCCAGCTACATGAATGATGTTGACCTTAAATGTAACCTCCACTACAACAGAGTAACACATATTTTTTCCAATATAATTTTTTAAAATAATTTGTTTTTGCATAATAACCTGTTAACAAACAATTGTTTATCTTGGATTTGCAAAATGTTAAAACATATTCTTAGGTATGATAGCAAAGGTGAAAAGATCTGAGTAAGTGTGAAAACAGCTTTAGAGAGCAGAACAAAGGCTTAAATTGTACACCACATACAAGCTTGACTCTTCAATTTGACTGGCAGTTTGTTTCCTGTGAACATCTGGGGTCCTTGCTAAAAGTCGAGAAGCTTGGTAGCTAAGCACAGCAGTGTGAAGGGGGCGAGCCTGCCATCTGCCAGACACTATTATCTCTCCCTGCACACACTCATGAGCTGCATCAGACTTTAGGTTTCTGCAGAGAAACACTCCCATAAAACAGCAGCCAAAATAATAACAGTGCCAGTGTTTTCAAATTAAGTGCTGCTCTCATCTCAGGAAGCCATATGTGGCATGCAGACATATAGAGCAGGTTTCAATCCTGCCTGTACATTGACCTTTTCTTTTTTTTTCCCCACTCCCTCTTCTTGTTTAAAATATGTCTTTCTCAATAACACACGGAGAAACCAAATAAAAAAACATAAAAAAGCAACGTTATGAAAACAGAATTTGAAATGGCAAATAAAAGCAGACTGTTGTAGCTCAGATATTACCTTTTCTGTACCTCGATAGATATTTTCATCTATTCGTCCAAACAAAATACCATCAGTGTATACAGAGGTATTTCAACACCTTTATTAGAAATCTGAACTACTTTCTGTTTTGACTTTATAGGCAATAAAAAAAGTTTTCCACTTCCACTGCGCTTCAGAGAAGCTTGCAGACTGTCTGATCCATAAGGCATGTAAAATTAGGGAGAACAAATTGGCCTTCTTTAATGCCTATATGGAAAAGAGGCCAATACACCTTTCCAATTTATTCAGGCTCCAGGTGCAGAAAACAGATGTGGTCAGTGAAACATGTCTGGAGTACTGACAAGGAGACGAGGCAAATGATAAAGAGAGATGAGTAGAGAATGGCTTTCCATCAGCACAAATCTCTCATCAAATCTGGGATTTCATCAACTCTACAATCTTCATCCATCACTCTCCGAGCTTATCAGGGACCTGAGACATGCATTGTTTCTCTGAAAAAGCGCTACTTCCCGAAATCAAAATACTGCTAACATCTGAGAAAACTAAAAATCTTATAAAAGTGTCCATCCCCTTGGAGGCTTCAAGTTATAATTGCTGTTGTAAATAATGCCAAGATCATTACAATTTGGCAAGGATTTGGAAAAAGGAAAGCAATTATTTTAATTTCAAAGTGAAAACAAAACATGTCACTTCATAAATATCAAAAAAGATAACAAGAGTGATTGCTTAAATATGTACCACATGTGACATTAGATGCATCACTGCGTGCCCTGAGTCGGACTGGATACGTCTCACTCAGGCTGGCACATCTGGTCAATCAACTTTTCCGAACAAGCTCAAGCTTTGTCAGGTGGCTTCAGGATCAATCTTTTTTTATGTTCACCATAAGAATGTAGTAAGAATCAGATCTGGTCTTTGAACTGGGAGCACCTCAGTGTCCTACTTTATCTCTTTCTGAGTGGCTTTGCTGTTTATTTGGGGTCATTGTCTTGTTGAAAATAATATATCCTACTGACAGACAAATCAGACCATTCTCTTTGGCAATATTTTCTGTTTTCCCAGTCCCTGCGGCATAGAAGTACAACCAGAGCATGATTCTGCCAATGCCATGCTTCATGGTGGACAGAGTTTTTGTTGATGATGTCTGCTTGTTGGTATTTGTTGTGCGTTTGAGCTGCATGGCTTCAGGAAAAATAAACAACTATGACAATGTTGCTGAAAGAAAACATTGTCCAACATGATGTATTCATTATTATCTTCTGCTTATACAGAGTCAGATGGGGGGCAGCAGCCTAAGGAAAGAAGCCCAGATTTCCCAGCCACTTGGACTAGCTCCTTTGGAGGAATCCCCAGGCGTTCCCCAGCCAGCCAAGAAATGTAGTTCCTTTAGTGTGTATTGATGCATGGTTTAATTCCACTACAGTTCATGGTTCACAGACGACTCCATGACTTCCAGCAATGTTTTTCACAACAGCCTTGTTGGAGAAAGGGACAAAGATCTCTAAAAATTTCTAACTAGACAAACGTGAGCATTTGACTGTACAACTCCCCAGTCAAAAACCAGTTGCCAGTCACCAAGGGAGTGTTGGGTTTTTGCAAAGTAATGTAAATTTTTGTTAATCCCACACTGGTAGCTGATCAGATTTGTGGTCAATTCTTTTGAAACGTTGAGGACAATTTGCTCACATTCCAATGACCATATCTGATTTTTTATTTCTATATTTGACATTATTAGAAAGCTTAGAATCCACACTTTCAAAATCTGTAAATAATTTGATTTTGTTGTGGCTAGTCACAAATTAACCTGATGTTTTGGAAAGCTGAGTTTTGGCAGTTTTATTTGCTACAGTCAGGCCTGTTGAAGTACAAAAATAAAATAAATAAATAAATAAATAAAATTAATGACAACATAAAGTGGGCTAAAATATCTCAAGAAGCAGCATTTGTATTTATATTTACTCAGGTTATCCTTGTCTATTTATCTGAAACATTTCATTGAAGGGATAAAATAGAAGAAGTCTTACCGCTTCCAATGGTGAAATCTATATTTCTAGATTTAGATACAGTATTTCAAACTGTGTTTGCATATTTGGGGTCAGGTAAGAAACTGAACATTAACAGTATATAATGACAAAATCTGTCTCACAACCTGTGAGACACTTGGACAAAATAACCAAAATAATGAGCAATGTTTGCATGTTTCTTACCTGAGGGGTTGAGCAGCCGCCAGGTGATTAGAGGGTCCGGCCTGCCACTTGCCAAACAGCTGAGTGTCACATTACTGCCCTCATTTACAATGATGTCTTCTGACACCTTGTAGATTGTAGCTGGAACTGTGGACACAAGAGAGTTGATGTGTGATTGCACTGAAGCCAGAGTATAAATAATCTCATGAATGTTTCACATAACTCAGAATACATTTTCACATAAGGCAAGTAGTGATATAAAACAGGGATGACAATGAAAAGAATGTATTGCTCTTGAGAGGTTAGGTAGGTTTATAGAAAACTTTTACAGTTAAATTTTGCCTTTAGAGGTTGTTACAAATAATGTGTTGAAAACAAAGATCTCAATAAGCATTTAATCTTCTGCCCTGGAGCCCAAGCTCAAATAGACAGATTGGTTCTTTTGTCCTGTGGGAGATCCGACAGTTGTTTACTGCTGATTTTGAGTCAAACATATCTTGAGAAGGCGAGCTTTAATGCATGATTCATAATGTATAGGTTAAAGGTTGAGTTTACCTTCCTTTTTGTATTCAGGGGTGTCTGATTATTATTCCCCTTTGCAATCTCTGTTTACTCTGGCCTCCCAGTCCTGTCACTTTTAATGAAATAAAACATAAATAAGTAAAAAATAAAGCTTCAAAACGAGAGATTTGGGAGGAGAAACGAGCTCTGACATATTCTGAGCATAAAAGTGATAAAGCAAGTCATCAGCTAGCATGTAATCAATCATGACTGATGCAAAGGGCATTCATCAAGAGTTTCAGAACTCTAAAGTGGCATAGATGAATAATGGTAAAGCAGAAATGCAGCCAGAAATAATGATGAACAACGGTGGATATAATGAAGTTCATTCATGTTTGATTTAGATCAAATAAAATACCTTTTTTTCCTCTAAAACATTGATTATGGAACTACTTGAGGTTTTACTTCGCAACATTGAATGAGTTTTGAACATCTAAACCATTTTTTCCTGATCTGAGCCCATCTTTACAGGCTAACACTTGCCTTTCCTTCAGTGTGACCTCATAATATAAGTAAACAAAGCAATACCCATGTGCAGTCTAGTCTGAATGCAGGTTTGCCTTTCATACTAATATTGACAGTGAAACTATTTCCCTGCAGTGGTCATGCAGCCCATTTGGTACAAGATTAAAATAGTATTTGCTTTATGGATTCTGGAAATTACAGAAAAAATTCACCAAAGTTATATCATAAACTCCAATACTGGGTGTATGCTGTTCAGACTGAACTTAGGTGGCATGGAAGCAGAGAAAAAAAAAACAAAACAGCCCTTTGTTTTATGCTTTGCTTTGTATCGAGAATTGAAGCAGGACCTTTTCATTCTATCATTTTGACAGATGCGGTCTATAGCATTCGATCATAATCTACTTTTAAGTGTCATTTTTAAAAATAATTACAATGACATTTAACTGCATATACTTTTCAATCAGTTTAATCAATGTTCAACAAGCTGAACATTGAGTTCACATAACTCAAATTGACAATCAGAAGTCAGCAAGACTCTCTGGACGAGGCGCAGCAGACCCGCTCCAAACAATCCGTAACTGTCTGAGACACACAGAGTTCATTGTCCAGGTCAAAGATGATAATTAAATGGGATTTATTTTTATTGGTGTTAGAAAAGAGACTTTAGTTCATTATAGAATATTATAATACAAGTTTGTATTCAAGCATTAAGCTATTGAAAGCAATACACAGCGTTTACAATTTCACCAAAGAATTGGCTATAAAATCAATAGACATGTTATATTGTATCCAGTGTTATATATGGAGCATACATTTTGTTATTCTAATTTTATTGTTTCCAATAAATAGAACTTTAAGAAATGTTATCTGTAATTTACTGTATGATCGTTTTTATAGTGGAATTAAACTTAAAACCATGTTATGTTTCCATAAATGAGTGCAGTAAAAGCCAAAAAAATGTCTTCATTTGATCACTATGTGGACAGGACTACATGAATTGCTACATATTGCTGAATTTCACCAGACAAGTTGGGGAGATCTTGGGTAGACAAATTGTCAAAAATATAATAAATATAATTAAAAAATAAAGTTGCATTCCTGCACACTGGTTTGATATTCTCATATCAAGTTGCTTCCTGGTAAGAAAACTTGATTTTGTGCTGAAAGTGAGATTGTAACAAGGAAGATAAACATGAGCAATGGTACTCTTCACCATCAGAGCAGGCCAGTCACATGTGGCAGGCATGAGTGGATGCTCAAAAGCTTCCACAATGAGTATTCTCTTTGTTGCTCTGGTTCCCCTAAATTAAGATTCCCATAGGAGAGCAGGGCCGCTCTAACTGCTGAATAAAATGTGATAGGAGTCATCATTGAAGGGTCCTTGTATCCTTTAACTTGTTTGCAGTCTGATGTTTTACAAAATACTGTATATGATTTTAAAGTCACTGAGGATGGTCTCTGATCACTATTTTCAGATATTTATGAGTAGCTCTCAACCTTCAACTGACTCTCCAGAGTAAAGGTAATGTTAGGTCATAGGGCTGTATAGAATTGCAAATACATGTCGCTGCTTTATGAAATCGGTTTCACTTTTTTAATATGTACAGTATGTATGGCCATGGATAGGTGGAACTTCAATCCTTGTTTGATGAAGCAAATGAATCACAGGACTAATTTCATAGTTGAGCCCCCAATTTTTTTCCATTATGGAAATAAAATTCTACAGCATGCATAAAGGTTTTGAGAGTTCTAAATTGGATTTTAAGCCATTTTGATTATCACTGAAGGCTACCATGGTATCAGTGTACTTTTCTCGTTTAGAAAAAAATTTCAAGAAAAACCTTTGTAAGAAATAGATCTTCTATTTTACACTGCATCAACCACTAAACGGGGTAAAGGAAGTACTTTGCAGGACAGGCTTTGGAGACTGCCAGTGTAGCAGTTTTTTGAGTCTTCAATATCCCCATTTATTACCATCTGCCAATGCCAAGGACAAAGACAAAGAGTGCTGCTTTTGACTCATTCTGCAGATAAGACACACAATGCCAGTTCTGACGTACATCATCAGGAGCCTGAAGTATACATGAAAAGAATAATGTTGACCCTTTCCCTATTTGACACCAGCTGTTTGAGGTTCATCCTTCAGTTCATTAGGGCCAGTGCCTCTCTCCACAAGGAGATTAGTCCCTTTTGTTGCTCAAGAAATAGACAACATGCTGTCAAAAATTTGATGTCAGGGTGCCACATTAATTTAGTTTAGGCCGCACTTTAAGCTGGAAAGAATTTTTTTCAAGGTACAATTTCTTTAAGACAGGCATTTCAGGTTTTGTTTTGCCTCTTTGGAAATGTCTAAAAAAATCTCCTTTGTCAAAAAGCCTGTGCTGGTGTGTATATCTTTCTGACACTCGTGACAAAATATTTTGAAGAACATAGAAAATAGAGAATAATTAGAGAAAAAAATTAGTTTTTAAAGTAGTTTATTCTGCCTGTACAAGCAGCAATAGAAATGTTTCAACTATTGAAATCCAAGTTGTTTCAACTAGGCTCTTTATAAGACTTATCAACAAAATGTTGCATGTTATTGTTGATTGGTATTAGTTTTGCTGTAAATCTGAGGACTACTAAAGCTGCTTCTCGTAGGTCACCTAATTGTGAAGGGTTATCCTTTGCCAGTTCCTTTGCTGGATGTAGCTCTTGTCATTAGTAAAACTTTCTCTCTCACCCCGTCCTGTGGGAATACTCTCAAATAAAGGCCATCAATGCAAAAAACGGATGGCGATAAATACATGTCAACCATAGAATAAAACCTTTAATACTGCAAAAAAAAAACAACAAAAAAACAAACAAACAAACTTGATACTATGGCATAAAATCATCTTCTAACTTGACAATAACATTGAACATACAAGAAGAGCTAACATCAAAGCATTTCCATGTATTATTTAGCCCAGTCAAACATGAGCCGTAAATTAATGAAAAACCTGTATCTCAAAAATTGAAGATCGCAGTTCAAAGTTGTTCTAAACACAAATAGCATAAGATATTTGGGTGTTTTGCAGCTCTTTTGCAGAAATGAACCAAAGGAAAGTCCAGACAACAGATATATATAATAGATTCCTCTGTGAACTATTGACACCAAGAGGTTGGGAGCTGAATTCAAATGCATTCACATTTTTTATATGCAAAATATCTTGAAAGCAATTTAATCCTTTCCCTCTACAATTATATGCTGCTTTCTAAGACAGGAAATCCTAATTTAGTATTGAGAAGTTAATGATTGTAGTCTGATGTAAGACTTGTTAATTGGTCCAAAACAAGACTTTATGATTGTTATGCCTAAGACACTTTTTCCTGATGTCTCCAAATCAACATCAACAGCACTGCATGAACAGCACACATTTAAAATCTATGCTGAAAGCTTTCAATGATATGGAGCAAAACAGTCATTTGTGAGCAATGTATCATGTGGGAATTGTTGTTTTCTAAATCTGATAGTGTTGAACTCATTGCTCATTCCTTCATATTGACCGTATTTTCAAAGAAACGGTATTTCAATCTCTGATTCCCCAGCAAGGGTATTATTGGAGCTTTATCTCTGCACAACAACACTAACAGCTTTTTCCCATCCACCATCCCTCCATCTCTCTGTCTCTCTCACTCACACACATAACGCCCCGCTGGAAACTATCTGCCTAATACCAACTGACAGGGCAGTCACAATCATGCCACGCAGCATCTTCACCGAAGTCATACAGAGTTATTGCTGTAGTCAAATGACCTAGCAGAAATGAAGATGTGCTTTCCAGATGTGGCAAAATGAAACAAGGGTTGCTGAGGAGGGGGGCTCTCCACAGAAGTGACAAAGGACCAAATTGTCAATTGTTTTTTATATATATATATATTTTATTTATTTTCATCTATAAATCAGCTGCTGAGGTCTTGGTGGGGAAAACTGATGAGTGGGAGGTGTGACTGGCAAATAAATTTTCAGAAGCTGATAAAATAAATGGATTGGGAGGGGATGCGACAGCTCATGCTGCGATAATCCTGTCGCATATAAAAATGGGGAAGGAGGGACAGAAGTGTGGGCGAGAAACGAAGACGGAGAAGACATGAGAAAAGCATAACAATTGGGAAGAAAAGAAGGGTGAATGACATTTCAACTCGTGCGGCCGTACAGCGCCTGGTGTTCAGCTGTCGGCAGTGACAGGGGGTGGGTGAGGGCGTGATCATAGGTCAGCCTTCAAGGAATATCTGTGGAAAGGGCAGCTAGCTGAAAAGCACTTCCCCTCCAAAATTGCAGGAAATATGGCATGCACAGTTTGCAAAAGTTTTACCAATGAAATGAGTGATATAAGATATTTAATATTCCAATAACTGTTTGTTCTTTTCAGACTCTTACTTTAGAGAGTTAATATTCTTGTTTATCATAATTCAACCCATCCAGCACACACAGCATCATCTATATTCAAATACAACAAGTCATATTCCGCGGTGGGAGATTTCCCGTCTTTATGGCAAGTTTCCCAACCACAACAATAACAAAAAAATACCAAATGAAAAAGCAAGGAAAACACCAACAACAAAAAAATATTTTTGATAAAAAGACAGTCCTCAGACAGAAACAGAAAATTAATTAATCTCAGATGAAAACATTTTTAAAAATATATAGTGACCTTCATTTCAACTGCTATTTCAAACTTCAAAGACAGTGATATAGTGCACACATATAGAAAGAAAGAGTAATTAGAGAAAAACGTGTTCATGTCTGCAGGTTTATGTCATTATCACAGTATATTGAGCAGAGAGGAAGAGAGAAAATGAAAGAAAAAGAACCTCAGGCAGTTCCTGACTCCAAGTGACAAGCTTTTCCCAAAGAGAATAAGTGTCTCTCAGGGAATTCAGGAAAAAAAAAAGACACTTTCTTTACTGTCTGGATAATTAGAGAACGGACAACTGCAGAAAAAAGGCCAAAACAGTCACTATGTAGACGATAGTTAAATAGAAATGTGCTAATTATGTTTTGCTCAGTATCAGTACATAATTCTGTTCATGTGAAGTGACAATTGTTTAAAAAGGAGCAGAAAAATATTTCACATCTGTGTCATTTCAATATTCTGTTGAAGACAAATATGATTAGATTGGAAAATTTCAAAAAGATGGGGACAAGGCTACTGACATCATTAAAAAAAACAACTCTATCAAGCATTTATCAAGAATTCATGAGCATCGCTTCAAGGTCAAATAAAGTAAATAATTTCCAAACTGATCAAGCTCTTTAATAACACTTTATAAGAACAAAAACAAATTTAACCAAAGTGCTATACACGGACAGAACATTAGAAGATATAGAACAGAGATAAAAAACGACAAAAAACAGAATAAAAAATTGAAAAGAGGTTTCATGTTTTCTCGCAACAGACACCAAGGAGCAGGAAGAGAGAGAGAGAAAAAAAGAGGTCCAAGTATGAAACCACGACAAACCCCAAAGTAAAGTCTTCAATATTCCCACTAAAAACTTGTCATAAGATCAATACAATATTCATATCAAAAGAGACAGGAAGTAAGTGTGGATGTATTTCAAAAGCACTTACGATGCAAAGATCCTCAGTGGATGTGAGATGCAGGTTTACAATCACAGAAACCACATGTGTCTATATTTTCCCTGAGACAAAACCACTCATATTTCAGAAATTGCTGGAATAACTTAAAAGCTATTTGAAAGATCTTCACCCTGTGCTGAAGCTGGGGAGACTGTCCTGCTGAGACCCCATTGGGGGAAATCAAATGTCACTTCAGTGACATCTGAACCTCATTGGGGAGTAGGTATAGCATTCTGTCAGATGATTGAAATGTATTGATATTGGACATTTTGTAATTCAATTGTTGAAATCAAATAAACATATGTGAATTTATGCTCCTAGCAAAACTCAAATTGAAGGGTGAGACAATTCATTTGGCAAAATAGTGTATGTAGACCAGAGGGAAACTGTATAGGAATATTTTATAACAGACTGTCACAGCTGTGACAGGCAGTGGGTCTGTTTGAGAAAAAATCCAGGGTTTCTACTCCTGGTTCATCCGTGTCTGGGACTCAAGATGAGTAGCAAAGGTGGTCCGACTTCTAGTCCCCTTAAGTCCAGATGAACAGAAATCACACAAAAAAATTACTTTGGCTTGCAGATGTTATGCAAAAGAGACTTCCCTGCTGAGTTTGAATAAACCACAAGAAATGATCTTTGGCAGATCTTTTGCCCTTACCTACTTGGGGGAATTGTCAGCAGCTGACAAAACCTGTTTAAAAATCAGATACTGAGGCATAATTCAAAATAAGGTTTATCAAGTCAGTAGTTTGACTTGATCGTGGTCCATAGGGTGGTTTGTCAATAAAATTATATAATATAGTTAAACCATTTAGAGCATAGCATTGCAGAAGAATAATACACTAAAGAGATGCTCTTCAGGACTATAAAACATTTAACTTGGAACTGCTTATGACCTACATCAAAATTTAGACTTCTAAGTTCTCCTATGATGTTGATCTCCTTTTCTGAACTCATTTTGTATGGAATAACAACTTATATTTTCTAACGTAGCAAAAAAATAAAATAAAATAAAAAAATAAAAAATAATAATAATGCACCAATATTCTTGTCAGGTTAATCTCAAATAAAAACATCTATAAATTAGGTTCTGAACAGAAGCAGGGAAGACAGAGAAAAGCAAAATGAGCCTTCGCCCACCTGTACTCTGTCACATTGCTTTATGTTCAAGCTAAACTGTTCATTACAATGCACAGATTACGGTGCCAAACTCTACTTTCTTGTTTAGCAGACATACAAGAAAGAAGAAAACAACAAGACAACCTTAGGATTTGCTAAATTCATCCCATACTCACTGGCTTTAAGGACATAAAAAGGAAGCAGAATCCAAAATGAAAGACTTTTCATGTTTCTTTGATACTGCCATAGTATCAAAGAAACATGTACAGTACGATAAAGACATTATCGTACTGTACAACAATAATAGATTTATAAAGATTGAGGTGTGCATATCATTATGGGTGTTTTGTATTTTTTCCCTATATGAGCTTATTTTTTTGCCTTGCCTAACATTTACCCCCCACCGGCTCTCTGTGTGACATTTGGGGGAGGGATATGGAAGCCACTGCATAAGAGGCATATGATTATGCTCAGCTAATTTGAGACCATTAGAGGATAATCAGGAGAAAGCACTTGCAGCATTTTTTTTTTTTTTTTTGCTTTTGGCTTTTAGTGCTTGGAAGCATTAGCACCAATTACCTCCTTTCCATAAAGAAAGTCAGCTCAACCAGGGCAGCCGCTATCAAAACTAAGAGACTGAATCACATCGTTTTAAATAAGCACATGCTGTGATTTAATGTTGCTGTGTGTTTATGTCTACTTCCTCAGCAAGCTTGTTTTTGGCCCTTTTGTGTGTTTACAATATGGCACCTTAAACCCACAAGGTAATATGTTATTGTAAAAGGTGAAAAAAAACAACAATTAAGTGGCTTAAACCATTCATGCTGATTAAAGTAGAAAACAAAACAAGTAGGGGAAGCACACAGAATTCATGCATATGAAGACTTCAGTAAAATGGTTGAAAAATAAATTGAAACCCTAAGCTAAAAAATGCTTACAGAACATAGTAAGCATTTTTACTTACGATGTCAAAAGAATGTTTCACCAACTAAACATTCTCCTTCCATCACTGCATATTTAACTTGCATTTCAGTGCTATAGACCCTTACATTGCTCCGGCACTGCCTTTTCACTCCACTGATACAATCACATCTGTCATTTAATCTCAAAATTTCAACATAGATATCAAACTTTATTCAAGTAAAAGTTTACAAAAAAGTAAAATAAATTAGCGATTTAGAAACTATCCAGGACAAACATAATTTAGACTGACGCTAAGTGACGCTAAGCACTATATATATAAAAAAAATTGTTGCAATATTAGCACATTAGCAGAACTGTGCCCATCACTGTCCTAAGCTATTTCTTTACTTACGCTGTTCTACGGATGCTGGGGGACACACTGACCAAGTCCTTACTTTTCTTCTTTCTTCAACTCTCCATTATTCACTGTTAACTTATTAACTTTATATTTTCTCTCCATTTTTATTTTCTTTCCATAGTGGTTACATCTGGTCTAGTATTCTGTTTTGCTGTAATATCTTCTTGAAAGGGGGCATCAGCAGAGTTACAGCTGTCAACAACTAAACATTCTCCTTCTGCTATTACTTTTTCTATTTATTTAAATAGAAAATAAAACACTGAATTAACTCTTGACATGTGACTGCTGAAAAAAGTATGATGCTGCTACCACCATGTTTGACATGGTGAGTCCAGGGTAAAATCTAATTTTGGACACATCTGACCTACATGTTGCCTTTCCCAAGATTGAAGTTTTGCAGTTGCAACTAGATCAGTGCATTGTTTGTGACAAGACAGGAAGCAGTTTGACAGGAGCACGAGCTTGATGGTTATGTTGCTATTTTTAGTCATTTGAATCACACACAAACAGACATTTTGTCCAACCAAATCTTACTCACTGATCAAATATGTGGTTTCACTTTATTTACTCATCTTTAAACCAATGTTCGATCTCATGAAAAGCGACCTCTGCATAACATGGGCAGCACACACATTAGTCTAAATACACATTTCAGCTGACTATTCCGTCTTCCTATGCAAACTGTAGGAGCGTGGATTGTTTGCACTAAAACCTGAGGTGTCTTGTCTGCATTCACCCAGATAGATTCTCGCCAAGTGACCTGGAAATCCAAAGGGGACTTCTCACTAACTACATTTCCACTGGACCCGTTTTTTTTCCTTCTTCCATTTCCACACTTTTTTCAATTTATGGCTTTCACTATAAGAAAGGAAAAAAAGGAAGATACAAAACAAAGAAAAAAAAAAAAAATTCTCTCCTCATTTCTTATGTAGCCGTTAGCACCTGCAGTGCTTTAAAAGCCCAAGATGAATGCAAATCTTTCAAAGGAAACACAGAATGTAACACAGATGCCATGGCCTACTGGCGATTCCTGATCAAGCAGGTGAAGAAGAGCTTTCCATTTCTGCTGACTTTTAACGGTGTGCTACAGCTATCAGATTTTCATCCACCCTGTTATGCAGCTCGAGTGATTTGGGGACCCCCAAGGTGATTAATTAAGTGGGTAGTTCATTTTTTTTTAATTATTATTATTCCAGTTGATGGTTGGGCTCAGGGCAGCAGCTTGTAAATCGCTTGAACATTTAATTGGTCTCTGCACTAAAACGTGGAGATCAGGAGATGCAAGGCAGGGGATGAAAGAGGAGAAAATAAAAGAACGTTTTTTCCTCATTGTTTTCAGTTAAATATTTAAATAGCCTGAACAAATCTACCATACTGCAACCACAAATATATATGGTATTGCATTATAAAGAAGAGCAAAAATTCTGTTTTTCCCCCTTTTTTTTTTTTTTTTTACAAAATAAAAATCTAAAATGTTTTGGTGACCATTTATTTTAAGCCAACATTTATTCATATAACTATTAATAAAATGTGCTACCAATTGCCTTAAGAAGTCACCTACTTAGTACATAGATTGATTAAATCACAGAATAAATCCAACTATTTTACAGACATTTGGTTCAGAACAAAACGTGAATCAAAGGAACAGGGATAACCCTGTAACTCGGGGTTACATCATACAATTATACCTCTGAACACATCAAGTACTGTTAACTTTAAAATGGAAATATCACATCACATCTGCAAACCTACTCATCTATATGGCCTACCAATTAAGGTAGGCCATATAGGTGAGGCCATTATGGCCTCATCTATATGGTAGGCCATTATGGCCATAATAGGTAGGCCTTTATGGCCTACCTTTCATAATGATCTCATGAAAGGAGATCATTAAAAAGAGAAACGGTGTGAAGCAATCACCTTTGCTTTGTCATTTCAAAGGTTTTCTCAATGAAGACTCAAAGGTTGTTGGACTGAACTTTCTTACAGTTATTCCACTGTAATCAATTATTTTTTTTAAATTTGTTTACTTTATCTTTGAATTTGAAAACTGGTAGAACTTGAATAAGTTCTAAAATACATTAATTCTTCGACTATTTCTAGATCTCAAAAATATGCAGGGGTAATGGTTTGTCTTTACAGAATGACATTTTGCCTCTATGTTCTTCTCAGAAAGAAGAACATAGAAGAACATTTAGTAAATATTTTTCATAAATGGTTAATTCTTATGCATTCGAAAATAAGGTCAAGTTTAAATGTTTGCAGTCCACTAGTGTGTCTTATTGACATTCCCTAATTTATAAGAAAGCCTGGGGTTCATAAGATTAACATACAGAACTACTACTTTTTTCACCCAGGCAATAAAAAGTAGTTTAGATTACAGTGTGGCTGACTCTGGCATTCAGATGGTCTTCAATGTAATTCCCCTGATTCTCAGAGACCCTTAAGTATGTTCCATGGAAGTGAACCTAATAGTCAGCACTAACCAATCAATACTACCTGATTTATTCCCATTTGAGACAATCTGCTAAAGTTGAACGTGGACTCTTAGAGTTCGGATTTCTGTGTTCATGTGTCAGTGAGGGAGTAACAAGAGTCCTACATGCTTTGTTTATAAAGTATTTTAATCTAACCTGAAAGGCAACCAGGAGGCATTCTCATCAGGCTCCCAAACCATCTCATCTGACTGTTTTTGATTCACTTCAAACTCCCCTCAGACAATATGGCTTTTTGCCTTGAGTCCAGTCATCCAAGCCAATTTCAGGTGCTCCTATTACGAGACATTATTGTTTTGGTCATGATCCAAATGTCATGTCCATGGGTAAAGGTCAGAAAATAGATGTGTCAGTTATCGCTCAGAAATAAGACACAATAGCACATGAAGTTCTTCTCATTGACAGCCTCAACCTGGCAGAATGGCTTCTTGTTGCAATAGTTCTCAACCAGATCTCAGATTATCCTTAGATATGATTATGAAAATCTTCATATTAAAAAGAAGATTTTACAAAAGTGCAGGTAAATCATAAAACAACATGTTTTGGCTGCTTCTATATACAAAAGAGCCTTAAATTATGTCAATAAAAACATTCAAATTGCTTCCCAATCAAATTATTATATTTATAAGAATACTGTATTCTTTATAAGAATACTATGCAGTATTCTTACTACTATGCAGTATAAGTATATCCCTTTGTGACAGTATATACAAAGGGAATCAAAGTAAAAAAAACCCAAGAAGAACAAAAACGTGCCCTTTCAGGAGCTCCAGGGGTTATTTAAAGGAACAATGGTAAAAGTAAAGGTCATGATTGTGGTGTGTATGTGTGCATTTTCTGTGAGTGTGTGAGTCTTACTTTTTCAGAGGATCTCTGCAGGTGGGCTTTTCTAGATATTTCTAGCTACACACCATGTTCTTTATCAGACTTTAGGACCTGCTTGGTCGTAAGCAGGTATTTAGTCTTGTAAGGTCAAGTTCTCCTGTATTTTAGTGTTCCCAGGTTGCTATTAAGTTCCTCTTCTTGAGTTTTCTTCAACAAACCTCCAGTGTTAGAAACCATCTCGGAACCAGCCTTTCCACAATTGTCCTCTGCACCTCTGGGGTACTCAAATTTCCACCACACTGTCCACTCCACAACATCTTTTCTAACCTCCTCTCTGCTACATATTCACATCTCATCAACTGCTAAACAGGAGCAAACTTACCTTCTTTCATACAGCCACGCCACCACACATAATTTTTGAACTTCCACATTGAGCCAGCACTTAAGCTTTAGGACATAATTTCAAGGATCTCACAATAACTGGCATTTATTATGTTTAAATCCATCCATCCATCCACTGTCTGAAGCTGCTTGTCCAGGGAACATAATGGTAGAGCCAGAACCTATTTTGACTGGTATTTGTGTGAGTAGGTTTGGAAGATTCACAGCCAGTAGTTTTGTGATATAATTGGATGGTGATATAATTAGAATTATATTAAACTGTTTGTTCTTCTATCAGAATATAACTGTATGAGAGTATTGCAATGCAATAAAGTGGATCACACGTACATAACTGAACATGAGTTTGATCTGTTTGCGGAGGAAAGTATCATGACCTGTTTGCAATAACTTGGCACTATAAATAAAACAAAACTGAAATTATCCAAATGAAGCTGATAGGTAACAAGTGTTTACAGTTTGGAAAGTGCATTTTTAGTGTAGTCTAAAAAAATGGACATCCCAGTGAATGATTTGCATTTTTTTTTGTGTTGAGAATCACAAAGACTGAGCAGTCTTGGTTAAGTGTTACAAACTATGTTAATAAATTGAACTTGGACATCACTTTAAGATTCAAAACAGTAAAATGAGTAACAACAACTTCAAATTTAATCAGTTTTAACATCAGGTGATAGGATACTGGGCAAAGTGGTTTGCACAGATAAATATATTATCAAATTCTCAATAGTAATTTGAATCAGGGAGCCATAAAAAACAAGAGCAATAGGGGGGAATGACAGAAAACAGGTATTTTTTAGCCGAGAACCCAAATGTGCATGGTACTGAAACATCTACGCTCGCTAAAGTGCCACAGCAATTAACCATCTTGCATAATTTCCTGATCTAACACAGTAAGCAGTTTAAAGGTTTACAGCCTCTGTGAGTGCTATAATACAAACAACACAAAACCAGGCATAGCCCCAGCTGTCTGAGAAAATCTTGTGAGCTGGTTCATCTTTTACCTCGACGAGGCAGAGGAATGAGGGCAAACTTCTTGTTGCTAAATAACAAGAAGTAAGTGGACAAAATGGCAATTGTAATAATAAAAAATTGTCTGTAGATGCTACCATTGCTTAAATTGGGCTTGCAGTTCAAACACAGATGAAACGTTTAGCAAATTATGAATACCTTTTTGAAATGGTTTGTCTAGATAAATGTCAAACCTGCAGAGTTCTCGTCTTCCATCCGTTAGAAGTTTATTAATCCATCTTTGACAAAGCAGGGAGTACAGGTCACACTTTGGTGTTTTTTTAACCACCTTATCAAAATGATGCTAATGGAATGACTTATGAAAATTAAAGGAGAAATTAGCATAACTAAAACAATAGAAAATACAAAAATAAGTACCAAAAATTGATTGAGAAAATCTTTCCCAAACAAATTCCTCTCATCTTGCTCGATTTATCGTTGGCTCCAGAATGTAAAAATAAAGTGATGGCATTGATTGGGTTGACTGAGTTACAAGTTTGCACCCTCTCTTCCAGTGTATTGGTTCTTGCTGTGTGAAGAACTGTGAACAGCTTCTGGAGTGGAAAACACCTGATACACTTAGCTGGAGACTGCCACACACTGCTCGCCACACACTGCTCTCCACACACACGCACACATGCACAGTCTTTGACTGGGCTCACAGCTGCTCTTTCTTCTGCAGGGATATGCTCATCATTTCCATCTTTCTTTCTCTCTTTAGTGTCTGTGGATGTCACCGATGCTACTTTCCAATTTCCTTTTACATTAGTTGCTTTCTACATAATCGAAAACATTCTCGTAAGGATGCAGATGAGCTTTTTACACCAATATCTTACATGTCCATCCATCATTCTGTTCTTCAGTTTATTGGCTGCAATCAATCGCTCAACTTTTACATGATCACTTTCACTTTTTCTCCGGTAGCTTCTTTCTTTTCTTCCTGTATTTTCCCTTGAGCTTCAGTGTAATGAATAGGCTACAGGAGTTGAGTATTCCCTAGCTCTGACAAGAGATAACAACCCTATATGTTTATTTACTGCAGTGGCTAGTGCAGCATCTAACCTCTGCCAACTCTTGCGTATCTTCACAGGAAGAAAATATTGCCCATCTAATCTGTAATTTCACCATCAAAGTGTAAAAAGTAGGAAGATCTTTGACTATATTCTGTAACTGCACTGCTACTTTGGGACACTTAATCATTGGAAAGCAATATACTGGGTCAAAATAGTTAATTTTTATTTTTTTTACTAAAATAATGACCTAAGTATGTAAGAAAATGTAAAATAATATATCCCTACCTTTACGACATTGTGAAATAACGACTATACCACAGAGATGGATTCTCTGTTTTGACTCTACCCCCCATCCTGCTCTGCATCACTTACACAAATGAATAATCCATTATGAATACTTTGCCCATCTTCAACCTCAAACACAACTGGCAACAAAATGTTAATGTCGATCCAGTTTTATTAATTAGACTGATACCGATATGTTCAAGCACACTTGCCGATACTGGTATAAATACTAATCTATTGTGCATTTCTCATCTAAAATTTTAATTCTGAAGTAGATTACAGTTCCTAAGATTGCTTAATTAGTAAGAAATAGCTTTCTATTATCTGTAAGAAGATGTCACGGTCAGACACACACTAAAAAAACAAAAAACAAAAAAAAAAAAAACTGGTAAAAGCACACGCAGGGTTCTCTTGACCCCCTTGTAGGACTGTGGGAGGGTAAATGCATTTTGGACAGCTATTGTGAAGGACAAGACAAATTCAGTTCAACATTAGCCTATTCATTACATTCAACAAAGAACCTATCCAATAAAGCTCAACCAGGCTGCGTTGTTGTTCCTACAACACCTCAAGCAGTACAAAAAAGAATGCACTCCACTAGGAAGAAAAAAAATGTTTAAAACTGGTTTTGAAGATGGTTAAAACTGCTCAAAGTGCATGCATAATGACAGAAATTTACATATCACATACACTGCACACAAAAACAATTTCCCTGTCACAATATCACTGACAGCCCTTTTTTGTTTTGTTAGATCCCACTATCACATTTAGTTTGCTCAAAACAAAACTTATTAAACACTAAGATAACTCAGCTACAGTCAAACTTATATTTCCTCAGTTAATGCTAAAATATGGCTTTTATCAACTTTAAATATTTGTACTTTACTAAAACACTGCAAACATATACTTTTATTAGTTTTATTTCTTTATGCAATGTTAATATATATAAAAAAAAACGATCATCGAGCAAAATAAAAATTAGCACTACTTACTGCAAACTTGTTAGCTTTATTGCACTTATTACAATTGTAGCATTTTAATAAAACTGTGAGTCAAAAAGTTATGCTTCTTCACGAGTGTTTAGTACTCTCTTGCCACTCTCATGAATTGGTATGTAAAGCACCGCATCAGCGCCGGCCAGCATATGGTCCAACAAAATAGCATGCCAGACATCTGGTGGGGCAGCAGGGAATGTAGCAGCCAAGTACACTCACTGGAAAATGCTGAGGATGTGCATGAGTATGTAATCCATGCAAAGCACATGACGGATGTTAGGGAACAAATTTCAAACATCTTTAAAAGACTCCTGGCAAAAACATTAGTTTTGCTTTTTTTTTTCTTCTTGTCTTTGATTCAAATAAAAAATCAGATATGGAATAAAGCACAAAAAGAAGTAGTTTGTGAAAATGGAGGCGTACTTTAGGAACATATATTATGGTCAGTACAGACTTGGTGGCATTTTGCAAGATATCAATTCATAAAATAATGAAAATAGCAATATTTTTGCTATTACATGAATAGCTGTTCAAGCATATGCAAAATAGTGTCAAAAATGCCTTCATCAGGACTCACTGAGTGCTTTTGGAACTGCACATGGAGAAGTATTTGAGAGCAACACTGCAAAAAGCCGTGCTATGCCGATAATCATACAGCTGCTGACTATTGTAAAGCTCCCAGAAAAAGACGCATTTTTGAATAAGCTGGAAGGTCAATCAGGACTAAGCCAGTTGACTCTGTGCAAAGTCCTTTCATCTTTGTAGGCTGGAATTAGCTGTATGAGAGTCAGGTTTAATAAATCCCATAACATCTCGATGAAGAAGATGACATTAAGGATTAAATTGAAGCCAGTTTTCCCACAATGATAGGAACTAAAACCATCACCACACAATTAACTTCTTCATGTCAACAACATATTTTCTCTCACTCTACAAATTCAGGACTATGAACGGAAAGTAGTTCTTGGCAAGCAAATTCATTCAGTTTGATAATAATGCTCTTGATACACCATGATCCTTCTTCAGTGGAGTGTCCTTCTATTTATTGCAAGTTAAACAACACTGTCAATGTATTCTTCCAAGCTCCTGAATGTGTCTGTTTACAAAATTTATGTAAACATTTATAGAATTGAGAAAGATCTCAGTCTTCACCAATGCAAATTTACTATACACAGGCCATGAGTAGGTCTTCTTCTAGCTTTTTTGGAGAATGAGATGTGCAGTACATCTTTACACTCACAGATGTAAAGATGTACTGCATCTTTACATCTGTGAAGATGTGCCTGGTATTTCTGTCAGGCACAGAAATACCAGGTGCCTGGTATTTCAGGTGCCTGGTATTTCTGTGCCTGGTATTTCTGTCATGTGTGCTCAGATGACAGATGGTGCCATCTGAGCACGGTGCCTGGTATTTCTGTCATGTGTGCTCAGTTCCACGCTTAGTGAGCAAAGAAAAGATGAGTTAATTCATTTCTACACAGCATTTTGTTCCTCTGGATTTGCTTGTTCAAACACTGTTAAAACAAATATATTCCATATTGTATGTAAAGAAATCCATGTAAAACAAGTAATCTTAACTTGTGGATGAGGCTGCCTTGCCTTTTCTGGACGATTGGCCTCTATAGCCACATGTACCCCATATGTACATCACAAACTCTTATTATGACCTAGAGTGAGTTGCTACTGTAAGGCAATGCCAAGTTTCTTGCTTTGTAATGGCTTGTGTGTTTTGGTTTTAAAATGTACTACTATACAGTGGATAAGGCATGACATTGTATGGTCAGATAATTTTTAAAAAGTTTTGATACCATGTAAGCCATGTTGCTCATATCAAAACCAACAACACTGCTCATAATCCATTGGACATTGCAGGCACTGAAAAATGAAGAAAGAAAGTTTCATTCTAAAATGGTCTATTTTTCTGTCTGCAAACACCAGAAGGAAGCAAAAAAGAGAAGTAGAGAAGTCTGCAGGTTTGCAGTGCTGAGCTTGATTCAGCTCAGCCATCAGGAGGCATCCAAAATCAGATATCTCCCAGCATGCCCCTAAAGCACCTGCTTGCACTGCTTACAACACTTCAAATGCAGACAAAGCTCTTTCTCGTGCTGCTTTCACTGCTTTATGGATGCCCAGTTAGATCTCTAAGGAAAAACCCATTAATATTACTACAGAGCTCTGTTGGTTCTGCTCGGACAAATTAAATAGCTGCTGCTCGGTGACTTTGAACGCCTTCAATATTGTTTAATATCTCTGTCTAGAACTGAACCACAGTGCTGATAGTGAGATCAAGTCTAGCAGCAGGATTGACCTTAACAGCAGCTGTGCTAAGAAGCAGAAAGTTTACACCCAAACACGCTTTCAGACAGGTGACCCAAAGTAATGTAGGCCAAAGGAATAGCTGCGCAGGTGACAGAATTCTGTAAGGCCACAGTTTGGTGAAGTAATGACAGGCCTACAGATGTAGCATATCAGGGCGAAGTTCTAAAAAGGCAGTCAGCATCCCATATATTTTCATGTGCAGAACTGGGTCTGTTTACTCTGACACAGCAGACGCATGCTGACACCACTTCTGCACACACTTCAGTTCATGTTTACCCCTCAAAGGAAGGCAGTCAGGTCAAGTTTAACTCTGCCACTCCATCTCACTTTCAAAGGCAAGTGTGCCGAGCGCCATTTCGACGGGCTGTCCATCTAATTGACAGGCCCAGGTCACACAGAGGATGGAAAAATGATGGAGGGAAAGGATGCTGGCAGGTTCTGTACAAGTAATGGGGATGCATGTGGTGAGCAGAGGCAGTCAAAAAGAAATAGTGGCCCTCTACATCAGAGATCCGACCATAGAGACGCTGGCCAGAACCGATGTCCGCCTGGTTACTCTGTGAAATACGACTCTTCTGGATCACCTGCACTCCCTTGTCAATATATTGCCACTGTCGTGTCTGTCCATGGGATGGTGCCATTTAAATGCATGACAGTTCCTCTCCACGAAGGGAGAAAAAAAAGAAAAAAGATTAAAGGGTATGCAGTCTTATTTTATTATTTTTATTTTATTTTTAGAGATTCCGCCTCAGAAAGCCTCAGCAGCCCAGGGAGAAAAGGGAATGGTAAATTGTTGCTTTCATTAAAACTTCAAGGAGTCAGTTTCATTATGAAAGTTCAAAGGCAACAGCAAATGTGTGTGGATTCTTTCTCTCTCTGTTCTTCTTCCTCTGCTTCGTCCAACTGGCTTGCTGCACTGCATAATGTCCACTGTGACGACTTCTTGTAATCTTGTCCCCAAGGGGACCTGTGCATATGGATGTGTGTCCTGCTGTCGCTCCGCTGTCGTGTTCACGTCAGGCATAATGAGGCATGGCACGGTTTACTGCTGGCCTTCACCCAGTCAGGGCTCAGCTTGGGCTTTTAAAAGTTTGAAAGCTGAATCTCAGTTAACTGTTTACATAAAAAGTGGTAAAATGCTGCCTCTGGTGCCTCTGGTGTTTTTAGAGATGCTTACAACAACTGAGGAGGGTGCATTTTTAACAACTGCACAGACGTTTTATATTAAAACTGAATGTAGTAATTCCTTTTCAGAAAGAAAAACTCTGCTTCTGCAAAATCTAGAATGACTTTATAGCAATGGTATTGGATTAAGCAGTAATGTCAGTAAAGAATCTTTGCCATGTTTGTAGATGATGTGGAAATGTATTTATCCCCTGAGTAACACACCCGATTTCATTGTGGCAACACAAACAACCTCATTTCAACATGAGTCGATGTTTATTTGTAGGCTTGACTGAGACCTACATATATCATCTATTTTTAAACAAAGCAAAAATATTTAGTCAAACCAATCCCTAAACTTTTTATGTGGGATATCCAGCACACCCAAAGAATCCAACTGTGACCAACACAAAAATAGCTTTAAAAAATTCAATAAAATTACATCCAAAACGCTGCAGCAAAGGTTCAGATGAAAATTAAGAAGAAAGACCATATTTCTCTGCTCTGTGGGAATGTAAGTGTCAATGGACTGAACAGTCTTTTATTGTAGAGACAACATTTGTTGTGAATCGGTGACACGTACATGACATGAACTAAATTGAATTGAATAGTATTTTGACACTATTCTTGGTAATATGGTCCAAGTCCTTGAGATTGGAAGACATCCTTGCCGTCACCCTAATTCTGAGCTTTGGCCTTAACTGTATTACACTGTAGTGACAGGTGGAAACAACATCCATTTTTATCTGAAGTGTTGCTAAGCATTCAAGCTTTACAGCTGTGTACTGACAAAAATAAGCTTCATTTTCTAGTTTGACTTTCTGCTTTCTTTCTCACCATTTGCAATTCCCATAGACTTTTCAAAATGTACCTTCTGGGTTTCTTTAGTTCAGAGTCAAGCTTATCAGGGATGCCAAAATTTGAAAACAATCCAGGAGCACCATTCATTTTCATTGATACAAATTGGCTGTAATTTTAGGCAGTTTGTACTGTGCACATTAATGCATATTATGGTATGTTTAGTGTCTGAAGTATATACAATTACAAACATTTTTAGAAAAGATTTCAAGTCTTCATGGACTTGATCTATTGATACCCAACCCCCATGAATATTGGGGATCCTATGTACTCCTTGATTTTCTCAAGTTTCAACCATAAACCTCAAAATGTTCCATAACTGTGTTTTATATATCAACATAAAGCAACACACAATTGTAAAGTGAAGGGAATTTCTAATGTACATATTTTTATTAATAAAACCGGAGAAGTGTGGTGTTAGGTCCCCATTTACTCTCATGCTCCTACATAAATTCTTGTGCAAGCAACTCCCTTCAAGTCATCTAATTAGTAGAGGAGATTCTACTGCTTTGCAACGTAAACAGCTGCAGGGATTCCCAGTTCAGGCAGGGAAACTGTTTATGGAACCAATATTGGTCATGTACCTCACAAGTCTGGCGTTTATGTCAAAGTGCCAGAGGTCAATCCATTTCCAAAGCAAACACGTGGAAACGGCTGATCTCATCAAATGAAACTAAAACTGAACTTTACGGCCTTTATGCAATTTGTTAAGTGTGGTGTGAAGCTAAGACTAATGCATGACCCCCTAGTTGGTCCAACAAGATCATGATAAAATACATTAAAATTAGTTCTTGTTAGGCAACAAAATGTGCAAGTGGTATGAATAATTTAATTATTCCAAAGCACTATATTCATATTTATATTTGGCACATGATAAACCATCTACATGCTCAAAGTTAGGAGGAAAACCCATGACACAGTGTCTTTGCTCTCACTGAAAAACTGCAAACAGCTGCAGTACTTTTGGTTTAGAGGAAGTTTTGTTCTTGTATTTGCTTTTTCTCTTCGGAGAGTACAAGCTTCATTGATCTTTCTTAACGTTCTTTATTTCAGACGAGGAAGGTGGAATCATCTGGGAGAAGGAATGAAGTCTGAGAGCCATGCCTGGCGGCAGAACAAGCAATTATGTGTTTGTGGGTGTGATCATAGTTTTGTAGCAGGAGAGCCAGACAGACTGCCGATATCCAAAATGAATGAAAGCCATACAACAACTAATCCACTTCTACCCAATATATCTCTTTCAATTTCTCAGTCTTCTGGAGTGTTTCTAACTCCTGTCCAGAACCTTTATAGTTAGCTCAAGAGGAAGTAACAAAGGACCCTGGCAACAGCTCTTATAAATGTTGGAGGTAGTCACGAGATGCACAAGTGAAGAGTAAAGATGAAAAGATGAATAAGAGTCAAGACTGGGAGAGGTGGAAAAGAAGCAAATGGCTTCAAAAGTTCCACTCAAATAATCAGATTGTCCCATGATAATTGTGAAAAGGTCAGTGCCACTCTTTGGCCACATTGAAGAGCAAGAGATTATGTGCAAAGAGAGAGACTCAGCCCCCTCCTGTTAAGGTGCTCTTTAGAGTGACATGGGTTTCTTTATAGAGTTCAGTGGACTGACTCTTTAAATACCACCGCATTGTGACGACAAGAATGAAGAATTGAAAGGAAGAGAGGATGAATCAGTGTTGAAGTGGAGATATTTGAGTGTACCATCATTCTGCCAGAATTCAAACTATTCTTAGTGAGGATAGAAGTAAGTTTTTATTACAGATTTGGATCCAGAATCAGAACCATAGTTCAAATCAGTAAAAAAAAAAAAAAAAAGCTGTAATCTTAAACCAGATTTATTATTAATTAAGTTATTCCACATTCAATTTATTAATGGTAGCCGTTGGTGCCAAGTGTGACACAACCAGTTTTTAGATTTATGGGACAATAATTTTTTTACATGAGGACAAGCTGGTTTGCACTCTTTTTTTTTCTTAAGCAAAGAAAACTACATTTCATAACTCAGTTTCTCTTTGCTTGATAATAGATTTATTTTTTATTTTTTAAATCATACATTCAAATAGCAAAAACATTTGAGTGTGATAAAATCAAAAATATTTGTAAGGAGGC
Source organism: Poeciliopsis turneri (assembly GCA_922788865.1). NCBI lineage: Eukaryota > Metazoa > Chordata > Actinopteri > Cyprinodontiformes > Poeciliidae > Poeciliopsis > Poeciliopsis turneri. The sequence continues at coordinate 688,833 of CAKLNU010000972.1, read as the reverse complement.
ACATACTTTGTTACATTACTGTAAGCTGCCCAGTATCACAACTTTATTTTATCCTTGGTAAAATATGTAAGACCAGTAAGATCAAAACATGGATGGCTTTGTTTCCCAGGTGAATTAAAATTTAGATTGAATACCATAAAAGCTCTATAAGGTTATTCTTCATGCAAAACTGCTGACTCAAATACAACACAATCAGATCAATACTGATCTCAATCAGCTTGTTCAGCACCGTCAACCCTGAAATGTTAAAGAAGAGTTGAAAAAAAGACAATGAAAACTTGAAAGCAGGAGTTTTCTATGCAAATGTATCTAATAAAGCCAATGCTTTTTAATACATGAACACATGCAGAATGTTTATATGCAGAAGTATGCAACATTCTGTACTGCAACTTTAAAAAATGATGCCAAAACAAACCAGAGAGAATGCTCAGCTACACTGGAAAAAGAAGGGTGGACTGAACTAAACTTCATATCAGCATTTCAGCATATAAGTCAATAGTGTGGCTTAAACAATAATTCAAAAATAGGAGCCAAACTATGATTCTCAAAGATCCCCGCCCTACTTAATATCTACAGCATTCCTTATCTCCGCTTTTGGGTTACAACCATGTAAAAAGAATGGATGTCCTTGATTGGCTGCTTTGCAAATGCCAACCAATAGCATGTTCCATAGCATTCATTGCACCTAAGGATTTCAGTTTCAACAAGCTGCAATTGTGTAATTCATTAAATATTCTAGATATGCTTTACAATAAAATGTTAATTTTTCACTAACATTTTTGAGCTACATTCCACGGAAAAATCAGTGAATACTGAACTGAAAAATAAGGGTCCACTACTATGTAAATCTCATGCACTGGATTGTCTAAATATCAAACCACATCATTTTAGCCTTCGTTCTCTCTCACTCTCTCTTTCTCTTTCAGTCTAAATTGTGACACAGACTCTTACAAACTAACAGACTCATAAGTTGAGTTAGTAAGATTCGCTCAACCTATAAATCAGTTATGCTAAATGAAGTCTAAATGTTAGACATACTGGTGAAAAGCAGGGTTCAACAAACTGAAACGCTTATGATTGGGGTCAGCAGTCTACTGGCGGCTTGTCAGTTAGCTGGAATCGAGGTTCCATTCCTGTAAGGGAATTACAAGCTTGACCTCATGTTATGAATGAATCATTCTCCAGGCTCTGCATTTTATGAAGCATATTTACATAGCATATTATGGATTTGCTGAATTTGCTGAAACACTGCAGTTGTGCAACATAAACGCACGTACAGAAATGGTTGTGGAGGGAATTTGTACTATATTTGGCTTCAATGTAAAGCCAGTCTCCTTAGCAGCTGTGTGTATTTGCAGACTTTTAAACAGTAATTGCCCTCAAAGTTTTTCAGATTTTGTCACATTATAACCACACACATAATTTATTACGTGTGTGATGATTGACAAAAAAAAAAAAAAAAGTATGTTATTATGAAGTGAAACAAAAATTGTAGTTTTCTGTATTTTATTTACAAAAAAGTGTAATATGCAAAATGTGTTCAGTCCCATAATTTTGCTTGTAAAGCTGAAAGTCTTTTGGGATTTGTCTCTTCCAGCTTTGCCTTTTCTCAGCAATATAGTTCAAACTTAGACAGAAAATCTGTGTTTGCATTCATTTTCAACACGTTCTTTTGCTGGATCCATCTTAATATAAACTTTATGTGCAAAAGTACGCAATGTTCTGTACTGCAACCTTTAAAAAGAGGGCTCTCAAAAGTTTGGGAGAAGTTTTCCCACTGATTTTATGCTGGTTCCATTTTTCTATGAACCTTGATCATCTTCCCAGTTCATGAAAAAGAAAAACCTAATGCTGTCAACATCATGTTTAAACATGGGCATGATGTCTTCTTTTTGTTTATTTATGATGCTGTTTGCTCAGTAATATTCTTCACCAACCTCTTAAGGCTTTCATGTAATAGATGTAGACGGAGAGTAAATTTCTCAAGCCATTGGTGGCACTACATTTTCTCTAGAGGTATCAGAAAAAAACCAGAAGAATACAAACACTCACCATTTTTACCTGAATATTATTTCTAAAATAATATTGAAATAATAATTATGTACAGTGGTACAGTTGTCAGCGCTGTTGCCTTGCAGAAAGAAAGTCTCGAATTAAAATCCCAGGCTGGGGACTTTTGGAGCCTGCATATTCTCACAATGCATGTATGTTTAGGGATACATACAGTTTAACATATTGTACATTGGATTAGCAAGATAACATTCAGCGACTATCACTAAAAAATACATAAACATTAAAGACATTAACATAAAAAGATTCAACCAATTTTTAAAACTCAACCACAGAGCACACAAAACACATCCCTTTATGGGTTAGTAGATGGTGACTATGGATGTCATTAACATACATCATACTGACATCATGTTTAAGAACCAGTTTGAGGCATGATATAATATCCTGCTGGAAGTATTCATCAGAAAATGGACACACTGTGGTCCCAAAAGCAATAATACGAAGTGAATCAGGAGATTGGCCTACCATGGCCTTAAAAACATTGTCAGAATAAATGGCTTCTTATCAAACTATACACAGAAAAATGATGTATAACTTTGGTTTCATCAGGTCAAATTATTGCAATGGTATCTATATTGCTAGACCTGTGATGGACTAGTGACTTGTCCAGGATGTACCCTGCCTTGACTGTGATGAGACCAATGAAAAGAAGAACAAATGTCTGACAGCAGCATGCTATTTACAGATTTAATGAGGTCTAGGGCTCAATTTTAAAGTTATTCAGAGGCAACGGTATTGTCATAAAAACAACACGAGGGAAGCTGATAAAAAGAAAGCACAAAAAAATACCAATGTCTTTTGTGGAACATTGACCGCAACTTCTGTACATTAGTCTGTCTGGATGCATCGTCAAATTAGGAGTGATGGGATTGGGATGTGATGGACTCCACTGACACAGTGACTTTCATAATTTCATAACTATAATTTTTCAGTTATTGTTTATGTCTATTTACCACATGTGGCTTCTGGGGCAGAAATATGATGTACAACTCACATCATTGCTGTGAAAGTCAGAAAAAAATGCAACATGACAGCAGCCACTTTGAAAACAAAGCTCGATATATATCCAATTTAGTGTTACATAAAGAAGTGGTACAACTTGGATTTTGTGGGGCATTGAAATTGTCATGAAAAAGAGTCACATATTTTCTTTCTTTGTGAACATTAAGCCTTTGTGTCTGAGTTTTTATGTGATGCTTTGCTTATCTTTTTGATGTATCAGATGCTTTTTTTGCTTATGTTGCTTTGTTCTTTTTGTAAAACACTTTGAATTACTCCTTGAATGTTTGGACAACAACAACACTTAAGTAGACCATAGATTTCAAACAATGCTTAGTTGGAGCCAAGTGATTTAAAACACATTGACCAAGGCAACATTTTTCATATCTGGTATTGTGAAACTTTGCCTAAGTTATTGGATCTTAGTCTCAGCTACCTGAGTTTAACTAATACGAGTAAGACCTGATGTGATCGCTTGTTATTATTGACCATCCACTTCACTCTTTTCTATGAGCATTTTATTTTCCTTCACTTAGTTGCTGCTCACCAGATATTTTCTCTTGTTTATCAAGTCACTGTAAATCCAAGAGGTTCTTGTATGTGAAACCTCAGTAAGTTGTCCTAACCACATCTAGAAAGCTAAATACACTGAGCCCCTGCCATGTGATTGGCTGATTTGCAGTGTATTTTGACATCCAGGATGGGAAGTAAAATTGTGCAAAATACGCTGATTCTGCATATATCTGACAGTCTGACAGACATACTGTATATAGAGTTGTGAGGGTTTGACTGAAACTGTGGAAGTTTGAGCAGCATGATGCCTCATTATCTGTAGCCACAACATAATTCAAAGCATACAAATTGAATAATGTAAAATATTTACAATTTGTAGTTGCACCCAGATGAATTCATCAGTACCAAAAGGTAAACCACCCCATTCCTGACTAAAAGACAGCTCAGGCTACCACTACAGTCTTACTAAATTCTTTCTCTTAGTCTAAAGTTGACAAAACCTGTTTTGTTTTTTTTTCCCAACAGCATGTCCTGATTGCCTGAACAACACATGAGTTATAACCTGCAGACACAAACTTTACCAAACTAACAACCAAGGACCTTGCAACCTTACAGGGTAGTAGAAAATAATGGCTTTAAGCGAAGCTTTATGTGCCTGCCCGTACAAACAAGTGCAAGAAGTAGTTCAGGAGTTAATCAAAGGCAGTCACTCTGGAAGTTATTCCAACACTGATGGGGGTACTTCAGGGTTACTGAGTGATTATTAAACAACAACTATGTAGGAGGCAGAGAGTGTGCAGCTCACCTCACTTGTTTTATTATTTTCTTCACTTACTGACAATTTGTCAAAGTGTGAGGACCAAGGAGAAAGACTTTAGACATTGTTAGTGGAAAATGTTATTTTTTTTTAAATTGCTAATCAATTTTGATTGTTATCTATTATTTCCAGTTCCTTGTCAAATATTTTCACAGCCTCAAAGTACAGATCCTTTACTTTTAAATCAAAAAATGTTAATTATTGTCTCTAGCACATAAGAAAAACATTTTTTTTCTTTTTCCCCAAATCTAAGCAGATTAGAGTAGAGAGCCTACCTTATATTGGGATTTCTAGTGCGATCACTCAGCTGCTTGGTTTCTCTTTTATAAGTCCCACAAGTCTGCCACTTTTTCATCCTCCACAAATTTACTTTGTCTGACCATTTGTTTTCCAATTACTTCCTTGTCCCTGCGAGCAGAAAATTGTCAGCTTTGGTTATGTGAACCTGATCTGGGAGTCTGTAACCAGGGGCAATGTTTGATGCCTAGGACTTTCATACCCATTAAAAGATGAAGGCAGGGTGAATTATTATCCTACAGAGTTGATTGGGTTTTTGTGGGGGTTGGTTCAGGCCACTGCATGCACACAAAGGGACATTCTTATCTTCTGAATGAAAGATTTGAGGTAAAGCGAGTGAATAGGTTGGCAAAATTAGTGTGCCGAAGAAGCTGAATTTACATTTGTATTATGTTGTTCAGAAGGCATTCATTAGTTATTATGACATATTATGAGTTCTTCCATCTGCACCCTGGAGTCAGTTGTTTGCCTACATTTGTTCTCAATTTCTGAACCCAATTGTCTTTAATCAGCAAAACCATACTGAGCTAATAGAAACTAAAAGAAAAGAGTACACCCACATAGCAAGGAGCTGAGCACCAATGACTGCAGGATTAATAATCTTATTTGAAAGGTGAAACAAAGGACACAACGGCCAGGAATAAAAAAATAAATAAAAAAGAGAAATCAATTTTTGGCTTTAACTATTGCATTAGTTGTGATAAACGATCCTTCCTTCAGAAACTTTGGAAGTCAACACAGGACATTCAGATGATCAAGCACTGACTAATCGCATGCAATGGATTCTGGGAAGGACAGGCAGTTTTGCAGCCATGAATCCCAGAGGAGCAGCATCAATACAAGCACTGACCTTTGGAAATTTTATTAATGGATGAATTGATAAGCTCATAATGAAAGGAGAGAGTCTCTTCATGGAGTTTTGTCTCAGGTGACATTTTGCAGTGGTGCATCAGCCTATTGTATTTAACTGGGCTTACATTTCACTGGCCAACTCATACATGATACACACCTGAATTAAAAGAACAAACCTCAGTAATGATGGGAATACATTTGATTTGTCAAGTGTTTTCATAATTCAGAGGTGAAACTGAGATACACTCCCCCACATGTGCCACAACAAGTGCCACAAACTACAGTAACTGCTTCTTTGCAAAAGAAGACTACAAAGAATACAATTACATTAGGAAAGATAATGAATCTGTCTGTTTTGACTCTGATGCAGCATCAGATGTTGCTATTGCTCTTATTCATTTATGATTCCAAAGCAGACTGAAAGAAGAAATGAAGTGGTAAACACTCACAAAACTGCTCAGTTGCTTCAATCCCAATATTTAAAATATTATATTTAATATAATATTTTATGTTCGTGTTTTCTCTTAAAGGACACAGAGGTTACAGAGCATATAGAAAAAGTAGACTGCAGGTGATTCGATTCAAATTTGAATAAGTTTTTTTGGATTACAACAAAACTTGTAATACATGGACCCAAGTTTTTTTCATCTAAAACAAAAAATAATAATCAAAAAAAATATTGTGAAGTTGCTTTTCATTGTATGGACTATCTATGAATTTATATTTCTATTAAAAATCTGGTACTGCATCGTTAGAGAACAAGAAGATAAGTTTTTCAGGGAAATGCAGAATGTTCTAGCCATTAAGCTTGTTTGCCTTTTTTCTCTTTGAGAAAGCTGATCGATTCCAAAAACTAATTATGGTTAACAATGTCAGAACGGAAATAAGATTTTATGGCTTGAGAATTTGCAACATTTTAATATTTCAAGCTAACAATGTTTGTCACCAAAAAGACATTTGGCAAACGAATGCCAACATATCACTAAATGAAGTTGTGCACAACTTTATCTAGTGAAATAAATCTGAGCAACTCTTATTTTAGGCTTTAGGTGTGTGTGCAAGTTAGTGCTTTAAGATTGACACCATGTGGACTATACTTGTAAAATAGGCAATGTGAAAACAAAGTGATGTATTAATTCTTAAATTGACTAAAAAAGTCATGCCTGTGATACTAATACATAAATTATTGATTACAGTTTTAATCTGGATCAAAAGAAAACTGTAAACAAATGGGGGACAGGGTTGTAATGTGAATGGTCCTTTTTGTCTCTAACCGAGCTTATACCACTATCAACATTATATTATTATTAATTACTATTATATATTCATTACTTTAAAAAATAAAATAAATTACTGTGCTTGGGTTTAGGCAGTTTCTCTGTTTTGAGATGATTCTGTCTGCTATTAAAAATATCCTTTCACAGAGCGCAGATGAAGCACAGGTACATCAAAAAACACATCAGGAGCTTTATAGAAATCGGAATGAAACATTTCTCACCTTCCCAATATTCCAGGGGATTATTGTCCAATCCCCCAATGTTACCATATGTTTGCAAATGGTGTCTCTCTTTGCATCCTGAAATGACTTAGCTGAGCCTGGTTCACCTCCTTAGTAACCTTGCTTTTGTGGAGAACGCTATAATGCAATGATGAGGTTTTCTTATCATTGAAGTTCATTTGGATACGACACTTCACCGTTTAAAACAACAGGAATTAGAAGGAAATTAGAACACAGGAATCACTGTGTTGGTTTTTTGACATTATAAGTGATGATATATTATTACTATTTGCAAACCTAATTATTAAGAGAGATCAAAATGTTGCTAGACAAAGTAAAATTGGGTCCATCGCAAAAAAAGGTGCTCAAATAAATTGCGAAAACACTTGTGATGAAATCCTAAACCAAGAAAATATGATGACGGAAAGAGAGTTTTGCTTGTATTTTTTTCGATTCACAGACACCGATGAATCAGTCATGTAGTACGCCCCAATTTTGAGGTTTCAAAAGTCATTGGCTACACCATCAACATACATGCTTCATAAAAATCCTCCTGAATTACTCGAGACATGCTTTGAAGCTTCAACACAGAATACACATCACTAGTGTCTTCTGAATTTAAGTGGATGCTTAAACTCATTACTACAATCATCTCTTGTCTGTAACAAACTCAAAATCGTGTCTTGTTTCATAAGCGGAATGTGCAACCAGTAGCTCTGGCCTGCATATAAAAATGGAACAGGAAAAAAATCCCAAAGAACCTCTGATCATATCCTTCTGTCAGTTTTCCTGCTTTCTCAGTTCCAGACAAATACCTTCATGCTCTATGTTATATAAAGCAAATGTTAAAAAGGCTTGTCAAGTGCATGTAGAAATCATTTGAAACGGCAAATGAAAAGAAGTGTACTGCTGTGGGCAGACAATTGTATCAAACTGCCTGTGTATTCTCACTGAGCACATTCAGAGATTTTCCTGCAAAAATCTTAGTACGATATGTTTCCACATTAAGGAATTGAAGAGTGATAATGATATCTGCTCCTTCTAAGAACACCGGCTAAATTTGGGACTTTTGACACTCTAGAGATATATCAGAGAACAATGTAAATTAAAAAAAGCAAGTTTTAAAAGAATTTCCAGGTACATCTTGTCGGTTACTATGGGAAGTCATGTTATATGCACCACAGGAACAGGTTGTTTGCAGCTTACCTTGCACAATGAGGTAAACCTGTGAGGTCTTAGGCTGCTGCTTGGTTTGTATGGAACAGGTATATGACCCTTCATCGTACACATCCACCTAAAGAGAAAAAAAGAAAAAAGGGGACATTTCATTGTCATTCTTAAAAAAGTTTTATTTTGACATTAATGCAAAATCTCTTTATGTATCTTCTGCTTCATTATCACATTTTTCCTCCTAGTTGACACTTTTATTCGAAATCTTGGTTCTTTAGACGAGTTATTTTCAAAATTACTTTATGATATACTTAAATTAATAACAGGGAAAATCAGCTTTTCAATCAACTTTTACAGAGTCAACAAAAATACAAACAAAAGCAAGCAAAAGTTGCCTTAAAAGTAGTCTCTTAAATGTAAAGACTTTTAAAGAGCATTGCTTTACTGTGACCACAAATGGGAGTTATAACATTAACCTCTATCTGCTTTTCTGCACTTTGTGTGACTGCTTCTTTTTGATTTAACCTTCTTAATTCTGCGTATTGATTTGTTTGGACTATTCTGTTCAAATTTCACCTCCAGCCACAGAGAATACTATACTCAACACAAACTGCAGTGCCCAGACAATGATTTACTCTCACGTTCTTTTTTTCGGTATTTTATGTTAGATTAGATTAGGTTAAACTCAACATCCTTCCTCTGACAAACCGAGTCTTACACACAGCAGTAGTGAAAAGAAGGACCAGAAACTACCCAAATGCTGCCAGAATTTATGTTGCAATAATAATTTTTGTCATAATGGGTCTTAGCCCACCATAAAGAATTGCAGGCAGACTGGGCTTTCCCCAGAGCATTTGTAAATCTCTGGGTCTGATGTGGGTGTGTTAGGTTTCAACACTGCCATCAAACAGTTCTCCTGACTTCATCCTCCTCACCAAACAAATCAACATAAATGTTACCCTTATGAGCTCATTTTAAAGAATGGGACATTATATTCACTACTTTAATATTTGAAGTAGTGTGTTATGTACTTATGCCTGGGTTTAATGTTTCATTCCTAACATTATCAGTCTTTGGCAACTTTAAGCTGTGTCCTTGGCTTGCTTGCACTCAGTCTTTTTTCACAAATTTCATGACTTGTGGAAATGAAGATAATTATAATGACTGCCAAGCCTGAAAACGAAAAAAGTATAAGAAAAAAAGAAAAAAAAAAGATAAAATATGCCTTTTGATCCTTGTGAGTAGGAAGATTTAATCAGAAAGCCATAACTTCCTTTTTCTCTGGGGCATTGATATAGCATGACAGAGACCCCATCCTTCAAAAAGGAAAAGACTGGAGAACATGCATTTATGTTTATCTTTCAGATCGATATTAAAAAACAAATTTTTCAATGTTAAACTATTTATGGCAGATATTTTCTTCTTATTAACATCATGTGCTCAGATGTTTTACTGCAGTGGTCAAGATTACCTTTTGTATGCGCAGGCTGTACTCCAGTTGGCCTTTAGTCACTAGGCCTACTCTGGGGTCCAGGGACCATTTGTCCTCACCAGCAAAAATAATGTTGGATCGATTGAGCCAGGCCACCTTGGAGACTTTGTCATCAACATAACACCTGCAAACACAAAATTAGAGAAATCCACATAAGCGGTGGGAGGAGAAACAAAACACCCCAGTTCACCTTTTAATGAATACAACCAGAAGAGAAATCATATTAGAAAAATGACATGTGTGATGAATGAAAACAAGGGATTTTTGAGGTATAAATGGAGGTGACTGAAAAGAGATCAGTGAATAGTTGTTTTGTAATCAGAAGGCTATAGGTTTGATTCCAGCTTCCTCCTGTCAAGTGGTAATGTGCTCCTGGGAAAAGGCTCTCAACCTCAAGTTGACTACCATATTCGCAAGTGTGCGAATATGGGCACATTTGTAAGCACAAATGAGTGAATGTGTTTTAGCCCTTTTTTTTTTTTTTTTTTTTACTTTTTTATGATTTACATATTATATATATATATTTTCCACTCATCACTTAATAGAGAGAGACTGCAATCTCTCTGTATAAAGAATTGTACAGAGAATTGTACTGTAAAGCGAAAAACTTTAAGTGGTCAGAGTGAAAAGGCTTCTTATTTTTTTCTAATGTTGCTCCATTGCCTTCACCCAGAAGAGCTGTGGCAATACCCAGAGTGGGGCGGCGGGGGGTACTTGCCCCATATTTGAAAAGCCTTGAGCTGCAGTGTTTTATAAAGCAGAAAAATATTTCAGTCTCTACATGTCTGAAGCTGGTAAACACATAGTTCTACAAGGCATTGATTCAGTGGGTCTAAATACATTCATTGTTTTGTAAAACCCTCTCCATTTTTCCTACCATGTCTCAATTACAGGCTACTTTGCATTGGTCTATCACATAAAATCCAATAAACTACGTCAACATTTGCAAGTGTTCTCTTTTGCAGTCCTTCTCGACTTGTCCTTCTCCTATAAACCATCTCTTTGTGATAAACACATCCTCTTAAACAGCAATCCTCTTTCTGTGATCATAAAAAGACTCTCCTGTCATTGCAGAGCTTTATGCCAGGTAAGCTTACACTAAGACATCTCACACATGAAGCAAAGGAGCTGAGCATCTTCCTAATGAATAAATGTAAATGTAAGAGGATGTCAGAGTAAATGAGAATGGATATAAGCTGTAATGCAAGCTGACAATAGATGTACCTCATATGTAAATTCATGCAACTCTCCGAACCTCGGTTAAGCACGCTACTTTGGATTGGGCTACGAGGGATTAGATTAGTGAGGCAGAGCGTTGAGGCAGTTGACCTCCAGTGATGCTCAAAAGTGACAGTTCAGACACCCCAGTGTGTGACCCAGTGGGAAGTGAATGTCAGATCTTTGATGGCTTTTACTTGCAGTTTGAATCCCTGCTGATGCGCCTTCCCTTTATGTGGAACTGTGATAGCTGTCTGTAGTTATCAACTGTCTAACATATAACTCCCACTTTCCTCATCCAGAAGCACTTATCCATTTTAGTTTCAAAAATCTTCAGGGGTCTAATTAAAAGAGCAGCATGCTAACCTGATTTAGACAGTTTCCTATATGCAGAGCTGGAGGAAGAACCCTTTTCCCCCAAACCATCCATAATCCAGAGGAAATGTCTGGAGGAGATAATGGAGTCTGACTCAACCATCTCAAGCCTTGGAGCATCGATCAGTTCATGACTCAGTTTCCTTGTTTTTAAAGTTTTGAGCCTCGTTGACTCAAAATCGTTCATGAATGATGCAACCTTGCAGTACAGGTTTCATATAAATCTTCGGCACAATATATCCTGAAAAAAATCTGCATTTGTTTCAGCTATTGAGATGTTGGTCTGTTGGAACTAACCCTGAGCAGAATGAAGAAGAAAAAGATTAGGCCTTATCTGCATTAGCCTCTCTGAATAAGACTACCCCATCACAAAAGTATGTGGGTATACACACGCATGGGTATGCAGGTGTCCTCCCTTTTGTGAAACCCTTTTCAGTCTGACAAATACAAAAGGCTTCAGACAAGTAAAGCTGTTGAGTGTTCAACAACCCTTACTTTTTACAGAGTTAATGCTCTACAACCCTTATACAACCTTAAGGCAGACATTGACAAACTGAGAAGCTTTGATTGTAAAAAAGCTTCTCAATAAAGCAGGAAACTCTCTGGAGTGATAGAATGGTTGCATTTGACTTTATTTTCTCTTAACTTGCTTTCTCTTTATCGCTGATTAGCTTCAGTCTCATGTATAAAGTGATGAGTGGGAACCCCCCCACCCCCACAAAAAAAATACAAGTCATAAAAAGGCCTAAAAGAGACATGGACAAAATCAGTGCTTATGTGGGTTAAAAGGACAGATTTTGTAAATAATAAGAAGGGTGTGGTGTAAAATACAAAATCAAGTCAGTCACATTTTTTGAGAAATAACAAAACAGCATGTTCTAAAGCAAAGTCAAGTGAATACAACAATTATGCAAGGTAGACTATTAATTGTCAGTGTTTCTGAGCACTAACTGTTCATTTTTTTTCTTATTAGTATCTAAAAACAGGGTACCATATTTTTATATTACAAAACACTGATGTATAGCACTGAAATAAGACTTGATATTAAATTCAAATTTAATGTGCATTTTGCAAACTATTTTTTTCACCTATTAATTAGGGATGCTAATCTTAGACTACAGTTGGGAAGCATCTGTTCTAGTAACTCTATACAGTTTACTTATTTATCACCAACTTTACAATAAATGTCATATCCAAACCCTTCACAAAATAAGTCCAATTCATAGAAAATTCTATAAAATACAGCCTAAGTTCAGTTTAAATCAATGCAACTAATTCTAACCAATAGTAGTCAAATTCTGACACATGAATTCTATGTCGATCTTAATTATAATATATTAAAGCCAGTTGATCAAACAGTGCAATGATCCATCCAGCTGAAGCCCAGCTGATTGTATTGAGTCAATTTGCACCAATCCCTCATACTAAGTAAACATTTAGTGAAAGTGGAGAGAAATGACTCTTTTCAGTTTGCCTAAAACCTCCTTAAAGTTGATCCCAGGAGACAAGATTTTTATTCCTGCACACAACATATCAAACATAGATAACATCCAAATATAACCTGTACAAATAAGTTGAAAGTAAGGCTCTAACCAAATTGAAATGCCTCCATGATGGGGCTTGTAGTCTCATCTTTAGGAACAACTTCAGTTAGATTTGTTTGGTTTTTATTTTTGGAAAATTGCAGAGATTTTCTTCTGTTGACTGGAGAAAAATATATATTATTTTTCTATTTTTCACACAAGCCATTTTGGCTATGCTAATTTAAATCTTTAATTAATTTTCCAATAAGTTCTCAATTTCAGTTTTAATTTTATGTTCTGAATGTCTATAGTGTTACAACCAGTGGCTTTTCAAAGATAGGAAAGAGACAGATAGCTGATAAATAATTTACGACTAGAGTGTTTGTCCATATGGTGCTTTTTTTCTTGCAGAAAGGTCCTTGCATGGGAATGTCTTTCCTGCAGACTTTTTTTTTTTAAAGAAGTTATCTAACAGGTCAGAATTTTATTTGTTTCTATGACAACAATATCTACATTTAAAACATCCTTTCTTCGTATCATATTCTGTCTGTTCTTTAATTTTATACACTATCCGCATGTGAAACAAAATTCCCAATATTGGTTAATAAATCCAATTCTGATTATATTTGCTCTGATTACGTTTGATTACCAATAAATATGCACAACACATAGGTTTCTTCAACAGTTGGATCAATGAAACCATCATCCTCGACTTGCACAGTTAATTTCAACTAAATATGTTTTTTTTTAACTCTACAGTCTATTTTCTCTTCATGTGGGCAAAAAAGGCTAATAAAAAACAAAGTCGAAGCAGATTAAAAGCCATTTCACTTTGTGAGAACTACACTGTAATCTTCCTCCTGAAACATTTTCTTGTTTTTATGCTTTATTCATCATTACCTAAAACACAACTTCTCCACAAATCCTATTGATGTAATTGTTTTCTTTTTCACCAAGGCTGCCTCACATCCTGGATTGTCGCTGCTTTCAACAGGTTTCTTCTCTACTATTTTCTGCTCATCAGTTTTCCAGAGCAGAGGTGAAAAGCACATTGCTGAAATCAAATGTACAATTCATTGATCGATGTTTTCCCTGTCTCTCCTTCGACTTGGCCTTTGCTTTCTCTTTCTTTTGCAGAATTGTTCATGCCGAGTCCGTGCTACTCTCAGCTCAGTCTGCACAGCACTCCCAGTAGTAACTATTTTCTGTTCTTGCTAATGAGCTACTGCCCGTGAGGTGGAGAGTATCCGATCACTCGTCAAAGCCGTCTGCCTGTAGCTTTCACTTCTACAGCAGAGAAGCTGTCAAAGTGGGTCTTTCCTTGGTTGTGCTAAAGCCAAAGACTAAAACAAAGAACAGTTCACCTGTCTTTGGTTTGTTTCATTCCTAACATATTCTACTCATCTTTCCCAGGGAAATCAATTTCATTGAAACAGAAAGCCACAGTTGAACAGAAAAAGAAATGCATCCTATTACCGAAGTTCAGGCTTTAGTATAATTTAGTATCTTAGCTAGGTAATCTAGATTGACAAGACTCATCAGATTTTTTGGCAAACAGATGGAGTGTCTCCATCTGTAAAGTCCACCCTGTGATCTGAAAAACAACCCCAGAGTTCCCATTGTCATGTAAAAAACGTCAGTGCTCCCTAATTTCAGCCAAATGTTTTGCAAATTAATTTGATTTTAAAGCTGTTGAGCAACAGTCCCCACAGAGATCAGTGTAAGGTTTTGGAAGAATGTTTCAGTGATGGATGCCTCAGCTTCTGGCTCACCGGGAGCTTTGTTGATAGATGCTCTGCTACGGTATATTATAGTCTTTTTCTGGCACAGTGTGCAGTGTCAATATGAGCTGGCCAATAGGCTATGGCTGACAGGGGACTGTGTGGGCTGACAGATGCCTGGGCCAGAGCTGCTGAGTTGGGCTTGTGTTGACAGGAGAGCTGGGCGGGACGGAACCCTGCTCCGGGGCTAGCCGTGGGGGAGGACCAAAGAGCAGGCTGGAGCTGGAGAGTGAAAGTGTAATGAGATGAACGATGTGCCAAGACTGACAGAGGAGCCACACCACCCACTTTTGCATCAATACCCAACTCTCTTCACCTGACCTCATCTTTTTCTTTTCTTCTTATGTCTCTGACATTTCTCACCCGTTAACAAAACAATTTTCATCCTCTTTCTTCTTGATAATTCTGCTACCTTTTTCCACCTGATTGGAGGTTCTGTGTCACAAAGGGTTTCTCTGTGAGCATTTTTGCCACTTGAGCTTGCTGGAGGTCAATTGACCGCTATGTCTTTGGTGTGTAGGCATAATTTGTGTGTGTATTTTAGCATTTCTCACCTTACAAGCCACATTTTACAATATTATTTCATTATTATTTATGTCATAAATAATCAAGAAATCCACTCTGGTCCCTGGAATATTTGCCGTGAGCTTCTCTTACTTGGACTTACACTAAATGAAGATGTCAAGAGTTATCACCAGAACTTTGCAAAAATAAACAAGCCCAGAATCTTCAAAATAAACTACCACATTTAAAATACTTAATTAATCCAAGCAGCAAAATGACAGTGCTGCAAAAGTATCGAGAAACATGGAAGAACATTACATATTAATTATTGTAAAGCCTCTTTAAAAAATTTTTAAATATGACAAAATACACACCTTAATAAGATTCTCAGAAGAAGTGACATATTAAATACATAAAATCTAAGAGTGAATGATACTGTACAACACTTCCATCCTTAATCTGTTTACTAGTTTGCCTTGAATGACCTTATAAAGCACAGTAGTGACAATGTTACACAATATTGGAATTTAAATATATAACCACAAACAAAATCGAATATTAAATGTATTTATCCTGTACACAGATGTTTGCTTGTGCAGTTGTTGTGTTAATTGACAATAAAGCAGGTAAAATCTATGTAATGAAATTGCAAATTGGAGTTGACAAGAGTGGCAAACAACAATTAATTATCTTGATTTCCACAGTGGAAAGTACTTAAAGCTTGCCTGTGAAATTGTGTTTGTTGGTTTAATGAAGCATTTAAAGAGAAACATTTTGGGGGAAACAAACCAAATCCTTTTATTAAAAGACATTTCAAATAAATACACAACAGGATGGCCATCATTCCCAGCTACAACAGTTTTTCTATCAGCTGAAATTGTCTATTGTCTGTCATTATCAAAACATAAGAATCTTTTGCACAAGTTGCAAGCTATGTATAAACAAACAACTGAGCTTGCTGTACAAACCCAGAGTAACTTCTCCATTTTGGTTTGCATATTTCAGTGCTCAGAGCAAGCTGTTAATCAGCCTATACTGTTTGTTTTGAGACTTAGCCTGTTCAACCACAGGGGATACTATTGTTAATCAAATATGGCTACAAACCAGTCACTATGTTGTATGAACTATTCATATGAGCATGATTCAGATGTAAGCTTACTGTAATGCCTTTATATGGACTAAGTTAAATGTATATATTTTTATTTATTTTGTTGTGTTTAGTAAAGTTTTTAAAGTTTCTACCAAGTTGTGCATTCACAACATTTTAAGGTTAACTGCTGTGCAACACAGAATGTCGATTCGTGTGGGATAAGTGTGTTTATTTACACCCTTATCCCTCTGACAAACTTTTCTCGATTTTTCACTTTTCAGAGTCGGTTAAAAAATTTCTTGCAGGCCCCAATTTGCGCAAAAAAATAGGCTGCCTAATAATTACACACACCTTGATAAATTGTTGATTGCTTTAGCCCACAGGCTTCCCTTTCTCATTACACATTAGTTACTATGGATAAATCCATTAAGCATTCAAGCTTATCCAGCTTGGCGTTAGACAACATGCCTCAAAAATAACATGGTCAAAATACTCACTTGCCTAATAATTGTGCACATAGAGCACAAGTCAAGGCTGAAGGAGGCCTGATGTTTGAATTACATATATAAACTGCCATTCTTCCACTTTTTTTCCTTCTCCTGCACTGTGTCTTCGTGCAAGGTAGAATTGTGAGGAAGAAGGAGTCGAACATAACGAGCCAGTGACAGATGGCGCCTCATTGAGATGTAGGCAGGAGGATGTATGGCGAGAGCAGGTTGCTACTATTAAATCTCAGGAGATGTACTATGCTTCTTGCCTCAGTCATATTTTCTCCCTTTGTCACTCTTATTCTTCTAAGTTATCCTTTTTTACTGTTTTGTACATGCCTTGTCTGTTTTTGCCCTCTTTCCCAGGTCTTCAATATTCATCCTTGCCACATAATTTATTTCTATTGCCACTCTATCTTATCCAGTCCATCTCTTCTGTCCCATTCTTAGCTATTCCCTTTTGCTTTTTTAGGTCATTCTTGCTCTCCAGTATAAAGATGCTCTGACCATATAGCATTACCGTAACAGTGTTTGTGGAAGATGGACAATGCAATGGTGGATAAAACATCACCTCCTATTTGCACCTATGTTTTTGTTGATGTCTATATGGAAGGTGGTTTTCATCTTGCTAAAAAAAAGCCATAAACAGCAGTTATTATTGCTGCAATGTGAGCGACTTGCCTCTCACAGGTGCAGATTACACACATTAATCTGCAATTACTGGCTATAGAGTCAAAATCTTTTCAGCTCTTTGCTGTCTTTATTCTGTTTTGACATCTCAACACGCAACTTCCTTTTATTATCGCAGGATGTCACATAAGGGCTTGCATCTAAGCCTGACACTGTGAAATGACTGCCTCGTTTCCCTGCTCTCCATATTTTTCTCCTATGTGATCCATCAGAGTGTTCTGCTTTGGTGCATTAAAGCTACAAAGAGGTGAATCACTTGATTATGCAGTGCCAAAGAAGGAGAGCAGAGGAGGGGAGGCAAAAAGATGCTTTTATAAACATAAAATACCCCAGACCTGGCTGCTTCATGCAGTCTGGAGGTGCCAAACATTTAGAATAACTTCTGTTTAGAATAAAAGAGGCTTATTTTGATTTTGTTGGCCAAGTTTTCCTTTCATACTTCCAGGAAATGTTCATGTTAAAGAAGCCAGGCCTGTGCTAGATCTCAATGAAATTCCATGCACATCTAGAGGAGCTCTTGTAGAATTCAGAAAATCATAGAGAAATAAGCCAAGAGATTTGATGTCTTTTATGACTTATAGGCAGCTTCATCTCACCCATCTGTAATGGTTACTTGTGAATCAGGGGACAGTTTTTTCATTACTTTTCCAAGACAGTGACTACATTTTTAATGTCCCTTTGTTTGTTCTTTGTTGGCTAATTTTCAAATTTGTCAAGCTTCCTGTTTTATGTTATTTGGCTCTATAACTGCAACATTTGTAAGCAGGCTCTGAAGGTTAGCCAGCTCTACTGCCAGAGTCAAAAGATCAAATATGACTGACAGATGCTGTGTCAAATGAGAAGGTCACATAGGTCTTCTGTGATTTGCTGTAAGAGTTGGCAGAGCTTACAGAAATGCCAAAGAGGAAGAGGGAGACATACAAAGTGGACAGCTACTCATCTTTTTTTTGCAGAAACCTCCAGGCTAATGGGAATGCTGGATATATAATTTAAATATATCTGTACTGAGCCCGGGTAATGCACTTCAATCACTTATATGTCAAGAAAGCACTTTCTGATCTTGTCCTTATAATCAGTAAGCTTGCCTTGTCTCACATGTCAAAATAGGAACATAACAGTGAGTGTGTTCAATTAATAAACACTGCTTTTGATTTTGCTAAAATACCCGAAGGCTAAGAGCTTAATATCACCAGTGTTTATAACAGTAATTGTGTTTTTTGTTGTGTTTTTTTTTTTTTTACTAAGCTACAAAACTGTTGGACTATAGTCTGAATGTTTTTCTTCTATAAATATGTAAACTGGTTTAGGATTTGCTCACTTCAACTTTTTGCCCATTTAAAATCAAAAACTTCTTTGCATTTTAGTTTTGGCAATTCAGTTCATTTTCCGTTCTCATTTAATTCTTGCTATTCTGATCGTCGTCTGTTGATACTTACAGATCCCATCTCCTTTCCCTTTAGTTATCACCTCTTCTTACTCATGCTCACCTGAAAAGGTATGCCATATTTTTCAGATTCCAATCAATAGACTGCTGAGTATGATGCCGGTAGCTCCACCCTAACGGTGCATTCACACCAAACGCGTTACATGTGTCAAAAATGCGGTCAAAGCTTCAAGTTCAACTCGTTTGTACTTTGAATGCAGACGCTTGATGGTACGTTCAAACCAAAAGTGATTTGAACAGCAGGCTCGTTTGGTTTTTAATCAAAGTCTATGTGGAGGTTTATCGGATGCGTCAAAATCACCCTTCTTGTTATTCTCCTTTGTCGGCCTATTTGTCAGACACGTTGAATGTGCTTGACGCAAACGCTTCAAATCACGCCCTCAACGTGCCTTCACATAGACTTTGAATGTACACCAGACACGCCTGACACACAAAACACGTTTGGTGCAAACGCATGGCAAAATACCATAGCACTGTTCTATGGACCTCCAACTGGAGGGGGCATACAACAGGTTGGATGTATGAGCCACTTTTACAATCGAAAGAAACAAAATAGCATACCGAACAACACTGACTCATGCCATACTGCTCTGTTGGAACCAAGCAGCAGACTCCCTCAAAGTGATAGAAACTACTTCCCAACATTTTGATCATGTGGTGATTTGTTATGAGGGGATCTAATTTTAGTGAAAATCACACTTTTGAATATTTCAATGGAAAATGCTTAAATTCAAATGCTTTTTAGACTTCTTGTGAAAAAAGGCTAGAAAGAAACAGTTGCCCTAAATAGTCAACATCTGGATATCAGCCCTTCTCATTTATTTGAAGAATTCATTCTCGCAAGTAGACCCAAACTCTAGTTGTTGTTTTCTATATCAATAGTGTGACCATGACATCAGAAGAGCATTATCATAGTTGCATGTGGGCGTCATTTTAATGGGTTGTGATTATTATTAGTCTTCTAACAAATCCATTTACCCATGGACTTCCACTAATGTTTAACATTTGTTTCAAAATACTTGGCATCAGGGTTAACTTATTTTCAAGTGCTCCCTTGAGTCTCATCAAGGTTTCTAATGCTAACACCTTTAGCATGCTACTGAGAACATCAGAGAAAAAGGGTTGAATCAGCTCAAGGCTATTTTCTAAAATATGTTTTTTAATCATCCATTTCATGCTGAGTTGGCACCTGTTCATAGAAACCTAGGAAACCATGTGTAGTTAATGTTAACCCCCTGTTCCACAGTGTTCTAGCAAACGCTTTTGGGCTGACAGAGACCCCTCATACTCCCTTGATCTAGACCACAAAGCAAGATGATAATTGAGTGAAAATGTATTGATTCATTGATTCGATCATTAGATTATGCAGGCGGTAAGGCACAGGCCCCAGAAGCCCTATTAAGCTGTGCCACAAAACTCATTGCCTGAAGACAATGACATGATAGGGACATAATTTAGGATCAGCAGGGGACTCACAGATCACTGCAAATAAATTCTAATCATATCTTTGATTTAAATTATTGTTAAATTATATGGTAGAGTGGTGCATTGTAAACAAATACAAAGTTCGTCTTCATAGCACATCATGTTTTCTGCTACAGAAAAGCAAAATTGAAAGAACCACAGAGAGTAAAAGTATGGAAGACTAATTCAACAAATAACTCAAACAATTGTGATTTTAAATAACACAGTAGTTATTATTACACTGTAAGACTAATCTCCAACAAATGAAATCATGGAAATTGTTTGTGTGAAAATTGTACTCAAAGCTTAAATTGGAGAAGAAATCACAGCATATAAATTTATTAGGTCAATAGTCGAGCTAGAAGATGCTCCAAGCCAAACAAAAATCAAACAAAAAAAAAAAGACACCATACACGTCATCCTCTAGTCAATAGGTAAGGAATTGCATGAGTTGCAATGCTGCAAGATTGCCACTGTGTCCTCATCATGGGTAAAGCACTTGGTGTGAACTGAACTCAGCACCATTTTTGCCATTGAGACTCCACTGTGTGAAAGACGGATCTAATGACAGCAATCATAACAGCAGGTATGGTTCTATATAAAGGGAAAGAGCTTCAGTGTTAACATTATCTCTTTCACCCTGGAACACCTTCTATCCCATAGCAAAGAAGATAATTTCTTTTTAGCAGTTCTTTGTCACTGGAGCATTCAAAGCATGTTGACATTTGATGATTTTTATTAAGTTATATAAATTAGGATTCATGCAGATATATATAAGGCACGGGCAACCTGGGAAGACATACATTTTCTTTGGTGAATTAGTCATTCAGTTTGTTTTAATTAGTCATACTTGATGTTATATCTAATACTAGAAAGTTCTAGTTGTGTGCTGCTCCGCAATATAAATTTTGGAGAAACACAAGATATAAAGTTCTATCCTTAATTTGTATGTTTAATTACCATTTTCCATGGGCCATACTGATTTTTACAATGATAAAAATTTTGTTATCAATGAGATTTTCCCAAGATTATACTAATTTATCTAAGTGATTCATCCAAATGCTGTTGACTAAACAACTTGGTTTAGAGCAATTTATTGAATGACATACGTTAGGATGTGAAAGAAATTCTAATCATATCGGAATTGGTACAAAAAGAGTTAATGCAAAAGCAGAAAATCTGGTTAGCCTTTAAAATTTTGCAAACTATACAAATAAACCGTAGCAAAATGATGTAACAATTCATCACATGGAACATGATAAGAAATGTAAAAAAATTAACATTATCTTCACTTAAACAAATGCCAATGGACTTTGTCAACAAATTTTGACAAACTTTTGAAGTGACCAAAGCAATCACTGGTATGTTAGGCTAAGTAGTTATTCAGTGTTCTTACAGCTTAACAGATTTATTTTTTTCATAATATAGGAGAAGGATGGGGCCAAGGGGGAGCAAGTGTGTTTTCCCTCTGAATAACTTTTCCAGCAGATAATGCCAAGCAGCACTGACAAGGGAAAGGGATGGAAGAAGACAGAGAAAAGTGTCTGTAGGCTCAGAAACATCTTTACTTTTACTCTTCTTTTACTTTTATAGCTAAAGGGAAGAGACACAAATCTTAAAGCTTATAATCATGCTGAAATACTCAACTGACATTAGAAAATCAATGAGCAGAGGAATGTCATTTTATCACAGTGGTGGTTTAATAAACAAAGAGACTATGCCCCTGTGGTAAAACTCCGACTCTGTGAAGAAGGAAATTAGCCTCCGGCAGAAGTGACAATAAGAAGGGTTGTTTAAAGCAAAGTGCCACACATTGTTTGCCTGTTTATATAGTCGTCCTTAAGGCAACAAGAAGATTCTCAACTTTTCATAACACATAGTGAGGAATTGTTGTGTATTAGCTGCAGAGTAATCCTATACATTGTGTCAGATTCCTTGCTGTGCTTTTATATCGTCTGTCTGAGGTAGTGAAAAGTGCATTTTCATTTTACACTCCTGTAAAAGTTAGAGTAAAGCTCCATTAATTTTAGAGTCTCCTCTTCCAGAATTTGAGGCTTTGTAATATAAACTCAATCAAGCTAAATAAATTATTTTATTGGCTGGCTGATATATGAGACAAAAGCAAAGAATATTTGTACCACATTTTGTCATGTTACAGCCCAAAAGTTTTATAGGGACAGCAAGATCAACACTAGTTAATATTTGTAAAATCAAAATTGTAAAATTAAAATAAATACCTACTGACCAAATGATAACCTTTCTTTGGTTTGTGAAGGCTCTGAGACTACAGGCAGATAAGACTGTGATTCCATGTCAGATTTCCTTAAACCTGTTTTTAAAATTTCAAGTGGAAAGTAACATAGTTATTTGATTGTGCTATAAAATGGCACACTACTCAAGCGGTTTTTAAAATGTGATTTAAACATAAAGTTGATTAATTGATTGACATGAGTCTGAAATATATAATACCTCCCTTTAAGTTTCAACTCCTGCCACCGTTTTTGTCTGAAGTGCTAATACATCCCAAACTAACTCCTCAGTTTTAGAGATTAACACTTAACCAACTATGTATCTACTGGGCACTGAGATTCCTAAACCAACTGAGTTTTACTTTTACTTTACTAACATCTTCACTGTCCTGCGGACAGAAGTAACCTAACAGAACCTACGTAAGGATTTTGGAGATGACAATGTAATATGTGCTGCCCTGTGTTGGTTTATTACTTAAAATTTGAATAAGATGCCCATGATTGTGGCTATAACGTGACTGCATGTGAGGAAGCTCAACATAAAAGTGCTTAAATATTTATCCATCTTTTTACTGAAATATTCTCAGGAAAAAGATTAAAAGATTTTCAATCATGAAACATTAAGAATAAAAACAAGCCTAAAAACAAGAACACTGACTGCTTTAAAAACGTTTTTGCACACAGTTTGCTGGACAGTAACTAAAATCTGGATTTTCCAGGACGCAGAGGAAGTAATAATTTTATCAATTTGGAACAGTGACTTCACCTCCTGATAGCATTGGCACAATCCATTGGTTTGGCAACCATTACTGCTTGTGTTCATTTTAACTGTGACTGATTTTGTCCCCCCTCCAAGGTGCTTGCTTTGGTCATCCCATTCCCATCAACTGGAAAACCCATTTTGTGGCATCTCGACATGGACAATTCTGTATATGTCACAGGTAGATTGGAACTGGCTTTGTGACATGTAGCATATCACTTTAACGCAACAGTAAAATGGGAAATCCCTGCGACAGACTGGCGACCTGTCCAGGGTGTACCCCGCCTCTCGCCCGGAACGCAGCTGGAGATAGGCACCAGCACCTCCCGACCCCGTTAGGGAGAAGGGTGACGGAAAATGGATGGATGGATAAAATGGGAAATCCCTTTGTGCCAGCCTCACACTGTTGTCACCTTCCATAAGAACTTTGTTCAGTCAGCGACAAGAGTCCTTAAAGCTAAAAGGCTTTAAGGGAAAATGTAGTGAATCAGTGCCAACTGTTATATTGTCCTTCATTCATGCAGAACCAGAATGACTGTTGAGTACTTTCAATCAACAATAAAAGACACCTTGATGACAAGCAACAATGCCTCATAAAACAACTAAGAATAAATATCAGGATATGGACAGATTCTCTTAGCCTCCTACATGGATAATGAGGGTGAAATATTCATACAGAAAACTTCCACTAACAAGCAGAGTTTGAGGTTTTTTTTTCTTTGTTTTTTTTGTTTTTTTTTTTTAGAAATTTACCTTTTGAATTCCTAACTTTAAGATAAACTTTAAGAATGTTTTTACAAGTTACAAACCCACTTAGACAGTTGAATTTAATCCAGACAAATTAGGCAGAAGCAGTTTCTTTAGCTTTAACTACAGTCACTCTGGCTACGTGCATGCAGGAGCTAGAGACAAAAAGGTGATTTGTTAGAATCACAACTTTTCTCAAGTTCTACAGCAAACAAAGCCTGTACAGTGACTTACATTGTTATTTGGAGATTCATTTATATACAGTGGAGAAAATAAGTATTTGGTACAACATTTTTATTTTTCAGCTTTTCCCACTTACATCGCAAAGAATGAAAGGGTCTGTGAAATCACAGTGGGTATGCTGATCTGTGAGAAACAAACCCCCCAGAAAATCACATTGCATTAATTTTAAATGATCAATATTTGTTTGTATTTGATGTTTTATCACCTACCAACCAGGAAGTCATCAGGCTCTCACAGACCTTCAAAGCTCTGCTATCCTCCACTGATTACCTGTATTAATTGAACTGGTTTGAACTCATTACTTTTACAAGTTCAAGCCTCCGTCTCTCTCCACTAAAATGGGGTTCACAGATGACTCAGACAAGACACAAGCCCTTGTGCTCTTGGTAAAGGAAGAAAAGCCAAAAACCATTATCAGAAAGTTTTGATGACTTCCTGTTGGAGGAGTGTGAGAAAGAGCAGGATTTTTTAAAAGAGGCAGACGCCCAATTTTATGGGGTTAAATTACGAAGACATATTTGATTTACAGCATTTTCAAAACAACTGAAACTTAGAGAGTTAATGGAGTCTGATACAAAATAGCACCATGTACAAAGTACAAAATACTGCCCCTCTTATGACATTTAAGTAAATATTTTATTGTCTTATGCTCATAATTAAAATATATCCTACCCTCTCTTAACTGAAGTGAAGGCTCTGTCCGTCCATTCATCCACTTATACCTCTCTTCTTCCTGGTCAGCCTGTTTTTGCTAATCTTTGCAATTTAAGATTGGATGGTCCATTAAACAATTAACATTTTTGCAGCAATACCTAGATTGGTGACCAACATAGCTTAGTACATACCAACACGAGTAATTTTTACATTAGTAACAAACATATCCAAAAGTGCAATATATACTACACTGTTGGGAAAAAGGAGCTGAATTTACAGAATGTCAACTGTGAGTTGCTCATGATTTTTTAGCTGTTTTCATGTTTTCTTCTTTTTCAAGCAGCAGTGCTGAGCTCATAGCCTTAAGTAAAAAGAAAACAAAAAGTGTCTTTGAGAAGGAAAAACAAAGTGAGGTTTAAAGGAGAGAGGAAATTTGTAAAAGCATTGTAAAGGTACAAAATGAGAACAAATTGTTTATGCAGTTGCTTTCAGAGAAGAGGCAACCAAAAGCCCAGCGGTGGATTTCTATACGCTCCTTTTTACCACAGGAGAGTATTATTTATAACATAAACAATTACTTCAAGGTTACTGTGAAATGCTTTAAATGATCTGACATTTCTTATGCCCTTTCTATTCAGACAGTATGTTGTTTGTTTGTGATGAAGAAAACGAGCAAGCTGTTAACTGCATGGACAGTGCTGTTCTCCAGTCTCACTTCAAAAAGTGACAGAGCAAGGAGTTCACACAAAGAGAGAAAATTAGACGCTTTTTTTTAAACCACCAACAGACGTTGCTGTCAGTTTATGCTTCTGAGAGCATCGCCTCTGGAGCATTTGAGTGGGGCTGAGAGGCAAATTGGCTAAACACAGATTTTTTTTAGCATTGTTTTACAGAGTAAAAAAAGAAGCTGTGATGAAGTAGCTCTGTCGGAGTTGTGAATAGACTTTAATTTCACAAAGCAGTTTTGATTTATGAGGTATTTTCGATTGCATGTTTTTATGAAGAAGCTCTGAAGATTTTTCAGATCTCTGCACCCAAGTTTAACTTTTTGGTTCTTCCAGTTGTAGTTTTATTCAAATATAGCTTTATTAATTATTTGTGTCTAAAGCATACCCTTGTTGTTCATAACCATGAAAATAACTGTAATTACAAAAAAAAGATGAATGTGTTTTTGCATCCTAGAGTGCCTTGCAGAAGTATTTTTTATTTTATTTATTTTTTTGTTTTTGCTTTTTTACATTCTCCCACATTACAACTAAAAGTGCTTCGACTAACTTTAAAAATAGAAGAAAAACTATGTTTAAGAATAAGCCCAAGCATTCTGATTTGGATTTATGTCGAGACTTTAACTGGACCATTCTGACAGATGAATATGCTTTGATCTAATTTAAACCATTACACTGTATTATGCTGTTATCACCATGTTTCACATCAGGAATGGTGTGTTCAGGGTTATATACAAAGTTAGGAACACATCTTAGATGGAACACATCTTATTTCACATTTGCTGTGGGTTATAGTGTTTGTCATTTTAACTTAATAAATTAATAAAGTTACACGGGTGTGACGAAGACTAAAAATTTTGGCTCTCAGGGCAAAGTTTCTGACTGTGTCAAACTGGATCTCCTGGCACTCCATCACTCCTGCTCTTTTAGTGGACACAGACTAAAGAAACAGCTGCTCAGAAAGAAGCTCAATCTGTTGCTCAATCTTACTCTATTCTGGCTTCAGATTCCCATCTGGAACTGTGACATCCTGTGTCTTCATCGAAAGCAGCCAGGCAAGAAAGCTGGCTCAGAAATCCAATCTGAGTCTTGGAAGGCTGGAGTCACAACAGCATACTCTACCAGAACATTTACTGGGATAAGATTTGCAATGTCATTTAATTTTTATTATCGCTACAGACACAAAAAGCGTAGAGGCTTCACACTAATTTCACACAGTGTTCTAAAGATGTCTGTTCCTTGAAAACATGAACTTTAAATAAAAAATTTTTGTCCAACTTAAAAAACAACTTAAAGTTGTTCTTCAACAATCAGAGTAGTGAACAGTATTCTTCGACACCTCTGAAACTCTTATCAATTCTGTTTGAACTACCACACACCCAGGGTGGTACTTATTTACCAAATATATCACCTGATGAATTTGCGCTCATAAAATGATACTCATAAAGCATGTAGTAAGAATCATCTAGCATAGTTATGCCTGATATGGATACAAAATCTTGCCAATTAGCATGCCAAGACCCACATTTATATATTTTGTTAATGCTATTTACAAATGAGCAATCTCTATTTCATTTAAAATGTTCTTGAAAGCAAAAAAAAAATTGTTCATAACAAAAACTTAAACTTGAATACCTATAATGTTTTGGTTTTGTTTGTTTTTTTGCTTCCAGTTCTGATGCATATTGTTTTCTCAGTAACAGCTCCTACTGTTCCATCAGAGAACTGCAGAACATTTTACTTATTTTGGGCTCCATGATATCCGTGATGTGGAAAACACGGATAGAACTGTGGAATTTAATAAACAAGATGAAATTCACAATAAAATGCATAAGTTCAGAAGCTATTAGAAGCTATTTTTAAAACAGGAATTCTAGTGCTCTCTTCAGTTCTTAATACTGAGAGCAAATTTCCAGGCACAAATCATTCAGGCTAATTGCAGAAAATTGCCAGGTCCACAATCACTCGCAGAGATGAATTTTATCAATTGTGACATACAAACATTCTCATAAGCCTTTCGAGTCAAACTTTTGTTATCAACACTTGGTAGACCTATACTTCCTTGGATCCAATGGGTAATGTCTGATTCCACATGTGGAACTGCTCATTCACTCTGCTATGAAAATATGACACATAGGGTAATATGGGATGCTATTACCAACCTCGTCCAGCCTATTTCATACCAGGGCTCATTCAAAGCCTAATAATTTAACATTTTACTGAAAATGTTCAATTCACAATGGCTCGGTGTCTCAGCAGAGTGTAACAGCATGTTGAAAAGCCTGGAGGCTCAATAAGTTGAACTTGAGATAAAAAACAAAAAAAAAAATGTTTTTATTTACAATGTTTTATTAGAGTTTGATGTCAAAATATCCTTTGTGTTGAATGTCTGTTTTCCATATCTTTCTCTCTGTTCTGCAGTAATAATGACAATCTAAAACCCTATTGTTAGGTAAGTGTTTCTCCTCACATCCATCCAACACTAAAGAACCACCCACAGACCTACACAAAGTGGAGGAAAGGGCTGTGATAGAAACCATAAGCAAAAAATAAACAGCGCAATGCGTTCCCTTGCTGTTTTAACCAAGAGATGTTTATGAGTACAAAGCATGTTGACCCCTTCTCAAGATGTGCTGCTGCTCATAGGCCTATTAAAGCGAACTGTGCCTCAAAGATATGGCAGCTGAGATACAAGAACAGCCACATATCAATGATTTGTCTGGCGTAGCCTGCTTTTTGGACTCGGCAAACTGTAACTTTTCTGACAGAAGTGCTCAGTGAGAAGAAAAATATCAAAAGGAATTCAAAGCAGCTGATACTGGCAGCAAACTAATGGTAAACACAGATCATTCAAGTCAGAAATCCATCCAATGCCACAGGAAGCCAAAAAAGGGCCTGTTTTCTGACCTGTACAACTTAATAATCCACATCAATAAAAATAGCACACATTGGATGCTATTATTTAGAATGTACTCTGCTTAACATTTTTCATTATTATTATTTTATAGCAGAGAGTTATTGATTAGCATGCTTTCTATTTTCTCTTGTATTTGGCAGTCTGGATTCATAACCATCAAAGAATCAGAATTATTTATATATAAAAAGGCCAGTCTCAACACTCCTGTGCAGAAACACAGGCCCTTTAGGCCCTTTACAAACAAAAAGAATTTTAAAGGCCAAACTTTTTTTTCAATAACCCTTTTCATATTTTATTCTATGCTTCCTACAGCATATGAATCACATCAACACTTGAAAGAGAGCGACATTGTGTGCCCCTGGCAATGTTCCTTCCTCACCTATTATTGAATGCATAATACAGGTTATAGGGGGAACTGGTGGTTCAAGTAAGAAACATGAAAAAGAACTATGGATAGCTGGTTTTAATTTTAAAAATCTGGCAAAACTATATTTTACTTTGCAAGCTAAACCCATACCCCACACTCCCATTTATTAAAAGTAATATTAAATGTGATGTCACACTGGGTGCATTAGACAGTTATTTTTAACAGGGTTTTACCATTTTAAACAAAAACAAAATGAGAACAGGGTTGACCTTTGAGCTGTTTTTAACATCTTGAATTAGCAATTGGCATCTTTAACCTGAGTGAAATATAAAGAAGACGTGATGTTTTCCACCTAGGCTCTGCGATTAGTGCACACCCTCAACGGACAAGTGGAAGCATTCGGAATAGCCGTACAAAATCGGTTTTAAAGGACAGCGATAATCCTATTTTATGACTATTTCTGAGTTTTTACTCAAACTCACTTCTCAGTCACCATGCAGATCAAACCTGTTAAGCTTTGTTTTGTTATCCTCTACTGCATGACATTAATCAATACCAATTATTTTCTACAAACAGCCAAAAGCTCCAAGAGGCAAGAGGCTCAGATAATAAATTAGGATCTCTGATAACCCACTGCCAAAGAACCGAGATCTTAGATCTGTATCCAAAACTAATAACAGAGAGGCCAATTTTTGTCAAGATAACCAATAGCTCTGGCTTGTTTTCTCATCAAGTAATGACAAAATATTTTTCTGGAAATAAAGGTGTTTTCTCAGGATCCTAAAATTGTACAAATCTCATAAATTATTATTCTCGCGCAGTACACCGTTCTATCATTCAGGTTTTTAGTTATGACACTTGGGGTTAAGCTATAAGATAAGACCACTTATCAATGATTAAGGTTTCTAAATGTGGTGAGTTCTCCAGCAAAACCCCTGTAGTCTGATATAAATACAGCCTTTAGTTTTTGCTTAGTTGGCAACCCAAGTTGAACTCCACCCACTTTAATACAAGCTGCTGCTGCACAATGGCTGCTGAAATTTTTTTTAATTGTCTGCAAATTATAGCATGTGTCCATGCATTTTCTCCAAGTCATGGAAAACAGAGCCAGAGAAGTCCTTCTCTTCTAACCTTGCAAAAATGTATTGTAAAGGAAGATTGGAAAAAAAAAAACATGTTTTGTACTAAATTATTGTGCTGATGTCAGCTGCTCCACTTCACATCATTGCACACTGCCCCGAAGCAAACACAATCCTCAGAGTTTGATAACGATATAAACGTTATCAAACCTCTCCACACAGCTCCACTTCTTCTGCTCTTGGGTCAAAGATGCAGGGTTATGCCACTGCACATTTGTTTGTAGCCATTTTCACGTGTCTAAGATGCTAATGTAAACACTAACTTGGGAGGGCTTGGTCAGCAGTAGCTCATTTTCATAATCGTGAGGTAGCCCTAAAATATTGCATTCCTTAATGAGCTCAAAACAGACAGAATTGCTGTTTCACTGGGTGAAAACTCAATATTGGGTGAAAATTCAATATCTGGGAATTATTTTGTGTATTTAATGTAATGAACATGTTTTGTAACCGACAGATGTATTCTAGTTTGAATCTATCCAAGCATAATAGTGGACCTTTAAAGTTCTAATTGTCTGTGGGTCACTTTGAGCGACCCCTTTTAAATCTAATCTACTGTGATTATAAATGTATCCAGTGCAGCTTTTTCTGCATTAATTGCTTTTTTTTCCACATTACTCCTATTTACCATTAATGGCCATCACAATATAAAACTGAATTATAACAAAGTTAGAGGTTATTTGTTACCACAGCAACCTGCATGCACCATCTGAGAGCCTTTTTGCTTAAAAGATGTTGAATACATGCACACAGACTAAACAGTCCTAGAAGCAATGACATTAGTAAACTAGTATAATCCTATTTCATCCACAGAAAACAGGGTAGCTGACTTCTTAGGTGTTGAGAAGCGTTCACATTGTAGTTGGACAACAGAGCATTTCACCCAACATTGTCCTTGCTCATCGTCTGTTGCTTCTTCACACCTTGTATCACTCCATAACAAAAACACCTGCTATTTTTGTTTACACTGAGCAGGGGGGATGTTAAGATTTTGGGCAATAAATTAGAAGCATATTTTTTTCCTCTCTTTTTTCATGTAAGACCTTTATTACAAATTTAATGTGTTCTGGACCACAGTGATGAATGAGCCTTTCAGGCAGTCTGTTTGATATTACATGTATGCACATGTTATATATATATATATATATATATATATATATATATATATAAAAATTCCCTTCTCACCCACTGCGGGTGGTTCTTATCCTCTGAGCTCGGGTCCTCTACCAGAGGCCTGGGAGCTTGAGGGTCCTGCGCAGTATCTTGGCTGTGCCAAGGACTGCACATTTCTGGACTGAGATGTCTGATGTTGTTCCTGGGCTCTGTTGTAGCCACTGCTCCAGTTTGGGGGTGACTGCCCCGAGGGCCCCGATGACCACAGGCACCACTGTGGTCTTCACCTTCCAGGCCCTCTCCTATATATATATATATATATATATATATATATATATATATATATATATATATATATATATATATACACATATATATATACACATATATATATACACAAATATATATATATATATATATATATACACATATATATATATATACACATATATATATTTTCATCTAAGAAGGAATATTCTCAGGAATCCAAGTTTTTGGAAACGACTTGGAATTCATAAAAACCTCTAGACAATTGTTTGTTAAGAAACAAACAATTGTTTTTTAACAAACTATTTGTTAGGAATCAATTTTACACACGTTTAGAAGTCTCATGTAAACATGTGTTCTTGTTTACATGACATTTTCCAGTAACATCTTTGTGTTGTATTTAATTTATTTCAAATTTTTGTCCATGCACATGAACTTCCCCTAAAATATTCTTAAGAAAAACAGTAAAATAACACAAAAAGCACAAATCCAGCCTCACACTCTTGACTGTGCTCTGTAGTGGTAGACTCTAATTAAAAGAAACTTTCAGACACTTGTATCTTGTTTCACAAGATACAAAATATTGTCTTTCAAATAATCACTGTGGAAAATTTCACTTCCACATTAAATGATAACAATAAAATCACCAGTGGCCTGATTATCAGTATCCCTTACTGTCAGTGGCAGCTTCCGAAATGGACGGCATCTTGTCAGGGGGCAACATGATGCTATAGCTAGGGTAAGGTTTGATTTGAATCTAAATAGACCAAAATAATGACTGACCATAAGGAGTAAACTAACAAAGAACAAAAACAAATTACAAGTATTTCTTTTTTTTTTTTTTCTTTCAATTTTTCACCCTATCATTGCTTTCTGCAAATCTGAAGCTGCAAACGTTGACATTGTTACCTTGTACTGGTGCCAAAGATTGTTCTTTACTGGCATGACAGAGCATGCAGATGAAGGTTTTTATTTTTTAAAAGGTTTTGTGGCTCTAGTGGCCTTTATTGCTCTGTAGCTGAACGGGTAAAAGGGCAGAGAGTAGGGGAAGACATGCAGCAAATGGCCCAGAGTTAGAAACTGAACTGGGAAAAAAACACATTGAGGACTGTTACTTCTGCATATGATGCGTCTGCTCTACCACTGTGCTCTGAAGTGTTCCCTGAAATGTATATTTTTATAGGAGAAAACAATTAAATTTTCTTGAACAAAGAGGTTAGCAAATTAAAGTTACAGATGTTCTCCTCTGCCCTATTTTTAACGTATAAACGAATACTTTTTGGTATAATATTGAGGCTTGATTAATTTTGTTACATCTTTTGATGAAATCATTATGAGATCTCAGTTGTATCGAAGTTGAAATGCAAAGCCATTACTAAAACATACTCTTATACAGCCCTCCCTATATTATTCCACTTGATCTCATCAGCATCAAGGTAAAGCTGAACACTGATTCTCAGCAGCCCAGAGATTCTGAACTCCACAGCTACTCTAAACCCAGAAAGTCCTCTGTAGTGATTTCTGGTGCAAAGGTTCAGCTTTAAAGTTGTCTGGAAGCTTGAGCTTTTGTTGCGTGGCACCCTGCCATCATTTCACAGAGAGTCTGCAGCTCTGTTCTGACACTGGGGGACACAGACTGATGGTTGTAATCTCCACCAAAGCACACTGTCAGCTACTCTATTCATTAAAGCAAAAAACTTTCCATGACAGTATAAAGCAGTTTTATTTCCCTGAAGGTGGAAATCCTAAA
Source organism: Poeciliopsis turneri (assembly GCA_922788865.1). Lineage (NCBI taxonomy): Eukaryota > Metazoa > Chordata > Actinopteri > Cyprinodontiformes > Poeciliidae > Poeciliopsis > Poeciliopsis turneri. Next base: position 655,617 of record CAKLNU010000972.1, on the reverse strand, counting down.
TATTTCTCATGTGTCAAACCAATGATTTTGGTAGACTATCATTAATGACATTCAGTCTGGCACAGAGTAAGTGGCTATGACAGGTTGATACGATTTTGTAACTTTTATATTTTTCTAAGTAAGTTCCCCACCTGTGTAGTTTCTAATTGAGATTCAGTTTCCCCTCATTTCAATACTATAAAATTAGTATTGAAATGAGGGGAAATTTGGACATTAACGTACCAATTCAAATGCAAGCCACACCTGAAATAATAAATTGAGGACTTTGCAGAGAGGAATCAAGTGGAAAAAAATCCAAGGGCAATAATGTACTAATCACTTGGTTTCCAGTGACAAAGATTTAATAGGTTAGAAGTTTTGTAATCTGTTAAATTCTTCATTATACTAACATTGTGTGTGTTAGTCAGTTGGTTGAAATAATACATTCTAAGACAAATTTGGATGTTCTTGTCCCAAGCAGATGGAGTGACTAATTCAATAGCTAACTATAGCGTGTTATGCATTTAGAAACGAAAACAGAAATATAATTTATTGTCTCAAATGAGAAATTTCCTGTGCAACAATAGCAAAGTGAAAGACAATCAAAGCAAATACAGTCACAAATATATAAGCATTTTTACTTGTAAATTACTGCAGGTTTTGGTGGGTGTAATTTTTGTTTGTCAATACCAACCTTATCCACATAAAGTTTACAAAAACAGAGGTAATTCCAATGAGTAGACACAAAAAGCAATAGCACTTAATAAAGCTATAAACCAGGGGTGTCGAACTCATTTTCGTTTTGGGCCAAATCAAGATCATGAAGGCTATTAAAGGGCCGGTTGTGCCAGAACACGTTGATAAAACCTGTTCACAAACTGTTAATATGTTAACAGTTTGTTAACAGTTTATTATGTAATTCTTAAAATTACATAATATTTTTGAACATCTTTTCAGTCCTTTCAGAAACTAATGATAAATGAGACTTTTTATTTACTCGCTGTGTAAATCATGGACTATAATCATACATCAACTAAATCCTCAAGAAACTGGAGAGATTGATTGATATAAATTGGCAGTAAACAGATAAAAACTGCATTGATATGATTGATAATATAATATTTAATCACACTTAGTGTTTAGTCTAGTCTGTGGAGGGCCACATAAAAAGCTACGGCGGGCCGGATTTGGCCCCCGGGCCTTGAGTTTGACACATGTGCTATAAACCCAAAAATGGGAACAAGGAGAATAAAACTAACTAATATAATACTATAAAATTAGCATTAATTTTATGTTTAAAATTACTAATATGATAATTGACAGCAAATGAGTTGGTTGCTGCTTTACTCTGTGCCTTTTAACTTTTGTTTGTCATATCGATTTATATTATATTTTTATACATTCATTTTACAACTATTGTCTTAATATTTCATAGCTTCAGTCAAATTTCCACCAATCAAACTGTTTTGAACTACATACCTTCAAGAAGTTTGATATGATTACTTAAATATTTATGACAGCAATTATTCAATGACTCTTCATGAACATTATATTTACTTTCATAATCACGCAGTTTTACAGTGTAGTAGTTGTTTTGGGGTCAAACAAGGTGAACTCTGACTCCTTTATTGAAACCAGCTAAGTTGCAATAAAAAAAAACTTTGCTCATATCTTTACTGAAGATATCAGCCCTCTTTAGCAATTACAAACAATATCCTCCCAAAGTGGAACAGCAGTGGAAATGGTAGTAATGATCTCTTCAGGGGCTTTTGAAAGTGAGAAACACAGAGAGCTGTTTCCCACAGGGTGGAGACTTTACATGATACCGAAACTAGTCGGGAGTTGTGACACCGTTGTCAGCTTTGCCTCTCCGTCCCTCCTCCTGGAAGACACGTTTGAGATCTGGGCTGTGCTGTGTAAGCATGGGTCTGTCACTCTGACCAAGACTATGGGAGAAGATCTCTCATATTGAGGAAGAGGATGGCCTATTACCCAGTGTGCAAAGCAGTCGGCCATTTCTGGCAGTAAGGTCTTTGGCTAATGAAGTTTATTGACAAGGTGTGTGCATGCGCCTTTGTATTTGAGTGTGTATGTGTGTGTGTCCTTGTATTTCATACATTGTAAAAACAGTTTTCATAAAACATGTTACATTGTGGGGACCAACTGCACCTTACAGATCCTGAACCCCGGGCCCTATAATAAGCAGTGTTGTTTAAGGGTTGGGGGTTAGGCTTAGCACTAATATGTGGATCAGTGTTGTATAGTAACGAAGTAAAAATACTTCACTACTTAAGTATATTTTGGAGTACTTCATACTTTCCTCGAGTAAGAAAATTTTTGATAACTTTCACTTTTACTTCACTACATTTCCGAACTTAATTGCATACTTTTACTCCGATACATTTTCAATGTGTGGTTTCGTTACTCGTTACTGTGACGGAGGAGCGTCACGAGTTACCTCACGCAAACACACGCAAACACACAAACATACACAATCGCTAACTTACGTTTTGTTGCAGTTTAAACTGGCGCGGTTCATCGTGGGTCACACGCGTTGTTCCCGCTTCAGTTCACATTAATCCTTATCTGTCATTTTCAAACATTTTCCCGGCTTTATTTTCAATTAGCTTTATTGTTTCCGGATCGTGACGCACCGAGAGAGAGTTGCGCCATGTGGTGACGTCATCAGAACGTACTGAGTGTTGGCTGTTTCATGCATTATTGTATTTTTTGGATTACAAGTTTATTTATTTTTTTCTCTTATTAATTATTTAAACCTTGTGGTTTAGGTAAAGCTCCTAATTTTCTTAACTAAATGATGCTGCAGGTTTATCTATTAGCAGGTTTGATTTTGCCTGCACTTGGTTGTGTTCATTATTTTAAGTGTATTTAACAAGTTTACCAAAATATAAAAAATGTCATTCAAACTGCGTTTGCCTTGTTTTACTTTTTACTTGTACTTTTCATTACATTACTTGAGTACATCCATTTTTACAGTACTTTCCATACTTAAGTACAAGACGTTTCAGATACTTTAAGACTTTAACTCAAGTAACATTTCAATCAGTGACTTTTACTTTTACCAAAGTCATATTTTGGAGCGGTACCTATACTTTTACTTGACTCCGAGATTTCAGTACTTTATACAACACTGATGTGGATTGAGTATAGGATAGGTTTAGTCATGTACTGCTGGTGCTAAGATTTAAGGTCAAGCTTAGGCTATAAAAATGAATGAAAAATTAATTCAAGTCAATGTAAAGTCTTTGGTGAAGATAGAAAGAAACTACTATGTGTTTTTCTGTATTTGTGTGTGTGTGTGTGTGTTTGTGTGTGTGTGTTTTAAACAAGGTTACATATTTTGCTGTTCTTTTTACAAGCCACTGGACTGGAAAGTGTATATTGACTTTAGACATCCTCCTTAAAAGCCTGAGGCACAAGACTTGTAATTAATGTTGTGTAAAGCCAAAAATAATATATATTTTTTTCACTTATTTTTTATAAACAAGATCAGCCACTAGTCACTTTTAATTTAGAAGAAATAATATCAGCATGTTTTCCAAAACTACTCGATGTTTCTCTTCACACAAATGCAAAGACATTGATAAATTACTGCAATCAGAAATGCCATATCGGCCCATACAACACCCACAATTTGAGAGAAACACAGTTGCTGAAGCAGCCATTAATGTGGGTTCCCAGAGAGAAAGCGACAGCATAATTTACATGCTGCCAAGTGATTGCAGTGTAGTTACATGAATGAGTTTGTATTATCCCATATTTGTCCCCCTGTCAAGGCAATACTAGACAGCACAGTTTCGTATTTAAAGTGAAATCCTGTCAATCTTAAGGGTAATGACAGTATAGCTTCTAAACAGCTCCTCAACTAACTAAACGCATTGGGCATAACGTAAATGGAGTCATGTTTAGACTAGCCGATGCTCTCACACATTTGAAGAGAAATTAAACAGCGGTGGTACTCTCCAAAACCGACTTGCCTGAGGCATGCCCCGAGTTAGAGGTGATCCTGAGCTTCCTGGTCTTGCAGGTGTGAATTTATGCAGTTTGTGTGTGTTCCTATGATGTTCTTTAGTGATTCAGTGCTTGTTATTCAGTCAACGCAGAAAGAAGGTTGGAAATGTCAGGAGATGTTCCAAATACATGTAATATGCTTATGGTTTCTGGCAACTTCCTGAGCAGAGGAAATGTAGACAGCGAGGCCATTTGAGAGACTTTTTGGTACTTCAAGGAGCATTGATGGGAGTTAACAGCAAGCAAAAATTGTGTTCTACTTTCATGGGGCTTTGCCATCAAGCAGCTGAATGCTAGTGGGACAAGTTTAACTTTGAGTTCAAATTTGTGTAACATAAAAATAAGTTTATATAAACTCGTCATGGGCCTGAATGGTTGGTAAGGAATGTTTTTGGCATATGAGTTGGGGTGAATCCATATATATTAACCCCTATGCTGTTTATTATTTGGACTCTATTTGGAAGAGAAAAAAATTACAATATTTGAAAATGTTTGTTGCTTGTTTTACAGTTGGTTTATTGTGTTTTGAAAGCACTTTGAACTACCTTGTTGCTGAAATTCAATATACAAATAATCTTGACTTAAATGATTAAAAAGCCAAAATTGATTGGACATTTTAGCTGATGATGTGTGTACATAAAGAGGAAGTGTAATTCTATCAGTGGATGAACATATTGGTAGAAGAAAAAACAGATGACATAATAAATGACAGTTGAATCACTTAATGAAGTTGCTGATGATGGAAAGATATTTTTGTTGTGCTATATTTGTTCTGGAAGTCTGACAGAACATTAGCTTGCTACACCTGGACAAGGAAGCAGCTGCTTCTCCACCAATCATTTCCTTTTGACACAAGCACAAGCTGAATTTAAAACTTAATTATAACGAACTCATCCATGTTTCAAGACAGTCAAGCTGAGCTGCTAATCAATACATATTGTAACTGAGGTACATTGCTACAACAGGCGGGGAATGCATGCTATATTTCCTCAAATAAAATATTTATTAATAAAGGTATATTGAGCCCACTCTGTCATAAAGCAACAGCCTCTACATTTTTATAACTACAATTGAGACAGATGATTTCTTTATTGATTTGCAGATGCCAGTGTGCCGAAGATGCTGCATGAGAGTTTGATAACATTTCAACTTTATTGACCCATAAGGACAAATTGTGTTATTGTTCATAGCATGATTGCTGGAGTAAAAATTAAACAATGCAAGTGATAGATTTTTGTATTAAAACACAGCAAAGATTAAGTTAAGATGTGTGAATATGCCATATAAAAAACTGATGAAACTAAACGGCGGATGAAATAAAAATGACATTGCTTTAAGAGTCTTTATAATGAACCCACGTAACATGATGCAAATTTTTGATCCAGGATTTCTTATTTCTTTGTTGTGAGTGTCCAACTATGCGAAGTCTGTATTATATGAAAATAGGCTTGGCAGCATTTTTATGGCTAAGCATAGGTTTAAATGAATAATTTCAATGTTAGTTGAGAAAGGCAAACAAACAAGATGTTTCCTAAACAAATTCTGTTTCTTAAAATCTGTGAAACTAAATCAGCCATGCCAGAACATTAACCCTACACATGTTCCTGAACACAATACCTTAATTGTGGAACATGTTGATGACATTTTGCTGAGAGGATTATTTTTTTTCAAGAGTGACTGGGAACCTCCTAAGAGATGTAAACACGGATGAAACGAAACACGGCAAACCTATGAGAAACCCTGCTAAGACACTGCAAAAATATAAATAATAATTGGGACTGGTGCAGAGGGTCACTATCCAGATGGACAACTTTAAATGTGCAACTCGAGCTACAGTGGGATAGTTTGAGTCACAGGATATTTATTTGTAAGGATGGATCAGGGGAGGAGTAGGACTAGGGCTAAAATCAAACATGTACTTCGCATTATAACAAACAAATGCAACCCTTTTTTCCTCATTATCCGACCGTAAATCAGAACAAACTTTTTCTCATGATGCTTAGTTAGGATTAAAATGATTGCTATTTGGTAAATCTTTGAATATCAAGAAGAATAATTTTCAACCCCATATAAAAACAGGAAAGATGATATCATTGACTGTAACATGACCAATGTCTAGAAATGAATCCCTATTGGTGTAAAAACTATGGATCAACCCAATGAAAGCTAAAGAACTTGTACAGAAGCAGAGTGAAACTAGACTTGTAAAAAACAGCTAATGGAAAAGAAGGGTCAGAGTTATGAATAAATGTGAACATCAGCCGTTTTTATTCCAAACAGTTTACCTTCATGAGATATATTGAAATGGAAATCATACATATAACAAACCCCCCCCCCCAAAAAAAAACAGCTGTCAACAAATTATTGAATAGCTAAGGCATATTATACAAAAAAAAAACAACCGTCGATTACAGATGACATTAAGAAGACATGATTTCAGAAATTACATCTCTGGTTGCTTCACATCGCTTTGAACACATGAAATACACCGTTTCTATTACCTAGAATCTATTCTTCTGTGTAAAACAAATACAAAAAACAAAGAACAAGTCAAACTACAATATTGTGATGTCAGGAATTATAAGCACAAAATTCTTAAGGCTTGTTTAATGTCATTTAAAGTCACATTCAGGACTATTCTCTGTTAAAACCAAACTTAAAGATTACAGAAACGCAAAAACAGCAGGCATATCTCTACAAACACTGAAGCATTCATTAAAATTCTTTTTAAGACCTTTAAATCTTAAAAAGCAGAGCTAACACTTTAGATGTAGGGTTTTTTTTACCCTACCAAAAAAGTCAGAAGCTAAAATTGCCTTGCATGTGGATAAAGACTTCTGAAATAGAAGGTAGTAATAATAATAATAATAATAATAATAATAATAGTTAAAAAAATGCCACTACTGTAGGCCTACTGTCTCACCTGTTCTTCAAAAAAAAAAAAAAAAAACACTCAAACATGAATTATCTACTGAGGAAATTACTTTCTGTTGAGATTTACAGTGTACAGTTAAAATAGGTGGTAATTAAGTACCTGTTCTGTAATCACTTTAAAAGGTAATTAGAAATTGCAATTAAAGACACAATCTTATGATCTAATGTGATTTATTCTGTCAGGCACCCCTTGGCACGCTTTCTTGTTTGAAAACCTACAGTCTGGCATTTCTCTTGAGTCCATTATCCTCATATTTCAATTTTGACAGATTTGCTTCAGTCTTTTGCATAATGCTGTAAAATATATCTATTTAGAATGGCTTCATAATGTTGAAGTTGTGCGAGTGCTTCAGGATGGAAAAAAAGGTGGGCATTCATCAACAATAAGCTGACTGAATGTGTTGGGTACAGATTAAAGCCACACAGACTCATCTGCCTTTTATAGAGCCTGGAATATGGATATGGGGGTTTTAAGTATGCATATGAGGTTCTTCTAGGACTTAAAAGCTTCTTGACACAGTATAAGTCCCCACTCGGTTTCCTTTCAGCAGATCCATCACTACTTCCTTTGGCATACCCCTCTCCTAATAATCTCCTTTCCCTGCTGCTTCCCATTACACCCCCTTTTTGTCTTAATCATCACAGTTCCTTGGTGTATTCCTTGCTTCCCTACAACTCTGTCTTTGCCTTGCTGTGATGTTGGGGCTATAGCCTGTGGAACTGTGGGAATAAACACAGCATCCGTCTATCTGGCTTGCCTCAGGCCATTCCCTTATCCCCATCAGACAGGACTCAGGGGAAACAAACCCGCCAACAAGTCAAATGTTCCTCCCACCCACAGACAACACAGCTAATTAGCATAGACGCACTGAGGAATAAGCACACAAGAAGCAAGTTTTTTTTTTTTTTTGTTTTTTTTTTTAAAGCAAATACACACATATGTTGATATGAAATGTGTAAAAGCCCTGCCCAAGGACATGCAAACTTTTGACTTTTGAGTTAAATAGGGCTCCTTCTTACTAAATTTGATTTAAATGCAAATTGTCTTGCAATCTCATCTCATTCTGATGATATTCTACTTGCTTGTGTTATATGGTGTCTGCATTGTTTTGCAGGCTTTAATGACCCGGGACCATCAGATATGATTAAGGATTCAATTTGAGGGTGCAATGAGCCATATTTACAGTCAATAAGTGGACATTTTAATGTTTGTTTGTTCTGTAATATCAATATCATCATCACTGTTCCACATAAAAGTGCTCTGCGTAGCATGATAGTGCTACTAAAAGTCAAAAGTTGACAATTGCTAACAATACAAACTTGTCCAAACTTTGTCAAATATTAATTTCCAGACATTTTGTCCCATTACAAGCATACATTTAAATTAGCATGTTATGTGACAGTGTTGCACAGTGAAGTGCAATGCAAGAATTATTATATATATGGTTAAAAATATTTCTTACATGTAATTTATGGTATGTTATGGTGGCAATGGTGGTAGGAGTGCCTCAATCTGTGGTAAGGTTAGCTGGTTTGATTCCCGCTCTTTTAGTGTGCCCCTGGGCAACTGTGGCTATAATCACCATCAATGGGTGAATGATTGAATGTTGTGTGAAGCATTTCAGGTCCTCTGGACTCTGTAAAGCGCTATACAAGCCCATTTACATTTTTATAAAATGTAAAATTTTATATTTTACATGCTTGCCCCCACAAATGCATGTAGGCATGCATTTATATTCACTTTTGGGGGTTAGCTAATATCTTTACCAGCTTTGTACATTGAGGGATGACAATATACTGTGTTCTTCTTTGCAAAATTCTTCTTGCTACTGCTCCATACTGGCCAGGCAATGCTTGCCTCTCATATTCTAACACCTGAGCTGGGTTTCTCCACAGCTCCTCCAAAGGTTACTTGGGCCCCTGGAGGAGCAGCCTGTCCTCTGACAGAGAGGATAGGACTGATTTACACACATCCATACAAAATGTCTCAAGACATTGTTTGGCTTCAGTATTTTTATTTAGAAAATATCATTAAAAAAACAAATGTTTCCTTCCACTTTGCTGTTATAATTGATTTGGTTTAACGTATTAAATCACAGTAAAATACAATTAAAGTTTGGAAAAGTTCAAGGAGAGCGAATACTTCTACAAAGCACTGTACTTGCCTCATAAAGTATCCAAATCTCAGACTCCCACCCTCCCTTATAGGCATATGAGCTCTACCACTGCTTCAAACCCATCACTGCTCAACGTGTGACAGAGAGAAGTGGAAAAGCTTCAGAACGAATTCTGCAAATATTATCAGCCTAAGGCTTGTGCGTGGGGTGAGAGCAGGTTGAGGGTTATTAATGTCTGCACATCAGTCTGTCTCTTCCAAAGTACAAGCGGCAGGTGTCACAAGAAACTGCAAAGGAAAGTGAAGATGAAGAATGACAAGGAAATAGAAATGAGTAATGTAAAATGTGATCAATAGAAGTGGGCTGTCATGAGCATATGAGTTACTATGTGTCTTTAAAAGAAAATGCATATACTTCATCAGAAACAAAGATGCAAAGAACCAAACTTCCGAGTCTATTTCTCCAAGAATAATCACTGGACTAAACCCTGAAAAATAACTCGCTTTGTTTGGGTATATTTGTGTGGGTGTACTTGTGTGTGTCTGTTTAGACAGGAAGAGCAAGTTCCAAGTACGGATTTGAAACGCATAAGAACGCCAAATCTCTTTTCCCCATTGAAGGCATTAGTGAACTGACAGTGTAACAATATGATTATACACAGAATTCAAACATTCTTTCCCAAACACTGCTTGCCGTGGCTGTTTCCTGGATAAATACATTACTTTCCGCTTGTCAAACTGTTGTTTATTTTTAGCAAACATATGCAGACTAGGTTAAGGGATGAAAAGGTATGGTACTGAACAGATCTTCTAGATATACGAGTACTATGGCAACAGGTAAGTAGGGTTTGTGTTCAATAATGGAATCTGTGCATGGAGCAGCTTTACCACACTGATATCTCTGCTGATAGGACATGAGAGAAAAAAAAGGGGGATATCAGTGCAATTACTCCCCGTTCTCACCCTGATCAATGCGCAGATCAGCGATGCCAAGAACTAAACAATGACCTTTTTTCCCCATCTGACATCAAACCCGCTCTGGTGCCATCAAGTCACTCCAACTTAGCTACCTAAAAATGTCAGAGGGCAGGTTTTGATTTAATAGTAGGGTGTAACAGTACATATAGTCACAGTTTTATATGTTTTTGAGCAGTTAGATAAAGTGAAACAATCAAAACATATATGTATTCATGCAGTTGTTAGTATTCAAACTACCATTAATGGAGCGCACAATACCAGATGCTTCAAACAATTGTATTTACTTCTGACTATCATTGATATTCACTTAACCTGGTTTAATTTGTTGGCTAATACTGCATTTGCTAAGATTGAACTTTAAAATGTGGTTCTGTTACACTTGTATTTTAAGTCCAACAAAAACATATTTGCTACTAAATACTTCCTGTTGCATTGTTTATGTTGACCAGAGGTTGTCAAACAGGTCAAACAGGGTGATGGGATGTCAAAGCTGCTCTATGTCCACACTTTCCACAAGCTTAAGTTTGCACTTAAGCTTGTTTTGTCTTCATATTTGTCATCTGTTTATAGCAACTGACGAAGAAAGATATAATGCTAGGTACATATTATTGCTTGTGGACAATTTCAAAACAAAGCTCTTAGAACTTTTGATTTCCTGCATAGTCATATTATTAATTCGATATTAAACATGGATGAGAATAATTAATAATACTAGAACAGATGTCTTCTAACCATGTTTACATTATACTGACCTATTCAAATGTAACTAAATTAATTTAACAACCAAACATTAAAAACTATTTAAAAATTACTTAAATCCAGACAAAATATTGATAAAATGACAGAATATTTTGATAAAAACACAACTGTTTTACACAAGACAATGTTTCTCAAGAAAACAAAAATGAAATAGCTATTTTGATGAAGTATTAGCCAGCCTGAACTGAACCTGACGCTGTCATGCTCTTGAGCAGAAGACTGAATGACCTCTTGGACTTGGTGGGATTTATTCACTCAGAACTTGTGCAGTCAATGTCATGGTGGCAGTTCACCTCACAAAATCTGGGATTAACTTGAAAGTAAACGGCTTAAGAGGTGTTTTCAGACTTGAAGTGTATACCACATTGCGCTCTCATTTATACCAGCATGGAACAGATGTTGTAACCACAAAGAGACCCCAAATTGTGTTTTTATGGTCAAACAGGGTGATGGGATGTCAAAGCTGCTCTATGTCCACACTTTCCACAGCTGCAAGTGGGTTGACAACATGATGATTGTGAATAAAAACCACACTTATGTTTCGGTCTATGACAACAAATTTGCAAATGTCTGTCATGTAAAGAGGACATAAATGGTCTTTTTCAGTTGTTGTCTTGAAGGTGCTCACGTCCAGATTTTTTTATTCTGAAGTCCAATACAGGAAACGCATAGCATCTACTTATGAAAAATAAGTAGATGCAATTTTTCATGAGCATCTACTTATTTTGTAGATGCTTTCAATTCCTGAAAGCGGGAAAGCTTTCAGGAACTGTGCTTTTTATTATTGTTAATTTATTTCAGTAAGAGAATTTTCAACACAACAAAAGTTTGTCTTGAAGCTTTCTCTTTTAGATCTCAAGCATTTATTATGAAATAATCCACTTTGCCATTATTGTGCAGGATTGAAGACGAAACACTATTTGGAACAGAAATCATTGTAGTATTCATGACGATCCTTTAATTGCGATTCAGTTTATGGGACTGTTAAGAACAATTTCTATTTTACAAAGTTGTCGGATAAAGCCCTATGTAGTTCTTTACTCAGTTGTTTTTTTTGCAACAACCCATTGTTACATTCACAGCTCCAAAGGTTTGTTAAAAACAAACATCTATCATTTTGTCATTTCAACTCTAACATTTCTCAGAGGAAGGTGATGCTGAGGGTTGGAGTGCTCACTCCGCAGCAGCAAACTATTCACCACAAGAGAAGTTCCAATTAACTCCAAAAAAATCTTTGTTTACAGTGACGGTATTTGTAGAATCCAAACAAATATGTCTTTTAATTGTTTAAAAACATCTTTGTATATTTAACTATGAGAATACAACTTAAAACTAACTAACTTTAAAATCTAAATGTGCAACAAATTTTCCTCAATGTTTGAAAATTTGTTTCAAACTTGGATGTCACTCAGACTCAGATTACTACCCGAGTCTGAGTGACATCATTAATAACTCCAAAGCCCATGTTTGATCGGATTGGGCTCAACTCGAATGCAAAGTAAACTAATGTAATATGTTCTTAGGCCCTGTTTACCTGACAATGATCCAACAAAAATTGAATTTTTGCTTCGTTTCCATTACATTTACATGTAGTTGTCCTTATTGGAATCTTTGGTTAAACAGTAACGCTACACATTGAAAACATGAAATGCTCTCTCCACACCACTATTTGGTGCTAGGTTCTTTGAAACTAAGTGTGCATGTGTTTAAAAAAAAGTTCCATGTCAAGTCGCGTTTCCCCATCAGGTACCGTTCTCCCAGATATTGGGGGAAAACACACACTATGTGCATTTGATTAGGGCACAGTTGGAAAAAAGTGGGATAACTTTGCTGAAACATGTTGTTTGAGCTTTCACGGTGCCTGGAGTTCTCTAGATAAGAGCGCTTAACAAGCGAGTTCTTGTTATGATCACTGAACAAACACGTGCTTATTTTGCCATCTGGGCGGTGCAGAGTGGTGAAGAGACGATGAGGGAACCGTATCTGATGGGGAAACATGAATTGTAGTAACACCAGCATTGTCAATAGTTTCTTCTTCTTCTGTGGATTGCATGAGCTAGGGATTCCCTGACAAAAAAGATCAATTCATTCTGTTTACAAGACAACGGACACCGGTTCGTTTCAGAAACATTGCACCCATTTTCAATCTGTGCCGTTGTCAGAGAAAACATTCGGTGGATTCATGTAAATGTACACTACAAACACCACAAAACTCTTCAGTTTTCACCAGAAATTATCATCGTGTAAACAGGGCCTCAGGCTGCGTGCTTCATTTTAGCATAATGACCAGTTATATGACGTGCTATATTATTCATTACAATCAACAGGACAAACCAGAATGGGGTCTCAGAAAATTGATTGCAGGACCTAACAACAATAAAATACTGCAGAAATCTAATCTTCTCTGTTTTGTCAGATTTCCTTTAATGTCTAGAATTTAGTGGGCAGTACAGATGAGTAAAATTGACTTTAAGTCCATTTGTAAGACATGGCTATTGGAAAGGCTCCACTGTCTTGCAGCTGCAGCACTACATGTATCTAAATTCAGGTCTCCAGAGGACTTCAATGCATTTCACTGACTTAACATATTTAACTGGATAGAAACACTGAAAAGGTGGACATTATGCAGGACTACTTATAGTTTATGAGCCAAGTTACACCTCTACCTTTAAGAATTAGATTTTTTCCTGAAAAAAACCCCCAAACAAAAAACAAACAAGCAAGTCCAACATGCTAAACAGAAGCAAAAAAAAGTATTTGAATTTAGTTTTTCACATTTTGGTTTGGCTTAAATTGAATTCAAACTTATAAAAAAGCTCATACAGGAGATAAATTAAGTTGTGAAACATCTCTGTTCTGCTTCCAGTTAATGCTCATGTCTGTGATCTGCTGCTTGTTCTAGTGAGGACCTTTGCAGGTGTGTGACTATGTGTGTTCACACTCACCCACCACTGGGCAGATTGAGCGTCGGACAGCACGCCCGGCTCAACAGACGTAACTTCCAACAGCTGTTCAATTTCACAGTTCCTTTCACTCTCACTCCTTCTTAGACTTCTGGTTCAACCGTCATATCTGTCCAGGCCTCGTGCTCCCTCTCCCAGCTGAATATACATTGATGTCTTTCAGATACCAGCCTCATAGGTTTATTAAATGCATGGCAACCTATGTACACACACATCCCACATAAGCAGTACTACAGCTTGTTGTGACCCAGACCACTGGGCTGAGTCAACATTTCAATTATTTATCACAAGTCTCCAACAACACACAGGGGGCCGTCTAGGAGAGGGATTGTAAGAGTTGTCATCGAAACAACAGCAGCGATGAGTTCTTGTTACTCGGCTCAGCGTTTTTCAACTAATACGATAAATTGCACTTCCAGGAACATAGGCCTGAAAATCATTACTTGTCATCAGTCAGTTGAGCTGTTTTCCTCCTCTCTTCCTTGGTGCTTTGGGTCTGTGACTTCTTTTTTTTTATGAGTCATATACACAAAGCAGATGAAAAGCCATGTTTCTGGCTCAGCTACCTTAAAGTTACATAAGGGAGTTGTACTAAAGGAAACACCTGTGAAGTGAAGCATATGACACACATTAAAGTTAGATTTTGCTCTTAGTGATCAGTTCCTGTTATTTTCTGGTGTGAAGATAGTTACACTGAGAAGAGAAAGTAGTTTAGTTAACATAAAGATTTACCTCAGCTTGACCTACTCTCAGGGGTCACTCTTTGTACCTCATGTAAGAGAAAAGAAACAACACCAACAGTGACCCCCTGGTCTTGGCTAAATTGTGGTACTCTAGGCAGATTACAGAAGGGAGTCAGTTAAATTCACTCAGAGACTGGCTGACAGGGAGATGTCAGCTTTGTTGTAATGACTTATATTTTATAACCATAAAAGCAAGAGTTCGATCAGCACTGTTGATTGAAAGTGTAGGAGGTTGGCTTGCAGGTAACAGACTGAGGCAAAAGATTTACCAGGTGTCTCAAGCAAACTATTCAGAAGAACTTTAGATTGAACTTTGTGCTTTGGTCATATCATTTTTTATTAATACATAATACTGGTTTAGCCATTGCAGTAATGGCTAAATTTATTATTTTGTGATCCAAATTAATCAAGTTTAAAGTATATATGGACCACACTTTTTATTTCTTTAATCAATTAGAAATGAAAACAATATTTTTTTGGAGAAATATCTTGTTTTGTTAGTAAGGTGCCTAACAATTTATTCATGCACAATGTTTTAAACAAAGAAGCCTAAGTATTTTAAAATGGATCTCATCATATGCTTCATTTATAATTTGCCATTATTCTTACATGTGTGGATTACTTGGATTGCTGTTGACATGTGCTTTCAATTGCATGTGCTTTCATGTGGCAATAAAACTATGTTTTAACTGGGAAAGCGTTGACATGTTCAGTACTTATTTTATGCACCATATGCAGAATAATACTGCATGTTACTGAATTAACTAGTGACTTATCACTTTCTTAAAATCAATGGACAATTTTTACATTGAGCAAAACCTTTTTCTGAAAATCTTTTGTTTTGTATTTATGCAGTAAGAATCCACAAAAAATATGTCTTGAAAATACCCTGAATATTGCTTCTTTTTTTTTTTTGGCTCATTTAACCTCTTACAGCATTCTGAAATATTTGCTGTTTCGTAATGTCAAAGACAGATGTTTATCTTATGTTTTTGTCAGAACTTTAAAAGTAGCTAATTTCTCATGATTTAGTTATTTTTATTTTACTGGTACTCAGCTGAACAAATAAACCTTTGTCTTCCACTGTATTAATCGTGTTTACCTGACAGATTAATCCCTGTCAGGTGAATTTTTCACTCTTGTGATGTTTCTGTTATTTCTTTTACATAATTTTTGTTGCAGCTACTCAATATATAAAATAATAAATGGGCCAAACTGAATTTTAATTGCATGAGATGAAATGTATTTGTTCTTAGTCCATCTAAATTCTATATGTTTGTGGTTGTCATTTTGTGTCAACAGTGCTACAAATGCATTTTGGCTACCCCTATCTGAAATACCTTCATTATTTGTGACTTCTTATGCCAGTCAGGTGTCTCTGCAAAATGATTTGGACACAACTGAAAACCATCTCCAGAATTCAACCTAACATTCCTGAAGAGACGTGTTCGAAACATGCAGTTCATGACTGCAGTGTTACATCATCTGAGGATCTCTGTTATGTTTTGGTCTCATAAAAAGTCTGGCTCTCCTTTTCTCAGATGATTGCTTCACTTTCATCTTTTGTGGGAAAAGCTAACGAATAACTAACAGAGATGACTTTGAGTAGACATAAAAGTAACCAGCCTGGGAAAACAAAATGAAGCCTAATCTAAGTAAATCAGCTGAAAGGTTGATTAATTTAGTTTTATTCACTAAATCCTAAGCATTCTATTTGCAAAGCGTAACCTCTGCACCGGAGTTCCTGCCAACCCATCTCAGTGTTTACTTAGAGCTGTTGGTTTTAAAGGCTTTGATTCAGCTTCTGGTTTATGTCATGTTGAGATAAGGACAGCACTCTTTATGAGATTTACATAAACCGATTTACACTGGTGTGTCAAGCCAATTTACTACAAAAGCAATTGGAAATTCTCTTTGTTTAAAAGTGTTTAAATCATCATTCATGTAGCACTGCAACAGCAGATATATACATGTACATTTACAAATATATATATATTTTTTTTCTTTTGTAGATGGTAGTTCTACCTTCCCAGCAGGGCTTGCTCTTTATTGATAAGATTTTTTGTTTTCTTTTGGCATTTAAAGTTGATCTGTTCCTAATGTGCTCCAAGTTGATGGATAAAAAACATACTGTCATATCAATCATTATCTGGTAATAGAAAATCCTAATTGTGTACATTAAATATCACTACAATTAATTTGAATTTAATTCATTTACTGTCAACGGTAGTTAACAGGTTACAAAGTGTTTTTCAAGCATCCATTCTGAGGATTCAACCTAAGTAGATTTTAAAGTGATTTTAATGAAGCATAATTTGATTTCCTTTCTGTTGACCCTTGCGTCTCAGCCAACCATAGAAACTCAATAACTCTTGTAAAGTTGTTTTGCAACTGTGATAAGACGAATGTTCAACTCTTGGTTTGTTATTGTTTGTTTTTCCTTTGCCACTTGACTCATATGTCGTTCAAACTCTTAAGTCAACAGGGATGAATCCATGTTGTGGCCAGACATAAAATACAACTTAGCAAGAATACATTCTTAGCACACTCTACAAAGTACTAAAAGGTTTTCATGTTTTTGTATTTCTATATATTTTATATGACCGTTACTCTATAATACCTTAAAGTTTTTTAAGTTCTTCTATTTCATTTTAGAATACACTTCCTTGTAGGGGATGTTTTGGATGAGGGAGATGTTAGTAAAATATACTAAAAGACATTAATAAAAATGACAACCATAACAAACACTCCTGGACTTATCCAGAGCAGTAGAATGTAAAATGTCTTTGTTCACTGCCTCTGATTTTTCAAAATACAAATACATTCTAGAGCAATTAATGTAATCTTCTCAACTTTCAGGATGGCAAGTGCAGTCAACACAAATATCTGTAAAATGAGCTGTTGAATGATTTCTGTAAAAAAAGAAATCATTTATGATTTTCAAAGAAACATAAGTTTTATGTACAGTAAATGGCCTGTACTTTAGACAGTGATGAGGAGAAGAGTGTGTTGCAATGAGAAAGAGAAACAATAACTGGCTGAATATTAAAGATATTTTACAATAATAGATAAACTATGATTATGGGTCTGACTAGTAGAGTTATTTGTAGATTTTTACTTTTTTGGTAAATAAAAATTTAGTCTAATTAAGATATACAAAGGTATGAATGTCTGCTTTTGTAACAGAACAGAGACATAAAAGTAAGGAAGCATAATTCTTCTCATACTGGGAACAATGAATGCAAAATGATTCATCAAACAAAACATTCCTATTTGCCCAGTTAAGTTAAAATATGGGACTGCGGACAATAATAAATTAAGAGCCGTTTGAGAGCCGAGCCACAAGAGCCGACTCTCTGAATAGAGCCAAAATTCCCATCACTGGTTAGCAAGCAATTGAATAGATGAACATAATAAACTAGCTGGCTGGGACATATGCAGCTATTCTTAAGCACACAGGTTAAATCTCTTGATTATTAAGTTAATTAACTTAGTTAACTCATAAGGCTGTCTGCTTGGGTAACTTGCCTGCAGTGTGCTGCCCAACAGACTTGTTTTCACACCATGGCAGTCCATGGTTTTAATGACCCCCAAAAAATAAATACATAAAAATAAATCCTACAAGACATATTTCTATTTCTTCTTCAAGTTTCTTTTCAATCATTTGATTGACAGCATGTAGGGACAGGATGCGAAGGAACTCCGTCGCATTGCTTTATGCCCCACAGTACACACCGAGAGAAAATCTCCTCACTTTCTTTACCATCTCTTTGACGACACTTTTAAACAGCTGATCCATTTCCCCAGTATACATACAGGAACATATGCAGTACTGCTCATTGCTAAACATGATAGAAACCACTTTATCACATTCCAGCTGCATTAATGTCACTCCCTCACCTTCAGGTAATTGCACGAGTGCTTGCCTGATAGAAGCCTTGCGGACATGTGGGCTTAGTCCTGGGAGGGTTAGAGAGGTTTCTTTGGTGTCCCCCAGCTGAATCTAACCAATCCCTTGAGGGAGGCCACCATAATTATAAGGTTGTGTGGGTGAAGCAGAAGATCCCTCCAGTGTTTGCAGCATGCAATGTCCATGGCATGACAGAGCAATTACACGCAGGCTGACCGAGGGAGCAGCAGACATATGCAGCATACGCAAATATGCAGAAAAAAGACATTCTGTCAGGAGGAGAGGCGTGCAAAGTGTCAGCTTGTGTGTGCACACATACAGTAGTGTAATCTGAGCAGCCATTCTCTCTAAAAATAACAGGTTCTGTTGTTGATTCAGTATATTAATGACTAGAGCACAGTTCCTTCTAGCTCAATAGATTTCAACAGGAGTATCAAACTGGTTTACATTTTGATTGTGTATGACTGAGGTTGTTTGTGGCAGAAAGTATTGACGGGCAGAGTGATTGGTTCAAAAACAGCTGACATTCTCTGGAGCAACAGTATCACAATTATTGATAATTCCTGACTACAAAGATCTGAGTGCATCTCTGTGCATTCACTGTGGCAAATAAGAGAATTTTAGCTTCCAGACATCCTCAACACCAAGATCTTAGATAAATAAAATCACTCGTTAAAGTTTAAAAGAAGAATAAATTAAATGAGGAAAATACATGATTTCCTCATAAAACCAATTTACAATGTCAAATTATTATACTTAAGATCCATCAACTGACTCATAGATAAAATAGCCTGTTCAAAAACAGGCTATTTGCCGTTTCTGCCTCTAGGGAAGCAACATATCCTTCAAGCAGCTCTTGGCTTTTAAAATGACAGCTTGAACACACAAAATTTCTTCCTAGTATACATTCACATCATCACAGACTCCTTGATATTTCATCCCATGCTGTCAGAGTTGAAGGCAGATTTGCTAGACGAAGTCCAAGCGTCTCCAGGGGCAATACTTTCAAATTTAATTTGGGTATTTTTAATATTTAGTTTCAACCAAATAGCTAGTTGCTTTTTTAAAAGTTTAATTTTATTTTGGGATTTACAGAACACTGCCATGTTGAGTTCACTTTCAGCCTAATATTAGCAGTGAGAGCCCAATTGTTTATGCAAGAGAGAGCAATAATATAGTTAGAGTAAATAAAAACTATAAGGGATAGACAAAGAGATATGTAGCAAAAACACATATGAAAAGGAAGATTTTTACATTTTTAAACTTGTTTTTAGATAAAGCAGTGAACTGTGACAGAGTGCAAATGCTTTTGATCAACTGAGAACAAAGTCAGCAAACTCTCTAGTGGCAAAAACATCACTGTCTAGATACAGAGGTGTTCTAGTAGAAAGAGCGAAGCAGAGAATGATATGCATACATGGTGGGAGAGGTCAAAACACCAAATTTTATCCACATTCATAATGTCTTTGGCGAATTTGGAGACACATACATATATAAAAATTCCCTGAACCCACACTGACGGACTGTTCAAAGTCAAACCGTTAATAACCATAATATCGTAGTTAGTCTGATGGACAGAATTATCTCAGTGTGAAACCTGATGTGATTGCCAACAGCTGCAATTTTCTGGCTATCCTTTCAATGTTTTTCAGTTTGGTATCAAGTGATTGGGTCCAAACAAAGCATTTTGGGTTGGTGTCTGTTTGTGCATGAGTGTGCTGATGTTCTTTTCAAGGTGGTTGCACCTCTGTGATGTGCTTTTGTTTCTGTTTATTTGTTCTCACTGGGTTTTACTGAGGAGAGAAAAAGAAATACAATAATACCACAATTGCAGCGGCTTCAAATTATCTGCTGGAGTTAACTGTGCAGGTCCCTGTATTGTTTTTTTTTAATTAAGACAGCATCAGCAATCATCCCATCTGTTTCTTATTTTTTGGGGGGTAGGGGGTTGCTCGTGTACGAGTGCAACAGGTTTGTGTGAGATGTTCGTACTTGAAGATGGATCAGGCTGAAATCTTACTTGTTCATAAGAATTGTTAGTAGCGCACCAACCAAATCACACTTACACACATACTTACCTGCATAAACAACAGATAATTCAAATCGTTCTAATCAGTTGATAAAGCGGTGCAAACGTCTTTCTATAATAATAAAGGATGACTCTCTTCTTCCAACTTGTGCTCATTTTCGTATGTATGTGTGCTCAGGTGTTGCTACCAATAAAATGAGGAAGATGTAATCATCTTCCATATGGTAGAGATGCAGCCCACATTTAAACAACTGTTAAGTATTTTGATTTGATAATACCAAAGTGAAATAAAATTACCTGCAAGTGGATTTACATTAAATTTTTTAGTATTACACCCACTGTTGTGCTTGAAAAATCTGTATTAGGACAATAAATGTAACAAATGTGTTTCTTCACTTCCCACTGATCTCACAGATTTTCCATCCTTTAACATCTTAACTGTGAAAGTGAGACTGTATTGGCTGAAGCAAGTAGCTATCTGTGTCAAGTGACACATGTGACAGCTGCAGTGCTGCCAATTTAATATTCTTGTCATGCTATTTAGCAAATACCTTTTTTAGTAATAAATCATTCTTTTTTCTTTAAAAATGCCACTACAGGCAAATCTGCTGGAGTCTTACCAGAGACTTTTAGAAGTTCTGCTATGAAAGGAGACATTTTCTTAGACCTCTTCTCAAAAAAACAGAGGCTGCTGCCAAGGGGCCCTCTTCCTTCCTAAACCACTCACATTTTCTCAGTCTTCACACACCAGTCCCTCCCAGCGGTAGTAAGAACAGAAACTAGTCATCTTTCTGCATCATCATCTTTCTGTACAAATAAATTAGAAATACTATCACATTTTTTCCTAATTGTCTCCTTTCTGTCTAAAAAGATTATTACAAAAACAAAACAAAAAAAAAAGGAACATGGAATCTTGTTGGATTGTAACTTATTTTAGCCTCCTAAGTGAACCATTAAGACAAAACCCAGACCAGATAGGAAAAACGGAAGAAAAAAAAATGGCATGAAGAGTTTGGTATGAAAATATTTCCACATTGAGAAAGACACAACGACTCTATGTTCTGCTCATGAGTGTCAGCTAAGATGAAAAATGGAAACTGCTGTTAATGAGTGCACAGGGATACAGTTAAAATAGTGGGAATCAAATAGGGAGTTATTATACTGTACTTTCTAGCTGATGAGTTTTCAAGCATATGCATGTCTTAATTGGATATCAATGCTTGCTTAACGTTTACAGCACTATTTTTCCTTTAAGAAAAAATAGTGCTGTAAACGTTAAGACATTAATGGATGTGATTAATGTCAAAATTTGAATGTATTAATATTACATAATGCAGATTAATCAGGCTACTAATTTGACCTCAGAGTCTCTCTCCCACAGAGGTTTACTTAATTCACAGCAGCTCATTATGATCGCAACACATGGGGAGTGACGAATGACTGCAAAAGGTAAACGTTTTCCGTGATGGCACACAGCGACAAAAGTTGAACATTTCTCAGCTTTCTTGTGTTGTGTCACTATGTACACCTCTACATGCAAAAATTAAAAATTTCAAATTATTCCAGTCACTCAGCTGGATGAGGACAAGCAATTGTCACCTCATCACACAAGTTCCATAGGAAATGAATGGAGAAAGACATTTCTAATAACATTTAAACAAAATGACTTCCTATAGGAATATAGGAATCTGGAAAACTATTGTGTGACTTTTGTGCCACCAAGTTGAGTGCAATGAGCAAGGTGAGCGTGCAGTGGTGTTCTGACATTTACTCAACTGACAAGACAAGCTGCTTGCGCTCAGCAACATCTCTCTCTGCTCACTCGGCCAGTTCTGTCTGTGTCATCGCATTTGACTCTGTGTCTGTGATCAAAACTTGACTTGTATTTAAATGAACCACACTACCAGCCAATCATAGACAGACTTTTTCCATCCAATCAAAGAATGCCTTGTGAATACTGAATTCAGTTAGATGAAAAACAACTTTTCAGACTTTATTTTGCAATAATTTGGCAACAATTAATTTATTAAGTCATTGCTGCGATACATTAGTTACCGCTGGTGTGACGTCATGCTGCAATGTGTCTATCGGCCTAAAACAGTGGAAATTTCCCCAAATTTCTGGTTGTGATTGGCCGTTTCTCACTAAAGTGAATGCAGTATTGTCAAGACATGGTTTGATCGGATTTTTAAAAAAATTTGGCTGGTGGTGTGGTTCATTTACATACAAGTTTCAAGTGCTGACATTGAGCAAAGGGCGAGCACACAGACAGAACAGACCCAGCGAGCAAAGAGAGATGGAATCAATTGTGAGTCACTTGTCAGAGTTAAGCGCATGTCAGAATGCCACTGCAGGCTCAACTTGGTAGCACAAAAACCTCGCCATAGAAAACTGAGAATCTTGAGATGATCAATATTTTTTTTTAAATCGTGCATACAGTGGCAGATTTTGATATGGCCTATATGGGCAGCTGCCCAGGGTGGCATCAAAACGAAGAGGAACTACAAAGTAAAATATATCTTATTTGTCAATTGGCTCCTGGACAAATTTTCTACTACTTGTATGCATGCGTAGTGGAGTAAGTTTACTTTAGTTGCTAATGTGTACTGAGAGAGTACTTTATTTACTTTCTCCTGCAACTGCCTCCCACCCCCCAAAATCTGATAAGTGCTTCTATTTTCATTGGTTGGATTACAACAGGAGGGGCAGCCTTCCATCTAGAACAACAACTGTATGCATATTTATATTTCAAGCTTACCAAGTTTGGTGTCGTGATTAATTGTGATTAATCACAGGACCAAAGTGCGATTAATGTGATTTTTTTTATTTTTATTGATTAACAGCAATACTAAAAATAATCTTCAATGGGGCATTCCAAGATTAAATATTGATTATTTCCATTCTTTCTTTTTGAAAAATGCATTTAAAAATGTAAACAGCAATTGAGGAAATACTACTGTCTTGATAGACACTGTGCAGTGGAGGGCCATTATGTCTAACTGATGAGCCATCTGCATGACAATCTGTCTTTCTGACTGACTTGCTGATTGTCCGAGTGGAAAGCCAACAGACTTGCCTCAGTCAGACAGATGTACTGACTGATATGCTGACTTGACTTACCAGCTAATCATTAGCTGACACAGTTCTGACTGGCAGGTGTCACAACAGAAGGTGGGTGGTCTAGGCAGGTGGCTAAGATGAAGATGTTGATATGTGTGGAGCTGACTAATGCATACATTCCTGTCCTGCTGAGAACAGCAGGCTCAAAAATAGGAAAAAGTAGCATCAACAAAACCTTGATAAATTTCGGTATATTTGTCTGGAATCGTGGTAATCGAAGGTCAAAACTAACCTGGTGTCCATGTGACACAGTAGTTGGCGAGAAAAGTAGAGAGTGTGTGTGTGTTTTTTCCAGATTACTTTAGACTTCAATGCCTGTTTAAGAATTTATATGGTTCTGTGACCTCAGTTTGTTGCTCTCAAACAGTGCAAGACTTACTTCAGCTGTCCTTTTAAAATGCCATCGGCTCCAAAGTTCAGGAGAGGCAAAGCGCAATGGTGTGCCAGAAAACTGGGGTTTTTCTGACAACAGCAAACTGGGCTCTGCTGGTCTTGACTGGCATTTTGACAGCCAGCCTTGGAAAATTGAATAAAAATGCACTAAGGTTGTGCTCGCTTTGCGTGTGTGGGATTGGGGGTTGCCTCTTTCTGTGACACCTGTGGCAACCTGAGAACTCCCAGCTCCATCTCTGAAAAATATACAGTATTAAAAACTGAAAAGGATGTTGATAAAATGCATAAAAAACTAGAAAAAGAAAACATTTCAATCTATGCTGAATTGGCATGCAAAGTAACATTTAGGGTAACTGTCATGACTTCTTTTTCTACATCGCTGTGTTTGGGTTATCAGGTTTGACATGACTGTTGGCACTTTCTTGTTTACCTATGCTGCAAGGTGCAATCTTTATTGAAGCTAAAGCATAGTTTAAGCATGAGAGAGACTAAAACAAGATTTCAACTGGCAACAGAAACTCTTATCTGTGGCAGAAAACTGTGCCTTCTCAAAAGGCATCAATGCTGTGGCCATCAATGTTGTCAGAGAAATCCTTAACATACATGTCAATGTCATTAGGTACTTGGACAAAATAATACGTAAAATTGTAAAATAAAACTTTGTATATGATTAACCTATATAATTTACATATTTCAGTGCATTTGTCATGTAAAATGTCTCAGCAAAAAATTGCTAAAATAACTATCTATCTGTCTATTGTATGGTCAAGGTTAAATGTAAATTATAACCAGCCACACTCTGCTGTTTACTCTAAGCAAAATGGAGAGCACCATAGATTTTATAGCAGTGGAAGAAATTTAGCAAAAACTCAGTTACCATTTCTTGCACATATTTTTTACACACTAACAAGCCTTGCTGCTAATTTGTCACCATTTTGTTTTACTTTGAGAGCTAAATGAAAAACATCAATCTCCTCAACAGCTTTTTCCTTATCACTAGAGCAGAGAACCCTGTGGTGGATAATTCTGGAGGCCAAAACCTGATAATACACACCATAAAACATGCAAAAGACAAAATATTTCATTCTACAGAAGAACGATTTCAAATGAAAAATGTCTGAGGGAAGACGGCTCAGAGAATGCTCATGATCGTTTACTAAGTAAACCCCCTTGAAGCAGTCAGTAACGTCCTCAAATCCTTCAGCTGCCTCCATATGGAACACAACTAACAATTATGTCTTCGTAAATCTTACTCTTTTTTTCTGCGTTTATGGCTCTTTGGGAGCAAAGTCATGCTACTGATTATATCTCCACATCTTCTAAAAGAGTTGACAGGTTTTTTTATCTTCATCTCTTAATATCAAGTCTAATCTTTTAAGTGTTTAATCCTGTAATATTAAAAATGTAATATAATTCTGTATGATTAGTTAATACAAATGTTAATCTATTAGATGAACTTCTAAAACCCCAACACTTGTTCATTGACACTAGAGAGTGATGCAAGGTGAAGAAATTAAATGTGTGAAATCAGAGCTCAACAATACATCACCCTGCACGTCTGATCCCTGAACAAGCCCTTCTTAGATTAAATGCTCTTTAGATGTTCTTTCTCAGAAATTGGAATGGATCTGTCACATTTACACCAAAGAGCCATGCTCAAGGGAAATAATTTGATATTAGGCTAAAATATACTTCTAAAAAGATATTTAAAAAATCTACATTCATTTTTACCGACATGACAAGACTTAAGAATACCAGTTTTCAGTAAAAAAGTTGTAGGCCAATTCATACTTTTCACACTTTTTATGTCAAAGGTACATATTTATAGTTTGAGCAATTAGACCAGTCT
This sequence comes from Poeciliopsis turneri, assembly GCA_922788865.1. Taxonomy (NCBI): domain Eukaryota; kingdom Metazoa; phylum Chordata; class Actinopteri; order Cyprinodontiformes; family Poeciliidae; genus Poeciliopsis; species Poeciliopsis turneri. Next base: position 629,812 of record CAKLNU010000972.1, on the reverse strand, counting down.
AAATGGATTTTCATCCAGAATGAATACCTATTGTTAAAACTTTCATGAAGCCTAGAGTAACAACAAGGTGGTGCTACATAATTTGTATGCCTTCAGTGATAAACTGGTTTGTTACCATGGAAATACATCATTCCATATAAATTATTATACTTTAGAATTACATTGTCTTTTATTCCACAGTTGTATTAAGCAAAAAATTTTTAAGCCAGAAATCCAACCCTGACACAAAGCAAAAGAAATTACATTCAGTTTTAGCTCATACAATTTCAGCAACGTTTATGAAGCTAAGACAACGTGTAATAAAATATCCTAAAAGATGTATAGCCCTACTGGCCCTTTCACAAAGGAATAGATTATGACACATTTTTTTAGGTAAACAGCAGATCCACAAGACTTTTTTTCTGCTCCTCTTCCAAGTCATTTACTAAGCTTCCAGAGATACTTGAGTACAACAGATGAACAGTGAAAACTGGCTGCTATATTTCAGCAAATCTACTTTTAATTCATAGTTGCCTTGTAATCATTGCATTCCACGTTTATTCATTTAGCATCATTCCCAGCAGGCCAACCTCTGAACAATGTGTATTGTTTTGTGAAAGGAAGTGATTAAGATGAAATATCTTTATCATCTAGTGCGTAAATGTTGCACCAGTTTATCTTGTATGCAATGCATGTATGGTTTCTTTCATCAAGGACATGCTGTTTGACTTTCAGAGTTATTTCAAGTTAATTACTCAGAATAAGGGTTATCACTGGTATATTAGTTCTATGTTGTCATCCCTAAACTATCTTTGCCCTTCAGCTTTAAAAGGGATTTTCAGACTTTGCTGTTGATTTTATCTCACTCCAATACATTGGAAATGTTCAACATCTGCCCACCTGGTTGAACAGGTGAAGATTTGGATATAGAGAGCAAATATTCCAGCACTTTAGACTGCAATTATCTTTGTGAGTGCAAGTTTCCAAATACGCAACTGTGCATATTCCATGAGCCACGGAGACTCCGCGTACACTGTCTGCGAATAGTTGAGCTTTCATATTAAAGCATACCAATTAATTGTCTACATTTTTCATAAATTCTATAATTTCTCACAATCTGAATGGATACTAGCACAAAGAAGCAGTCGAGCCGATATGTGTGTGACACCAAACTGACAAGACAGTTTGGTGTCACAGAAAAAGCAGGTCACTCTGAACACGATCTCCCACAGAGCAGTTTACTTTGTGACACTGAGTGTGCTTATGTGGCCATAGCTGTTACAGGATATAAAATGAAGATCATACTGCTGTATCAGTGTGCACAAAATTTAGCTTTTCAAACAGTGGCTCTCAAAAGTGCACACCTGCTGGTAAAAATTATTTTATTTGCAAATATGTTTTAACAGTAATATAATTGTCAAAGAAAGCACATAGTGCTAGCAATAATTTCCAAAACCTTCATATAACTAATTGCTGTGGTCAGATGAAACAAACTTGAATGCCACAATTCCAAAAGTTAAGACTGACATAGAAACAACCGTGTGTCTCCCAGAAGAACACCATGCCCACAATTAAACAAGTTAGTGGCTGCGACGTGATCTGTAATTACCATTTTGAGATGTAGCCACAGTTTTGCCAATATGGATTCCACTATAAACACTTCTGAACCTGACAGATGTTAGTGCAAGCAAATACACACACACCAATTACCAAACACTTCCTCTTGAGGCTAACTGTTGGGGCTTGTTTCTGCTTATAAAAAAAGCTATAGAAATTCCGCATTACTAGACATAAGCAGAAATCAGAGATAATTTGGTATGTTTAATAATAAAAATAAAGCAAAACAAAATAACAATTTGGCCTATTTTTTTTTTTGGAGGCTTAGGCTCTTCAATTTACTTGCATTCTTATGTGCACTAGCCTTTTCCTATTAAGTCGACAACCAGAGTGATTGTGGTTTAAAAGAAAACACTTTCTTGGCTCTGAAGTTTTTCAACAATTTAAAACCCTTGTTGTCTATGGATGTATTCAGTCAGGAGAATTGTGTCCATGGGCTGATGCATGAGAGCCTAATGGGGTTTACAAGACACTCCAAAGCCGCACACATTCAAACGTCCCGTGCAGAAGCATTTCATGTAGTGAACAGACAGACATTGTTCATTCTTGAACAATTCTATCTCTGTGTGATAACCCCCTGCCCATCCTCCACACTTCCATCCTCTTCACTTCATCCATAATACATGGAATGTTCAGTCACCGGTTGCAACTTGAGGTATGAGGATGTAAAAATTCACGCCTGGTGACTCGGAGCGAATAGGTGAACCGTTGTTTCCTACCCGTCGCTTGATGTGAATATTTCCTCTCCATTAACAAGGCACTCCATGTGATAATGTATGCTTCCAAACTAAGGAATGAGGTGAAAAGAGAGAAATGGCTGACTACATTTATGTCTTGCTTTTTCAAATACTTGGCAAGACTTTTAGATTAATGTGTGAGGCAAAAACATAAATAAATTAAATTCATATATATGCATACAGTAATACTATAAAGTATATTTTTGTTTCAGAATCTAATTTGCTTGTGTTGCCCTAACCCTACAACATACAAGTTCAAAGCAAAATTGAAGGAAGGCTAATCCTAAGGCATATTGCGTTGCATACTTTGGGGCTTTTACAAGGCTCCCTTTTATTACCATAAACTACTCCTAAAGCAGGAAATGGACTCAAGCACAGGGCATTTTGGGTAAATGCAACCAAAACAAATGTGCATGTCCACTTATGCTGAGCCCATTGTTGAAGGGCGTTTTTTTTTGCACATTTTCCAAACACATACGAGAAGCCCTACACCTATATGATACCATTGTGCATGTATTTACATTTCATAAAGAGAGAAGTTGTGGTCAGTGTCTTGTTAACAGGGGTTTGTGTCATTTCCTTCAGTGGTTCTTGTGCAGCAACACTACAGGCGAGGGGAGGCAACAGGTTGCACAAAGGGTTTGGTTTGAAAACAAATTGCACCAGTTGAAAATGTTTCATTTTCGGCGCCGAGTCAAACCGAGTCTACCTGACTATCTTGTGAACACCCAGAGGTTCTGGACACAGAAGGCTAATAGGAGACTTGCAGCTATTTGAACAACAATATTTGAAATTCAACAATTATCATAAAGTTGGCATTGTGTGGAGATTTACCCATAAACCGATGAAGTACCTCCAGCTTGATTGGTGAGTTTTGATTGCTAGATGCAGCATAGATGGAGATTCTGTGCATGTTTATGGTAAAGCTGTTTGTATTTTGTACAGTCGTAGCAAAATTCAAGGAATATGTGAGGACACTGCATAGCCTTTAGGATTATTTGGCAAAAATAATGTGACCACATAAAAAAGTTTGCTCTCTATCTAGATCACAAAAGTAACTTGAACATCTCAAACTCTCAACATCGCAAGTCAGTCACTGCTCTCCTTATGCATTGCTATGGCAGGGCCCCAATAAGGCTACATAATCAAAAGATGTGATGAAATGTGGCTATTAAAAATACAAAACTTCCCTTTGGATTTAAAACCGTAACTTATCCATTTCAAATCAACTTTGCCTAGTTTAAATCTTTTGCAATTTAAAGAACATATCCAACTACAAAGAAGTTTTAATCATAAAGAAATGTTCAATGCACCTTAAAAAACCTTAACGTAGCAACATTAATCATGCTCTGTTTAAGCACACACTAATTTTCCTGTCTGAAATTATAAATATCACATGTTCATAATAAAAAGTGATTTACATATTACATATGTGAGTTTCAGGAGCTGTAGGAGAGGTCCAGGAAAACTCAACAAACCACAGCTTCACATGGCTGCATTTAATTAGAAGGGATGCTAGAGAAGACAGGAGGCTAGTGCTTTTGTTAACTGATTCCCCTCTTTAATCAGAACTAATCTCCAGTCATTTCTGCAGCACAATTGCTGACTCATTCATGAAGGCAAATTAAAATGGTACAAATGCAGTGCAGGCTGGTTCAGATGGGAATCCCATGATATACGAGTCCCATCTCTCTCTTCTCTTCTCATTTACTTTATCGGCATCTCTGGAGGATAGGAAGTTCCGAAAACAAATAGGAAAAGAGTTTGTATTGGGGGACAGGGAATGTAATGCCCTTGATGGAGAGTGAATAGTGTCAATTATAACTGATAAAATAATTATTTAAATGTCATATATTTGTTAATACTGGAAATACAATAGCATTGACAATATTTACCTTAATTAAATGCATTTATAGTACTTTGGCATTCTTCACTCTCCACAATGTTTTAAAAGAAAACTTTCTGTAATTAAATTTCACATGATGCTCTATCTTTTTTTTTTCTATGAGTTTTTGCCAGTCAGTGGCAACAAGCCATTTATTTTATAAAATCAAAAAGCACAGTTCAAGGTGTAGTGTACAGTCTGCTATGACTTTGCATTAAATTTAATTTGGCTGTATAAGGAAATCAAATGAAAAATATATGTTGGTGAGCAAAACTTCAATCACTGAAGCAGCTAGCAATATTTAAGCACAACATTATTTGTAGCAGTAGCAGATCTCACTGCATTTTCATTATATGTCTGAACAATAGAATAATGGCAGCACTATTGCCATAGAGCATGACGATTCTAGGTCAGGGAGTCTTTCCGCATGCAGCTTGCATATTTTTTGCTTGAATGCCTTAGTTAATAGGACCTTTTTAGCAATCTTTTTACAAATTCTCTTCACAGATGCTCTATCAGATTGAAATCTGGGCTGTGGCTGGGTCAGAGTCCAGCTGGGCCACCCCAAAAATGTTATTTTCAGTCAGAAGAAACACTTTTAGAAAATTTAAGGATTATTTTATGAATAATTTTGGGATTAACTGTAATTTTTTAGAAGATCTCTTACAATGCTTTTGCTCCATTCCCAGGATTGTGTAACAGAGTTAAAGTTTATGTTTAGTGTTCACATGTAAATAATATGAACAGAACTGTGGATAACATGGGTAGCATTATTTTCAGTCACTGTTATAAGACAAAGAGCCTCTCAGGCAATGTGGGAATTGTAAATCTAAATGTAGGAGGAATGTAAAAATGACAGTAGGAGGTGTGTGCTGATGTATGTAAAAGTCAAAGATGAACTTGGGTGGGTGGCATATTCTCAATAACGAAGTCCACATACTGAAAGAGTTGTGTTATGTTATCCAGCAAGTGGGTTACAGCTGAAAAGCAACCGTTTTTCCTCTGCAGCAGAGATCTACAACTCCAGTCCGGCGAATTTTAGATGTGGCCTAATTTACCTCTTCGGTAAGCAGTCAAGTTCTCTGGGGTTCTGCTTATGATCTGATTATTTTACTGAGGTGTGTGGAAGCAAAGACACATCTAAAATTTGTAGGACACCAATTCTCGTGGTCTGGAGTTTAAAAGCATTTCTCTAAGCCATCAGAGAGCATTACAGATGAAAAATATGTTCCTATTTAACTAACACTATTTTCCACTAAGAATTGCTTTGCAAATGAAATCAATTTTAAACCCAAGTACTTCTATTACAGGATGAAAGCAGTTTCACAGCTAGAGTTTGGGATAATGAACATTCAGAGTTCAATTGCATGATGATTAATTATGGATTTTTTTTTAAAGGAAACTAAGTAGGAAGTCTTCATGATTCCTAATTGTCTCTACAGGTGACATCCATATAAACAAAAGATTTAACAACAGTTTGGAATGTGAACTGATAAAGATGCTTTACTTGGTTAATTTTGACTGCACTGACTGGTTTGATTTAACAAAATCAAACCAGTCATCAAAAATAAACAAAAGAGTACATACAAGTCAAACTCTAAGGGTGGGTTTATGTTATATTTCATTTCAACATGTGGCAAAGAGGAAGAAATTAAACCCACAATTTTCAGATTTTCATTCAGCCACATTTGCCTTTATCCTTCAAGTGACTGTGTAATTTTTGCTTAAAGTAAATATGAAAATTTTATGAATAATTTTAGAAAATATTAGTAGTCAAGGCTAAGATGGCTTGAGGTGTAAAATTTTGGAACTTTAATATTCTAATTCTTTTTCAAACATTCAAACCTCATATAACAAAGATTGCATAGTTCAGCTTTAAATTTCCCAAAATAACCCAAACCTGATGACTGCCTTGGGTCAAAAAATAATTCTTAGCAAATTAAATGCAGCATAGGAAAAAATGTATGCAGCTTTGCAGATCAAATTAAACAACATTTAATTTGTTGTCGATGTATCAAAATGTTTGTTCTGAAATGACTGAAATCCCGACACCTACCTTAAACATTTCTTCATCTAAAACGAAACAACAAAAAACGTTTCAAAAATAATAAAATCATCTCAAAAAGCTTTATGATTTTGTTTCAATATTAAACACACAGAGGTAAATATGTGTCATTGTGTGGGAAACCAGTGCCTGTCAAAGAAATTCAATGCATGAAATTCTGATCTCATAGGACATACTGTGAATAATAAACAGGAATGTAATGCAATATTCCCACAAGTGAGGCTAATAGTGCGAAACTATGCATGCATGCATGTGTTGGCTGAAGGTCATTTATGGGTCCCTCCTTACAAATCCCTCTGGCGCTTCTCAGTTACACGCAAAAAAGTAGCATCCAACACCCCGTTTGTGCCTATGTTGATGCTAACAACAGAGCAAGCCCTCATCCTTCTACCTGTGACTTTTTACAAACACAATTAGTCCCAGTTTCTCCTTTAAATTCCACAGCTGGCGTACTGGTGAATCCACAGCTGCTGGCAGCTCTGCAGGCCATCGCCAAGCCCTATAATTCATGTTCCAAATATTCTGCCACTCTTATCTAAATGAGCAGCTCTGCTAAGAAAGTACAACTTCTCCACAATTAGCTAAGTTGTTGGCATGCTGCCATGAGGACAGAGACAAAGATCTGCACACAGGCATAACAAATGCACACAGAATTATTCAGGTCACATGAAACACACATATTGCAAAATGATAAAATTAAGTATTAGAATTAATACAGATTTAGCTGGATCATAAACACGGGATCTTGCATTACAATTGTTCACTTTTTTTCGGTTAAAACCACATTCTTCACTTACTTTGTTGTTTGTTAGAGTTAGGGTTTTTGTGATGTGCGGACAAAGTATTTCATTACTGTGGGGAAAATTATACGTAGTTTTACCATTTTGCCTACAAGTGAAATTTTGAAATGTATGTCTTGCATTTCTATTCAACTCCCAGAGGGATACAAAATTAATCATTTGTAGTCGGTGAATCTTTAGGGGTATTTATCAGATCTAGACTAGAATATATCCTTTTTCTGCAAAGCAGGTCAAGCTGAGTCAGATTTTGATACACTGATTTTCCAGGTTTGCCTCAGAAATGCATTTAGCTCTGTATTTTGACTGGGCCATTCTAACACAAGAATAATTTGATGGTCACCATTACAGGTATGGCTGTATGTCTAGGGTGGTTGTTTATTGAAACAAAAGTCCCACCTGAGCCATGGATCTCTGAGGCACCTCCAGAGTTACCATGGGCCTCTTGACTGCTTCTATGATTAATGCTGTCCGTACAAGGTCTGACCCTTTAGGTGGACTGACGAGTATTGGTAGGTTTGGAGGTGTGTTCGTTGTTTTTTTTTTCTCATTTGTGGATTGAATAAGACTTTACATTTTTTCAAGATTTTATCCCTGGCATTATGTCTGCTTACCATTGTACAGAACTGCTGTATTTGTAGTCACAAACACTCTGAAGAAGCAATTAGTTGAACTGGATTTTAATAAAGGGGTACCATAGCACAGAGAAAACTATGTATAATGTTTCTTCCAAGTCTCAACTACCCACTAACTTGTATTATTTATCACATAAAATATCCCAATAAAATAAACAAAAGCTAGCAGTTGTAACATACCAAAGCCAGAGCAATTTCAAAAGGCTAAAATAATTTTGCAAGAATTATAGATAAAGTTTATGACATGAGCAGTCAGCATAACCATGGATAAGTGCAACCGGGAGTGAGATGGCTGTGTTTTATTAAACACTGCAAACCTGTGAAGACAAATGTCAGAAGCATCGCTGACTCACGCTGTTTTATACCAGTGGAATCAATATGCCAGAATGAGTCAGTAATGTTTAAGATACAGAGACTAAAATTAATTGTTGCTGACAACACCTCAAACTAATAGTGCTTGTATCAACACCTTTCATCCCACCTACTCTATGGTAAGTCACAGAAGATAGAGATGTTTTTTTACAAATGCAGAAGATGATAAAATAAAATACGGGCACTTTTTTGTTGTCTACTATCGAGGCGCCATTAATAAAAAAAATAAAACTGCTTCCAGGAAAGATTTGTGACTCTACTGCATACTGATGTCTCAACAGCTTAATCACCAAAATCATATGAAGAAAAACAATGGATGTATATACGAGTATGTTTATATAAAATCATTATAAAATAACATAATTTTCACTCAATTCTTTGATAAATAGCCATAAATACAACCACAGTTGAAACAAGTATTTTAGCCATTTTAATTTTTTTTTCTATATATTTATATATATATATATATATATATATATATATATATATATATATATATATATATATATTTACTGGGGCATGTTTAAGGAATTGCGGTTGGTCATTCACTTGATCACGTTTTGAAACAATTTCCCACATTGTAATTCATTTTTACAATATATCTCAGGAAATTTACCAGAGTGTGTACTGAAGAAAGTAAAAATAATTATAAAATTACCTCAAAAGCTAAGAGTGCTAAATGTAAAAATGTTACCTAGAGGATAACTATTAAAACAGAACTGAACAAGACTGCCTTTTTTGGAAATCTTGTTAGGAGAAAGATTCTTTTTTATGAAAAGAATATAACAGAAGGGGTGAGGTTTGAAAAGTGGCATTGGAATGAACCACAGGACCTATTTGCGAATTCCCTCTAAACAGATGAGGTGGTTTACTCATAATGCATGGTTCCCTTTGGCAAGGACTGAACAGCTTATCAGAACAAACACCAAAGCCTACCTTTCGTTAATGATTTGGGCCTGTTTTGCAGCCTCATGACAATAGTGCACTGCAGCCATTGAGTCATGAACTTTTCTATATAATGAAGTGGTTTATACTATAATATATAAAACACAGCAAAAGCTTCAGCTATGTTTTACATATTGTAAAGTTGTGTGAAGTATATGAATCAGGCTTGATATGATCACCTACCCGGATTTTAATATACCCTTTTCTAAAAGTAAATAATCTATACAAACTGGCAGGTGCAAAAGAAAGGTTGGTGTAGCTTTCCCTAATTTGTGCAAATGAAAGGGATGCACTAATGCCTCCATTTAGGCTGAACCAGTTACTGTATTTCTAACGTCCAAACATTATAAACTAACATGAAGAGCACATCAAGTATGTGTTTTCTAGCTTCTTCTTCTTTATGAATGGATTGTTTTTCATTTTTCTTTTTCTTCACCATTTGAATCACAAATACCGCAAGCGCACCAATGACTTCTAGCCTTTACTTAACTGTCACAAGACATAGAAAGTCAGCAGATCCACAAGTGACAAAGTTCAGTCTTTTTTCACTTCCTTTTAAAGGTCACAAGCATTTTATACCATTAACCAGAAGTGACACCACTTCTAACAAAAACTGATAGGCAAAGGACATTTCCTCATCCACAGCCACAAGAGACTGTTTGATCTCTCCCTATTTCCCCTAGGTTTTGAACTCCAAGTATTGCTTTTGGGAGATAAACACTATCAGTGCTTTTAAGAATCCCATAGTCCCATCTGGGAGTGAATTGAAGGGACTATATAGATGGATACATGACACTCCAGGGTTGTAGATGTCCACTCGGTTTATTAGGTCTGCCCCTTAGAAGAGAGTCTTGAGTGAAGAGGAACCAAAGTGATAGGTTGTGACACATCCAGCAACAAACCCTCAGTGGGATTTAGTGAAAACTGTCTCTTGGTGTGAAAGAGACATCAGTGATTATGAAGTGGATCATAGTGCGCATTCATGCATCTCTGTGTGCGTGTGGATCTGTAGATGTGCATAAGGGATGGCAGCAGGCTGTGCTGATTACAGTGCAATTCAAGAGCTAAAATTGCTCCGTGATTCACGGACTGTGACAGCAATCTCTTTCTTGAAGTCGGAGAGTTGTTTCAGCAGCATATGAATATTCAATGAGATCCAGGAGTGCGCACACTGATTATGCAAATACAAGCTCACAGTCCGCCATTATGTCATGTCAGTGATGCAAACTTTGATGCACACAAGTGTTTATCATCACTAAATGGTCCTGTTGGGTACATTGCGAGTGTGTGTGGGAAAAAACAAAACAAAAGCGTTTCTTACCTGCAGGGAGGGTTGTGTAACACGTGGATGAAAGAGGAGGATTATAGGCACACCCAATGCCCACAAGAAACCACATGAAAGAAGAAATAGCAGACATCTGTTAGAATGTTATTTCATGCCTTGTTAAATTACAATCACAAATTTTTAAATATTTGAAAAATAATTTTGTGACAGATAAAACGATTACCTGTCAAGTAGAAGAAAAAATAGTAAAGTAGTATAGAAAAAAAGACATATTTTTAACAAATAAAAATCTGAATAGTGTGGTGAGCATTTGTGTTCAGCTGCCATTTTTCCCACAAAAGACTGTCATTTTTGTGTTTTTCCTATTTGTATATATTGGGATATTTGGGATTAGGTCAGGGTATACCCTAATATTAGGGATTGGATATTGCTCCTTGACATATTCCATGTTTGACATATTGTTTTACAACCTAAGCCTGCTTTACACCTCTTACCAATTTTATCCCTGAACTGTTTGTGGCATTCCTGGGCTGCCATCATGCAGTTTGTTCGTTTTTAATTAACATATCAGGCGTTGACAGAACAGGTATAAAATAAAACCCAAGTGGAATCTTTTATTTTTAGGCCAGTAACCTCCCAAGGCAGTTGGTTGCACTGGATATCTTCTGCTTTTTGGCTCCTCCCCTCCCCCTGTCATTGTACTACTTTGTGTTGATCCACAATCTCACATAAAATCATATTAAAATTATTTTAAGTTAGTGGTTGTCAAATGACAAAAATGTTAAAAAGTTCAAGGCACATTTTGTGAGGGACTCAAGGAGGCTTGTCAACAGTGAAAATAAATACAATGGATGCAATCAGTAAATTAGCAGACATTTTTTCTGTTTTTTTTTTTGTGAAATACAATCATACAATACATCATGCAATACAAATATTAAATTTTTGAAATTCCATAAAGGAAGAGTCAAATTTATTCTACAAAGGACATCTTTTAATCAGTTATTCACACTCATTTATCATTAGTGTCACCACCGAAGTCAGCAAGACCCAACACTATTTATGCAATTAGGAAAGAAATTTTGTTAGGTTAAACTCATTTTAGACTGAGCCAAGAATATTGATTTTGAGATGATTCTTTTTCACACAGAAAAGTGAGGTATGAGAAGCAGGTCAGGGAGAACATGACTTACATTGGTATTTTGTCATAAACTATTCAATTTTGCAAAACTGAGACTCTCCATGGTGATAAGTGATCTGCTCTGTTCCCCGGAGTTGTGTTTAATATGGGGAAGTGGCTTTAAGTTCACTAGTAAAATTGATTGTTGATGTGTTGATGTGTGCCTGCTGTTGCCTCTGAGCTATGGATTCATAACATTTTAATAAAGGCCTGGCTTTATGAAAGTTATGGTTTTAATTCAAACAGCAGAGGTACGAGAAAAAGGCAACTTTAATTAAAAGAAACATGACAATGAAAGATGGCCTCTGGCTTTATGCAGAACTTTTCATGGGTGACAATAAGCATTTCTAACAGATTCTCTGCCTAAGTCAACAGTTCACAGTATTAATTAGTTCCTGAAAAATAATTAAGGATGTGAAAGTCAACAAATGATGCAATTATTTGTGCTACAATGACTGAACAGCAGAGAAATGTGTTGTTATGAGTATTATGTTACTCTGCTCAGAAAGCAGCATCTCAAGACCATGAATGAATTGTGAAAAGGTTACTTCTTCTGACAGTCAGAAGGGAAGGTTAATGAGAAGGCCAAAGAGAAGTTGTGCCAGATAGTTGGCATTTAATTAATTATATTGAGAGGTTATGGGCTTCTTGTATTTTTCTTTTCTTCAAAGGTTTTGCTATGATATTTTGCAGGCAGGATTGATCAGGATATTTTTATGGACAAAATCTTTTTTTTCTATTTTATGGACAAAAACATCTCAAGTTAAAATTTCATTAAGCTTAAAGCAAAATCCATTACCCCTTTTTACAGTGTATGAACACCTCACTATGCTGTTCATACCAGTCAGAACATGAACAGGAAATTGCATGGCAATGTGTTCAAGGGTGCATCAAGATTGTTGTGTGTTCTTTGCTACATGTCATGGAGCTGAAGCAGCAGCATGATTGCCTTTACGTTAAACCTTTAATGAGATTCTCTAACCAGTATAAACAAAGCTAACCAACTTTTTCCATTAAAATCAATCATTTAAGTTTATTTGTATAGCAAATAACACATTTCAGCACCTAGGCAGTTCAAAGTGCTTCACATCATAAAAATACAAAAGTCAAAGCTATCAACAATTTAAAAATAAAAATTTCCCCCATGCCACCATACACATCAAAATGTTGATTAGGGTTTAATTTATTATGGTTCAGAAGCAACTCTAAACATTTGGGTTTCTACTCTAGATTTAAAGGAACTCAGTGTTTAGGCTATTTAAAATTTTTCTGGAACTTTATTTGTAGTCCATAAAAGCTAAATGCTGCTTGTCCATGTTTGGTTCTGATTCTGGGGATGTAGAGCGCATCAGAACCATATGACCTGAGAGGTCTAGAAGGTTGATACAACAATCACAACAGATTTTTAAAATATTGTGGTGCTAAGAAATTCAGCGATTTGTAAACTTACAACAGTATTTTAAAGAGTACTTGCTGAACTGCAGGAAGCTAATGTAAGGACATTAGGACTGTAAAGTTAGAGCTGTTAAACAACATTTCCGTTGCTAAAATGCCCAGCTTTGGTTGAGAAACCATATGGTACATCTCAGGAAAGAACAGCTTTCACTGCGTAGAAACTCACATTATTACATCTTTTTCTGCCGCTGTTCGAGTGCTATACTGATAACGTTCATTTCAGTATCATACAGTTTCAATTTGGCTCGACTGATTGAAAACACTTTTTTATTCGTGGACAAGTTTAGCTGGTTGTTTCACAGAAGCACTGCCTTACTCTACCGCCTTAGCCTACAGACTGTAATAAGGTTTGAGCAAAAATACGTTCAGGATGAAACAGTCGGGGAGAGAATCTCCTCCGCTCTGAGATGTCTGGAGCAGAGTATTAAGCTGTTGAAAACTCTGAGATACAGCTTCAACTAGGAGATAGCAAAGCTTGAGGAAAAAAAAAATAGATTTTAATATTACATTTAATCAATAAAAAATTAATACCAGGTTTTGTTCTAATAAAGTAAAATGATGTTTAAACCAGCTAATATGTTATTTTCCAAAAAAGACACTTTCTATCTGACAACCAAGCCTCATTTGAATGCATATCCAACTCATTCCAAATATTTATATGTAATACCAGAAAGGTCCCAAACATTTAAATTTTACTGAACATGTAGGTTATCTTAGCTTCTTGCTTTTATTTCCAGTGTAAAATAGAAAGACAGCATGGGATATCTGAAAAACAGAATTAAACACATTTATGGCAATTGGACAAGATTAATGCAGACTTCTTTTTAGAAAATGTTTACTCTGTGTCTACTACTTCAGTGCAGCTTTGAACCTGTGAATTAAATAGAAATATTAGCATTATTATATTTTCTTGTACTACCATTCACTCTAGACAACTTGAACATGGTGGAAAGTTGTATAAAAGTCATTGGATCCATGTAAAACTGAACTCACTCAAGACATCCACCAACAAAATGGTACACAAGTAGGAAAGCCATATTGCCAATAAAAAAAATAATAATGAATAAATTAAAAACAAAACTTCTCAAGGATATCAGCAAGGATCTTATTCTTTGTATTTTCTATCATTTGCCCGTTGAGTGTTTCCTGCTGAATAGTTTTAAAGGGATGAGAAGTCTGCACATCTTATTCAATATGGAATGATGATACAGGGTGATGTGGACCAAACACCAGTACACAAAGGCACACAAACAGAGGCTCTCCGAATCAATCTGTCTGACAACCTCTGTTGGGCATTATTGAAAAAAAAATAATAAATGGAGAAAATCAATAAGCCACTGGCCACCTTGAAATACCTGCCGCTCTACACTCACCCATCGTTTCCACATGTGCACCACAACTGGTGGCAAACAACAGAAGGAAATAAAAGTATTGATGATGGAATGAAAGTAGGAGTCCACAGCCACATATTCGTTTCATAAGATGTTATGCAATGAAATATGAAACCTGCCATCGCATGATTTTTTAATAGTGTGCCTCAGAAATAGAGCTGTGTCTTCCTCCACACTGCTGAGCACACCAGCTTGAATGAAAATGAATTGGAGGTGTGAAAGAAGCAATTACCACATATGTTTCCCTTGAGGCCAAACGCCTACTTAAAGATGTTTTGTCTGAAGCCATGTCCCTTAGGCTGAGTAGGATATCTACACCAATGCCAAATGGTGGGGAGAGCATTTAAAGCCAGAAGGAGGTGCAACATAAAACAAAGTTTTTGCAAATATAGAGCAAACAATACTCAAAGAGCCAGAAATTAATTAGCCTTTTCTCTTTAATTAGTCATAATTTGTACACAATCTTGACTTTAAGGGGATAAATTGGAGCTTTTGGGACATTCACAAACTGAAAGTTCCATTTTATAGATTTACTCAACAGTAAGTGAAGCCAAACAAATGTTAAAGGTTTTCTAAGAATTACCCAATTTAAGTACAACTGAAAAAAATGTGGATTGTAGTTTCTAATCTTTACCTAGCTACAAGCATAACAAATCCTTAACACAGTTAAGTTTAGGCCCATATAACCTATTTAGAAAGAAAATTAAAATATAGACATGTAATTTTGGCCCCTTCTATGATTCAATTTGATCCAGCTGATTTAAAACATCCTTATCTTATCTAAGAAAATCAAAAATGAATGAAGACTCTTGTTTTTAGAGACAATCAGTCTGGGATTAGACAAAATGTACAATGAAATGGAAAAAGGAAAAATAACCTGACAGAAACACATAACGGATGACAAGAGAAGAATGTGAAGATGGAGAGCAAGGACTGAAGAAACACAGGATCTGTACATAGAGTCCATCCTTGTCTGAAGGACTGTGAGAGGTGCACTGGCAATAAATAAATAAATAAATAAAAGGTGAGAAGGAGGGCATGAAGGCATGTCCATTTGTATGGGCTTGTCGATTCGCTTTCCTCAGGAGAGGTTGGGAGAGATGAGCACAAGGGAAGAAAAGAGAAAAGAATGAGAGATTTGAAAAAATAGAGATGGACGACAAGTCAAAAAACAGGATGGAGGTAGACAACTGAAACAAGGCTGAGCTAAAAGAAGGTTGTGAAAGACAAAACAGTACACAAACAAGTAATGGCTGGAAGCAAAAAGAGAGACCTGATGGAAGGTTTGTAAGATAAAACAATATACATAAATTAATCAATTTTTGTATGCGGACAAAAGTTGGTTAGACACTAATAGACACTTTATATCCAACTGAAACTAAATATATATTTTTGGCCATGTTTTTTTAACCTACATACAACTAAGATGAGTGATAAATTATGTTGAGATAGAAAGATGGCCTGGAATGTTCGAATTTATTGGAATCTTAGCTGATTGATTTAAGGATTAACAGGAGCAGAGAGGAGAAAATTATGTTTTTTTCCATGGCAAAAAGTGCAAAAGGCCAACTGAAAGGGGCTTTAACAATTGTGAAGGACAACAGCTACTCCGATGCTCTCTATCTCCGTTCACACCTCTGTTTAATAAAACATCACCTTGCAGCAATCAATACATAACACACAAACACAATACAAACATTGAGGTATGCACAGCCTCATGCCCACTTTACATTCTGAACCATCACTGGAGAGAAAACCTGAAGAGAAATGTTTGAAAGTGTCTAATAGATCATCATAGATCTATTTTTCTATTGCTTAATTCCCTGTCCCACTGTTTTAGCGTTTCCTGAAAACCCTCGGCCTCAGATTATAAAAATGCAATCTTTTCAGTTTGAATTGTGTTGGAGAAACCACACATATCACAGATTATCTTTAAAAATATGGCTTCCGCTCTGGGGATTTAGATTGTTTCATGGACCAATTTGCCAAGCCTCACTGCAATATGTATACTTGCACCTATCCTCCCACACATGTGGAGGTCAGAAGAAAGGCAGATTGTGGTTGTTTAAAAGTTCCTGGGGACAGAGCTTTGTTTTGAAATTAAGATTCAACTTAATTAACCCACAGAACAAAAGGTTTTATCTTCAAGGACGTTTTCAATTGTTAAAATCTAGGATGCCATATCAGAAGATCTATGTACAAATTAAAACCAGAACTTAATAATTCAATGAACCCAATGTGAGCCTCCCAATATGCATAACATTAGAGCTGATTAAACATAATATGAAAATAATATATTAATACGAAAATATGAATGTATTAATACCTTACAATTGGATGCTATAACCAAGGGATGCTATAAGAACCAAGCATCCTTGGTTGTTACAGGTGAGCTGCTATTATCTTTATTTTTAAGAATTCTTTTTTCAAGATTACAATTACTAACTAACAAGACAAAATCAAAAATCACTGCTATTAAGTAAATGTTAATCAGTGGCTTCTTCTGTTCTACCTACAAACCTATCTTTCTCTGTGCTACTCTGATGTTTTTTGTTGTGGCTTTTGTGCAACGTCACAAAGAGACGGATGTTTCCTGTAAATGTGTCTCAGGAAATGAAGGGTATTATATCTAAATTAAGCTGAACTGACTTGCTTCACCAAAGTCTAAATTCCAACCACAGAACTGTGGGCTTTCAGTAGCCAAAACAGATTATAGTGGTAGTAATTAAAACTATAACAGTCAATTTCAAGCCATTTCAGACTCTGAGATAATGTAATTTTTTAAATTGTTAATCAAATCTAAGATTCTCAACTCCAAATTCGGTCTTGGAACACTTTTACAGCTCCAGTCATTTATACAATCCTCTCTGAAGATAACCTCAGTTAGTGCTTCTATAGACTCGCCCACATACACAAGGCTAAAAAATAATGAGTGATGGAATGGAGTCAAAAGGGTGATAAGAACTGAGAAGATAAGGATGTAAGAGGACAGAAAAGTAGGCAGAGGGGAAGCAAGGAATGTTCTATGTGAATTAAAGTGAGGTGAAAGGTCAGAGCTCATGAAAAAACTGAGGAAGGCACTGGAGACCTAAACTTGAGCAGAACCTGTTCTAGCCGCTGTATCTTTATTCTACAGTTTTTTTTTTCTCTTTTTTTTGTGCAAGGCTTTCATCACGGTTCATCCTCGTCTGCCTTTACTTTCGTTTGACATGGTTTCTATGTCTGTATTGAAAATATCTCCCCCACCTTCTACCTGTCACTACGTACAGCAAATCAATTGTTCACATCACATTGAGTAATAGATGTGATGAAATATACATCTGTAATATATATTTGCAATCAAATATATGTTCTTCATTCGACAGAGAATACATCTGTCTTCTTGCTACAGTTTTGGGATTCTTAAAGTTCAGGTTGAGCAAAGTTAGTGAACAAATAATTTGTTATCAAAAGATCAATGTTTTGTGTTGATTTATTTATTTTGTTTGGTCAAAAGTTCAAACCAAAAATGTAGTAGATGTAAACTCAACTCAATGACCAAAATGTATCTATATGGTCCAAAGTTACAGATTTGTATTCATGACTGAGACTAAAGCCTCACTTTGAGGCCAATGTTTGAGCATAAATCCAATATATCTTTTGACATTTTAATCAGCAACTTTTTGCCATGAAGAGATGTCAATATGACACTGTCCTTACCTAGAAGAAAAACCCTTGTACTCTTTGTGTGGTATTAACCGTACTGTTCTGTGTTGTGGCTGGTCCACACTAAACCCCTTTCTTTTAATACAAAGCCTTCCACAAAGACCAGGATTACAGCACAGACAACATTGCTCTGTCTTTTCCGAGACAGATGACCCTGCAAGCTGCTGAGGGACTCCAAGTCAGGTTTTGACTTCCTTCATTTTGGTCTGAGAAGCTATAGTTCTGGAACAACTCGCAGTGCATTGTCTACAGTAGGTTTGTATAAAGGGCTGTGACAATACTTATTAGCCATCAAACAATACCATTTGCCATTATTCACTCCTGTTATATGTAGTCTGACTTGTCATTTTGGTTTCATAAAGAACATTGAATGCATCAAAAAGCAACTAGGCATATTTCCAGCAAGATACAAAAAGATGTTACTTCCAGTGAAATGGCTCATGACATGTTTTGCTTGGACCAAACATCTTTCAATCAACAGTTTTGCATTTTTAAAACATTTATATTGCATTAGTATTAGTTATTGAGGAAATGTTGGCATCTCGGCATTGCTATTAGACATAAAACACTGTTAAGATTAAATAAAATACCATTAGAATTGCATCTGTCTTATGTGTAGAAAATAAAAAGTAAACATGACGTGTTGCTACTTAAACAATATCTGCTACGGTTGTGGCCATTCAGAGGACTGATGTATACCCCTTATCTTCTACTTCACAGATCGTTAATAGCTTCCCTGAGAAGAAACAAGGAGATACGATAGAATCACACTATTATGTACGAACCCTCAGTCTAAAGGTTAAACTGTCTGTTTGCTCAAGCGAGATGGTACTTTCACTAATGGCTACAATTATTCTATTGTACTATAAAGGGTACAGTGAAGGGAGTCTGAATGAGCGCTGTGATTTAGCAATAAGACACAAAGTCTGAATATTTGTGTTTATGCTTCACATCCGTTTATTTTTATTTTTTTTCTGATTATGTCAAACCCATTCTGTAAAACATGATGGATTAAAAAGAAATAAATGTGAAAATCAAATCCATCAGTAGTCTACCCACTCATCCTTACAGGGTTCTGGGGTCTTGGAAATGGTGGCTATCTCCAGAAGACATTGGGAGACAGGCAGAGTATGCTCTGGACAGGTTATCAGTTCATCACAGGCCCGTTGCCTATTGTATAAATGATGAATGTAGATCATCAACTCAGAGCCTGCTTTTTTTTGTTGTCCCAGACTATCCATGAGTGCTACCAACTGCCACAATGCAGACTGAAATGTAAAAATACTTGACACACTTTTGTTTAAAATTATGTTATGTGATGCATGACATAAAAAGACAGCAAAATTAAATTAGTTTTTACATTCTAAAGATGTCTTTAAAATGCATGTAAGTGTAAGAAGAAACTTGTACTTCAGTAAAATCTTTTTGTGCCATTCTAAAATTAGTTTCATAACAATTTCAACACCTAAAACCTATTTAAGAAATCCATTTTATGATGACAGTTCATATCAACCGACTACTCAGTTGATATGAATATCTGCATAGTCAGTTGATATGAACTCAACTGATTACTCGAATTGTCACAACCGGATTTTGTATAATCATTTTTCTGTAATTTCGAGAGTTTGTTGGCTGGCTTGAGACAGTTGCTGTGACTTGGAGCTATATAAATTAAACTGGATTTACCTTTTTGTTAAGTTTTACAATTGTTTCTTTTAAAATAATTTTTTTCATTCTGAACTGAAATACAAGACTTACCAGGATCCAAAGACAAAAACAAGAAAAGCATATATAAATGATTAAAATGTGTTTACTGTGTTGTATTTTTTAAAAATGATTTAAAACAGTTTTGTCAAACTCGGTTCATTAAAAGATTAAAAGATTGTGTATCTTGGCAATTAATATTTCCTTTTGCTCTGTCATGTCCTCAACCTCCAACGCCTTGCCGGAGTCGACACTCAGCTAAACTCCTCTCCAAAGGATCACACAGACTCGAGCGCTTGCGTTGAGTCTTTAATGAAGCCAGATGGAGTAGGTGTAAAACTGAAATAAACATACAAACTTTGAATAATACACAGTAGCGGTTAATACAGCAAAGTATTAGCTCAAAGCCGTAAGTTCTCACAAAGCGGTATTGCATTTACAAATGATTAACCTATGCTTATATAACGAATGTTAACATAACTCTTATACGTACCGACAGTGCTTTCTAGGACCAACTGTATAGGAGTAGCCGTGTTACTGCGAAAACCGTGCGTCGCATTGTTCTGACTTGTCTGCTCTCTGATGACGTCAATAACGCCCGACTCTTAAAAGTGATGTACATAAATTTCACCACTAGATGGCGACATTGAACGCTTAAATCTTATAACCTTTAAAATGTCAACTGACAAAACATCACATGCTCAGTTTGGTATCAAGAGAACATTCAACCGTTACAATCCATTTCAGTGCTTTTCTGAAGTCACCTCTCACCGGCCATTTTTTCAGCTTTTGTTTTCCCACCAGCTTTGCAGAAAAACAGCATACCATGCTAAATTCAGTTTATGATTAGCAGAATACATAGAACACCAACACTAGCAGAACAAGTCAGAGTCGGGCCGGGGGGTGGGGCTAATGACCGGGCCCTTTATACCCAAGTATTAAACTCATGATAATATAACTTTATGACATAGACATGCTCGCAATAGCAGAACTAACAAGTTTCACCACCACAAACTATGTCATTCTGAAATTCATCAAACAGACAAAGTACAACAAACCAAGAGAACAACAGAAACATCAAGCTTCTGGTCACTAATGATGAAAAAACACAAATTCAAAGCAGTTCAGAACCACGGAGAGCAATCGGATCATTTTGACACTTTATCAATTTCAACTCAGAGTCTGGAGAAGCTAGCAACTGCTGAAGCTGGGTTTATTGTTGACGCATTTAACCGAGGACGCAGCAACAAAAGTTGAAACGAAGACGCAGTGGCACGCACTGACCATGTTGCAGCACCTCGTGCACCTCTGGATGCGCGATCCACACTGAGTTATATTCACACAAAGTGGAATATGCTCTTGCAGGTGGCTCCAATGTAAACCTCGACTATTAATGCCATACAGCTGTCTTGGCTCGCAAGTGCTCAAACCGAACTGTCACCATTGTCGAGTTGGGAAAAAGCGCCTTGTAAAGTTTTTAGCAACCATGTGTCAACAATGACTGGGGCAACCTACTATATAACTCACTGGGGCAATATTCCATACAACCTTACATACACCGTACTCAACAGTCATGTGCAGTGTTTTCCAGCTCGTCAAACGTGATAAAGACTTGGATGCGTTAAGTCATATTCTGCCTCCCATCTGGCACCACCTAGGCCCTGGCCGGGGCCTAGCCAAGCCATCCCTGAACCCCAGCTGCTGAATATCAGGACAATGACAGGACAGATATTTAAATAGTGTTGGGAGCCCCAAAATCCTGGATAACAGTAACTCTGTTGGAAGGTGGTAAAAGGTTTGAAACACCAGCAGAGGCAAAAGACCAACCACAACTAAAATCCACCTCCCCTGCTGTCATTCGACCCTGGGCCTTGTGGGAGCTTCCTGACAAACTGGCCTCTCTTTATTGATGACAGTGATTGATCACAGCCTCCAGGGAGTTATGAGCAACAGAGTTATTCCTAATCGAAAGTTCTCATGGTGGCAAAGTACACACAAGCACATGCGCATAAATACAAAAACACACACACATCTTTCCAGTGATCTCCTGCAGATGCACAGCCAACCTGAAGGGAATGGTAAACCCAAAGTGAAATTTTGCAAATGTCAGCAGATTGAGCCACAATGACAGTAATGAATTCAAAGCCATGCCTAGCCAGGCGTTCCATAGCAAAAGAGCAGAATTTACCGACATCCATCTTTGTGCTGACTTCCTTAATTAGTTTTTCATGTTCTCTGCTTACACGTTTTCTTTCACACAATGTATGCTTTTTTTCAGTTTTTCTCTGATATAAATATCTTATCTTCACCACTGCTCTCTTTTTTCTTAAATTCGCAGCTAGTCTCCTTTGCACAGAATTACCAACAACACATCTGCCTCAGTCCCATCAGCAGTGTATTCCTCCCTCCGTCACACCAAATTATTAAATTTGTGTGGGCTAAAATAATAAATTAATCCCAAAGTGTGTGCATGAAGGGGTGCAAATATTGCCTGAAAAAGCCAGAAAGGATAGATGTGCTGCAACCTGACAGCTTAATCAATTTAAATCTCAAGGATGCAACTAACATGCTACATTTGATGAGTGTGAACGTGTTAACAGTTTGTCAAACTATGTTAACCACGTGAGCTGATATTAGAATTATGTTAATTAACTACAATTACACAAAATACTTTAAGAGATGCTTTAAAAATAATTGGGTCTCTCCATAAGCGGACACTTACAGGGTACTTTTGAGGTAGATTTATCTCGGAAGAGGCAATAAATAATCCTCTCAGGCTGCTTCTCTATTCAATAGCAACTGTATATCTGAGACTTCTTGACAGAGGATCAAACTGTGGGCCATTAAGTATACCTTTAGCCACTGGTGTCTGGTGCATGTGTGTGAAAAACAAAGGAGAAGGAGAGAACCTGAGAGAAACAAGCCGATACAGCGACACTGAAAGAGGGAGCTCATGGTTCAGCCCACAGCCAACGGCAGACTAAATGGCTCCTTAGGGAATCACTAAAGCGGAAAAATCGATTTCAACAATGGATGGCTTAAAGATTTAAAAAAAAAGAGAGCCCATAGTGTCCTCTACTGCTTCGAACTTCAGTCGTTTCACACTAACTGATTTCCCTTACTTATTAGCAGATTCGTTGTGTAAGAGGGCAGTAATGAGCACAACATTGTTGGAGCTGTAGCGACTGCCTCCGCAGGCGATGCTGTGCACTGCTTGGACCATAATGATGTAGGCAGAGTTGGACAAGTCCTTGAACTCTTCCAGAGGGGAAAATTATTTTTTTTAAATTACATAGAAGCACAGATATGTTTACTTGTTTGTACAGTGCTCTGCTGCCAAAAAGGATCCACTAGAGTCGCATCAACATTTGACTTTCCGGCTAGACGAGGAGCTGTCTCCTCTTTCCAATGACACCATCTGGTTTCTTGATGGAATGCATTAAAAATTCGGCATTTGTGTTAAACTATCATATCATCAGGGAAGCCCACGTCCTTCTGGGCTGAAATGTCAGTGTACTTTAAAGAAGTTGGATTTGTCTCATCCATCTCTTACACACAAAAATGTACAACTTCTTTCACCATCTCACATAAATATTTTCAATTTTAGAACCATCAAAACATTACAAAAGATTAGAGCTGTTGTGTTTTTTGTAGATAATGCAGATGCATTAAAAGTCAGTTTGGATAGGATCCAGTCTACAGGATCAACTGAGGGAAACAGCTCAAGGATATTGCAGAACATACTTTGGTCCAAACATTTGAATACATTTTCAAACAAATAACTAGATCAGAGGACAGTAATGACAATAATTTTATTTAAACATGGTAATGTGAGCCTTTCTCATCAGAGTTTTCTCTATTTCAGGACTTCCAATGACTATTAAATGAATTTGTTGCATTTTACTTAAATTAACATTGCATTTTGTGCATACGTGGCTGTAAGTTTAATGACATTGTTCCTTTTAGTTTTTTACCTTCATGAGGTAATAGGTGATCTATTTGGCAATAGGTCAAGTAGACATAATGTGAATGCTAACTTGCTATTTCTATGAACATGCTAATGTGTTTGTGCGTTCCATAATTCAGCCAGATGAAAGAATATACATATTTGGAACAAACTTACAGAAAACTGAAAAACAGTTGTAATACTGACTTCCTTTAAATCTCGACTAAAAACACACCTGTTTAGAATTGTATTTGAAACGTAATCAATTAAAAATTTAATGATGGAACTTGACTTGATGTATTGTTTATTCTATGTTGCATGACTTTGTGTTTTTGTTTTTATGATGTAAAGCACTTTGAAATGCCTTGCTGCTGAAATGTGCTACACAAATAAAATTTGATTGATTGATATATATTTTTTACAAGGGGGCAGCTTTCTGTTGCTTAAGATCGCTTTCACACATGACAAGGTTCTTCAATGAGCTAATGTCTTGCTCTTGCTTTCATGGAGATTAATTCACTGAAGTTCACTGAAGTGTTAGGCCACAGTTAGCATCTTCACCTCTGTTTTCGTTGGAGTCAGGGACTAGCATATTTCAGAGCAGCTCCAGTTAGTTGGAAGCCACTTCACAGCTGGCTGAATGTGACTAAATACAGTCCAATTAGTAATTTCTGTCTTGATCTTATGTTACAAAGATGTTTTATTTAGCCAATACAAGTCATAGCAAAAGAACCCTGAATTAATGTCACTGACAGTTAGATTGTACAAGAGCAAATCGCATTCTATGTAACACTGATATTAACACTAGAACCCATCAGGAGAGTGCATCTTTAAGCAGCTTTGGACGCTGCCCATGCGTGAAGTCTACCCCAGCCAATTATGAAATTATTTCTGCTTGGTCAAGCAATTTGGATTTTAATCTCACGGGTCTTATCTCTAAATCCCCTTTATGAAGTATGGAGCAAGTCAGCCAGAGCAATGCAAATATGTTTTCTCCATAGTAAAAAGGTCAGGAAGAGGCACGTTAGACTCAGAAGACGAAGAAAATCTTAAGATAACTAGACCATAATAAAATAACTAAGTAAATACTCAAATGACAAAAAGCGTCACAATGTCAGTCAGCTTTATGTCTTGGCCCCTCTGCCTTCTTCTTCTCTCCCCCACAGGTCTCATCAGGGAGTACCTCGGAGATTGGCTGAGACGCCTCCACTTAAGATGAAAGAACAATTAGTGTCAGAGAGCACCACTTTGCATTCTGTGCCACTCCACAAGGGCCCTTATCACTCAAATCAGTTTTAACGCCTGGAGATGAACAAGGAAATTCTGGTGCCATAAAGCATTGTATGAGAAAACAAAAGGAGCAAACAAGCCTGTAAAACAGACAGAGGGTCTTGGTTTGGAAGGACTGTACCTGTTTTTGCCTTTTTATCATCATGAATACTAATTAGATTGATATGCATGACTGATTAGTATTCCAGGTGCTTCTCCACCCATTCCTAAATGCATTTTCAAAACCAAACTGATTCCTGGTTTCTACTTTATTTCACTATTGTTTGATTTACAATTTGTGTTCACATGGTAAGACGTGAGGAAAATTGCCCTTGAAGGGTACTTGCTATACATGCAGCCGGAATATTACCTAAACTGCCTTCATACTGTATAACATAGGTAAATTCTACAGGAGGTGGTCAATACTTTTCGAAGGACAGAACAGAAGTAACTCCACTAACTCGAATGGGGCCATTAACTATTGATGACGGGGATCGATTGAACTAGGTAACAGGAAAGTTCCTAAAGCGCAGTCTGAAGAGCTATCTAGAGGATAAGGATTTCAATGACTACCATGGGTTATGGTGATCATTGGTGCTACATGCCAGAAACAAAATCTTGCAGTCACTATAATGATGATGACCAGTCCTAAGGGAGTGCATCTAAACTGGTGGTGTTTTAAAAGAGCATCAGACAGGAATATCAGTTAGTTGCCATTTACTCATGGCATTATTCATATTTTTTGTTTGGTGTTCTACAGTAAATAAAATTGCCATAAGGGACTTCAGTTTGTCAATTTGCTTGTCATGTCTTGTTTTTCTTGCTCATCTTGCACTATAACTTAGTAAATCAAATTCCCTTTGCTCTGCAGTCCTTGTCACTGCAACCTCCACTGCTGACCTCGCGTGTATCAGGGGAGGCCACATGTTTACTCTAGTGGAGAAGATTCAGCATGTGCTGAGACCTGCAGTGTCCTAACCAGATCCTACTCCTCCTTGGAGGTAAGTGTACATTTCCTTTTCTACAGCAAGGTCATGGTCCCTCTGCAGTCCTTTTTATGATTCTTTTGTTTGCGAAAACAAAAGCAGCAGAACTACAACAAGGCCCTAAAGTGAAGCTTTATCAGCAAGAATGTTGCCTATGCCATAACATTACCATCCTTTCTCAACCTGGTTCAGTCAATTTACAGTTGATTGCAATATCCAACCTCAACTGAGGCTCTAACTATTTTTTTTTAATAACTATGAAGATTTGGGTATGTTATTCATATCAGTAAAAATAACATAACTTATAAGAGTTTATCTTTCTACTCAACCCAAATTGGGTTCTAAATAGTTGAAATTACATTTTCTATCATTTTCAGCTAAGAGCTGTAGGGACTGCTGCAAGGTAAAGAATGATTCCAATAATTTGGGAGAATGATTTAAATGCCATAGATAAATGCCTGCGAGTCTATGAGAATGCTGTTGATGCTGACCACCCTCAGAGCAATAACGTGGCAAGATGTTTGAGTACATGAGCATAAACTAAATTACCAGTAACGGGAATCTTAAATCACTCCTGCCAGTAAAAATCCCTTTAGGGACACTGTTTGCTTGGCTGACAAGCTATGGGATAATCCTTCTTCATTATGTATGAGGCTATAAAACTTTGCTGCCTTTATATTTTTTTTTTCTCAGTGGAATTATGCACCCTGCATGTGAGTGTATTGTATTGATTCATGTAGGAGCCTTTAGGCTGTTCCTTTTGATGTAAGCATCTTTGCAGGGGGCCATCCGATTCTGCCTCACACAGAGATTATGCAGTGCTGACACTGACGACACCACATGTCTTGAATTTCTTTTACGGTGTTAATAGTTGATAGCTGGAGTGGCATATTCCTCCTGCTGATTCAGCCATATAACAAAACAACAGCAGCCATGCTTCTATAGATTGAGGCACAAGTAATCTACAGTGACTGAGTCATTGAGCACCATGTTAAAGAACAGATTCTTTCACAGCTCAGTGCTTGTGATGGTTCATAAAAAGTACACTGTGGTATATTGTGCTCTGAATAACCATTACTTCTCAGTCAATGTGTTGTTTTTCATGGTTTTCTTACTTCTTTTATTAATAGTTTTTAGTACTTTCTCTTTATAATCTCCTTTTTCATACATAAATACTACAAACAGTGGAAAAAATAATGCTTGATTAAGTTTACTTCAAAATTGTTATATTTAGGTTAATGTCCATCTTTAGTTTCCTCCTTTACAAAGCGACATCACCTCTCGATGGAGTTTAAATCAAACATATGTGCACAATTTATAACTGCACTGTACAGTGCAATTATAAATTATTATGTATTAAGCATAATCAAACACTTAATACAAACTTGCACCTTGGCCATGGTGATGGTGCAAGGGTAAACATAGCCATACAAATTCCTAAGTCCTCAACATTGGTTGTCACAAGTTTGATTAATGGTCCGCTGACCTTTGCTGCATGTCTTCCCTTCTCTGTCAGACCACTGTAAAACACCTTTAAAAACGGCACCTTACCACATGGAAACATTGTTAAAAGATACTTTCCTGAAACAAGTCAGAGCAAATTGTGCACTCCCATTCTAGAATAAAAAGGACTCAATTTCTTCAAGGGAAAAGGGAAATGACTTTTTCTGTATATAAGCACTTTGTGAAAACAAAGTTAAACAGAATGCTTTTTTATATCTATGTTTATCTGTATATATATGTATATATATATATATATATATATATATATATAAGATTTACTAACAAAAATTAAAAAAATAAATAAATAATTGTTTGACTGTGTTTTTGAGTGTTGAGAGTTCTAAACCATGCAACCTGGACTTGCAACCTGTCTGGTTTGTACCCTGCCTAACAGCCATTGACACCCAGAAATAGAAAAATCCCTGCTGCAAGGACTGATAAATTCACACGTTTCCTTCTTTTCACTTTGAGCGTCCCAATGGCCTGTCTTACTTTGTTTTCTCTTTATGTTCTCCAGTTTCTCTTGGCAACCATGAAATGATAAAAGGTCAATGAGTCATTTCTATCAGAGTCCTAATAGATAAACTGGTGTAATGATAAAAAATCTGTCTCACATATAATATTAAACTGATTATCACACTGTAGTGAATGTGGGATAAAAGTCCTCATATAAATTTCTAAGTAGATTTTAACATTTAATGTTCTGGCCTGCTGAACAAGTCAAATTCTGCATCAAACACTGGTATCAGCTCCCATCTTTATTAAATTTCCAGATGACATCAAACAGTTTAAGGCCTCTTAAATTGTATGATATGTTAAGTTTTGTTGTTGCTGCTGTGTCAGTATATGTTGTCTCTAGCTGTAACACAGGCATTCTTTGTGTCTCTAATGCCTCTTTAGTATGCTCTCTCTTTTCTGACCAGTTCTCAATACGCACACACACGCACACGCATTTTGGCCCCTCCTTGAATGAATCTCTGCTATTCCTTCCTAGATTTTCACAGGGAGGACATTCCATTCCATGCATATTAATCACTTTATTCATCTGTCCATGCAGTGTGCCCAGTTAAGCCAACAATGAAAGTCCCTTTCTGCCTGGTTCCTCTACCCTCTCCTCCCCCAGAAGAGAAAGACTACTGCTAGGGTCAGGCACTCTGCAGACCACTAATTATGAAGCAGCATGGCTTTGCACTGACAGCAAAGGCTAAACTCTGCAACGCTTTATTGTAATGCTGTGTGGTGTCAGACTGATTATTCTTACTGATTGGCAGTCATTTTAACTGCTGCAGCTGTTGCCTAAAACTACACAAGAGACTCATTTCAATATGGAAAATAATTTGGTTAAGATGCAGACCATCACTCATGATTAACGTAACAGAGGGAACTTGGCAGGGCAGGTCGAAGTTTAGTCTTGATTATTCTCAGAAATAGAAGAAGTTGTTGTGTTGGACAGGACAAGGAGGCAATGATACATCTGCAATAAAAATGATTAAAACATAGACCCAAATGGGCCCTCAGTGAAATGGCCTTTTATTTCACAACAGGAACAAGGGACTTTAATGGCCTGGGTGGAGGCCAACTAGGGGCTAAGATGGTCATCCATTGGGACAGCATGGCACCACTTAGCCTCTGTCAATACAGGACTGGACACCCCTCATTTCTATCATCCATCACAGCAGACAGAGTTCACTATCCCTCACACTGTCCCGTTTTTGTCCCTTTGTCTCTGACATCCACATTGTTGTGGAAGACCCTTTCAAAGAGCAGGTTATTCAGAGAAAAGAGAAAAAATTAGAAAAAAGTAAAAAAAAAAAAATAGGTTAAGAAAGCAGAGACTAAAAATAGACAACTAGAAAGCAAAAAAGCAAGAATACTTCAAAAAGGGAGCAGGGAGATGATTTCTACAAGTCATACCTCTTTTTAAGCCACTGACAGAAGGACCAAGCCCCACTTTGCGCCTGTGGGTATGTCTGGGCCAAATAATGAGTGCACATAGTGAATCCAATTCTTGACTCACCACAACAGTGCAACACCACTTCTGAGCCAGTGATGCATTCCTGTAAAATCTCCTTTTAGAAAAACATAAAGAAACTTTCTTTTTTTCATGATTGAGTCTTTCAGTTTTCTTATCTACACTAGCAGCTGGTGTATTGGAAACAAGAACTAGTGCTTCTATTTTTTTCTGCAAAGCCTAAAACAAACACCACTTTCTGTCATTCTGTCAAATATCCAAACCAATATACACACTTTCTCTAATATTTGTCAGCTATGTAAGGGTCTAGTGGGTTGAACGTTGGGACTCACTAAGAACAAAAGACTCATGAAAGTTTTGAAACTCTTGTCCTTTTAAAGGAAAAAACTATCTTGTGCAACATTCAACACTAATAGTTAAGCTTACCATAAAAAAACATATCTTTAGCTTATCTCTTTAGCTTGTCTACAGGCGAATTCCTGAAATGTTTACTTATTTATATGCATTACATGTATCTTTCTTAAGCATAAAAATATATTGCATGCTGATGTCTGTAAAGGACTAGGGAAATATAAAAGTATCATGACCACTCCAACAACCTCATTCCAAAAACTAAAATCAGATTTTCCCAAAGAAAACATTAATAATTTGACACTTCATGATGTAAGTTATTGATATCCATATTAATATAATTCCTCCTCCTTTTGCTTTAGGGGGAATTTGGTAGTTCATTGAGATAACATACTTTTTATACGTGAGACCTAAATTTTATTCACCAATCTGACTTTTTATCTCGACAATATAAGCTAGACGTTTAAAACCAATGAATGAGCTTAGAGTTTAATTTAGTTTGAAAAATAGCCTAAAATTGTGCCTGAATGATGAAAAGGTTAATTTATACAGATTCAGAAAGACGAAATGAGCAGAAGTATATAACCCTGTCAACCAAACTATGGTACTGGATTCAGCCAATATTAATTTTTTTTTTTAATTTAATCCCTGTCATCAAGGCGATGACAGGGATTAAATTATAGTTAAATAGGCCAGCGTATTAACTGACCCACTGCACTAGCCAACCGCATACGCTGACAGGCCAGTTGTAGATGTACATCATCTAATGATAGAACTCTCTAATCAATAATAGCCTCATTGAGAGTCACTGAACTTACTCTCACACATTCAGGCACACGCATCCACAAGCCCAATTCTCCTCAATGTGATTCGTCTCTCTTTTGCACATCCTGAGTGAGTCTTCTTTCTGACATCTTACCTGCCTGAGGGACGGCAAACTATCTGCAATCAGATCGGTGGGATATTAACTCAGAATCCTGTTTTGTTGGGCAAAATATAAATGTGAGAAGCTAAGGCTGTAGATGATTTTTTTCCCCCCAAATCCATTCAAAAAGGGATATGCACAAAATATAAGACAATAATACACTTCAATCCTATTACCTTTACTCTTAATTAAGTGATGGCAAACTTTCTCATACAGGCACTGTGAGATATGAAAAATGTGAAAAATATCTTGTTAAATTCTTTGCCAACAAGCTTTGCATTGCACCTATTACATATAATAAAACCTCATTGTTCACATATTTGTTTAGTTTATTCAACCTTAATCCAGGCAAAACAATATGCAAAGAAACCAGCACCATCAATATCTTATCTCAGTCTTCGATAGGACTACAGTAGGGGTAATATTTAATTGAAGAGTAGAAGTTGGCAGGGTTGGGTCAATCACATGAGGTCAATAAGGTGGCAAGGGCCATGCCTGTCCTGTAATAAGCTGACATAGTTACAGTCGTAATTGGGAAGTCCACTCAAGCGACAAGGGCAGGCCGGATGGAAGCGCTGACCGTGGAAAATTAGAGAGGATGGTTGAAGATTGATCACCAAAAAAACCTTTCCACAGGGCTCCTCTGCTCATATTAACTGGCAAGGATTATGGACGGCAAGCACACTAATCTGAGAAAAGGGAGTATAATTGCATAGGCCATATCTCCCAGAGTGTTATCCTTTTAAAGCCTATTCATCCTTTTGTGAGAGATGATGAAGTGAACAAAGAACAAAGAAAAGTTCATCTTGCATAACTGCTAATTCATCCCCTGGGCCAATGTTGTCTGATACTTTTAAGGTGGCCTACAGTTGTCTGTGCACAATAGTCTAGCTAGAGAAGAGCTCCATTGATATTTGGTAGGTTGATGATAGTTTTATGAAGGGGAGGATGTAAAGACAAGGAACTATGATGACAGCAATAACTAACATAAAGTTAATCCCTCCCCTCTACTTTGCACCCCTCACACATGCTAAAGACCACACCAGTATGGTAGTATTGACAGCTGAAGCTGTTACTGTTTTTCCTAATTGGTATAGCGATTTCCATATAAACAAGCAGCAAATTGTTACAAATGATGTGCTAAGTGGCAGCGCATAATGCAAGGTGGCGGCCTGCGCAAAACGAATTGAAAGCTCGAACAAGGATCTAAATGCAGATTGCTCTCTGTGGACCAGATGCCAAAGGGGTGAAGGAATGGCCCAATTAGGCAGAACGGAGAGCTTGTAGCATACAGCATTTGGGGGACTGATGAAAGATGGCATATTAGAACTTGGATATGGACAAACAGAAGAGAAGAAAGTGGGAGGACTTCAGTCCATCTCTGGATTGTCTGTACTCTCAACTTTGACATGCATGAAAACACATAACTGATTGTGATACATATTCAGTGAGATGCTACTTTCAACCAAAGATGATGCAGAAGTCTGCTTATGTAAGCTGGAGATGTATCGAGGAATAGTCTACTGACTGTTAACTGGCTTTTTGCTTGACCTGCCTTGACAAGAGACCGTCAGGTTGGAATCTCAAAAATCCTATCTACTTCCAGAGAGTGAATGTACCACACATAAGTACTATCACACTAAAAGCACCACTCTTTGATGTGCCCGAGGGGGTAAAAAAAAAAAAGAATTATATTTAGCTATATCCTGTTTCATCTTTTTGTCAATGAAGTGTTTAAAAATGGATGTAGAAGGAGAAAGACCATAAGTGGCTAAAATTACACCTTTTATATGGAGACATGTTGAATAATTATTTCCCTCCTTCACATTTTTCTGCTTTTACTGCTTTATAGTTGTCTTGTAACTAAAACGTCAAGTACTAAAGAAAAGCCATCTTCCCCAGGATGTCAATTCATACAAACCGTGGTAATGTTTCTGGGCAACAGCTGTCTCTGGATGACACCAAATCTGGCTGAAGGTACAAAAGAGAAGTTGCTGATTTAAACTTCTGAGCTTTCTAACTTAAAAAAAAAAAAAAATACTGGATTTTTAGATGAAGACAGGCTTTTGAATGTTAAGGTAAGGGACAACATAATTGAGATGTTTATAGTTATTTATGCTAATCAAACTGCCAACATAATATCCTAAAAACAGTTATAATTACAATGATTATAGTGTAATAATTTTTCATTTATTTTACACCAATAAATCTGTTTCATGCATTCCTCTTTCACACACCTCTTAATGTCACCTCTGTTCCAAATGCAAAAACATATCTAAGATGAAAGCCGAAGTGAAAAACTGTTTAAATTCTGTTAATAGTTAATCATATGAGAGGAGATGGGAAATGTAAATTTGAAATTGGTAAAGGGAAAAAATTATCCTTCTGAAGGAAACATATGACTTACAAATAAATGGTCATCATGCATGGATTTAGATACTATGCAGATGTTTTTAACTATGCTGGACTGCAGTCACAATCATCTGAATGGAGGTTATCCTCTTCAGGAGCCTGAAGAGCCTGAAAATGTGTATATTTTTCCAAAACATACACATTATTGGACAGGGCAATTTTATACGCTACAGTTTCAATACGTATGAATAACTTCAAGCCAAGACTGACTTTTTATGAATTCTATTCAGCTCTTACTGTTGACAGCATACATTTTCCAGGGCTTTGGGGGGAAAAAAATGCATCTCTTGCTGACACCCTGACATGCTGCAGCAATGGTTAACAGCAAGAAGCAGAAAAATCCGCCAGCCCTGACTCTGTGCTTTTGTTTCTTCACTAATAGCTCTGTTTTTCTCTTGCCATACATCACATTAATTTAGTGCCTGATACACAGTCCCAGGCTATTCTGATTTAAATAACTAATGAAGCGCTTCTTGCTGCCAAGCAGCAGCATCTGCTAAAAGAGACGGAGAGTCAATTTTCATAAATTCAAAACACCCACTAGGGTATTTGGGGAAGTCGAGAAAGAAAGAGCAGAAGAATCCACCCGATAAGACGACGAGAGCAGGATAAAAAGGGTTAATCGATATCATATTGACTATGACCAGGGCCGGCCCAAGCCTCCATGGGGCCTTAAGTGAAATTTGGTTTTGGGGCCCTCTATTTCTGCTAAGAATGTGGATTGCTGGAATCAACAGTTAGATAATTAGATCATTTGCACACCTGCTATAAACTTATTGGATCTTTGATAGCGCTTTTTACATTATATCCTATGTATGTATAATATAGAAAACATTTATTGGCCAGTCACTTGCTGGGCGCCAATTTCCTTAATTTTGGGGGATCGTGATCAGCCAATACTTCCACGTGAAGCCCATCTTATCCCATGGTCTTATTTTCATCAGCAAAGGTTTAAAAATCAGCCTGATTCTCTTCTGCTCTACAATGAGAGGTCTGACTGTCAGACCGGCCCACCAGGACATGTTTGCATGTTTATAGTTAGCAATAAACTAACTATAAAGTTGCTGAGTTGTGTTGCCAACTTAGCAACTTTCTTGCTATATTTAGCAACATTTCAGACAAAAAAAATGGTGTTGGCCAAAATCAAAATCAGTAGGACAGACCTTTTAAAGATCAGCCAGGGATTGGCCAGATAACTGCAACCGGTTCAGCCCCATCTAAGATGTAATACATGTACACATATTCATAAAATATTTTCATTAAATTCATTTATCTTAAGCGTAACTCCAATAGCTAAAAATTTAATTTACACTAGGTGAGTTTTTCGCCCAAGAATATGGACCGGTACCGGTACCAGATTGATTCTGAGCCTTCAAATGATTTTAACAGAAGTTGCTCAAACCTTAGAAGTTGATGTAAAAATGTTGTTTTAGTCACATAAATAATCAGCAGCAAACAACATATCACAGTTGAAATCAGCTTGATTTCAACTGTGAAACTGAGCTTCACACAAAGATGCTTGCATAAATGTTTAGCTGTTGAACTGAACTGTTCAAGGTCGCTATAAAGCTAATTTTCTATTAACCACTTCACAAATCTTTTTTATAAACATTACAAAGACATATTAAAACAAACCTTTACCTTGGCTTTTTTCTGTTCTTCCTTTTTTCTTTCTTCCTAAAGGATAAGTCCTCTTTTGAGACATTGTTTTGTTAACTTATCTTCTACCGGAGCTTTGGACTTTTGGATGCACTCTGCTCAGCAGCTCATATTATTGGCAAAGCGTGCATGACCTACCGCAGCCACCAGGAGGCCCCCAAGAGCATTTTTTTTTTCTTTTTGCCCATAAAATAATAAATTCTACATATATTATCAAATATATATTATTGTAAGAATTATGAAATTGTGTGTTTTTATTATTATAATGATAGAAATTGTTACTAAAAAAAAAAAAAAAAAAAAAAAATCTGCTCCACTGAGGGGGGCCCTTGGTGGCCCTGGGGCCCTGAGTCGCTGCTCAGTTTTTTTATGCCTTGGGCCAGCCCTGACTATGACAATACATGTATCATTTCTTTTTACTCCTATGCAGTCCTATTACAAGAAATTAATTTAACCTAAATGTTCAATCCTATGTTTTAACTACAGATACATCCCCAAAATGAGTTAGGTCACAGAGGGAAACAAAGACCACATTCTAGGAAATAAAACAATTTAATATGAATAATGCTTACTCCATCAGAATTACTTTTCATGCCAACTGACCTCCATCACCGGAAATATTCACTGTGGATTGAATTCCTACCTGTTAACAATGAACATAATTTGTTTTAATAATTTTTAATTTGCTGATTTAGAGATGTCTAAATGTCACATCTTTGCTCATTAAAATCATTTGCACTAAGCTTCATTAAATGCACATTCACAATATAACTCTTCAAAGCCATTGATACATATTTTTTCTTCACACGTAAGAATCATTCTAGTGTATCACGCAATGATGAGGAATCTAACTGGAAAAAGTGATCAGGAACCCATTATCTTCCAGTTATATTGCATTCCATAACTGCAACCTCACTGACGTTCAGTGCTCAGAGACATGGCCAAGCTAAGGAATGCTGAAGCCCAATCACCACTGAATAAGACATATATGCTTCTAGAGTGGGCCAAGACAGACTTTTCAAAGGTTTTATGGAAAATGCATTTCACAGATCCGGTCCTCAGGGAAAAATGGTTAAAAGAATGTCATTGTTAAAAAAAATATAAAAAGGTCATAGGCACAGAACTATTTTGGTCTGCAAACAAAAAGTGAACAGGCGGTGGAAAACAAACATTGAATGCAAAAAAATATTCACCTGAAAACACCACCCACATCATAAAACATGGTTGTGGGTTCATGGTGTTTCGGGGTTGTTTTATTTTTGCAGAGTTGGTGGGAAGATGGAAAGCGCTAAATAGAGAGCAATCCAAAAGGAAAATCATGTAAGATGGTGGTTGTTCATCTATCCAGCGGGATAACCATCTGCAACATACAGCCAGGACTACTACGAAATGACTGACGTCAACACACCTTAAAATATATAGTTAGAGGCCTTTAACACATTCATAGAGACATATTCTAAAAGACTTGCAGATACAATGGCGGAAAAGTTAGGTTCCAAAAAAGAATGCCTCAAGTTTTTTTTTTTTCTTACACTTTTCAGTTGTAAGAAAATGTGGAAACTAAGTATCTTTTCATTGACTGAGGAACATTGCACTACCTAATGCGGTGTCACATAAAATTCCACAAAAGTAAACTCAATTTTAATGGTTGTACCATGACAAAATATTACAAAGTTTAAAGGTCTTAATAGATTTCTCAGGCACTTCAACAACCAAAAGAAGGATAATGTCGCAATAGTTCTTTTGTGACATGTGACCAACAGCTTCAGCTTTCATCCATGGAAAGTTGTTTCATTACCATTGTCATTGTCGGTTCACACCCCTTTTGCAACCACTCGCATCTTCATCGATTAAATCTGTTACATCTAGAGCCACAAATCATTTCCTTCTCTCACATAAGATAAACACATTTAACAGACGGGTTTTTCTACACTCTTGAGGAACTGAAAAATACCCCAATGTGGATGAGTAAGATTGTGCAGAAGAGAGAGGAGACTGGAGATATGCATGCCAGAAGAAAATGAAGGAATTCTATTTATAGCAGTAACTATACATGCAATGCTTTGTTCACAGCAGAAATGTGGTTGCTCTTTCTGCAGAAATAGAATTTTTAAAATATATATAGTTATCCACATAATCAAACCAGATACTAAGAGAAAACAATTAAAAAGTTTGCTTGCAGCTCTTTGATGAAGACAATAATTAGCATGTATTTGTTCATATTCCATAGTTATTCGATGCTGATTAATGCTCAAACCGAGCAGATATTGAGAAGTGTATGAGAAAAGTTCAGAGACTAAGCTCCTAAAACTTCTGTTCTCTTAGATCCCACACTCCACACTATTTGTGCACCGCTCTTCCGGTAAACTTAATTCACAAGAGATGGGACCTACATTAGCTAAGTGAAACAGTGCACGAGACAGAACAGAGCAAAAACCCTGCAAATGCTTTAACACCTGCTTGCATTCTTAGAGGGAAAATGTGTAGCCTTCTCATGTAGCTACGGCAAATCCATCTCTTTTTTTTCAGAGGGATCCTTTGATGTGTTGTACTCCATCTATGCAAGATGTTCTGTGTTGATGTGACATGATCTGCATCAAATAGAGCCATAGCGAAAGCGGAAGTATGTAAGACATAGCTACAAAGCAAAAAAAGCTCTGTACTTCAACATTGTTGCACATTAGGACATGTCTTGGAAGGTGGGTCTCACACGATAGACCTTCCTGATGCTCTGATGTAGCAGGGTCTTTCGAGGGCTCTTACAAGCACAGCATTCAGAAAAGGTTCTGTGGATTTATTAATTACAATAACTGTATGCATCAGTAAATTGCTGAAGTAGTAGAAGTAGGCAGATTTTGACTATGCATTTAACTTTATTTTCCAGAACTTCTATATTTTATCCAGATCATTCAGATACAGTAGTTCATGTTTCGTAACACAAAGGGGGTCTTGTCTGTACCAAAATAGCAGAGTACAATGGTAAAGATGAAATCAGACCAATTCAGTATTTATCACACTTATTAATAATAGTCATGGCTTGAAACAAAAGTACTAATGCCCCTAGCTGTACAAACAGCTATACCAAACAACATACTTGATGAAAAGAATAAACATGACACTCATGCTACAAGATAAAGAAACTGATTTCTGGGGATAAAATGCAGAGCCTTTCATTGGCTCAAAGCTCTATTGGTCTCTAATATGAAAGATTAGTGGTTTTAACAAAAAGGGTTGTCTGATCGTGGAAAAAAACTCAAAGGTCAAACAAGAAGTTCTCAACTAAAAATGTATTCTAACTGACAAGCTGTGTTTCTTGTTAAACTGTTCATTGTATTGTAATCTGCATATAACCTCATATTGGTGTTGCATTCTCATTTGCATATTTATTGCCTGTCGGAAGGCCCCACTTGACCTTTGTTTAAAGGGTGCATTCAAGCATAAGCACCTTTAGCTACAACCAAAACAGAAAGACAACTTAAAACCAAATGTCATATAGAAAGATGTACTGACAGTTTTAGTTAAACTTTTTGAAACTGAATCAGCCAGTCATCTTTTTGGCAAGAGCTTGCTATGTTTGTGTTACCGTGTAGTGTTCCTCTATTAAGCTGTTTGCAACCAGAGTGGGCTACCAACCATCACTTTTATCATCTCACCGCACTATTGCAAGTGTTTGTCAGGTTGATTTCAATTATTTCAATTTGCTATTCTGGAGGGGTTAAAACAACATTGTTTACGGGGGTTGTTTCCTGCATGGAAGATGGTGTCGGTGACATTTTGTTCATGTTGTCTTTTACTGCAGACAAGTTTCCTTGTGTAGACAGCTCCTTTGCTTCTGCTTTCAAATTAGCTGATGTGCTTTAGTGTAAGTGACAAAATCCCTGCAAACCAGCAAAGCTATGGTGAATGGCAAATAAGTAGGGATAGTGTGCTTATGATGACAAAATGGAGGTTTTAAGCTTTGACATCTTAACGTTTTCTACTTTTAGAAATGCATCTACACATAGGTTCTCTCAGAGAGAACAATATTTTTTGCAGATAAAACACTATCTCACAGTTACTAAAACTGAATTATCTTAGAGGGTAAGCGAGCTCAAGTCTTGGCTTCCACCTGTTCATTTTTTTGGTAAATTGTGGGTTTGTAAAGTATTATTTATTTATTTAAGAAAAAGCTTAAATCTGTATCAAAAGCTCGTGTAGAGAATGTAATTTATCCATGCTACACATGGACCTTATATGTGTACAAAACACCAGCAAAAGGGATAATAATGTAAATATCTAGGACACCAATAATGAGTTTTCAGGCCTTGCAAAACAAACTCTTTTGGGATCCATTTCTACATTACAACTGGAAACTGCTGCCCTGCTTTTTTACTATTTTTTTTTCTATTGATGGTGATGGTTGGAATATTTTTCTTAACATACCAATACAATGTTTGTATGACATTCAGGTTGGTCCCCAACCTTTTCATTACTGCGGACCGGTCAAGACTTGGCAATCTTGCTGCGGCCCGGGGGGCGGGTGGGTGTTCCGCTAAAGCCTGTTTTTTTTGTTTGTTTTTTTTTTTGCCCCATTTTTCCCTTTACGAGAATCTTACATCCTGCAGTGTTTGGTGTGTTACGTGGTGGTGTGTTGAATATTCAACATTGTCCCGATTATCACAGCCTGTAGGTTTTTCCCTGACTGGGAGCGAGAACTCAGCCTGTTGATTGTGACAGGTAGCCAAATCAGAGAGCGCGGCGACAAAAGAACGGATGGAATTCTAAACAATTGTCATGGCACCTGAGAGTCCGGTGGACATCGGCGGTGATATGTGGAAATGTTCATTATTATATGCAAAGATCATTTTTATGGATGTTTATTATATGTGCTTATGTTTATTTAGTTCAAGATGTTAACTATGAAAAAACATAACTGCAAATAGAGCGGCTGCTCCTTTTTATCAAACGCCTTTTCTTTTTGTTACATCTTGGAATCAATTTGTGTGTGGTGTGTTGCTCCTGTTGTGTGCTGTTTCCATATCCCTTCAAATTAGAAACAGGTGTGCCACAAAAGCAAACATTTTACTTTAGTGAAAATTTTAACTCAGGATAACGATTAATGGGAGCCCTGAGCTTGTTTCTCTGCAACGAGATGGTCCCATCTGAGAGACAATGACATCCGAAGTGTTGCTTATGCACAGGCTACCTGGTCTCTATGTGGTGAAGTAGTTTGAAGCCTCATTGCCTCATTAATGAGACGGTCACCATATCATGCAGAGCGGGCTTGGAATGTGGGAATCACCTACCGGGATAAATCCATTTTCCTGCCTCTTCTCTGGGCCTTTTCCCCTTCGCAAAGAAACTTTCCAAGACATCTGATCTGTTTCTTACTCATTTTGCTGTTTGTGGGCTCAATGTTGGTGCACAAGACATAAGCGAGAGAATCCTGTTAAAGGATTTTCAAAATAAAAGATCCTTCAGACTCAAATAATACATAAAACAGAAATATTTAAATTATTTCTTGCGCAGCCCAGTACCAATTGGTCCATGGACCAGTGCCGGTCCACTGCCCGGAGTTGGGGACCACTGGTTTGTATATCTGGTATATGCCTTAAGAATGAATATTACTTCTTGTTTTTTGACATTT
Source organism: Poeciliopsis turneri (assembly GCA_922788865.1). NCBI lineage: Eukaryota > Metazoa > Chordata > Actinopteri > Cyprinodontiformes > Poeciliidae > Poeciliopsis > Poeciliopsis turneri. Next base: position 589,414 of record CAKLNU010000972.1, on the reverse strand, counting down.
TGGCATATCACAGCTATAAACTACCCTGTATTGTATTGGGAGTTCCTACAATAAACACACAAAGTGGTGCATACATGTGGAGCAGTAAAACATTTTTTTCTTTTACAACTACAGATCTGAAAACATAAATGTGCATGGGAATAGCTGCATCATGCTCGGTGGACTTTTATTAAGCTATAACAGGGGAGCAAGTCATTGTTCTTGGAAAAGGGACAGAGGAATCCAAAGGAAAAAAATAAATAAATAAATAAACAGAAGCTGCACAAAACTTGATTGTTGTGGCAGGAGGGTCAGTATGAAAGCAACCCTATACAGCCAACGGCTCTAATAGAATGGTTTATAGAATAGCACACATCAGAATGATCCAGTGAAAGTTCTGACAGAAATCTAGTCGAGAATTTGTTGCATAACTTAAAGGGGCAGCACTATGTATTTTCTAGGTATTGTGCCATTTTATAGCACAATAAAGTAACTATTCTACCTTCAGTTGTTATAAAAATGCTGCTTACATGAAATATGACTTAAAATAAATTGTAGGTTGTAATTTGAAGTACACACTCTGTCTCTTTAAAAACTCCTGCTCTTTTTGAAACTCCACCTTCAGGAAGTTATTACAAGATTGCTCTTCTATTAGCAACCCATTAACAATGTTTTTACTACTGTTTCACTGAGAAGTAGCCGGTATAATCCGACTTGTTTCTTAAAATATTACAATTGCTCTGTACCGATAATTTAACTCAAAGATGGCACTGTCACAACCAGACAGTGGCCAACCAGCCAATATTCACCCAATGTGTCCCATCTTTTGTCCTCACATCCCCATATTTACAATGTGTATGGACATAGAACTGATTAGCTGTAACCCAGTTCAGTACCATGCACCACATGTAGGTCACTGTAATCTAGGACCCCTGTGGCTGTTGTGATAGTGGAGGTAGTGTCTGCGTGAGCTGGAGACTGTCAGAGAGGAGGACAGAGGCAAGTGTAACAGACCTTCAAAAATATGCAAGGCTTCAAAGTGCAGCAGGTCTGCCAGACCCTCCTGCTGGGTCACAGCTTGTGGGAATCGAATGTCATTTGTAGCAGCATAAAACCTATAAAAAGCCACAGATTTCTATTGTATACGTTATTAAACTACACAGTGGAATCTAAGTTATTGACATATTACGTTTGTCTAGAAGAGTTCATCAGGTAAACAGTTTCTACCCTGTCAGTGGTATGTATCATTTAACAGAAAAACAAGCAACACACTCCAGCAGGCAGATTTGACAACATCTCACACCTCAAACACAATTCTCACTGAATAAACTTCAGCATGGCCAAGTGGGATTTTGCCAGATGGCCAGTACATGATGTTTACGGATAAAAAACACCATTAGTATATTAGAAACTAAGAGCCTACCGAATGCTGATTGTTGCTGGTATCGAGATGTTAAAGAGCAAAAGAATTCTGATGTAGTGACAGAAACCATAGCTTAATTCATAACTAAATAATGAATAACCCCTAATTTACACATTTCAGCTATCCTCTATACCACCATACTTAATATTTATTTATTCTGTAACACTCAAGCTTATTGTGGTTGCTTGGGTTGTCCACACAATTTATTATTATTATTAATGCCATATCCCTTAGTTCACCATGGCAGAAGAAATCAATTAAGTCACAATGTCAAGGGAGTTGATGAAAAATGTTAATAAATCAGAGAACCTCACTCCACTCACAGTAGGAAACCTAAACACAGCAAAATATGGAAGGATACTTTGTAACAGAATCAAGGCATGCTTAGAATAATAAGCTAGTATAATGAGATTGTCAAAAATTATCTCAGAGGGCAGAATAACGATGAAGAACTGCTCTCATATTGAAATCAATTAGAACAAAGAGGATTTCTACCCATATAGTGAGGATGTTGTTCCTCCATTAAATAGAATGTTAATCAACCTGAATATAAGAAAACAAGAGATTTTACTGAGTGTCCTTCACTCAGAGTACAGTCACGGCAACATACTACCTTGCACATTATTGTAACAATTATTTTGATAAAAGTATGAAATATACATAATTGCTTTTTCTTTTGTCCTTATGTTTTTGATATTTAAGATGACTGAAAAATCAAACAGCACTTGGGAGTGAAGCCTAGAAGTCCACATTTAATGTCAATGTTAACCAGCTATTATAATTGGCAATGGGTGACAGAAGTTCAGTTACTTCCATTACTGATCCAGATTCAACACAGAAATGAACACACCATACAGACATACAATGCAGTAACCAAACATATTTTTCCCCTTTATATATTTGTTGCACTTTTTCTCATCTACATGCTACAGGGTATACAAAAAAACTTTACCATCCAGCCAAGATAACCGAAGCAACTGGAAAATGCATCTTTCACATGAGAATTGAGGAAACAGCTCATTAACTGCAATTACTGCCACTTTTTGCAAAGCTGCCACAAATGTAGAGTAGAGACATCATTTATATAGAACATGTTTGACAACATGAAGTAGTTTCAAATTCTTCCAATTTCTGATTTAAAGAAATTCAAGGTCAGATGAGAAGCTAAATCTACTGACATCTGTATGGAAAGAGTTACAAAGCCATTTTGATGATTTGTGACTCCAGGAAACTACAGCTTTAAAGTACACATTCTGTGACTTCAGATGGTCAGCTCAGCCAGTTGGACTTCCTTCTTAGTAGTTTGGCTTGCAGTTTCTCCTATTCAACAAGATGTCTGTTATCTTCCTTGTTATAGAGCCAAAAACAAGCCAACATTCCTAAAACCTAAACATAGTATTTTATTCCAAAACTACTTGTAACAAAAGCCAACCACCAAATGCTACAGACATTCTTTCTAAAGGTAGGGATATATTACAGACATTTCAAGAAGCATCAATCTATTCAACATAGGGAGAGTAATTCCTCAGGGAATTACACCCAAAAATCAGTTGCTTTGCCTACAAGTATGCAGCCTTTCCATTTGTCATTCTCTGATGCACCACCACAGGGGACATTTTAGAGCAAACACAGATGAGTGACAAATCATTGAAATAAAAGTCTCAAGAACATTTTAGGCCACCACATCTCCCCAGAGCAGTATTTGCCCTCAATGTAACCGATTCTACAAGCCTCTCTGGATCTATAAAAGGAATAAGCCACCGTTCTTCAAAAATAATAAAGAAGGAAGAAAAAATAAGAATGTAGTAGATAAAGTCGGATAAAAAGACATAATTTATAACATATCATGATGTTAAAAAGGTTATATTTCAAACTTTCACTGTATTGACTGTTAAGACTTAACTCCACAAGGACAAACAAATGAAAAAGTTACATAGAAATTTCCTACATCCGTATTCAGCCTGCTAAGTAAAACAGACATTTGTCTTATCTCGTTTAAGGTTGATTATGAATGATGAACTCCAATGTCCGAGCCAAGACAGAAATAGGAAGTTTCAAAAGTACAACCATATCTTATCCAGATGAATGGATAATCAATATGAATGTTTATCAGTTGATTTCCCCCCCCCCATACTTAACCCTTCTACAGTCTTAACAAATGGGATCATTTAGACGCCACATTCCAGTGGGGTCGCACTGACCCCATGCTTTTATGAGGGATTTTTTTTGAGTAGTTTTGGGGATCGCATGCAGTCTGAGACAGTTGCAGCCTTCCTCCTGAGTCATTCTGAGTCTACAGCAGGGTTAATGACGATGCCTTATGAATTGGACTTATAATGACACCCAATTATAAGATTAAATTATTAAATAAGAGCCCTACTTTGTTTATCAACTCTTCAAACATTTGGCATACCATGATGAATGAATCTCAAGAACTCTTTATAATTTTTCACTTTCTTCACCATTCTAACATTAATGTCATTTGCACTAAATGACAATAAAAACACGGGAGCAAGTTGTCAGTAGGCCTGTCACGATAACAGATTTTGCTGGGCGATAAATTGTCTAAAAAAATTATTGCGATAAACGATAATATTGTTTGAAGACCTTTTTACATTGATTTAATGGAAATTACGTAATAATACTTGCGATTTCCTGCCAAAGATAGATACACTTTACTTTCAAAAGACACTTAACACTGGGACTGATACACAAAATAAATAAAACAACCAAAACCAAAACTAAAATGGATTCTTAGTCTCCATTAACAATAAATGTACTTGAATAAAAACTAAACAACATAAAGCCAAAGTGTAAATAAATACTGCATTCAACCAAAAAGAGTGCAGATTATGAAGACTGTATAGTATATTGCCCTTCAGTAATCATTAGATTTAAATAGAGAAGACATCCGACTGCCTGATGCAATAGTTCAAACTACAGGATTTTTTATCCCGAACGACAATCTTAGAACGTTATTCGTTTTGAGATCGTCATTAGTGTTGAGTGTTACGGTAGATCGTTGTGCCGCTCTGATCTAAATCAAGGTTTTGCCCAGACTGGGAGAGTGACGCAGCCTGTTGAATGTGACCGGTAGCCAATCAGAAAGCGCGGATTCTCCTCCTGCTTTCTGAGGGGAAACACGGAGGGAATCCCGAACAGCTGACACGGTGCAACCCGAAGTCCAGCAGACATCGGAAACAACATGAATGTTTATTCAGCAGTTCGTGCAAAGAAAATATAAATAACTAGGGGAGGAGTTGGAGCGAAATTTCTACCAGAAAACCCGGTAACTTTTCAGCTGTTCTTCGTTAACGTGACATAAATAGTTATAATGATTTTCATTCAGTCAGACTGACACTAGCTACATGCATTGCAGGTAGATTGTAGTAAGGAATTGATTAATGCCTGGTTTCAAAGTTAGTGAACTGGACTCATTATTTTGTGTCCATTGTTGGACACAACACGGTTTAGATCGAACCGTTATAGCTAGGATTTCTGTCGGCTAATGTGTCTCAGGTTTTGATAATGGGCCGACAATCCGCGACATAAGATCGTGCAGCGCGCGCTGGGCATTACACTAAGGAAGTAAGGAAGGGAGGAAGTGGAGAGCACCGGAGTTGAGCCTTTTTTCATTCAGTGTCATCAACAGTAAGAGAAAAAGGCAGGAAGAAACGATATAGCCGATAATTAAAATGAGGTCGATAGTTTTAATTTATCGTTCGATTAATTGACTTATCGTTTATCGCGACAGGCCTAGTTGTCAGTAAGTTTGTTTGCCCGATAAATCCCTCTTTGACACTACAAATAAGAGGGGAAAAAAGGTATATTTTAAAATCTCAAAAATAATCAAGAAATTTGGCAAATACATTGTCTTGTGCTCCAGTACTTGCTTAAAAGACTTAAAGGCACAGAGATAAACCCTGGTTGTTATTAATAATAGAGGACCCTTTCTTTAAAATCAAAAACCTAAATTCTTGCGACAAATACAATATCAGCACCCAAACACATTGCATTTCATGCAGTTCAGGAAGAGCAATTAATAAGATTAGAGGGACTGTGATAGAGGCCAGTGCATTTTGGCAAGTAAGCTTGGCCTCCAGACAGACACTGATCTTGCACTAAAGAATGAAAAAGGTTTTGTTCACAACCTTATAGCGCTGGAACTCAAAGCACAGATGAGAAATATTCAGAAAGAGCATGCCGTCATATTAGGGTTCTTTTTTAAGACCAACATGAGAGATGATGCCAGAAACACTTGCGTAACAGTATGTGTTGCATGTGAAATGGGTTCCGGCTTATTCCTGCAGATAAAATAAAGTCTTCATGGTTTAATCATTTTATTTGGTAAAAATAAGTATATTAATGTCCAATCAACAAACAGTGCGAGCCTACCAAGAGGGAAATATTGCAACCGCAACTACGTTTTCATTATGACAAAACATAATTATGGTATTCTCTATAAATCCTGGCTTTCCTGCGTGGAGGGATTAAATGTCAGGTGAAGGATTAGAAGCGAAGTTAAGGCACACTAAAACAGAGTCCATAAACACACAGGCACAAGACAAAATTGGTCATTAGCACCGAGCCAGACGACTCTTCTCCTAGGCTGTTGACATTGAGAGTTTGAAACAGTGAAATAGGAACAGAAACAGGCTTTCTGTGGAGGAAGCAGAGGAGCAGAGAGACATGAGGAAAGGATGTAAAACAGACATGAAAGAAATGTATTACTTGGAGGAGGACAGGAGTGATAAAAATGATCCTTTTTTTTTTTTTTTTACAAGTATAGCACATACTCATAGCAAAAAAGGATGTTTCAATGGAGAAAATATCAACAGGTGCTGAAAATGTTTAAGTTTTTCGCATCCAAAAAATAATAAATAGTGAAATGGAAATAGTGTTTTTGCTTTTTGGGCAGTCGTTAGTGAGAGTGGGAGAGGGTAGCATACCAGAAAAATGCAACCGCAGCGTTTGTAGGGTGACATCTGACAGAACATTACACTGTAGAGCCAAAAAAGAGCACAAATGGTGGCTTCCACATGGTAAAAATCCGTAGCCTGAAGCAGACTTACAGTTCCTCCCACTCACTGATCAGACTCTTTCTTTTCTTATTCTCTTTGCCTCGCTGCATCTCTCATCGCTCCCTCTTTGCTAAATTATGAAGCAGATTTCTTTTCAAGCGCCAGCTTGTGTGTCATGGAGGAAACTGGCAACGTGCTCCTTTGTGCTCAGTAAATGAGGTGGAAGGTTAAGTATATGCATTATGTATTTTAAAGAGCCCTTTCATAAGTGAGTGGCTGGCAAGGGTGCTCCATTTTTTCACCAACAACAAAACAAAAGACACCTGGAAGATCCTGGCATCAGACTATGCTGTTGCTCCAAATAAGCCCATCTCCACTAGTTAACTCTGTCCCATAAGTGACAGAAGTTTCTCAGGTAGTTTTGGGTTACTACCTGTCACACTATAGCCCGAGTGTGACATTAAGCACCCATTACACGTAACATACAGGAGAGTCATATGAGCAGAATTTTAAAAGACAACATTGATTCATCCTTTACTGCAATAGAATAAACAAACTGTATCTGAATACACTTGTGGTAAAAAAGTAAATAAAAAATATTGGCAGTTGTGGTACTAATTGTACCATCTATGAATTTAAGAAAAAAAGAGAGAGAAAAAATACAAACATGTTTGCTTTGTTATGAGTTTCACTCCAAGTAAAATGCACAAGTATTCACCATCTACTTTCAACAAGTAAACATACCTCTTGAACTTAAAACATTATGGTTAAAAGAAATCCCAGTGACAGTTTTAGTATTCTCAAACACTTGTGCAGATCCAAGTACTTTCAAAATGGTTCCTTAGTAGAAAACAAATTACTGCATCACCAACAGGTTCACTGATGAACATTGGGAGCTTGATCTAATCATTTAACACCTGCTGACATTTTTAAAACAAAGGAGCACCTTAACACAGCTTATGTTTCTGTGGAATGTATGTCAATATAAGCATTGCATCCCTGAGAAAACGAAGAGCCCACCCAAAATATCTAACTCTTGATTTTGGCTGAATAAAATGATCTGAGAACCTCAGATTCTAAAGAAAGTGTGTGCATCAATAATACCTAGAGGCGAGAAAGAAGCTGCATGCAAGAGGGGGAAGTGAAGCTGCTGTAAAATGAGCTAATGTTGGACAATATTGAGCAACTGCAGGAACATTCACAGGGTACTTTATTTGTATCTATACCTCTATGTTTGAGACAACACTCATTTATGCAAACAATATTTTCTAATGACTGCGATTTTATTTTATTTTTTTCAAATGCAAGCCTGAGAAGCAATAGGAAGATTTTAAAAGTTAAATGCTCGTGGAACTGCATGTATGCAAGATTCAAAAAATGAAACCCCAAATTAAATCTCACATTTACAGGTTCAGCCTTGTGAACCAAATGTCCTGAATAATCCTCCATTCCCCAAACTCTTACAAAGATCAGACAGATCATTTGAGCACACAACACTCCCTCTACGTGCGATGAAAAGCAGCAGCCCCGCGCGCTGAAACACGTCCCTCAGGTTCTGTCTCTTTTGTCTCAGCTGTGATAGTGTGTCTTGTTTCTTGTATCCTGTGATATCTCCTTCCATCTCTCCTTGCAGCAAATAAAAACATTTATCGCTTTCTCACTTTGCTCCGTATGCTGGATTAGGGAGTTCTACATTCTATGGATAATGCAAGACAGTAAGCTGGATATCTCACAACATTTTTGAACAGTTCCGAGACCCATGTGATAAATATACTTCACCAATATAAAGAAGATTGCTCAGAGATTTGTTTTATGTTAGCTTTGACAAGAAAGTTCAAATTCCTTTTAAGTTTTACTATGGCATCAAGTTGAAATACAAATCTGAGAAGCATTGTATGAGTATAGTTGAATGTTTTAAGGAATGAGGAGCTGAATTTATTTATTTTTTTAATAAGCATTAACCTTGAAATTACTGACTGCTTTATGTTTTTCACTGCAGTTTCTCTGTTGCCCCAGTAACTCATAAATATCCTTTGAAAAAGTGTTTTATTATATTTTATTCCCTAATGGACGTTTTGTAGCATTTTCCCTCTTTATAATGTCATGTGTAAAAATATGTGCAAAACTTCTGCATCTTTTGATGTGCAACATTAAGAAAATAACATGTCACGTGTAGTAAATAAAGTCTGAACAGACTGAGCAAGCAGAGCAACATTAATTTTGCAATATGTATGTTGACAGCAAAAGTAGATCAGGCTTTCACAAATTTATGGACACTGAAAATGTCTTATTCCTGACTTTCAGGAGAAAAATTACAAAAAATGGGAAACAGCTAATACTGCATATTTAATTATAAATGACATCAGTGACAGCAACCTCCTGCTAATAATAATTGGAAAAGTTAATTGCTGTAATAAAAATGTAAATATTCTTAATTAGCATAATTTACAAGCATCTGCATTAGCCCTCCTACTCAAGCATGTTATTTGCAGTATCATCTAACCTAGGCCAGAACTATTACTATCTCATTACAAGCAACTTTCTTTGTCCTTCATTTTGCATATTTTAACATGGTAAAATAGGGCAATACGCTTCGTAACAAAAAGAGTTGATCATTAAGTTAAGGATCTGGAAGACTGTCCTGTAATGTAGGACACAGGCAGACTAGCAAGTAAAGGTGTAAAGGATTTTGTGTGGAAGGAACCGTATCCAGCACCAGAGAGTATAAGTCGTACCATAATTCGGACTGTTGACGATGCATCTGATTGAGTTAAAAGAGTGAGTCAAGAGAGTTAGTAGTCATATTTGTGTACACATCATCTTGCAGCATAAATTAAGTGTATACTGCTACATGAACTGCTTACATCTCATGGTTACCTTCACAAGCCTACTGAATGGAGCATGGGCCTCTGCCACATCTGTGCATCAGAAGTGCTTTCCATTCGCAAACTACAACCACCCAGAGTCACAAATTTTCAAAATGCCACATCTATCAAACTCCAAGTTGTGATAAGGCTGCAAATTGTATCGGGGAGATATCGTCTGTTTCCAATGTTCTTCCCCAAGAATTTTAACTGACAGTTGCATTGGAGATGACACCACAACTCTTCTAAATCTCTTGGGTGTTGCAGTTTAACCTGCCTAAAAACGTTTTTTTTTTAGTTTTTTTTTAAGTTTCTTGGGGTTCTCATGCTAGTTTTTGCAGAATCAAACTTTTCAGATATTCTTATCTCACATATAATAAATCACAAAGGTCTTGTAAACACTGAGTATTTGCTCTCTTCTCTTTTGCCTGAGGTATTTCATCACTAATTAATAGAGGTGCAGGCCAATAAAGGCAGTGGGACAAAACTACATACGTTTCTCTATTCAAAACTGACAAAGTGTTTTAATCTTATTAGTATGATCAAAAGGGGCATAGTTAATGTTTAAAAACAGGCTTAATTTGGTTTTACTTGGTTAACATTGGAGATGCTTGCTAAAAAAATGTCAAAGAACAAATGAAAGAATAATTAAAGCTCAAGGATGCAACAATTCTGGTAAGGAAGCTACTGCCCAGGATGGATCAGGAGCTGAGAGCTTTGATTATTTTGACAAATAAGTAGGGCTGAAATGATTCCTCGAATGATTCGAGTACCTCGATTATTAAAATTCCTTGAGAAAAATTTATCTGCCTCAAAGCTTCGTTAAATTATGTTTTGTTATGTAGCGCACCATGTTCCAGCCGGACCATTATTTGTGGAGGGTAGCGCTCTTACTTCCGCCTATGAGTTGTTTCTATGTGCTAGCAGCTTGGTGTTGAATTGCGTGGCGGTTTGAAAGGGTTTGGGGCACAAATATGGATCATTGAACTTTGAAGTGCGATGGGTGGACTACTGACAGGTTTTCTGGTGTCGGAATTGTGCCGTCACAGTTTTGGAGCGAATGGTAGGAATGGCACAGACAGACAGACAGAATTCCTCGGATAATAGTAAAAATATTCTATAGAGAACTCAATTCCTAAAATATTCTTTTACAACAGCCCTACAAATGAGTTTTTGACAAATAAATAGAACCCTCTGATGACCACTTTGCTGGGAAATTTTACTAAAACCATCTAGCCTGAATTCAGTTTCAATTTAAAATATATGCCATAGATTTTATGTACTATTGGTCATTTATTTTGTTTTAACTGTTATATGCTTCATCTGTGTAAGTGTTATGACTCTCCATAAAAGTCATATTGATGTCTTTTGGCTTTAAGATACTGCTATATGGATATAACAATCGACCTTTCATAGAACTATAATTTGTGTGTGTGATTTTACTACATAAGAGTAGAATGTAGCAATTTCATAATGATAAAAATTGTTGAGTGGACAGCTGTAAAATAAGAGAGCTCCACTCTATTATTGAATAAAAGCAGAACAAGAGACGAAACCATTTGCAAACTGGTATGAAAACACTGCTGAGGCAATGAGCAGTGATACAAGAATGCTGCCAACAATGCCTCTGATCATAATGACAGTGTTCCAAATGTCTGTCAAGGGAAAAAAAAACATTTGCAGATCTGTGAAATTTATTGAAATTGTCATCTGACATTATCTCACCATATTCACAAAAAATAAATCCTTTGACATATTTCTCTTCACAATATTGCATCACACGATCTGTCTTATTTAGAAACAGAAAAAGGTAAACTCTTCCACTCCACCAGAATCCAGCTCTTTTCCTAGCCTATTCCATCCCACATGACTTGAGATTCTCCACCGCTACACACAGTGACAATAACCTGCCTGCCCAGTGTCATAATGCAGAGCACAACTTACACAAACATTCTGATAGGGGTGAGTATTCAGGAGAATAAGCGGTTTTTATGAAAATATCTCAACCAAATAGCCATTTCAATCTTTTTAAGGAATCTGAGCTGTGATTGATTAATTCTAGATTTTTAACTAAAATACTTCATTTGGCCAAAACTCACCTGTGTGAATGTTAACTAAAATCAAATCATGTACAAAAAAATGTATGATTTGTTCAATTTAAATTATGTGGGCCTATGCAAAATGTAAGATAACCATCAAAAACATTTTGGTTTTTACAAATAGAATACAGGTTTTACTAGTCATAACATGTTTTTGTTTTCAGATTCACTTCAGTTTTGACAACTTCAGATGTACATTAGATTTTGAGCTAATCAAAGGTATATCACATTTTTAGAGAAAAAAAAGCATTTTTTTACTTGAGCTATGATCTACAAGATAACTTCTACATCTCTCAACAGATTGGGAGACAATCTCAACAATGGTTAAAAAAAGAGAGAGAGAGACAGAGGAATAGCAGGATATACATCATCATGGACAGTCAAATGTTTCAAGCTTCATTCCGAATCAAGTTGTGTTTACAAAACGACAGGAATGTGGTGCAACAGCTCCTAACTCCCGCTATAAGCCTTGAGCAATGACAGAAGAAAGACAACCCAGCTGCCTTTTATGTGTTCTACGCTTGGAACACTCAGTAAACAGCTTAGTATTGAAACACAAAGACTATTTGCTAATTAAAATTTTTAATTAGAGCAGAAAGATATAAAAGTAATTTATGGAAAAGCACACAGATCTTAAAAAGCAGAAGCACTTCATTGTTATGGGGGAAAATATCATAAAGAATGTAAAAGTTTCAAAGCAGATTATCAGAAAGCCTCAACCCTTTCTTGGGCATTCACCCAGGGTAATGGCAATTTTTTTATTTATTTATTTTCCATTTATTTAACCAGGTAAACCCTGTTGAGATCTGGATCTCATTTTCAAGAGGGTCCTGGGACCTAGATATTAGAGGCTGCTTTATTTTGAGAAGAGTAAGACATCATGATTACAAGGAGAATTACAAAACCTCTGAGTTTAGACAGATTATTAATCAAATTTTAGTAAAAAGAGGAACTTCTTTCGAGATGCTTTGTTTCAATGCCACTTTTGAAAATGCTGACTATCAAGACAGCAAAGCTCAGAAGGGTAATACATACATCACACATCAAAGAAGTTAAGACAGGTAAATGTCCTACAAAAGATTCACAGCTTTGGTGATGTAGAAAAACTATGAATATTTTTACATATTCTCTGACTCCACTGCCTCAGCTGTGATGGCCCCTGATTTTGTTTCTATTTGCAAAACGTAGATCTATCCATCATCAGTCCCATTTCTATTCTATGGTTAGCTCAGAATGTACAACTCAATTTCAGGTTTTACTCACCATGCCATATCTTCACCTATTCAGTCCCAACACAACATGACTAATGCAGTCTCCAAGCTAATGACCCCATCTTAAGTCACCTTATGAAAAACATCTCAGTGAAGCTACTGAACTGTGGGATTTGCATGCTCCACAAATCTTATTAAAGCTTTGACAAACTCTGAGGGCTAAAATAATACAAACATTGTAAAGTGGGACATTTTAGAAGTACAGACTAAATTATGATGCATTGACCCTTATTTATAAAAAAAAACAAAAAACAACAACAACAAAAAAAAAACCTCTTTCACACTTTAAAAAGATGTTTTATTTTTGTGAACTGAATATTATTCATTTACATGTTTCTACAGCTGAATGTCTCTTCACCTTGAGAAGAGACATTCTCAAGGTGAAGAATGTCTTCATTCAGAAAACATATAACACTATAGAAAACATAGTTCAGTTTTCTATGTATCTCAGAAAACTGAACTGTTTTGGTTGCATCAAAAACAGTATATTTGTAACTATATTAGTTTTCACTCTTCACATCTAAAAGGCAGGAAGTAAAACATTTCCATACAGTAAGATCACAGTTGTTCCACTGCTTGCATTTTGACTTGCAAAATGACAGCAAGTTGTTTTAATATGAAAGCCTGCAAGGCTACAACAAAAAAAAAGTCTGTAAATGTAGAGCACATGGGCTTGTTTAATCACTCTTATTGTGTAAATTATACAGACATTTCCAGACTAAATATGAATCACATTTGAAAAACACAAGAAACTAAAAGGGTAAAAAAAATTTTTTTTTAAAAAAAGCAAGTCATTTTAAGTTCATAAATCCAATGATGTTAAACCACATTTATAAGCAAAACTAAAACTGCATAGTCTCAAACTTGCATTTAGGACTTGCATGGTGAGATTTGTGAACATCAATGGTTACATCTTTGTTCATTTTTTTTTCTATTTTGCATTTATCATACACACTATGAAACCCCCATAAGCAGATGAAACCGGTTTCATATTTGAGAAACAGCTAGCAAGATTTTGCCAAATCATACTTAACTAGATGAGAAGTTGTCTTCCTTTGTGATCTCTTGGTATGAGGACACACAGGGAAACTATCATCATCATCATCTCTCTGCATTTATCTATGGCCAAGACTTTGGGTACAATATTTACTTCAGGTTTATCATGCTGTGCAATGTCCTTCAGCTTAGTGAGATAAATGAACAACAAACATACCTCTTATACTTTTAGCAGTTAAGTAGTCAAAGAACACGTCAACTTAAAACCATTCAGCCCTTTGTATTGCCTTGTTGCTGAAAATGTGCTATATAAATAAAATGACCTTACCTTGAAGAATTTAAGTTTTAAAAAAAATAATTCTTTTTTGCAAGATCAACTTATTGATGCCTTGCTAAGAAAAAAAACAACAACAAAAAAAAACAAAACAGATTGCACACATATGATCTGAATTGTACAGTAAGTTTCTTAGACTCCCAGTGTCATGATTATTAGGAACTGATCAGTGTTAACAAAAGTAGGTAGGAAGGACCTCAAGGTCTTTGTTTCTGGCCTTGGAAGTTATGCATTGCTTTACAGCAAGACTGAGTTGAAAGGCAATTTATGGGAACTATCAGCATCTTGTTATTAGCAGCCCCTAGTGTGCCAATATCAAAACTGACTTATCTTTAGCCATGTGTGACACATGAAAGCACTGGTTGTCTCCAGACGTGGTCCTTTATTTCCAAAGTTTTTTGGACCCCTTATTACTTACAAGTCAAAATACAAAAACTCCACAACAGACTGACTTCTATTACAAACACAAGACAACCACATTTTACTTTATTACTTTGCTTTTTGTACTCTCAAATAGTTCAGCAGCATCTTAATTTCTAGAGGCTGCTGAGTACTAACTGGTGAGCGATTGTAATTTGATCCAATGCCAATTGCAAATAAACAGTTTCTTGCTCCAGCGGTCATAGGTCTTCAGAAATAGCTGCAGTGGTTAAAGTTTGTAACACAGCTGTCGTTTCAAGTAGAATTTCAGGCAAAGTGCTCTTTAAGTTTATTTTTCTGATTAGAACTTTCAACATAGAAATATAAATAAACCAAGCACAAACTTTATCCTTTAAAAAAAAAGAAAACACCTCACGACCTATAGGACCTTCTTACCAAACATCACATGGGAGACTGAATCCATTGGTCTCTGCTGGAATACTCTTTTAGCAGCAAATGTGTGAGGTTTTCTAATTTACATTGTTGATTTTTGAGGGCGAGTTTGGCAAGTAAAGTCTGCTTAAGTAGCACAATTTACAAGTCAATTCAAAGAGCTTTACATTATGAAAACATGAAAATTGTGACGGGTTCATTCTGTAAAGAATCTCTATAAAATGACTGTCACACTTTCTGAGATGACTGGCATGAAATATTGCACTGTTTTATAATATTCAAATGATAAAACATATAGAGGATGGATTTCCTCCATATATTGTATGTCTAGAATATATTCTTTACACAAACAACACAGTTTAAGCACACATTTTAAATCAGTAGAATTTAGTGTTGAAACTATGCTTTGACTTTTTTTAAAGAGACGCCTCCACTTTATCTACTTTTTAATTTAAGTGCACTCAGGCATACAGTGGTGAGTGAATCCCCTTTCAGAGAGTTAGACGACCTTTTTAAGTATGGTTACCACACAATGCTTTCACTAATGCATTCTAAGTATTGAACATTGTCTAGTAATATACCATTCCAACCTTTAAAGAATTGCAGAATCTGACTCTGTGTGTTTCCAAGTGGAAGCTGACAAAAAGAGTCAACAGCATCACTAGTTTATGTATAGACAAGATTCAAATGAATGGGGTTAATAACTAAAGTAATTAAGATCAGTGTTTAAAGATACCACAATTTTGATTTTTACAGCTAAGATATTGAGAAATCATATAAAAACTTAGAACAAGCATGCTAAGAAGTTATCAACACTTTCACAAATGCTAGTAGCACAAGAGGAGAAAAAAACTCTAATCTTGTGTACCTTAACCAATGTGGCCTTTTGATATTGTGCCGATTAGAACTGAAATTAAAAATTAGTAGAATAATGAAATTCAGAGCATGTTGCCATTGATAGTTGCTCTCTGAAAGAAATCCATACTGTGCTGCCAGAGGTGACAAGTAAAATTCATTGTGCAGAATATGAATATGTAACTCAAAATAAATCATGCTCGCTCTCATGGCAGATGGAAAAAATATTCAATAAGGTCAGTTATTAAATTATCTTATTTCCTTTAATGGAGTATGGAATTTATTTTATGAGTCTCTTTACATAATATCAGATAGCAAAAAGGGCAAAAAGACAGAGTAAAAGCCACACCAACATGTATATGCAAAAAGCTTTTCAGCTATAAGACCCACTGCTCTGTTGTAAAGCCTTCTATAAACAGCAAAGCAGGAATTGGCACACCAGTGTGGAGGACATCACAGTATGAATGTCTGAATCTAATCTTAACTAATCTAAAAAAGTATAAAGGAAAAGTTATATAAAATTCATACAATACATTATTCACATAGGATATTTACATTTCTGATTGTCAAAGTTAGTCTGCCAAACTGAACCCACAGGCATGGTAGCCAGCAGTAGTTACTGACATTTATGCAGCTTTTATTTAAATAATTAAAGTAAAAGAACCCTAACACCATACTCTACTCGGAGTAATGCATTTTGTTGTGTCTAAGACTGAGAAGCAAAACGTCGGTCTGATAATTATTTTGCAGTATGCACTTAAAAGTTGTGATTGTCCTTGATGTTGTATAAAATGTGTCTATTTGTTTTATTGTTTAGACAACAGGGAAGTATTTCTTAAAAATGCCATCGTTATCAGTGTTAGACAACATTAATGTTGAGTAACAATAGTGCTCATAGTCAAGGATCTTCACAAGCATTTGGTTGTATATATAAATTGGGCTATCGTCAAACCCACAACAAGCTGGTACTCTGAATGGAAACACCAGAAGGTCTTGCACATCACATTTCTCACTGTAAATGCTGTTTTATTTATGAATAAAACGGCAATGTGAATCATAAATTACATTCTAGTGATTTATGATTAATTAAAATGTGAATCCTAAATCCATATCCCTGCACCTAAATTATGAAATGACAGTGATTTGTATCACAATAACTATCTTTCTTGAGGACAGTAATTCTGGAGTCACTAAAGATAAAATTTTGTTAAACCAATGTAACCTATCAAAGAAATCATCAACCCAAACCTATTGCCTTGTGTTCCTTGAGCCCAAGGAGTAACTCTGTAGTTCAATGATTTTATATATTTAACACAATTAGCATCTTCTTTTACGTGATGTGCTAATAGATGTGTAATTTCTATGGAAATTAAGGTTTGGTGATGCGAGTTCAGGACATGTCAATGGGTTTGTACGCAGAGGTATTTGCTGATTTTGTGGGAAGTGGGGGCGTGGACGCAGAGCATTCTCTGCCAGGGGTGATACTTACTGCAATCCACTAATCTGTTTTAAAGCCATCTGGATTTCCAGCCGCAGGGACACCAGTTATCACAGCTCAAAGAAACACGTTTCAGCTTTAATTTCCTCTCACCCTGACTGATCTAGCATTTGAAACATTTACATTTCACTTTAAAGACTTCTTTT
Source organism: Poeciliopsis turneri (assembly GCA_922788865.1). Lineage (NCBI taxonomy): Eukaryota > Metazoa > Chordata > Actinopteri > Cyprinodontiformes > Poeciliidae > Poeciliopsis > Poeciliopsis turneri. Next base: position 572,115 of record CAKLNU010000972.1, on the reverse strand, counting down.
GTTCTGCCAAAGTTTATTTGATGGCTAAATTACTGTGAACTGGCAGCGAGCTTTTGCTTCAGCATCGGTACCATTTTGAGAAATTAATCATTATGACATAACTAATGATGTTGAACCTCTTAAAGTTGTAAATGCAATTAAAGTGACAATGCCTAAGTGAAAAGAGGAGATAATCATCTATCAAAAAGGAAACTATAGTCCTTACTACCTGACAGTATATAGATATAAAATGTGTGTTACACAAATCATTGTTTTTTTTTGTTTTTTGTTTTTTTTAATAACACACATGCTGCAGTGTTGTGGCTGTCTGACATACTTGGGATCTCTGAGAAAGAAAGAATAGTCCTTTAGCCCACTCTGGCTGCCCTCTATATGTTGCCAAAGGCAACAAGAAACTTCTGAGTATCTTAAATATGCACTTAGAGACAGTCTGGTTTTACCAACAAAACCCTAGGTAAAGAAGGAAATGGAGTGGAATTGCTTTTAGGGAGAAGCTCTCCTTTAATATTCAGTTGTATCAAAAAGAAGAAAAAACAAGTTCAACTCTGAATTCCCTGTTGAGTTATTCACAAAAACATGTTGAAAGCAAATAATAAAGACCTTGGAGAGTCATGGTGTGTTTACGGCAGATGACCAGTAAACATCAAACGAAGTCTGAAAGCATAACTGGCTGGGAGTCTTTGATGGAGTTCCCAGTCAGTCCTGCTGAACTGTACTGGTCTGCAAGGTTTAAAAGAACACCTCCGAACGTTATGTGAACAGGCTATACTTTGTGTCTGCAAGACATCAAACAGACCTAACTGACCAACATGAAAACCTTTGAATGTCTCAGAGCCATTGCAAAAGACCAGTAAAACTTTGGAGAAACAGAGAAGAAAAAAAACAACAACAATCTGCCAGATTTCACATCCTTCCAACCTCAAAGTTCATCCTGCCATCCCTCACCTCTGCTCTGGTCTGAGCCTAAACTGGAACAAGATCACAATGACCCAACTCACAGCCCCACCACTGTAGTCTCGGAGCGAAAATGAAATTGATTTGAAAATCCTCTGCCAGGCCAGACTGGAACAGAAGGGATTATTGTGCTGATTGTCCTAATACTGTGGCCTTCCCTCACAGTAATTCCACCCATCATTTCCCCATCCCCCAGTAAGGCCGTTCCTTCATGATAACAGCTCTTTGGTCATCACTTGTTCATTTTACTTTTTTTTTTTCTTGAATTGTTCCCAAAAGAAAGCTCCATCCATTCACCAGATTTTGTGCTCACAGTTCAAAACATGCTTAGAAAGTTCAGTGCTGGTATATCAAAAGAGAGAAGAAAATAAATTGGAGGGGGCAGCCTGTTGGGCAGATAATAGGATACGACTGTGGTTAGGGAAAGTAAAATTGTAAAAAACCGAAAAGCATACTTTTGAACTGATAAGCAGTTTGAAGAAATAAGAGTGTAAAGGCACCCTGGGGCCTGGAATTCCCAAATTATGTTGCACTGTTGCCCTCTGCCCAGAAATTGATCTGTTTTTTTTTTTTCTCTCTATGCATTTCCCCCTCTTTTCTGAATACAGTCAGGAGTACATCGCTATGGTTCAAATAGCTTTGAAATACAAGTGAAAACCTACACCTGTTCAGAGTACATCTGATGTTCACATTAAGGTAAGATTACAATTCCCATTCACAAGTTATTTCATTGCATTGCTGCAACAAGCAAATGTCTCTCCTGTTCTCTCTCATTTTTTTAGAGTTATATTTAAAGGAAATTAATTAAATCACCTTATCTTTAGCACTTTGTCAAAGTGTGTAAATACATACGTATTTGACTATTGTATAGCAAAAGGAAATAAACATTAAGCCTAAAACCACTACTGCAACAGACTGAATGTTCTGCTCATTGTGTGGGAAATATTTCAGCATTTTTTAGGGGCGTTGTTGTCAGTTGCTATGGCAACGACTCTGCGCGTAGCCTGGCCAATGCAGAGAGCGAGAAAGACGTGGTTTGAGTTATACTTCAAGGGTTTTTTCCTTTGTTGTGGAGCATAGCACGAAATTAATAAAATACCTACATTTCCAAATTTCATTGATTTAACGGAATTATTCTACTCCGCCAGCGCGCCTCCGGATTGCATGTAAAAGAATCGTCTTTTTGCCCTCCAGTTGTCCGCATGCGCTAAATTTCCTTATGTAAACAATAACATGCAGCTGGTCTACATTTGTATATGTAACCTCTTTTAATTATAATGGCCTTTCATCAGCTCTGCGTTGTGTTAACACCGGACCAGGACACAAGATGAGATAAAAATGTAGTTTATCTGTGTGAAACAGAATATAAAATAATCAGGGACCAGGTTCGTTACAGGCGGTACAGCACCCTCGCGCCCATCTCTCGTGAACTGGCCAACGGCCGTATTTTATACATTAACATTAGACAGAATTATTAGGAAATAAAACAACAAATAAACAACACAATATGTACCTGTGTGAAACAGAATATAAAATAATCAGGGACCAGGTTCGTTACAGGCGGTACAGCACCCTACAAGGAAACAGTATTTGGCGTTAGCAACAAACTAATAGAACATCCCCCAGAACCGTTACAATGTTCCTAGTGAACCGACCTCGCGCCCATCTCTCGTGAACTGGCAACGAGATGTCTGGGTTCACTATATTTAATGTTGCCAACCACCAGGAGGGGGTGCTGTTTCACCCATTACAACCGAACCAAACTTGGAAGTAATGACAAGTGGAATTCTGTACAATATTAACTATGTTACATATAGCCTATCTGATTATGATTAAGTCAAGGCCTCACCAGCATTGCACGTCACCGCACGTTACTGAGATGCAGGTACTAATTTAGTTAAGAGTGCCGCAGCAAAGGGAAAACAAGCTGAACCGAAACACACCAAATTCCACAGCACAGCTACAAGTTAATTATCAAAGTTAAGCAAGCACAACTGAACTACTTCCCTCACACTCGCTATTTTTTCTTAATTAAAACTGTTTGCTTACCTTGTCTAGCTGTCCTACTGTTGACAATTAGCAAAGGAGTGCATCCCTTTTTCTTTTAGCAGGCATACATTTAAGATTTTTATATTGACGACTTACGCTAGCAGCGAAAACCGATAGTAATCATCTCAGCCAACAGCTGTTTGCCTTCCAGCAGGAAGATTGGGGTGGGATCTCGTGTGCGTGATGTCATAATGCAAGTAGTCCATACTCCAGTTTTAGTTCATATATTCATCTTCAGTCAACTTAATAGATGAATCCTCACTTTGTGCAGCCACTTATAGCTTTTGTGTCCATGTTAGCCAGATTTGGCATTTTCGTCATACATAGAAACATCTGACAGGTATATCATTTACATGTGCTCCACCACTATTTGTTGTGATGGGGATGGTGGTAAATTTATTTTCTGTTTTGTCTGTAAAGCTACTGTTAAGAAGCTCCAGCAGTCCTTTTGTGCTAGTGATTAGTGATTAGTTCTTTGTATTTCCACGGACATACAATCTGTTGTTAACTTGGCATCAGACCAAAGGAAAGCATATGCTTTTGTTCGCAAGTCGAGGCAGTCTCGTGGAGAATAGAGGTCAAGTAAGACAGTGTTAGCGTCATGTTTTCTACAGTTTAGTTTTTGATGTGTGAAATCTGAGACATAAAACTGTAAAAATGCCTTATTTTAACAATTTTTAAGTGTTGGATTACCTATCGAACAAAACATGCTCACTATTTGTCATCTTCCTGCAGTTTTTAATTTACCTGTCACGTATCAATACAGTGCAACAATAGGCCTGTGTTAACAGTTAGTTATTTTGCACTGAATTCATAAGTTCTATTCCTGACTTAGATCTTTAACACCATCTGTCTTTCAATATTGCCAAGTTCTGTTAATAAATCATGTGGTAAAAGTTGTGTTAAATGCCCATTTTTCAGAGTGTTGATGAGAGATCATCTGGTAAGGATGTTGACGCCTTCACAAGCAATGCTTGCTTTTTAAAATAACACTCGCAAATTGAAATCGTAACATTAGAGCATCTGTTCATAGGTTTATTGGAATAAAGAATGTGATTTTCTGAATTAAACTGTCAGTGTGCCCTTTGGTCCTTCACAAAAAAAGAAAAACACCAAGAGAATAAACTATTTAAATTATTTTTTAATAAGTGAATAATATATAGCTGACTTAATTAAAACATTCTGCAAAGAAAGGAAGGTCAAAAATGCCCAATGGGAATGTAAAAGATGTACTGCCAGTTAAGAAACTCATAGCTGTAGTGATCAGAGCTGGCACAACCAGTAATTAGATTTAGGGTGGCAATTACTTTTTCAGAAAGGGCCAGGTTGGTTTTGATTGTAAATCCCTTTAACATTACTAATCATTTTCTTCGTGGAAACCTTAGCTCTTTAGGAAGAGAACACAAAAGACTTTAATGAGTCAGAAGTAAAGGCTACTCTGCTGTGTTGATGTCAAAGCGTGCTTGAGCAAGGGTTTAAACTCTACTTATTTCACTGTTGTATGAGTGTTGAGATTTTTGCGATACACATATGCTAAACTTGATTTGAAAAACAAAAAGTTTTATGCTGCGTGCTGTTAATAGGTAAATATAAAGACATAAATAAATAAATGGGGACACCACACACAAAAACAATGAGACAAAAACACAAGGCGACATTTTATTGTTTAATATCTTAAGTGAGCCAAAGAGCCAATTGCATCTCCAAAGTTACAGGAAGCAGTCCTCCAATGTAGCAGATAAAGACTGTGATCCTGTATCAATATGGCTGAAGCTAAAGGCACAACACCTTCATTTTTAATTCATTGTTGCAAAAACAATTTTTTTCCAAGGGATCAATTAGTTATTTTTGTGCTAGAACATATCATAAGAAAATTACTTTGCATTATCTCCTTTGTACAGGAGCCATTACAGTTCCACAGGGACACTGGTTCTTGTTTGAAACCTGTCTAGAACCATTGTATTTGAACCTGCTTTGAACTTTCATTCTCCTCTTTTTTACACAGAAAAGAAATCCAGGTAGCATATGGACAGGTCACTGGTCTCTCAGAGGTTATCACAGAGACATAAATGAAAAAAGAAACACATACACACACACGCACGCATACACTCATAATTATAGCTTATTTTATTCAGTTGATCCAACATGCATGCTTGTGCCATGAAAGCAAAGCCAGAGAACAAATGGATGCACAGGGAGAAGATGTAAACTTATGCAGAAAAGCCTTTACCTGGGTTTCAAGCCAAGCACTATTTGCTGCAAGGCAACAGCTGCTCTTGTTCAGCCACAAAACAGGGGCATATAAAGTTCCCCTTCCTTGGCAATAAAACAAAACTGCTCAGACTAGTTGCACATTTGGTTAGGATTTTATCTAAACATTTTTCCCAGATTCTTCTGACCCAAGGCCAGGATTACAGAACAGTTTGTAAAGCTCAACCAGCTTTCAAGCTTGGAAATCACATTGTATAAGATAAAATAACATGGGAAACATACTTGTAGGTCTGATATTTTTGCTTATGTGTGATCCAACAAGAAATTGGATTGGTAGACAATGAAAGATAGAACAAGGTGTAAAAAACGGTACCGAAAAATATTTCAAATATGTTTGCATGTGTTTAGAGAACAGAACTGTGTGCAGTGAGGATTAAATTTTAGGTGTATTTGACAGAGAGGTGAAAGCTTTAGTTATGTTTTTTTTTTTTCTCTCATTAAAATAAACACATTTACTCCACTAGGGTCGTTGTTATAATTTTATGATAATTGTTAAAAAGTAAACTTTGCATTTACCCATCCACCAGACAGCAATTTAATTTTCGCTTGATTGCATTGCATTCACCCATTTGATACCTGGGTTTGCACCTCCTTGGGCATGTCAAAGTCACTCAATCTTACTGCACAGTGTCACTCCACTTACACAAAAATCTGACATTACTTGCGTGACTGAAGCACACAACTGCACTTGAAAAGCACATCTTTTACAAGAACACATCATCCAGCATTTGCGGCAGAAATGTGGTGGTTTTGTTGGGTTTATTCTAAGATAAAAACAAAAGTTTCCTCCATAAGTTCACACATTTGCCTTACTTAACCAGTGGACATTATTATGTAAAAGCAAGTCCTGATGCTCAGTGGACTCGACCAGCCTGCAAAACAGCCTGTGTGTGGAGGCTGGATGTTGATTGGATAAATTTAATAGAGATTACTGAGGTTAATGTAGGCACACAGAAGACACAGAAGGGATTTCATCCATGCAAGTAACAGCTAAGCTGAAGGCCCGATAATTGTTGGGCTTTCTGAAAGCCAGTTCACTTTTCCCACTGTTGAGGGTCAGTCAAAAATATGTTTGAGCTCTTGTCTTTTTAAAAATACAAAAAAAATAATTGCAGCAGTGGCATGTCCTTTCAAAGTGTCAAGCTCAATAGGTCCTCTCTGAAACAATCAAAAATCGAGTAAAGTTGAGCCATGTCAGAGTTATCGGTGGATTCATCGCCAGCCAGACATCACTTTTGCTTTCCTCGTCTGAGTCAAAAAACTTTCAAAAACTTCTGAGGCCAGAATGTCCATAGTACTTCTAGTAGACGTGGTAGACTTAGTTATGGACTTGACGCTTGCTAGCACTTGCTCTTACGTGATTTTCAGCGATCCCATCATCTAATGAAGCTACAAGGCACTACACCGTCTCTGAAGTGCTGTTTGCAGAGGATTCACACCACACACAGAAAAGCTATGGCAGTTCTCTCTTGACTTCAGCAACACCTGCTGAAAACAGCACTGCTACTCTCACAAATTGTTTGGAGACAAACAATTTTTTTTTTGTGGACTAATGTTCGAACCACGTAGAAAAATCTGGTGGTTAGACTTTGGTTAGAAAATGCCTTGACAGATTGTAATCCGTTGCAATGCTGATGCACTTGAAGAAAATCAGGCACATCAGGTTGCATTCGGCAGTTTCAGTAAAAACATATTTCAGTCCACTCACTGTTGAATTTTGAATTTTCAAAGTCAAATTTTATAATCTCAGCTTTGACATCAACATAGCTCTCTTTTCTACAAGCCTCTAATCAAATCACCAGTACAGAGCGTCATTGGATATTAGGATTGGCTAATATGATACATAATTATTGCATATATATGTATATATATATATAAGATTGAATGTAGCATTGCAGTTGTTGTTCACAGAACAATTTCTCATAGTAACTTATCTCCATTTTGAAGACTCTGAATAACAGTTGATAACTTCTGTTGTTCCATAGTAAATATTTGCTAGAATTTAGGCCATCTGGTTCAGTGGAGACACAGTGTGTGATCAGCTTTATGCTCTGTAAATTCTGCTGGTATATGCAGCTTATTTGCTGCATCTGGAAAACCTTTGTTTCTGTGTTGGGACACTCTTTGGAGTGTGGCTAACGTGCACATCTGTGCGGAAAGATGCAACCATCAGAGTTCAATAGTTTGTGCTTTAATAATGCAAATGAAACTAACTGCATTCTCGAGTATTGTGAATTCCATTAGGTCTTGAATCAGACTGACATCAGGTTTTGTGTAGCGTCATAGCTTCAAGCAGTATCCACTTACATAATATCTGGCTGACTCTGACTTGAATTAAAGGCAGAGTTGTGAGAGAAGTTATGATAAAGATCCTTTGGGGCAAAGCAAAAGTGCAGATTCTTCTTGTCTGAACATGACAAGCCAGACAGGGTGCATTGTCAAAGTGCAGATAATTGACCCAGAGGAGAGTGGTCGCTGAGACTGTATCATCAATGGTTTAATAAGCAATTGTCAATTATCTGAGTTTTCTCCTGACACTGCAACCAGCCCCTGAAGGCCCCATCACTGCGACAAGCTAAGAAAAAGAAATTAAAAAGCAAAAAAATTATGCTGCAGAAATGGCTTCAACAAATGTCAAGACACTTTTCAACCATCTTGTTCTAGATTCTTCAGGCGTCTTTCAGAGACTGAGAGGAGTCTCCTACTACTTGTTCATGTCGTACTTGTAAAGAAAGAATTAAAAATAGGCTAAGCAACCACAAAACTGGCTTTGGAGAATTGGATTTTTTTTCTCTGACCTAAATCTTATGGGTCTAAACATGACTGCTGGGACATGGGCCTAGATTTACCATGCAGAGACTTCTGTTCATGCTTTCCAGGGCCAAATGTCACATCAAGCCGATACAAATTAAAAATGCTCCTCCCCCATCGTTCTTTGGAGTGATACAACAGCCTGGGGACAAATGTAAGACTAGAAAGCTGGTAATTACTGCACAGAGGGACTTGTTACAGAAGACAAATGAGATATTTTAAGAAATAAAACAAAAAAAATCAAAGGAGTAGATGGAACCACATCTGATCAGGTGAGAGTGTGAAAAAGTTCATTAGGTCAACACAGCACCCACACAGTGACTGTCTTCAAAAGAATAATCCCGTTTAGATTAACGGTTGGATAGGCTGTTCGGGATAAGGAGCTCTTCGATAGATTAAGATATATATAGATTAAGAGTTTTTTAATCTAATTATGTGAGGTGTTCTTACAGAGAGCACTTGCAGGATAGAAGAAAGGAATGGCGAAAATCAATTGTAGATTTATTGCCATTCCCAACTGGCATAGACAGCTGGCGGATATCTATGTCAATATTTACGATGAGTTCTCTTTTGATGAAATCTGAGGAAGGATGACACTCACAGGACAAAGCTTTGTGAGATGAAATGCTGAGAAAATGACAAGGATTCAACATTAAATGGCAAGAATATGTACAACATTTAAATCTACAGAGAAGATTTTCTGAGGCTGGTTTCTGATGCTACTCTATGCTGCGGAATTTTCAGCTTATTCTTATATTTCTTATTTTATACTTCAAATCCTACATATCACAAAGCAAAAAGTCATGTTTTAAAATATCCATTCAAAAGAACAACAGCTAAGCTAAGAGTGCCTGCATGTCCCTGCATGCACAGGGAGAACATGCAAACTCCATGCAGAAAGACCCCGGGAATCAAACCCAGGACCTTCTTGCTGCAAGACGGCAGTGCTACCAACTGCGCCATTGTACAGCCCGCATTAGTAACTATGCAGCATATAATTTAAACACAACCTCCCGATAAATGTTTTTATCAAGAAACCTTCTGGTCAACAGAATCCCCTTACAGCAATGTTACAAATCTGAAAGTTTCCTGCTTTGGTTTTCCCTGTGAATTCAGCAAGACAGACCTCATAGCCCCTGGTTAAACTACATTTCCGTTCTCATTTAGGTTGCGGACTGCTGCTGTGTGCTCTCGTCAGAGTGGTTGTTTGGCCACATACTGTTTCCATAACACTGCATCTCTCTTTGAACGCCTGGAGTGTCACGACTTCAGCCAGGGGCTCCCCTGAGCGAGAGTGGGCCCTGTTACGCCCCCAGGTCACCAATATCCCCTCAGCCTCCTCAGAAACACAGCTTACCGGAACAGATATAGCAAACTTTTGTTGCTCTTTAGACCCTTACAGGTTTGTTTTTTGTTTTTTTATTTCTTCCCTTTCCTCCCTCTCTTTCCAATTTGTCAGGTGGAAACAGGGTGTGAAAAACAGCTTTGCTTTTCAACAGAGCCTTGGGGACCCGACTTGACTTAGGACTGCCTGACTGCAAATAAATAAGATTGATCATCAAATCCTATGATATGTAACACATGGTTCAAAAATAATTAATGACACCCTAATTATTACAATAACTAAAAATTTTTTTTTATAAGGATTCAGGTGAAATGAAAAGCTTCAGATTCAAAGCATAGTCTTACTTAGCTGTAGTTCTATTCATAGCCTGTCATTACAGCTGACTAACTGTCTGGATTTAGCAAAGAAGCAGACAATTAGATTTGGAACTGAAACAAATAGCTGTGAACCAAACAGTAACAAGCTAATCTGATGTAGATACCTAAACGGATGGCACCTGCTTGCAGGAACAAAATCATCCTCATGTACACGGGGGACCATTTGGACTGTTTCCTTGTAGTTTCTGTCTTTCTTTCTGTTTTTGAATGAGTCTAATTGAGTTCTGATAGCCTATGCTGAAGCACTGTCTCATAACTGCTGTTGTCAATGGCCTAGTTCAGAGCTGGTAATAATACTTGCTCATCCTTGCCTCCGATTAGTAATCAGACTCCAGTAGTCACCTTTTAGTATGTAAATAAAGATAAAGAAGGTCTTAAGAAGAAGTCTTAGCTGAGCTGCAAAGAGGACATTAACAGGGCTGCTGATGTTTATATTTTTGTAAAGCTATTTGCTGCAAACTGTTGATGAGTTTAATCCTGTTGCTTAACAGGTGCAAAAATTAAAGAGCAGAAATTATGAATAACTTTACAAAGCTATGAATTTCCACACACCCCTTAAAGTGGTTAACTGGTAACAAAAAACAAAAAAACAAAACAAAACAAAAAAACCCTCCATCAAAACAACAAAGGAAAGCATAAGACTTGTTGCTGGAAACTAACAACTGTTCTACATTCCTTTTCATATGCATATAGTATACTACAGTCAAAATTAGTATGCATGTTATAGACCACAGACCTTGTAGAACTACAAGGCATAGCCTGGCCTGGGCTCAAACACAGGTTCAGTGTCTTCGTATTTCCCCTCATAAGCCAGTCCTAATTTCTGGGCCTGCCAGCACGAGTTGATTTGAAGTCATCCAGTGATTGGTTCAGTGACCATGGGTACACGAGTCATCTTCTCGATCTCCCAGTCAGACATTGTGATCAACTTTCTTGATTACAGTTATTTTGACTGACAGCATTGAAAAAGATCCCATCATAAACCATTTTTACCCATCAAATGAATCTAATCTGGAGGATGAATACATGCTTTGCTGCAAGACTTGAGACTGGAATTACAAGTGTCACCTTCAGTCAAAGTTTTAAAATCAGGGAACATTTCTCCAATTAAAGTGATCAAAAGACTCTGAAAGAGGGGATTCCTGATCCCACAATTCCTTGCTCCAGTGGGAGCAAATCCTGCAGCACAAGGAGCTGGATGAGACATCGAGGAACAAAAATTTGTACTGCTGGATCTGTAAGAAAATATACTCCAGTAGGAATTAGTTTTTGATATGATGATCACTGCTTAACAAACCCCCCCCAAAAAAAAAAAAATATCACCAAAAAATAGATCCTAGGTTTAAGCTGGAGTAAGCATTGCAATTAGCTGACAGCAATTTTTGATTTTAATAATGCTGGTCACAAATTTTAATTTAACTGCCTAAAGTCTAGGTAATATCTCTCCTGTTTGAGGAAGCTTACAGGTCTTTGGGTTGTCCTTCAATTCATCTCAAAGAACAGATTGTGTTCATACGGTAGAACTAATGCAGACAGATGTCTAATAGACCTCCTCTAAAGCTGGTCTGATACAAGGTTGCCATCTGTAGAGTGAAGATTGAGATAATATGGGGTAAGAAAGGGGCCATCATAACAACTGGATTTTTAAGAAACTACCAGAAGAGAAAGAGAAGTTTTAAGGTACGTTGGCATTCACACAAGATTTTTTGGTTTGCTTTATGTTGCAGTATGTGGCATTTATAAAAAAAAATATATATATATTCTGGCAATTATGCTCATGTATGTACTGCTTACACCCTCCACTTTCTCTCTGCTGTGCTTCAGCTTGTTCACCACAATAGTTAGTTCAGGCTATTTGGCTTGGCTGCCGATGACAGAATTTTTTTTCAGCAACAGTAAGTTGTTTCTCTGCCATTAGCAGTTTAGAAGAGAGTCCATGAGGTTCACTGACGGAGTTAAATCAATCCTCCTGGCTCTGATTGGTTGTGTTTGTCCGGGAACGGTACGTTTCTTCAGATGGCGAGAGTAGAACTGAGAGGAGTGAGGAGCTCAATTTTTTCACAGATGATTCGTCTAGTATTATCCTTTCATGAGATGGTGACAATTTTAGCAAATATATAAAAAAAATAAAAAATAAAATAAATATATTACATGTCTCTTCTTTTACGTTTTATTATTCATGTTTTTGAAATGGGAAATATTTCAAAACTTCCATACTTTACATACATACATAACTTTTGTAAACATCAGAAAGTAGCCGTATTGTGCAGCAACAGCTTGTGATGGGAGAGCTGGATGGCCAAGAAAAACTTAAATGGTTTCTTGCATCTTAATAATAATAATAATAATAATAATAAAAACAACTTTAAGCTGCACGTTATGACAGAAAGTGATAGTGTCTATGACACTAACTTAAAACAAAACAAAACTATACACCGATCCAATCTGAATAGGCTCAGGCCTATTCAGACAGGACGTGCAGCAAATATTATTCAAGGCTGGAGGTGCAAATAGACAGATTCAGAGAATGAGAGTAAAATCAATGCAGGGCAGTGTTCTGTGTGCAGCCCTGCAATACCAGTTGGACAATATTAAAGAGCATTGCCTTTTCTCAGTTGATGGGAGGTAGGCTGAAGCAGAGCGACATGTTTACTAAAAAAAGAGGGAAAACGCTTAATCCGCTTTCATTTATAGGCTGTCACAAACACATGGCTCCGATCACGTGGCCAGTGGCGTCTGTTCATGCAGCATCTGAGTATGAAAAAAGTTGACAGCTTGCATTGTCTGGGCCGTGATTAATTCTACTGGTAAGGTCCTCCAGACCCTACTGAAGCAAGGAGAAAACGCAGTTTGCAGTTTGACATTTAAACTCAAGCGAAAGCACAGAGAAACTGCAAGAACAAAAACCATTTTTTTTTTTTTTTTTTACGATCTCCCAAAGCCACAGGAAAGTTGTCATTACAGATCAGATAGCTCCCACTCTGTTATCCTTTTCTAAAATAATATAATTTATTTCTGCAACCCATTACAAAAAATATATTTAGTAACAAGGTCTCCCTGTCTAAATCTCGATCTAAACTATAAAGCAGCTCGCTACGTGCACGTCCACATTTTTGTGAACGAATTAACATTTAATTGCTAGTGTTTCTGAACAAGTTTATTCTGTAGCGTTTGAATACGAATAAAAAGATAATCTCATTTTAATTTAGATGACATTTATATTACAGAAATAAAGGGGGAAGGAGAGGTTGGGAGAAAGTCTGTAGCACAAAGTACAAAAAACAGCGGGGTCCGCCCTCCCCCCAGTAGCCGCGCGCTCGCAGGAACGATGCTGCGTCCTGGAGGAAAAGTTGTGAGATGACTCTTACCTTATAATCGCCGTGTCGCCCTGGCGGATGGTGATGTTGTCGGTGGCCCGCTGCATATCCACACTCCGGACGGGGAATCCTGTGGGGATAAGACAGAGCAGTCTGAAAAAAGAAGCCTGCAGCTGCCTCCAAGACGATTTGCGCCCCACATGCATCTTAAACGCGCGTCTCGGGAGCAATAGATCCAAACGTGCAAAAAAGAGAGAAGAAAACAAGTCGAGTGGTCCAGACTTCTGTTGTAAATAAACGCGGGATAAAAGTAGGTCCAAAACAGTGCGGGATGGATGAGAGCCTGAAATAGTTCACGGCTTGGGGGTGGAAAAGTGCCGGGACCTCGCTCTGTAGTCCTGTGACGCGTAATGCTCCCCGCGTAAAGGGACTGCACAACCCACAGCGGCGACGGAGAGAGGCAGGCTACTGTTTAGACTGTGAAAATAACTCCCCACCTCCTCACTCTTCTTCCCTGATTCCCTCTCTGCTCTCTCCTACTCTTTCTCTCTCTCTTTCACATTATCCAGCCTCTGACTGTGAGGCTCCCTTCATTCGTTGTCAGGACAACAGCACCACCTGAGGTCCCTTTCAGTGACACACAGCTGAGTGAGGACCACCGTAAAATAAATATACAAAAAAGAAAAAGAAAAAAAAAAACTGTTATGAAAGATTAAAAATCTTTTTTTTATAAATATTCAATTTAACGGGTATATTAAAGGGATAGTTCAAACCTTGAGATGAGGTTCTGGTAAAAGTTACAAGCTGTAAATATCTTACTGATGTTAAGTCTTGTGGTGTTTTCATTTAGCATACATCAATATGTATTGGTCCGGGAGGCTTCTGTTAACTTCTTCTCCATAGAGGCCAAGACTGAAGCAGATTTCTATCATCTTAAAACAAGTTCATTCTCAAGAACTTTTTAGGTATGTGAATGCTATTTTGTGACCCAGTAAAAGGTTGCCATACATGCATTGGATTATTATTTAAGAGAAACTCAATTATTTTGGGTAGTTTGTCATCAATGATTCTTCCATGTTCTGAGAATGTCTGATTTCCTTTCGAAATAATTGACATCAATAACTAATTTGGCTTTTTGGTAAAATTTATGAGAAACATAGAAAGTTCACATGACTACAATGTTATTACATCATGAAAGTAGCACTAAGTACAAATATAAAAGCAAAGCCGCTAGAAGTGGGTATGCTCCTGTTCATAAATTACAGCTTGACAACAATGTTTGATGCTGTTCACAAGTCAACTTATTAGGTGAGGCATAGCATCCAACTCTTGAAGGGTGACCCTCTGGTAATTAAGGTAGTGGGGAACAGGTTTACAAGCCTTTACATGGAGACTCAGCTGATCTTAGAGGCTTTCTATGCTTGTGTTGTTTATGCTGGGTCACAATGTCTGGATTAATTATGGTAGTCATGTAATATGGGCTCATTGCTGTAGAATTTACAAAGTGCAGGGCAGTTTTGCATTGGTTAGACACATCTGTCTACAATGTAACACCACCACAAAAGGCTCATCTGGAGTCAACAAGGACTGATGCATATTGTGTTCTCTGATGTCTCTAACATTGTCTTTGATCATCCATCCATCCATCCATCCATCCATCCATCCATCCATCCATCCATCCATTCATCCATCCACTTCCGCCTTATCCGGGGTCAGATCAGGTCTAAGTAGGGAGGCCCTGACTTCCCTCTCCTCAGGCTTCCCCTGTTGGGGAATACCAAGGCATTCCTAGGCCAGTTGAGAAACATAGGCTTTGGAAAAATCTAAACACTTTCAACATGCTTATTTATCAGGCTGAATGCATGTAACCATATTCAAAAGTATAATTCAGAAATTTCTGTATAAGTTTTTAAGAGTTGTGCAACACTGCTAAGCTAAATAAACTCAATAAAAATGGCTTTCTTAAAATTTCCGAACCGTGTTTAAAAATACATTGAACTACACCTATTTTTCTTGCTGCATACATCGGAACAGATGCTCTGACGAAACCAAACTATAACTCCACAGAAGATACTCACTAATTCTGTGCTCAAGGCCAAAACATCCAAAGATACTGTTAATAGAAGAAGAGAAAGACATAAAAGCCTCTTTTACTACTGCTCTTTTACATTAACAAATGCACAAACTTAATTCAAGATCACGCCACTTGTAAAGCCAACAAATATGTGATGTCATTTTCTAGTTCATTCAGAAAGTCTCCCTTTTTGAAAGGACACAAATAGTGAAAAATAGGTGCCAACACAAACACTGTTCACTATGCTTATTTTCCAAAAAAGGAGTAGACTTTACAGATGTGTAAAAGCCATTGAAAACATGAGAATAAAACATTTTTTCTTACCAACGATACAACAGCTGTATTAGGCATTGTCTAGTGATCAGTGGAAGATTCAGATTGGTTCAGAGTAATGATTTAATATAGTAGATTTGGAATTTCAATTTGAATTTTCATTTAGAAATAAAAATTCTAAATGAAAATTTTGAATTTTTATTTAGAAAATTCTAAATGTTCAGTCACAATTGACTGTGTGTTCCAATGTGTAGTTTGTTTTCTATTTTTTTCTACAATTTTACCATTTGGAATTAAATAAGCCAGTTAAAAGTACTGGTCATTGTAATAACGTGACAAAACATGACTATACTGTGTGAGAATTTCCCTTATTCTTATCGTCTACATCATTAGTTACACGTGTCTGATTGTTTACTGACAAAAAAAGCAACTTACCCATGGTGCTATTTCTATTCATTCAGATATTTAGATATGAGGAAAATTACTTTAAACATGCTATACTAGTCTGGGGTTTTTATGCATGGAGTTTTCACTTTCCCCCATGATGTGTGGATTCTTTCTAGATACTTTGGCTTCCCCACACATGACACCAATGTTTGCTAGGTGAACTGGGTAGCCTAAATTGCTTTTGGGTATGATTGTGTGTGTGTGTGTGTGCGTGTGGGTGTGTGTGCGTGTATGCGTGTGCGAATGTGTTTTATCCTGTTATTAACCACTGACCTGTCCTGGGGTACCTCACCTCACAACCAGTAGTAACCAAAGATTTTTAGCCAACAAAGAAATGTTGGCATGCTGGAGAAACAGATTGAAACATGACATCTCATGTCAACATGAGAAAAAAAAAAACACATACACACACACACACACCTTTCAGAATCTATTATAAGGAAAAGGAACATTGAAAAGCAAAAAATGGCCTAACCTGGTATGGACACAGTGTGCGTGACTCTCCATCAGCACACACAGCAGCAGAGCACAGGATTACATTTAACATTTAAATAACCTTTTTTTAAACAACATGCCAATTGTGAAAATTTGTGGTACATGTGTTGTTTTAAAGTTACATCATTGCAACATTTAAAAAAAAAATATTTATAACAGCTTAGTCTAGCTAAAGAACAAACTTCGCATAATACAGCACTCGACTCGTAGAAAGGTCATGCTGCAGCATTAAATCTGGGTATCCTTGTATGTCATAAAAATGCAAGGCAGAGACACAACAGAGTGATGGGGGAATAAATTCGTTATCTGGAGCTTATTCCACTGTGACACAAGCTGTATAACAGGAAATAACGGAACCAAAAAACGTGCTTGTACTAAAACGGGCAGTTTATTCACATCAGTAAATGTTTGAAGGTGTAATGTCTGTTTATAAGTTAAGAAAATGTTTTCAGTGAGATCTGTTTACCAATATGATGTGAAGTCATCCCTAAAATCCCTGCAGCCCTCTACCAATCTTCTAAGCCTCTGGTAGTTGAAGTAATCTTAAAGATCACACAGTTAAAGGAGTATGTGCATTTAAAACCAGTTTAAATTGGGACTACAAGTTCTGAAGAAGAGAGCAGGATACGACTCTGCATACAGAGTTATACAGCAGAGAATCTCGTGGTGTTGAGCTGTATTTTTAGTCATGCATTCTCTGAAGTCGGTCAGTGATCTGAGTATACAGCAACACAGCAGCACTCATGAATGCCTTACAAAGAACCAGTCACTCTCTGCTCTAGCCTACACTGAAGGACTCACAAGCACAAGCAGACAGTCAAGCTGAGGGCTGAAAAATAATGGGGTTACAAAAAAGCTGGCATGATGCGCGCAAATTTTAGTGTTGTAGTTTTTACAGTATATAAAGTGCTCTATAAAAAGCTCATATGCAAGAGAGATTAATATAAAAGGTTATTTGAAGAATGTGGCTTTTGAAAAAAAAATGATATTACTTCCTTCTTTTTGTATGAAGAACCCAAATACATTGAAAATGCACATGCAAACCAAGCACATTTTATATAATTCAGCTCAATTCAGTTTATTTATACCATGCAAGTTCATAGCAAATGTTGGCTCAATGCTCTTTACAAAAAAATGTCACTTCAGTCACTCTTATATCTCAAATAATCCTAGTTTACAAACTGTACACCCAGCTCAGATAAACATCCATATTAATTAAAAAAAGTTCTAACAAAATCCAACAGACTGCATTGATTGACTTGAACATTCCTCCTCCTGGACAAACATGTAGCAGAAGTAGACAATCACGTGTGTTTTAGAGCAATCCATCATACTGAGAATGCATACAGCGACAGTGGAGAGAAAAAAACACAAGGAGAAACCTCCAAAAGAACCTGGCTCAGTACGAGCAGCCATCTGCCACGACCAACTGGGGATTTGAGGAAACAGAGCAGATGCACATAAAAAAAACACATGAACTGATGTAGGAATATTTTCAATGTTTATGAAAAGTAAAAAGTTAAAAGCAGGAGGAGAAGCCGAAGCCCTCCTCCAGGAAAAGTATTGCAGCTAAACAGAATGACAGACCAGATGTAGATCGTATAAAGAGACAAAAAGTGAAAGAAAACATAAAATTAAAGGTTGAAATAACAGAAAAAACATTGCAAATTGGAGAGTACGAGAAGGAGAAAGTGAAAAACAACAGTTTGTCTTGCAGCTGCTTATGCCTATAGCAGCATAATTACAAAAATATTACAGGATAACCTAAACCAGTCTAACCATAAGCTTTATTAAAATTGATATTTTAAGCTTCATCTAAAAAGTAGACAAGGTTTTCTGGCTTAAACAACTGGTTCCACAGCAGAGAAACCTAATAATCCAACTCCCCTTTTAGAAAATCTTGGAACCACTAGAAAACCTGCAGTCTGACCGCTCTATCAAGAACACATGGAACAATCAGATCTCTGACGTTTGATAGAGTTTGATTTTTAAGGGCATTATATGTGAGGAGTAGAATCTAAAATTCAAATCTGGATTTAGCAGGAAGCCAATTAAAGGAAGATGAACTAAGAGAAATAGCTCTCTTTAATTTTCACCAGAACTCTTGCTGCTTCATTTTGGATAGGCTGAAAGCTTTTATCTGGATTGTGTGGACTTCTTGATCGTACAAAATTCCAGCCTTGAAGTAACAAATCCATGGACTAGTTTTTCAGTGTCACTCCTGGACAGGATATTTATTGAATTTGTTTCCCTGGTGAAACATACAGCATGTTTCTTTGTGCCTCAGCTCCAAGTACTGCATTACCAAGGACCCAAGAGATTTTTTTCAGGACAAAGAGACTGCAAGAGAATAGTATGGCTCAGAGAAATGCAAAAACAACTGTCATTATCTATGATGAGCACCACAGTTGGAGGGAGATAAATGATGAAACCACTGCAGCAAAAGCGGAAATTAGTTTATTCAAGTGGAAGGCAGAACATGAGCTGTTATTCATCTCTGGTTTTAGATAGTACAACATAACAGTCTACAAAGGATACATTTTACCACATTTTATCTAATTAATTGTCTTATAATTATATTACATTGTTAGTAAATTTATCTAAAGCTCAGTTGTAATTCAGATTTAATGGGTGACAAATTAATTTGAACCCTTAAATGTTTTTTTATATATATATATTTGTTAGTAAAACTAGAAAGGTGGTTTTGCCAAAGTCTAGATTGAGGGGCAACTATTGAGGTGTGATTCAGATATTATACTTTTGCATGGTGTTTTGACTTCCCCCTCATCTAGTTCATAATGACTCTGAAAGGGTGCATTGTATCAAAGCAAATACAAAAAGAAAAAGAAAATGTCAAATATCTATCTGGGAACAACTGCTTTTTCAGATAAAAAATTGAATTCCAAAATCAAAAATTTCCCCACTGGTGGTTATTGGGGGCAGAGTTAGAATTTTTTAAAAAAAATTTTAACCTCTTTGTAAAATAATTAGTCATAATATTTGCTGGCTCTTCATCCTTATATCTTTATATCTTATATCTGTCAGCTTTACTTCCTTTTCCAAGGCCTGACTGCACCGACATATTCATGCTATTAATTACACAGTCAAGAAGTTTCACTTCATTCTCATATGGGTAATTAATAAGCTCATTTGTACAGTGGCTACTCAGAAAAAAAAAGAACTAGGAAAAGAATAAAAAATTCTGATCTTTTGCCAAAACAAGTAACTTTTATATCCTAATAGTTATTGGAACAAAAAATATAATCACATGGGTTATTTTTGTTTGATTTTGGAGTGAACCCCTGCACAGATTAGGGACGTCAACTGTCCATGAATAGATAAAATCAGCAAATCCTTAAGAAATATTAAGGAGTAAAAAAAATATGTTTTGTAGCACTAGATGAAAACTGGAGAAATATTTTGAGGTGCAGCAAAGGCAAACCTAAAGATAAAGTTCTGTCAGCAGAACTGCAATTAATTCAGGAGTACCTCCATTATCCAAACAACAAAAGCTTGGAGGTTGGTGTCGGCAGATAATTTTGAAACTATGAAATAAGTAATGTAACTAAGTTACTTTTTAAAGGATTAATCAGCAGTTGTCTGCAGTCGGATTACTCTGTCAAGTTAGTTGTGGCAACTGTTTATGTGTTACTTGTTATCTTAAGTAAAGGAGACATTATTTACAAGAAAAAACAATTGCATTTAGGTTCCAGGACCCCTACTCTATGAAGTATGCATATTTTATTCCCCTACATATGAAATATTTTTTTAAAATGGGCAGTATTATTATTTTCCAGGCACACAATGCCTGATTATTCTATATTTTATAGAATAATCAAGTAACTATTTTAATTTCAGTTGTTATAAAAATGCTATGTATATCAAATTTGACTTACAATTAATTTGACGTTATAATTTAATGCTTCAAAATTAGGCCTCTGTCTCTTTAAAAGCTCCTGCTCTTTTTGAAACTCTCCCTTCAGGAAGCCATTTTAACATCTATTGAGGAGGAGCTTTGTTCTCTAAGT
The DNA here is from genome assembly GCA_922788865.1 of Poeciliopsis turneri. Classification (NCBI taxonomy): domain Eukaryota; kingdom Metazoa; phylum Chordata; class Actinopteri; order Cyprinodontiformes; family Poeciliidae; genus Poeciliopsis; species Poeciliopsis turneri. The sequence continues at coordinate 551,674 of CAKLNU010000972.1, read as the reverse complement.
GGGAGCTTTGTCCATCCAGATATTTTGCACAGCTGAATGGCTTCTATGGGAGGTTAAGGATTTCTCAAACATGCATGAAAGACTCAAAGCAACACTCCAGATATGTTTTTGATGAGGGAATAACATTATAACATGATGTAAAGCTCAAAAAAATTATTTTACAAAGCACCACTGAATGTCTGAGAGACTGGTGCATACGAAAAGTTTGGTCACATACAAACTGCCGATGTGATATGAATTTAGATGAACTATGGAGGTTTCTAGTTCAACCGGGCCCATATGAAAAATTACAACTCTGTGCACCAATTTGGTGGGATCCAAGTTAAATTAAGACAAATCTGTACCAAACATTGAAAACTGCCCATTTTAAACCAGAGGATAACTGGTATTAGTTTTAGCTGAATGTCAGACTTACCAGCCAAAACACAACAGAACAAACCAGTGTTAGTTAAGTTGCACTTTTTTATTTGGCAGCCTAAAATATTGTTTTGGAAAGACTATGAAACAGCTATCAAATTTCCCATCGAGTGCAAATGACAATGTCTGTTAAACTAATGATGTGTACAGATGGAAGTCACAGTGGGAGGGGAAGAGGAGAACAAGGAACACTTTAACAGCATCTCCATATGCGAACTATTGCTGCATGTTGTGCTGTGAGAGATGAAGAAGTAGAAATCTTGATTTGACATTAGACATGTAGATTTACTGGCCACTTTACTGGACACAACTCCCTCCTTTGGCCTCAGTACAACCTTAATGCCTCATGGTATAGATTCAACAGAAATATTGTTCAGTGATGTTGGTCCATGATGACAACATAAATTAGCGGCAGTGTTTTTTTGTTTTTTTTTTCCTTACTACACATCCAAAACTTTACGTTGGCTGGAGATCTGCAGACTGTTGAGACTAATTTGCAAATATCCATCAAAAGTACCCATCAGAAGGATGATACAATGTGATCATAAAGAGACAGACAATTAGACTAAGGTAGTCTGTGGAGTTTAATTGATGCTTTACTGCTATTGAGGGACCTAATCTTTTTCGAGGTAACTCCTTACACTGCTACCATAAGTCTGAAGTGTTAGGGCACTGTCGAAACATATTTGATAAATGCCATACATTTAGGATTATATGCACCATCAGCAGCCTCTTTATTAGGCAGACCTGTTCAATTACAAATCAGCATCGCAACACATTTAGGGAAATAAATAAATAAAGAATGTGTCCCAAAGAGTTAAACTAAAAGCTTTTAGAGGGTTTCAATCTCCAAATCTATTTTTTTATAAACAACATTTCTTTAAAATAAATGGAATCACTCACTGATTTACCTTTTGACACATTGCATGTTATGTTTTCATTTTGGAACAAAGCTCCTTGCTTGGGATTTTGCTCCAGGATATATTCTCAGTCTTCAGATCATAAAATCAATACCATCTTATGAAAGACAAACAACAGAGCAGTTACAATAAGTGGAGGTTCTATAATGGGATTTTGATTCTCCGTCCACCTCTGCTCTTGCACCTCTGCATGAAAACAAATGACAGTTAGCTTTGGTGTGAGCAATAGAAGATCAATGAGCCACACACTGCTCTCACATCCTTTCATTTTTAGGACCCAAATGTGTTTTTTGCCAACCTATGGAGGCTTTTCCAAAAATATTCCACATAGACAAACTTAGATGTAAGAGAAGCACAACAAAACAAGGATGTGATATAAAAAATAAAAAGTATTTAAATAATAATAAAAAAAAACATATGCACATTGAACCCTGGCATACATATCAAAAATATATTCTTGGCAGCAAAATGAAAGACTAAAGACAATATCTGGCAACATCCTTTGAAGCATATATTGCATTTCAAAGCAGATAGTCATGCACACTAACAAAACACACCAACCTATGCCTGGAGCCCTTTGTGCGCCACAGTTTCTCTTTCTCTCTGTCAGCAGGAATACAAAATGAGGCAAACCTCTGGCACGATGCAACCTTTATTACAGACAACATGCCGAAGAGACATCTCTGCTTTAGTTGTTGAAAAAAAAAATCTAATTTATGCTACTTCAATTTGAACTTCAAGTTCTAATTTATCAATTAAAGTCCACTTGAAATGAATGAAATGCTTTAAAAGAAAAAAAAAAAACAGTTAATATCAACTTGTATTAGATATTTTTAGAGTAATTTATTTTACACTAAACATGCAAATTTTCATATATTTTGTACAAAAATCAGTTTGCCCAAAAAATACTGTTTGGAGAGGCAGCCATCAGTTGGTTGCATAAGATGATATACAACATAAACAAAGCACAGAGCACTCACAAAGCACTTTAACTGCTAACTTAGGTGATTCCTGAACATAAACACTTATCTTCACCAACGTTATACTTGCCCTGAATGTATTTCTGTATATGAACAGAATAATATGCAAAAGCTGTTCTTGCCAACATCCTGGTGACTGAATAATGATCTATATAGGATGTGTCCCAAATTTTACTTGCTGCCTACTAAAGTAGGATTGAGAATAGTCAGAACAAGATAAGACGGGAAAATAAATGAATTAAAATAGCAAGTCCTTGATAACAGAGCAAACCAAAAGTTAAAGGAAATATGTATTTTACAATGAGGATTTTTTGCTTGTTCCATTATTTCTCTCAGTGCACTGCACAGATGCGACACTTCAAACTGCTAACAGTGAGATTGAACAGGTTTAAAAACCAAGTTCAATTCAATTGAGTTTATTTATGTAGAGCCAATTGACAAATGTCTCAAGGCACTTAGCAAAATAATTTAAATTCAAGTATGCATGTATTTAAATTGATCTAAGTTATTAAACACTAGAATATGTTCAATTAGTTTTTCAAAGTATTTTAAAACTTTCCATTTTTTTTAACTTAAATAATTAGGTGATTAAGAGACTTTTGCAGCACTAGAGGGCATGCAAAGGAGATCAAGCAATATTCCAGACTCTGGACCATATTGCCTCAAATCATTGGGGCTGATATAAATTTATTTACAAACAGCTTTTAAAACTAGGCATTCAAAATTCTCTTTTCAAAATTTCACCCTTATGCATTTCTTAAGGTAGAAGCTAAAGTCAGCCATGGGCCACATAATACGTGTAGCCCAAATCCAGCTGATCAGTGAGCATCATTCTGTGTCTGTAAAACATTGCCACTATCTTTTGTCTTCGGGATTCATACTTCAATGCTCAACATAAGAAATTTGCTGACATTTGTGCTTCTATATGGGAGGTCAAATTTATTGCTAATCAATTAAATAGAGGTGGAGTTCTAGGGTAAAGACAACATTTTTCCTACATTCGTGTGTTTTATTATTTTTGACTTGGTTGTACAACAAATTAAAATTGAATATATTGAATAGAATTGAAAGACGATTTATTATTAGTTTATAGTAGGAGGTATAACGCATGTGTAGATTGTCAAAATTTGACCTTAGATCTCAGGAGCAGTACTGTATTATCCTTCTGCCCAACTTCCTGATATTTGTTCCATGGCTACTCCTCCATCCCCACTCCTCAATTTGCTTACAAAAGAATTGCTTTAAGTTATACCCTGAGGGTCATCTCTTCCTCCTGCTATTCAATTCTATTAGAGTTCAGGCACTCAGGGACCTTGCTGTAGAGGATTGGTTTAGGTGTTCAAGGTAAAAACCTAAAGGACAACATCATGAATACCTTGCAGGAAGCATCCAGTGCAATGGTCAGAGCGATTTAAGGCCCTTGTCCTTGACAACAGAAAACAATTCTTCAAATCGGCAGCGGGTTTATTACACACAAGCCATCATACAACCATGCTCGAATTATTCTCTGTATCAGCTCAGTTATGGTGGGATGAATTTCAAGAGGTGATGGATAACTAATTAAGACCTACAGAGAGAAAAGTTGTTCCAAACAACTAAGCGACCCTGAGGAAATTAAAAGCAATTAACTGAAATTACTTTATCCGTGAAAACATTTTTAAAATAGCTTTTTTGAATAGAGAAAATTATAGCCATTTGAATACTTGCTAATTAATCTGAATGCTGATGCAGCACATCCTCCTGTGTTAAAAAAAAAACATCTCTTCAACATGACTGTTTAATAGTTTAAAGCAATATATAATTAAAAATGAAACATTATCTACTTGGTTCACTTCCCAACAAGATGATTGCCTGTGTTGCACAAACACTATGTGAGGAACTCAAGCAACAAAGCTTTGATGTTGTTGCAAAAGATCAAATGTGCTTTGAGAATACTTTAGAAACATATTAAGTTTGTGCAGCTATTAAAAATATATGTTACAGTGTGGCGAAAAACAGTTTTCAAATGATTATTTGATTATTTTATTACAAAGGAATAATATGATTAACCTCAAAAGCTGGGGTTAGTTTCACAGGACACATCCAGGCCTGATCACTGCCAACCATGTAGCAAAATAAACAAATTTGTTAAATAGAACAAATGTCTATTTAACGATAAACTAGGAACGGTCTTCTAGTTTAAAAAGATCTTAAAATGTTAACAAAAGACACATCATGCCTCACTTAACAAAATTTATGACTTTTGTATCTGGAATTTGTCTCAAAATAATGCCTATGTGGTTTGCTCTCACTAGCAAACCACAGTGAGAGCAACTACCTACAAAATTAGAAAGCACAAAACAGTGGGAAATCTCCCCATGATTAAATGCCCGACTAAAATCAACCAGGATGCCACAAGACAACATAGAAAAGGATATCCAAAGCATTGAGCTGCTTCCGGATTTGAAGGACTTTCTGTAACTGATAGAACCATGAATAAACAGAAAAGCTTGAAGGAGGATGTCTGACCATTAATCCGTCTTCTATAGCTCAAGTGCACCTCAATTATGCAGCAAGATAATTATATAACTTACGTCTGTAAGTCCATCTCAGAGTGGATCACAAAAAAAAAAAAAAAGAAAGGTTCTGGGGGGACCCAGTCAAAGTTTAGACTAAAATCCAATCAAGATATTGAGGCATGAGTCAACAGAAACCGTTTCTGCTCATAAACCATTCAGTGTGACTGAATTAAAATGATTATATAAGTACAACTGAGCTAAAATTCCTCTGCAGCAATCTGAAAGACCTGTAGCCATTAATAGTAAGCAGTTGATGGCAGCCATTATCTCCATGGGTGGTGTAAATAGTTGCCATATTTTCCGGAATATAAGTCAGTTTTTTTCACAGTTTGGCAGGGGGTGCAATTTATATTCCGGAGCGACTTATGTGTGGAAATTAACACATCATATCATATCACATGTTATTTTCACACTAAACCGCAAGAGGGGGCTCTAGGCCTGTATTATTCTACATTCGGAGTTGGCGGGTTTACAAGCGACACCGAGGACGAAGATTTCATTGCGTTCAGTGATTTGGAGTGAGACTGATGGTTTGGTAAACTTGTTAGCATGAGATTTATGTTATAGTTATCTGAATAATTCTTAATATGTTATGCTAACTTACCAGGCACGTTCTCAGTTCGTTGTTTATCATGTAACGTTAGCATACCGTACAATTATTCAGCCTGTTGTTGCCTCTATTCTATTTTTATTGCCTTTCAAGATGACTTGTCTGCTCTTGGTGTTGGATTTTATCAAATAAATTTCCCTCAAAAGTGCGACTTATATATGTATTTTTCTTCTTTATTATGCATTTTATGGCTGGTGCGACTTGTACGCCGGAGCGACTTATAGTCCGGAAAATACGGTACAACTAAAACAAAAAATCATTAAAGCCACACAAAGGAATGTCACAAATTGCAGCAAGCATGATACATTTAATTAGAGGAAATACTCCACTATTGTGGTGCTTTACCATTTACTGGCTTAAAAGACTAAAGCAGCTGCATAAATGTATTAGCTACAATGGCAGGTGTGCTTTGTAGGATTAAAAACCTTCTTGAGTGGCTAAAAACTGGTATTTAAAATCCACACCAAGCTATAAGCAAATGATGAGGGAAAACACTGAACATGACGGAACAGACAACATCTGCAGACACGAACATCGTCTCTGTATCAGAGCTCAAACTGAGATTATCCTTTGTGAAGAAAAACTTGATAATATGAACCAAAGTTTACATTTTGTGCTTGCACATGTTGTGTCCAATTAATAATTACATGTCCAGAATTGAGCTGTCCAGCAACAAATAATATATTATCCCTGCACTAAAAGACTATCAAACACATTTATTCAAAATAATGGAGAATAAGGCAATCATTACATATTGCCTGGTATTAAATAGAAAACATGTATTTCTTACAATGTCCTCTCAAAATTGTATATCTGTGAATAAATTCAGACAATTTCTGCTGAGTGGACATGTAAATGGTTCATTTGAGGCAATAAAATGGCAATGCATTTTTTGCACCATGCCAAATTTTTACTGCTGTTACTGCAGAGCAGAACCAGAGGAAGCTAAAGCTACTGTCACAATCTTGCTTTGCCATATATGCTGGGAATCTGAAGAATATATCTTATGTGGACTAAAATGTGTGGAAAAGGTGATTTTGTAACCAATTCATGATGTCTTTGAATTTGATTAAGTTCTCTGAACGCTCCAAATCTGAAAAGTCAGTTTATAATGAGAAATCAGTGTTGTGCTGTTTTGTGACTAGGTGTGTCTCTTTTCCCTGAGGTCACCTTTTCCTTTCATCAAATGGAAATACATATCAGTCACTGAAGAATGTCCCATGTGGTTAGACGATTATAAGATTAATTAACCAGACAATAGATATTGCCTCAAGTTTCATTTTCAGCATGAAACATCCAGCCTTTACACATGAGTGAATAGACTCCATAGCGTGAGATCAAGTGTTATTGTTGTGCACATATGAAAGCAGAGGTGCACATGTGAAAGCTGTTGAACATGTGGAGGAACTTTTCAGCATGTCCAAAAAAAATCTGTGGGAAGCTGGCTGGTTTATCAAGGGATTAAATTATGGACACTTCAGTGTTAAATGCATAGCAGAGAGATGTGAGTTTTTTCTTTTTAGATGATGGAAAATCTGAAGACTGTCCATCATTTTGACAGAGTGCAATTTACACCTGATTACTTGATGCATACACACAGACATTTTTAACTTCACACACAAAGTACTTCTTAGAGGCAACATAATAAAAAAAATGTTTAATTTAATTGTTCATATGTAGTTATTGGGGCCACAGTCTGTGGTCAGATGTGTTCATCTGATTGATGTGTAATGGGAACTGGACTCTCTGTACAACTTGCTGAATATTAAATCAAAGAAAAATCAATGCAATTGAATAACTAGTGTCATTATTATCATTTAAAAACTCATGGATACAAATAGAAAATTACTAATTTTTGTTTTGAGGCTGTCAGCCAAAATGACAGACAACAAAAAAATATTAACGCAATGTGTCAGAGCCTTATTTTCTTGGTGCATCATGTATTAATGAAAGGAGGATACATGACAGTGTTACAGGTTTGAAAGGCTTGGATTTCAAACCTGTATGAACATATGAAAAAGGAAACTTCAGAAAGTAGAAGTCCAAAGTGTGACTCGATCAGCCATTTGCACTGCTACAGCTTTGACTCAAATGGTCAGGATTCCTATAGCAGGTTTGATAAGAACAAAAAAGTAAAGAAAAAAAAACAAAAAAAACAAAGTCAAACCACACCTACATGAAAAAGGATCTGCAGAACCCTGAAATGCTGCTTTTGCATGCAATTCACATCTTAGCTCTCCAACCCCACTCTGGTTTCACTAGGCTCCTTTCTCCCACTGTCTTTCAGTCTCACTTCCATAAATGAATAATGTAGACCCCCTCATTGTTTTGGTATGAACGAAGCAATTCCCTGGACGAACTTCTCTCTGAAGACCGCAGAGCCACAGGGCTATCTCCAGGCTCTCCCCTTTAATCTGCATTCTTCCTCTGTTCTCTTAATTGGGAGGATGTGGACGTGAAGGCACAGTAATAGCACTCTTGGAGAGTTCTCATTTTATTCCTCCGTTGTGACAAATCTTTATAATCTGCTTTCCTACGCTCCTTCCTCGGAGCCTGTCGTCTTTTATCTTTACATGTTTGTCAGTTTCACTGCATCCTTTGTGTGTCTAACTTGCTCATCATTGAGAGCACATGTTTTTATCTAGATTATTTACGGCTGGCAACCGAGGCGATGGGATATGGCAAAAGGGCAGAGTAAATAATTAAGGGAGTAAGAAATGCCACAAGGCAGAAAAGTCAATAACAACCTAACATAAAGCCTTTACAACGAATCATTGCTCATTAGGTATTAAAGCAAAATGGCTAGAGCTTAACTTCTTTAGATAATACCCCTATTTCATATCTAATGGGATTCACTAAATCACAATCTCCCTCCAAACATGTATTGACAGAAATTAATGTCTTTCTTTTGTTTCCCTTCTCTGCTGAATACCAAGGTAAATGAGGAAAGTAAATGAATGACAAGCTTGCAGCCAACGGGTTCTTCACCCAGAGGACCTTCATCACTCTTGCACAGAAGGCGACAACAGCTACAACCCAGTTTTATGATTCAAAGAGCTTTGCGTGTTTACAGTAAGCTGCAGGCAACATTAGAGTTAATTCTATCACATAGACAAACTTAATGTGTCACCATCTCTGCAGCCCAGTGGTCATGTTCAGACAGATTACAGAATTATGTCAAAAGCGGCATCTTTATTGGTTTTGATGTGACACCTGCATTGCGGAGGAGTAAAACAATGCAGCCATACTAGCAAAATTGCACTTGCTTTTAAAGAGGGACATAGCAAAGCAGTATTTCTGTTTGTTGAAATGTGAGGGATGGTTTAATTACTTTAAATATTCATTCTTTCATCACATCTTTTTGCCTGCTTAAACCTTTTTATGGTTGCAGGATCCTCTGATTAGTATAGTTTCCCTGAATCATACACTTTTTCTCTGTAGTTCAGAAGATGATGGTTTCTATTGATCAAATATTATCCTTTAAAACTCTGATTAACTTTAAGGCTACATTGACACTGCAGGCAAAAGTGGCCAAAATCCATATTTTTGTCAATATTTGACCCTTATTTCATCCAGTTAAGCTCCAGGCAGCATTTATATGGAGTACTAAATTGAAGCAATCTCATTCTAAACAGTCAGGCACATATTTTTTGCCATAAACAATATTTGAAAGCAGCATGATATATTGTGATTGCTCTTCTGTATATAAAAAAAAAAAAAAAAAAACACTTGCACATTTGTGTGGAGTTGAAAGGTTTTAGCTGAATCTCCTTTTTTTTACAATTTGTATTAAAGAACACTACTTATAGGCGAGCACTGCAGCCCTATTGATAGAGCTCATAATTTTATTGATTTCAATTTCACAAAAATTTAAACACATATGTGAACATGAGCATCTCAATCATTTTTACCTCTGAAACATGAGTGGGTTACTTTAAAAGGCGCAACATTGTCTGTTTTTTCTATTTTTCTCCTACTGAAATACAAGCTTTATGTTTGGAGCTTGGTTTTCTATCTCAGCATTATATCTGTAAGTACTCAAAAGACTGCCTCAAAGTTCTTTCCCAGTCAAACGGATTCAAGTAAAATAAAAAAAAAAACAAACAAGAAAGCTACAGTAATCCGCTTTGCAAATGTCCACCAGTCTGGATTTATATTGATAACTGAAACAAGTAAAAAACAAAAAACAAACAAAAAAAAACAGGCAGCAAAGCCTGGGTGGCGTTTAGCACATTAAAACAAAGAAATAATTATTGCATCATATAAACTAAATTTCTATATGATCATGTGGTTTATTTTATTTAACAAGTTCTCACATTATGTATTAATTACTGCTGACAAGGCTTTTTTTTAATGTAATGTACTTTCATTGAATATATAATATTATACTATTAGAGACTCTCTGATTTTCAACCAAGGTTTGGGAGGTATACTTGTTAAGTCTGCAGTTCTCTGAACGTATACAGCATACTGTCAGCTCAGCATTCAGTGTGAGGAGCAAAATGTACCGACGTAAAAATGGTAATGTGCAAATGGCTGGCATGTGACAAATTTGGCACCCTGTATGAGCACATACAGTACATTCACACATGCTTGTGTTAGGAGTCATCCAACTAGACTGCAGTAGAAATACATAATGTAGCAGAGTCATTTTATATGTTTCATATCTATGCTGACCAGCCTCACTCAACCGCCTGCTGCTCTGGTTTGCGGGTCTGCCTGATTTAGCTTTGTATGCATGATTGCACTTTTCTTTACATTAAATATATTATAAAAAGATAGCAATTCTCAAAACTTTTCAGCTCACAGAATGTGGTGGCATACTTACTGTGACTCATTCCTATGAAATGAAAAAAGGAAAAGAATGGGAAGCTGTGTTCAAAAACATTTACAAACAAGATGTTTGTAAATTTGAGTTCAAACTTAAACAGTCTTCAAATATATATATCAATTAATGTCAACCAAAAACTAATCTGGGTAATATTTAGTTACAAAGTTGAATTATGATGTTTGATTTTGCCAGTATGTTTTTAGCTCTTCTACAATAGATTAATTCACTTATTACCATCTTCTAATAGAACATCATAGAATTAAGTTATTAAAATGCTAGCCAGGGTTTTAAGTTTCATCTCCTCATTTTTGCAGAAGTGAATGATGATTCACTTACAATTCAAAGAGATAACAAATGGATAACAACTCGGTAATGTGATGACAGCTCTATTCAGACTAAAATAAATAAATTGAAAGAAGTGCAATTTAGCTGCTAGAAACCTATTTAACTCAACTCACTGAGCTGACACGTTTAAATATGTGCTAATAATTCAGCTGTTTTTGAAAGAAACAATTGTAATTTGATTTTATGATGACTAACTTTTAAAGAGAGTTACTGCTGTTAATGATGGAAAGAGCGGAAACAGAAGGAGGACGGAGGTATAGAGGAAAGTGGGGAAGGCCAGGAGGGAGTAGAGGTGACCTGATTCATGCGGACGCATACACATTTGTACACAAGCATTCACACCCTATATTAATCCAGCAGTGCACAAGCTGTCATTCCTAAAACTGCAGTGGCAGCCTATATAGCCCTCTCGCGTGGGTGAAATCAGAGGTGGGGGAAAGGGTAATAAAATATTTCCCAAACCTGTGTAGGACACAAGAGATGTGCTATTGATGTAATGCATGACTACTGGTCCATCTGCTACTCCTCTAGCTAGATAATCTACACCTGTTCCCCAAACAATTACAAGTTTACACATTAGATTGTCTAAATTTGGAAAAAGTACATTTATTGGAGCAGCACTTATTTATTCATTTATTATCCAGTTATAACCTGGTCAAATCTGGCTGGTACCTTTAGCAATAAACAAGTAAAGATGCAAAGAACAACCTCTTGAGGATGTCAGTCCATTACATGAAATAAATCCCACCAGCAACCAGCACATGCATTTGTTCAGTAAAATAAACTTTGTTTTTGGTTCCGCAGGTTAAAGAGATTATTGATGTCATTTGTTACTGAGGATAAGGATGGCCTTCACTCATGTATTTAGGATAGAGAACGGCTAAGCTAACTGCTCGAGGAGGGCTTGATTGGTTGAAATGGAGCCTCATAGAAAGCAGTGCCAGTGAAGCGACAGAGACTGGGGAGCAAAAATATTTGGAAGCCACCACTTAGAGTTGATCTGCAGGAAACAAATACAGTCCTGGTTGTTTCCTGCTAATGTTCATCCCCTGGAGGAGGGATTATTCATAGCTTCAAGTACACACTCAGCATGTACATCTGCAAATAATAAAAAGCTGTGTTTTTGTTTAGAAGCATTAACATAGCAAAGCATCTCAGACCAGCAGGACTTGAGTCTAATAAACAAGAAGAAAAAAAAAAAAGAGAAAATCTAATAAAATAGGCCAGAGTTAGAAAAGCTTTAAAGAGTGCTGACGTGGCTTGGAGCAAAAGTGGAAGACTTAAAGTGGATACATCAAGCTTTTCAATCCTTCCTAGTAATTTCGGTTATATTAACGAGAAGATGAAAGTTTCAGTCTGATTTAATTGAAAAGGTTCATAATTTTTGGACAACTGTCCTTATAATTTCTTCTCTGATTTCTAGTTTACCTCTCCCATTGCATGGGTTCTTCCCCCACTGTCCACCAAACATGCCTCTAAGGTTAATTGGTTACTCTATATTGCCCTTAGGTATCAGTGTATGGTTCGTCATCATGTGTAGCACTGTGATGGACTGGCGACCTTTCCAGAGTGTATCCCACCTCTCGCACAATCATCACTACAGATCGGCAACAGCCCCAGGTGAAAAGACATGCAGGTATATACAATGGATGGATTTCCTTTTTAGATGGCAACAGAAACATTTTGAAGATGAGTCTTCCTCATTTTGACCTTCACTTCTTAACAGACTTTTAGAATCTTTCATAAAACAGCACACCAACACAGTTTGTTATGAAATAAAATTTGCGTATGATTTCTTTTCTGTTTTTTTCCTCCAAAAAACTAATTTTTCTTTTTGTTTTAAGACTAAAACTAAAAGGAAAAGATGACACATAGGAGCTTTGTTTGTCCCTTAAATTGCCTAATGAAAATCAGTTTTAACTATTAATTATGCTGTAATGCAATAGCAGCACTTGGCTTCAGGAAAAGATGTATGTTTTATATTCTCAGCTACTGCATGAAACTACCACAGCATCTTTAACAGTTAGTTCAGGCCGACATGTAATCCTCTTTAGTGCTTGACGTTTTGACAAACCGTAGAGGACAGAAAGGATCTCCTCAGGGGATATGAGATAGAAAATAGGTTTTTAGGTATAGCGTGCACCGCTGTTGAGACCCTCCCTGACCCAGAGGACACTGGGGAGGCAGGCTGTGCAGCTAATGGAGTGTAACTGCTTTACAATTATTAATATATGAGTGAGTCTCCAATGCCTCAAGTCAGCTGCAGATCCAGAGTGAGTAAACCACATACTATGTGTGAGCCACTTAGATAATGTTTAATCTAGCAGGACTGAACTCAGCTAGAAACTGTGTTAACAGAAGTGGGTACATTTACACCCCCAGATTTTGGTTGTTTTTAAACCATCTGAAGAAACATTTTTACAGCCCTACATTGGCATTACAGACAGTTAACCCAATTGATCAAGATCTTGTTTATTACTCATGGTTGTTGGTTCTTTTTTGAGTAATGCCATTTTTCATTTTTCTTTGGTACTGTAATGACAAAATAAACTTTGGCTGATTTATTGGGAAGAATCAAAGCTAGGAGGCTGTTCTTCTTCTTTGATGAAACTTTTTAAAACTGGATTTAGTTCAAGACCAGAGGTCCAAATTTCAGAGTTGTGAAATAAACTGATCTCCTTCTTCTCTGTATGACACTGCTGGAAGCTCCTACGACCCCTCTTATGCAGGGCAGATAGAGTAGCAGTCATGAGTTGATAGACTTGATTGTCATTTTGTGATTTTGCTCTGTGTTTTATGGTTGTTAACTACAGTATTTAGTTCTCTTAACTTTCTCAGTTAATATTTCCTCACAGCTGTTCCACATCCTGTAAATTAGACCCATCTGTTCATGTTTCCACTAACCACTCCTCCCATTATGAATTATCTGTCTTCTACTTATTTCTTGCTGAATTACCCAGTTGTTCTCTGATTTGTTCATGAACTTGTTTATTAAACAATCGAGTCTCATGTTATTCTGCCCACCTTCTGCCAGCGATCACTATATTGTATTCAAAAATGCCAACTCATGCATGCTATGAAAACATGTCATATCACAAGGCAAACACAGAACATAATTCATTTATTTAGATGTTACTTGAAGACCTCATCCATACTTCATCCAAAAATGAACATTGAACACGTGGGCATGTGGTTGCAAACCATATTCACACATACCTTTGCAAAGTGCGGATCACCTGGGGGACAGCCCGCCCACTTCATGTCACCTGACATTCTACTGGGCCTCCCGGGCCTACTATCATGTTCAGCAGGCAAACAAAATTATGCAATTTTCATCATGCAAGAACAGATTTCAAAAGTTTAAATTAAGTATGTTGGGGGTTTTAGTTACATAATCAAAGAACGGTGTTGTGTAAGATGTTCAACACTCAGTATTCTATAATGTTGTATCGCTTATTGCTTATTTAAACTTCTCTATAATATGAATACCCAACGCATTTTTTGATTCTTATTTGCAGAAAGAAACTGACCTCTTCCTCTGCTTTATGTTGGTATATTACATAAAATATAAAACATCTAACTTCAAAGCTTGTGACTGTAACAATACCAAATTTTAAAAAGTCTAAGGGCTACTTTTCCAAGCTACACTGTATCCTGGGAGCAATCATCAAACTAATGTCCCATAACATCTGTTTCACGGACAAACACTTCTGTTTACCTTGCATGTCTCTCTCTCTCTGAACCGTTGGTATGTCTGTCAACAAATTAAGTGAAAAAACCAAAACCTCACATCCTTCGTTACAAAATTTCATAGTGCAGTATTTGGTGTCAAAACAAAACATATAAAAAAAAACAAACAAAAAAAAAAACAAGCATATGTCCAATTTGTTTAGGTATAGGCAGAGACAATTATATTTAGCAAAGACAATGTTTACAGGGTGTACTCTGAATTTATATATGTACAGGTATTGAGCTGCAAGTTTTTAAAAAGCTTGCAGCTCCACCAGGGCATACCATATATGTTACCTTATTCTCAGCCTTGTTCTCCTTTTTCTTAGTATCAATGGTTTGGCTGTTCATAATCAAGGTCATGCTCAAATAAAAGTCTATTATGAATATTAACTGAAAATGTGAGCATCACAGTTCCATTTTCACACTAATCAGCACTCTGCTTTCAGTGAGGATTTGTGAAAGAACTGTGTTAGGATGTAAAAGGTATTAGTTTTGATAATTTAATAGGAATATGAATGTGTTACAGAAGTCGAGCCTTTTTTTTCATCCTGGAAGTGATAAACTTTGCAAACACCTCTCTTTTAGATCAGAAAAGCCCATATCTTTCTTAATGTAAGCTTTAAGAAGGATATGTCTGACAAGACATATTTGATCTCGTCAGATCAAATATAATTGTTCCCAGAAAAGAACAGAGCCACCTTTAAAGGATGACAACATCAATATAAAATATACTGTACAAGACCATAGGGGATGAAGTATTTTCTGATTTTAAATGAGCTCAAAGATAATTTTAAATGACTTTTTTTTTTTTAAGCTCTTGCGAACAGCATCTGTACAGTCATAAAATGCTATATTTGGAGGATGAGTAAAAAACAAAAAAGCTCACATTTGTCAACTTCTCACTGGCTACTTTCATTTTAGCTTGGACCTTTAGCTTGGCTAGAGAAAAATAAACTGGTGTGGCTTTAACATATGGGCTGGTTTAGGACTTTACAAAACATCATATGAGAAAAGCATTCTCTTTTTTTCATAGTTTGGTGGTGCTTTGCAGAAGGATCTGGCCAGCTTACCATGATATAACCTCTACCTGAATTCTACTGTGTATCAAAGGATGCTGGAGAGAAACATGAGCCAATCTGTAGAGAAAAAAATAAAAGTGAAGCAGACAAAGGCCTCATGACAATAAATCCACCAAGGACCATCTGAGAATTAAGAATTGGGAAGTCTGGGGCCAAGTGGAGCTGTCCAAATTTTTAACCTTTTGAGATGCTGTTGGATGAATTGAAACCTGTTGTAAATGCAAGAACCACCAAACCACTTTGTAGCTAGAAATAAAGTATGGGACAAACCTTTCTAGACCAATGTCAAGGAATGATAGATGGCCGCAAGACATGTCTCAATATTGTAAGAAGAGCTATGAGAGAGCAAATTTGGAACACACATTTTCAGTACTTTTTGTTATCTTCCATGTAAGAATTTCTTTTGAGAGCACTGAATACTGACTCGACACATGTGATCTTATTGTACAACAGGAGAAGCATGTCCAGTTCATGTTTTATAAATTCAATTTTAAAATAAATGATACATTTAACTCTGAGCATCAGTAGTATTGTTGCTTAAATTCATGGATGTATCTTTATGATTCACGTGTTTTACTTACTCAGACTCCAGGATAAAGCTTTACTATGACAAAGTATAGCTATCAATCACTACTGCATGCTGGGTTCTGTTCTAATGTGATTAGGAAACCATCCTGTGGTGATTCAGTGTATGTTGGGTTTGTGCTCCTGCGATGACTAGATGATTTATAGCTCTGCTTCCAAAAGGGGATGAGTTGTCTAACTTTACCATTGTCCATGTTTCATGAGAATTGGTTTGCAGTAAGAACTAATTAAACTGAAAAGCAAAGCCCACAGAAAGATGTGCAGAAATTAGACATCAGTGTGTGATTTCTTGGAATAGTCACCCCAGTGAAACTGTTGAAAACACTTATTTTACTCGAGGAAGTACAGCAAATTTTATGTAATTTGCAATTATGAAGCTGTTAGAGCTGGATGGAAATCAGTGTTGCATTCAGCAGGAAAACTCTCTGGATGATAACATTTGATTAAATCACCCACCAATAAACTCCCTCTAACAATAAACCAGAAGTGCAAGAATCTGAATAGAAAGTAAACAGGCATGTTGGCATCTTTTTAAACAAAGTAAAATAAAACAAAAAAATGGTATAAAGCAGGGACCTAAGAGGACAGAATTCTCAGTTTCACACCTCACATGATGTTAAAAATCTCAAAATTCTAAAAATAAATGTGACAAAAGGGAACAATCTTGACACCTTGTGAGACAAAGTTACCATTCGCAGTTGGTCATTAGAAATGCCTACCTCAAACGAGCATTTTGCAATGCATCATTATTCATGTGTACTGCTGGGGAGAGGAAAGCCATGAACACATAAGATGAAGAGGAGTGTCCTTGGGCAAGAAACTAAAAGCTAAAGTCCCTCCTGATGGTAAGTGAGCATGCTGTGAAGCTTTGACATCACTGAAAAATGTGTTGGTGTCTTATTAGATAAACTTTAAACCCGATGTTTTGTGGTTTGCAAACTCTGAGGCTACAAAATGCATAAAGTTGAGGGAAATGACGCCACAAGTTATGCTCACTTTGCTAATAACTGAATGATTATTTTTTCTTATTTAAGGTTATACAAAACCTCTACACAAAACCATGTTTTTTTTAAAGCCAATTATTATGTAAGGATGAACATTTTTAGAGCATTTCTGCCACGCTCAAAGGGGTTTATTGTGTCCCAAAAGGTGCCTTAGTTCAGTTTTAATAGATTTTCAAAGAGCTGAATTGTCATTTTATTGCTACTATTTCTAACAGCAACTGAAAAATTGCTCTTTGAAGACTTTGTCAAATTCTGAAGTAATTGGTATTTATTAAAAACCTTAACAAGTTTCCAGAAATGTCTATAGTAAATACAACTTTAATTCAGTTCAATTAAATTCCGGCCAGTTTTAGTCATATAGTGCCCAATTACAACAAATGCCATCTCAAGTTTTTTGACCACATATTTTGGACAATATTTAGTTGTCCAAAATATGTTTTGGACAACTAAATATTGTCCAAAACATATTTAGTTACTTAATATAATTTAATTTAATTAATTGAAAAAGTAATTGTAAGTTAAAGTTATATGTTTCTTTTAGCTGTGAAATGTACCGAATTTATTCTTACAGATGCTGATTGAATTCCACCTGAATAAATGTATGCAAGCTGTAATGTCAGTTTTACTGGCCAAAATAAGTTTTATCAGAAAGCTTTTTGCCTGTGAGGCCATTTCCATGTCAGCATTAAGTCATATGTGTTCAATTACAAATGACAGCCCCCGTGCTGCTGGACTTAGTAAAATTGAACAGAAGATTTGTAGCTTGTCAGTCTACGTTCTACATCATTCTGGCCTTGCCATCATTACCCTACGTACTGACCCTTTTAACTGAGACAGATGGGGAGAAGGGCCACCTGTCCCACCAGCATTCCTATTTGTTATGTGCATTCCATGAGCACATGTTTTCATACAGAGAATAAAAACATGAATTGCTTTTATTGTTTCATGGTATATGTGTGATAATATGTGTGATTGAGGTATTTATGTACAGGATGTTAATGAAAACTTCAAGTGGAATAAGATAGCATGTCTGGAATTACAGAGGCTAATTCCCTACTCTTACATGGACATAATGTTTAACACCCACACATGGAGACAGTCAATCTCTGTCTCTCTCAGGAACAAATTTACATATTACAGAAACTTATCGCTGAAGTACTTGTTGGGCTCTGATGAGTCAGAAGAGAGCATTCGTCAGAAATGGCAGTACACTGGCAGTAAAATGACTTCAGTTTTGAATACAGGAGATGCCCAAATACAAAGTGTGCAAAATTTATGCTCATGAAAAGTATAATGTGTTTTCTAAAATGATCTAATGGTAGCAAAGAGTATATGACACATTTTCTAATTTTCATTGTCATTTTGTTCTATCATAATGTGGGACCAGTTCTTTTCAAAACAAGCTTGGACTGAATTTAACCAAATCATTGAATCCAATTAGTGAATCATATTTTCGTCTTTTATTAATATTTTAGGTGGCCACAAAACATTAGATTGTGTAATGTGTAGCTGCAAAAATACAGCCAAGTTGAAAATGTAATTTTATTCTTCAAATCCGTTTGTGACCTTTTCCAATGTGTAAAATCAAAGTAGGCATTAAAAATGTTGGCGTATCCGGATGTATACATAGCAATTCTCAGGAAGCTTTCCGTAATCCTTCAGATTCTGTCAAAATGTTGAGTTTTGACCCCAGGACCTGGCTCTCTTATGTTGCAGCAACATTTCCAGATCTGTCATTTAGCAAAACTCGCATGGATGTTTGTGGGTCTCTTCTGCACTGGAATTAATAACTATTTTCTTGGAGTGGTCTGCCCAGCTGTGAGTAATGCCTATTTTTTAGCAGTGTTTTCAGTTTTCTAACTTAGATTATTTTAGTAATCAAACAGCCTATTGATTATTCTGATGATTAATGGAATTATTGAATAAAATATTTGATAAAATACAATATTAAATACTGCCATAACAGCAATACTAATATTGGATATCATTGTCAACATCACTTTTATGCTTAGAAAGTTAACCTACAAAAATATTAGTTCATTTTTTAAGTGCTATGATGTCAGATTATGTTTAGGTGGATAGAAACTGGAATTTGAGTCTAAAAAAGAAAATTATCAAATGCCACTATCTTGCTCACTGAAGTGGTTTAAGATTATTTCACACTCTTAGTTAGAGTTACCAAAAAAATCACCATCAATTTGATAATGGTCCTTAAAATAATTTTTCAAATCACAGTCTTCAACTTGTCTACTGCTGATTCCCTTATTTTCCAGCTTCTGATATTCAGCTGTTTCATCATTTTACAAAGAGTCACATAGATATTAGCTTTGAATTATGATGGATTCTCAAAACAAAACTGCTGTTTCTCAGTATGTTAATTTCTAAATCTGTAAATTATTTACTTGATTTATGTTATAGCAATTGAAGCTGATGGTGCAGTTTCTCTTTTTAGAGCGATAACCTAAGTTCTCTGTATTAGAACAATTATGGCTGTCATTTGAACCAGTTTCTGAAGACTAAAGAAGCGTGTGGAAAAAGTTGCAATAATTCACAGGGTTGCATGTTTCATGTATGTTGAGCCTCCCCATGAAGTATATATAAATTATGAAATTGTTCTGATTTCCTACTATTCCAAGATTTTAAGTTTGTTTTGATGCACAATAGCATCAGAAGTTATGCATCCTCATGGAAAAATACTGGACCAGCATGTGTGAGTCCTTCCTTACTCTAGCGAAAACATGCATTGGTATAAAACATATGCCCTTTGCTTACTATCTGCATGCACTACAAAAGTATTTTCAGGCAGACAAATGATGAGAAGTGACAGAGAGCCTGCAGCTTGTGCTTGTTCAGTCACAAGTGTCAAAAGATTTATGGTGTTTATAGTGAAGGAAAAGTGATATATGCTGGAGATTAAGCAATGAATTACAAGTAAGGCAGGAAGCTAGAGAACCCCAGTCCTGAGAATGATAAAGCTTTTTGGGGATTTATCTAAAAAAAAGGACTGTTGAAAGAGAAAAGAGGATAATCCACAATGGAATAAAGTATTCCAATTAGCTGCCCAACTTGACTTTTTTCCATTGTTAGACATTTCCCATTTAGGTCAGCTCAGTATTTTTGGTCCATCGTGATTCTGATAAGCCCCATAATAAAAATTGTTTTCTTTTCTGGCCATGATTCATTTTGTCAGGGCACTAGGAGTTAATTTTGTTGCATGAGTGCTAAAAGATGAAGATGATTCTTTCCGTGGGTGCCATTCATGCAAGAATCACAACTGCATATGTGGGTTACAGATAAAAAAACACAACTAAATAGTAGGCTACTTCTAAAATAAGGTAGACAATGATTTATAAACAAACAAAAAACAGCACCTCCCGACTCCTGTTCATTTCTGCTGTTCAGCGCCCAACAAAGTTTCTCACACATTGTACGAACTTATTTGTATGTTTAGGCCCATGTAAACTATTTCAATTACCCAAATGCAAATGCTTAAAAGCCACCGTGGCTTGTTAGCCTGAGAGACCATCAAAGATTACTGGTTTTATTTAAAATTTTACCAGAAAACAGTACCTATATGTAGTATTCCTGGGGAAAAAAATGGTTATTTTAAGCTGTCACTTTATAGGTGTTAAGAAGGAATCAGACATGGTCTAGAAACTTTTCTTTTTTTTTTTTTTTGAAAATAAGTGGTTAACCATCTAAAAAAAAAAGGTAAGTTGAAGTTACACAACACCACATTTTTGTGGCTGCTGCTTTGGAAAAAAGCTCTTTATGAAGCCAGGTTTTCTTCCTTCTCTCACATGGAGCTATACCATCATTGCTGTGCACCATTTGTGTTCCATTTCAATAAATTTCTCTCTTGGGTTCCATGAGGATGAATAAATAAAAAGAAAAAAATACGAATTTTTATAATTATCTCATTTGAAAAGCGGCACACACACGTTCAGGGAATGATTCTGATTTCAAGTGGGTTTATCGTCCATGAAATTGCATATAATGAAAATTTGTCAGTGGCTTATGCTCTGATTGTGTTTCTCTGGGCCGCAGAAGCAGACTGAATTAGAAGTGCGAGAATAGGGAGCCAGGAAGGATTGGAGTGTAGCGGTGGAAGGAAGAGGGTTACAGTTAAGCATCTGTGTCAGGTTATAATGTTGCTATTACTTCTATAATCCATTTGAAAGGGTGATGATTTCTCTTTGGCCAAAGTGGGAAACATTATCAGCAGTGAGCACCTCAGATGCTCACTGCTGCAGCAATTCAGACCAATCAATAATCCTGCACACATATTAATGTCTAGCACACAAGCAACAGCTTATTAACAAAAAACCTGCACAGTAGATGGCCTCTTATTTATAGTTTCCCCCTTAGAGCTGCCTCCAGTCTGGTGAAACCAAAATACATATCACCTCCCATTTTCTCCCTGGTCATTATTGGTCATTTATACCCCAAGCTTGATAAAATTCACATTTTGTGGAAAACATTCTTGCACCCTGGTTTAGCCACAGTCTTCCCTGACATTCTCTGATGATGTACATACAGCCAAGTTTTGGAGAAATCTTCCTACAAAGGTGACTGATGTACAACGCTAAGCAAATTGGACCAGTGCTTATAAAACCAGTGAGCGTGTGTGAGTCATATTGTGATGAATACAACCTATATCCAGGTGAACATATGGAGAAACCAGCACACAGCCTCTTTCATCTCCCAAGTGAATTTCCATGACCTGCATTGTATCAACACCATGTGGGAAGTAATACACTTTTCATAGGAAACTGCTGAATATCCCTGCAGTCTACCCTACAGCTCACACAGATATCCACATAGAGACATTTAAAACAAACATTTATATGCTACAGTAGGCAAGGCGTTCTCACAATGTCAAAGTAAGACAGGCTGCTTTTCACAACAGGTAAAGAAAGCAAGGTGAGTGAGCGTGTGATAATCTATGTATGTGAAGCCTTTTATCTTTACAAAATATTGCAACAATACTTGACATGAGTGAGAGTTTGAATCATTTAAAAATTTCTCGAAGTTGGTGAAGCAAACAACTGTAAAGACACTTTCCAGTGCATTGATTCAATACAGGTGTTATCTTTCTACAAAGTGTCCGAGCTGTAACAAGATCTTGAAGCAAGAAATGTTAAATTAAAACACCCCAGTATTTTTATTAAAGTATAGACCATCTTCTATTGTATTTATTGTGTAGTGTAAGGTTTTAACTCTGTTGCACTTGTAGCCAAGTAACGACATTTCGTTGTCAAGATTCACCTTGTGTTCTCTTTGTACAATGACAATAAAGGAAGTCTAAGTCTAAGTCTAAGTCTCTTATGATTCATAATCATGCTACATGATGTAGCAACATTTTGACTACTCTGTAGAAGAACGAAATGGATACAAAACCACATACAAAATATGAATTCTTTATGAACTCTGAGAATACTCAGGTCAGCTGAGCTTACCATTAAAGTAGACACTAATCAGAGCTGAGGTTGTCATATAAAACTTCCTATTGTTGCTACACTAAAGGACTTTTTCTGTTGTATTTTGTCATATTGTTTTACTGTTGTATTTTTTACTCGTCTCCATGTTAGTTTTACTTCACTTTACCGCAGTTCCCAGTTTTTACCCATAGCCGCCTGTTTATCATTGTTCAATTTTCTTGTTTGATAATCAAACTCCGAAGTATATAGCGCCTATGATTTCCATGATGCAAAAAAAAAATGAAAAAATGCAACTAGAGTTGCAGAATTTAACAAACTAAATTTGGACTTGTTTTTCAAAAATCAACATCTCAGATCTAAATAGAAATGCATCAATGAAGGCAACACCAAAGTTCATATGTGTTCTCAAATGTTATAAAGACACTGTTTGACAAACTGAACAGTAAAAGCATTACAATTTTTAAAACAATTTCTGGTTTTAGTGGCAACAAGCTCTATCCTTTCATATCAATTTGAACATTTTCAAACCTCAACTGAACCTACCAGTGTTGATTAGAATCCCTATTAGACTTAAGGACCTCTGTTGGAAGCAAAGAAAATGGAGTGAAAAAGGTTGGGGGAGATGGAAAGAAGTAGAATGGCAAAACTGATTTGATGCAAGTGAATGTTTCATGGCGATCGGGGCTAGAGAGTGATTAAGAGAAAAGAGAGGACACAGGCGAGGGGAGAGAGAAGAAGGTGATGGACGGAAAAGAAGAGTGTAGAGTTAGTCAGTCAAAGGAAAACATGGGATATCGTATAAGACTGGATTTATCAAGCACAGCAGCGAGGATGTAATTGGGAGGAGAAACCAGGAGAAAAAAACTGTAATAGCAAAAACAAAAAAGGAAGATTGATGTGGTCTGACACTCGCTAACCCTCTGGATCCAATCCCACCCTGATCACTCAGAAAAGCAGAGCGCTCTCCTTTGATCCTGAGCACTTTGAACATTGTGTCAGCCTTGTACTTTTATGCGAACAATGAAAGAGCACGACAGGAAAAAAAAACCTAAAAAAATCATAAAGAACTAAACTGACACTCCTTTTACCTTTACTTTTCATAAATTTGACTTTTGTCGTGTGATTTATGAAAGAGGGATCAGAGGAAGTAGTTTACATATCATGGTGACAGGCGGGGAACCAAAAGGAACAGAAAAAAATATCCTTCGCTCCATTTGTTTTGTTTTTTCAGTTTCTGGTTTTAGCATCTGTGTTTTGCTGAAATATTTTTTCTTTACGGAATTAGCTGATGACTGCGCAGTTTTTATCTTTTAGGATGTTGTGATCCATCGAGAAGATCCCAGTAACAGAGTCTTCAGACAGAGCCACACATTCACAAGTTAAAAAAAGGCTACTCATTTGCTCACACACAAATGTCTTATTCTGTGTTAGGTGGGCATGGGTGCAGCATGAAAAATAAACAACAGGCTTGTTAGAAATTGTGTTCTCTAAAGCCATTTAATTCACAAATATTAAGTCAACCAAATTTACAACCTCACAATAATTTTGCCATTTGGCAAATCAAAATATTTTTGTCATGCTAAGTGACCCAAAACAGTTCAGTTAGCAACAAACAGTTTTGTCTCATTGGTCAGTAAGAATACAAATATTTTATGTGTTGTGTCAGAGCTCTTGTGGTGCTTTTTCACACAGTGTAAATAAGCAGACATGCCCATTGCTGTCTTGAAATATAAGCTTCTATATTGGATTTCTACATCTGATTACAGAGGGTGGGAAAGGAGGAGGGAAGGGTCAATGCCTCACCTTAAAAAAGTGTTTAATAGTCATTCTTACAAAATGACTATTAAACCGCAGAAGTAGCTCATTAAACAGCTAAAGATGTTTGCATGTCTAATTACATTTTGCAAGAATATGGAAGTATACACACTGTCAAACCATGTGAAGTAAGTGAAAACATGCAGACTGCTTATGTGTGGGTGAGTGGAAATGTAGGAGTACAATCTGCTAAAACAAGCATGTCTGAGCATTGTGTTATGGGAGTCCTTATTAACTTACTGTCTTTGGAATTCATAATAAAGAAGCAATGTATGGCCACATCATAACAAAGATGTCATTTCCAGTTGAAATGCATCTCCAGTGGTGGCAGAGCGTAAAAACACATTTAAAATGAAGTTGCAGGGTTTATGCAAGTAAATAACTCAGTAACCCGGAATATCCTCAGAAACTAAAGTCAAGTCTAATGTACTCTGATTCTTTACACCACTAGGTAAGAGTATTCATTGTTTTAAGTACATAATATTCCCTATATCGACTAAATTCATAGCAAATCTGGTACAACATCCACTCAGTTATGATAACTGGAATCAAACAGATGCTGTGTAATTGGGGATAAATTTAAAAATTGTATTCAGTACAGTGGTAGGAGTTGTGGAACAAAGGTAGGTAAGCTCAGGAACAAATCCTGTTCAACATCATATAAACTCAAATTGCAAGCATCATGGAAATTCCTATCAGCAGTCAGAGTAGGGAGGCCCCAAGGAACTTTTGGGTGACATCTCGGTTATAAAAGGGAATCCTTCAGAGAGCAATTTAGGCCTGTCCAGAGCGGTCCACAGTAGACAGGAGATCCCAAAAGTAGACAAATCAAACAGACAGGTGATGGTTGGTTTCATAGCAATGGAGAAGAGATCAATACAAAAGGGAGGCAGAAAAAAAGAAAACTGGTTGGGAGATGGAAACCAAGAAGTAGATGCAAACATAGAATCCAGAAGGGTGAGAGGCAAAAATCCAAAAGGCAAAAACAATGGGAAATTGTGACCATGCATCAAAAAGGAAGGCTGTATGTATCCACACTGTGGCTTTTGATAATCTGTCTGAGTGGAAGAAGCTTAAATAGCAAAAGGTGCAAGTGAGTGGCATTAACAAGACTGGCAGGCACACATGGGCTGAATAAACTTTCCTGCTTGGTGAACGAGCAGGGAAATAGAATGGCAGATCATCACACATTGTCTCCAGGTTCAGGTATTAAGAAAAGAAAACCTTAAGAAAACCAGCAGATACAAAGTGTCTCTAAAGGTGTTAATGATGCAGAGCACCAACCTAAAAGGGAATCCAGGTGGCTAAATTAAAGGAAGCTTGTGCAGCATGTAAAAAAATCCACATTGCTACAAGGATCCTATTAAAACAACCAGATTGCATACAAATTGTGATCGAGTTGTGTTCACATGCCTGCAGAAAATGATTTAGTCATTCAATCCAAAAGGCAAACAGAGCCCAACTCAGTTTCTTGATGCAAAGTTTCTAATTAATTGTAGGCAGAGGTACATACTACATGTAATTTTCACAAAAATAACTAAATTACCACTGAAACCTTTTGAAAAGACAATTGTAGTTTGAAAGTGTTTTCTGATTCCTGACCAGCCAAGGAACATTTATGCCACAACACTATAATGAATGTAGGATACAGGACAACTGAATGAATAAACAAAATAGAAATAATATAACAAACAAGGTTTTAAAATATATATTTACTGGCTTATTTTCAGTTGAACTTTCTGGGGTTTTGTTCTATAGACTTAACTGTTTTATATATATTGTAAATCTAAAACAGTTCATTTTTAAATTCGCCTGCATAAATAAAGATAAATTATAATTTTAAGAATAAAGAACAGTATGATAAAAGGCTGATTCAGACATAGGCACATGTTATATGCGTAGATATCTTGTATTAATTAAATGTCGTTCTTTTGGACAGGCAAGATGAATTAGCTAAAGGTGGCGGAGGGAACAGAATTAATTTTTTTTTTTTGCTCAATTGTAAAAGCATTGAAATCTTTCAAACTCCTATTTGAGTCTTTTTACTTTGTAGAAGACCGGAATAGAATTAATGTCTGGTCAGATGTTGATGGTGCCAAGCAATCTTGTTGAGTCAGTTTCATTCAAACCTGTTGATGTTTCTCATAACAATATCTATAGAAATCCAGTGATATTTCTGTCTAAACACAATGCAGTTTGTTAAAGGTAAAAAATTCTGATAAAAAATTCAGTAGATATTTGCAGTATTAGCCTTCACATTTTATGTCTCTCTCAAAACCTGTGACATTATATACATTGTTCACAGATGTTGATTTTGCTTGGCGTAGCTGTTTTCAGCATATTTTGAGACTTCCTTACAAGAAACTCAGCATCAGTGTGTTCTCAAGTTATGCTCACCTTCTGTTCAAGTAAAAAATACATAAATAACTAAAACACCTTTCAGCAGAAAATGTGTATTCAAAATGGATCATATGAAAACAGCAATCCATTATATGTTTCTTCATTGTAAATGTAAAAATCAAGAACGTGTCCTTGCCTAAACATTTCTGAAAAGTACAAACCTAATTTAAATCAGTAAAAAAATATCCACATTTAGTTTTTCATATTAATAAGGTTTTTAAAATATTTTTTATTATAATAATACATTTTTTTCTTTTACAACCTTCTGCTCAAATAATATAATCCAGGCTTTCAGATAGAATTCATTTTGAGTCTTGCTAGGTTAAATAACTGCTCCAGTTACATACGTTTTCATCATCCTCTAAGTCAGCACTATGTCGGAAAAAGATGCAATGAAAGTCGCAGCTCAAAAGTTTCAGTGACACACATATCATATCATCATCCCAGTTATGGTAATTTCCCCTTTCTGCAGCAGAGAGGGCAAAATCTGAACCCACTTAATGTGCAACCTGCTCTAAATTAGACTGGCAGGTAAATTTGATCATCAGGAGCAATGAAATCATAGCTTATTTGCTCATTTGGCTCCAACTGAGACTGGTGAATTAGGAATGCACAGACGCTTCTGTGACTGCTTTTATCAATCATTATTTGGCTTTGTTGGAAATCAGTGGCCTGTCCATATGGGCCATGCCTGTGGTCACTATCTTTTAGCGGTCAGAATTTGGCTTTGTCTTGCTCCGCAGATGTTCTCTGCTTGTGCTTGCAGCTTTTGCTGATTGCATTGCACTGCAGAGTGTAAGCCTCTGTGGGCATGTCTGTGTTTTCCTGAGACAGAGATAGGAAAGCCTAATGACATGGAGACAGGCGAGTCTATCTGTGTCTTTCTCCCACACTCACACACATTATTAGCATTATGAGCCCATCTGGTTAGCTCTCTGCCAGCAGCAGACTTGTGAAGCCTCTTTCAACACTGTTTATGATGTGAAACAAGAACCAACTACATGGGAGCACCGTGTCACAGCTTCACTCATTCTATAACTTCTTGGATCAGATGTCTTATAACTACATTGTGTTCCAAATTATTATTCAACTGACATTTTCTCAGATTTTTCTAAATAGCCAATGCAAATGATGGTCAGTATAATTTTCAAGTCATGAACTATTGCAGTATCAATCAAATTTTACTAAACAAAGCTCCCCATGAGAACAGCAATTTTTTCAAAAATAAAAATATCTGCACTGTTCCAAATTATTATGCCCAGCAGATTTTCTAAACATTTTATGGACTATAAAGAACTGCAAACAGTCATTCTTTGAATGTGCAACATTAAGTGCTCACATGTACTAAAATCAATCAAAAACATCTTAACAGACTGAGTTACATGTTGACAAAGGACACCTTCTTTGGTATCACCTGCACAATTCTTGCATCCATTGAACATGTGAGTTTGTGGATAGTTTCTGCTTGAATTTCTTTGAATATCAGAATATCTTCCCAAAGCTGCTGTTTTGATGTAATTCCAACCTCATATCTTCTGCTTGAGGAAACTCCAAAGGTTCTCAATAGGGTTGAGGTCAGAGGAGGATGGTGACCACACAAGGAGTTTCTCCCCTTTTATGCCCATGACACTGGTATTTCTTGCAGCATGAGATGGTGCATTGTCATGCATGAACATGGATTTCGATACTGAAGGCACGGCTCTTCTGTTTGAACCATGAAAGAAAGTGATCGGTCAGAAAGTCCATATACTTTGCTGAGGTCATTTTCACACCTTCAGGGACTCCGAAGGGACCGACCAGCTCTCTTTCTCTCCCCATGATTTTGACCCAAACAATGACCAACAATCCACTACTGTGTCCATCTGGACCATCCAAGGTTGCACAGCAGTCATCAGTGAACAAGTCTGTTTGAAAATTAACCTTCATATAAACTGTACGGCTAGGCCCAATGCAACCATTTCTGCTTGTGAGCTGGTTAGGGGTGGCCGAATAGTAGGTTTATGCACCGCAAGCCTCTGGAGGATCCTCCACCTTGATGTTCCAGAGACATCAGGAGCTTCAAATAACTTTTTGCTGCTTTGCAAGGGCAAATAACACCTGCTCTCTTAATCCGATGAATTTGTCTAACAGAAACCTCATTATGTCTTTATCTATACAAACCCATCTTTGCTTGGAATCGGCCACAAATCCCTTCACAGTACGATAACGCTTCAGTTTTTGTTAAATATCTAATGTTTTCATACCTTGTCATATGGCACTACACTACCTGATGATTTTTGTCTTTAGAGAGATCCTTTCTTTTTCCCATATTGCTTGAAACCTGTGGCCTGCTTAATAATGTGGAACATCCTTAAGTAGATTTCCTTTAATTGAGCTCACCAGACAAACTAATCAACCCAGCTCTGTGAAATCAATTATAGTGATTCAAAGAGCCCTGACACACAATACCAGCTATAAATTTAATAGCACAACAAAATTTTTTATCTTTATGACATTTTAATCCAATTTGCATAATAATTTGAAACATGGTGTAGTCATGCTAAACACAAATATATGAATTTCTAATAAGCGACAATTAAATGAGACTACCAAATGAATGTGAGGGATCTACCATTCAATTTCAACGATTCTACGAGTTGCCTAATATCAGTAATTAGCGCAAACAAAATTCTGAGAATTCACTGCACAGCCAAAAAGTGTGTGATGGCATAGGTACAGAGATTACATGCTACAATTATACAGGTCATCGTTCAGACTTGGTATTTCAATACGTTTTGAGTGACCACATGGATCCAGATCTCACTTACTGTGCTGGATTCAGATAATACTGCTAGAAGAAATTATTATAAAAGTTTCCTTCTGATATCGTTTTACACATATGATTGCAATTATTCAGCAGCAGGATGTTTATGATGTACACAGAAAAAGGGAGGGGAAGTGTAACAGAGAGGGTATTTTATTCATCAATTACTGTACTAATAATTAATTAAGGACATTTTGCACATTGAAACAAGAAACTCAGTTAACACAACTTCATGTTTCATCCACAACCGTGCCACAAATTCACTCAGTAGCTTTTTTTTGTTGATACATTTTACTTTCCTCTCTTCACGCAGGAAGACTCCAATAACTGTCATAGAGCTGATCTTTTCATTTCTTTTCTATCGACAAATCCTCTTCTGAGGCCACGGAGGCAAAGGGTGTGAGTCATCTTTCCTGTTGTATTCATGATGTGCATGTTTTTATTTGCTTGATGGAAGAATGTCTGTTTGACAGCTGGAGATAAACTCTGACTTCTCCAAATGCTCTCGAAGGTTTCACAGATCCATCGTGGCTTGATGTCACAAAGTCAGTTGCTGACTTGGTTAAATGAATCAAGATACCAAGCTCTCTGTTACTCCAAAAACCGAGTTGACTACTTGCAAATAGGAGGCATTCCCAGCAATATAATTTGCAATGCTCCTCAGAGGGAGTAAGCCAGTGGTACGGATTATAGTTACTGGTCAGAAAGTGGTGGACAAACACCGACTGAGACTGGCATCTCCTTCCGATGTTCAGTTCCTGTGAAAAAGTCAGCTTTGAAATGGATTTTTAATTATTTGTAAAACAAAACCAGTTTGTCCTTCTCAGTCAGTTATCATGGGATTAAAATAAAAGCAAGTTCACAAGTATTAATGTGTGTAGCATAAATAATAGATCTTTCATTGGTATTAATATGCTAATTTTATAAGGAAAAAAGTTAATTTTACATAGATATTAAGCATACTCAACAACTAAGTAATGAATGATTGATATATCTCATATTGTGTGAAAATAATCCATCACATTTCACATTTTAATTAAGGAAATAAAACTCATTTTTAAATGAAAATGTGGCACGGTGGTGGCAGAATGGAAAATAATGCCACAGGTTTGAGTCCTGGCCTTTTGACCTTTGCCCCATTTCTTCTCCCTCTCTCATAGCCCACTTCCCTGTCTGAGCACTGTTAAGTGAAGGCCACTAAATAAGATGACTTCCCCAAATGACATTCTGACTGCAGTTTTGTATAGTTACAGAAAACGAACAATTTATCAAATGTAATGTCAATCAGCCCTTCACAAAAAATGGAAATCTACCACAAACCTGTAACCAAAACATGTCTGGTTTGAACCAGGTCTTGAAACACAAAAGCCCTCACTAGGCTAAAGATTCTCTTTCAGAAATAATACACATTTATGGCCAAACCTTATGTTTCCCCTACTGTATGAATGTGTGAACACAGTCTGGAAATGCAGCTGAAACATTCCATTACAAAGAGAATTTATTGTAAATGAAACAGCGAGGCCACTGTGTGCCCTGCTCTTGCCTTTGGGAGGTAGATTTGTCATTTTGTCACAAAGGCTCAATAACACCAAGATCTATTCAAGTAATAGGAATAGGCCTCGTAGGTGAGATCCAAATTGGATGTTTGCTAGCTATACCTTCTTTAAAAATGATCTACCAGCAGGTGAATAAAAAATATTTGTCAGTTTATTCACCTGTCATTGCAGCGGGATAAATGTGTCGTATGGAAAAAATTTAAGTCTACAGAAAAAGAGAGAATTACAGAGTTTCAGCCTCCTGAGAGAGTTACACTGTCTTTCTTCCAATATGCATGAACTAATGCATTCATTCATGCTTCACCATATCCTGAATTACCTGAAACATATTTATCTTTACCACCAAGTGGTTTAGTTGATAGTATTTTGCTTTGAGGAAGAGCTGTGATTAAGATACTCCTTTGGGGAAAGTTGTGCATTTACCTTAAATGCATATTCAACAAAAGAATAGGATCTGTTTTGGTTATTCTACTTTCTATTATATTTTAGTTTTTTAAAAAAGTTTAACACCTCCAAAGAAATTCTTTAAAAAAAAAAAAAAACATTTATTGAAGGGTCACAACAATCCTCTGACTTTTAAAATTTAATACATCCTTCAGAGCACTTTTTCTGAAATCTCAATGGTTTTTAGACATTTAGATTTTACATTTATTTGACATCTTACAGCCAAGTAGAGTATATTATGTTTCTGCTACTGGGATAAAATCCCTTCCCTGGAGCACTTCTGGGACTGAACTTTCATGGTTGCTTCAATATGCAATTCATACTGAGAGTTATTGCACAGAAGTCTTCTTTTTTTTCTTCAAAATACCACACAGGCTTTAATTCCATTTCATCGTTTCTAGCAGAGGAAGGTTTCACTTGTCACAATGACTGTTTGGCAGCTTCTCTGCTATTAATGCCTAAGAGACTTTCACAGGTTCCTCAAAATGAGGATAAAGGATAAAGATCATTGGAAAGTGATAACCCATCCCCCAACATAAACTAAACAAATCATAAACTTTAAACAAAAAATATTTACTAATATTTTGTTCCTCTGACTTTCTGGAAAGTTGTTTTTAGAAAGCAGCTATAATGTTTCAATAGGAGATGCAGATTTAGATTTTAATTTTGATGGGGTGACTTGTTGCACATCTAACTACAAACTTTTGTACGTGTACATCTTTCAGGATATTTTGGAATCTTTATTCTCATTTACTGAAGCTTCTGATGCAATGAAGGATTGTATTGGATTTTTTGTCTCATTTGTATCTTTTACTTCCTCATAAAGGGAAAGTACTAGGTAAAATAACTTTTTTGAGCTTTCTGTCATGGTATAATGTTATTCCCTCATCAAAAATACTCATGAGTGTTGCTTTAATTCTGTCAGGCATGTTGAGAAATGCTTGTATCTCCCATTGCAACCATTAGCTGGTGCCTAAATGCTTGTTGTAGCAAAGAGCCACCAACAACTTTAGAGATTCTCCTTGCAGCTGCAGTCTCCACATTCATGAGAAAAAGGAGTTCATTCAGTAGCATAATATTGAAAAAGTTGGAGAACAGAATGAATTAATGATGTTTCAGTTAATAAAAACTTAAGGTTTGACATTATTGCATTTTCCTGGTCTGTTCCAGGTTAGTGGAGCATAAAAACTGCCTTTTTATGTTTGATTCTGATTAGGAGAAAAAATATACTTGAGCCATTTTGTCTGTTTTTT
The DNA here is from genome assembly GCA_922788865.1 of Poeciliopsis turneri. Taxonomy (NCBI): domain Eukaryota; kingdom Metazoa; phylum Chordata; class Actinopteri; order Cyprinodontiformes; family Poeciliidae; genus Poeciliopsis; species Poeciliopsis turneri. Next base: position 518,901 of record CAKLNU010000972.1, on the reverse strand, counting down.
TTTTGGAGTATGTGAAGGCTTACATGATTACTTGCATTCTGTGTTGTGTACTTTTTCAATTTTTCTGGTCTTTGTTTCTCTCCTGCCATGGAAACTCTGATTCCATTAGAGTTTCTCATAAAGGAGCTCTAACTCAGTTAGCCTCCAACCAGTAACATATTCCACTGCTGTAGTCACCTTTATACATTTCATTTTGGTTATCTTGTTAGTTCCTTTTGTTTTCCTAACTCTGTGTTAGTACTAGATTACTCTCCCTGTTCCTTACCCTTTTCATTCTTGATTTCTGTTTTCATTACAAGCCTTTCACAGGAAGATATACTTGGCTAGTGTTTTTCCTCAGTTTCACATGACTGACTGATATGTTTTCCCATTTTCTTCTTTGCAGTTCCACTTATTTGTGTGCCTTATAGAAGTTCTCCTCTTTCCCAAACTAAGAGCTTTACATTCAATATTCTCATTGTTAAAAAAAAACAACATTACAGTAACAGCTGTTAAAGAAAGCCTCAGCTGATCACACTGTGATAATTTGTGGATCCAGACTGATTTGTTGATACAAGGGGAAATTCAAGCTTTTTGGTAATTGCAGGTTTAAGCTTCCACAGGTCCTTCCAGTGTCATTTTTTGCTGAAATATTAATGTTCAGCTGAGAAAACAGGGCTAAAATGAACAACTGTTTCTTGGCAGCAAAAGTGTGGTGTATTATTATCCGCTAATGTTGCAATGTGTCCCACAGATTTGAACAATTTCATTTTTCAAATAGCTAAATCAACTAAAACATCACCTCTTTGCTGGCAGTCTCTCAACACTAAGGATTTCTTAACTTTTCTTGGAACTAGTGGTAATATGATGCAGTTGTACTACAGGGGAGGACATAAACACCAATTTCCTTTAAATCAAGACTTAAAATCCATCTGTTAAAAGTTGCAATTGATCAAAAGTAAGTGACTCATTGATCCACATATTTGGTGTGTATTTGCTCAACAATTTTTATGTTATTTGACAGAATGTAATTTTTATGGCTTGTTTCATAATTTGTGGCTCCATCAATTATGTTTTGATGATGTAAAGTACTTTGTACTGCCTCGTTGCTGAAATATGCAATACATTAAATTTGATTTGACTTGGAACTTCCCTTCAAAAAAAATAAAAAATAAAGAAAATCAGTTATCCTTTTTAAGTCTGGGTCCTTAGTACTGCTATTGAATAAATCGATGAGGGAAAAAAATGAAGGTGATAAGGAGAACTTCACATTACAACAAGACTTGCGTTTCCCACTCAAACTCTAAGAGAATGATCACATTTGCATTGCACATAAGCGAGTTTATGTCGTGTGGTTTTATGGTGCTGATGCACAGCAAAATAGGGATTCTGACACACACATGCGCACACACACAAAACCTCAGAAAATTATAGACCATTCACAGCTCCATCTCTTAAACTCCAAAGTTATTCTGTTCAAGGCGGGAAGTCGTGAGGGAGATGGAGAGAAAGAACTTCAGAACTCTTCTGAAATGGTCTAATCACGCGAGGGAAAAGAAAGACTCATAAGGAGTGCTGCAGCTGGAGAGAGCCAAGAATGGGATAAGGTAGAGGGCGTTCAAAATGGTGGCAGTGCAGAGGCTGATCATAAGGATGGAAAGATATGGCTCAATAGTAAAAACAGCAGGAGCGAAAAGAGTGGAAAAAAGAGAGGGGGAAAAAAAACTGTGTGGGAAGTTTAAAACTAGATTATCCTAGTCCTGGTTTCTGGTAAAATGGGCTGGGGTAATGAGCTCTTGTGGGCGAGGTATGAGGAGGGTAATCCTTTTAGCCACTGCATCACATGTTATTGGACTCCATCACAGCTGTGGTGCGTTGCATTTAATATTCAGCTGCAATAAACACTTTCCAGATAGCTGTGATTCAGAGGCTTACATTTAAATTGCCTCTAATGAGTCCTATTCACATTTCATTTAGCTTCCTCTCCTGAGGGATTTGGTGAATTCAATAGGTAGCAATAAATCTGTACTTACCTTTGTGCATAGTGGCCTCCAGCTGGTTAGATAGATGATAGATAAAATACAGGCAGAACCATTTTGCTTTAACTCAAACAGTAAAATGCTACCCTTTTTCATTTGGCTGGGCACTAGTTTGATGTAAAGCTTGATAAAAAGACATGCTTCTGAAATGTTGGGAAAGTTTTGCCAATAATGAAATCCTGTTGAACTTAACTAGACAAAAATGTTGATTAAAATAAGTTTAAATGGTAGGAATTTCAGTATCACATTAACCTGATAAAATTTTTACCAACAGCCTTAGAGAAATATATCTTATTATATGCAAGTACCTGTTCACCATTGGGGTATTTATTATTTGGATAGTTGGAGGAATTGGTTTTTGCACAGCAACTATGGTGTGCAAAAGCATAGTTGCTTAAAGATGGTAGCTTTTGATTAGAATAACAAAAATAAGAATAGTCTATTTAGCAAATAATCAATGAAAATTCACCTTAACTTTAAAGGTGTGTTTTTAGTTTGGATTTAAAGGAACTTGGTGTTCTAGCTGTTTTGCAGTTTTCTAGAAGTTTGTTCCAGACGACTCACAACTTGCAACAGTATTTTATCAAACTTTTTTTTTTTTTTTACCATGACAGTCCATAAAATGTTTGTGTAAACTTTGATAAGGCTGTCTTTTTATTTTACATAGTGTTTCTTCTAAAGCTTATAGTTTGACCTCTGCAGAGTTCCTCTCCTTGAACTTCTTAATTTTTCCAAATAGCCCAAAATGCCCTATATTTTGTCCTTGCTAAAAAAAATAAAAAACAGGAAGCATCTTAGTATAATCTCTTCTCATTTGATCAATCTGATGGAAGCATTACTTCATCATTAAACTTTCATCTCAAAGTTCACAGTAAGTATTAGAGTGGATGAATCCCTTTGCAATTAGGATGGGCTAACCTTCACAAAATGTCCTGTGCAAAGATTCCCAGATTGCATTGTAAAAATTTAAAGAGCAAACTGTGCACACTTTGGTGACCACGTCTCACTTCATGCTGCTGTGATTCTGACCTTGAAAAAGGGATGACAGTGATTTCTAAGCACATTTTTTTTCCCCCTGTTGCATAGAAAGCTCAACATCTTTTGAAAACTGATGCTGACATCACATTAAGCAAGAATGCGAAGTAAATAAAACTTCCTTTATCTAAAATCCAGAAGGGCTCAGACATTCTGTTCCTAGGCTGGATCCTGAGCTTTTAAATTAACCTTGGTTACCTCTTTACCAGTACTCAAGTCTTATGTGGGCATCTCTGAAACACTAGATTTGATTTAATCTTGCAGTGAGTCTTTTCTCTTTTTTGCTTACCAATATCTTCTAGTTTTATTTGGATGTACAATTACTTAGAATCAGGCTTAGAGGGCGATCTTTGAGACAAGGTTTGATGATGTAGTTTGATATTATGAGTCAACTCAACATTTTTGCTTTACAGGAGACAGAGTCCCGAAATATGTAGCTATTCTGTGACATCACTGAGTTACATCTAATGGAATATCATTGCAGGAGATGATGTTGAAATAGTGTCCCTAAACCACCCATTGTGTACACAGTTCAGGTCTCATCAATAAAACAACCACCCATCCACACATATGATATACATGAAAGTGCACTGATACAAAAACAAGACTTTACCCTCTGATAGGCTCCTTATCTTGATCAGTGCCTCTATTGGCAAAGCAGTCTGGAGCATTCTGTGTCATTAAAAAGGTGAATCCTGGAATTCCCACATACTGACCTATAAGCAGGAATACATTCAATAATTAAAAATACAGGAACTGAGAACAATGAGGGATACATTTTGACTATTACAGATCTTTTTTGATCTGCATATTGGCTGCATTTCTGGCTTTGTGGGATTTTTTCCTTAAGCCCACAAGGTCTTTGCACATCTGTCATGTTATAATTATCAGAAATACTTGTAACTCAGCACAAAACTTAGTTATTTGTATTGAGTGAAGTTTATATAAAGATTATTAATGTGAACTGGGTTGAAATGTTGTCCTAAATGCACAAAATCATTGTTGATTGTCAATCAGTGTTGCTTCCTAAGTGGACAGTTTGATTTCACAGAAGTTTGATGTACTTGGAGTTATATTGTATTGTTTGAGTGTTCCCTTTATTTTTTGAGCAGTATATATCATTCACAATTGCTTTTCCTCCATGGGCATATATATTTTTTATTATAATATACAAAGTCATAAGAGCTCATTGTAAAGAATAATTATCATCTACATGTTTTCTATAATTTCACAGTCAAAACACAGTGATGTCAGCAAAGATGAGACCCAACTGTAACTTGTATTCTGGTAAAAGGCTCAGAACAACTAAGCTCATTAAGTTCAATGGACGCTTGATTCAAAAAACAGAAGAGAGCAGAAGCTTTAGAGATAAGCAGGTGCAAGAGTAACCATGAAAACCATGTATGATCTTAGATGAAAAAAATACTATCATAATAGTTTTACTAAAAAATTTACACAGGTATTTTTCTTTGTAATAATTAAGTAATTAAAAAAAATTTGGCTGATCATGTTGCAAAAACGGTACTATTTTAATCGGACTCATCAGGCAGGACACTGTCCATAAATTGAACTAATATGCTTATTTTCCAAATATATTTTCTTACTTCATGTTCTGATAATGTGAGTTTTGAATTGTTGTAAAATTATCTCAAGCAGAAGGTAGGCATGCATTATGTCATGTGATTATTTCCATCCATCCATCCATCCATCCATCCATCCATTTTCCGTCACCCTTCTCCCCAACGGGGTCGGGAGTTGCTGGTGCCTATCTCCAGCTGCGTTCCGGGCGAGAGGCGGGGTACACCCTGGACAGGTCGCCAGTCTGTCGCAGTGATTATTTCCATTCACAGCAATGTTGAATGCAGTGTGGAACAAAGACATATTTGAATACGGCACAAATAGGGACAAGCCTTTAACACTTGACTATTTCCAGAGTGCAGCTAAGGAGGAATTAACTTGCAGAAAAGGAAATCAGACCAGGGTAGGTTTTTTTGTCATTTAAAAAAATATCACAGGAATATATTATAAATAATGGGATATTTGAAATCTGTAGGAGTCAGAACTAATAATTTAATATTTCCATTTTGCAAAACAAGATAGTTTGAGTGACTCTTGCAAGACAATTAGATTTGTGATTCTACACTACCATGATATATGTGATAAAAAGATTTTTGTCATAAAGTCAAAGTAGTGAAGTATTTAAATCAGTGTTTTTTCCATAAGACATTGGTCAGGAAACCTGGGGAGAAGCTTTCATTAGCACAATAGGGCTACACAATTCATTTGTATTAAAGAAACTTTAAAGTTACAAGGCCCTGTTTTTTCTCACAAGAATAACCATATGCTACAATTTCACAACACAAAGACAGTTACTCAAAAGGCATCTGGTAACCTTTGTTTTCAGGAAGAAAGTCTTATTCATTCCCATCTCATTATTATTGCATTAGGGTGTCACTGCTGCAAGACAGAAATAAATTGTGACTGATTAAACTGTGATAATTTCCCAGTGCACCGCTTACCTGCTGCAGGGATGAAATGTTCGACAACGGTAGCGTAAAATTGAACGAACAATGAATGCTGGAGGCATCTGGTTCAATGCACCTATTTGGGTCTGTCAAAGTTAACTGATGAGTTCAGATTTATCTGTGACAGACTGCGAAAGGTTTGTTATTCAAGAAGGAAATAAACTATGAAATAAACAGCTAACAAGAAAGATAAAAAAAAAACAAACAAACAAAAAAAAACATTTGCCACTGGCCAAATTGGAATACATATTAAAATTTGTTGTATCAAAAACTTATTGACAATGCAAAGTTTTTTGCCAGTGTGGCAAAATCACAGTCCTATTTGTCAAAGTGAGGAGGTAAACTTTGATTTCGCTCCTCCCGTTAGTATCATTTCATTGTACATTTTTATTGATTAAAAAACTAAAAATCTAATTACTAAATTTGAGTCCTACCCTCCTCCACCTTTAATTTGGTTTCCCCTTTAATTTCCAAAATAAATGGGTTTTTGAATTGAATGTGTGCTGTGTGTTTTTATAATAAATCTTCACACCCATCCTCTCTGGGATACTGATCAACAATTGTAATATCTATCCAAGTCAGTAGATTACAACAAAATCATCAAAATTCAAAAGAACAACGTCATTGTTGGTGCTGAAAAAAGTTAGCAACAGCACCCTCATTTTTAAAAACAGAGCCATTTGTCAACTATTAAGTCTCATTCTAGCTGGTAAAGATCTGGTTCGGTTTTAGCCGAGTTGTGCGTCTCCATTGGCAGTGTATTTATTCCTCTTTAAGTGGGCATCGCCATAGGCAGGAATGTGGGAGTGTGAGCACGCAGGAGCAATGGTTGATAAGATGATTTAATTTTGTGTGTGCTCCTTTGGATGGCTAGTTTCTCCAAAATCTCTTGGTAAATTTGTTGCAGATCCCCCTTTCCTGTTGGCACTGCATGTGCTGTTCTTCCATGGGCCATAGTTTACTTTAGAGATGAATGTCTCTTTTGTGTAATTTAATCTTGTGCCTGTTCAGAGAATATGTAGTCACTGGGCAATACTATGAAAAAACAAAACTGTGAAAAAACAAAACCTAACAATGAAATGGGATACTTATAACAAATGACAAGAAAAAAATAAATAAACATTATTTATTTTACATCTCTGTATCATGCAGTTACATAAAAAAACAATCCGTTTTGTTGCCCCTTTGAGATTTCACAACTGAACACCATAATCAGTCCACAAAAAGTTATAGAAATCGTAGCTACCCTTCCGTGTTTATCCTTTTCTTCTAGACATTTACCTTTTCAGCCTAAGTTTAATCATACAATGTAGAGAAATAGAAATCTGAAAAAAAAACTTTAATCTAAAGTTGCAAAGTAGAAACACTGATTTTATGTTCTGTGGGTGATAAATCACAATACTTACTCTCTAATCCTTTCACTGATCATTTCCTCAACTCATTGATGAGACGCTTAAGCTCCGCCAGTGCATTTCCTGCTGTATGTTGGCTTGTTCCCATAGTTACTGGTGATTGGAGCCTCATCTATTTCACTAACGAGACCTAACTCAGTTCAAACAACTCTGCAAGATTCTTCAATTGGTGACGGATTAGCTTGGAGACTGAGAGCTGACACAAGCAGATTAGGCAGTCTCAAAACCTTCCCCTTCAGCTGAGAATGTTGCCATGTACCTCTGAAAAAGGTGTTTAATTTTCAGCTGTAGTATATGGCTCAGTCAGTGATAGGTTGGTGAGTAAGTACCGAAGACAAATGAGACACTTCATTATGCCCTGTTCATTCCAATTTCTCCCTTTTTTTCTATCTCTTTTTAAAGCAATATCCATCACAAAGATTGACGCTTTAGTTTGTGATCTGAAACTTTTGCCTCAGAAGTTTAAAAGAGCCAAAGATTCCAAATGAAGTTACGTAAAAATAATGAATGAATTTTATGGTGCAGCTTCTTCTGCAACATCCCATTGTAAAGCATAATATGTTTTCATATTTTATCAAATTGTAGCCACAAACCTGCATTTTATTCATGATAGACAAACTGAATCTTTTGTTTTTTTAGGCTTCCCTGCTCAAAGCTGAGGCCTGCTGGACCTAACTCAGCATCACAAACTGATTCAAATTTCAGAACCATGTTAGAGGGCTCCCTGCGACAGACTGGCGACCTGTCCAGGGTGAACCCCGCCTCTCGCCCGGAACGCAGCTGGAGATAGGCACCAGCAACTCCCGACCCCATTAGGGAGAAGGGTGACAGAAAATGGATGGATGGATGGATAGAGGGCTCCTTTTAAAGTTCTTCAAAAACATTCTAATGCTATTTGTGGTTTTAAGATGTAAAAATGTTTAGAGGTAAAATGTCATGAAGAAATTCTATGTGCTTTTTATCTAATCATTATGCACATTTGATTTTGTGCATAATCAAATCTACACAGTCAGCAGAAGAAAATGATTCATCTTTGTTTGCCCTCCACCATACTCGGAAATAGATGCTCCTGTTCTGTTTGTTTTATGCCATTATAAAGTCTCAGTTCTCAGACAAAAGCATAATTTAAAGAGGAATATAGAACAAAATTTTAAAAAAGCCCTGCACCACCTGTATGGGTCTGAACAAAGTTTGATTTCACAGCCAGCTCCAAATGTTTACCATCAGAAACAGATATCAGTCTCCTGATCCAAATGTTCAACAAAAACACTATCAGAGCCATGCAGACTGGAGCCGATGAAAGTCGACAGTGATACAATGTGGCATTAACTTTTCCCACTGGTGGCGTTTACAGTGTATTATTCAATAATGCTTTCTCTTCTTGGCGACAAAGACAGACTAGCTAGCCTGGAGATTATAAGGGCACTGAGCAGGGACTCTGCCATCTAGATTGAGAGAGGAGAGGAGAGCAACAGTATTGAAGGAGAGATGGCAGAGAGGATACTCATGAGTAGACGGGTGGATGGGATATGATCTGCCAGTAGTCAGATGGGGCGACGGGAGAGTAGGAGGGGAAGAGGAAGATTGAAATCATTCAGGTGTGGGGCATGCGAGTGAGCAGTGGAGATTTAAAAATCCCCTCCTCCCCCTTTTTTCCCCCACCCTGTCTCACCCAATGCTAATGGAAAAGCATCAGTCATGAGCAGAGAGCCAGAGATAAATACATCACGGTGACTGGATGCCTCATGGCAGCACTTTCTCTGGAAAGTGGAGAGCAGGAGAGGTGCTGGTAATTCTAACCACATGCCTTTAGAAAGCAGCTATAGGCACTTAGCTAAATCAGCGTTTTAAATGTTTGTTTGCTCCTGGTTTCCAGTAAGGTGTCTACCTGTATAATCTCTTGAGGAACATGTGAAAAAAGTACTCAGTAATTTAATCGGCCAATTCTTGTCTGTTTTTTGTTGCATCTTGGAACACTAAACGGTTTTTTGATTTACATATTTTTCATATTAGGAAATTGTAATTAAGAATATTTACTGAAATTTATTTTTGAATTAATTTGATTCAGCAAACTTTCCCTATAACTGATTACGCATTTTGGATTATGACCGCCATTAGGTAGGTGACCATTCTGACCACCTACCTACTGTCAGGTAGATGGTCATAATGCATTATTGATGTGCATTTTACTTGATTTTAAAAACAAATGTGCTAATAATGCTTTGTGTTCTTTGTCTCCATTATTTTTTTGTCCATTAAGATGTTGGAAATTGTAATTTTTTTTAAAGCACAGAGGAGCTAGATCGGGCGAATAAGCACTAAACGGACCCAGCCAGGCATTTGGGAGATGATGCCGAGAAGGAGCCTGGTAAGAGAAGTCCCTCCCTCATATATCAATTACCAACCAATGTGCATTTGTCATTTAAATGGTCCTCTAGGATAAAGCAATTTGGAATAGAATCAAAGGTCAATCACAATCCAGCCTGTGCATTTTAGAGGTGTTTATGCTAACCATAAAAACTACATTCATTTTCATCGATAAGGATCTAATTGCTTGTTGTTCAGAGAAAGTAAATGAGACAAGGATGTATCTCTGCATATAATTGGTTGTTTATGTGGATGTCATAGGAGCTGTGGTGATTCTTGCATGAGGGATGCCCTGGGCAAGAACTTTCTTCTATGCCTGATGCACATATTTTTCTACACTTTCAAGCTATTTTAAAGGTGGTTAAAACCAAATCATGCATTTTAAATCACATTTGATTATTGTACCATATAAAGAGACATTAATCCTGTCCTAATTATGCTGTACCAAGTCCCTACTTTACACAACATGTGAGCCAAGTAAAAACCCTCCATTTATTAAATTTACCTACACAATTCTTTCACTCATTTTGATCATGTTTAAGCCACACAATGGAATGGGATTCATTGTTGCTGTTTAGCTCGACAACAGCTGGACGCGATGCACCTGGAAATGCTTTTACCATCTGCATAGTGACTGGGTTCATTCATGACTACACGCACAGACAGCTGCCAAGCTTACGTAAGCCACAATACCCAGGTTACATAAAAGACAAACAAGGACTATATTAACTGAATTGACTCTTGGGATTAACAAGATTTGCATATCAGTTACGCAATTCATCACTGTGTGGAGCAAACCCTCTGTGGATTTAGGACTCACTAAATTTTCAGACCTTGAAACTTTTATTTGAACAAGGGAGTTTACTATAGGAAACCATTTATCACATGGCTCCTGAGACATTGGAGTTGCACACATCTCTGAATGTGAGCGCTGACAAAACAACACAAAGGTGCCTGTTATCATCCAGAATCTCCCTTCCATAGACATGGATGCAAGATATTTTTCTGTGTTGCTAAGAAATTTAATGGGCTTTAATCTCAATGTCATTGTGAATTCATTTATTTGCTTCCACTCAAACACATAGCAAAGAGGAACATGTGGCTTTCATACATGTTATTTTTTGGAACACTATCTGAAGACGTTTTAGCTCAGCTTGATTTTGTGGCTTGTGACCTTTTTGTGTATGTTTTCTGTTTATATGTGTGCATGTGTAAAAAAAATGAAAATAAAACAAAGAGTCCAGATCAAAGCTTCCAATGGCATCCATGTCCAGCCATATCGCCAGCCTGATGATGTCTTTCCCATCAGAATTGTGATTCAAAAGGACAAACAAAAAAGGAAACTAGAGGGAGTGTGAGACAGGAGTGGCCTGGAAAAAAGGAAACTAAACAGAAGCCTGTGAAAAAGAGATTGGCTTGAAATAGAGGCGCAAGACTGCTTCTTCTTTGAGAAATCTGCAATTGGATTTTCTTTTTGGTCATAGGGAGCTGTGATCTGAGTGGTCAGTGATACTAAACTTTATGTAGAGCTGGTCTCAATGAGTCATGCTGCTTCTTCTTCCTGTTCAATTTTAAACTGCATTTGACTTATAAGAGGAATAAATCAAGGGCATGACAGACATATAAATAGTTTAGACATAAAAAGAAAATACTTCTAATCGTTGTAGAACTTGTGTGGATCTTCATTGCAAAAATAATTTAGGCATTGTTATGCAATCACTTCAAAAAGTTAAATACATGTCACTAAATTATGAGGCTCTAACTACCTTAGCTCTCATCTGATAGCTTTCATGCTGATGAGGTAGACAGTTAAAAGGAAAAAAAAAAAAAAAAACACTTCCAAACAGATTTTATTTTGTGCTATTGTTTGTTGCATCTCCATCATACTTTTCAGTGGTTTACAATGAAACACTGAAAACACAGTTTGTCTCATTTTAAATATCCCCAAGGGGGGCATCGACATAAACCAGATGTTGGCAATACGGCATTCCCTCCACACACACAAAGATATCAAAGCAAACGACAAAAGTAAAACTTTGCTACAACTCAATGAATAATTACCATTAACTATTTAACTCGTAACATTATTATGGTAAGTCATTTCTGGGACGACAATTTCAAGACTTCTCTTGTTTGGAGAAACTACTCGTATACATTGTTCAGATGTGATTTCGAGCAATCTTTCAACTCTTGAATGTTCTAGAAGTCCGTTAAACTCTGAACTTCAATAATGATAAAAATAAATAAATAAAATAAAATATAAGAAAAACAGAGAATGAAGTAATGGAAAAAAGTAATTTGCTTTGTTCCAATACAACAGCATAGATCTTACTCTCTTTATGCTGTACACAATATGCACATGCTACCTACTGTGACTGATGTGCCCTCAAATTTGCTATGAGTAATACCTACAAAAAGCAAACCCATTTTGCATATTGTGACACACAGGGGAAATGTTTGACTGATTTTGGTTCCGCTAAGTCAAACTTTAATTCAATCAACCTGTCAGGCTACAAATCAACACTTCACAAGATATACGAGAACTGCATTATACAAAACTGAAGTGTTTCTTCAGAATGATTACAAGACTCTTGAGGACTGTAAATATGAAAAAAAAAAAATAAAACTGAGTGAAAACAAATGTGAAGGAAGACAGCAAATGTGTCTTCCTTCTTGACTTCTGTCAGTACATGTTTGCCAGAGGCAACTGTTTCACCTCTCCTCACACCTGAAGTCAACAGGGTCAGTCCAACTGAAGGTCAGGTTTTAGATTTCCCCATCCACACTCACAAAGAAAGAAAATCCTGCTCTGAAGAGATCTACTGAATGCAAATGTTCAGAAAACATTCAATCAGTTCATCTTGGAGTCCTGGCAGGGGTCACATGTGAGATGTACATGTTTTTAGCAGCAAGGAGGCTCTTCAGGCATCAATCAGGGGCAGATTCACCTGCTTGGTAGAGGGGCCATGTTTATTTTCAGTGCTGCTTTCACACTTGGTCGACCCTTTTCAGACCTGTCAGCTTGGTGAGTGAATGTCATTGAAGCTTCAGTCAGTCTGGATCCACAGCTACATTTACCTGTCCATTAAAGTGAGTATGTAGAAGCAACAGACCTGAAAACTCAGGTTGATCGTGTATTGACTGTTGACCACGTCTTGCAATCATGTAATCACTTTCAATTATACCATCATTAAATTTCTTCTAAGAATAAGTAAAAATCCATAGCCCCACCCAGCTGAAATTATTCTTTATATTTTACTGAGACATGATTGCGGCACTAGAAACAGATTTGTAATTCTCCCTAACGAATCTCTTTTGCAATAAAAAAAAATTGTTAAAATATTTTGTATAGGCATTCACATAAAATGGATATATTTTTCAGCAGTGCAGTAGCTCTCTCCCATGGGCAACAAGTCCCAGGAGGACAGGGGAGGGGCAACTGAGAAATGTAGAGTGACAAATCATCATCGTTATAGTAATCATTATAACAAATGAAAATTGAAAATATGTAAAACATGTCAATAGATCTAAAACAAAAAGGTACAACTTTTACTCAGGGAAAGATGAATTTCCAGTGCAGCGATGTCTCCCCCAGTAGTCACCCTCCTTCCCAGTGGTCTGTTTGATTAAGCCATAATTTCAAATTTCTCAGACAGTGTATAGTTGAGTAGGCATCAAGTTTTACAAGTGTCTGGCAGAGCAAGAGTTGTCAGAATGCATACCAGAACACTATTGAGAGAGCATATGTGACATTTCAACAAACACACAACAAATTATTGTTTGTTTCCAAAATATATGTGCTTGGATCAGTTTCTCCTGTACTTACAGATTGAACACTGAACGCTCAAGTTGGTAGTATAGATAAAGTCACAGAGAGAGAAAGAAACAGGAAAAAGCTTTGGAAACATTTCTCTATTTGACAAAAATGCAGCAAAGCATTTTGTTCAAAGCACCACTAAATTGCACTGAACAAAAATAAAAATCATGAAAAAATATAAATACAAAAGCAAACATGAGAAATTATCCCATTTTCAGCCTTTTTTCAGCTTCAGTAATGATTAACTATGAAAAGCAGTGCTCAGGTCTTAATCTAAAGTATAATATGAAACAATTTGAAGCTGTGCAGACTGATTAAAATTTGCACAGTTAATATGTTTCTTAAAATAGACTGCAAAACCTATCTACAGAAGTCATCTGAGAAAACCAAAGTTCACAAATTGAACAATTTGGGAGACATGACACCAAAAGAATAATAAAAACAGACACTAAGTTGATAGATTTTGAGAACTTGTTCAACCCTTTTGTATGCAATGAAGAAAATTAGGACTCTCCGTTTTCGAGGAAATGACCATTCAGAATGTATTGCATTTCATTTCGACTGACACAATATAAGTAAACAAATCTAAAGAAAAAAAAAAATCAGCAAAGAATTGTATGGAAGCAATTGATCCATGTGCTAAAGCAACTGCACTTTGTTAGTAGGAATGAGAAACTGTTTCCATGATGCATAAATAACTAAATATTGTGGGTGTTTAACTGGCAGCTATAAAAATTCAGAGGAATGCACCACAGTGCATTTATGCTTCAGGCACCTAAGTGTCTCAGAACAACATTGCTTGTGGCCCTGAAAATGAAATCCTTGATAAAACATCGGGGCTACCTCACTATTAATTCCAATATCTAAAGGATAATTAACAAAAGAAAATGAAATAAATCACTTTTTTTAAACCAATTAATTTGTAAGAATATAGTTAAACACACATATTCCAAATTGTAAAAGTATTTAATTGGTTACAAATGAAATATAAGAGGTAGGAAGTTGCAATTTTGCTCAGTCATACTGGACATTCAGAGTTCAGAACAGCATTACCCACCTCCTGAATTGCTGCCTGTTTATAGCCGTCTCTGAAGTTACTGCACGTGTGTTATGGTAGAGATGGCTACAGCTGATGAATGCAAAATGATCCTAGCAGAAATGGTGACCTTTGAAACTTTCACATAAGAGGTCAGGAAAAGAGCTGAAGTGGGAGTCTGGGTTATAAAAGATGACAGGTGATGTCAGCCATATCCTATAAAATACAACAAAATGAGAAGAGCAACAGAGTGTATCCCTGTAGCTCAAAATGTCAAAACATGGTCTTGTATCTCAGTTTTAATATACTATTTTCTTAGCTCTATGAAAGGCCTTCTTGTTCTTTGTAAACTTCATTTGTGGTGGTCTGAGCACAGTTTCATTTGATTAATTAGATTTCTGGACTTTGTACCCAAACCTTCAAAATATCACTCTAGCTCTTTGTCCAGTTTGTTTTGTCTCCAGAGTATTAATCTTTACTTAACGTTAGCCATTGTAGGCTCAGAAACTACAGGAAATCCATCCATGGCTCTGTAACTGCTTCTTTAATAATCATACAGAGAACATCATGTAGCCACTTTCTCTTCCAAAGCTTTGCCCAGAGGCACGACTCTGCCAAATACAAGAGCACCCCAGGGCTAAGTCAATTTTAAATCCACCAAGAAACTCAGAAAATGCAGCAGAGGGGGGGAAGAAGGAAAAAAAAAAAAACAACACTATTTCATATGAAAGTGAATTAACAGTGGGAGGGCACATAGCCTTTGCTTCGGCTGACTGTTCAGTAAATATGTCAGTCATCAATAATATCCTGCTGAATACTCAAACACACTGGGCCACACATTCTGGAAAGTAGATTACCCCCTGAAAAGTTTGGAAAAATGCCTCTGTTTGCTTGTTAATTGAGCACACTGATGCTGAGTCAGCAGGCTGTAATGGATAACAGGCAATGTGCTTCAGTGTTTGGACTTTTCACAGAAATGCACAAAATTTCCTACATGTACAGCAGTACTTTACAAAGTGGTCAGTATCAGGCACCACTTCTGATGCACCTAATCTCTTACAGCATTACACACCAAGATGCTCAGTTAAAGGTGGTGTGAGGAATCTAAGCAAATGTAAAACTTTAGATGTTTTGTTTATGAAAGATTTGTGTCAAAAGCAAACATGGTTTAACCTCCCAATAAAAGGTTTATGCATTATACAGCAAATAATAGTTCTGATAGCTTTTGAAGCACAGGAATGTTTTAAAAACATTTAGCTTGATTTACAGAACGAGGGCTTTTTGGACTTACAAATTCCAGTGACGTCTTTTAGTGCATTTAATAAAAAAAAACAAAAAAAACATACTTTAATAAATGACTATTCTTTTTTCAGCATGTGTTTATTTTTCTGCAGTTTCATTTTTCAATTTTGATCAATATGTATACCTGACCAAAGTGGGATGGAAGTAGAGAAAGCATATTTGACCATGCAACTGAGACGAATACCAATTCCTTTTGAAGTGATAAAATTAAATCAAACTGCAACAGCTCAGTATGTAGGAGTCATGTATAACACAAGGCCAACAGCTTTAATTTAAACATTGATCTATTTCGTGTTGTATCTTGAATGATATCTTTAGATCTTCCCAACAGGATTTGGGAAGACATGCTATATAAAACAGATACAAAACGGTACAATTTTAAAACAACCCCTAACTTTCATTAAAGTTGGGAAGCATGCTTCCAGAGAGCCAGGCATGCTTAAATTATTTTCTTGAGGCTTAAAACTTTGCAGCAATGAGCATCAATACTTTGTAACTCACTAAGTGGAAGACAAAAGAGGTCTCTAGGTCCTAGCAATACTGCAGACAGGTCATGGATAAAGTTGTGAAGTAGTTAAAAAATTAGGTCATGAAACAATTATCCTGGACATTGCCTTCCAATGCAATTGAACTCAATGCTACGTCCAGCACTTCTCCCATTGAGCTTGATTCCCCAGGTTGAAAGCAAACCCAGCCAATCAGCGAACATATGGGTCAATTTTGTGTGCTATTTTAGAAATGTACTCTCCCAGCGTAGAGTTGGAGCAATGGCATTGAAGAAAGTGAACAAAGCCATTCAGTCCATGTTGGCTACACTCCCAAATATTCAGCAGTTAAAGTTGGAGCAAGTGAAATACTTAAAACACATTATCGCTGGCAAAAATGTCATAGCCCTATCCACAGGGTAGTTTTAGTGCATGCAATTTCTGGTAAGCTTCATTGAGCTGGAACATTTGCTTTGTACGGAAAGCACATTTATACAAATTACATAGGAACTGGTCAAGCATTGGTAATTGGGTCAAATTTAAAACTTCAACAGAGTCTGCACCTCCAGCAAGAAATCGTTACTCAAAAGCCGATGGTCCAGACCCTCTGTACGAAGCAAAGCGTAAAACAAGGGGGTGGGTTTTATGAGAGTACAATATGAAACAATATGGCTAGCACTGAATATAACATAGAGCAACATTTAATCAAATATCTGAAAATAAAAAGAGTGCAGCACAACAACAGGAAGCAAATTCATGTGAAAAGCACCTGAGAGACCCAAGTTAATATATGATACTCTTCAGAATTTTCTTTTGTCAATTTTTGATTTCAAAAAATAAAATCATCTAAAATTATGTTGCCATATAATTATCTGCAATTTGTGTTGATTTGTCAAGTAAAATTATAGCAAAATGCATGAGGTTTGTAGATCCAATATAGCAAAAGGTGGAAAGTTTCAAGTGGTAAGAATAATTTTGTAAGGCACCATAAATAAAACAAAATGTGATAAACTTAACATATTTTAGCAGCTGAAAGACATATAACCTTGTAAACCTTTTTAATCAAAAGCAGGCTAAGTAAATATGACTTAGAGTTTCTTGCATCTACATTGATAATTATGTAACCGGTTACGCACAAGTAAATGCATTTTATTTGTCCTCCAGCAAACAGTATTGGTAATCCTTGACATGGCTCTGTGACACACAACCGTAATGTTAATGACTTCTGCAAATGTCTGTAAAACAGCATATTGCAACAGATCAATGTTAAAAGTAAAATTCTGAGGCTTTTCATTAAACCTTTACTTTTTTATATTCTTGCTCCCTAGGCTAGTGATAAAAAACAAACAAAGAAAAAAACTTTTGACAGCTGATGTGACCTGTAAGGGCAGGAGCTATTGAATCATGATGGGTCTGGAGGGGAAAATACCACAATGTCCTCCATAAATTAGCCCAACCAAAAACGAAACATGAAAAAATCATGATAAAAATTTAGCTAAGCTCGTCAGTGTTTAAGGTTACAAAGTTGAAGTCTTGAAAAAATATGCATGCCTAAAGTTTCATAGCTCATTGTTATTCACCACCTACGTTACATGAATAAACAGGAGACAGCACATTTGAGATAGCTACCTTTCGCTTATTTTTACAGTGAAACATATGACTTGTGGTTGGATACAGAATGATATAGCTTATTTGACTTTTCAGAGTTTTTGGTCTCAACATGAGTAATCTGCCCCTTTTATTTCTTTTTTGTTTTTAGGATGAAAGTAACATAGTGCTTCGTGGTTGGGATTTCACCCCACTCTGTCAGCTGCCAAGTCCTTGTTTTCCTTCATACAGATGCACTCAGGCATGACCACCTCCCTGTCCTCCAAGTTTCCAACCTAATCATCATTTCAGCGCTTGACAAGGACATGCGTAAAGGTGTTGAGTTATTTGACTGGGGTCAAAATTGAGCTTTTTGTCACGTCGTTGCTGAAGGATATTTCACAAATCCAAACACTGACTGATTTCAATGTGTGTACAGGCGGCATTGACCCAAGGGAAGTGTTGTATGACTTTAATTTTGTCTCGGATAAAAAGATTAATTTACTAAAGAAGCAGATAGATTAGGGTATTAGGTTGGAAGTAAAAACCTTGTTTATTTTCCATCCTTTCCTTAGATACCTGTTTGTTGGCTAGGTTGAGCCAATAAATTTGAGAGTGCCTAAATTGAAGTCAATAAAAAACGTCTAGACATTTTTTGTTTCTAGCTTCTTGATATTGGCACATTTTTAGGCTTAATGTTGTACCAGAAGCCTTGAGGTTTTGTCCCAATTAATGTTTGGAGCAACTCATAATTTCAAAACTTGAAACAGCCCCACAGCATGATGTTGTCAGTTTCATCTAAAATATAGATTTTAGATTAAAACCTAGAAGTTCAGCCTTGTTGTCAGACTTTAAAATGTTGTTTACATGGTTGTGCTAGACTTCAAGTGTCTTTGTGGAAAGTTTAAACAGTGCAGGAAATGTATTTTTTCTTCCAAGAAAATGACGAGTTTCCCGACTGACCACAAACTGAATCATATGACTAATACTGAAACTGGTAGATTCTCGTTTTTCATATCAACAGCCAATACTTCCGAGGAATTTCTGTAACTCTACTAGCCTCTCACCAGATTATTTCACCAATTTCCGTTTTGGCTTTTCATCACTTTAAAATAATAATTAATATGAACTTATATGAATATATTAATATGAACTTGAAAACCACTGTTTTTCCAGTGACTCAAAGTCTTACAAATTTCTTTATGCACTTCTGCTCAATTATGTTTGACAAATATATTCTTCTGATGCTTTGGAAGCTCTTTCCAAATAATTTCTGCACGATGCACCTAAAAACGTTCAGGAAGAAGCATACTGGAAGTACTGAACCGCCTCTCTAGTTAATAACAGCAACTACAAATCTTTACAAGTGTGTACTCACTTTTCTACAGCAAGTTCTTCCCAAATGTGTAATCTTGAAAAAAATGCCAAAGTGCATCTCCTCCTATATACAACATGATAAATCTATAATTGGCATAAAAAACTGCCATAAGGACAAAGGAACGAGTTCCTTGATGGTTAAAATACTCACTGATTGCATTTAGTGTTAGTCTGATTGTTGCATATTTTCCATCAATACAACCCAGAGAACTTGAGAAATTCCGCACATACCAGAACGTCTGGGAGAAAGCTTCTCACTTGCCTTTATCAGGTAATGCAACAAATTCATTGCAGAATGCCAACCATAAGAACGGCTGGTAGGCTGCCAACATGTGCTAGGTTGAGCCAACCATTTCCTGATGCAAGCACACAAATGACCACAACTCTTTCTTCCAATTTCACTGAGAAAATATGTTGAGCTCCATGCTGAATGTGTTTCAACAAATCGTCAAATCTATAAACAGATATACAGATACATGTACTTGTTCATCAATTCTACACATTGGTCTCACAGGTGAGTTATATTCTGCTTCAAAGATAAAAATTCTTCCTCTTCCTTGGAACTCACAGATGTCGGCGTCTTGCTACTAACAGCCATTTTTTTTCTTTCACATGAGTGAAAGTAAAAAAAGAAAAGCAAAAATCAACCTTTATTCCAATGAAGTTACCCACTATGTGGAATTTATTTTAAATAAAATGTCTCCTAATTCTGGTCATAAGAAAAATACTGGAAAACAAGTGAATCTCAAAATAAAGTACAGTACCACACTGTTTAACCCACATCAACTGCTTTTTTTATTACAAATACAGAATTAGCATAAACCACAGAAGTGGTGATTAGCCTCAGCCTCCTGCTAAGAGTTACAGGCACAGTTAGAAATAAAGCTCTTTACCATCAAATAATAATAATTTTAAAAAAAAACAAAAAAAACAAAACAAAACATTTTAACCAACATTTTCAGGGAGAAAGGAAAAAAGAAATTGTAGTGGAGAAAAATAAAATCACTGGTCAAAATTTGTCTCTTGATATACACTCAGGCTGAAACAGGAACTGGTTAGGACCTATTAGATGTCTAATAGGTCCTATTAGAATGTCTAATATATGAGAAAAGAAAAAAAAATCACAGTAAATCAATAACTTTTGAATTACTGTATTTCTACTATCAGTTGGAATCCTATTGCACTGGGAGGAGCCATGTAGCTTACAGGCTCTATTTTAAGCAAAGCCGGTGTGCAGGCAATGCCTGGATCACAAGCTGCAAGCCTTGGATAAAACAGAATAAAGCCAAGCACAGAGTATCCAGAGTGCAGAACGAGGGCACTGCTCAGTGTGTGCACTGTTTGTGAGGAAGTCATTTACAAGTAGATCTAAAAAGAGTAGGAATATGAAAGAAATCACAATGTAAAGACAACCATAATTTAGATTTTTGAAAATTATAACTGAAAAAGGAAAATGCAGGAAAAAAAGGAAGAAAAGGCAGGAATTACATGTCTATAACCTTTCATATTGTACTGAATGCTTTGAAGTAGAACTGTCCAGTGATTGCATAACATTCAGTAATTTGACGAACTTTCAGAGCTCATAATACAACTTATCAAAATTAGAATTTGTTTGTTGAATCCTCTAACACAGGAACAGTAAGATATTGTACAAACTCCCAGAATACAAAGTGAAAGGCTTATAGTATTTATTATTAATGGTAACAGAGATAAATTATTAAGTTGATCCCAATTAAGTTCCAGTACATTCTGCACAGATTTCAGCATGTGGAACACACCAAGAAATCTTGGTTGCTTGAAATAGACACTTTGCAAAACAAAGTAAAGCTGTTAGACAAACCTGTCCATTAAGCTTTAAAGGCAAACTTGCACTACATGCCGTCAAGATTTGTAAAAAGAGAGGGTAAATGGTTAAATACCCCAAATGCATTTTTAATTCATTTCACTTTGGTCCATGATGGCAAAGGAAATACACAAATGAAATATTTTATACTTCAAATAAAGAGACAAATCTGGTGTCACCATTTGTCTGTGATAAGGCAATCCATCACACTGCACTGCCTCATTCAAAGTGATGAGAAGGATATGTCTGTTTATCAACTCTCCATCTGTCAGATAAGCCCATATTCTTTGACAGCATGAGAGAAAAACTGAAACGACTCGCGGGAGCTTCTGTGAACTGCGTCTCCAACCTTTAAAAAGGGGAGACATCTGCTGGTTACCAGCGGTCTTTCAGACCAACAGCACAAGCAGCTCCTGAACATCAGTGCAGGGATTGTGCAAATAGCGTACTGAACGGGCAGATTGTGTTAATATCAGTTTTAAACTCCCTTTAACAGTTTGATTTCATGGATACATAAAAATTCAACCTGAGTGAATGCCCAAAATTAAATTTATATTTATTTTTTTTTATATTTTAATAAGTTAATAGCCAAATTGACTGCCACAAGCAGTCCTTAGAGCACATTCATGTTCTTGATGGGGCCCAAAATTAAAATTAGTTTTACACACCTGGTTTCTTCATAGATGACTCCATGGCAAAGACTCACAAGGCAGACATTCATTAATTTCTATGGAAACCTCTCAGAGTGGCTGAGTCCCATTGCTTTCACCATACATGACACCAACAACAGGCTCTTGTTTACTGCGGTTAGGTAAACAGGTTGCATATTTTGCAAAGGATCTGTGTCTTTAATGCAACATTGATTCAAAGAGTACTGCACTTGTTTACCATCTTAGAATGGAAACACAGTCCTGCAGAAAAAAAGGGAGAGAGAACCGTTTTTTTATATATATATATATTTGGAAGCTGACAATCTTCTCAGTCATTAGTGAAACTCTTATATTTTCCTTTAACACTGTCACTTTTATCACAAGTTCATCGCTGTTGTTTTGATGCTACAGTTATGTAGGCAACAAACTGACACAGCCATATGCTGCCAGCATAACTGTTGAGAGGCAGCCATGTTTAAAGTGACTGTGTCCCATGGCTGCCAAGTATGCTCTGAGTGGAATTCATTAGAAGTAGCACCCTATTCCATCTGCCTTGCATATGTTGGCTATGTCAATGTTTTAGACAGCTGGCAGACAATCAAAAGTTGAATAATCATCATCTTTACAAGAGGCTATTGTGAACTAACTGAAAATAAGAAGACATCCACTGTGACACAATGGTGTTTGATAAAGTGGAGTCATCATTCATATGGTCTTAATGCAAAAAAAATCATATATATATATATATTACGTTGCGATGGTGAGGCAGTTCTTCAGAGTTAATAACTCCGATCAAATAGATCAAATCCTCTCATCTTGAATAAATCCTTGAGAACTCTACCCTCAGAAACTGAACTGAAACATGTTAAAAGTCAGAGTTCAGAACAGCTCAGGAATTGCGTGCAATATTCTTTGAGTTTAATTATTGGCAAGCTCTAGGAATAACAGCTCCTCTTTTCCTACTTCTGTGGCTGCTTGCCGTTGCCATAGAAACGTCAGATAGCAAGAGAGAAAGGCACCGAGTGCAGCGGATGTGTTTATAAGTGTGTGTCTTCTGGAGTATGACCGTGACAGAGTGAGATTTCAGAGAGGACTGCTGAGCTGTGTCTAATGAGCAGTGTGCGCTTGCCCTCATCTGTGCAGCGAAGGCCGAATCCGCCAGCCGGTCGCATCTGACTGCCTTTCGGCTCTCTCCTTATCTATATACACAAATGCACCATGCTTGCTGACACTTTCTCTGACATTTGGCCATCAAAGCACAGAAGTGTGAACATTCATGGTAAACAGAGAACTGTTTTTTTTTTTTCCTCTTTTTTTTTAAAGAAAGTATGACATTCAAATTTATTTACAGTATAGCTTTTTCTTCAAATAACATAAAAAAAAGACTGATTTATCTGTTATAATATAAGGTAGTTGAACCATTAAGGGACTCACAATTTAAATACAACATTACCTCAGTCTTTGCTATACTACAGCTTTGCTTTTTATAAATATCTAGTGATGCAATGGTTTTATAAAGTTACAGTTCAAAACTTTATATTGTTTTTCATTCATATCACTTCCATGCATTTCCCAGAGAAAATACATGAGTGCAGTGTTGTATAGTAACGAAGTAAAAATACTTCACTACTTTATTTTGGAGTACTTCATACTTTCCTTGAGTAAGAAAATTTTTGATAACTTTCACTTTTACTTCACTATATTTCCGAACTTAATTGCATACTTTTACTCCGATACATTTTCAATGTGTGGTTTAGTTACTCGTTACTGTGACGGAGGAGCGTCACGAGTTACCTCACGCAAACACACGCAAACACACAAACACACACAATCGCTAACTTACGTTTTGTTGCAGTTTAAACTGGCGCGGTTCATCGTGGGTCACACGCGGTGTTCCCGCTTCAGTTCACATTAATCCTTATCTGTCATTTTCAAACATTTTCCCGGCTTTATTTTCAATTAGCTTTATTGTTTCCGGATCGTGACGCACCGAGAGAGAGTTGCGCGATGTGGTGACGTCATCAGAACGTACTGAGTGTTGGCTGTTTCATGGATTATTGTATTTTTTGGATTACAAGTTTATTTATTTTTTTCTCTTATTAATTATTTAAACCTTAAATAATTAAGGTAAAGCTCCTAATTTTCTTAACTAAATGATGCCTGCAGGTTTATCTATTAGCAGGTTTCATTTTGCCTGCACTTGGTTGTGTTCATTATTTTAAGTGTATTTTACAAGTTTACCAAAATATAAAAAATGTCATTCAAACTGCGTTTGCCTTGTTTTACTTTTTACTTGTACTTTTCATTACATTACTTGAGTACATCCATTTTTACAGTACTTTCCATACTTAAGTACAAGACTTTAAGCTTTAACTCAAGTAACATTTCAGTCATTTAATTTTTTAACTCAACAATACTTTTTTTGAGTCCGAGATTTTCAGTACTTTATACAACACTGCATGAGTGACCTCTACCTTTTTAGAGCATTGAGTAGCCCCTCAATAAGCCCCCATTCATCTTAATAAGTAACACTTTTCTAAAACAATGGCTGGTAAGCAGGAGGAATGCTGCCTCAGGTTACCAACTGCAAACTCGCTATCGGCTGTTTGCTAACATAACAGAGTACCAGTGCTGTGCTGCAAAGAGAAACAGGTGAAAAGGTACAATATTTCTCTAGAGTAAACTACTACATAATATATTGGATGTTTATATTTTAATTTTTTATGTACACATTAGAAGTTACAAAACATTTTATAATACCACAGTGAATGCAAAGTTCCTCTGTACTGACCTAAAAACAGCATGAGAACCTCACTTTTCTGACATAACTCAGTAAAAGGATCACAAATCCATTGGCACAGGATTATTGAATCCTATTTATTCTGTGTTTAATTGTTTAATACTGTCACAACATTAGCCGTTTCTTTTAAGAGCAGAAGAAAAAGCTTCGGCTCCATTTCAACCCCTCATTTTGTTAATATTTTTGCTAGAGAAAATAAAGCTCCCACGTCACGTTCCCATGCATCAATACTGTAGTATATTCAATTTTACTACCACATCGAGTAGGCTGCCACCGATTTTTTGAAAATGTCATCACACATCATGTTTACTGCACTTGTGCACCAGTGTTACAGAAGCTAAAGTGCCACACCCGTGTCCTGCAGACTCTTTACCCTTCAGGGAACAGTTTCACTTTGAAACTGAAAGTAAGTCAATTGGTGTTTGATTAACTTGGCTATCAATGATTTGATATCCTCTGGGATACAACAGTAGTCAATTTTGTTTCTACATGTTCAGATAATGGTTATTCGAATAAAAAAAAAAAAATAGAACAAAATGGTGTCACAGAAATTACACACCAATGTATGTAATATATAGTACATGGTGAATTCCACTCCATTGATCAGAACTACACAAAACGTTTTACAGTAGGGTTAAATAAAATGTGATATTTATACTTCCAAGATGGGACAGAACAATTTTCCACAAAATGTAATTTATTAAGTTGAATTAATCTAACATAATTCTCTCACCACCAACATTCATGTCAAGATAAATACTGTGATTGCTGCTTCACTCAAAGATAAAATATCCAAGATTTACATTGGAAAATAAAGTTCACTTTAATTCAGAGTTCAGAGAAGTATAGCTGGGGTTTTTCACTAAACCACATACCAAAATCCAATATACTTTGCATTTAAAGCTTATTGATTGTTGCAAGAAATCAAGTTGCAGCTGCAAAAAAATCAAGTTGCAGCTCGAAACATTTTCATAAGATTTATTTTTTCACAAAGAATTACATAAAGAACATGCTCCTGCAATGTTTTAATGTATAACATGCTGGAAAATGCATTATTGCTGCTTTCTATTGGAAATTAGCATTTAGCCCATTTGTCATGGAATGAATCCACTGTTATCAAACTCAAAACGTGAACACAGCTTGGGTGGGTCTCTTGTTATTTCTGAATCCAAGATCGGAGGAAGTGGAACCCAGCCCATCTAGTGACCAGGACTCTAGTTCACTGCTATTCACTTCAATGTATAATGTATAGTGAAGATCAGAACATGTTCTATGCACGTAATTTAAGAATTTCCTGATAAAGATTTTAGGAGCTCTTCATCACATCAGACTTTACCTTACAAATAACTATGTGAAATGACATTTAATCATAATTTCCCCCTTAGATGTGTCATTAAGTAAACAACACATTATGGAGGATCAAAAAATATGTTTAAGAAATGTCTATACTCATACTGGCCACAGATATGAAGAGCAAGTAAAATGTTTGTAATTGTGTTCTGTAATACCATGTTCAAATCACTAGATGTCAGCAGATATTCGTAGTTCAGCTGCTTGCCTCGTTATTGTGCATTAGCAGGCCAAATTCTACAGTAGTGCTATATTATAGTTGTGTACTTTTGTGTTATTTTGAGCCTGTGTTTTAAGATTGGTGCCTGATATGTCATGTTTTAGCTTGATAAATGGGATACCAGCTGAATTTTTATGACTGTGTCTAAACAGAAAATTGAAATTGCATGGGCAGAGTGGGAGAAAGAGATGGCGAGACAGAGATAAATAGATAGTGAATCCCACCATTAGTCATGGAAGACGCTGTTGTATCCAAGCCTGAACATTATTACTATATTAAAGCAGGAAAACCAGGGAAATTACGATCCCAGTGTGGTGCTGCTTGATTTTTAATGTTGCCTTATTGGAAAGGTATCGAAACATCTAAGTGAATATGCAGCTTACCTGGGGGGGAAATAAATTTAGCAGAAGATTGATGAGCATCATCTGATGCATTGAGTGTTTAAATCCACACACTCACTGGGGGGTTGAAAGGCAAAGTCAGTGGCAGGAACACCCACACAGAAACCCCTTACACATACAAAAAACGCTTCTGTCTCTCCTATAGTGATGGATCTATCATAGCAGTGGATGTGTCTTACTAATTACACGCCGCATCCATCCTGGTCTGCTCTCATTAAATAATGACATTTAATCTATGGCTCAAAGCCTCGTCTACAATGCTGCTCTGATAAGGGCAAATTGAACAATGGAAAGCACTCAGCTCCCCTGAAAGCAAAGGTTCATTTGATTGAAGCAATGTGTGTCGGTATGCTGTACATGCAAATGAACAAGGAGTCAAACCAAGGTCCAACACACCAAATAAAGCTGAGTGTTGACCGGTGTGTCGGTGCTTTTGCTCACAACTGAGAAATCCCTGTGCTTCAGACACAAAGTAAAAAATACATATTACAGCAGTATAAAAACAAACATAGGCATGATATTTGTTCGCTTCTGTCCGGTCTGAAGCGAACAAGTATTGCTGCAGTTTGAACTGCAACAGATTTTGATCTTTGGAAGCCTTGTAAAACAATCAACAGCATTTATTTGCATTTTACAACATCACAGCTATAACATTGTTTTTTCTCATATATATATATATATATATATATATATATATATATATATATAATAAATAAATATTTATTTATTTATTTATTTATTGCCTGACACATAACAACAGTGTCCAGTTGTGAAACAGAAAAAGATATACATGTGTGACATTTATCAAATTAAATATGAGGCTCGTTGTAGCTCTGGAGGGGCAGTAGAGATCAGCATTTCTGGTGAAAGTCTGACATGGCAATTACTATTGTTCACTTCACAATATGGCCTTTCCAGAGGACGAACATGTCTATGTGGAGTAGGAACATCAAACCTTTCGACATAGATGCAAAATTATAACTATGAAGAAAAACAGAGTTGTGTCAGGTTATGTTTTGTGGCAAAACATAACCTTCTTGTCCTCGATCACTTCTAAAAATACACAATTTTAAGAAACACATCATCATGCAGATGTGTTTGCATATTCATAAGTGACTTCTGTCTGTCCAGGGACACTCCCTTGCCTCCCCCTCGCAGCTGTAACCATCATGTGAAACCTCTTTAATTATATGGGAAACAAATTCATGGAATCCATTTGCCATTAGTATACAGTGAGATCACGGTATGCATGAGCAGGTGTACAGGTTTGTAGGCGTGCATTGGCGTGACTTGATTGTCTGACAAATGTTTGTGGCTACCATTTGGCAGGCAGCAAATGGTGCGTAGATGAATATTTAACAAAGTGCAACAGTTAGATATACATCTTTTTGCAGCTGGTCAAATTTCGGGCTCTAGCACTAAAACTTGTAACTGCCATCCAAAACATAAGCTGAGGAATCTGCCACATATACAGTCGAATGTGAGAATTCAATCAAATTTGCTAGTCATTTAATGATGTGCAGCTTGATGCAAAAAAAAGGAGAAAAAAAAAAAGCTAAGTCCTGTTGGAGTGTGGTCATCAAAAGCTCCCACACACACCCACGCACAAAGCAATGCACTTGCTGTTGTATAGCTCCTCTTTTAAGGAGAGGAGAGCTGGGATGAAGAGATTAAAGGGGTTCTGCAACAAATTGGAAATGTGCTGTATTTTAAGCAAACAAATCCAGTCTACACCCTGCACATGCAGCAGGTGGGTGACACAGTTTTATTTTCATCCCTTGTTTCTTCTCACAGACACTACCGAAACATGCTTTTAGCAAACAAGCAGTGATTTCACAGAGAGCTTTGTTCTCAGGCCCTTTTTTTGCCCGGAGGAGCCGTGCAGTGGAAGACTGTTTGAATTTGAGGATTTAAGCCACCAGTTGCATCAGCGCCTTCGCTGTCATGCCAGTGGAGATATCTATGTTTGCCTTTATGGCTGAACAGAATCTGAATTCACGTACACACGCTGGGATGAAAGACGTATATAGAGAAGAGCACAGTTGCTGTCGTGCAATAGTAAACAGAATAATGCAGAAAGGTGAATGTTGGGGTGCAGTGTGAATGCGGTGTTGAGTCACAGTGAGACGTTCATGGTAACAATGTAGTGATGCACAAGTGTATCAATTTTTATGTGAATAAAAATTTTTATACAGGTATAGAGAATGAAAAGCTTTTCCAACATCAATCCACAGCTATGCTAAAACATTATGTTCAATGTTTTTAAAAAAAAATGCGTATTTCTACTCTTGTCTGACAAGCATGGTGACACCCAGGATTACCAAATATATACTTTGGAGACAGATTTTTACATGCTGGATCTGTGATTAAAACATGATGAAACACCTGATCTACAAATCTCTCAGCTTCTCTTTCATGCGACTTTCTTTGTCATGCCCCGTTCCCCTGCATGCTGACGTGTTCATTACTCACTGCTGAGGAACTCTGAAAACAACCCAACAAAAGGTTATTATGTGACAAAGGTGACACACACACACGGACCATATGGCTGTCACCGAGAGAGCAGCAATGACATTGGCAACAACCCAGCTGGTTATTCTCCAAGGAGCTGAAGAAGGAAAAATAAATGTTCAATTACACTCTTTTTATTCAAGGACACTGAAAATAAAATGTAAGTTCTGCAAGAGTAAGGGCTACAATATATCTAATTTAGAGTAAACAGGTTTTACAGCTTTTCCAAAGTTTCTCAAACAAATTCATAAATATCTTAGTAAATTTATCATGAAAGTATACCACGTTTGGAAAAAAAGAGTGCTCATTGTGATGCACAGAGAGAAGATAATTCCATTCCAAAGGAAAAAAAAAAAACATTTCTTATATGATCAATATTGAAGTCTATGACTTAACTTGAAATATCTACTTCTGGCTTACTGTCTGAATCCATTAGTCTAACTAACAAATTACACTGATGTGTTTGGGATTGTCTTTTTAAAAGCCATTTTGTGTATGCTTGGTTTTCAAACTTAAAAAAAACAAACAAAAAAAACAAACTGGAATATCTAATATCTCCGCCGCTCTCAGTTTGTCACAAGGTCGCAGCAGAGGGCTGTGTCCTTAATAAATCTGCTGGATTTATTAAGGACACAGCCCTCCGTCTCCCATGACAAACCATGGATCCATTCACGCCGCGCTTACGTGCAGTGGCTCCATTTCCCTCCTGTACTGCCAGATTGATAACCCTCAACTTAAAAGCTGTATCACATTAACTTCTTTGTGTGATTTCCATGATGAGGGGGTATAAGTTTGAAGAAATTTCTCTGTTGTGCTTTTAGCATGTTCTAAATGAAAATTTGTTCTACCGTTTCTGATTTCCAATTTTGACTTCCAATGATTAACTTCCTGCTAAAGAACCCCCTGGTGGTCAAAGAAAAATTCACATAAAGCTGCATCGTGCTATAAGCTGCATGGTTCAAAGCGTGGGAAAAAAGTAGCGGCTTATAGGCCGAAAAATACAGTATCTATATATAGATAGCCCAAATCGATATTTACAACACATCTCCAAAAATTTTACATTTTTGCAAACCTAACAAACTGTAACAGAGCTGATCATATAATTAAGCATATAAAAGCAGACAATTGTAATTTAAAAAGTCAGTCCTTCGATGATAGCAGCTGCCAAAAGCTCTTGTGTCTCACCTGTATATAACTAATTAGCCAATCTCTCCTGCAGGACCAGAGGCTGGCAGGATCTGCTCCATGCCAGGGTGAAATAGTGTTTGCCAGCTGGGTTTGGCATAGAGTCACATGAAAGGTTGGCTCTTGATCAAGCCTAAGTTAGATTTAAAAGGGTTCAGCTTTATTAACAGGCAGTTTGGACATCTTCAAGCTCAGCAACCGTTGTAAAAAAAAAAAAAAGAAAAAAGAAATTACATTAAACAGAGCACTCTTATGAGGGTAAATGACCTAGACGATAGCCAGCTCCATTGATTCATTGTTCATAGACAACAGCTACAAATGTGTATTTTAGTGTGTTGGATGAGTAATGAAACGCACTGTTCTAAATTGGCTCCATCTCTCATGACGACTAAAAATCCAAAAAGAAAAACAGCCAAAAACCTCTTACAAAATGAAGGTGAATACAAATTCCTGAGTAGAAATAATTCTGTTTCAGATAGTAAAAGAAAGGATGTTGGCAAACTCTGCTAAAGATAGAAAGGAAAAAAATTACAATAAAACTTCCACTACTAGGAGTCAATGGATTAGAGCGTTAAAAACAAGACTCAAAAGAGAGAGCAAAAAAATAGAAGTTGCCTCACAAAGGAGAAGACAAATCCCAACAATAAACACCCGCTGGCATTTCAAAACTATCTACTTTACAACCTGTCAAAGACAAGCTGCAAACTAGAAGAAAAAGCGTTTTCTTTTCCTTTACCTTGCAGTGACAGGAGGTCCTCAATATACAGCGTGCTATAATAATATGAAATCTGTGAATATATGGTTTTAGATGGCGCCACAAGATCTTTTTGAAGGAAAGATGAAAATTCTGGCAGCACAGAAAATCTCAACGTTTTCTTGTTGAATTTTTATGAAATGCTTTTCATCAGAGTCTTAAAAAACAGAAAGCATAACATCTATATTTCCAAGTATGCAGAGTAAAAAGGTGTTTTTCACTGCAGAAGGCAGGCTACAGGATACACACAACAACCATACAGATTACTCCCATAAATGTCATTCAGTTCTATCCTTCCACTTGGAGGGAAGGCACTGTGTAGCATCATCCCTCCTTTTCTTCATGATCTGTATTTTATCATTAAACTGAATTCTGTCGTGACACAGCAGATATGCAGTTTTATGCACTTCATTGCTTTATCTGTTTGAGATTTTACACATTTCAGCAACTCTGTTCAAACATTTTTGTTTTAATGCCCGGGCTGGATGTTTTTACGGTGAATGGGCCAACTTCCACCATTTGATTGTGGACCAAATGCAATTGATGCAAAGTCAATAGCTTACTAAACCTCAACTGCCTGAACCTCTCCTCTTCCCCACCCCTCTCTTTCTCCTCTTTGTCCTTTTTCTATTGCAGAAGTGATTACCCAAAGCTTGAACTCCGCTATCTTTAACCAGTTCCAAATGTAGTTTATTACCAATTTTCTCAGAATAAAACTAATAAAGACTGAGCAATTTTCATAAAAAAGGCAATAAATGGAAATGGAAATAAATGGAATGAGCAGGTGGTTGAAGAAAGAAGATGATGAAATGAGAAAGTGTCCTCCAGAAAAGTTGAAGGCAATGTCAAAAATGAGGAATTCTATTCATTTAGACAACTACAGGGAACATAATAAACCATCTGCTCACGCAGTTTAAAAAATAAATAAATAAATAAATAAATCAGGTGATGAATCATGCATGAGTTTGATTGGGATGGTGGAGAAAGAATCATAATCTGCAAGCCTCTAAAAGCTTCACTGGAGAGAGGTTAAATCAACATATTTTATATTCCACAAGTTAAAGAAAATGTGAACTACTACGAAATTATACTAAATTGATTTATGATGACAAAAAATTATTTCCTGCCATAAGGGGAGAAAGACAGATAAGCCACTGGAGAGGAGAGTGGAACAGTAACCAGTGACAGCTGCGATAAATTAATTATCCAAGTTAGAGATATTTCTTACTACTTCTTACAAATACACTTATCAAATAGTTTTGATTTTGTTGAAAACCCACAAAATAATCAACTGTAGATTATATTCTGGGACAACTGCCAGATGTGGAAGTTTAATTTCCAAAGAAACATTTAACTTCCACAGGAGTTTTTTCTTCCCTTCTCTTAATTTTGGACTCATCTGCTGTTTTGTTTAGCAAAAAGCTGCATATTTAAACAAATGACATACATTTTTGTTTCAAAATGTGATTAGTCTTTTATCTGTTTATCTTATTTAAGTCTATCTAAAACCTAATTTCACTGGAATTTTATCCAAATTAAATTCCAATGATTGTTTTGAGAAAGTGGCATTACATGATGTATGCACTGGACGAGTGGCCAATGCCAAAGGGATGCTAATAAAAGCTGACATCTTGTTAAGATTACAGTTCTGTTCAAATAGTTTGTCCACTAATTGATCTGGACAGTCAGTGAATTTTGCAGAGTTAAAACTTAGTGTTGACCATAGCTGGTCATAATAATTTGGTAGACAAACATAGTTGAAATTTATGATGATATTCTAATAAATATGAAATGGCAAAAAACAAAAGAACACCCTTTTATTGCACATTTTTAACAAAAACTAGCTGCTTTACTTTCATCACTCAGCCTCAATGTCTTGCTGTCAGGGTTTTGGAACTTTCCCTTTTCATCAACATTTTTCTACACACTTTGAAAGTATGTAAAAATATATTTGACAGTAGATCACAAAGGTAGCAGGCAAAAGAGCCTGCTTCCTGTGTTATCATCTGTGTTGTTGTCATACCGTTTTCTTCTAAAACGGTATGACGATAACACACTAGCTTCCAAGTGTGAGACACAACAATCATGGGGAATATAGTGGCTTTGGAAATTATTTATCCATTAAATTTTCTACAGTGTTTGTGTAGTAGTGACAGGTTAGGAATTTATTTACCAAGCTGGGGATTTAATGATACCAATTAGGACCATAACTGCAGGAGATGATGAAAAGACTATGGAGAATGTCAACAAGCTCAGAAAATCAGCTCTGTACCACAATAATTCTTCCAGTCTTCTGAAGCTAAACAAATCAACAGGCCGAGTGATGAAGCTCTGTTCTACTTGAACCTGTGTCCTTCAAAAAGTTCCATGCGGGGGTTTGAGTGAATGCAAGAGGGCTTATTATGGACTGATGGGAAGACAAAGACACTCTGCAATCATTTCCACCATCAGCCATCTGACAAACACTTCTCACAAGGCCTCTTTAGGGTGCTCTAACAAAGAGACACAGTACTATTCAGCCTAAATAGCAACAGAGCAATTTAAAACAAGAAATTAACATGTGGGATGGGAGGGGACTCATTTGAAATCATTCACAACCATCACACAACAAAGCTGATTCCATATCGTGATATAATTACATAAAGTAAGAAAACAATAATTCTCAGTTAAACAATGGCTTTAGAACCTTCTGGAGATGTATTTTTACAGTTATAAACTGCATGAAATTAACCTAAAGAGTGATGATACAACCATTCTGTGAAGTCTAAATATTGCTTGGATTAAAATATAAGACCATGCCTGCGAGCTATTTCGGAAAGTTAACTCAAGCTATGCTTGTTAATCACAGCTGATCTTTCTCTCACTCTCCAGAATCAAGCATGCCCTAATGATTCGAAAGGTCTGTTTGAGCTGAAAAACCTCCAGCTGCACTCTGCATTAATGCCCCTGCCTGCTAGTGAGTCTTCCTGCCTGCCTTTGCTGCTGTTTCTGCTCGGTTCTCATCAGTCTACCATCCCATTATCCCTCTTGCCCTTTCCTCACTTTCCTGACATGATTATGACATGTTCAGAATGGCAGAGGTGCACTCGCTGCTCCATGTTGAGCAGCATGGCCATGAATTGATGAGAAATTCAAAATCCATACCTTAAAGAATAGCAAAACATTTACACATTGACTGACTGAACTACAGGTAAGAACCATCAAAATTAAACCAATATCAGGAATGCATACATTTGATTTTTACCTGACCAAACATACTTTAACATTTTGACAATTGTTTCGTCTGTGCCATTTTCATGTGTTTTATGATATTCACAGCAAAGAAAGCTCCACTGAATGTAGTGCAAACATTCTTTGGGTGCAGTGTGGATCAGTGGCAGAGCAGCTGCACCATATGCAGAGGCCACATTCCTCAGTGCAGGTGTCCCAAGTTCAAGACTTGGGTGTATTACTGGATGTCTTCCTATTCTTGCTCTGCCCTTCTTCCTGTCAACTTGCTGATTAATTAAGTCCACTGGAGCCAAAGAAATCATTTTTTTCTTTTTTTTTTTTTAGGAGAGGTTTCTCACACTAGCTCTTTCAAAGTCACATCTCCTTGAAGATCTACGAAATGCTTCTGAGGAGGCCCTGCCTTAGCTCCACTTTAAGAGCAGTGTGACTTCCTTTGAAAATCCAGCCACATTACTGATGAGAAATGCATTCTGAAGTAGTAACACGAGCTTGTGTCAAAGCCTGAAGTTTTCAAAATGTCTGCAGAAACTTGCCATCAGCTTGTTAAAGTCAACAAATGCAGATCTGTCTTTCTTTCTCTGATAGGAAGAGTACACAATCCCTCCCTCAAGATGTTCTTTAAAATGAGCAGGCAGCTGTCAGCAGGTTAAAAAACAAACAAACAAAACTTACTTTGCTCTATGACCGAATCCAGTTCATTCAAATATGAAACATATAATCCAAAAATCCACTTACTTTCAAAATTTTCTTACCCTCTGGCTATTTAGTGCTGTCATGGGGGTTGCTGTTTCCATTTGATTGGGGAATACGTTTTATCTTCTTGACATAACTACTTCTGTTTTCCTTCCAGCAGTCGGCTCCCTTCAGTCATAGCCCACTGTAAAATTACTTTTATAAAGCAGGAATAGCTGCGCAACTTAAAGTAATATACTGTGAATAAAACTAAATTTGTTTCGTTGTGTGGATCAAGGTTATTGTACATTTTTCTATTTACGTAGGACTAAAAATAGTTAGAATAAAGAATAACTAAGATGATGCCTAAATTCATGTTATGTTAAAAAATTATATAGGCCATCCATTTATCCTTCCCTGGTGGCTATCGACATAGGACATTAGGGGAGACATGGGGTACATCCTGGACAGGCTGCTGGTCCATCACAGGATGAAACAGACACACGGGACAAACGATCACACACACGTACAACACTGCGTCTCTCTTTCTTCACAAGTACAATGCAGTGCCCTCCATTCATTTTTCATTAATTTCTGTAGCCTAAACATCATCATTAGCAGTACACACCTAATCCTAAACTCATATCATACCATAGCCCAAAATCAGCACTTCTCTGCTCCTCATAAGGAGCAGTGGGTCCTCACAAAGTAGCATTTGTTGGAAAAGTGGGCCTTAAAAGGTCAGATATGCTAAAAACACACATATCCCTCTAAGATAACTTCACTTTTTTTCTGTTTGAGTGTTGGTGTGTTTTTATCATGAAAACGTAAGGAAGAAAGAAGTTTGCACATAAAGAAAGTAAAAGATTACATGAATCATTTTTTTCTTACACTCTCCTGGTGGGACTCAGAGACTCCACTTACCTGTAACAACAAAAACAAACAACAAAATATAAAATTAGAAAGATGCAATTGATTTAAATTAACATGCATACATTCAATCATCTGGACTTTTCTAAAAGACTAGGTCAAACCACAGTCAACGCCCCCACAAGTGTGCAGAGATTTCCTTTTAAAAATTGTATAAAAAAAACCTCCAACAGACAAAAAGTTTTTAATGTTCAGGCATTTTAAATAACCAACTCTCTTTAAGACCTGCAGTCTTCAGTCATAAATCTAACCAGTATTCATACTGTATGCACAGGATGATACTGACAGGAGTGGTGGGGTAAAAATGACAAGTAAGAAAAGCCTTTTGGGGACAGAGATAATCTAATTTCACGGTGCCTGCTGATGTGTATCTGAGAGCAGAAATGGCTATGATTTACCTCTGCATGTGTTTGCATAATGGCATCAGCTCAGCGAGGAAGTCAGTGGGTCTCATTAATCTTAACTGAGCTCGATAAGTGAGTCCTTTCATTTAAAGTTTTAGCCCACCGAGCAGGAAAAATAGCAGACAAAGCATCCATTTCACAGTTCATATGCCATATATACTTTTATCACGTTCAAGCAAAGGTTTATCAGATGCAGACAGAAGCTTCAGACTGCCAAAGATACTTTGATCTGCACATCAAAATACTTCAGAGTTATTCATTAAGGCTGCACTTCCAGTGTCATCGTGTGGTGTGTATTTAGCTTATTGCAGCTGTGTGTGCAATGAGTTTTAGTTCAAAGAGTCAGGAGATTAAATAAAGGAAAGATGAAAAACTTATCTTCATACAAGTTTGATCAATTATTTAATGAGGAACTAATCAATAACCGCATCACTGAATTAACTTTAACAAGTGACTGGTATGTTTTTGTGAAAGCAGAACTTTTTTTTCATCTATTCAGTTAGTAAGAATCTCATCAGTGGCATTGAACTTGGAGCTCTACTCTGCTGCAAGTTACTGAATGCAACGAATGATTGAGGGTCTACACAAGCTGATAGTATATCCACAGTCTTTTGTTTTAGATGTCCTCCACCCACCCAACTTTCTTCAAGCCGATTACTGAGAAGCAATGGTTATAACAGCTTTGAGGATTTTTTCCTGCCTTTACACATAAAGAAAGGAAGTCTCACAGTTGTTTGATGCTGGGAATTTAATTTCCAGTTGATGGACAAAGAGCAGGGACACATAAAATAAAGAAATGAAGTGCAGACCTGACTGATGCCCCTTGCTCATGC
Organism: Poeciliopsis turneri; assembly: GCA_922788865.1. Taxonomy (NCBI): domain Eukaryota; kingdom Metazoa; phylum Chordata; class Actinopteri; order Cyprinodontiformes; family Poeciliidae; genus Poeciliopsis; species Poeciliopsis turneri. The sequence goes on along the minus strand of CAKLNU010000972.1, from coordinate 482,156 downwards.
ATATAAACGACACTGAATCAATCAAACGTGCCTTCAAGTGGACATCCTGAGCAATGTGTCATCACCTGATCAATACTAAGTAGATACAGAAATATTTAATTGAATTCACTTAGGTTTTCCTTCAAAATATCTTTTAATTACAGTTTGCAGAGTGGATGCTAACCTTAAGAAAGTTTTTCTGGAGGTACAGTTCAAATAACTCGCTTTAGCAGGTGGGTTTTATTGCTTTTCGAAACGAAAATTATCATTAAATATGTAGCTTAGAACAGCTGTTTCACTTATGAACATTGGAATTTCAGTCGGCTTTCAATCAGAAGCAGACTGGAGAATCATCATTTTATAAATCTTTATAAATTACTGTCAGTGTTTTATTATCTTGATGATCAGAAAGAGGATTTAGAATTTTTACTATTAATTCATGTGAACTCCAAGTTGACCTGAATCAGAGGCTATGTTTAATTGTTCCATCAGAGTTCATTTCCATAATTTGCTCCTTTAACATAGAAATAGCTCTGCCTCCAGAAAATACAGTACATTCTTTTTAAATAGTTGGAAAAGATAAAATGCTCAACATAAAACTGTTTGCTTTCTCTCTTATGTGTTATAATATTGCATGTATTTGACAAAATAATCTAGATCATGCTCTTAGTATTAGGTTAACAGAAATTGGAACAAAAGATAATTGTCTAGCCACAATTTAATTATTCTCCAGAAAAATGTTTGTAAATTGAATGATTGGATCATGCCTTTTATTTATGATGAGGAACAGAGCTGATCTGAATGTTGTTTGATTGGAGCATCATCTTGTTTGTCAGGTTGTTTGAGCTTTTTGGATGCAGCACACTCTACCAGCCTGCTCCATCATTTGTTGATTTTTATTGACCATCTAAATTAAAATAAAGCTAAGTTCCCCCAACAATTGCAACCTTTGAAATTATTGTCATCTTCATGATATTTGGTATTTTGAGTATTCTGTTCTCTATGTTTTGCAATAACATAAAATCTTTTTTTTTTTCTTCTGTTGGACAGATGCACTGAAACACCTGCCAAATATTAACAGATAGAGGCTCCAACAATTTATTTTGTGCCAATAACATGGCTAAATTGTTAAGGATTTGTAAACCTCAATAGGGACAGCAAAATAATGTGAATACTAGTTTCCGTTGGCTCCATATTTATTTTAATATTAAGACTCTTCATTAATCCAAAGCTATGATACACAAACTTCTATTATGGCAGAAGTTGTACTGTAAAATCACGGTAACCTTCTCTGTAACAAGTCAAGACCAAGTATCTTCTTATAAACCCTCAACTTTGCTCAAATCAATCAACAGCCAACCACACGTTATATACAGAAAAATAAATGACAAATGCAGAAAACACAAAAACAAACAGTTATCACTAGCATTAGTTTTCAACAAGAAAATAATTACAATATAAAGGATTACATTCTAATGAATGATGATAAAGTTACATTGCTTACATTGTATATAAACAATGTAGTGACGCATCATAGGTGACTACAGAACATCAAATTTTGGACCTAATATTAAAATTGACATTAGTGTTTCAATTGTGCATCCTCTGATGCACAATTGGTTTCATCCTTGGTTGTGCCGCCACAGAACAGAGTGCAAGGTGATAAGGCTGTAGCTAATATTCAGATAGACATATAATTGTAGATGGAGCTCCTACTCCACAATGACAAATACAGTTTACAGTCCAACTATATTCTCCAACCTTCAATATTTAATCAAGTTTTCTACAGCACATATTATAATAGCTTGTCTGCATAAGCCTTAAACCTTTACGCAGCTGTTGCCCATTACCACTAGAGGTGGGAGGGTGCCAAACTATAATCTTGCCCAGAGCACCAAAATGGCTAGAGCCAGCTTTGACACAGAGGATTTCACAGGGATGACAGACGGCCACCACTTACTGCCTAAACAAGTCGAGCTGTCAACAAATCTGACATGGAAAAATCAGTTTTCACCTCACACACTCCAAGATAATTATGCATCATTAACAAGGTGGATTGCTTTAAGCCTGTCAATATGAAAAGAGGTTACACTTCAAAGGAGGAAGTCATATAGAAGGATAAGGGTAGCTGCAATCAGAACATTGCAGGGAGTCTGGACTGAATACAGCAGCTTTTTATAGAGAGGAAATTTAATTGTTTTTGTTTTGTTTTATTGTATTTGATTTTTTTTGCACTGTTCATGATTTAAGGTGACAATTACAAAAAGCACAATAACTTCAAAGGAACACGTTTCAGCTTTTATAAGGCTTTACATTGTCAAAATGGATTTAAAGCAATGTTGAGGTAAAGCTTTGCAAGTGAAAATTAGATGGCAACTCCAGCATCTATCGTACAGATTGACTTTGATAAAACTGTTATTTCGTTCACCATAAGTAATGTTTACATTATCTGACAAAGTTATTGTGACAAATAACACAAATAAGTATAGAATCTACAATGAAATTGAAAATGTTCATAATGGGAAAATGACTTGAGGAAAAATTTTGAAAAAAATGAACTGTTTAAAATATGAACAGATGCAAAACGTTTATGTGCAGGACCACAGAGGAAGCAACAGAAAAACAAAACGGCATGGAAAACACACAAGCAAGATCTTGTGCACGCTCCCACAATTAAAGTCTGTTTGGGAACATCATGGCTTCTTAGCTCCACTGAAAATGGAGGAGGAAGAAAATGGGGATCAAATTAAAGGTTTATGGTCCTGTTGTTCTATAGCGGTAGGATAAGTACTCAATTACTGACTTGAAACAGAGGCACCAAAATGTACCATATTTTCCAAACTCTGTGGTGCAAAAGAGGGCTTTTGACCACTACTGTAGGGCCATTTGTAGGGAGAAAAAAAAAGAACTGAATAAGTGAGATATGTTGGAACTTAAATTTTATGCCTCGTTTCATTCACGAATAAAAGCTTATTTCGACTTTTTTCAAACTATAATCTGACGGTTGGGCGCCTGTTTAACATTTAGGTTTTTTTTAAAAGGCTTTATTAACTCTAGCGGCCTTTATTTGATAATTAATTGTCAGCAAAGTTGATAATGAGAGAGGGGCAAAGACACGCGTCAAAGGTCGCCAGGCCAGGAATTGAACCTGCAATGGGCGCGTCGAGGACTAAGAACTCCATACATGGGTTGTTCTTAACCCCTGCGCTACCCAAAGTTTTATTTTTAACACTAAATATACTTCAGGGGTTATGATAATAGGTATTTTCTGAGAGATACTGCCACCAGTCATGAAATGCCCTCACAAGTTATCTGTCAGGAAGTTTAATTCTAATCTGACATCAATGACACCCTGCTGTAAATCATTAAAAGTTCATCCTTTTTGTCATGCCATTACCGGTCATTACAATCAAACAGCATGCAACATTATAACACGTATATCTTAATTTTTGATGATATCCTTTACACTCAGTAATCATCAACTTGCAATTAAAGCAATCTTGTGGTGAGTTAAGTTATAATAATTATATTTTGGCATATTCAAGTAATTTATTTGATTATAGGCTTTTGTAATATGATCCAAAACAGTTTATACAGTAAATGGTCTGTACTTGTGCAGCATTATCAAGTCCAGAGGACCCCAAGGTATTTTGAACTGCATCAATCATTCACACATTCACATGATGATGGCAGCAAGCTACAACATCATTGTTTCATAAAAGTGAGGTTTCTATGCACCAGTGCCACCACCAGCAGGCAAGGTAGGTGAAGTATCTTGCCCAAGGACACAGAGACATGAAGCTGAGGTCCGAACTGGCAACCCATCTGTTGCAGGGAGAACTCCTACATCCTGATATATCCCACATGCTAGCAAAAAGCATATTAACTGAAGTGCTCACTCTTGTATAACACCTGGGTGTGCACATAAAAAAGAACATGAAACGCAAAACACAATGTGGCTTAGAATGATCTAGTCATTTGCAGCAGCGTTATTTCTGCCGAATAAAGAACTAATCAGTTGAATCATTTCCTTTTTGAGCAAAAAGGCAAGAGGCGGAGAGAATAAGAGAAAGGATAGAAAGAACTGACATTCAAGAACTGCCACCTCATGAACCAATGTAGAAAATGCTGGTGGTTTGAAAAAGAAAGACATTCTGGCAAGGTGAAAGCCAAGTGGAAAATGACATCTAAAGTAGAAGAAGAATGGATAATAAGGCTTTTATGTGACCAGACTGCAAAAAATCTGCACAATAACTTGATACGTGGTTCCCTTTACTATTGCTCGCCGCCTTCATTTAATGCTGCAACCACAATGTCATAGTGCATCTTCCATCCATGCAGATCATGACTGAAGGGTGATTTGTAACAGATTTAAAGTGTCAGAGGGTTTGAGAAGGTTAATAAATATCAGACAAAGAGACACTGTGCTTGATTCAAATGATTTACACGAGTATCTTAATATACAGACATAAAACTTCAATAAGGCATGAATTTATTGTAATATTTTTATTATGAGTACTTTATCTGCCTAGAAAGACAGATGTGACAAATCTTTGGCTGCTTGCATGCTGATCTTGTGAGACCTGTCGAGTTATAAAATGCATGGACACCTCAGTCAATACAAGACATTGGAGGAAACTTGGCAATAACCTATGGGAAGGGCTCTAGAAAATCCTAATCTAATTAAACACAGGTTTAGATACAGCCAACTCAGTATGACAGAATTACTTCAGGAAAAACCTTTAGTAAAAAATAAAAAAGGGGACACTTCTATGACAGAGAATAGGATAATAGAACAGATATAATTTATTTTTTCTCAGTGGGGAAATTCAGGAGTACCAGCAGCACATTGACAAGAAAATCAAAGCATGATAATGCAATGGCTAATGGGAGGATCTGTGATAATGTTCTTTTGTGCACACAGGATGCAGCTGCCTGTCAGTGAAGAAGCTCTCCTGTTCAGTAACATGTAGTGGGAGATATTGTCCAACAGCAATGTTAATCTTGCTATAACTAAATTATCTCCTGCATTGGATCAAGGGGACAGCCGAGAACAGAGCAAGCCTTTCTGATGCAATCAGCTAACAGTTAAATTTGATAATCCTTAATAATTACTCGAGAAACATTTACACATAATTTTGAAGATTTTAGTGGCATTTTTCCCAACCCGCTGTTTCAATTACAGATAGGACTATTTATAGCATTGCTCCTCCTAAAAGTAATACTGTGTAAGCATCCATGATAACATTTTTTATGTCTTCTGCTGCTATGTTTACTAAACAAATTAAAGACATCAAATAGGGCTGATTTTCACATCACTAAGAAGGCTTTGGGATCACCTTCAATTCTTGGATAAAAAGATGTCATTTAAAACTTTTGGCCCACTCAAATCCAGTATTTGACACCCCTGTGATAAGTCACGCTGAGGAAAGATTTGTGTCACGTCTCTGAATGTTAGCATTTTAAAACAAAAAATGCCATAAGCTCATGTTTCTTTTCATCCACTGTTTTTTCTCTCAACATTTGTCTCCTTTTCATTGCCCAATCTTGCTTTAACACATTGTTTTTCTTTTCCTCTGCTTTGCCTCCTCTCTCATTCTCTTTAATCACACTTTATCTGCCTTTTCAACCCATTGTCTCATCTACCTTCCCTCTAGCATTCTTTATCAGGTCTAAGCCACATTTCCACCTCTCTTCTTATTCGGTTAGAACATTTTCTCTTCAGATTCAGAGCTTTTGTGGAATAAACGCACTTGTTCAAAATCAATTTCCAACACTATCTGTTATGTTATTTTCCACCTCCACCCTCCATTCTTTCAAGCCCTTTCTGCTTCTCAACTCATTGTTTTCTGCTTTGTGATAAGGAAAGTAGATTCAGCTCCTTCATTCAGCTTGAAGATTGGAACAAGAACAGCATTTTGTATGACAAACACTGCTGGGTTTAGTTCGAGTTGTATCAAAGTAACTCATTATGCAAAGCACGTTCAATTATAGGTGTTGTGAATTGTACAGAGAAAAATAGATATTGCTATCAAGACAACAAAATGTACATAAATTTAGTATCTATTGTGCAAGAAGGTAAATTTTAAGCTGCTTAGTAGAGGTTTTTCCTTCAGCTCCAGGAGTAAAAACATGTGAAGTGCACTAAAGAACACTACAGATAACAACAAAAGATACAATCTGGAATAGGCAAACACTTATATTCCAGAGAAACGTCTACACCAGCTTTGATGACCACACTGAGTCAGTTTCTGCCAGAGGGGCACTGCTCCCTACTTCGAGTCCCTCAGAATGACTGCATAAATACTTTAGTAAACATAACGTGAAAAGCTTCATGGCCAGACCTCAAGTCATGTTTTAAACTAGATGCTTTTGTCCAGGCAAAAGATTTAAAAAAAAATAAATAAATTCGAAGCCTTTATCTGAACCAAGAATACCAACATGATTTAAGAAGTCCATTATCGACTATGCATAGGTAGTTTTGGAATTCATCTGATATGACAACTTTGAATGAAATTATATTCTATTTATCCATAGACTTAAGCAAAAATAGACCAATTAATAATATTGACATTTTTATTGTGAGAAAGGTCAAGGTGAAAAATAACAGGCAGACTAAGCTACAAGCTAGTGATAGACAGTACTTTGCCCTGTAATAAACTCCAGTTACTCCATTAGTTTTGTTGTTTTGGATAGGTTTCATTCCATGGGTTCTTTGGGTACAGTGGCTCTATGAGATGTGTCATGTTTGACTGGGTGTTCTTGTGCTTTGATTGGTTCTCCAGCCTTTCTGGAGTGCAGTGTGGCAGACAACAGATTGTGCATTTTAAATTGTCATCTATACAATGCCTCAACACTGGGACGCCCAAGGGATGTGTTAGGAGCCCAATTTTATTACAGGTTCTTGTAAATATTTTGTACTATTTTTGCATAGAACAATCATTGAAATGAAAAGGAAAAGAACAACAAAAAAAACATTCCGTTTAAACAAGCATTTAATTTTTAGCTCTAATTGACATTGCAACAGTTCTGACAGCTCAGTTGCTACTTCTCAGTGTGACAGTTCATCAGTCTCAACAGATCATCTTCAGCCATTTTTAAACAGTGACAGAAACAAACAATACAGTTCCAATTATTCAGACTGTGTGGGTGCATAAGGATCTGACATATGTCAGTCTCCCATAAGTAGAAAAATAAAAGAAAAACAAGGTTGTACAAGTGACAATCACAGCTTTTATAATTTTGTATTCTCATAAGTCAATTTTCTCAATAAGCTGAATAGGTTTTCATTGGTATTAATTCTGGTGGCAACAACTGCCATCAAGCATTTGTGATTTCTAGCAAGGAGTCAGAATAATTTTAATTCAACCATGCTGAAACATCCACTTCCTAAACTCATTGCAGAATGTAACCAGATTGGAAGTGAACGCAAGTCCTTTATTATGTTTAAAGGAGCATTATGGAGCGTATTGTGGTGGCGCAGTGGGTTAGCATGACCCACATTTGGAAGCCTCAGTCCTCGATGCGGACGTCGCCAGCTCGACTCCCAGTCCCGGCGACCTTATCGCCCTTTGACCCTTTTCTATTAAAATGCCACTAATTGGAAATAAGAATATGGTTTTTGGTTTTTTTTTTTCTGAATGAAAAGAAACAAAACCACCCAAAATAGTTACAAGATTAACTCATCAACTGATACAGTCCATAGTAAACAAAATATAGGTGTGAAAAGGTCTTATGAGTACCTTTTCTACGCACAAAATCTAGAAAGTTTTAACTGAGAACTTGACTGACAACGACAACAATTAGACAATATGAAACAGAAAAAAATTAAAGTATTTGGGTGATTATTAGTATTTATAGTGATTACTGCAATTACAGCTGGGTAAATAATGATTGTAGTCAAGTCAGGGTTTCACAGTTTTCTGTGTGAAAATTCTCACTAATCTTGCCACACAGATTTTCAGGCACAGCTGCTGCCATGTTAATGAGATGGGTGGGTATCAGTGCATAGCTCTGAGCTGAGTTATTCACAGCTTCATATTTCCTGCACCAAAATTACTGTCAGTTTCAGTTTATGAAAACTTCATATTTGTTTTCAACATCAAACACTGCACAGCATTTATTTGTCGAACTAATACATTTGACCACATCTGCTAAAGCTAACTCACTGAAGGCGAAGTGCCAACAGTAATGAGTGTATACCAAAGGACAGCAGTAATGATTCAAAGTTTAGAGTTTGTTTGAATACCAATATGCCATTTGCTCAAATCTCTTAGTAGGGAGAAGAAACATACGGAAATAATTGTATCTGCAATAATCTGCAGGAAGTTAAGATTCCCCCCAATTTGTATTGTTTAAATTTTTCCACAACTAATGTGAAAATACTGGATTTTTCTTTTTTGAATGGCAGATATTGAAATCTTTTTTACATATCAATAATGTAGTATGTGTTGTTGCAACACAGCCACAAAATCGCAGCTTCATAAAAATATTACCGTTGTTAAAGGTATTGGTTACATGTAGGATGTCCACATGATGACATGTCCAAGTTCTGCGATATCGTCTATAAGGAGATCAATATTCCACTAACGGCCCATTGCTTTCTGTTTGTCTTACTTCCAGGCAAAGTGCCGGGTCAATATCAGACATTACAGCAAAGTAGATGACACCCATCACAGGACATCCTGCCAAGATTCAAGAATTTTTTTTTTTATTAGTATTATTACTACTTTTATTTTTTTTTCATTTATTTTTTTTCAGAAATTCACTCTATAATGGTCATAAAGCTGAGTTCAATTTCTTCACACGGTCCCTATTTTATATCTATGTGCAGCCAATCATAGCCAAAATTAGCCCTGCAGACAGGGCCCATGTTATTTGTATTCTATCAGACATCTGTCACTGTCTGGGATTCTTTGGTTATCTGTAACGAGGCAACTATTCTGTAGTTTTAGATGAAATTCTGCTTCTGCTGTCGATGTTTAGATGTCTAGCCATCTATAGCTAAAAGAACTATGTACTTTATCCAGTTACTATGAAATAATGTCTTTGTGGAAGAATATACAATATTCCTTTACAATAAATTAGCGAAGAAAAATATATTACTATCCAATGCATATCGCCTAAGACAAAATAACACACAAGGACTGCTTCAAAGCACTCCAGAGATACTATTCACTGCAGCAGAAAATCACCCACATTTATTCTTGTTAAACAACTAGTGTTTCCTAAAAAGTTTGCTTGTGCAAGCTTGACATTTATAAAGCTTTTTCACATTTTTCTTCCAAACAAATCTGGCGCAAGCTTAACATGTTGAATCATGAAGTATGAGCTAGATATAAATAAGACCTTGGCACATGTCACCAAAAAACACAATATGCACAGAAAACCGTCAATGTTCAAAATGACACTTTGAGTGAGTCAGACCATCTGTCAAAAACAAGCATTTGTTTTTGTCAGCCGAGATGGGTGGATATCAGTGCATAGCTCTAATACCCACCCATCAGAGCTATTGCCCAAGCTGATGAAGCAATTCTTCATCACTTTGGGCATTCACAAAGTAATGAAGAAAAAATAATAATTCATGCTAAAAAAAAAAAAAAAAAAATTATATAAATATTTTATTTTTGAAAATATATGATGGGTTGCACAGAGGCACAGTTGGAAGCACTGCTGCCTTGCAGCAAAAAGGTCTTGGGTTCTTTCTGTGTGGCATTTGCATGTTCTCTCTCATCCTCCCACAGTCCAAAAACCTGGCTGATGGGTAAATTGGTCTCTAAATTGTCCTTAGGTATGAGCATGTGTGTGCATGGTTGTTTGTCCCGTGTCTCCATGTCATCCTTTGACTGGTGACCTGTCCATGGTGTACCCCGCCTCTCAGCTAATGATCACTAGAGATGGGCAATAGCCTCCTGAGGCCCTGCAAGGATAAGCAGGTATAAGTAATGGATTAAGTGTCATGCCAGGGAGGTGTGTTTTTTTAAATACACCCATGCAGTACTAACACAAATAGAAAAAAATGAAAGAATGTGAAAACTGTTCTCGTCCTCCTTGTCATTAACCCTTTACATCAACGTTTTTGTCAAATTAAGCAATGACTCCTTGTGCTATCATCAACAAATCTGCCTCTCAACCGCAGAACAAGCGTGCAAACGTCCCAAGACTTTGAATGTCACTCTCTTGTTTACCATCTGATGTCATGAGACAATATGACAAAGTTCAAGTGTCTCCTGATCTTTGCCATCACTTGCTAATTAACTTGCACTGTCAGGAAAATAACTTCACCTGCTCATCAGCCATGTCTAATTAAAGTGCACAAAGCTTTGTTATGCTCAAACGTTTAAGTCTGCTAGATCCAAAAGGCTTAGATGTGACTATTCACAAACCTCAGTGCAGTATTTCTTCTGGACAGCATTCAATTATGGAGAGGAAGTCCACTGCAGTGTCAGATTAATTTTCATTAACCAATGCATCAGGGCTCCAACTCACGAGTCCTTAATTAACTTGTCTGTGTATGTCAAAAAGCATATAATCCAGCCTTGATCATTAATGCTACAACATTAAGAGCAGTTGAGAATAATCAAGCAGAAGTTATTGCTAAAAACTCTAAAAGAACATGTCTAGGACACAACATGCATTTTGCCAATTGCTTTTCATTTATTCAGACTTCTAAGGAAAAAAGAAAGGCATTCTTGTTCTGTGTGACAGTAGGAATATTTTTTGCTTCATTTGAAACATTTATTTACAAATTAGGAAAACATGATGGTTTGGTTTAATTGACTTTTGCACAATATGACCTGTCAGCTGAAAGCAAATTAAAAACACTCAGAAACAGTGCCTTCTTAATGTTCATGGGTTTGCTGTGGAAAATCTAATTTCACAGTGACAGCACAGTGGTTTCTGACACTGAATAAAGTAAAAACTAAAAAATAAGAAAATAATCAGACATCCCAGAAGCACTGAGAACAGTTATTGTTCTTCTGAATTTATTAAAATACAGCAGAAATAGCTTGCCAAATCCAGGTTAGCAGAACATCCATCTGTAGTACAATGGATCTATTTAAGCTTTGTCAATCAGCAGGCGATCATTCATTTAGCAAAGTAGGTTGAAACAACAAACTTTATTGATTATTTTAGTTGCTGGCAAGCTTCGACTTCTATATAGACAGTCTGAAAGGCTTTACTGTGCCCTTTTTAACCCGAGAGAGAAACAAAGACAAAGGCATCCATGAGGTTGCACTGATCGACTTTGCTAAGGTCCATAAAACTCTGAAACAAATTTCTAGGGTTTCTAACATCAGGATCAATTATGACATATGAAATATTGAATTGAAGCTCCTTTTTGTTGACTGTTAAATCCAGACTACAACTGAAAAGTCTTTTTTTACCCATAAGACTCTGAATAATCAATTTCCATCTTTTAATAAATTACCGATTGTTGTTTATGTTCCAAACATGGACCTTTGTTCTCAGATTGTAGGTGTATTGGTGGTTTCTAGAGTTGCTACATTTACTGAGAAATGAGAATTAGGTAAGAGATTTTTTTTAAAAGACTAGTTAATTTAGTTCCTACTGTCAGTTGAAAGAAGACTAATAATTGTGAAAGAAAAATTTAATTTGTTTTGACTGTAAATTGTAAGGATATTTATTAAGATTTGCTCCCCACGATGCATTCCATACTGTTTACCTTTTCTAAAAATCAGTTCTTTCAACAGGAAGTTTGAGACTACAGATGTAATTGTAATCTATATCCCCTTTTTTTATGCCCTTTAAATTCAGTTTCTGCATGACTGGCAATTACTGCTGCCATTAATATTGCTCTTTTCCCAAAAGGAAGTACAAACACAATGCTTTATTCTCTTAATCCCATTATTCTGCTGGAGGATACTTAATGTTAAAATGGAGTTAATCCTTTCCACACTTACAAGGTGCTTGATCAAGATATGATGGTGAATTTAACCATTTCAATACATATTGCACAGGAGAATTTGCACAACATACCGTGCAACATGCTGGTATACCAATATGATTTAAAAAAAAATTATATATATATATATATGATTTTTCTATAATTTAGCATTTTTTGATCAGTTGAAATGTGTTTACTTATAACTTACTTCATAGAGCTAGATAGGAATGTATGAGCTGTATGACTGGATATGAATTGGACCCTTTACTAAAAAGTGCAGTGAGATGATAATTTAACTACTTTTACATAAAAACTTTTTTTTTTTTTTTTATTTACATTTTATTTTATATGGTAAACCTGAAAAAAACTTTGTTTATGTACAAGTAGAAAACCCTCACTGATCTATAAATGTCATGTTTTCAAACCGTTTAGACAGCCTGATGGGCTGCAACATAACAGTTCATCCAGGCAGACTTTTTAAAAGTAGCTCAAGTGCTTCGCTTGATTCAAGAAAACATGGCAGTTAATGGTACATGTAATTGCATCATTTGATTTTTATTGGATATTGCTCAATACATTCCATCACACTATTTCTTGTGTTATTGTTGTAGTTCACTGGCTCAGTCGTCACAATCTGTACAAATACCAGTTTTCTGCTTTTTGAAATAAACCAATTTTTAAATCCAACAGATATTGAATTCAGGACGTGAACTTAAGATGTTAACATCATCCCATGTTCAAAAGCAGAGTACAGGGTTTTACTTTATATCCAGGATAAATATTTATAGAAACATACACTTAGATAGAAACAGCCAAACAGGAAACTATAGAAAAAGAGTGATTCATTCTCCTGATGTAATAGTGAGGGAAATCTGACAGAACATTGGAGAAATATGTCTTTCTAGAAGCTTTAAAAGTTTCCTCATGAATCTATTTAGGAGATTTAAGAGAAAACTTGGGATGACTGTAATGTCTAAAAGTTGTTGTTCCTTCATCCGGTTTCCCGGTCTACTATTGTACAAGTAAAAAAGTCTCAACATACCTACTTAATAATTATAGATGGATAGCTGTGTCTAACCTTTTGGATTGGGCCATATATTCATGGTTTCACTGAGTTTGATTTATTCTGTATTGAGCGTTTTTTTTATATACATGTTTTTGATTTATGAGGCATAGACTGGAAATGGTCACTCCCGCCCCTCCATCTCGCTCCTGTGGTGTCCTTATTTCTTTCCTGCTGATGTGTTCGACAGTGTTGCCACCCACAGAGCAGTAAAAGATGCATTATTCCAAAGTGTCATGTCAAGAGTGAACAAAGTCTGGAAAACTTTGTGTCCTAAAAGCAATGTGTGAGGGAGATTTATTCATCTAAACTCCCATGTCTTGTTGAGAGGAGTGACATCTCCAAGTTTTGTGTCAATATCACACATATTCTTCATTTACATAAACTGGCCAAAAAGAAACTGTTGCAAAGATTGTTTTTCATAAACTTGTCAGGAAAAATGCTCCAAATAAAGTTGTTGACAATCTCATCTCTACCCAGGTAAGATTCCTGCCACTGGACTACAGAACAATTGAGAACTTGTCAACTGTTCTATAGAACAGTAGTCATGATTCAGAAGTTATGAATCATGCCCCCTTTCTGGCAATTTTATGAATCACTATGGGTTTGGGAGTTACCAGAAGAACAGAACATGCCTGATTCTGCAGTATCGGAAATACAATTTGGTACAAATGGGAATATGGTGTGGAGATGTGTGTCAAGCTTTGGGATCAACCCCTTAGTTCCAGTAAAAGGTACTTTTACTCCTTTAGCACACTAATTTCAAGCTCACAACTTTATGGGAAAAGTCTGGGAATGGTTCCTTCCTGTTCCAACATGACCACATATTTGTGCAAAAAGCAAGGTTCATAAAGATGTGGATGAAAGAGTTTGGTTTGGATCCACTTGACTGACTTACACAGAACCATAATTTCAACTTGAAGAGGTCACCACCCTCTCACACAATGACACTGTCAAAAATGTAACAAAAAATGTTGTGGTTTCAGACACAAATGAGGGACAATACACATCAAATCCTTGAGATTAAGGGTAGCAAGATACTTTGGCTTAATGGGTAAAGCAGTTGACTTACAATCACATCTTTGGGGATTTGATTTGACAGGCAAATCCTTTACCATGCTTTCCTGACCAACTGCATGATAGTGTATAAAATTGTGTGCATTTGTGAGTGTGAATGGCTGAATGTGGCTCTAATGAAAAGCACTTTGGGTGGTCAGTACAACTAGCAAAGCTCTATATAAAATTATTCTATCTTATATGCAAGTAGAAACACATAAGCGATCACCTTTGTGTGTAGTATGTCACACCGCATCTCTTAAAATATCCTCTATTCAACATCAGCTAGTCAAAGGCCATAAATATGACAGAAAATTTAGACTCAACATTTTAACACACTGCAAGGCAAAATCTGTGTGCATTATAACATTTACAATGAAGATCAACTTTAAGTTTTATTGATGAAGAATAAAGTGTATCATTACATTGTCATTCCAGCATTCACTGTTCTACTTCCCAGTTAATTTATTAAAACATACAAGCAGTGATCGGAGCAGAAAAAAAATAAAACCTTGTGGATAGGGAAAATTTACCAAATAGATTGTCTACTGGAAGCCAAAATTATCCCTGAACAAAAAAAACATCTAGTTTTTGTGTTTCTAATGTTGCATTATATCTGTAAAGTTCTGAAAAAAGTACACTGTTCATCTAAACAAACAGTACTCCAAAGACAAATACGCAAAAATGGCTAAATAGATTAGAAATGCAACTGCTCCACATAAAACAGGGTTGTATGTGTAGACAAATATAAATATATCACCACAGTTAATTCAACTACATTAACAAAGACCAATAAAAGAAGCAGTTTCTTACAAATAAAAAGATGTGAATTAAACTTCTGTGCATCAGTAATTTCTTTCCAACTGTTCACTTCCTTTTACTGCTATGGTTTTATATCAACTTTCTCAGTTGGATGTTTTTAAATTGCTGCTGCTTTTGCTGTTAAAGATTCTGAGGGAAAATCAAGAACAGATCTTATTGTCAATATTTTATACAATGCAAGTCATTAATTCTCATCTAATATATATAATATAATGCAATTTGTCAAAACACAGAAGTACAGTTATTTGGCAAAATTTTATAAAAAAAACCCCAAATAATTTTAGAAGCATGTCTGCCTCTGGTTTTTCCATTATTATTTTCCCATGATCCAAAACAGGGAAATAGTGCAGCGATTGTTTAAGCTCATTTACATAAGAAGGGTTTAGAGCTCACGAATGCATCTGCTTGCTAAGACATCCTTGTGATAACACATGAATGCTCATTTACATTCATCCTTTGGTTTTTGTTTGTGGCAAAGTCCACCACAGGCAGATAGCTAATCCATTCTTTGTAATAGCAGTATGAAAACAATACAATGCCAGAAACTGCCCCCCCAAAAAATCAACTTTAGAAGTGAAAGACCAGTGCATATTTATGCAGAGGGTTTTTATAATTGCCTCGTTTTGGTTCTATACCTACAAAACAGAATTTTATTGCTCATAGGAGTTTGTACATTTTTAAAATTGCAAAAACAATTAATCCACATTGTGGTTTACTATTGAGATTGGTGGGATTCCAATAGAGTGGCTGTAAAAAATGACTGTTTGGCTTCTGTTCTAAAAGGAAAACCTACAAATAAAGTACTTGGAGCGATGCATCCAAAAAGCTTTTGTTGGTAATTATTCTGAGCCATCTGATTAAAGAGTGTAATTGAGTTCTTCCGTTCCTATTGACATTTTCTCACTTTGTTGGCAGAAGCTTCATCTCAACATAAAACACTGGCAGACAGAACTGATGAGGGATTAAGTGATTGAAGCCAAAAACCACAAGATGCACATTGTTTTTTCAATGTGCATATTTGGAAAAAAAACAAAAAAACATGCAGACACAGAACCCACAGATGGTTATTTAAAGTCTCGAAAAATAATATTTTCAAGATAAAAATCCACCATTGCGTGGATTGTAAACATTTACATGCATTTGTTAAAAGTGAAATGTGTGCAATATGAAAAATTAAACCAAGAATGACAAAGTAATGACAAAGTTATGCAACTGTTTAAGTGAGATGCACTAATACATAATAAAATACATATATGACTACTTACACGGCTATGACCAAAGCATTTATCCACTTTACCGAGACTTTCATGACTATATTGTTTTTGTCACATTTAAATATTTGATGTTAGAGGTGGACTTGCTAATGCATTTGGGGAAAAAAAAGTGGGGTTATGATGGATGCATTATATTTCAACAGCAATGACAGTCCCAGTTGGAATGAGACAATTTGAAAATTCACATATTTGAAAAGTTAAATCCTGGAAACATTTTTATCTTTTTACAGATCAATATGTCTTATTTATGTGCAGACATCCATGCATTTATTCATGCACTTTCACTGTCATGAATGTGAAGCTCAGGTTCCACATTTCAGCCCAAAACATCTTTACTTCACTGTAGCGAGTAACTGAAGGCAGCTTCATGTAGTCTGAGAGGGGGGCGAAGGGCAGGCTCGTGTCACTGCTGTTAATCTGGAGTTCACAATAGCTTCCTGTGGCGCAGTAGAGTGGATTATTGTAGGAGGGCAGCTTTCAGCTTCAGCATGCTCTGATACATCTATGGAGAAACTCTCAAGGGGATTTACAATTGATGCAACTAGTCTCAGGCAACTATTTGCTTTAAACAATGACTGTTCCAATTATGATTTTTTTTTCCTCCTGCATTTTGTAGATCAAAGAGTCTGATGGAGGGATCAACTTGAAGACCCTCGGATTTGTCTTTAAGCTCAGTTTGGACACCAAAATACGTAAGGGCACCTCCTGGAGTGATCCAACATTCCTGAAGATGGTGGGAAAAGTGAGCCACAGAAAGAATTCATAATGGATTCAAGAGTCATTCAGCTTAGACTCAGCATTCATCTTCAGAGACCGAGATAAACCTGCAGGGCGCTAAAACGGTTCCCTGCTGAAGATGTATACAGCTTTACCCCCTATGGTCTAATGGGATCATCAATTCAGTTGCTTTGAATAAGAATCAGAAAATGTGTCAGGGTTTGAAGAAATATTTCAACAAATGGGAAAGAAAACATGATCAATGCATCAATAGATGGTAATAATACCATTAGGATGTTAAGACATTCAACTGATAATTACACTTGATGCAATATCCTTAACCGAGTCTCAGCAAGAAATATACTGATTTCAATGTTTATGCTGCACATAGACCTTTTTACACACAATTCAATGATACATCTATTCACAGCTTCGTTTTAGATCAATACATTTAATCTAGGTCAGCATTTTTCAATTGTCTTAAGTGTTTCCCTTCTGCCACACACCTGGATTGAATATGTGGGTGATTAACAGACTTCTGCAGCATTTGATGGTCATGCAATCATTTGAATTAGCTGCTCTGGAATAGAGGTACATCTAAAACATGCAGAGCAGGGCAGCCTGAGGACTGGAATTGAGAAGCACTGGTCTAGGTTTAGATGAATGTGGTCTAAAAGTGGTTTTAGGTTAGACTTTGTTTTAAAAATGTACAAGGCTCACAACCAGTATGTAAACCATGCAAAGAACGGAATGGATGAACTTCACCTTGAAGTCAGCTTCATTTAATTCAGTATTAATAAATTTTATGGTTTTTCAGTTGCTGTATACTGTAAATGTGGAAATATCTGTATTATTTATTCAAGAACCAAACAGTGGTACTTTATAAAAGCCCATCTAGGGACAAGTGCTGCGAATTGGCTGTTATTGCACTATGATGCAAACATGGGACTACTGTTTTGCGTTTTGTTCAGACACACATATCAATGTGCGTCTGTCCCTACCAAATAAACTTAAATAACTGGCACTTTGTGCCTGGAAAACACAGATATTGTAAGGATTTGGTTGTTTCTGTGTGTTTATTTAGGTTTCTGTGTTCTGTAGAATCTCTGTGTTGTCCCATCTACCCCTTGATTAGTTACACCTGTTCCTCGTTTCTCCCGATTGTGTCCGTGTATTTAAACCCACCTGTGTTCCTTGTTGGGTTCTTGTCTTATCTGTCTAGTCTGCCGTCAGTTGTCTCTTGTTTTACATTTGCTACCAGTTTTGAGCCTTGGCCTTCTGGCCTGCCTGGATCTTTGGACTTTGTATTTCTGACATAATTTCTTCATTAAATCATCATCTCCTTCACAACAACATGGGTCCTCTGCGTCTGCCTCACCACCCCTCTACCACAAATCGTGACAGATATACAGTCACTTCGACATAGTGTTGTTGAATTTCACTGTGCGATATCATCACAGATATTCAACATTGACTGTAATTTTCAAATCGAACTTCAGACTTTCACAACAGCAGTACATCCATGACCTTGACATCTGGTAAAAGATCATGGAAGGTATTGAGCGTTTTTCTTTGTTTTTTGTTTCCAGTCTCTGCTATTTACAGTGTAAAAAAGGGACTTGAGTTTGACATAAATAAGTTGTATATGGCGCGGTAATTACCATTACAGCTGAGCTGCCGATATGCTGCATGCACCACAATAAGTCACAAATTACACTGCTTTCTTGTTAGGGGGAGCATGAGTTCCTTTTTCATCAGTGGCCTTATGGTGCTTCTCAGCACCTTTATTTACTTTCAAATTATTTGAAAACAGGGGTTTTCAAGGCAGATGGGAGGCGGCGTATGTTTCAAATGTAAAGGGCAAAGCTGTGTGTCTTCTGTGCACAGAGAGAGTGGCTCTGATAAAATAATATAACCTAATAAGACTATATGAAATGCGGCACCACAACAGATACAAAACAAAGACTCCAGCAGGAGAAAGAATAAAGAAAAATCTGTTGTCACAACAGGCTGTCCTCACAAGAGCCAAATTGCAAAAGGACGTAGATGTGAAGGCCAGTTTTATTGTGGAAGCAGAGGTGCCAAAACCAGCCCAGCACTTCACCAATAATGAATTTGTCAAAAATTGCATGATGAAAGACTGAAAGGCCATGTAACCAGAAAAAAGGCAATCATTTATAAATATGAGTTTAAGCCAAAACACTGTTGCTGACTCTGTAAGTCAGCATGTTGCCAATTCCCAACAACAATTTGTAGAAAACAGAAAATATTTCATTTCATTGCTCCTAGCTGTAGGTAAGGGCATCAACAATTTGGACAGTGCCCAGTTGTCAATTTTTATTCATGCAGTGCACTCGAGCCTGAACGCAACTGTGGCGATTTGGTGGTTTACATTCAATGACTGGCACAAGAACAAAGAAGGTGTCTTTGAAGAGGTGTCCAGATGTGCAAGTCAGATGGGGATCACTTGGGATAAACTTGAGTACTGACAATAGATGGAGTCCCCACAATGTGTTGTCACAAGAGTGAATTTATTCAAGGATCTGAGAAACAATGTCACAGGTGACCTGACAGTTTATTACTACATCAGATGCTAGGAATCATTATGTTGCAAAGCTTTGAAAATAGAACATGCAATGAGTACCATAACACCAGTGGTTCATTTTATTTCAGCCAGCGGTTAAATTTTACCACAAATACAAGTCCTTTCAGAATGCAGTTACTTGATGCAATGCTTAAATCAGGGAACGGTGCTGGAAAAAAATTGAGCTGTGTGAGATATGTGAGTTCATTAAAAGCAAAGAGGAAGCGCACAGTGGTGGTGCAAGGGTAAAGTCTGTGACCAATGTGCAGAGGCCTTAGTTCTTGACACAGCTGGCCTGATGACCTTTGCCAAATATCAACCCCCTCAACCCAGAACGACCTGCATTCCTTTCTGACAACTACCAAACAAATGCCAATAGAGGAAAAAACCTTTATAAGAAAAAAAAGAGAAAGATACAGAGTGTGGAAATAAAAATGTCTGTGCTGTGTGGCATCAAAAGTGATCTTAAAGCTTCATCCATTTTGCCAAATTTTACATTCTTGTAAACCTTGAAGAAGGTGGTGTGTTGCAGTAATCCAAGTCATGTAACATAATTTGCTACTTTCCACCTTTGTTGTAACAATAACATCTTCAACTTTATCAGATTTTGACAGAATTGGAAATGTAGCAAATTTGAAAAAAGAAAAAATGTTAAAAAAATAAATAAATAAAATATACTAAGACGGATAATGTTGGACCCAAAAAGAAAGATGCAACAAAGGAGCAAAGTGACAAAATGACAGATGGAAACACTCCCAGCATCACAGCATGTCTCTATAGCAGTAGAGAGAGGAGTCAGCCATCAGAGATTTTCCCTTCAGTGAACCAGATTACAGCTGGATATAAGTATCAGAAACTGAACAGAGTCGTGAATACAGTAGACTGGGTAAGTAACTGCACCTCAAGTCACCTAATAGAATGAGAAAGATGCTGTTGAGTCCTGAAATATATTTGCTGGATGCAAAACACAGGCGTTCCGATCTTAGTCTTTGAGGATCACATCAGTCCCATTTAGTCCATGTTAATCAAATTTCAGTTCATTTATCTGGACAATCCAAATTGATTTGGAAGGTGTGGAAGTATATTTGAACTCTGATCTGCGCTAAAAAAGTTAACTCTGGCATGTCAATAAACCTACGTCTCAGCTTCGTTAAAGAGAAAGCATATATCAATGCCAAGCAGCCTGCACACTACTCCAAAAGAAGGAAGCAGACAGTACTGCATGGCATTCTGGGTGAATACAACTAAACCAAATGTGCATGTCTGCCTCATTTTCCGCTCATGCTGATTAAATAGTATTTGATTGGCACATTTTCCAAAAGATAAAAAAAATCCTACAACTGCTAAAGTCAGCTGCCAGATTTCACCATTTTGTGACGGAGGACGTTGCGCTCAATGTCTTGTTCAGAGGTTTGTGTGGTGCTTCCTTCAGAGATTTGTTGTATAGGCAGGTGGGTTTTCACAAGGTTTAGTTTGTTTGAAACACCTGAAAATGTCGCAATTTTGTTGTCCGATCAAACTATCAAGTTTGAACCCCATCCCCTGTTATCTTAGCCCCTTGTCAAAACCATAAACTTTACTGAGTTTTAATAAAAAGGCAGACAAATTAAAGTGTCAAATTTCAGTAGTCCATCATTTGACCTTTCATTTATATACTTAATGTAAAGAAATGTTTCAATAGAGCTATTAGCTACTCACATTAACAGTACCTAATATGCTAAAAGTCAGTGTGCATCGGCAGTATCAAAGTAGGATGAAAATTCATCAGTAAAGCAGTTGCTGAATTTCCTTATTCCATGAAAACCAAACTTCCTCACTACTTCATATGGCCTGAAGACTGCACTGATGTTGCATTAGAAGCTACTGACACCTGTCTGAGGTTATTTTAATCCCAATACTGTTTCAGAAACTTTCAAAATATAATATTGAAGTGTTGTAGAGTACATCACAGATCATTCTAATAACGAAATGAAATCTGACTTTATGTAGTGCTTTTAAACGGTCAAGGGTTCTCAAAGACACATATAATGTATGAAAAACCTTTGTGAGGCACATCTAAGCTCCTTTAATATATTTCTCTTTTTTAAAAGGTGACATCTATGTCTATATTTTCCCATAAAACAATCTGATTAACAGTTTCTTGCGCATAGATCTCGCTATACTAATAGACTTGCCGTACAGTAAACATTTAATGCCAGAAGTGTTTAAAATCATGGCACCTGAGACACAGAGTTAGAGCATCAAATTCTTTTTTTCTTGCATACACTGCCAAAAACTAATACAAGAATAAAAAACAGCTTGCTTCTTTAAATTAACCTAATTTAGGCGAAGACTTAAAGCATGTCTGTATAATGAGAAAAAAAAAAAAAAAAGAACAGGTGGACTTTTAATTGCCTGCATTTTCTAAACACCATTACTGGAGCATGTAAAATGGAGTTCTGTAAAACAGGCACTTTTAACCAAAACTGGTGGAGAAAAGTGCCCCCGCATTGTTAAATTAGTGGTAATTGTCTTCATATCCTGCCAAAGTCATTAGAAACCATTTAGGATGACAAGAGCTGAAGCAAAAATCAAATCAAAGCTATCAGGGCTGCAGTCTTCATAGAAATTAGGCAGGAAACAGGTTCAGTAGACAAAGTGCGTGTATGTGGATGTGTTGCAATCCCTTTTTTTTTTTTTTTTTTTCCCCCCCCTCAAACTCACTGATGAGGGTACTCCTCCAGTCAGGGGTCTACTACCCATCAGCCCAAAACCATTGACCAGTCCAGGGCTGCCGTAATTTTAAAAACTGAGAAAAGAGGCAAAAATGCCTGTAAGTGGACCCACCAAAATGCATCAAAATAACCAATGTGTTTGCCAATGCCATGAAGGAAGCAGAATTAGCGAATCGGGGGATTCGACAGAGGAGGTGAGAAACATGATCCAGGTACAGACTTTGGTGAGATATAGCTAAAATTTTCACAAATGGTGGAGTAGCTTGTTGTCAGACACCAGAATAACAGAAATTACGATGGCCTGCAGTATGCATACGTTTTGGGATGGATGTAAAAATAATGATTGTACCAGTCAGAAAACATAAAAGAACAAGAGTAGTTAATGCAATTTAAAAAACAATTAGAGCTACATCTTCACTAAGTAATGTGAAAATTGTAGCCAAACTGGAGAAGATTAAATGACTTCAGTAGCACTTAAAGCATGTCTAATATTATTAGCCTTTTGCGTTATGAGAGATTTGTGTACAAAATTACAGTTTTGTGCACAAACTGTGTGTGAGACAATTGTCTTTATAGTCTGTTTTTTAAAACTGCAGGTGCTACAACTTAGTTATCAAGAACTTGTAAAGATTACAGGTGGTAGAGGCTTTCTGTGGCAGCACTGGAACAAAAGGCCCAAAAATGTGTACTTGAGTGATTCAAGTTTTAGGAAACTCCTGCAACCAAGTACGGCCTGGTATTTATTTGTATTATTTCATTGGTATTCTACTACCAATTTTATCTTTCTATTTTTAAGCAAACTTAATTTTCTTGTAACCATCATGTCAATTATGAAGGAATTTGGTCAGCTGAAGTTGTGAATATGCAATATAAATGAACTTTGATATGAGCAAGAATGTACTACCTTCAAAAACACCTGCTGAGTTATTGGCCAAGTACCCTCCAGTGAAGAAAGGTAGCAAATATTAAAGAGATGCTAAAAATAAATTGAATGCACCTGTCAAAGTCTTAGCCAAACTCTAGTATGTGTTCACAAGAGAGGGAATGTGTTATTCATTGCTGAAGAAAGCCTTCCTCCAAGTAGCAGTTGTTCTTTTTATTGTGTCTGAGAAACTGATTTACTGCTTCACAGAGTTTCCACACTGGGAAAATGGAGTGAGGGAAATCAATTCCAAATTTGACCCATGAGGTCAACAAATTGATCTGGTCTCCCTTCTTCACCCGTTTCACCATATAGGATATAAGCTCAGTTAGCCTTTTTGTTTGACCACCCAAAAAAAGTAAAGGCTACAATCACAGTGTAAGGCTACCTGTTTCATAGAACATACCGATTATGTGCTTATTGCCATCAGCATAGGTAGGTTCCAAAATAACTACAATACTATATGTATGCAGTGTGTATGTATACTAGTCTATATAGTACTGAGGGGGAGTGAGGGGTGTAAAAAAAAATAAAATAAAAAATCAAGTGTGTTCATCTTTCAACAGGTTTACTCAAAACAAATGAAGGTCATTCAACACGTGTGGGAACCTCAAAGGGTGCTGTAGGTAAAGCCTATTTAGCACAACCTGTTTTGAATGAATCACCCAAGGATGCATTCATGTAAAGCATCTCTTCTGCCTCTGTGCAGCCTCAGTTTTGAGACCAAATACCTAAATCTGACTGCAATGATGAAGCTCATCCTGTACACTTTCAAACTGGGTGCAGTCATTTTCCTTTTGGATATCACTTTAACTTCTTTTTCATTTATCCATTTCAAATAACTTGTCTGTAGCAAAATCTGGTGCCGTGTTTATGTGTAACTTCAAAAATATAACAGAATGCAAAGTACACTAAGCAACACACAGCATATTTGCAAAAATTGACCATGTGCCAAAACTATTTGTAGTCCATTTAATGTCTAACCTTACAGCTTTAACATTTTAGTTAATTTAACATTTAGAAAAAACATTTCGCAAAATTTTCAAATGCAAATGCCAAATGGCACATCCTTTATGTCCCTTGCTGTCTTGTAATGGCTGCAGGTTCAATTCCAAGTTGCACAGTGTGCCCATGCTTGTGAATGTGTCTGAATGGTTAAATACATCTTTTGTGTGTAGTGCTTCTAGTGGCATCACTAGAGCAGCACAATATGACTTCACTCCATTGCTGATTTCTCAAGTTCTCGGCAAGCTTGACTGTGGGAGAGGAGCTGAGGACAATGCTGCAGCAGAGAGAAACGAGAGGGACCTGTTTGGATGTGATGGTTAAAATTTTCCTGGCCAAGTCCAAGGTTTTCTGAGAACTCCCTACTGCAGCTTCTAGCAGCACATTTAAGATTTATGCATTTTATTAGTGAGGAACAAACAGCGTGTCCCATAATTTCATATTTTCAAGACATTAAGAAGAACACTTGCATTACTATGGAGCGCAAATCTTCTTTATAAGCCAGTTAAAAGGTCAGTGCA
The DNA here is from genome assembly GCA_922788865.1 of Poeciliopsis turneri. Taxonomy (NCBI): domain Eukaryota; kingdom Metazoa; phylum Chordata; class Actinopteri; order Cyprinodontiformes; family Poeciliidae; genus Poeciliopsis; species Poeciliopsis turneri. Next base: position 457,591 of record CAKLNU010000972.1, on the reverse strand, counting down.
CAGTAAATTAAAGGATTGCAGGTTAACGTTATTCTTAAAAAATCATGCAACATCCTAACATTGGTGGCAGTCTATTTCTATCTCTAGCTAGGTATTCACTAATAAATCTGCAGATTTTTACTGCTGTTACATTATGCATTATAACTGTAATAAGGTCAGATGATGCTGAACTGTAAATGCTTAGGATCAGAGTAATTCAGAACATAATGATGAAACCATTCATGTTGAATTGTTCTTTCTTCTGACAAAACTAAAACTAATTTATATGGTCCAAAGAGTATGAAATATCCGAGTCAATTTGAAAAAGCATTTAAAAAAAAAAAAACTTTAAAAGAAAAGCAACACAGGCTTTAAATCACATCTTATTACAGATTAGAATGGTTGTAGAATTACTTCAAATCCAAATCTGCCTGGCGAACAAATAATTTGGGTGTCTTGTCAAAAGTCTTGACAAGATGACTGTGTACTCGCTAAAACTCCTGGTATAGATTCAGAAATGTTTTACCTCAGACATGCAGAAGGGATGGGCAATTTCATATTTTTAATCATGATTTCATGGTTTTGAAAAATGTTGGTGCTTTTTCCAACTCTATTCACGGTTTACAGGCTTGAAGTCAAAAGAAAAGACCATCATCAGTCAAATAGTGAAAGCTTAGATTGTGACAGGTTTAATGTCCTCTTCTTTCCAATACAATACTTAAAACTATAAACCTGTCCCCAAATCCCATACCCACAAGAAAGATTTTACATTTCACACCATTTTCCAAGTAAGGGAAAATGAGTATTTTCATGGTCTAACTCAAAAAGAGTTACAAATGTAAATCAGAACCTCTTTGTCTAAAGTCATCAGATTTTAGTGATGTATTCATTTTAATTGCTGTTCACAGGAACAAATGGGCGAGGCAAAACAAAGCATTTGGACTGTAATCAGTAACATTTTTTAACTATGTTTCATTTAGCTCTAATTGCATCTGATTATAAACATTAAGATGAACCTGTGGGTTTTTGGCACAGCATCACAAATTACCACCAGTGATGAATGCCTCAGCTTATTTGTGATGGCTGTCACATAATTATGTCATGCATTCATTGTCAAGTTCACACAACAAGCTGTGCTGCTCCTCCTGAAATTTACAACGTGTCATTCCTTAAATAGCCTTTCTGTGGCAAAGTTAATACTGCAACAACAGAAGCAAAGCAATGAGGAGTCATTGGAAAAATTTTTAAAAAAAGCCTGAACCAAAAAATATCTGGCGATGTTAGTATACTGCACTTGAATTCTGTCCAAACAAATTGGAACCACATAATCAGAACCTTTTAAACCCTGGTAGTGGGCCATTACATTTTATAAATATGACCATTTACTTGAAAAACAGTAAAAAAAGTTAAAATGATGTAAAAAAGCATAATTTTCACTGACTGCTTATATTTACCTGAGAATATACATTTATTTTTAATGAGCTTCAAAAAAAGAAAAAAAGTCTGGAAACACACACCAATATGAACCTACTCGTATGGAAACAAACTCAGACATTCCATACACACACACACACACAAAAATACAACAGGGCCAAACCTCAACTGTGTGTAAGATGGCATTTTCTGTTCTAGAAGGTCAATGGTCTGTGACAGAAATTACTTTGAACACACTCCGAATAAGAAAGTAGACAGTTTCTGTGCTGACGACAGACCATTTTGTTATGACACTGTTATGCATTCAATCTGCATATGCATGGTAACAAAAAGAATATGGTTGCGATCATGAAGCCTCAAATGAACAATCTAAGAATGTTGTATGCAGCATTTAACAATATTTTAATTAAATTTGAAATTACAATAAAACTAAAAAAGATATTTAATTCATTATTAGAAAGTGAAATTCATCTATTATCTAGAATCATCACACATGGTCCGAAATATTTCTAGTCTTTTGTCATTTTAATAATTGTGACTTACAGAAAATGAAAACCCAAAATTCAGTGTCTCAATACTTAGAATACTGGGAAAAGGTAATTCATAGAAACACATGGTGTCACACCCTAATCAGTACATGAACTCAAAATACCTGCAAAGTTTCTAGCAGGAAAAAGCATGGGTTTTTTTCCACACAGTGTTCATTCTCTCCATCATGCAAAAATGCTTCCGACATCCAACTGGAGAAAATATTTTCATAATCTTTTCGTGTTACAATTTTCAACAGACTTGAAGTAAAAAAATATATTTAGGGTTGCAGTATGCAGGAAAAAAATGTTATCACATTCTTTTCAGGCCTGACCATAATGCAGGGTCTTTGGAGGTGGAGAAAAAATCTCCCAAAAAACACTGCAATTCTTCCTTTCACACCATCTTCATTTTTCTTCATTGTTCTCTCAAATAACTGAGATAATGAGTTCATAACCCAGTCTTCAAGGCAACAAATCCTATTCTGTAGTTTATTACTGACCCGTGGGTGGAGAGTTGAACTTTTTCAGCATAAATGAGATGTACGACACTGTATTTTTAGGACCAGTGTAGGGACTCAAAATTGAGTATGGCTACATGTCATAAAACAGAAATGGCATGAATAAATTAAACCACTGCAAAATGCCCACTCAGGGCCCTGAGGGGGCAACATGTATTTGAGCTGTGATCCAGAACTGATTGAAAATAAACATGTCCATCTATGTTGCTGTAGCACTCTGGTACTAATCTCTTTGGAGCTCAGCTTTCACCAAGTTGTTCTAAAAGTAGTTTTGTGCCCATGTGTCGATGTCACTACTGCTCTAATTTCCATTATACCAGACTCCTAGACCATTCCTCATGTCTGTGCACATAAGGATTTGAATCTTTAGTTTATTCCAATTTCAACTGACCGGCAGGTTACTAAGCTGCAACATTAAACTCCATGTTTGATGGAATGCATTACTTGATTTTGCTCCCAAGCACACCATTTAAAGTGATTGACAAACAATTTTCTTGCATCTTTACATTTTTTTTGTGCAATATCTTTTGGACCATGAACATCCCCTCACCTGTTTGGTTACAGGTGAGGGGATGTAACCCAGACAGAGCTACTGACACTTTGAGCCCAACAGGATTTTTCCACTCCTGGGCTTCAGTTGAAATCTTGCCCTGAGGCTTCATCCTCATCAGCACAAGACCTTCCTCCTAGCACTGATTGGTTGTTTCTAATGGACAGCATCTTTCTGTGGATGACAGCAGGTCCATAGGGTGAAGTAATATTTTTTTCAGATCATCTCTTCTATTATACTATCATGATGTAGTGACAGTTTTAGCATATATGGAAATATAAATTTTACTTCAGCTTTAAGCATAATAAAAACATCACACAAATATGTTCCTTATAATTTTTCCCCTCAAAAAAATGGTCATGGTTTTATTTTAGGATTAACTCAATTTTAATATAAATATAACATCACATTTGGAACATAGTTTCTCATCAAATAGATGATATTAATATCAGTACATGTTTCTGTAAATGTGTATTTAGTAAATGAAAGCAAGCTCTGTTCTGATGACATATGAGCTCCAGAATTAAACAACTACTGATGCACTTTCTGCCTTTGAGAGCTCATTTTGTCCACTGGGACAATGAAGACCCAAAGCTGTAATATCTTCAGGGGCATTCTGCAGTGAAATCAGTCTGAGTGCGGTTGTATAAAATAGGGGGACTTAAGGATAAAATGATATACATGGACAGATTACCCACAAGAACCTTAAAGCTGCAGTATGTAACTTTTACAAATTTATGCTTTTTTCCCCATGCTTGTTAAAGCTGTCACCATGTCGTGACAATACAACATGAGCCAGGTGATCTGTGAATAGATCAGTCTCCAGAATCTTCTTCCTGAGCTGCTGTTGTCTGGAGAAATGCACCGTTCTCCATTATCAGAATGATGAGGAGTTCTGTCAATCAATGCTGCTCAATGTAAGGCGAATAAATTTACCAGTACAGAAAAACTGTTTTCCCACCGTCATCAATGGCCATGCCAACTAGCTTTAGTATTCGTGGCAGGTTATGCTGTAGCACAGTAAGCAGCAAGGGGGAGGGGGTGAGAATGAAAGTGACCGACAGCGCAAAGACCCTCCTGTTGGCTCTGACAGTGGGGTATTTCTGCAGTTAATGGTGGGAGAACTAGAAGAAGAAAGAGGACTTCACAGATTATCTGTTTTATAATCTGTGAAGATTATAAGATTATCCTTTCACAGTGAAAGGATAATTTTAACAGTTAAAAATAAAATAAAATATGTGAGAGCGTGCTTGCCGAGGTAAGACTTCGCCATAAAAATGTGCTATAACGGGTTTGACAAGCCACAAACCCACCCACCAGGAACCAAGGAAGACATGGAGACAGGCGCCACATACATCCAAAGGCGCCCTGAGCAGAGCCCCAGGTGCGTCACCGCAGGGACAAACCCCCCCCCCCAAAAGTCCCAGGAGGCTGCAGCGACAAGGCCACAGGAGGTTTGGAAGTGAAATTTAGATGCATCTGTAACATCATCATCTACATGCAATCCCAGTTATGAATTTTGAAAACAACGGAACCATCCACTACATTTGTATATCGGGATACATTTTGCGATCATTTTTTTTCTATTAAATCCTATGAATCTCAAGAATACTGCAGTTTTTTATCATATTGAACTTTATAGGACATCTGACAAAATGTCAAAATGACTCATATCTCCAGAGGGGTAGCAACACTTCTACAAACAAAATCAAGTCATTTAGTAAGTCACCATTATACCACTGCAAATTATGCAGAGTTAAAAATGTTTTAAAGATTTTCAGTCAGTGCAGAATAAAATTCATAATGAATGTGAGTGTGTATATATTCCAGAAGATATGAAAACTACAAGAGCACTCCTCTACTATGTAAACAAAAGCTGTTTTGTTCAGGCTTATTTCATTCAATCAGTCAGAACATTCACAGTTGCAAAGTAAACTGTGATGAACAAAATGCAGCCAACCAGAAGCCCCACCTGAAGGCATTTAGAATCGACAATTAGATTCATTGAAAGAAGAAAGCAGATTCTTTCATTTCAGGATGCCTGTGGGCTCCACTCTTAAACTCTTCCAATCAGCAGCTGCTTCTCTTGCTTTTCCTGAACACACTACTTTTTGGTTTTGCTTCTGTGATTTAGCTAGCGTAGATGTTGCCATTGCTGTTGTACAGATTACACTTTAAAAAAAAAAAAGAAAAAAACCCAAAGAATTAGGGAAGACTACTTTCCAAAGTTCTCGCAAAGTTAGATTTCTACCACACAGCCGCCAAGTAAATAGTTTCAGTTGCAGTATTCTTCAACTCCAAAATGGGACATATGCATTTAAGTATTTAAGGAAAAAAAAGCATTTATATTTATGCATCGTGGCATATTTAATTAGCATTAAATAATTACTCTCAGTTATATTCTCACAAAATGCTTGCGTTTGGGACAAAGGTGATAAAGCAACCTCAAGTCCTCTTGTACACTTTTTATACTTTATAAAGAGCATGTCACAAAAGAAGAGAAACTTTACTTTGTCTTCCTGGGTTTATAGCAAACAATGTTGCAAGGGATTTTTTACATTTACAAAACAAAAAAATCAAAATAATGCATTTCCAATATATCTTCAGTTGTGCAAAGCAAAAATGCAGACAACTTTATTTTGCTATGTTCTAAGAGGACAAAATTTAAACATAACTAAAGTTAGTGTTTGCATCTAAATTTAAAGTGTTTCGGTAGGTGACATTTATACTTAAAACACAAATTGTGCTTTTAGCTTATAAACTTGATATTTTCCACCTAATCTCCCTGAGCCACAACCTCCATCAAGCTTCTATCACAGGCAGCCTGCCAGTGCAGGCTGCTTCAATATGCTGGTCAAAACCTCAAGCTGTGCAGAGTCACTATTGGTTTATTTGTGAATCAAATGCCTTCCAGGTTGCTGCCACTTCCAGGTACATTTCAATATAATCAATATTTCCAATAGCCAAGCTCTAATTAACTCCTTGTCCATCAGCGGTGGGGGAAAGCAAGACCTGTATTGACTTTTGTAATGTAAAAAAAAATATATTTTAAAATGTGACTTTTCTAAATGTTTTTGGTTGATTTATTAGAAAGAAATGAGCGTGAAAAGGGAATACCATTTCCAAAATATTTCTTCAGTACTATGTACAGTGAGAATAAGTAGAAAGCAGTAATATGCAACTTAATGAAGAGACTGAATATAACATCTCTCTAAGAGCTAAATGACATAACATTACTCTGCTTTAATGGTCTGATGGGTATCAATGTAAAAAAGTATTTAAATGTTCGATTGTGAAAAATGCAACCTAATGTTAGAAGTGAGATGTGTGCTGTGCAATGCATCCATTAAAATTATACCCCATAATCATCTTCTACTTTGCTATGGATTTTATTCATGAATATTTTTACATGGGAAATTACCAATTTTGTCGCAGCTATGGAGACAAATACAAAATCTAAACTGAATGTGAGGTAAAACAGCTGGCTTTGTTTTTGACTTTGAACCTCTCGGTTTTTGGCAGTAACTCGCACTGACAAAATACCCCAACAGGTGGAGCTTTGTTTATCAAACAGCTGGAGTCTGAAAGGCTTGTTTATTATTATTATGTGCAATAGAAGTCAATCAGCTCAATGGCATATTATTCATATATCTTGAACTGTTTCAAATTGTTTTCCAAAAACACAACTAAACTTTGAGAAACATAGAAATATTGCAATTGGAAATAAAAGAACAATTTTAAGCTCAAAGAAAACTGTACATTTCTTTTAACATTTTACAACAGAAAGAAAAGTGATTTGATATTTCAAAAGAAAATAATCTAGTGAATTGAAATAATCAAAACATACTTATTGCGCACACTAACTGGTCATTGGTCTGGTTTTTGCACAAAGTTATGCGTCACGTGATGAAAGCCATTATGGTTGTGCAATACGTTTCTGTTTATAATACAACTTAGAATTAAGAAAAAGAGATGAAAGAGAAAAATCCTGTGATGATTTGGAACCCAACAACTGTTGGAGACGGGCATCAGCCCCACTTGCAACTCGGCAAGAACAAGGCTTTTAGATTATGGATGAATGGAGAGGAGAAATCTGAGAACAACTATCCAAAATGCAATTGGTTTGATTTTACATATAAAAACAAGTGAAAAAAGCTTATTCAACAGTAAACAAACCTAGCATAGTACAACAGAATGAGGACTGCATCATCTTTGCAGAAGGATGCAATTCTGATTCATGAAATGTCATTACCAGCAGACATAATCAATCTCAACTGTTGGGGCATAAAACAGTGCCTGCATGTTGAATCATCACGCACGAACTGCAGCACAGACAGAGAAATGTTACTAGTAATATTGTGCCCTACAGATGACGGGTAGTTTTTATGCACACATTTCCAACAGCCTCAGAGATGAAATTGAATCCAGTTTCAACGATTATGACTGGGTTATTGATGAGCACAGGTGCACTCAAGTTACAACAAATGCTGGATTTAAGAATATTCTTTATTTATAGTTCAGACTCCAGGACAGCAGTAGAAACAACAAAATCCTTTAAAATTGAACGGAGACATCATCTCTCCAAATTCAATGTCTTCTGTTGCCACCACCTACTTGTATGACTGTTTACCCATGGAATGGTCTCCCTTGTGAGTTGATACATTCACTTTATTTTGATAAACCCTGTAATCTGTTATCCATCAGCATATTCAGTTGTCAAGTGTGTGATACCTGGTCTTTCAGTCATGAAACAATCTGCTGTAGCAGGTCTGTTAGTATGAATTTAAAGTTTAGAATCTGTGCAGATTATGAAAGTTTCATATTTTGCCTTTCTTTAGTTTCCTTTTTACCAGTTCACCTTATTATATTCCCCGTTTCCCTTGTCAGGAGTCTCCCTCAGCTGTTTTCAATCTGCTCTCATCCATTTCTCATTCCAGTGATCAAACTTCAGTACTTCTTCCCCTCTGGTTTTAGACTCTATAGGAAGGGTCCTTCTGTTTTCAACCCCTTTGTATTATCAGTTTTTGAATTTAATTTTCTGGTTATGATGTCTACATTTCTATGGATTTGGTACCCACATGCATACCTGAACTTTTGTTGGCAAACCTCTGCCTCATCTCTTTTTAGGACTCTGCTTTTTTCCCCTCAGACTGATCAGTATTTAGCTCCATCTATTTTCTCATCATTACCAACCAGCTACTGTTCCCGCTCAAGAAAAAACACCACACCATTCTCTCTAGTGGTCTTTGGGCAGGAGGCAGGGACAACTTTGACAAGTTGCCAGGCCATCCATCACAAGACAAATGGACATGCACACATTTACTTCTACATGAAGTTTAAGGACACCAACGCTGTTTTTGAACTGTGGGAAACTAGAGTAAACAGTGAGATCTTGAGGACCAGATTATTCCATTCAAAAATGTGCACACATTCACATATGAATTGAGATATACTTGTTTTAGAGCAAATCTGTCCTGGCATTTGTAAGCTACTAGTAACTCTAAATTCTGACTCTTTCTAGACAAATTCAAGATAGTTTTAGTTTTTAATTTGTCTGCTTGCTTGAAGCGTTTACAAAAAAGATTCAAAGTACTAAAGACCGGGACTTAGAGAGGGGGAAAAAAAAACATTTGATATGCAGCAGGAGACTTGGTCATATATAAGCTAGAGACTAGAAAAAGCTAGTGGCAAAACTATCAATTCTGCAGTTTTCCAAGCCTTTTTCTATGATTGTGTGTTGTGGTTAATAATGGAAAATGTAAGTTTAAAACAGCTGTAATGAACTTCCTTGAAAGAAATTCTAGACAATGTTAAGAGCTCAACCATTAAAGTTACAGAACATTTTTCTGCTCCATCTCCATTTTCAATGGAGCCATTCGAGCTTATTTGTGAATCCAGAAAGTATGACTACCAGACTTCTTCCAAGAGAGTATAGACAAATAATTGAGTTACACCTAGTTTTAGCAATGAGTATTTACAAGAATGTTTGACCAATGAAAAATATAAAGAGGTTAAAACTGTATTTTATTTGTTCTGGAAAAACTAATCCTCAAATCATGGTTTTCTTATTGATGTAAAGGTGTAATAAAAAATGTATTGATGTAAATTATGTTTAATTACTGGCAGAAAAACTTTAACGTATGTAACCTCACACTAATGTAATGACATAAGATCCTTGACTTTTCTGTAAAAACCTTTGAAAGATCTCTCAGTTTGAAGATTGTAATATGAATGTATATGTATAAATGCAAGCTGAATTAAAATATTTTACAGCAATTACATTTTTATCCGAGTGAAAAACACAGATGCGATATATCCAGTTTCCAATACAACTAGTTTACTTTCTTTAAGAAAGGCTTTTCTTTAAGAAAACAATGCTGGTAAAGTGTCACTGAAATGAACAGAAGAAAAATCATTATACAAATGATTAGCTTAATGGGAAATTAAAAAGAAAATCATGTCATGTACAAGAACTATCGCAGGGCTACTTACTTTCACAGAAAGATAAATCTTGCTAAGGGTTCAGAAACAATCCAGACAGGCAGTAAGAATAAAATTACTGATATAAACACTGCAAAGTATGAGAGGAAAAATAGTCTGAATATTAGAATGCCTGCAGAACATTGTCATTGAGAATATTTGGCACATTATGAAGAGGAATCAAAGACAAACATGTTGCAAACTGTGAAGAGGCTTTCCACACTCATTCCAGAAACAGTTGGTTTAACCTCTCACTGAAAGTGATGAGCACATTTGTAAACATGCCTCAATCCAAACCTTTCCGATATTTATCTGGCAATTTTCACTTTGATATGAACTGTAAAAGACTTGAACGTAACTCAGTCTTCAGACTTCATTTACATTTGCAAAGGTATATCTCAACATAAAGCAGACAAACTGCCAACTGTGACATGCATGTCCTGAGAAATGAGGACACCAGGTCCAGTCTGGTTTTGCTACCAGTGTCGCTGCAGCCCCATGCTTAGTCCAGTCTTTGAGCAGAGTCAAGAGGGACTGCAAGTCTACACATGTTGCTCATCTTAGCAAACTGAGCTTATGCCTCCCGAGTCCAACTGCCACCACCCTGAAAGTGAACAAGTCACAGCTTCCAAACAATTCCCCACCTGCCAGACAGAGCACTCTGTGGCTTTTCCCCCCGTCACCACAGTGAAGGATCAAATTCAGCTTTGGGTACCTTTAAGTGGACAATAGTTTGTTTGGTCTTACACCCACTGCTGTATAAATAAGTCAAATCTTTTTGGTGCAAAACAATCTAAATGGTTGAAAGGTTATTTATCCTCATTTCTAAATTCCTCTTAAACCTGCATCTCAACATTTACAGTTCATCTGAACTGTGACATTATTGCATATTTTTATTCAATATTGGTTTTATTCTTATTTGTTCATTTTCACATATTTAATGCCCAAGCCTCATTCAACAGCAGTAACTGACTAAAAGCTATTGGCTTATTTTCCTGTAATCAGGTGGGGCCATGACTTGGTCTTTTTTATCTAAATTACAATTTTGTTTTACAATTGCTTTTGGAATTTATTAGTAGTTAATTGTTACTCAAAGTCAAACCAAGCACAGCAAAACAAAGCAGCCCAACAAGGTTTTTTAAAGTGACAATTTAATTAGAGCCTTAATTCTAAGGTCAGATTAAACAGAAACAAAGATGAGAGTTTTAACAAAAACATTTTTGATAGACCAGAATTCTCTGATTTCTTTCAGATGTCCATTTTGAAATTTCTAGAGGTAAATGGTACTTGAAATGTTGAAAGTCATTTATACCATTTTCTAAAACATTTGTATTTCAGGCCCAAAGCAAAAGAACAATGTGTTCATCCTAATTTGCCAACAGCAATGCTGCCAGTGTAGAAACAAAGTGTAGGAAGGCTGGAATCCCATTAAATTAATGTGATGAAAAATATAGCTTGGAGTCAAAGTCAGAACAGAAGATACTTATTGTCAGGTAGATGTCAAATTTTGTTTTATAATGGACTAGATCTGGCCCTGGCTACTAGTCATATGGATGAAATGTAAATGATTTCTTGGCATGAAGAGAAAGTATTAGGGGGGGAAAAAAATTCCTATCTATTCGGAGTGGAAAAAAATTCTCTTGAGTTTGGTTTCATGACTGATTTAGGTTATGCCTCCCTATCAAAATTACCCATTTATATTTGCAATATATTATTCTGCATGATTAACTTTTTCCCCAATCAGGGTATAAGCTTTCAAACTCAAATAAAATTATATTACTTAAAGCAGGACACCAACATGGTAAAAACCTGCTCCTTGTACTAAACTTTGCTTCGTACAGAGGATCTGGACTCTTGGCTATTGAGAAACGATTGCTTTAATAACGTCATGGTTAATAGTGTCAAATGCATAACTTGTCAAGATATGGCTGAATTATAACTGTAGACCTTTCTTAAACTAATAGAACATCTTGCTTTTTGAGATACCGCTGGCTCTCATCTGTATTTGTAGTAAGTATAAACACTTCACTTTTGAAGTCTGACATGTTCATTTCGTCAGAGGTTTACAAAATAGTTCCACTTCTACATTTAAGCATCCGTCGTACCTCATTTTCTATTCTGTGGTGCGTCGCTCTGACAAATGTGCGACCATAGCAGTCTAAAGTGTAGATCTGAAGCTCAACATCAGAGGCTTTCTAACTTTATTAAACTTCCACATCACTCAATGATCATACAGGCTGCGGACTTCAAGAGATTTCACATTCAGGTTAGAACAGAGAGGTTGTGCTGAGTACTAAACTGATCCAATAACCTCTGCTGATTCACCTCGCTCCCCACTAGAAATGATCAGAGGTGTTTAGAATCATTTATGATTAAACGGTGGGTAAAAAAAAGCCAAAACAAAAAAAGAAAAAAAAAAAAAAAAAAGAAAGCCAATTCCCATGTAGATGGGAAGCTCATGGTGCAGAGGCATGTTCCCCCAGCCACTTTTGCCTTCTTGCCAAGGGAGGTTGATCATCTGATAAATATTCTTAAAAATTCAAGGACTGTTTATTCTTGGTCATTGCCTCTTTGGGTCTAAAGTTGGTTTGATTAAAATTGCATTTTGAAACTCTTAGTAAACCTTGGCAAGAAATGGACTTTTCTTTAAAACTGCTGCTTTTGAAATGAACTTAAAGAAATAAGTCAATTAAAAATTTTTTTGAAATTAACTTTTGAATTAAGGAAATCTTATGTAGTATTTGGGAATGAAGAGGTGTATTTTTTTAAGCTCACCTTTATGTCACTAAACTTTATTTTTTTCTTGCAAAACTTTGTATACATTTGAATTTAAAAAAAAATAAATCCATCAATATCCTTTGCTTTCATTACAACTGGTTTAACTGAACTGATCCTTATGAACAAAAGCTATTATTGCACCAACCACTGCAAATGATTCATGCCGTTTGGGTTTAACTGCAAAGTTTCTGTGGCATTCATCGAATATTTGTCCTGGAAGATGGATAATAAATTGCTGGAAAAAGAAAGACTGAGTCACTGCCAAACTGAAAATCTAGCAGTCATGTGTGAGCTCAATAAGAATGTAGACTAAAAATTAATGTATGCAAGAAGCCTCAGAGTCCAATATTTTCCTGCCAGGTTGCAACAGGCAACTCTGGATTTGACAGTTTTGTGAGTCATTTCATCTCAAGATAAAAATTGAAGACTCATTGTGAGACCCACATCCCTCATGGATTAGCAACAAAATGCTGGAGTAAAGCAACATGAGAATTTGCAGCTCCAGTGCTTACACTTACGTTGGCACTTTTCATTGTATCATAGCAAAGTCAGTCATTGTTCATTCTTCAGTACAAGTATTTATGTACACATCCATCCCATTGAGTTTTTCCTAGATTTTGCTCGATTTCCTAAAGTGACCATTCAGACAAGCAGAGACCTCATTTTCTCCCCTGAGGATTCTCCTGCCAGGTTTTCTCCAGACCGTTAGATTCGATTTCTCCCACATCTTCTGTCTGATCAATGTCTTCCTCCAAAATAAGACCCCTAACCACGTTTGCTATGTCAGCCATGTGTAATAGTGTATTTGGATCCGAGTGGAGATTTTATTTTATTTTTTTATTTTTTCCCAGGCCTTATTGAGTAAAATAATTGACACTACAATGGGTCAGAAGTGGCAAAATATCTGAACCAGTGTTAGTTGATTGAGAAATACAGTGTTGTCATAAAGATGTCCTTTTTAAAACATCTTTAATACATATTTTCATGAACCTAAAATGATTTAGGAATATGGAAGTAAATATGTGCCATCAGGATTTGAATACAAAAATGCCTCTGAAATTTGAATGTAAAAAAATTCAGTGTCATTATTTGTACGTGAAAAAAAATTCAGTGATAAAAAATTGGCTGTTAAAAATTCACGTCTAAAAATTCGCTGTCTCAAATTCAACGTCTAAAAATTCGCTGTTAAAAAATGGCAAGGTTACTTCAGGTCACAGACATGCGCAATGGACGTCAGATTTCAACACCGAGCCAATCACAAGACGCCACGTCATGCAGAGGAAATACCAGCATCACCGAGGCTGGCGACTATGGAGCCGAACGCTAACCCAACTGTGAGTTTAATGCTTTCATATTTCTGTAGTATATTTCATTTTGCGCCTGAAGTTTGATACATTATCTTAAAGCTCGATTTAAAACACGGATTTGGTTTGGTTCGTTGTTAATCTTACAGCATGTAGTGCTGGCATATAACTTCTCGCTACCTCCTAGCATCCAGCCCCTCCTAGCATCCAGCCCCTCTCCGCTGCCCCACACCCAGTTTCCCCGGTTTTATTTAAAAAAGAAATAAACTTGGATCTTTAAAGAGAACTGATGGGTGGCGACTTTCTGGGTTGTTTGTATGTTGTCTTGGGTGAAAACTAAGAAGTGACTGAAACAATACCTGGGCCATTTACATTCTATTCTACAGGCAGTGATGGTGAGTATGGTTGAAAGCTCACGTGTCAAAGTCCAGTCCTCGAGGGCCGCTGTCATGTAGTTTTTAGATGTGCCACACTACAAAACGCTGGAATGAAATGGTTTAATTACCTCCTCCTTGTGTAGATCAGATCTCCAGAGCCTTGCTAATGATCTAATTATTTTATTCAGGTGTGGTGCAGCAGAGGCTCATCTAAAAGTTGCAGGGCCGTGGCCTCCAGGACTGGACTTTGACACCCCAGGCTTATGTATGTCCATTTAGGACATAAATAATGATAGTCACAAGCATTGACTTCAGCTACACAGAAATTGTCTTCCACAGGAATTTGGCATGTTTTAACGCTTACTTTCTATTAAACACGTTTTTAAAAAAATTTATTATATATACATTTTTTACCCTGACCTTACTTTGGTATTTGTTTTTGATGCACTAAATTGTCAATTACCATATGAAATTTAACCTTTTTCCTGTAACTACATTAACTTATTTTTTCTCTTAGACTGGAATTCATATGCGATGCTTCAAAGGCCATTCCTCGCTGTGCAGACCATCTCCTCCAAAAACCTGCAACGGAGAACCCCTTGCTGTTGAAGATGGACTTGAGACAGCCCTGCAGAAAAACACATGGCTCTGCATACTCATATAGTCATATATATTATTTGTGCTCTAATTCCTCTAGTTTTATCAAAATCATATATCTGATTTTGATAAAACTGGAGGAATTGGAGTAACAATGTTCAGAGTACATACTTCACTTGTCAGAGTTCATACTGTTTGTACAGGCAGTTTAAAATATGAAACATTGTTTTTATGCAAAATTTTATTGAATGTACTTACATGAGTTCATCTATGCTTGAATTATTACAAAATAAATTACCTAAGACAAACCAACGTTCTGATTCTTATGCCAGAAATTCAAAGTCCTACAACAATGGACAAATGTACCTATTAGCTTCCTTTTGAGTAAAGAACAATCAAATTATACATTTTAAACACTTTAGTTCTTTAACAACTACTATAAAAGCACTAAAATTCACATTTATGGTAACATAATCAGCATTTTGCTTTACATTTCATAAATGCTGAAGACTTCTGCTCTTCAAAATAAGTCATGCTTTGAATTTAATTACAGACAAAATCATGATTATGATCAGTTACCTATATACAGTCAGATGTTAAGCACGATTTATACAATTATACACAGAATTTAACTTGATTGTATATAATTACAAAAAGGTAACGTGAAAAATAATTAAATTCAAAGCATGATTCATTTTGAAGAGAGGAAGTCTTTTATTTTTAAGACAACTTTCACATAGTAAAAAAACTGCTCGCAAAACCGAACTGCAGCAATGTAAGTGTCACATCCAGAAGAAGGTGATGTGGCTTTTGGGTTTACTGCATTTCTTAAGGCTGCCATTTGTTCATCAGTCAGTTGCAAATTAGAGTTTGGTTCTGTGATGTTTGACTCGTGAACAGGAAACCCGCTGTCCTTCCATTCCATTTCTGGAATCTGTACACCCTGGAAAACACAAAGATTTGATTATCATTACAACATTAATGGCAAATTTTAGCATAGCTCAAACATTCTTTGAAACAGTATTTTGGATGATGTTATAATGACAAATTTATTACTTCATTCATAAATGAATTCTTCTGTACTTTACGAAAAGGATGACAATCTTACTGTGCTCTTCTCCCATTAAAATTGTAGAAACCATATCAAACACAAGTAAATACAGTTTGGTAGGTAGCTGGTATTTTTTATGTCATAAAGACAATAAATTTATTAATTCATTCATAAATGAAGTCACATTAACAATACAGTAGCTGAACAAAATGGGGTTGTGGTTATAGTTGATGTCAGAAGTGTTCACAGCCCCATCCTTGAAGCACACAAGGCAGCCATATTAACTTATTACATTAGTTAATATGTAATAACTAATGTTGCTTTCATTCATCCTCATTGGCACGGTTCAGCCTGGATGTGCGTCTTCTATCTGAAGCCTGTATCTTTGCTAGGACATGGTGGAGAGCGGCAGCATCTCCTGAAAAATCTGGACTTTACTAAGACTGCCTGTCTCAGTCTCACTCAAGACAACATACAAACAACCCAGAAAGTCGCCACCCATCAGTTCTCTTTAACGATCCAAGTTTATTTCTTTTTCAAATAAAACCGGGGAAACTGGGTGTGGGGCAGCGGAGAGGGGCTGGATGCTAGGAGGGGCTGGATGCTAGGAGGTAGCGAGAAGTTATATGCCAGCGCTACATGCTGTAAGATTAACAACGAACCAAACCAAACCCGTGTTTTAAATCGAGCTTTAAGATAATGTATCAAACTTCAGGCGCAAAATGAGATATACTTCAGAAATATGAAAGCATTAAACTCACCGTTGGGTTGGCGTTCGCCTCCATAGTCGCCAGCCTCAGTGATGCTGGTATTTCCTCTGCATGACGTGGCGTCTTGTGATTGGCTGGGTGTTGAAATCTGACGTCCATTGCGCATGTCTGTGACCTGAAGTAACCTTGCCATTTTTAACAGCGAATTTTTAGACAGCGAATTTTTAGACGCTGAATTTTTTTATCACTGAATTTTTTTTCACGTACAAATAATGACACTGAATTTTTTTACGTTCAAATTTCAGAGGCATTTTTTATTCAAATCCTGATGGCACATATTTACTTCCATATAGGAAGCTTGTACAAACATTCACATAAAACTAGTACATGTAAAGCATCAAAAATGCTCAATCCATATTGTGTTTTGAGCCCTGAACAAACCCACAACCTTTTCACCAGTTTGTTTTGTTTTACTTTTTTTTTGCATTAAAAAAAAACCCTTAAATCTCTCAGAACGCAGCAATGGTTAAATGAAGCATACTAGTCATTATCAACAAGAACACATACTTTATTACTAGTTGAACTGTAACGACACTCGGATATGTTTTTAAACACTCGATTGTAATGTATAAGCAGACTGTTTTAGTGAACTGCATTGACTGTATGAACATCATTTAAAGAGTCACAACAGAATAAAAATCCGTCTGCTTCAGAAGTGATGCCGAAATACAGCCTGATTTTGGACAATCTACTGTACCAGAACAGTAGATATAGATTGGTACATAAAGTCTAACAGTATTACTAGAAGTTACATAGTAAGACCAAGACGACTGAACCTCTTTACTTATCATTCAAACCAAGCATATGATGGTCACCACATGAGGTGAAAAAAAACATGCATTTGGCAACTTGTCAGAGTCAAAACAGTGCAATGTAGTAGGGAGCTGCTGATATTACAACCATTGTTAAAACATTGTCTACACCCACTGCAAGATTACAGAGAACCCACACAGAGCAACAATCCAGAACATGACACAGAAAAAGACAAATCAGTAATCAGAAAAATGAATAACTAAACCAGGTATGAGTACAAACTCCCTGACGCACAGGATTAAAAGATTTGTACAAATTGAAAAAATAAAATAAATAAATAAATAAATAATGATGCCACTTGCTGGAATATGAATCACGTAGAACTTGGTTCAAAAGGTTTGTTTTGTGATAGACATCTAAACCTGCACATATACATTTACTAAAGGCTGAGAGACACATTTTTGCACTTATGTCTCATTCCACCCAGACAAACAGCTCATGACCAACTGAGCTGATGCCTTGAGGCATAGAAAAGAAAACAGGTGGTTAACTTAACTGTGTTCTTGAGAGATAAATGTACAAAAAAAAATCCCGGTAGCCTAGAACATTTCTTAAATAAAAAAAAAAAAAAAAAAAAGCATTGAAGAGTTCTTTATAAACTGCTCGGAAGTCTTTGACTAAAGGTCTAGTACATTTCTTTTGTGTGCGCTTGTTTTTACCGTCTTAAGTAGCTACTGTTGCCCATTTGTTGGTGACGAAATGAGCTTGGAAATATAAATTTCAAACAAGATTCACTCTTATGCATTTGTAAGAGTGAATGTCGCTGCAATTCCCAAACATAGAAGGTTAATAAGATGAAGACAAAGAACCAAAAAAGGAAAGATAAAAAAAAAAAATCTGCTTTTTTGCTGAAAGGTTGATGTTCATTTCTTCCAGTAAGAGAAGATGTTGCTGTAGAAACAGCTCATTTTGATAGGTAATTTTATGTAGTGAGCTGTAGTTCTCAACTGCAGCTCAACTGAATTTCTTTTTTTGCAGTGGACTTTTCACTTTAACATAAAATGTCTAATATATTGTGGCAATTGTGCTCTTGAAATGCATTATAAATACTACCAAGAGAAGACCCACTATAGCTTAATAATTCAGTTACCTTTTCATGATCAGGAATGTTTATTCTGTGTACCCATGCTGGTCTTTCCATCAGTGACCACATTTTCATCCTACAAGTGCTGAAAATATTTAAATATTGGGTCCAGCAAGCACATCAATAAGAAATTATGGTTTATCTTCATAACATCACAGCTCTGTGACTGTAAGATCACCTTGGTCCTGCCATACGGGGGAAGCCAACCATCTATATTCATCCAGATATTGACAACAGAATTTAAACTGAATGATGTGTGGCAGTAAGACTTTTTCAAACAAAATATAGCAAACATTACTGTGTGTGGATGTCCAGCAGAATGTATACAAAAATTATGGTGCAACATTTTCAAGCTTCAGGTTGTCGTCACACATTTCTATTCATGTTTACTCTGAGAGAGACCATTTGTAAGAATACTGGTCAGGAAGTCACAAAATTGAGCCCAATCTATGAATATGATTTGTATGCATTTTGTTTGAAACGGCACAGAAGGTATCTTTGTCCAAGACTGCTTTTTTATAAAATGAAGTTTGTGCCGCTAAATTTATAAACTCACCTTAAATTCACAAAATTAAAGTAAGCCATTTATCAAAGCTACAGCTATTAACTGCAGAAATAATGCCTTGACAATATTTATGATGGAAATCTGAATTTATTCTGTCACGATGGTTTTGATCCTTCACCATTTATTGCCAACAACCACATCACCACTAGTCCAGAAAACATCAAAAGCAAAAATGATCAATCATTTGTGAGGCATGCATCTAAATAATAATAATACCCATAGAATATCTTGTTCTTCAAACAATTTCTCAACCCGAGTTGCAGGAACAAAGAGTACTTTTTCTTATTGAGAACGGGCACTGATATTAAGGAGTTAAAACAAATGACAACTTGGATGAAAGGATCCAAGTTAAAATTATACCAAGCATCACACTTGAATTTTTTCCCCATAGCACATCCTGCTGTAATATTCCTGTTTATTAACCAGAACTTGCACTTGTCACTCTAGGGTAAAACCTCAGAAAGAAAAGGAGAAACTAAACAAAATGGCAACAAAATGTCAAATGTAATCTTTTGAGCAAAGGGCAGAATATAAATCCACACAGAATGGGTCCAGTTTAATGAGCTAATGTCATCTATGATAGAGAATACAAAATCAAAAGCCTAATGTTTAAACATTTTTACTTCTAACAGCTAATGCAATATAATGTGAAGGCCTCAGGCTGCTCAAAACAGTGGCAAAGTCAGGCACAACATGAGGCTGGGTGTTGATTTGTGTGCAGCTTCATGTTCTTTCACCCCTCCAATGTTAATGTGAACTCTTGCCTCCTCCACTCACTCTTTCTACCACTGATAACTCTCCATTAGGGAGCTGGCAGATGTGATCAGATGTTGCTGTACCGACTCATTTCCTGTGGGAATCAATGGTAACATTTAATCAAATGGCTGGAAGCTAATGGTCTTAGTGGAATCTGGGGTGGGACCAGGGCACACACTGACTCAGTTCAACATCATAGAATAACGGAGTGGATGGCATTTAGGGCAGTAATCTTTGGATAAGCAAGAACCGTACCGATTTTCCCCCATTACCATAAAATAACTTATCCCGGCACCACAATGGCAGAAATTCCAAAATTGCAAATAAAACTTGCATGAAGAGTGTGACCAAAACAAGAATGAAAACTGTTGATTTCTGTTTAAGAAATCAATTTATCCCATTTCATATAAAGTTCTTGAAATATTAAGCTGAGCAACACTAGCTACGCTTCCCTTAATAATAAAATTGTGCATTCAGATGACAAAAATACATTTACTTATTGGAAACCCAGCAATTTCAGAAAAAAAATAAATAAAAAAAGTGTCTGCGCTAGGATAAGGTGACTTTTTGGCTGTATCAAAAGTGCAATGGAAAGACTTTTTTGCATCACATGAGTCAAGTGATCAACACCCAGATGCAACTACTGGCGAAAATGAGATGACAGGAAGTAGTAGGAGGATCTTTTTTTTTTTTTGGACAATGTGAAGCTGGTGCTATTAGAGCTCTCACAGTATTGCACAGTTCATAAAAAGTTCTCATTTAAACGCATTGAATCCATAGCTTACATGTAAACTTGGCAACAACAATTTCCCCAAAACGCAGCACACTTAGCTGCTGTCAAGCATACAACACCAACATCTCCTCTGATGGATGAGCTCTAGCCCCATTGCTGAATTATGACTAAATCACATGTAGATGTTTGCATCTGTTGAAGCCATGATTTTAAATTACTTATCACATGAACAAGCTTATTCATGAGTGATTTAAAATTTATTTCTTATTTAATGGAAACAGTTGTGAAATTGTGTTGTTGGTATCTAGCAGAATATAGGCAAAATTTGCACATATTTGTAATGGAAATGCAGCGAGTAACAGATGTCATGTTCCAATCATTATTACTACTGTATTTTTCCTTGTTTGCACAACCTCCTTCTGCTGTGCCTTTATGGCTCCACCTGCTTATCTCCAGGCACTTTACTTTCAATATCCAACTCACAGCATTTCAATGAGCATCTGTTGACAAGAATGTAATGCCTTTACACCAAAACGTCATTGTGGAGACACTTTGGTTTAAAATATATATAAAAGAGAATTTATATTACACATAGTAAATCTTATGTTAAAACTATTTTTACCTAAGCATCAGGGACCACTAATATATAGACTACCAGTCATTCCACAGAAAGGAATTCAGATTTGTCCACAGAATACAGCATCATCTGTAATATTCTCAATATACAGTATATAAACCAAAAGACACTTTGTATTGCCTTTGTATTGCCTTTGTACCCAATATATTTGCTATGCAATGAGGTTCAGTGTTATGGCTAAAAAAAAAAATTTCAAATGGCTGTTTCAAAATGGGAGCAAAATGTTAAATTATATTCGTCTTTATACTAAAGCAGCCCCATCACATAGTGATTCATCTTATAGCTCCAAGTCAAGTCAGTCACCACTGATAATCAACCTGGTTCACCTTTATTCAGATAACAGCTGTAACACTGATTGAGTTTCCAGTTTCAATGATAAAATCTGTCTGCATTTTTTAAATAGGTGACATAACTTGAAGAAAAACATAGGAAATGAATTTAAACAAATATTACTGACTAATATTGCTTTGCTTAACTATGTAAATTAGTTTTGCTTGTGTAAATTTAATATGGTCTGTTAAGTCTTTTCTTAAATAAAATCACTGCATAACAAGATTACTCAGAGTCTAAGTGAGGTCAATTAATATGAAAGATGGAGCCACAAATCCTAGCATTTTGAAAAGGCTATATTTGGGCTACTTTCCTTTTTAAAATCAGTGAATATATGTTTAATATTGCCTAAAATTCTGATAAAATAAGAGCTCCATACTAGTAGGCAAGACATATTTACAAGTAAAAAAAAAAATGAAATAAATAAGCAACAGGAAGCTCTGCTACAGCTGTTCAGATTGATACATAGTTGTAGTTTAAATAAACTGCCCAGGGCTGAAGCAGAACAGGTCTGAAGATGAACCACAGATTGAATTGCCTGCCTTAATCCGCACTCTCGCTTATTCGTGACTTTTATAAAAAATAAAAGCAAAATCATTCTCAAACAATATTGCTCGTGAAGAAACATACATTTATAAGCAGCAGAACACCACATCAGGTGAGACAGTGAACACCTGACCTGATGTGTAAATGTGCAGTGAGGGGTCAAAGTATCTTAAAGTTATATTTCATCCCGTTTGTCATCGCCTCTGAAAAGTCAAGCAAATGAAAACAAAAACAAGTAGAGAGAAACTTGACTCTGCCATCCTCAAGGTCATAAACAAGGCTATACAGAATAGAATTAAGTTGAAATATAAAAACTGTCATTGTGCTGTTCTTGAACATAAATCATGGACTGTATAGTCAAATTATGTTTTTGGGTAAATGATGGGCAATGATTTTTTTTATCATCATGACTGTACAAAGAATTATTCTGATAACATACTTTGGTTGGCTCTTTGTTGTAAACACTGATTATGTGTTCGGATTACCTGAAATAAAGCAGCTATCCAAGATAAACTGTACATCCATGCTGGAAAAGAAACAAATAAAAACAGGAGAGGGAGTGCAAAACCAAAATCAGTTTTAAGTTAAATGAAGCAAAGGTTTTGGGTACAAACAATGCCCAAGCAAATATGAAGTTGAGATACAAGTCTCATGTATCAATTCACAAATTGAATTTTCAGTTCAGCATTTACCAGCTACTTTAATTGTCTGATCAAAAAGATGAAATATGTTTTAAATCAAGAGGCCTAATGCACTTTTTTAATTTAATGTAGTTAACAAGAAGTTTTGATTATTTTTGTGAGAAATATTTTATATTTCAGAAATAAGTTGTGTTCATGACATACACATAGAGCTATGCATCAGGCATCACCCAAGAATTAACAAGCCAGTATTTTAAAGCAATAATCAAGTCTGAAAGCTATTTGCTCATTTTTGTGACAATAGGACAGAAATGTATAGAATTTTAGTAGGGATATACAGACACGTGTAAATAAACTGTTAGGTCAAGATTCGTAATCCAAATTTTGCGACCAGGTATCTTGATGTAAATGACTGCTGTATTTTCCGGACTATAAGTTGCATTTTTGGGGGAAATTTATCTGATAAAATCCAACACCAAGAAAAGACATATCATCTTGAAAGGCAATAAAAATAGAATAGAGGCAACAACAGGCTGAATAATTGTACGGTATGCTAATGTTACATGACACATGAACAACGAACTGAGAACGTGCCTGGTATGTTAACATATAGTTATCATACCATCCAGATAACTATAGCATAAATAACATGCCAACAAGTTTATCAAACCATTCGTGTCTCTCCAAATCACTAAACGCAATGAAATCTTCATCTTCGGTGTCACTTGTAAACAACTCTGCTAACTCCGGAACTTAGCTTCTACCACAAACATTATCAACACAGACCTAAAGCGCTCTCTTGTGGTTTAATGTGAAAATAAGATGCAATATGATATATAATAAGGTGTTAATAATTTCACACACAAGTCGCTCCAGAGTATAAATCGCACCCCCGGCCAAACTATGAAAAAAAACTGCGACTTATAGTCCGGAAAATACGGTAATTGTGTTAATAATTGCCTTTGGTAATTAGTTAACCAGAGGCACCAAATCTATTGTTTGACAACAACAATAAAATAGGACAACTTTTAAGCTCAAACCAAACACCCAGTCAGTTTCTCTTGTCAGAGCTACTTTGTAGATGTTTATGGTTGTTATCTATACTTGGCTTCGTGTGGAGTTTGGCAATACTCAAAAATGAAGCAAGCAGTGTGTTGAAAGGTCAGCCTGCTGTATTAATGCTGATACCAGGGGACGCATTTAAGATGAGAAGCTGTTATTGTGATGTTGCGCTTGCTGTGAAAAGGTTTGGATCCCAATTTGTCATGCTAATTTAGTTCTATTCCCACAGTAAAAACCCCAGTGGAGTCAGACATGAAGAAATGTGTGTCTGTAGGTGGGTGGGTGAGTGTGTATAACAGACGGAGAACACTGCAGGTGTTAAGTGTTAATACTGAACTTGATGCATAAAGACTTTGATCATTTGTTGCTTGCTCTTATATGAGTGAGCTGCTGTATAAAGAAGGCAAGTATATTCTAATGTAAATGCTTTTATCACAGTTTTTACTTTGAAAGGTTTATAATCCAGCATTAAAATGCTGAAGTGCTCATGAGAGAAGACAGAATGACTGATGGCATGGGGAATCCACTGCGTTTTCTGAAACCTAGGTAAAAAGATTAACAGCTTCTTTAAAAACTTAATTGTAAGTTTGGATTGTAAGGATGTCAACAATCTGCCATCCTGAGACTTGAGTCATTTTGCCAGAAGCCATGGACCATGCCACAGTAGGTATTCAGTTTTTGTTTGAATGTTGCTCAGTTCTTGATGCCGCAGGAAACAGATGACTGTGAAGCAACTTATTCAGGGTTCATACTCATACATCCTCCTTCTCTGACCATTTAGATTTTTTATAGAAATGTGAAATAGCCAAACAGTTCTTAATAGCTACCATGACACTGTTCTTAGTCTCACGATTACCTTTTCTGTTGATTATTTAAAAACAGACCTCTTTGTTGTTTAGTAAGGTATGTTATAGTTCTTGCCTACAAATAAACCCATCCTACTTGTAGAAATAACTCACAGAAAGCTGGACCATTTTGAAAAACAAAAGGTAACACGCCCTGCTACATTTGGCTCAGGATGTATAAATCAATTGCTTGATGCGTGAATCAACGCAGTGTTTATTATAAACTGCCAGGAACAATTGTGTTCTTCCAGGGGATGTACCCAGGACAAAAGAACATATACATATTATGAAGAGATGATTGCAATTTATTGCATAGGAGATGCCAGTTTGAATATATTTCATATAAACATGAAGCAAATCCTAAAGGAAAGATAGCTGAAATGTAAAGAAGTTATGTGAATTCATTTCTGTTTACTGCTTATGGTGATATTACACACAAATGCCTACCCCTGAAGCTGCTTTTACATCATGAGAAATACTGAAGTACATGGTAGACAAACAGGAACATAAGATACCATTGTTGCCCTGTGTTTGACTGGCAACATGTCCCAAGGTGTAACCCGCCTCTTGCCCAGTGACTGCTGAGGACACACACATTATCATACAAAGATAAGCTGATCTAGAGAATGGCTGAATCAGAAAAATATCATGAAGGGCAAGGCAAATCTTGGTCATTGAAAATTGGACACTGGCAATATAAATGATAAAATAACTGAAGCAGCACATTATGTGGTGCTACACAGAGCTAAAGAAGGTAAATCCCACAATAAAGGTTCTACTGAAATGGCAGTAATTTAGTCAGATGGGGGGATAGCTCTACCTCACTTTGAAAGCCTGTTTTCCAAAGAATATTTATTTGCCAACTGGCATATGTGAAACAGCACTAATCTGTGTGACTGTATGATTGTTTCAGCCTGCCTCAGCCATTTCTGTCTTCTGTGTAGTGACCAGATCTATAACTGTACTGCTAGAGCAGTCCAAACTGAACACAATCTGACTCAGAGGAAAAGTCTAGACTCAAAATGGAACAAATCACTTTAGTTACAGAAAACTCAAGATAATTTGCAATTATTTCCATACAAACCTGTTCATGGTTTTTAGTTTTAAATAAATCACCAAGTTCCCTCACCAAAACCAAATCAATAGATAACCAAACCTCTCACTGACATGGACCCTCCCCCCCAATACTTCTTATTGCTTTTATTCCATCTTGTATTTGACCAAGGTATAATTGGTGCAAGTGCCCTGATCTAACATAACTCTCTAATAAACCAAAAAGCTTTTACTGAAACATTACTTGAGTATGAGGTGTTTTTCTTAAACAGGATTAAATTAAAGATTAATAGATTTGTATACAAATTCAGTATTTAATAGGGAAAACATTTGCGCAGGTTCAAAGGTGCTAATTCTTTAGTCCTGTAACACTGTCTCCACTCCAACTTCTCTTTATTTTCAATTATTGCAATGAAAATCCAAATGTGGTGTGCAAAGGTAAAAATTAGTTTGATTTGCATTTTTGTTGTTCATAGTTCTTGACAATGGACTTGTTGATGTGCTTTGGATCATCTTTCTGCTGTTTAATGAAAATGCATTACATCTTAAGGTCACGCACTGACAGCCGAACATTCTCCATACAGCCGTTCTAGTGAGGAGCATCATACGTCAATTATGACAAATCTTCCTTCTCTAGAAAGAGGAAAGCAGCCTCAGACCATCACATTACCACAAGAATGTTTTGTTTTTTCCTTTTTCCTAAAATGCTGTCTTATACCAGATGGAATGGAAATTGCAAATCCAACCATACATTCCAATTTTGTCTCAGCAATTCAGTGAACATTTGAGTGTGTTAGGGTGTTTGTTATTTATTTATTTATTTATTTTTTTTGGAGAATGTCCCAAATAGTTTGTTTTTGGTCAGCTGTCTTTATCCCTGTAACCATCCAATGATGGTCCATGTTTTATTGTTTAATGAAGATATCTGCAGTGGTTTAAATTGTGTTCCATGTTCTTTAGTGACCTGGATGGATGAGTCATTAATGCATAACCCAGATTCCCACTGCACGAGTCTCTGTTCTGCTGCCAATTGCAGAAGTGCTCAAAGAATATGTAGGAAATGACTAGACGAATAATGAGTAGTGCCACAAAATACTTCCAAAACAAACCATTTCCCCCTTCATCTACCCTCACTACTGCTCCTTCTGCAACTTAAGTGAGAAAGCTTTGTTTAGATGTCAGACTTCAATCTACATGTGTTCATATGGCCATAAATGTAGTATGCTGGCAGCATATACATAAATATACCCAGAGGTGTCAAGTGAAGTAAAAAGATTTCATTACTGTACCAAAGTAGATTTGGTATGACAAGAAGTCATACCAAAACTGGAAAAATCCACAACTCAGACAGTGGGTCACAGTGGCAGTAATGCACCAGTTCCGTTAGTGCATGAGAAAAACATAAATGAAGACATTAACCCAAGTAACATTGCAAACAAAGGAGGATCAAATTTGTACATACAAGTCATTGCCTAATCCATTGCCTCATTTAAAAGATTTTTTCCATCTTGTAATTTCAAAGAACAATTCACTTTTGTAACTGAGAAAACATGGAGACTGATATATAGCCGTTTCCTTTAGCAATCACTTGAAAAGTGTGTGCATTGATTTTGATCAAGTCTGATTAAAATTGTATTCATAATTTAAGTTGGAATATAAAGAAAAACTAGAACAGATCTGTAAAAGTGCAAAATGTATACAAACTCAGCTTCTGAAAACAGTTCTGCATTGTGACACAAAAACAAAGGCGTTTATTTTTTTTCCCCCTCTTAATTCATTTGCTCTAAAAAGCCCAGAAAATTCCTGTAATTTTTTTCTTTTTATGCTTTAGCAGCTGGCTTTGTGATTCAAAGGAAGTTTGTACCTGTGTGATTAAAGCTCAGAGTAGTATAGGATAACATTTGAGAGTGAAGCTGTACAGAGTATCAAAGAGGAAATAAATTATTCATATCAAATAGCAACTGTCTATGCAGTTTTAAAAAGATGACATTTTATGTATACCAGCTACATTTAGGGAAAGCCAGGAACAGTGAGGGTCAAATGTGCAAATCAGTTTGGACCTCCATGTTCAACAGCAGGCCTGAAGTGATATGGGTATCACTGCTGCTATGACACGCAATACAAAATGTGATTGCAGTTAGTTTCCTTTCTGTTGTGTAAAATGTTGGAGAACATAGACTGCCTAGATGCAAAAAAAGGTGCCAGCTCGGATTTAACGCAAATAGTTTTACGCCTCCTATTGGATAATTAAAGCTGGCAATTTATTTAACCCCAACTAATGCAATCAGCTTCCCATTTTCTGCCACACTATGTAGAAAGGCATGTTTTGTTGAAAAGATGTTGATCTGTTTAAGAAAGATCAAACCGCTGTTATGCGTTAAACAGTGAAAACATCCAAGAACATTGGAAAAACTGCTAAAAATTAGGTAAAGAACTTTCCAAAGCAATATTAAACTGATGAAAACGGCGAGCCATCATCTTCGCGAAAGGGATGTACTACGGGGGGGTTGGAGGGGGACCCTAATAATTGTCAGTCACTCTGGGTTATGTTTAGTTGTAAAAGCAAGAGCAAATTATGCAAAGGGAACTCAAGGAACTGAAAATGAACAGCAGTGCATCTACAAAAAACCCCCCAAAATCTTAGAGGCCAACAGAATAAAAAGGCCTGTAGTTAGATAAGTAGTATGAAGATTGGACTCTGGAACAAGGTTGTAATCAACGTTAACAATGGCACAATAAAAGTCAATTTTTTTTTTTTTTGGTGGAGACTCTTGCCAGCCAGTGCAGATAGAATCAGAAAAAACCCAAATCAGAGTGATGGAGAATGATTCAACAAGATGAGTTAAAAAGGAAAAGGAGGTGACAGCAGGTGATGAGCAATCAAATATAGGAAGACGTGGCATTTGGTGTGAACTAATGCAAAACGTTACAATAAGAGCCAAAAGCCAATCGTCAAAGAACTGAGATAGTCATGGTAGTTTTAAGCACGGGTCTTTTTTTTTTGAGTAAAACTGTTACCATTGTATGGGAAGCAGGGCATCATGAGAAGCAGCACCCAATAAGTTGGTTTAATTATATTTAAACATATTCAAAAAACAAAGTGGCAAATCATGATACCGTCAGTCTCTCTGTTGCACACTCTTCCTGACACCTCAGCATGTCTTGATTTAAGCAGAGCAGAGAAAAGCTCATCATGTTCACCGTTGTCAATTCTTGTTCTGGCACTCAGCCTGAAGTGTTGTAGACTATTCAACTGAAAGCATACAGAGTAACAACTCCAAAATCAAACAGATACATTTCCTTTGAGAGTAGACTCTCTTACATCCACTCATTTATGTTGAGATACAAGCAAAAAGGTCAATGCAGGGGTAATGAAACCAAAATGAAGTCCTCTTTTCTGTTTCTCATGTTACCTGGCTGCTACAGGTTTTATTCCCATTTCCTGTAGTGCTTCCTTGTTATCTTCAAACACCCTCATGAACCACATGAGTCACACACTCAATGTATGGACTCCCTGAAAGAGTTCTGCCAAAAGAAGTCCTATGACTTGAAAGTGATCAATCCTGATGGATGCACACCTGACTCTAAGGAGCAAAATGTAGTGCAAGATGGCAAAGTGATTCAAACAGATCTGAAGCTAAGAGCTCTGTCAACTCTGCTGAAGCAGTCACCAGCCCCATCACCCGTCAGTGTTGTTTTCCTCTGTGTCACATAATGCTACCGTACACAGAGACCTGTAGCAGCTCATCTCTTACACACATCAGAAACTTGGACTGAGGACAGCGCTTCTGTCGCACAGGGCGAAGTCTGGGGCTTCACCGCGCGGCTGCATACTTCTCTGCCTTGTCAGGTGTTTTCAGGGAAGAAAGAAACTCCTACCGTTAGCGTCAGACGGAGAAACGCATATTTAAACATCCACTGTAGTTATTTCCCTCTGACCTTAAGCAGGAAAAAAAAAAAAACCCTGTCAGGTCATTTAAGGAGACAATAATTAAACGATCCCTTGCCTTGAAATCCAAAGAGGAAAGCGAGCCCGGTGATCCAAGCCGTGGGTATCCAAAAGTAACGCATGGTATGCGGTTCTCAGGCGCAGTTGTTCCGCGCTCCTGACAAAACTCAGTCTCCAGAAGCAAGTTTCCAGAAGAGAGAGCGCTGCAGGTGAAGGCGAACGGAGGAAGGAATCCTAGTGTGAGGGGAGCTGATGAAAGCTGGAAACCAGATCACCGCTTTGACTGCTACTCTCACACGGAGAGTAGCGACCCCTGCTGAAGAGCGCACCGAGAGGAAGACAAGTTCCGCGTTTCACTGGGAGGGTGGATGAGGTGTGGGTGAGGGGGCGGAGTGGAGGGATTCCCTCTTGAGGTTAGGTTTGAAGTCAGTTATAGTTAAGCCCATAACTATTCATACTCCAGGCAGATTATACGGAGCAATTATTTCAGCTATTTTCATGTATGTGCAAGAAAAATCAAACATCTCTCGGAAGACGAGGGTAGTATATGGAAAACTAAAAAAAAAAAAAAAAAAAAATCATTTTGATATTAAGTGATGCATTCCATTTTTAGACGTAGTATTTTTTATGCAAATTCAACAGCTTTTTGCATGTTTACACTGATTTTGACAATGTAGATTATGGTGATCCAAGTCTTTAATACAGTGACTATGGAAAACCTAAACTGACAAAATGAAAAGAAAAAAAAGCAGAAATAAATGGGGAAAAAAACAAAAACAAAAAAACACGCAATATACTATACATTTTATTTATAAAATTTAACATTCTACACTTGGATCCATTTGTCATTTTAATTTCCTGTATTCTTTTAAAAATTATTCAGTCTTCTATTTTAACCACATATTCATAGTAACAGCTTGATAAGATGCACTTCAGAGGAACATGAAGTGTTCCTCTTAAATATCATTCTTCTAAATGATATTTAAAACTGTTAAAATGTATTAAGCACAACAAAAAACAAAAAAAAACAACATCCCCAAGACCCATTTTTCCTTATTTTAGAGGAACCAGACCCCTGATTATCTGCATGATTTTAAATGCTTCTGATCAAGTATGGGACATGCTGGATGTAAGATTGGATTTAAAAGTTTTAAAATTATATAGGTATCTTAAGGTTACCGTAGCATGTGTAAACTTCAGTGCAAATGTTTTTTGCAGCTCCAGTTTCTGCAGTTTCTGAAACTGATTGTTTCTGTCCTAAATAAAGAGCTCTTATGTACATTTCTGGGGACTCCATCCCAGTGGTTCCCTTCCTTGTAGCATTTCATCTTCATCTCTATTGAGATAATTTGATTTACGACTGTTGTGCTCTCATTAACTTGAACTATATGCAGCTTTCTGGTCTGAAAACCCCTTAGAGACTCCCTTCAGACTTTGAGGATTAGTAAGACTGTGGTTCCGACAAAGAGTGAGATGATACCAGAGCAAAACATCACTTCCTAGTTCAGATAAAGTTAAAATATTTTAGACTGTGGGCCTGTGCTTGCACAAGTATGGAGCTCATTACTAAGGAGTGATCCTACATATATAGAAAAAAAAATTTACAGCTGCAAAACATTCAAATTAATTGAGATGAAACAAAAATAGTGACGGGAATGATGCATGGGTTTGTTTGATGTGTATGTATCACCTTCTGTACTGTAGCAGATCTCAAAGTGAGCAATTATTCAGTTTCTGTATCAAATTTAACTAATGAGCAAAGACCTGACATACAGCTCAAAACATTTGAATTATACCAAATTAGCTCTAATACATGAAATGTATGAGAGCTATACAAGCAAACTATATGTTTGCTTTTATAGTTTTAAATGACACCCAATTTGTATTTTTTTGCAGAAGATTTTTTTAATTGACATTGAACTTTAGGATT
Source organism: Poeciliopsis turneri (assembly GCA_922788865.1). Classification (NCBI taxonomy): domain Eukaryota; kingdom Metazoa; phylum Chordata; class Actinopteri; order Cyprinodontiformes; family Poeciliidae; genus Poeciliopsis; species Poeciliopsis turneri. Next base: position 426,279 of record CAKLNU010000972.1, on the reverse strand, counting down.
TACCATCTTGCCTCCTTTAAAAAAAGTGTTTCATCTTCAACTTAATTTCTCCAAAGCCGATAAATTTCTCATTTTCATTGTATTGTAACAACTTTACCTGACAATTTCTACCTCTTGTAGAACTCAACTATGCTCAACATGAATAATTCAAAGCAACACATGAGAAACTGAGCTAATTATACATGACACTGAAAGGCATGAAGAAGAGGATGTGAAATTATGAAACAGGGAAATATTTAATGTAAAAGGAACTAAACGGGACATCCCCCAGTACAGCAGTATTGTTGGAGCCAAAGGAGCTTTTCTTCATCAACTTCTCCTCGTCACAGCAGCAACAGATTCACTTTCTTCTAATTACATGAGTTTTCTCACTTCACTAATTGCTTCACATATTTTACATTAATGTCAACATTCTCAATAACCAGCAGAGCCGTCTGATGTCATATTTGCTAGCCGGATTTAAAAATAGATACTTTTTCCACTGATCTCAGCCCCAGAGTCCAGGTGAGAAAATGAAAAGAAGGTCACAATATACAACCCCATTGTTCACCAATTTCCGCCAACGTATGGAACAAAAACAAAATTAACTGTGGATGCAAGAAATTGATTGTTATTTAGACATTTTTAAGCCAATTATTTTTGGTTAAAAAAAAAACCAAACTGCTTATTATTACAGGAGTAGGAAGGCAGAAATTAAATATTCATCTGTTCCTGAGTCCTGTGCAATGTGTGAAGTACTGTTTAAATGAAAAAAAAAAAAAAAGTGATTCAGTGTGATGAATTAGAGGTGCTTCACACTCTTATTAAGAGTTACATCAACGCTTGCTTTGGTAGCTCCTGCATTTATTGAGTTCATTTTCCTTGACCCCTCATATTTAAGCATTTCATTTCAGCTACCTTACATTTGTTCAGAAAGTAAAATGAGATGATATAATTGAGGCATTTTTAAAGAAAATGCACTGAATATGTGCAAAACTGAAGGAAGCATTTTTTTTTTGCTGAAAGAAACAAATGTGTTTTTTTTGTTTGTTTTGCTATTATATAACTCTTTACTGATGTTAAGAAGACAGCTCAAAGTATTCATTCTTGTAAGTGGTTAAGTACACAAACATCATGAGGTAAAACTGAGATGATTGAGCCTTTCCTGGTTCCACAATTTTTTTTGTCTCTTCTCTCTGCTCTGTAGTCAGTGGATCAGATGGACACATTTCACTTGGTTGTGCGTTCACCAATAAATATACTACAACCTCCCACTTTCTGGGTAAACTCTTAAATAAGATAAGACTACTTTTAATAAATCACTAAATTTTATAATTTATTTTCATACAGAGAATGAAAATATTTTAACCTAAAGTTGACAGCCTTTTTCGTTAATTAAAAAGCTCCACATAGTAGGAAAATAAAGAGACCATTTTAAAATTTGCAAACTGAATTTAGGTCCGGAATATTTAATACAACCTATGTATAAAGTCCCGTTTGTTGCACATTTACCTGTCAAAAATACCTGTGACAATAGTTCCCATTTATTATGGTTATCATTAGAGGGTTGACAGTAATGAGATCAATCTGATCCACTTCCCTCCCCTTTCCAGATCATTTGTCAGGCTAAAGAAACTCAGTGGGATTGTGGATAGAAATTAATATAAAAGCTAGTAAAAGTTCTCTTTTCAGCGGTGCCATTTACAGAGAATCAGATAAAAATGAGGCCACCTTACAAGTTAAAGTGAATTCGATATTGATAATTCTGTCCATAACTAATCAGCTCAGCATCTGTAGTTCTACAGTATTTCTCAACTCTGAGGATGCATTTTACTTTAAAATGATCAAAGTAGTAAATACCCTGAATAAATCATGCTCCACTTGAAGCAGCACAGCAGACAAAAAAAAAAAAAAAGCTTACTTTAACTTCTGAATTAAATATCACAATTGGTCCCAGGTGTAAAGACTTAAGTAATGACTGTGTTGCCAAAACATGTAGACATGCACGGATACAAGAATTTCCCTGAGAAGTTTGTAAACATTAAGGATGTTTGGGAGATGATGCACTTTTCAATTAGAGTGAACAATTTCTTAAAATAGCCTCTCTCAGAGATGCTATTTGGTAAAATAACTTCCATCAAAGCCAGAAAGCCCTTAAGAAAATACTTTCATATTACTCTAGCATATCTAACTTTTTTGTTAAAGGTGATCAACATAAAACAAAAAAGCACAGATCCCTACATGCTAGGTAATTCAACCACACATTCCCACAAAAAAAGCTCATTCACAGCTTCTCTCACCTTTGTACAAACATCCTACACTGCTGCTCTTTGTGAAGTCACTTGTAACATTTTCTTCCACATTTAACACAAATGATTCACAGAAAAAAACACTTGTTCCATCTCCTCCACCAGCTTTTGGTAAGGGCAAACTCAAATGTGCAGACAACTGTTGCATTAACATTTTTTTTTTAAGTCTTCAGCTCTACTTAGACTTTCTACGACAAACCTTACAATAGTTGGAGAAACCCATCAATTTATATACCCCTTATTATCTAAAACTCTTAGTCTTAAGGTTCATTGATAATGCATAGCCCATCTTCAATCTATGTCAATCAGAGCCTGGTACTTAGAGGATTTTATAAACTGGAGAAGACTTAGGAAAAATGCAGAAACTATTCACATATCTTTACAAGCTAAATTTCAAGCTTAATATGTGTGTCCTTCACCCTCTTTACCAACTATTTTCATAAATTTGCAGCAATGAAATAAGAACAAAAGCAAATATGCAAAAAGCCAAGCAAGCAAAGATGGCCATAGTGTATAAACCCACCCTAGTGACACGTAGATAGACCATACATAAACCATGACATGATCTCCTGTGAAAACGGCTGTGACAAATCTTATTGGATCCATCTCCTGCCTCAGGGGAGCATAAAGTGTTGCAATGTTACATGTGCGTGTGTGTGCTTAAGTACAGTGAAAAGGCAACTGCTACTCTTACTCTTTCTTCTTTTTTTAGATTATCCGCATCCTGTTTAAAATATCAAATGTAGATTAGCTGAGTGAAATGCAGTTTTAAACTCATGATTTCAATCAATAAATGATAATGCTAGGTACAAAGTCTGGTCCCATGTTATAAAAACTAAAGAAATAGGCAAATATAAAAAACACAGATAGCTCAAATATGATACCTGCTTACTAAAATAGAGACCCGTTTCCCCACCAATCTAAACTCTTTAGGGATCCCTCAGTGTTATGATCCTGAGGTGTTTGTATTACGGTTTTCACTTGTTTCTATTTAATATCTTTGTTTACTTGCTTAGTTCTTGTTATGTTAATTTATCCCTATGTTAGATCACCTTATCTCATTGGTTGTGCTTTCAGCTTCTTTCTTTAGATTAGTGTTTCTGATCAAGTCAGTTTGAGGTTTGTTCTCTTATGTTCTCTCTGCTTTGTTTATCTCTTGCCTTTTCTTCAGCTTGCTGCCCTTCTCAGCCATTTCCTATCTCCTGATTTCCCTGTTCCTGCACTTTCAGTCTGCTTCTTTCTCAGATGATTAGCTACTCTGGTTTCTTTGGAACTTTCACTCCTTTCTCTCAGTATTAAAGCTCTCGTGTTTGTTCAATTCTGTCCATGTTCTTGGCTGTGCTCTCTTCTGTTACGGTGACCTATAAGTGTTCTCTTTGTTTCATTAAATTATGCATGACAATCTCCATCTTTTATCTGCATTTTAGTCATGCCTCAAACCACCACTAAATAACACCTAAACCTTTTGGGAAAATAATATGAATTGACAAGAAGGAGAAAAAAAAAAAAAAAAGTGTGCACCATTACATCTACATTAAAACTAACACCATTTCAGAAAAATGGCAGATATTTAAGCATAATAATAGTAGTGTAATAATTCTGGGCTGCTCTGCTGATTCAGGAACCTGAAAGATTTGCTCTAATTGGTAAGAGGAGGCAACATTGCTCACTCTCCACAATAGCTTCCCCTCCTCCAGCCAACCAACTGGCGAAATTTGTGCATTTGAAATTTTGAGATCGTATGAGCAGACATGCACATGCAGGCCAGCAATGCAAGAAAGATGAAAAACATTAAACCGTTGTCACTATAATATCCTGTGTCTTGGGTTTACCCAGAGTAACAGAAAGCAGTTGCTTATCACCGTCATTTGTTGCTCCCCGTATGTAGCCTATAACAAAGCTCAACTACATTTGGGTGATGCAGCATTTGACCTGAAGCTAAACAGCAAAGAGTTCATGGCTGAAAAAAAAAACAAAAAAACAAAAAAAAAAAACAATTTTGGCCAGAACTTTAATTCACTGGAGATCCTGTGCAATGATTTCCAAGGGAATATTTATGTTGGAAAACCCTACAAAGTGACTGAATTGAATGTAGTCCCAGACTATTTCTACATAGTCTGGCAAAAGCCTCCTGGCATCCATTAGAGTTGAATGTCACCAAGTAGGAAGATCTGGTTGAACTGAAGGGACCTTAAAGCATTATTCACTTTATTCTTGTGCACATTACTCTTTAAAATGGTGTGAAAGAAGTCATATCAATTATATTAGTGATATGATTCGTTAAATAACTTCTGTGAGAAGCAGCCTATGTTTTTGATTTTCTCTTCACTCAAACCAAAACATCAACTTGCCTTTCTTTGTGCATCTGAAAACGTGAAATGCAGACTTGCCTCCTAATTAATGTCAGCTTTTGGATTTTTTCTTGCAGTATTTATTTTGGGGGAAACAAAGAAAAATGTAGCAATGTCTCGAAATCATTTTATTTTTCAGTGGCGGTCAACATAGGTTCTTTTTCTTCCCTGGAAGTCAAACCACATTGCCCTGCATGTTTTAATTGTGTCCCTGCTTCATCAAGACCGACTCCAGTTGATGGCTGTTTACTAAGACTGTACAGAACTTAAATCTTAATCAGGTGTGTTAAACCAGGGAAACATACAGGGCAGTGTGGATCAAGGACCAACGTCAAGAAACACACACCTACCTAAACAGTAGATATGTGTAGAGTTACAGCAAGGTCACATATGGTTGTACTGTATAAAAATATTTTTTGAGAAAGCCTATGAAAGATCCAACAAAAGGGCTGACATGCAAATACTGACAGCAGCAGAAAATGCCCTTCCTAAAACTTGGAATTTGCACAAAATTTAGTTCAGCATTGCTTTTCAAAAATCGCAGATAGATTATTTTACCATTTGTTTCTGCATGTACCATTTGCACTTCAAGTGTTGAAAATTACAGCAGAAAAATACAAATCTGATCGCATGCAGTCACAGAAATGAAAAATGTAGGAACAAAGGTGACCCTTCAGAAAATCAGTAAAGCCATCCTTGGAACTGCAATCAGGAGACACAGAACAGGCCGTGACCAATCAGACCATCAGTGCCTGCCCCCTAAAGTGATGCAACAGTTACACAATCTAACTTTAAAAAACAGTCACATTTCAGAGACTACAGATATAGTAAAGCAGCTGTGTCAGGAAATCAAACCTCAAAGAATTAGTTCAGGCAGTGTGAAATAGACTACATAACAGTCTGTCTGGACCTAATACTGCTTTTCAAGACAAGACAGGAAATAAACCTAACAACAAAATTTATTTAATGACCATCACACTGGTCAAGTGAGAAATGGTGTGCATAACTTCACATTTTAAACTATTTTTCTAATTCCAATTTAAATCAACTGACTGATATGTTCTCTAAGAAGTTTTGCCATCGAAGAAATGAATACTGATAAATATTCAAAAGTGGTAAAAAAAAAATTTCCAGTTATAGAGATCAACAAATGATCTGAGTGATATTAAACGAGCTACATGAATATAAATGAAAGCACAGGTATCATTAATTGCAACAAATGACAAACTGTCATTTGTCCTCAATTTAAAAAAAAAAAAAAAGTTTTATGAAAATGAGAGAGAAAGGGCAAAACCACAAGCTAGTTCTGCAAGTTGTCAATGCAAGCTTAGCCTTTGTCTCTTCTTTGTGACATGAGGAATTTCATAATGTATTGGTATCACAATGGACTATTGGATCCAGAATAATGCCAAAAAGTTGAATAGTTTAATAAATTTCTTATCTGGTGACGATGTCTGGAAATAACATAGGGACTGTTTTAAGGAGGCACGAGATAACAGTGATGTGGTTTACTCACCTTAAGTTCCATTTGCTTACACCTCCAGAAAGCAGGTCCTTATGTTTACCCCAACACCTCATTTAGCAGCCAGCCCTGGCAGGTTTTCAGTTTAGTTTTTTTTTTTTTTTTTTTTTTTACAGATGCTTTCCTTTGGTTTGGCTTCAAGTAACATTCTTCCAAAACACCCTGAGTATACTCTCATCATTTCCTCAGTTCTCTGTCGTTGTTTTGTGTCACATAGCCACAGGTGAAGCTCATCAGCCTAATCAAGGCAACACTCTTTCAGTTATCTCAAGAAACGCTCAGGAAATTGGAGTACCAGACAGAGGACAACTACAACACATTTTAGCCCCAAACCAGTCGAAAATGTAGAATTTCCCATTACTTTTCATTTCCCATTACTTTTCATTCGATTTAATCCTGTTTGATAGAATCATAGTTCCAAGAATAATATATTTCCAAAAAGAAATAAGAGACACACCACCACACTGTAGTACATCGTGAAATAGAAGGAATATAAAACATTTTCAAGATGTTTTATACACAAAAATCTAGAATGAATGACAAATACAAATTCAGACAATTGCAAATCAGAATAAAGTTGTGTACTAAGGAAATGTGTAAGATCCACTATTTCAGATTTTCATTTTGAAAGTGTATCTCACCTTTGCGACAAATTACACCTCTTGGCTCCCCCACCGTTCACATTCTGGGCTCCCCTGTTGCAACAGGCTGCTTCTTGTCTATGGCCATGACTAAAGGCTGGTAATGGCACTCAGTTGGGAGCGGGGCGGAAATTTTATGCCAAGCAGCTGAATCCCCCTGGCACTGCAAATGCATGTGTGGAGCCTTGTCACTACAGAGGCTCCAAAAAAACCTGAACAAAATAGCAAACAAATACCTAGACATCACACTTAGTCAGCATAAATGTAACTCTTGAATAGATATGAAGAAATTTGGAGAAAAGAAAACATGCAAACAAGTTATGTCTGGATTGTATTGAGATTACAGAAATGCTCAAAGTTTTGGCTTCAAGCAAAGCAAAAACTCAAAAACATCCTTCTCCCTTTGATCTTTTCCAAGGAGATGCTTTTTTCCCTTTTTTATAGGGCTGTGACCCTCAGAAGTTTGACAAAAAGAAACAGCATGAAGAAGCAGCAGTTCAGTTTCTGTTGTGGATGATATTTATGGTATCTAATTTCATATTGATGTTGTGCTGCACCTTTTCCCCTTCCGTGCAACACAGAGATTCATTTACTTGTCTCAGGACCCGACCAAAACCCCTCAGAGTCATTACCTCGAGAAATAATGAGATTTGGCTAAGCATAAGACGGGCTTTAATGCCGAAAATGATCAAATGTTACAAGTCATGCAAATGGAAAAGCCACAGAGTTACCGTCCAGCTCTGGGCTCCACTCAGCACACTTAAGGGTGCAATCAACTGAAGCAAAGAATGGAGCGTGAGGTCTGCTTTTATTTTCTCCTCATTCTGCACCCTCTCTAAGGAGTGTTGGCCTGCCTTAATCAGTCATGTTCACATGTGACTGTCGCCAGTCCTATATGTTATGGTTATGTAAGTGTGCAGCAGTGTGTGTGTGCGTGTAAGCAGATAAGAGATAGAGAAAAGCCATAGAATCATATGTCCCTAACATTGCCTAATACATATACAGTAACTTTATATACATCAGTGATTAAATTAGTCTTTTTAGCAAAGATCTGCAACTTCATTTGCAAGGCAAGCTGCGTGTCTGTCACATTAATCCAAACAAATTATGTAAATCTATTAATTTTTCACATTCTCTTATGTATGTAGGTCAAGGGAAAAAGAAGGAAGAGAAAAAAATGAATAATGACTTTACAAGGGTTAATAACCAGACCTTTACACAGGAAACTAATTGCTAATTATTAAAAAAAAAGTAAGTTATAGATAAACTCAAACCCTTTGTTAGATTGTAGGACTCAGCAGAAGCAGAAGAAGCCTGTGGGCAGTCTGGTAGCAGCTCATACAGTTCTGGTTTGTCCACCTTCATTTCTGTTTGTGCCTTTGTTAGACTCTTGGAGCCCTTCAAAAGCCTCCCATGACAGCATGGCCAGACCACCAACACCGGCAGCATGACCTTTATGGTCACAGCAGCAAACCCTGTCCACACTCAGGCACAGTGATGAGGGAGAGGAAGTTGTGCAGAGCAAGTGTCGGTGTTGTTTGTTTATATTCCCAGTGCAGGTCTAATTAAAGTTTAATTCAATGCAAAGTGCTGCCATGTGATTCAGGTCCAAAAGATCAGATCTTATTTACAACCTCTAAGAAAAGAAAGAGGTAAGAAAAATACAACACAGGTTCATCAGTGCAGCAAGAAAGAAAAACCACACTGTAAACATCTAAAAGCTTTTTTTTTAGTTTGCAGAACTTAGAAATTGTTTTTGATGTCACTAAGCACAGAGAGCTACAAAATATTCTGTGTTTTAACTGTTGCTAAAAGGATGGTATCATGCATTTTCCATATTATTATGCACAGTCAAGTAGCTATGTCATCTTCAAATGTTATAAAATATATATCTATCAAATATAACTTTAATTAACTTTAATTTGATTTTACTTTTCAATTTGACATTTGAAATTGCCCTCTGTTTCTTTAAGAAGCATCTGTTCTTTCTGACACTGTCTTTAGCTCATCATAATCATCATCAAATCAATGCCTTTCCTTTATTCCATTAATAAGTGTTCCACTGAAAAGTAGCTCATATAATTTCAACAGATTCACAGTTCCACAAGGTGTTTGCTAATCGCTTCTGCTACTAGATGGGAAAGGCACAAGGTTTTCTGTGATGTGGAAGCTCAGCTGTTCCTCCCACAGTCCAAAAACATGACTGTCAGGTTAATTGGCCTTCCCAAATTCTCCCTAGATGTGAGTGTGTGTGTGCATGGTTGTTTGTCCTGTTTGTCTCTCTGTGTGTTGCCCTGCGACAGACTGGCGACCTGTCCAGGGTGTACCCCGCCTCTCGCCCGGAACGCAGCTGGAGATAGGCACCAGCAACTCCCGACCCCGTTAGGGAGAAGGGTGATGGAAAATGGATGGATGGATGGATGGATGGAAGCTCAGCTGGGTACTGCAGCTCCAAGGACAAACTTTGTGGCACATTGTGAGAACAAGTGTTTAGGCACTTCTGAAGGATGCCATGGTAAATTCAAGAATTCCTTAAAAATGCATAGAAGAACCCAACCAGGACCCCTGGCATGTTTCTGATGATCAAATAACACTACAACATAATAAAAAAAAAGTCATTTTTACATAATATCCCACTTTGAAATGAATTTGCTTAAATAAAAACAACTAAAAAATTTTAAATCTGAAATTAGCTATGACTGTTTGTAGTGAGTCTCTTTCTTAACCTTGAAATGTCTGTTAGGGTTAAATGGTCTTGAATAAAATATATGGCTGATTTGGTGAAGCAGTTACTTCGTCTCTCAAAAGTGCGTGAGTCTTGTCTCATCAGACCATTCTGAATTAGTTTTTAAAATTTATACAAATTTAATGTGTCAAAAAATTAGAAACAAACATCACTAGCAAGTTTGACTAGCATAAATCCTTGCTAAAGTTATCAAACTGTCACTTATTCATCACAACAATTACAATGAAGGCAAACAAAAGGCTGGACCAGTTTACTAAATAGGTGTTTAGAGCAATCTGATCTAACAACAAATAATTAAACCCTGAATGAACAATGAAACTGCATGCACCTCCTTAAATCACAATGTTTGTTTGGTTCTTCTGTGTTTTACACAAATGGGAACAAAACTAGAAGCACCTCTTCCTTTAAATAGATCTCCCTTTCCTGCTTTACAATGAAGCCATAGGTTACTGTGAAGGTGTGTGTTGCTTCAAATTGCTCAAACTAGCACAGAAATTGAAATAAGATTCTAGTCAGAGAAGATATCACTGCAACTGAGAGACAACATACATAGAATTAGACAGTGTGTTTGTCTCAACAAAATGACATTGAATGTGTTACAGATCAAACACTAATAGCCACAAAGTGCACAGCATTTTAGCGCACTACAATAAACTGCTTCAAAAATCAAAGAATACGATTGTTTACATAAATGCTTCAATGCAAACCCTCACTAATGAAAAACATTTTCATCTTTCAGTGTCAGTCTTACTAAGCCTGGGTGGTATAAATGAAAGAATTCCACTTTGTGTCCTTTTCTTGTTTTAAGTTTCCATTTATCATCCAGCTGTGTCTGTTTCCTTTGTCGCGACATGGCAACAGTAGAGGACACCATATGAACTCAGCTGCATGTCTTTGTTGCTCCAACATGAGACAAACTATTATCTTTACCTATGAAGCTGTTCCATAAACTCTGTCAGCTATGAAATACTGTCTGAGTTTGCGTTTGTAGTCTTGAGGTCAGAAGTTATCGGAATTGTTAAAACCAGGCCTTCTGATAAACTATCCTTCATGTTATTTGTGACAAATGTGTTTTTGTCAAACCATGCACAGTGGAGGAAAGGTTAAACAGTGGCTGACCTACAATATTTGCTTTCAGATATAAATAAGAGGCTTATTTATCTATCCATCCAGGAGCAGGAGCTGGAACTTGTCTCAAGCAGTCAGTGGATGAGAGGCAGGGTCACTCATGCTCATCCACTTTAGTGTGTACCATAAGGTCAAAGCTTGAAATATATTTTTCTTTTAGATGAAAGCATAATATCATAGCAACAGATGATCTGATAAACCACAGACATGATGGAAATAAAAAAAGATCCATCCATGCACCCATCCATCCACCCAGCCACCTACCTATTGTCAACACCCCCTTCAACCTTACTGGTGTCTATTTCAGCAGTCACTGAACAAAAGGCAAGATACACCCTGGACAAGTCGGAAGTCCATCACAGTGCAACACAGAAACACACAGGACAAACAACCACATAATCTTGATCACAATTTGCTGTGAAGGATTTTCAGTATGTACATTGGCACATTTATTATCCACTCCTAATTTAACAGTGTCTTGCCATAATCATTTGGTGTGCTAGTAATATGAAAACCAATATGTGAAATACAACCAGATGCAAAAACCAAAGACTTGTTTTTCATAAATATTGTTCCAACTATCAGTGTAATCTGCATTTTTCTTTCCTCAGACTTCAACTGTGTTTGACTCTCTCCCTTTCTCGTAATCTGTAATTTGAATGATAAAACATCTAAATCAAAACTAATGTAGATCTGTGATGAGCATTCTGGGTTCTCCTAACGCTAATGGAAAATTCTTTATAAACATATATTTCACTTTTCTGTTGGTAAAAGCTCAGACACATCCTAAATGAGAGAGAAAATGTGTTTTTCAGTGCCAGAGGAAGAGAGGAAGCCCTAAATTATTGTTGCCATAGTAACTTCCTGTTTTAATCAATGGTTGACTGGTGTTTTGAAAAATGAGTGCCTGCTCTTCGACTCAGGTCTATCTGAGGGTTTTAGCCATTACAATTAGTAAAAAAAAAAAAAAAAAAATCATTTATGATGAAGTAGATGAAGAAAGCGGATTTGTATGCAGATACCTGTAGAACAATGGACAGTAGGAGGAAGAATCCTTAGTGTTTGCTGAAGGTCAGAATTTTTACCAGTTTGGAGTCGGGCAGTCCCATCTGCTCATATTCAGATGTAAGAAGATTTCACTACAGTCAGATTTTTTAACAGCACATTCAGAAATTGAGCTAAATCTATGAAAACATTTTGTTGAATAGACAAAGAAAAGGTTTTGCTTATTTTATCTTCCCATTGTTATCAATATGAAACAGAATAAATATTTTGAGAGTTGTTTAATTCATATGATGACCAACAGCTGATTATTATTTAACCTAGATTAAACCCAGTGCTTTGGCACATGATCATTTCTTGTTTTTCTCCAGTAAATCATACATATACTCTATTATTGAAATTCAACTGAAATAAATTAAGATGAAGCTATAACAGACAGATATGACTGAAAATGTAACATAACAGACCATAATCAGAACTAAATTTAGACTGAAAGTAAAATAGTGTATGCCCACGACACATCTTCACTAGTCACATTGAAATTTCCAATTAGGCGTGGCAGTGAACTACACAGCTGGGTCAGAAATTTGTTGATTGTTTACAAATAAAGGATACTTTGATTGAAAAAAAAAAATCTATTTCCCAGATATCAGCAAAAAGCCAAGGTGTTGAGAAAAAAAAAAAAAACACTGATCATTTTCAAATTATCTGAAGGAAAACTACATTCAGAACGTTCAGTCCATCTTTTCATAAGAAACAAAGTCAAGCCCATGTTGTCTTCCCCTTGAAATGCTAAGTGATCATCATTTAATTTTCCCTCTATATCTGAAGAAAGAACTGATATGTCCTTTTGGCCTTGCAAAATTAAACATCCATTCCACAGTTAATAAAGCTGTGCCATTCGAGTGAAAATCATTAATCACGCACCATTTTCCAAAGGACCCAGTTAATGTTCTGAGAGAAGTGCTGTCTCTGACACAATGTAGCTCACATAATATATATAATCAAAATATATCTGCAGTAACTTCTTTCACTGGGAAGTTAAGCCTCACCCTCTCACATGGAATCATACTCAACCATTATGTGCAGAGCTGTGAGACTCATGACACAAGAGGGGTGCCCTTCCTTACTGGTCCACCGCCATACTACCACCAGACATTTCAATGTTGTACTAACAACAGTACTCCCCATCGAGGCAGCAGAGATGTAAGGCAGCAGAGAGCCATACCACACTACCCCCTCATTCCTTGTGCATGTACATATGTTTGCAGAAATGTGAGTGGCATAGTGCTTTCAAATTGCCATGTAGTATACATCAGAACAAAGTGAGGGGGAGGCACAGTCAGTGTCTCCTATGCAAGCAAGATCAACTATCCCAAACTCAAGATCCAGTTTTTTGTGTTGCACATTATCACCTTCCTAAAATAATGCCCTAAGTCATTTTGTAGCAAAAACGGGTGGTGAATTTTTATTCTTTTTTTTTTTTTTTTTTTCCAAAATCGATTTTTGGAAAAAAAAAAGTGACTTAGGCCATTATTTTAGAAAGGTGATGATATGTTAGAGGAAATGGCTGAGACCATTATTTCAGCAAGGTGAAGCTATTTTAAGGGGTGAAGAAATGTGCACTAATGCAGAAACATGAAGCCCCTACTGGGGATCAATTCCCCAAGTGGGCCTCTGCACATTTATATTAAGAAGACTAATTATTGTACAAAGCTTTTCCTTTTTATTCTTTCATCATATTTTTAGGAGTTTACACATTTTAAGTTAAAGCATAAAAATATTTAGCTTTAGATTTAATTATTGATCATCATTCTTTTTTTGTCATCTTGAAAACAGTGATGTAACTCCAGACTTTGACTGGAGGTGGAAAAGCTTCATTTTCTCTGGCTGAGAGTTGAGATCTACTGCTGCACTTGTAGTGACAGCTCTCTCCTCTCTGCTGATCGATCGTTACCACTCCATTACCAACACACCTTTTGGAGTTGAGCTACTTACAATCTGGAAAGCATCATCAATGCTGACATTCAATTTACAAAGGTTGACAGCAGCAGAGAGTGAATTAAACAGATGTTTCCCACTGTGTTGTTACTTTTACATTCTCTTCTCTGGCTTTCTCTGTACAACTCCTCCCTTTTAGTCAGTTTCAGTCAGTTTGTTGTACACCAACATACATTTACAATCAGTGAAAGTATACGTTCATATCAATTTATGGAATTTTGTCTACCACCTTCTGTGAGTCACCCAAGAACAAATGGTTCACAGACGGTGGTGGAGTTTGGCTTGGACATTAGAACATTCATCATTTATGATTTATTATTCGCTGATCTGCTTCACAGGCTGTGCAGTGATTTCGAGATAGATTAAACATACAGTATATCGAAATCACCTTTTACATACATTTTATAGAGGGTCTTCAATAAAGATAAGTTACGACTTTTGCTGCTCATTCATACAGACACAAATGAGAAACCTTGTCTTTTGTTTTATCAAATGAAGTCTTTTGAGATGAACTTTGTTTTTATCTGATTCTTCACAGAGCCTCTGATGTCTTTCATCCTTCTTCTTCCATACTATTTTTTATTACTTTTTCTATTTTTTGCTGGCTTTGCCTTTATATGCTGGGGTCTTGTCAACACATACGCTGTCCTCTGCTCATTTCCATACTTTCTCTGACAAATTAGACATACAAATACAAGTGCAATTATTGCAACAGTCCAATACTAGATGACAAATGATGTTCTAATCAAGATAGTCGATGTTTTAAATTAGTAAGCAGTATTAATGATGTCTTACACATTGAAACTTAGCAAGCCATGTTGAAGCTAATTAGTGTTGGACATAATACACATAAGGGTAATGGTTTTGTGTTGGGAAGGTGAGCACTGTGTGATAGAACAATGACCCAATAGCTTTCTAAATATGAACAAGATAGTCATTTTGATCTATACTCTAAAAAAGTCACCCCAAGGACATTACTAATATAACTGACTCAATACAGCATATTCCACTTCAAATGATTTTATCCCCCAATGTGACACAATCAAATATTTATGTGTACTAGATGATATATGCATACAAAAAACCTTTATCTCCGCAATGCACATTGATGAACACTAAGAAAAACTACAGACTTTGAGTTCAACACGAACTGCTTTTTAATATTCCACCGAGAAGAGCCTGAGCTTTTCCGCATTTTGAAACCCTTTTTAACACCTCCAAATGATAAAACACTGTTCTGTTTCATATTACTGATATTATTATTATTATTATTGACTAATAACATCATTAGGCCAGTGTAAAAGGCATAAAGAATCACAGGCAAGTTGGGAGCCACAGTTTGCAGACTCTCAGTTTAGAAGAGTCTGCATATTACAGATAATGTCAGGAATTTGGGTTGTTGTGTTTGCTTGGTTGTTTTTCTCTCAGTTTCAGAGCTCTGTGTTTCGACTAGCTGGCCTTGCTAGAAGACGCAGTGGAAATCTTGAGCTGCAGGTTTTTGTTCAGCAGACGAAGCTCAGCACCAATAATCTTTGTGGTTGCTTCCATGCTGTCTCTTAGACTCACTATCTCAGCTCTGCGTAGATATCCTCGTTAAAGATGCACTTCACCAATAAAAGCACTTGAGCTCTTTCCCTTCCAGCAATCTTTGTGCTCCTTCCTCATCATCATCCTCCTTCGAGGCAACTTGTCTGCTCTCTGATGCTCATTCTGTTCCACCTACTGAAGCCCTCACCATCATCCCCTCATTCCCAGCTCCGAGCCTCCTGCACTCTCCTTGTCATCCAGCTCCAAGTTTCCATCAAACCTCTGGCTTGAACCACCACACACACCAACAACCCTGGATTCCACTCACTCCTCCCTGGTGTGCTTCACCCTTCAGTAAGCTCCTTCCTTTTATCCCCTTCATTTATTCACATTCACTCTTCCGATTTGCTCAGGAGGGCCGACTGTGATTCTGTCGTTCTGTCCTTGGGCGAGACACTTCATCCACCTTGCCTGTCGGTGTTAGTCAGAGGGCCCTGCGGAGCCGGTGTATGGCGGCCTCACTACGGTAAAATCTGCCCCAGGGGAGATGCAGCTACAATTTTGCTTACCACCATCAGTGTGTGAATAGGTATGTGAATGACTGAATGTGGTTTAAAGCGCCTTGGGGTCCTCTGGACTAGATAAAGCGCTATACGAGAACAGGCCATTTACGTATCCCCTTATCCACACAGTTTCTCTGCTTCCAGGTCTTCAGCAACCCCACTGGAGCAGCAACAAGTCATTAATCAAATAATTGTAAAATAAACCTTTTAAGACTCTCTTTGCCTCCTGAGAGTATTTGTGCATGTGGGTCAGATAATTGCCTACAACCATGACAGGTAGTAATTATCATTTTCTTAATAGATTGAATCACTTCTCAACAAAAGCAACATGTCAGTGCTGCAGAGCAGTCAGAATATTTCATTAGTGCTTTGAGGTTGTGTGATTAAGGAGATGATGAAGAGTGCTAAGAAGATTTAGGAGGCCGAGTAATGATATTATCTTTGCTCTCTAAAATAAGCAAATCACTAACACTGCATAAATAATTGGGCCTGAGAAATTGGACAACTCCTGTGAAAAAATCCCTTCGTATTTTTATGACGAGCTTTGAAATATCACAAGCTGCTGTCAGAGTGAGTACTGACAGCAACACATTAAAATCTGAGACAAGTTAGTTAACATTTTACCAGAGACTTTAAAGGTAAACATTTGAGGTTAATTTCACTAAATATAAAAAAGCAACTTGAAAATGCGTTAATCTGAGTTCAGTAATAGAGGAAAAAATTAAGCATAGAGCTAATAATATGACAAAAAAAATATCTAATTTCACTGAGCAATCAGCTCAACTTGTTTCCTTAAATCATGCTGCTCAGCTGATCAAGCATAGCATTGCCTCTGTCTGCATTCCATTACCAAACATCGACATTTCCTTTTAGAGCCAATGCACTTACAGTCTGGAGAGCATCATTACTTACTGGTGACATTTAATTACAAAAGTAGTCAGGAAGGTAAACAGAGAAAAAAAATACACTCATCATCCCACAGTGACTGACTCGTTTTCCTACATTTCCTCTTGTCTGTTTAGGAGTAGTGTCCATTTCTTCTTGTCCTCTTATGTATTAGTGTCAACTACTGAACATCCTCTAAAGCCCAAAGAAAACAAGTCCATTACTCCATTACATTTTTTTTCCCAGTTTTGTCTTTTTTATTTTTTCTCACAAAATGTTTCAGAACATCAAACAAATTGTTGTTAGCCTATTATAAAAACCAACTTGGCCCCATGCAAAAACCTAATTGCCCTCACTGCCAATTCATGTATCTGTGTTTAATCACTTTTTAAAGAGCTGTCTTCAATTTCACTTATCTGATCAAATCTATGCATGGTACCTTTCATCGATATGAAAATGCTGATTGAATCCCTTAACCTAAATTTACTTAAAAACATCTGAACCAATTAGCCTGCCTGACGCTCTCCCTTCACCACTTCATCACAACAGTGCTTCATGCCGTTTACCGATGCCATTCACAACCGTCCTGAGGAGACTCATAGTTTCATCAGGTGCTTAATAGTTGCTGCTACCAATAGTCTGGGGACTGAAGCTTCAAACCAGAGCTTTGTAGAAAGAGGCGGGATTTGTAAGAGCATGCATTAAGGTACAAGCTGAATGGCTATCACAGGAAATTCAAGGATTCCTCAGACATACATGGAGAAATCTAATTTCTTCTATGCATTAATATTTTAATTTTGAGCTATAAAGCTCAAAAAAGTTGATTTTACATAATGCTAAGCCCTTTAAGTGATTCGATTGTACATACTGACCTCCTCCCCGCTTCCATCACCATGTAAATTAACTCAGTGAATGTAGAAAAGAAGATGAAGAAAGAATTGTTTTACAAAAAGTTGTTAGTTCTGAAACACATCATCATTGTTGCTCTATTTTTCATTATTATTTTTCTTTCTTAACTTTTCTCTACATCTTTTTTTCTCATTCTTATCTTTTCCTTTTTTTTTCAAATCCACATCTCTCAATGTCATCCCGTATCTGGTCAAACTATGTCTCCACTATTTTCGCCCTGTTTATACAGGAAGTCCATTTTGTCTATGTCTGCAAAGCACTTGCTCTAATCCATTGCAACAATGTCCTCATCTTTTATGCATGCCTTTTTCCATTTATTCACTTCTTGCAGGTCTTTTGACTTATTGTCTGTCTGATAAGGAAAATAGACTCAGCTCCCATGAGAAGGTGAAAGAGAGATGGTGAAATGTGATCAGTATCTGCTGATCACAAAGCAGATGCACAACACTCCAACTCTCTTAGCAGGTTGTCTCTGCTAAGAGAGACAACCTGCATTTCCAGGCTCTTGACTCAGAAGTTGAATATACTTGACTGTATTATGTTGGGCTCATGGGACACCATTGTTCCGCCAATCTCCTTCTGTTGTAACAACATTTATGTAGAGATTGCACAAAAAATGTGTTGATTTGTTCCTCTTTTTAAGAGGAAGTTTGATAGAATAGATTTTCTCTACCTATGTGAGGAATTTAGAAGTTATTTTAGATTATATTGGTGAGTAAAACTTTACAGAGCTGGATTTCATTTTCAATATTTTACTCCAGTTGTTGGAAATGTGACATGTATTACTGTCTGTAATGGCTCCCTTGTCTGTGTGGATTTCAGTTTTATAGACTCTTCAATGCGGAGAAAATATGAAGCAAGTATACACACTATTACTGCTGCCAAGGTTCTCTGTAGCAGTTACTGTAGCTTGTTGAAGTATGAATGGAGCTCATATCTCACTGTCTGTAAAACAACATGTAAAGTCGTAAACTAGTGACTGAATGCAGTGAGGAGAAGGCATGTAATTTCATACAATACTTTGATGTTACAGGTATATCATGTACTTTTGAAACCTGGAAGTATAGGACGACAAAAAATCTGCAATGTAAATAGGTTTGAGAAATAAAAATATACATGTATAAACATGGACATAGTCTAATTCTCAAAGCAAGTTTCATTTACATTCTGCTGAATCCAGACTACATGTGCTGTGTCTCTTAGTGTATTACCATATAAATAACTTCCACTGCTTATCTTGATTTGTTAGGAAACCGGAACGGAAAGACACTGAACAAGATGACATAAAGTGACATTTTGCTGACTTTGTGATTGTTACTGTTGTGAATCTTATCTAGTTCCCTACTTCTATTAATGATCCTTAAATAAATTTATTTATAGTGTTTCTCAGCTCTACCTCTGCTGTTGTATGCCGCACGGTTTCACAGAAAAACAAAGACAGTTTTGTAAAAAAAAAAAAAAAGTAAGAAAAATCACCACCTGTCATCATCTTTAAAAGAACAGAACTACTTTGTTTATTTTGTCTTAATTGTTAACTTCCATATTAAAATTAATTAATATTTCATTTATAACAAGTCAAATCAAACTGTGAAAGGAAAAACGTGTTATTTACCCACCCATTTGAAGTGGTTAAAGAATAAGTCACAAAGAAATTCAGATGAAATCCTGAAGACAAATGAGAAAGCACTGACTCACTGCCTCTAAAAAACAATAGCCTGATCACCCAGTATGTCCACCTGCATGATATAAACCACACAGGTCATACAAGTTCTGCGCCACCGACAGCGAACTTTTACTGTAGATTCCTCAGAATAAAGGTTTAACCAACACATCTATTCTATGTTTTACAAATGGCAGCATGTAAAGAAGAGATTTTGGAATCAAACATAACTAGACAATAAAAGAATGTTGCTGCCAGGAGGCAGCTTTAGATCCTCGGAGCTACAGAGTCCAATCGTTCAAGACCATCTGACAAAGTGCTCAGCTCACTGTAACAGCAAGCCAAGGCCACTCTCACAGCTGCTGGCACAATTATCACCACGAATTACAACCTCCTCAAGAAATTTCACAGTTGACTGCAGAAAATAATTTTCAGGGATGGCTACAATATATCTGGCCCATCTCACCAGACTGCTCAACAGTATAATCACTATAGCAACAAGAAGAGACACATATGCATTTTTTTCATACTGTCTGATATGAAATTTTAACAATTTTTCCAGTTTTAGGTCAAATGAGATTACCATTTTGTTTCTATTCGCTAAATGACAGAATAATGAAAGAAGTAGTTTTCAAAGATAGTTTATATTCCTCTAGATTTTTTATTGCTCTATAAAGAAGTTTGTACACTTCAGGTGTCAACTCTAGTAACAGAAAGTAATCTACTAGTTAGTGTATACTAAAGTATAGTAGACCCTATCACTGACAAAAACACTTACCTTTGAGGAATTAAATATCCATTTTTGAGCAGGTGACACTTCTTTGCAGATTCAGTGGATTTGGCAGTTTGTACTAATGAAAAAAATACATTTTTGGGGGATTAGTAGTCATGTGAGAAATGCACCAAGATGAGAACAAAAATGTAAAACTAAATTCCTCAGTCAGCAGAATGTCTTCACACTTGCTTGTCTTTTTTTCTCTTTTCCAGATTAACAGACTGAAACTTTGCTGCTCAAAGTAAAACCTTTTTGAACCAAGCTGCTTCAAAAACTGTCCTAAAAATGGGATGATTTCTCATGCCTTTGTTTTTGTGTTTATCATTTGTCATGATTTTTATTTGTTCAAAGCACATTAGTGTTGCTTCAACAGTTAATTTAAAATAATGCTTTGGTTGATTTTACAATAAAATAATTTGAGATGTGTGGGTTTAAATCTCACACATGTTTAGTGAAGGTTTGAAGCTGTTTTGCTTTCTTTGATACTGGAGACCCACTGCTTATTGAAAGTGAGGATAATTAAATTGAGTTCCAGAAAATTCTTGGTGAAAACCCCACTGGCTCTGTTGAAACTTCAAGCAGCAAATCTCACAAATTTTGGAAGAAGAATGTTGAGTAATAGTGTTTAATTGTAAGTTCTTTGGTGAAATTATTTGTGACATTATTTGTAATGAAATTTTTTAATTATTCTTGTTTGATATGCTTCCTGCAAACTGCTGTTATGTAAATCAGGTAAATCAGCTGTTCAGAACAACCCCATAGATATTTCAGTCATAAAATGACTGAAATGAATTTAAAATTTTGAAACATAAGACATAAAGACAAATATCCAAGCCTAAGAAATATTAATATTGGTTAATGTAGTTGACAGAAATAAGTTGAGAATTGTCCAGTGTGTCTGAAGACTGACTATTGCTTCCTATCAAATCCATTAAAAGGACAAATAAAGTCACCAGGAGCAAATAATAATCTCTCCCAACAGCAAAGAGCAGGGGCGCCGTGTA
Source organism: Poeciliopsis turneri (assembly GCA_922788865.1). NCBI lineage: Eukaryota > Metazoa > Chordata > Actinopteri > Cyprinodontiformes > Poeciliidae > Poeciliopsis > Poeciliopsis turneri. Next base: position 405,277 of record CAKLNU010000972.1, on the reverse strand, counting down.
CGGGGGAAAGTTATGGCAATTCTAAGGGCCCAACCAACAGGGGGCTCTCCACAATGTTTTTATTTTTTGTTTATAGAAATAAAAAAAATAAAAAAAAAGGTGCCCAGGCAATTACAAAATTAATCATATTGTATTTTTGAAAATTGTTTATAGCAGTAAAAATCAAATGTTGCCCCTCCCAGACCATAAAACACACATCCATATTTGCACTGAAGCCCCTCTGGATCTGCATGAAATAGTGCGTTCCTGCTTGGAGCACTTGACGGTGTTCAGCAGCCGTCAGTAGAAGACAAGAACGACTGTGGCAGTTACTATGCTGCTAAGAAAAATGATCAAGTCAGGTTTAAAAAGAAATAGAGAGAGAGGTAGAGAGAGAGAAAAAGGCAAGAGTGTAAATTCATAAACCAGTTTTTCTCTAAGAGAGGTGGGTAGACTGTGTGAGATTATCAACCATTTAGCATAGTTAGCTTAGCTACAGACTAAACTCCCATTTCTCTATCGTCTAATGAATTAAGGAAAAAAAAAAATCTAAGGGGGGCGATTTAATTTTTTGTCACGGGGCCCAGGATTTCTGGCAGCACCCCTGGCAAAGTGCAATAATGAGGTTTGATATGATGCAAGTGCAGTCAGTTAGCCAATCTATAAGATGATCGATGCTGGAATTAAATAGCAAGTGGTTTCCAATGCAGAACATTGGATGAGAATTATATTAATGCCATTCAATTTATTACATTGTTCTGTCAGATTTACCTTACAAAATCTAACCCCTGCTGCTAGTTTGCCCATAGCACTATCACATTTTGTCATTCTCATCAAAACTGCTTCAGAATGAAAGAGAAATGTTTACTATTTAATGGAAGGGAACAGCAACACATGTATTTGTGCTGTTATAAACTGTTTTCTCATAGCTGTGAGCAATGGGAGATTAGCTATGATAGTTCTCAACAAGGAGAGTCAAATATGTCTGAAAGCCAATTTCCTTTGTAATTTGTTCATCATTCCATTGTCTATACACGATTATCCTTGCAGGACCGCAGTGGCACCTGTTCTTGCTTCTATTTGTCATCGGACGAGAGGTGGGGTGCATTCTGGGAGTATGAATTTACAGCTGAAAAGCATTGCTCTTTTAAAACATAAGCAACTGATGAAAAGAAAACACAACAATTTCACTTTAATTAACTGCTTAACATAACCAAACCAGAGTACATTATGATTTCACACCATTCAGTTCTTCAGAATTGATAATCGGTAATGGAGAGAGAGAGAGAGAGGGGAAGAGTGTCATTTATCAGACTCAATAAGCAATAAATAACCTGAAGGCCAAGGAAAGTACACCTCTTACCTACATGATGAACTTTACATAGATTTTCTGTCTTTGAAAGTACCACTTTAAATACTGGAGACCAGTTTCAGTGTTCAAACTGTGACAATACAACCACACACTAAAACAGACTGGAGCAGTCTGGTCCTCCCAATGCAAAAGAAATTATGGAGCAGAATTTACTGACCTTAATTTATAAATAATGCAGAAAAAAACAAAATGAAGAAGATAACTGACATCCATCTGGCTGCAAAGGGTTATAAACCCCTTTCTATTCCTGAACCACAGTGAGAGCGATTATGGCAGGTCACATGGCAGTGACCTAGGGCTAATGGTGATTAGTCAGGCCACTTGTGGGCCACTCCAACTGGGCTATCTAATTAGATGGGTTGACACTATCGCCTTCCTTCCCTTTGTCCTCCTGAGTTCTGGTCAACGGCTCCTGGGATCGTGTGTATGTGCCTGGCCTGCACTGTGAGCCGGGAGGTTGAATGGCCATCCTCTTTCCCTGTGCCAGTAGCAGACCATCCTCTGCTATTCTTGGGCTCTATTCAAACAACTTTGCATCTCACACAGACATAATCTGCACACAAATCCACCCACACACATTCTGATCCAAACAGCTGAATGTCAAACACTACTTCAGTGTTGTGCATGATTGGGAAAGTGGATTTTTTGCTAAATTTTACATCTGGCATAAAACTAACGTAGCTTTCCAGGAGTATGACATTACATGTACATAAAAATATGGGGAATGAGGCAGCGTAAGGGTCTCATTGAACTTGTCTAGTTTTGTGACTGCATATGATCAGCAAACTATTCTCCATCCTCTAAACCTCACATCATATGAAGACAGAAATAAAATATGGTATAGGTAGAAGGTTGCAAAATGAAAACTACTGAATGCTGTTTTTCCTATGCTGTGAAAGATGATCTTAAAAATAATAGTTTTTTCACTTACCTGTGTTAAAAAAAAACAACAAAACTCCATGTACTAAGTTAACAAAAAGAAACCAACAAGTGAAAAACCGGTTTCTCCTGCTCTAACTTTTTGTCAGTTTAATCTGTTAATTTGCATTTAGAAAGAACTGTTGACATTATGGCTCTGTCTGTGCAGCCACCCTCCAGTAACTCGTCACGAGATTTTCTCTCTTGATCTAAATGAACTGTGTAATGAGGGTCAGAAACCAAGTAGGAGACAGAACAAGAAGGTTTCATCTTGGGATAACCTGATAACATTAGTGGTCATATTTTCACCTCATACCCTCTTCAAAATAATTACACCCAATTAGCAAATGTTTGCTCTTCCGTTCTCTGGCTCTCAGATATCGGAAAATATGAGTAGACTAGAAAATACAGCATTAGAGTTAATATTTTAATATTATCAACAATAGAGCAAAACTATCTTTGTTAAAACTAATAAATTTACAAATTGAATATGACAGTGTACTTCTCTAATGATGTACTAGCAACTTTGAGGAAAATCCATAATGCTTTGCAGTTTGTACTTAGTTTAAAGTTGTGGAAAAAGGGTAACACTGTTCTTTCTGTGACATTTTCTTATGTTTAACGTCTGCAAATTTCCTAATAACATCGTCTATAGAGTTCTGCCAAGCAGGATTCCTACAGGAGAGAAGTTAGAAAATGCAGAATATTTGCTTAAACTATTTGAATCAAATTTAAGTAACAAAAAATAGGAATAGGAGCAAAGTGCAATGAGTTGTGGAAGGAAAAAAATACAATACATTTCCTTTTGAAAATGATGAGACAGAAATAAAAAAAACATGACAGATTTACAGAAAACTGTGTTTTCAGAAAGCTGCATGGAGTCTCGACGTTATTTAATTACATTGAATGTAACTGGTAAGAAGCCAGAAGGAAAAGTGAGCACAAAGTTATAGGTTTCAGACCACCACACACTGTTTTCATTTTTACTGTGCACAGACCCCTCATTATTTTGCAAAGAGTCTAATTAATTTTAATTGAACATAATAAGCTACAATCTAGCACACAAATGGGTGGCAAGCATGTAAAATCTCTTGACTGAAGAAGATATTTCACAAGATAGTTCACCGAGGTGACAACAGCTTAGTTGGAAGTTACATCAACTTAAAGTTATCTTGTCAGTAATATCAGTGTACTTCACAAATGTGATCCAAAATCAATCTGTTACTGTTCCAGTGCTGTAAGAAAGACAAAACATTAAGATAAAACAAATAGCTAACAAACAAATCTACACTATTGTCAATTTCTCCAAAACATTGGAGACAGTGTCTGCCTACAGAGTCACGCATGGCCTACCTGAACTTATTCTTACTTCTTTCTTTTACCTCAGAATGGCCAACTTTCTATTGTTCCGACCTCGATTTGATAAAGTAATGGCTCCCACACACCTGTATCTACCTTCTTCCCCTCGCACTTTTTTCAGCTGTTGCAACAATTACAGACACATTTTGTGTTTTCTGAGTCGCCCTTAAATGCAACATGAACGTTAAGATACTCATTCTTATTCAGAAAACCAGTAAAAGGCAAAGAACTTTTGGAGTTTTTTTTCTAAACAAATCAAGTGAGTTGAGTAATGCTGTTGGATATAACATTCAGCTTATTATCAAGAATACACTACTTATGATCTTTTTTTCAGACAAAGGTGGGTAATGCTGTTACATTTAGTTTGCGTCGAGGCTGAGGCCTCCAAACGTGGGGCGTGCTAACCCCCTGCGCCACCACAGCACGCCCCAAGCTATTGCTACTCTTACTTGAGTACATTGATTTTGCATTTAAAGAAATAGACAGAGATTGTAAACATTAAATTCTTAGATTTCTGTAACTTATGAGCTAATGTTTATGCTAATCTGAGCATAATTACTCAGCATTTTCTACATGTCACTTATCAGTATTATTTAATAAACATGTTTATTTTATTTTAAAGGTTACATACATATTTGCCTATGTAATTACATCAAATGACTGTGCCCCCCCAAATAAGTCTTTGCTCCCTCCAGTTAAAATCCTCTGGTCTGATTTAGCACTTCCAATATTAGAACTGAGTTTGAGAAAAACAATATATTCTTCTTTTGAGTACTCACACAAGAGAAGATGAAAGCAAGTCCGTCAAGGATAGGGTTCCTGCTACCCACAGTCAAGAAGAAAATTATTGCTTTCTATTGGAGTAAAGGCAAAGCTGGGAAAACCGAGGCATTCAGGAGCAATAATAGGTCCAGTCTCATAGTACCCAAACGTACTTCAATTAGACTTATAGTACCCAGCAGTACTATTTGAGACTTGCCATGGCTTAATGATTATGTTTAAAATGAGAACCCAAAGATGTGCTTCTGACTATATGATAAAGGGTTTAGTGTTCTGTGTGCCTCCAGTGCACACATAATGTATGATTATATTTTTCCCCAGTTTTAGGCTCTTTGTGTTTTTGTCTGACCTCAGTTTTTATATCATCTGTAAGGTTTTGGAAGACGCAAAAAGTTTATAAGCCATACACTTCACTAAAGCCTTTCAGTAACTTCCACAAATGACAAAATAATTGTAAAGACTTGGCCTGAATGGGGCTGCAGAAAATATTAAAACTTTTTTTCATACACGTAATTATAATTTAAAGTTCCATTTACATTTTTAATTTGTGTTTTACAAAACAGTGCTTATCGTCAAAGAAGAACTAATCACTACTGAAGATAAAATCAAATCATATAATATTCATCCATCCATTTTCTGTTCACCCTTATCCCTCATGGGGTCGGGAGGTGCTGGTGCCTATCTCTAGCTAAGTTCTGGGCGAGAGATGGGGTAAATCATATAATATAAGACAGAAAATTTTCTTTTTCAAAAATGTACTTAATGAGTGTCATTATGGACCTGTCATTCTTGGCAATCCTACATTTTCCCTGGGTTTCCATTATATTCAGTTGTGTAAAGAAAATGCCTCCATAATCCCTCCATAAATATTTATGAAGGCATTTCAATAATTTAATTTTGTAAAACAAAGCAGAACTTTGAGTAAGATCAGTAAGATGAAGAATGTCAAGAAGTGAAGGAAGAAGAATCTCCCACTTACAGCTAGATCTCCTTGGAGCTACTGAGCAAAACAGAACCTTCTGAATCTGCAGATGTACTTTGTCACAAAGGTAAAAAGAAACAAACAGAACAAAAAATTAATCTGTCCTTTTTTCAGACAATATGAAAGAACAACATAATTTTTTGTACACACAAATTGCTAGAATTATTCAGCAATGTGCTAACTTTTGATGGTTCAGTCAAAAAACACTTTAAAAAGCGAATTGCACAAATATGTGGAACAAACATCTTCTTCTTCGAATTTGAATATTGTTGCTACAATTTTTACATATTTAGTCTCTTGTGGAAACTGGATTATTGTGCAACTCTCCCAAAGAAAAAAAAAAGATGTATCTAATTTTAAGTACACCAAACTTGTTTTACAAAAGACAAGTAAACCTATTCACAGCTGATTAGTTTAATATATTCATCATTTCCACAAAGTTTGCTTGTTTATCAAGCTAAACTAATGCAGAGGTATAACTCTGGAAGGTTCAAGGAAAATTAAATACGGACATTATTTTTTCTTCTTCCCAGTCATTTTCAGCTGGTGTCTATCACAGCCAGTCAATTATTTTCTGTTCTGCAAGCTTTTTGCCTCTATAAGACAGATATCCATAATTTATGCAATAAAGGAAACATTATGGATGACAAACATATCTGAGGAAAAGAGATAAATGTAATGTTTTCAGTCATTTAAATAATTTTAAATATTTATTAGTTATTAGTAACATGCAGTCATCCGTTAAGCAGAGAGATATGTTCATTGAAACAAACAAAATCCCCCTTCAGCAAAATGCCAAAAATGTGGTGAGTTACCAAAATCCTGGAGTTTTTGGTAGCTTTTCTGTTTATTGTATAAACTAATGTCAGTGGATAGATTTACTAGTATATGGGAAAGAGGAATATTCAATAATGTTAGCAAACCTGCAGGCAAAGTTTATGCAAATGTAAACAAAATAAAGGTTATGTACCAGGTGTATGTCAATACATAAAGTGAGACTCAACATCACAAGCCAAAATGTTTCCCAACTGAAGTGTTGACTAAATTTCTTCTATAAAATCTCTTTATAATCAAATATCTGGATTTTTGTATTTATTTAAGAAAAATCAATATCCAATGAAAAAGTACCTTAGCCTTCACTAATGCTTTTTGATGTATGAATGAACATTTACTTTGCTATTTCAATAACCTTTCAAAGACATGGACCTTGAGTCTGGTTAAGTGTCTTATTCATTCTGTAGCACAAACTTTAGCAGACAATCATGAACATTGCTGAAGCAGGAATGTGTCAGCTATTATTCTGTAGTAATTCATTTTATACAGTACAGTAAGTAAAGACTAAAAGGGTTTTCTCATTACTCCAAAGATCTGTTTTTAAATCCTGAGTCATGACCATCCAAGAGGAAACATGGGAACAGTTTCCTGAAGCTCCAAATTCTCTTTAGCCAATGGATTAATGATCAGTCAACATGGATTCTGTTTCTATGGAGATGTTGCAGAGTCCCTTTAAAAGCACCAGAAAGGAAGCATATCTGTACATGTACGGTGGTCAGTTTTGAGTGGAATGCATTCTTTGTGTTCCAAAGCCTTGTTGATGAGTAAATATATATGCACACAAAGTGTTTTATTGGCATTGTCTTGCCATCTGTTTCTACGGTGATGACCAGTGTGGCTGACCAGTGTGGACTGTGTCCAACATGCTGTTTTGACAGTGCTTACAGAATGCAGAGTACAACATGGAACCTTTTAGCATAATTAAAAAATGTAATCACCTATTTACCTGCACTTCATCATGTCTGCTTCCTGCTTGGTTTTCCAAAGCAGTGAATACCAGTATACAAGGTCTAGATGTTTGCTCGTGGCCCACTCAGCCAAGCTTGAAATATATGGAGGTAAGTTCATTGTGGAAACAGAATAATCATTAATATGTTGCCTCCAATTTCATATATTTCATGTTGTTTGTGTATATACAACAAACAACAGTTAAAATTAGTTTTAAAAATGGCCATGTTAAATGAAAGTATTGAGACCCTTTGGCTATAATAAATTTGTGTCAAGTCAACCAAGACAACATATTTGTTGATATAGCATATGTTAGTGATACGTCTCTTAACAGGAGATGGGGACAGAGGAGTAGTAACTAAAAAGATAAGGAAACTGTAGGGAAACTGTAGCTTGAATTTTCAAACATACATACCAAACTGATGAGAAATGTTCATAACTGATGTAATTTGTATTTAAAAACAACACTTTTTGACTTGAAGCGCTGCTCATTTGTTGGGATTTTATAAGGTAGTGGTCATTGTCCTATCTTGCACATACAGGACAATATACAGTCAGTGTGGTAGTTTTGTAGAATGAATTATAATGATTTGAATTTGATTTGGATTCCATGTAACTGGTTAGGAATTGCACCAGTTTCACCTTTAAGATGTCTTGCCTTTAAAATTCTTCACTTATTTGTAATTTACCAGCTAGTTCCTTTCATATATCCTCCAAGCTTACAGAACCTTTGGCCACAATATCTTATTTTTTTCATCTGTCAGAACTTGTTTGTAAGAAATAAAATTTGGGACATGTGATCAAGTGTCAGAAAGTGATGAGTTGGGAGAGAGAATATGTTGAGAGAACTTGTGAAGTGGAACAGTGAAAAACTGTGTGAAAAGGGCAAAAAGAAAGGCTGAGCAGCAGAAAACCTTACACCCAGTTTGTAATCTTCATAGTGTGGTAGTTCACCCATCCTTTTGAACATCTGAAGCCCAGAGCCATATTGGCTTTTGAGACAGGCATGCGCTCCACAGTTGGCTTCTCATGCAGTGGGTATGTTTTGGCTGAGAGCTCAGTTCACACGGTACCTAAAAAGCTATAGATGTTGAATCCGCATAAAACTAGAAAGATAGAGAGAATCAGAAAAACATGTTGCGTGACAGTGACCACTGAGGAGCTGCATGACTGATCCAACACATTTGAGATATGTTGCTTATGCTTAACTAAATTATGCTCTTAGTTGTACAAATGTTTTACGGAAAATAGTACTTTAAAATGCACAGTTGAATTTTAGTTATCTTACATCAAGTATTTATCATTTTAATTAGTTTAGAAATATAACTTCATGCTGTGGATGCAAACAATTAATTACTTACAATTATTGATTATTTATTAGATTAGAAATATGTGCCACTTGATTAACTTATGATGTCTGATTTGACATTCTGGTTTGTAGCATTTGTTACAATACTGAGAGTATCACAGGTCATCTTCACATGGAGCCAGGTGACACAGAAATAAAGGTGGCGAAGGCATCCTAGAATCAGAAGCTCAAATGGTCCAAAAGAGTCCAAAACGGCATGGAAAATGCATGTTATGCAAATCTATTTTATGTACATTTTTAGTCAAATTGATTATGACACAGGTCACAGGTCTGCCTGACTGATCCAGAATGCTTCTGTTCACCTTTTCATTAAAACTAGGAAAATAGCATGTCACAAGCATGTAAAGCAAAGTCTTTGCATCGTCTCCTGAACATAACCAATCTGTTTTAAAATACTTCTGTTAGTTTTTAAATCACTGGAAAATGCTCAAGGTCTGACTTCTTTTAAATCAAGGTTAAAATTATTTTAAATCAAGGTTAAAATCCCATTTAGTTTAAGCTGTCTTTGATAATAATAATAATAATAATGATAATAATAATAATAATAATAATAATAATAATAATAATAACAATAAAAAATTACAATACTTTTGATGATATTTGAAAAAAAAAGTAATTGATGAACCTCTACTGCACATGACAAAGAAAGGAATAAATATTTAAATAATTTAAAATTGTACAATAAAAAAGAATGTATATTTATTTAACATAAAGATAGACACATCTCCAGGTTGGTTCACATTTTGAAATATGTAAAAATTCACTGAGTAACTTTTTAATTTGCTGAATTGTAGCACTTTGCCTGATATGTTGGCACCTCTATCCAAAGTAGAATCTTTGCTGTATTGATGGATCGCTCACCTCCAACTTCAAGTACAGACAAACTAATGTGCAGCCTGAATATGTCCCTCCATGTGGACTTGGGTATTAATTCAATACTTTGATTATGGGGGAATATTATCTGCTTCCCCTCTTAGGTGCCACAACTGATCAAGATGCCTCCATCTGCAGCTCTCTTACATTTTACTCTCCTGCTCTGTTGTCACCTACAGATTACAGCAGACTTCTCTCAGTAAGAATTTCATGAAACTTAAATATTAGGCCTACATATATATACATATTGTATGTTATATATACAGTATATATATGCAGTGCATATATAATATATATATTCTTTCTTTTCCTTGACAGCCTTGTTCTTCCCCATGTTTAAAGGCTTTCAGTGCCAACAGGTTGTTTGGGTTATTATATGCTGTTTGGTCACCACAAGCTGACTAATGCCCCACACTATATTAGAGTATACTCATGTGTCTGTATTTATGTAGGTGTCTAACCTTGGCAGTGAATCATGTTGCTCACATGTGTTCCTTTCAGCTCATCTAGTGTCTAAGCCTGAGCATCAATGTGAGTTACATTCATCATAAAACCTCTCTTGACATCATGAAACATGACATTAAAACCACAGACCCACACACCAAGTGCAAAACAAGTCTATTGATGTTCAGCACCATGGACAGCTCAGAGACCGTGCTCTGCAGAACAGAAGCAAGAATTCAGCAGCAGAAACTGAACCAAATTAAGTCTATTTCTAAAACTCATTTCTGTAAAATGGCATTTCAAAATTTGTTTCTAGAAATCAATTAGTATTTCCCAAATATTTTGACATGAAAAACATAATAGAAAAATATAGGTAGTAAAAGTACAAATAAATAAATAAAAGTTTTATTATGTAATATAATATTTTAGCAGTGAAAAAAAAACATTAAAGAGAACATAGTTTAAATAAAATTGCTAGTGTGGAAGATACCTTCATATATTATTTACATTATAGCAAATATTTTCACTGGAACCCTTGTCATTTAGCAAAGGACTATATTTGAGCCAATAATACTTGAAAAATGTATTCACTGCAGGAGGAAATAATACACTAATTATTATTTTAGTGTATATAAGGACATATTCAAAAATGTCCTTATTTATATTAGAACATTTTTGTCCTTATGTACAAAAGGACATAAAGTCAGACATGGTACTGCATGTCTGACTTTAAGGTGCTAAAAGCCTCAACTTCTTTTCCCTTCAAAGAACATCCTCTCTTGATTCTGTGAAAGCAGGTTGGGTCTGACATGTGATGTTTTTCTTTGCTGAATTACCATCTAAATAAGTGCTGCAGCATATCAGGGTTCTTTTTTTTAAATCTGTGTGTAAGCAGTGGCTAAGATTCTTTAGACATCAATACAGACTATTTCTTTACATCTCTCTTCATGGGCCTATGTACTTATGGAACAAAGCATTAAAGAAATTCGAACTGTACATGTACTTGGTAAAGTTAGAACATAATACACACCAAAACTGTGTGGAAAAGACTTTGCTCACATTTTCAAAATCAATGAGGCATCATATTCTAAGACACAGACTGTTAAACATTCTAATGGAAAATTAGGATGAACACAGGCAAAGAAATCATTTACAGAATCAATGGTTTGATTTTGGATTCTCAAATAAATCAAAGAATTGGCAGACTTATAAATTCCACACAAGTTTTTTTATTTTTGTATTACATGTTTAATTTAATAAAATAAAATAAAGCTAAGCAGCTGATAAGAAGAAAAAAAAATCAGAGGAACAAAGAAAAAAAAAAGAACTGGACTGCATACTGGATCAATAATAGTCTTTGGTGGCGATAGTGGGATATTTGTTGTTTGGTGCTGTGACCAATTCAAAATAGATTTTGAATTGGTCAGATTTTATCTTTTTGGCTTTGAGCATAGAAGGAAAAAAATAAACAAAACCCACTTCACTCACCCTACTGTTTTATTAAAAAAAAGAAGTGAAGATAAACCTCAGCAGTGACCTTTTTTTAAATTAAAAATATTACTTTTTCAAATTCAAAATGGCCCTCATAACAGATGAATTACTACCTTTTTTGCCTGTTCTATCTCAGAGCTTAATTTTATTTATGTATTTTTATGTTTTAGTGGGGTGATACTGATCTTAATATGATGGTTGCTATCTTTTGATGAGGGATTCTGCTTATTATGATAATAAGTAATTATCCCACCTTCAGTAGATAGCTTGTAATGCATGACTTTTACAAAAATAGCTGTTTACTCTTTTTAATTCCAGAATATCTGTAACAGAAATCATACTTAAAATATTATACGTGTCTGAACCAAACAGAGTCAGGTCTATTTTACAGGGTACTATTAGACTGAAGATGACGTTCCACTGTTGAGCAAGACGTCTGAGGATAAAACAAGTTTGACACGATTCCAGAACATTACTGTGGACATTTTAGATTTTAAACAATTATTCTTGGTTCATACAGCAACATTTTAAAATTCAACACCACTGAACAGATTGCAGTGTTGTTTGTCGTTGGGGGACACCACACTGCAATATCGGGCCATGATGAATATCATAATATTGCCTACCAATCTGGTGTATAAATGTGAGTGTTTTTGTTAGTGTGACTGGGTGAATGTGCCTCTAGTGTAAAGCTCTTTATGTGGTCAAAATGACTATAAAAGGACCATCAGAGTCCATTGAAAATTTATTTAGTAAATTCCGAATAAATGTAGTCCATTTACCATTCATCCCTGGTTTTAGGTCTGAGGGTCCTGACCAGTGTTGTATAGTAACGAAGTAAAAATACTTCACTACTTTACTTAAGTATATTTTGGAGTACTTCATACTTTCCTCGAGTAAGAAAATTTTTGATGACTTTCACTTTTACTTCACTACATTTCCGAACTTAATTGCATACTTTTACTCCGATACATTTTCAATGTGTGGTTTAGTTACTCGTTACAAAAAAGCGAGAGAGAAACGCAAATGTTTTGATCCCACCTACTGATTGACTGCAACAAAGTCGGTAGCCAACTTGTCTGGGCTTGTTCATCCCCACCAATAGGATGCACAGGTTTCGCACCTCCCCACTACGTCAGAAAGTCCAGCAAACGGTCTGATTGGTTAGAGCTCCGTTTGTGTAGGTTTGTGCCGTTAAAATGTTCGTTTGTGCAGCTTTGGCTTCCGAGATATTAAATATTATATTTAGCCCATCCAGAGTTTACCATCCCCGCATTTTGCTCCAAAACAAACCAAAGTGGGCTGGTTCGTTAATGCTCCGTTTGTGCAGGTTTGTGCTGTTAAAACAAACGCAGCAAAGTTGTTTTCAATTTGGATTTTGGCTATTCTGATATCCGGTCTGAGCGGCTCCTAGCTCGAGGTTGATCCGATTCATGAACGCTAATCTCTGCCAGCCGTTCTCTCGGTCTCCCCTTCCTCAAGGTGTCGGAGTTTCACTCAGGGAGAGTCAACAAATTTTACATCCAAACTCCTGAGAAACTAATGGAAATAGATTTCTTGCCTTGTGACCAACTGACACAAAATTCATGACACAAAATATTGAGTATGAAGTAGTCAGTAATTTCAGTAATTGTAATCTTAAAAAGTATATATTTTGGATGGCCTAAAAAATTATTTTTAATATCTCGGAAACCAAAGCTGCACAAACGGAGCTCTAACCAATCAGACTATTTGCTGGATTTTTTGAGTAGGTGGGTGTCAGCTTCACAGAGGTCTGTTTCGCTTCTCTCATTAAACACCAAGTTAACAAAAAGCTCTCCCTCTTCAGATGTCAAATAAGCTGCATTTCCCTCCCAATTCTTTTTTTCTTTTGCATAATGACCAGTTGTGTGCACCTATAGTTTGTGAAGTAGAGTAATCGTAACCGCTTTTTTTTCCTTCATGTTGGCTGCATTTTCTGTACTCTTTTTCTCATTTTCATCACTGACCTTACTGAAAGGGAAAACTTAAGGCTTACAAAAACTTTGTATTTTCTGTCCTGGAGGGTTTACTAAGAAGCTGGTTCAGTTGTAAAGCAGGTCAAGTTAACCTTGTGGTTTAGGTAAAGCTCCTAATTTTCTTAACTAAATGATGCCTGCAGGTTTATCTATTAGCAGGTTTGATTTTGCCTGCACTTGGTTGTGTACATTATTTTAAGTGTATTTAACAAGTTTACCAAAATATAAAAAATGTCATTCAAACTGCATTTGCCTTGTTTTACTTTTTACTTGTACTTTTCATTACATTACTTGAGTACATCCATTTTTACAGTACTTTCCATACTTGACTCCGAGATTTCAGTACTTTCTACAACACTGGTCCTGACATCCTCCTGAGCTGACCTGATCACTCTTAACATACCACAAATTGGAGGGATATCTCTTACGATATTATTTTAAGAGCCATCATGATTATCGGGTTATGCTTATGATTGTTGAAGCTGGAAAACCATGACAACATTTGGCATAAAAATCTAGCCATGTGAATTAAGCACTAGGCTGATTTGTCTGATGGACTATGAATACTACTAATAATCTTTACTTAGAAAGGACAATGTGTAGTTAAAACATAAATGCCATCATTTGATGTGCTGAATCAGATTGTAGCACAAGCTAATATGAATTCACAGTCCTTGGCAGGTTTTAAAAATGGATGTACAATACAATAATAAAATAAGACAGAAAATATAACTCTACAAATTGGTTTCTAATCACAGTACATAAAGTGAATCACTTAATTGTTTTCAAATAAAGACAATAGAAATGCTAGTATGACACTATCAGTCACCTAACTTGAAACCAACTGAAATCTATGGAAAGAACTAAAAAACTTGAAGGATCTGCAGATCCTTCAAGTTTTAAGGACAGTTTGTGTGGAAAGGTCAAAATCACACCTGACTAATTACTGAGACAAGCTTATCATGTCTTTGAACACATCTTTGATGAAGGATAATCATTCAGATTTGTAGAAATACAGTGATAGACAAAAGGTACCACTGTTACACATATATCCTTTCACCCTTTAAGATGATTCTAACAGTGACGCAAAAATAAAAATCAGTCAGGAACAGGGTGTTAAAATTGATGAGTGGAGTCTCTATCGTAGTTTTCTTTAGAGTATGAGCAATCTTCATTAGTCAGGTGGTTGAAATTACTTCAGCATCTTACATTGAATGGGTTTCAATGATTTAATATGAAAAAAATTAAATGTTATTAATGCTGCTGTCTGAGACTATTTTGCAGCATCAGCACAAATTTGGGGCTGGGATTAAGCTATATGTGCTGCTTAAAAAAAATACAGATATATGGGTGAGCAAAAAAGATAAAAAAAAAATAGAGACGTATGAAGTTCAGCAAGCAGAGAGTTCAGAAAGGAGAAGGCATCTATAATGTGACATAATTTTGTTACACATAGTACATAGGACCTATTCTAAATAAAACATCAAATGTTCTTTTTAAAAAAGTAAGATAAAAGCTTCACTTACTGCATCAATCACAAAACCAATATAAAACTTAATCTTCTTTCTACTTTTTTCACACCACATGCTAATATGATCAGACTCACATTAATGAATATTTAGCTTTTAATCAATATCTTAAAAGAAAACCTCACTTTACAACTCAATGCAGTGTGAAAATCCCAAACACTAAACAGTTGTCTCCCATGCATGACAAATGTCTGCTTAACCCCCGAAGATCAGTTCAAATCCGTTCAAGCAAACTCACTGAGTCACTCTCCTACACATGTACACCACCTCTAAATGTCAACACCCTCGCTATTTACAACAGCTTGCTCCACACTCAAGAGGTCACTACTAGACAAATATGAACTTTCCTCTAAATTTAAACAAATCATACACAAATAAACTGAGTGTCTATTTATATATAAATCATAGACCTTTGATAGCAGTGCTGTTGACATTATAGAAAGAAGAAAATTTAGCAAAGCAGAAAACTGATTAAGCAACATGAAATGTTCATTTTTTTTGTTGCCTAAACAAAATTGCATTGAAGGTCAGTGGATAGTTAGAGAGCTAAACACAAAATTTTCAAACATACATGCCTTTTAACATATCAAGTTGTACTATACCTGCATTTTAACATCCAAAGGTGACATTTGGGAGGCAGCATTGAGAGAACAGACAGAGAAAATGAGAACTTATTAGATACACATTAATTAAATCATGTTAAGACTGGGATAACAAACAATTCTGTTTTTATGCAAACAAAAGGTTCATAACACATTATGCCAAAATGTTTAACTTCTCTTTCATTTTAAAAAGAAAAATACAGTTATTGTACACAAATTAAAGTTGTGCCAGACAAGTACACAAGAACATTAAAAACCTTGAGTGCTGGAAGTCAAAGGTGGGACCAAGTCATGGTAAATCTCAGATTTTGTGCTGGAAGCTAATGTTATCATTAATGTACATTTTCAAAGTGTCTCATAATTACAAAAGGCTATTCACTAATTGATAAGAGTGTCCATAATGAAGCTAGGAACTTGGAAGTAGCAAAACTAGATAGATAAAATTAAAATGAGTGTGTGCTTGCAAAAAATATATCCCAGTCCCACTGAATCTCCACCACTAATTAACTTCTCTGATTAATGATGTACATTCACAGAAATCACCAAAAGCACGGTTACTCAGCTCATTTTTATTAAAGTGTGTGACCCATGTAATTCATCATGGTAAAACTCAATTTGCCATACCTTTGACCAAAAATCCCTTTTGTCTTTTTTAATATTGGTTCCAGATACTCAATGTCATAAACATTTCAATTACCCATTGCCATATTTAAAAACAAGTTTTACTACACTCCCATGTTTTCTGTAAGAAAGAATATGATCAATGGTTTTGCAATTTTCTGTTCAATATCCAATATTTAATATTTAAAATAAAAAATCAAACACATGCAATGATTTACAAATTATCGCAGTATTGCTCATCACTGTCAATACTTGTTCCAATTTAATATGAAAATCATAATCCATACTAAGAAAATCTCAGTGTGCTCTAAAAACCTGCCTGTTTTCCTCTTGACAGGCTAAAAAATAATGTCAGAGGAGGCAGAAACTGTGCAGTCATGACAAATTCATCAATGGACAAACATTTGGAGTGAACCGTTTGTATTTCAAAACCACCAACAGTTGCATTACCATGCCACTTAGTCAACCATGAAATCCTTCGCTGCAAAAGTAAACATATTGTACTTTGCATGATCCTGTTTCAAATGACTCCCAGCTCACAATCATCAGAAGATGTTAGAATCATTGATGCACATCCTTAACACTACTTTATGTGCACCAACGTGGGACTGAGGAAGGAAGAGGAAAACCTCATTTTAGAGAGAAAGCTAATGCACTCGACTGAACATGATATGCCAGGGTGTCCTTCACAACAGTTCTCCCTTACAAAGACTTTTTAAGATTATTTTATGTGCCTTCTTTAAAACTTGAATGCAGAAGTATGGCTGACAGTGAGAAAAAACAAAGCATGAACCTTTTGTAGATTAGGTCATATAGGGAACAAAAAATTGTGTTAATTGGTGCCCTACAAAAAAATAAAAAAAAAACTCTGCTATCCCATGAGCCAGAATGAAAACAGAAGAAAAACAGGAGAATGTATAGACATAGGAGAAGTAAAGAATAGTTTATGGATGAAAACAATAGGAAAGAAGTTAAAGAAGGACTGAAAAGACTTAACAACCCACTGAGAATGGATTTGGTTCTAGAGTAAGTGAGGAGAGACTTAATCCATCTCCCTCTTTTAACTTTTAACATTGCATCATTTCTCTTCCTGGCAGCTTGGTTCTCTCAGCAAGGGGGGCAAAGCCAGAAAAGCAAAATTTAAACAAATTTTCAGGGAACATAATAATTTATCTTGTTCTTAATAGACATAATTAGAACAATTTTTCATGCAAATGTCTAATGCTTAAAGGAAGAGCTATATCTCTTAGTTTCTCTTTACATAGGATTTTGAAGGCAATCTGACACTTTTGTCTTCTTGTGTCCTTTCCTCTTTTTTTTAATCCTAGGAAGGCTTTACTGCATCACTACTGCCCTGGAATCTATAGCTTACAAACACATTTATACATTTTCTGAAGAACATGGCTAAATTTGCTTTGAACCTTGAACCCCACCCATCAGTCTAAAATCATGTAGCCAACTATTTAAATTTTCCCACTATCTTGCGTGTGTCTCATGTTGTGTGCGTGAGTGTCTTTATGCACACACATGGTCCCCACCAACTCTTTCCCTCTCCTCCCCCACCACAGTTCCTGCCGGTGGTCTTCTCATCATTCCAGCCCCTTTGAGCTTCTGCAATGTTGCTGCTGGTTGGTTTACAGGGGGTTAATCCTGTGATGGTCTGCTCAGGGCTCAAATGTTGTGGGGGTTCTTTGGATCCCTGCATTGGGTTCTGCGGGTCAGTTCTGTGGCTCCTCACATCCGCTGTTGAACATTCATACATACACAAGCACGCACAAAGGTGTTTGAACTGATATGTTTACAGATACACTCTCTCCTAGGTTTTCGGGAGCGGGGAGGGTTTGGCCTACAGGTAATGATGCATACTTCTGTTTTTTTATAGTCTCTATTCTTCTTCTATTCTTACCTTACTTGTCCCCTTTTCAGATTTTGCCCCCCTTCATTTCTTTTTTTCTCTATTCATCTTTCTTTTCTTTCTCTGAGTCCATTGCATTTGAAATAATCCCCCACCCTCTGGTTAAAAAAAAGAAAACAAAAGGAGAATGTTCACTCCTTGGTTTGAGGCAATTTTTGTGTCCTACCCACACAAGTTAACAGCTGCACAATATTGTGTTTGCACCTATGCAAACATCAGTTTCTCGCACATGTCCAAATGAAAGTAGATTCTCTGAAACAATGTCTGAGTAAGCATTTTCTTATAAGTTCCTCATAAAGAGCGCCTAATTTCCAAAAAAGACCCAATTTCATAGAAACATTTATAGAAGAGCTTCATGACGAAGTACATCAACAATGGACACATGTTTAACCACATTATAGTCAGAGCACTTCAAAAATATATTTGGTTGGTTACTAGCAACTTATCACAAATCACATTTCAGTGTACTCCCCTATGGCAAAATTTATTTCCTAATCTCTGCCATGATCTGCAAAGGTGTGTCAGATGCACTACATATACAGAAGCTCCTTTGTGCTCACAGTCTGATGTTAATGGCTGTTGGTGCTCCAGTTTCTTCTTTGCTCTGTTGTTGCTCTCTGTCCTGAATAAATGGTTCTTCTGTCTATTTCTGGTGACTCTATCCCAGTGGTTTCAATCACAGCAGGCCCACAGCTGATTACCTACAACTCTAATGAGTGGGTTTGATTTATGGCTGTTTTGCTCCTATTATAGTTGAGCTCTCTGCTGTAATGGAGGTTGCATCAACCCACCACAGAAGCTTCCATGTAAAACTTTAGTTGGCTTTGACAAAAAAGAAAGAAAATAAGTATAGATTCTTAGTTGAATTATTAAGCCCTGACATAATAATCTAGAGTTTTTAAGGAAAGTAACTGAAGACATTTAACTTCTCTTTCAAGAAGCTTCTTTGGTTTTGAAGCTTGGGAAGGAAGTCTCAGATTGATAAATCAGAAACAATCACACCAGTAGGGCAATCGAGGTCACAACAAGACCATTGTTATCACTAACAAGACCATCAAGGATACTTATGTCACTGGCTTTAAAGTTTTGTTTCGTTGTTTTTTTATTTTTTTTTATTTAATTAACTGCTAGAGAGGAAATTTTGATAGATATTTTTCACTTTGATAACAAGCTGCTCAACTGAATGTTTGAAAGCGGCCCAGACACTGCTGGATGACTCATGATCAGTCATATACTGAATTGCATGAAACAACACGGAAAGAGCAAAAACACCTATCCCCTGGGATGTGATAAAGAACAACTCTTTCCAATTAGTCAGCAAGTCCGGTCTTAAAATCTTTCACACATTTTGGTTGCTGGTACGTCACTGCACAGGTGATGAGGGAAGAAGCATTTACTTCCACATGCAGCATTCTACAGAGTGTAATGCTACAAAATTTTCAGTTTGGTTTAAAAAGTGAAAATTAAACAATAATATTCATGCTTTTAAAGGCGGTTTACATTCATGTCAATCCAATTTTTTTCATCATTTTGCCTTACATTGAGGCATGTATCACAGTTTACGTATTTGACTATAGCAGAATGCAGGGTCTGAAGAATTTGGTTGAAGGAATTTTGAACAGACCTCCTGGATACTGCCATATGTCCCTGTCCAGAGTGTCCATCTGAAACCAGTGTGGCTGAACATTTGAAGCAAAGTTTTTGATTGATTTATATGAGTCAGTGACAAAAGAAGAAAAGAAAAAGAATATATGTGTAGCATGTGTAGCTTTTGGGGAAAAAATCTCTTTATTTAATCGAATGAAGCACAAGCTCAAAGGTGAATTTGAAATAAAATGATGTTGACAGCGACAATGAAAGACAAACTGAGGAAATGTGTGGGAAAGAAATTTTGAAGCTATTCAGTTCCAACAGGTAAGCTAAGCGTCATAATGCATGTCTGTTTACACGATATGCTTGATCACAGCCTCAGTGTTTTTCTGGCATAAAAACAACAGTAGATCTGAAGGTGGAACCTTTCCCCAAACATCTGAAAATACCAATATTTTCTAGATTGGGGTCTCAGGGATTTAAACAACATTACAAGACAATAAAACATGAAAGATTTATCCCAAAATTACCATACATGTTCACTTATGCGGCATTTCTTGAAACAAAGGCAAGAAGAAATAAAAGGAGGCTTGTACGTGAAAGTGTCTTTGGTAAGTAATTTGTAAAATTGGATATACAATATATAAAATAAGAATAAAACAGACCCTATCCATCCATGTAAAAGCAATGTGTTGTCAGGGTTTAATAGAAACCAACAAAGTCTGCAGCAAATTTGCCCTTGGCACACAGCGCACTGGCAGAAATGTTTGACAAAGGGCTCTGCAATTTGCAGTATGGTCTGTGCCTCATGGAAGAAGAAAATTGCTGCTTTCTGTTTTATAGCAGAAAAGGAGTGACGCCCCCCAATACCCAGGATGGCTGAACTGCCCTCCATGTCTTTACTTCACCTATGTTATTGAGACTGGATCCCTCACAGTCAAAGGATGTCAGACTCAGTGAGGCAAATCCCTTACATCACTTCTCTTGTTTAAAACTAGAGTCACACGTTGGCCCTTTTTTTTCTTCCTCCTCTGAGGATAGAACTGAAGTAAAAAAATAAATAAATAAAACTCAACTATTGTCATTGCATCACAATACAAATACAATATACAAAATAAGGAATATCATAACCTGTTACACAACCAGGTCTGTGGAATGGCCACAATCAAGAGTCATTTTTATTCAGAAACATTTCTCTGGGTCATCAGTTTGAATCTGATCAACTTGAAAAAGTTGTTTTCTGGGTTTAACAAAATAATAAAAAGGTTGAAGCAGAAACAAAAGCAAAAACGACACAGTACTCAATACCAGATTAAAAAAAAAATATGAACCAAGATGTTAACAATATTTTAATGAAGTATATTATATTTCATAGTTGTTCCCATAATTCAACTCAAGGTTCACAAATCAAAACTGTTTTTAAAAGAACCTGGTTTGTTAATGTATCAATCTTACAATGTTGCTCAGTGTTGCATCCAAATGTCAAGGAGCTGCATAATGCCTGGACTGTGTATGATGACACTTGGATCCAAACACTGCAATGAAAGACTAATAAGCAAGTTATTAGTTTGTCTTCTCTCTTAAATTATTATTATAGAACCAACTAAACAGAAAGTAAACAAGGATTGAAAATAGTGTAATTTGGTTAATTTACACTGTTGGATTAATTTAGCACTTTTAAAGTTATAGTGACTACATAAAGTGCTTTACAATAGAGCTCAATTCTCCCAGTTGCACCCACAAACACATATTCATACACAGATTGGTAAATAACTAGGGATTAATCAACACAAAGGGCACATCAACACAATGTGCAGAAAAAAGCTGGAATCAAACCCATAATTTTTGGATTGCAATATGAATACTATGCCCACTGAGCCATAACTTCTCCCAAAGACATCTGTAATGTTGTCTGAACACAGACAACATTACAGTGTAAAAGACAAGAGAATAAATGTCTGCCCTACTAATATAATACTTTAGATCTAATGTTTTTCCTTCTTTGTTATGGTGCCCTTTTATTATTTGACCTCTTCCATACCTCGTTCCAGATTTTCTCCTTTTCCTCCCTTCTGTAATAAGAAGTTTTATGTGACTCAATTTGTTTTGTCCTGCAGTAGGTTGCTGTCACTTTAATGTGGTTCTCAATACCTAAATGCATTACATGCAAAACAAACAAGCAAAGCAAAAAAAACCCCCAAAAAACAAACAAACAAAAAAATCTTAGGATGTTTGTAATTAATTAGCTGGATTGGGAAAGAGTAAGGTGTTGTTATTGTATTAAAAATGTAAAAAGTAAGTCAAATGAATGTGCTGTGTTTCCGTAAAGTGGGTTGCATTCAAATAAAATAACAAACCTAAAGCAATCATAAAAATCTCTGAGATTTATGATTGTAAATTAAATTTATTAATTTAATTTATAAATTTGCAAGTTACAAATTAAGAAAATCAAAAGACACATGCAGACAATGATAAAGAAGTGATGTGTTTTAGTTCTAATGCACACAAATATGCCGAAGTTGAGCAATGAGCAATCCTTCTTTTCAATTCTGGCCTTAGGCTATTTGATAGTCTAATAATAGCCTCAGTATTAGAGTGCAGATACCCTGATTATGACCAAATACTTAGCGAGTATGGGAAACATATGGCCACATTGTTCTCGCTGTGCAATATCAAATGAATTAGAACATGGTGAATATCCTCCAACTGAACATAAATTTGCCTGGTAAGCAGATAATTTAAGCAAAACGTGCATTGCTGACTGTCTGACTTTAAACACCACAACATGTTCGCCTGGTGTAAGCAAAAAGTTGTTTTCTTACATGCATGCAATGATTACAGTACAGTAAATTTTATTTGTAGACCACAGCTGTTTTCAAAACAACTCCAAAATGCCTACAGGCATAACAGAGACAGTAAATTATTAAATGGAAATCTATGGAAGCAATCGTTATCTATGGGGTTTTTATTGGTTAGCTGAATGTTCAAAAATGATGTCCCTCTCTGTATTATGATGGGAGCATCAGTAAAACCATCCATCTGTCCTCTCAGCTGTGATCACCGCATAGTGCGCAAGTAAAGCCAATACAAACAAATTATCTTTGATATTTTTTAGTTTGCTAGACAAACACCACCATGGGCATCAAAGTAAATTCACACATAGCAGTCTTATGGCTTCTTGTTTTAAAACAATCTTGGTTATTGTAACATCTGTTGATCTTACATTTTTCATTCATCAGAAAGATCCTAGTTAGTCATTATGTGCTACCCAGAATTTGAACAAGGCAGACATCTAATAATCATGTGAACAGGGGCATCGACCTCGTATCCAGTCAGAAACAAGCAATCAGAACCAACAGGAGAGCCTCAATGCTGTCAATTAGCTTTGTGTACATGTGGTAATGGCAGAGAAAGAACCTGTTTCAGGAAAACTGTTTTTTCTGCTGTCATTGGTAACTATGCTAACTAACCTGAGCTTTCACGACAGGTTCTGGTGTGGGAACTCGTAACCTTGCGGAGAGCAGTATGTACAAGATGGTGATTGACAACATTTAGATATTCCACTGACAAACTTGTAACAAACTGTCACTCATCATTATCATTAGAACAAGTTAGTTTTCACCTAATATTTAATGGCACAGAAAAGCAATAAAGGATGAAGTATATGAGGTTTCTGTTCTTTTAAACAAAGGAACAGGTACAATTTAATTAAAAGGCAAAACATAGTTGTTTGGAAATAACTGTTTCTATATAGCTTAAATGTGGATTTTAAAAAAATCTGAAGTACAGCCAATAGATTTTAGACACCAGACTTTCGACTTTTTCTCTGTTAATAGGTTGTTCATTACTTTTTCACAGAAAAAACTAGCCTGTCTCTTTTTTATACTTTTGTTTAAAAGGCTTTAAACTAGCTGTACTTCTCAAAATGTGTTTTGTTGTGAATCCTGTAGAAACCACAGAGGACTCCTCCTTATCTAATCCTCAAGAAGATATTAAAGACAGTGTTTGATCACACCTGGATAGGAGATACATTAAATATACATTATATAAAATAACATAATTTATACATTTTCATAATACTTACAATTAAAATTTTATTTTATTTTGACATCTCAGGTCTGTGAAAAAGATTTTAAAATCTGTCCTGGAATTTCAATCTCTGTTATGTAGTGTATTTGAATCCACAAGTGGACATGATCTGTAGAGATTAGCCGTATGAATCATTCACAATCAGGTCAAAACAGTAAATTTCTTAATTTTTTAAAATGTTTTAATGTAGATTAATACAAGCCATACAGACCATGAAACTGTTTAATTCAGATGACTAATTTTTCTTTTTTGTCAAAGGCCAAACATCTTTTCAATTTACGGTATTATTCATCAAGCTGCCCGAGAGCTTTGCAACATCTAAATAGGAACTGTGTGTCGTATTTTATTTTACACTGCAGTCAAACAAATTTATCAGTGTTTTGTGACATATAGCTCATTAAGGTTAACAGTACCCAAGAGCTTCATCATTATGTGCTTGACCACTGCAAAAATAATAATAATAACAATAAAACAACAGTAAACTGTCATGTCTCTAGACAATAAATTACTTTTACCTAACTCTTTTTTTTCATGACACCTTAACAGATATATAAATTTGACCACAATTCAAAAGTTACAAAACCAAAGTTTAAAAAAAAAAGCCTCTATAGTTGATGTATTATGTATACTCTTTCAATTTGAGCCTAATGAATATTTGAACTTTTAGATGAGAATGAAAACTAGCAACATGTAAAAATAATACATAACCTTGAAGCAAAAAGGCCACTGGGCAACATGGAGGAAATGGCTACCCAAATTACTCTGTAGCTAGGTATATCAGAAACTATTAGATCAAAACCACAAACATACATGCAAAGACGCTCTAATTTTAAAAGCATGTTATCATAAAAACTAATTTGAGCACTTCAGCAGTTTTAATAACCTTGGTAGTGTCAGAGATTTTAGTGTATTGATACAAACCTAAAGCCAAGTAATCAGAAGACAAGAAGAGTCCCAGGAGAAATAAGGCTCACCACAGAGTGAGAGCACAGATTCAATGACCGGCAACTTTATTGGACATATTCTGTGGGCTGTGGGAGGTCTTACAGCATATGCTACTTCCAGATTTTATATGAAATGAGAAAGAATGTGTGGACAAACATACCATGACATTTTCGACCATACTCTGAAGTGAATCAAGTCTGATTTTCCAAGATACATAGTAGATCCACACAAAGCCAAGGAAACTCTTGATTGGCTTGAGAGGAGGAAAGTAAAACTGCTTCAAATAGCCCCGTCAATCACTTGTAGCTGAATCCCTACATTTCCTTTGTTTACAGCTCCACCCATCCAAATCAGTGTGTGATTTGGATGGGTGGAACAGCTGAACAGAAACAAAAAACTGAAGCTATTCTCTTTGGACCTAAAGAGGAACAATCTGGAGTAAGTGTAAAGCTTCAGTTATTACAGCTAGAAATTAGCGATCAGGCCCAATATCTGGGTGTGATGATGAACTCAGATCTGAACCTTTAGAGCCACATTCATACAGTTAAAAAGACAGCTTTCTACAATCTGAAAAACATTTCCAGGATTAAAGGACTAATGTCTCAGCAAGATCTAGACAAACTCATTCATGCATTTGAATTGATTACGGCAACAGATTTGACTTGGACAGAGGTCAGCCAGAACAAGGTGACTCACGTTCTGGATCAATTAAATGACATAGATCAACATACACAAAAGATCCACTGGTTTTGAATCAATCTTTCTTGATCAGCTGTGATATTTACAATAAACAAAAGGATTGCACACATCTACAAGCACATCACAGGACATTGTTTATTTCATGCATTTTCAACTGACTTGAGTAAGAAAAAAGATCAGAAAATCCAACTGCTCTGTGTGAAACAAGATCTTAAACACTACCCTGCTGCTTAACATCAACAACAAAAAAGTACAGAAATGTTTACTTTCAGATGTAACATTTTGTTTCAATATCCTGATACTTTTTATATAAACATTGACTTAAATGGACCTTTAGCAGATGAATGTGGGAGGATCAGCCATTTATCTTGATTTATATCTATAAATCTAAGGTGATGCAAGCTAAGTACACTCAACATCTTAGTATGAGTCATGTTTAATGATCCTAAACACATTGTGAATGACTCATGCATATTTGAAATCAGCCCTCATCTGATTTCAATCAAAATACAGATCCTCATCTGTTCAAAATTCTATAGTGCTGATCACCTAGTGTAAGCTAGAAATAAAAAGAAAACATATCTTCTTATTAGTTTTGGAACAAGTGCTCCTGCATTTGTCATTTATGGAAATGAATTGCCTCCAAGTCTGAAACCATGGTCTTGAGTCGGAAAAGGGTAGAGTGCCTTCTCCGGGTCGAGGGAGATGTCCTGCCCCAAGTGGAGGAGTTCAAGTATCTCGGGATCTTGTTCACGAATGAGGGAAGAAGGGAGCGAGAGATCGACAGGCGGATTGGTGCAGCGTCCGCCGTGAAGCGGGCGCTGTACCGGTCCGTCGTGGTGAAGAGAGAGCTGAGTCAAAAGGCGAAGCTCTCGATTTACCGGTCGATCTACGTTCCTACCCTCATCTATGGTCATGAGCTTTGGGTAATGACCGAAAGAACGAGATCGCGGATACAAGCGGCTGAAATGAGTTTTCTCCGTAGGGTGGCTGGGCTCTCCCTTAGAGATAGGGTGAGAAGCTCGGTCATCCGGGAGGGACTCAGAGTAGAGCCGCTGCTCCTCCACATCGAGAGGAGCCAGTTGAGGTGGCTCGGGCATCTGGTCAGGATGCCTCCTGGACGCCTCCCTGGTGAGGTGTTTAGGGCACGTCCCACCGGGAGGAGGCCACGGGGAAGACCCAGGACACGCTGCAGGGACTACGTCTCTCGGCTGGCTTGGGAACGCCTCGGGATTCCCCCGGAGGAGCTGGAGGAAGTGGCTGGGGAGAGGGAAGTCTGGGCCTCCCTTCTTAAGCTGCTACCCCCGCGACCCGACCCCGGATAAGCGGCAGAAGATGGATGGATGGATGGATGGATGGATGGATGGATGGAAATGAATTGAACATGCAAATACACACATTGGATGCCTGTGTGTTATTTTCTCATACTGCTCCCCACAGAGTCTGCCAAGAGATTTAAAAAATGGCTTCTTCTTCATGATAAACAGGAAGAGCCTGTTTGTACAAGACTTCATCTGTATTGCAGAGAAAGAAAAGTAGAGTTTTACATTTTGTCCAAACCTATTTCACCTATAGTATTTTAATTGTAAAAAATGTGTTAGATTTGATGGTTAAGTTTGAGTCATCAAAACTAGGTAATCAAAAGGAATATGATTTTTTGACTAGCTTTATTTGTACATACTAACAGTATATCTAAATCAGGGGTGCTCATATAAGTTGTAGGTAAAAAGAAAAGTTGCTTCATATGGACCGTATTGGTCAGTGGATTTTTGCCTATTTTATGGGTTACATGAGTTTAAATGTCCCAAAGTAAAACAGTGAACTCTACAGGTGAGAATCAGCGAAAACAAAGTTCTGCTTTAACCAGGTGCTAATGTTATTCTCTATGGCTGTTTTCAAACACAGCATAGCATAATTTACAATATCAAGCACACATTGTTTTCCCTGTGAGAAAATCCAATCAATAGCATCACTGAGCTTCTTCCCAGTGTTAATAGGCTGCTGGGAAGAATCGCTTTATTTTAAATTGTAGATTTCCTTAGAAATGTCATGAAGTGTAAATTGTAAAACAACGGTACAAGATGAAGACAGCTGACCAGAGTCAAAGGTGTATCTTTGTACCTTACCACATTTTTTTTTTCTTCTTCAAGAAACCTTCTCTATAGAGAAGAGATGAAGATCCACCGTTCACAGTCAGAGAGCAGGCTCATCATGTGGCACATAATGAGGTATCTACAGATACCTCCTAGAAATAGTTTCAAACAATGCTAAAAATTGCAAAACTCATTTTTCAGTCCTCCAGGAAGCATTACTCAGGTGTCAACTTACATTAGAAAATGGATGCATTTTATCAAGTTTATAAGGCATATTTGGTCAAAAACATTTTTCTGGAAAAGAAAAAGGTGTCAGAAAATAACAGTATGATTCAGTGACTCATTGCTTTTCTGCTCTGCCCACTCAGTACAACTCAAAAACTTATTTTTAATGATCTCTTACTTTCTCACTTTATTTTGATGATTATTCTTAAATAGAGCAGTAGTCAAACTCACAAAGTCTTGCCAAACACATGAACAAATTCACTTAAACAGAACAGATTTCCAGCCACTACAAAATTATTTAAATAACACCTCTGCCCACTAACTAAATGACGAGGATATGTTGTGATGTAATACTTTGAAGATAGCCCTCAGGACTTTTTCATAGTTTGCCAACAATTTACAGCAGATACAACTTTCTATTTCTGAAGGATTTTTACTCAAGCATTTTAATTTAGCTTAATTGCAGTGTCTCCACTTTGCAGGAAATAATTTATTTTACACTTTGCACAACCTGTTAAGAATTTAATTTTGATAAACATATTTGCTTATCAGACATACTCCCATGAAATACTAAAGCCTTATAAAGTAAACAATTGTGAAAAATAAAAATAAACAATTGTGATAGACTATTCAAGTTTTAAATGTGGCAGGCCATAATTTGTATGCCATTATTTTACTCAAGACAGCTGTTACGTATACACTTTTTTTATTTTCTTTTTTACACAAAGCTTCTGTGTGAACTGGCCTTTAGGGGACTTTCATGCAAAAAAATCTAGCTACAGTGAGCCATAAATATATATGATTATAAAACACTATATGGTTTATTACTCTAAGCGTTTATGTTTATTGAAGAACAACTTTATTATGGACTGCCATCAGTCTATATTACGCTATGATAAAAGAAAAACCTGCACTATCGCTATGTTATTACACCCAGTGCAATACTTGCAATACAAAAAGGACATCTGTGTGTGACAGTAATTTCAGAAAATACCACCAAAGTTGTATTGTGATTTATTAAGGGTTTGACAACAGTTGATCTCTGAGGGACCAATTATTTTACTCAGTTTGAGAGAGTTATGCCAACATGTCAGCACCCTGGAGTTTCAAAGGCACATGTTTTCATTGACCTGGATCCCTTAGGAAGATTAAAACAATTTTACCTTTATCAAATAAGATATATACGTCTTTAAAAAGTGCTGGTATAATAAAATGTCCTGGTCAAGGTTATAATTCTGCTTTCTGCTTTTATGTTGAATATGGCACATAATTTGAAGTTGATGGGAATAGTCCAGTTTATATTTTTAATACTTAATGTGAAGAGGTTGATAGTACACTGTCATAAACATGACATAATAGTTTTTCTGACAGATAGTTCTACCCCAAATGCACATTAAAAAAAAAAAAAAGTTTCAGTTTTCTCATGTCAGTTCACTAAATATTTTCCAAATGTCTTTAGACTCAAAAACTTTAAAATGGCTATGTGAGCCTGTTTTATTCTTGAATTTCCTTAGATCATACTTTATGTGCATTTTTGGAAACCTTTCAGTCTGCTTCATGGTGTCAGATATTCTAAATGTCAACTTAAGAGATTTCTTGACTCTATTGTCAAAAGGTAAATAAGTCCAGGTGTGTCAAGTGAAATTGTACCGAACCTTATGAAACTATGACGTTAATTTGTCCAATATTAAAGTTTCCTTCATGATCTGAATGACTTAAGTATGAAAAAAAAATGCATACAAAAAAATGAATCTAGTCCATTCATCAATGAATGTTCACGTAAAATTTCTAAAAAGATTGATTACCTATCAAATATGTGCTGTTTTAGCTCCTTGAGCTTTAATTTAGCAAATTTTGATTCAATGTAAGCAGAAGTGGTTCAACAATGCATTTTCAGCAGTGCAATTTACTGCCTGAGCACAATGACTTGCAATTTAAGTGCTTGTTGATCCTTTTAATATGAAACATCATAGCACTCTTTACCTTTACTATGTGTTAATTTACTCTCTGAAAAGGGAAATGCATTATTATAGCATCTTACTTTAAAAGATATGCAAGTGAGGCTGGTATCTATAAAGCCCAAAATCCATCCATCCATCCATCCATCCATCCATCCATCCATCCATCCATTTTCTAAGACCTTTGTCCCTAGTGGGATCAGGAGGGATGCTAGTGCCTATTTCCAGCAAACTTTTCGGGCGAAAGGTGAGGTTCACCCTGGACATGTCGTCAGTCTATCGCAGGGCAACACAGAGGCAGACAGGACAAACAACTATACACACATACACTCACACCAAGGGAGAATTTAGAGAGACCAATTAACCTACCAGTCATGTTTTTGGATTGTGGGAGGAAGCTGGAGTACCCAGCCAGAATCCACACATACACAGGGAGAACAAGCAAATGTCATGCAGAAAAACCCTGGGCTTGGAATTGAACCCAGGACCTTCTTGCTGCAAGGCAACAGTGCTCCCAACTGTACCACTGTGCAGCTCAGCCCAAAATCTGTATTGATATTTATATTTGTTTTTATCTTTGCACCATCATTCTGTACTTGCAGTGATTGACAACCAAAACAAAACAAAAACATTTTGGACATTATTCCATGCACACCTTATGTTATTTTATATAGAATGAGCCAATCTCTGTTTGTGTGAGATAATTGCTCCCAAAGAGCTCCTTGAAACAGCAGTGCCAATCTTACACAGACACAATCAGTGTCTGCGTGAGGAAGAGCTGTTGCTGGCTCTACTAGCAATAAGGCATTTCATCACTTAGACCACTGTAGGCACTGCTGGTGTACTTACTGGTTAAAATGGCAAATGTTCACTAATAATTTGCTAAAAGTATGTACAAAAAAAAAAACGGTCTTCAGTGGAGTCAGTGGGCAGGGATAGCTGTGGCCACTGCCCCCAAGAGAATACCATGACTTCTTATAATGAATCATGGTAAGTTCATAAAAACTATGCGTGTGTCTCCCTAAAATATTCACTGACCCCATTTGGTTATCCCTATGAAGATTTTCTGGGGACACCACTGATTGCATTACAAAGTTAAAAAAAAAATAACTTCTTGTGTTTGAGCTCTGAGAAGAAATAGCTTAGTAGTCTTTTAAATTCAGGACAGGCAGCCAGCTCTACACCAGCTGAATTAAAGAGGATGTGTGGGCAAGGGAAAGAGAAATACAAAGAAAAAGGCAGACCTCTTCCTGTTGAAATTAAGTAGTTATATTAAAATTAAGAATAAAGTGATAATTCATTATCTCATGTCTCGAATATTTAATTAATGGACATAAACATCTGTTTTAATAAACCAATGAAATGTGTGGTAGCTTGCTTAGAGCAGTGCAGTGAAATAACTGTGAAACAGCAAATGGAAGCAAAGAATTATAATACATTTAATACACATATTTTAATCCAGTCATGAGTTTTCTCCCTTTTTGCGTCTCCCCATCATTCTCTCTTTGTACTCCAAAATAATGTGCTATTCTTTTCAGACTCCTGAGCATCATTAGAGCAGTACTGGAGAAAATATATTCCATTTGGTAAGATCATTCACATTTAGAAATTCTAATTAACATGTTACATTGGGAAGCAAACATTTAACTTAACTTTGTGGTAGGAACTAAATATTATTTGTTAGTGCATTTGTTTACAATGGGTGTCAGACAATTTCAGAAGTGAAGGCGAAACCTAGACAAGACAGATTGGAAGAGGAGTTTATAGATACCCTTCTCAAGTTATCCAACTGAATTCTTCATGATTACATCCCAGAATGGATTTATTAAAGAACTTTACTAAGATCTAATTTCAAGTTCCCTGGCTGACCTACAAAATGATTATTGACAATGATTATTGACATACATTTATCTATAGCAATACGTTCTGCTACATTTATTCTTGCATACATATCATTTGGGATTCCTAATTATTAAATGGGCCATTAGAAGTTTATTCCTAAATTATTTGTTTTGCATTTAATCCATAATTAGTCAATAACTGAGATTTACTTAATTTTCAACTGGTCAAAAAGTTGCTAGGAGTTAATGAGGTGCAGTCATATGAGAAAACAATAACTGTAAACACAGTGACAGCCTGTTTGTTTTTGTTTTTCATTTGGACATTTAAATGTAGAGAAAATCCAGTAGCATAAAATAATCTACAAAGAGAGAAATAGTCTGTAAAATGTAAGAATCTAACACTGTTTCAAGAGAGACTTAGGTTAGGACGCATGTATATTTATTCCACCTTAAACTGGGTACAATTATACACAAGCATACCATATTATGTGCAAGTAATTAACACATTATTGCATTTTGAAGGTTTGCCCTGTTTAAACCTCATAAGTTTAGTTAGCTGCGATCCCAAATGTTGAAGTATGAGTGAACATCAAAAAGCAGATTGAGGTCTTGAGACAAAACACTACAAGGGGCAATTAATCTAGTTTGGCAAACCAATTCAAAATCTCTCTGCTTCAAGACAGACAGTTCCTGCCCAGCTCAATGTTACAACTGACAGAGAGAACTCCATTTCTGCAGATGGCAATAGGAGCACTGAGAGGAGGTGGATGAGCTTGATTTTTTTCACAGATTAGTTACATGGTATCACTTTAATGAGTTATAACTGGTTAATTTTAGGCTATCTATAATTCAGTCAGTCCAGTCCAGACATAAATAGAAATATAATTAGCCACAGATTTTTTTTTATTTTTAACAGAATATCTAATGGGATGTCCATTTTTATGAATAAAAAAGGACATGAGATGATAGTGAAATCTAAATTGGCACCAATTTTGTAACCTGTAATAATATGTTAACACTCACAATTAATTACAGAGACTGAAAAAGGAAAAATATGCCCAGCTCTCTTTCAAAGTGAAAGTAAAGAAAAGCTCTGGAGACTGACTTTATGTTGGTGTTGAAAATGAGAGGCTGTTTGAGGACTCAGGCAAAAAGATGGAGAGAATGGTCCAATATCAAAACCATTGGGGACTTTGCATTCCTTGACCCTTGGAAAAAAAATAATAAACATCACACACATAAAAAAAATAAAAAAATAAAAAATTAGTTCACAGACTGTTTCAAGATAAATGAGAACAACACCTACTGGCAGTCTAGAAGTAGAGGGTGCATCAACCAGTTTTACTGTCAAAAGCTGAGAAACAACTTTGAAGTAAAAGCTTTTAGTATTCTGCTTTAGCAAACGTTGGCATATGGACATTTGTATGCAGCATGTTGTAATGCATCAGTATCTTCACATTCCTCTGCTGTAAAGTCGAAGTTATTTTAAGTCTACGTTATCCTCTGTCTGAAGAGTTATGTTTGTGTTTACTAATTATGTAGTGGCATTAATAAAAGAAAAAAAAAAAAAGCATAAAGTATGAAGACTATGAAGACAAGTCATCAGCAAAGTACCTCAGTATCCTGGAATGCACAAAAAATTGTGAAAAATGTGTTTTTGTCCTGCAGAAGGCAGGTCAGAGGACACACAAAAACAGATGGACAGCATCCCCATAAATAACAGTCAAGATTTTATTCAGCCTGGTGGGATGGCGCAGTATGATATCTAAAATCTCATTCTTTTAGGCAACTAGAATCACAATAAGCCATCTGCTCAGTCAGTTTACAAATAAAATCTCTAATGACTGATAAGGATAAGAAAAAGAAATCTTACTTTGTATGTCATAATGATGAACAAGCACAAAGCACAGCAAAGAAAGTAACATGACTGAATGTGACTTGAAGTTAATCCCCATTTCGGCAAATACACTTGGATCACATCTGTTATGTAAATGCTAAATATAGAAAAAAGTTTCCATTTCCCGACAGGAGCAGAGACAGCAATAAGTTTAATCTAAAACAGCATGAAATGATTCAAAAACACCCATGATCATCAGTGGCAACCCATTTTCATGACTTGATTGGCTGAGCATCACACATTGCATTCACGATGGCATACTCACGCAATGTCTGAGTGCTGACTACAAGACAGTAGTCATTCAGTAGCCAGTTTTTTCTTCAGTTTGTGTAAAAGCAACAGGTCAGCCAAATATTTGCAAATTGTGTGTCGTACTGACACAATTTGCAACCATATGATGAAATGATGGTGTAGAATGTCAACACACCGAAATAAATCATAGGCATTTTTCCAGTCTAGTCCTCCCTGATGTCTCCTTAAATCTAACACCATGCAATGTAGGTCATTTGCTCACCTCAAGAGGCTAGATGCTTGGAAATGAAAGTGAAATTCAATTCTTTTTTTACTCTCTGGTACTTATTAGACCATACAAGGGCACTCAGTGATGATGCAGAACATCACCATTATGCACCAGTAATCTCAATGAAAGAGCATTATTCGGAACATGAGGGATCTGGGCAGATTCCTACCCAGATATGGAAATCTGTAATATCCCAATTCACATCATATCTCTAAACCTAACCCCTGGCTTAAACAAGGTGGTCCATTGTATTAATCGTATTTGGTCCCCATAAGACCCACCACTTTTTAGAGGAATAGTAAAAATATGAAATCTTCCTTAACAGTATAACTAGACAAGTACATATACACACGCACGCACAAGCACATCTGAAAACTGTAGTTCTCTATGAGATACAAATGTGTTGACAAATTAACTCACTAATGGACACATAGGACTAATGAACTGATAGAGAGACAGTGGGCAGGGAATAAGGTCTTGAAATATAAACATTCTCCATATCCTACTTTTTCAACTTGCTTATCTGGAACTGAAAAAAATAGTTAAGCTCCTTACTGTTCCTCACTTTTTCAGATTAGGAGCCCTATAGAAGAATTACACTTTGACTTTGGCCACTGTCTCAGCAGCTGTTAGCCTTATCACAAAAGGTGCTCTTTCTGAGCGCTTTTATTGTTATCTATTTTCTGAAGAAGTTAAAGTCAGCAGCTAATTTTATCCCTTTCAGAAGAGCAGCACAATGGCCCTATTTAAATTAACAAAGACAAGAAAGGAAAAAGAAAAACTTTGTTGCAGGACTACCATTTCATAAGACACTAGAGTATTATGCGTCCTTTTATTGCCCGTGGATTCATTCATAAGATTCTTTTCTTGTGTGGACAGTAGCTTTTGAAATCAGACCATGTTCATAGCTGAAAAAAGGAGCAGCCGATTTTAGATAAATATATTTCTATTAGGACTGCTCAGTGCCATGGTTGGTAGCACCAACCATGCTACTTGCAGCAACAATTAGTTGCTGCAAGTTGTCTTGCAGCAACTAAATCCTACATTCAAATCCTTCTGCATGTATTTTGTATGGTTTACTTGTGCATCCTTTGGTTCTCTCTGTGTACCCTTGCTTCCTCCTACAAAGAAAACATAAATTTAAGTACTGTGAATTACCCTAATTTATGTGTATGTGCCTAACTGCACTCTGGCATTATTTTATCAAATTTAAAGCACATCCCCACTTAATTTCTTATTCACAGAGGTTATTTTCTCAGATGCAGAGCTTTTGTAAAATCAAAGCTCTTGTTAACACAAAACAATTCCACTATCTGTTGCCAGAGCAAACTATGCAGGACTTTAAAAAGGTGGGACAAAATGAAAAAACAAAAACAAAAAGAGCACTGGAGTCAATATTGTCTGCCCCTAGTGAAGGATGATATGCTGTGTAAGTAATCTGACCCCTGGAGGCCTAAAAGCCTTGAATCACTTCCTTGCAAATAAGACTTAGGCTGTTATGCAGTTTAGAAGCATAACAACAGCTGGTTAATTTAAAAAAAAAGAAACCCAAATAAATATTCAAACTGCTGCAATAAAAAATGTATTAGCACTTTTTGCTGATTAATGAACTTCCACAACTAATACAACAACTTCCAATTCAGCTCATTTCACCCGTCAGTTTACAGTTCGACTGTTTTAACAGTCACTCCTAAATTATTTTTTACTAATTACAAAACAAATCCAAGCATAACACAAATACTCCCAACCAAAAAACGCAATTATTCATGAGATATGAGTGAATAAACAATTAAAATATCTGTTATCTAAACTCCAGAAAAGGAAGAAGAAATTTTGTCTGGATTGATCATAACTCATACATCTGTAGCTGCTTTAATCTACATTTTTTGTCACATATCTTTTATAGGCATCAATCCTAATTTATCCAGATCAAATGATTGCTGTTTTAAATCAGGTTAACTCAACATCAAAAGGAAAAAAAAAATGCTTGATACGTCTTCCCAAAACATTAATATTCAAAAAGTGCAGAGATAAGTACAGACACAGAGTAAGTTTTCAGCATCTTTTTTTCCATGCAGTCTTCTTGCTTTAAAAGCTACAGTCCTATTTCTACAAACACCTCATCTTCTTTCAGCACTGTATTCCCATGTGTTTTGCTCTTCCATGCCTCATTTGCCAACAGTTTTTATTTTTATTTTTTATGTTTTTACCATCAGTTTTATATTCAGCAGACTCCTCTGTTCAGGTGAAAACATTTAGAGATCAGAGTGTAACATCATTTGGAAGAACAAAGCAAGCATGTTTATTCTAGTTCAAATACCACAAATTGTTGATGACAAAATGTTAATGTGACATCAACTATACAAAATACTGCAGAAATGTTACATCCAAGATTCTCCATCTTCATGCGTGAGAGTTCAAATTATGAGGATCACTTGATTTTTACTGCTTTGTACTAACAACTCAACCCCTGAGGTCCTATATTGAATGTTTCGAAGATTCCTTCACTTCAGCTATTTCCACTTTCTAACCTTCCTCCTATTCTACTTTTCTCCTTTCCAAATGACATTTTGTCATTTCATTTCACATTATTCAAATACTGTCATAAATATTTATGCCAACTTCTAAGAGTGAAATGAGGCAAATATATGTTAGAGGCCAGGCAAGGCTTTCTGCTCTGCCTTTGCTGGTCATGGAAATTATTTAGCGCAACATCTGAATAGCAATTATTTGCTGTAAATGAAGTCGCTATGACAGGTACAGAAAAGGGGGCACATTTTTATTGTCACTGCCCAAATTTATAAGCACCATTTTAAACCTTTCAAACCTGGTTTAACTGACAATTGTTCTCATACCACATTTCAAAAGTTACTTGTTAGTATCCCATTTCTCTACTCAACACATTTATCTATAAAATGTAAATATGGTCTTCAAAGAAAAAGTCGTACATTTTCATGTACCAGGAGTTTTGTGGTTTTGCATTATACATATTACCATGGAGTGTAATGTTGTGCTGGATATTTCAGAGTCAGTGTCAAAATCTGTTTTTACATGCATTTATTTTTACCAAAGTTACCACTTTTATGTAAAGATTTCTGTCAAATAGAAAATGTATTTTTTATACAATATTTTGCCAAGCAATTCAGTCATTTCACTTTCAATGTGATAGAGTACGTCATTTCAAAGATGACATTAAAATTCTGTGAGGTGTATTTGTAACTTTTATAGGTTGCTTTTCTAGCAAATATGAAATTATTATAAATACCTTGAGTTAAGTAAAGCCTTGGTCCAGTCTCTGAAAGATCACTTTTTGTCTCATGAAAATTTGTTGGCATTTAAACAGCTAAAGCTTTTAAATGTCACCAAGCTGGACGATTGGTTCTGGTAAGTCATGTGCAAAATCAGATAACATGTATTTGCCAACGTTGTTTGAAAAATTATCTGTTCAGCAGAGACAATTTTTGGTTAAAGGTTTTAGGTTTTAAATACAAATATATTTCTTGGATTACAACATAGAAATTACATTCTGCCTAGAAATCTGACGCCTGCTTCTTTTCACATCATTTATTAAAGCACGCACTGGAAAACTGTTCCAAATAAGTTGTTGCTAACGCCTCTAAAAAGGAGCAGAAACAGAATAAGGATTTTTTTTTTGATAGCTTTCTAGTACATTAAAAGGAAATATCCTTAAATATAAGCAGAGTAATGTAAAATAGCTATGCTGAAAAGTTACTTGCGTCTGAGCACTAACATTTATTTCAGCTCAGTTTAATGAAGAGAACTTATTTTATTCTTGGAAAGTTCTTGATTCTTTAGCCACAAAGTGAAAGAGACAGTTTCAATTCTAATCTGCAAGTTACAAATGCATTTCAATAATGTTTATGTAACCCTGTCCGTGATTGTCGGCCCATTATCAAAACCTGAGAGACACATTAGCCGACAGAATCCTCGGTATAACGGTTCGATCGAAACCGTGTTGTGTCCAACAATGGACACAAAACAATGAGTCCAGTTCACTAATTTTGAAACCAGGCATTAATCAATTCTTTACTACAATCTACCTGCAATGCATGTGGCTAGTGTCAGTCCTGACTGAATGAAAATCATTATAACTATTTATGTCACGTTAACGAAGAACAGCTGAAAAGTTACCGGGTTTTCTGGTAGAAATTTCGCTCCAACTCCTCCCCTAGTTATTGATATTTTCTTTGCACGAAATGTTGAATAAACATTCATGTTGTTTCCGATGTCTGCTGGACTTCGGGTTGCACCGTGTCAGCTGTTCGGGATTCCCTCCGTGTTTCCCCTCAGAAAGCAGGAGGAGAATCCGCGCTTTCTGATTGGCTACCGGTCACATTCAACAGGCTGCGTCACTCTCCCAGTCTGGATAAATCCTTGATTTAGATCGGAGCGGCACAACGATCTACCGTAACACACAACACTAGTGACGATCTCAGAACGAAGAACGTTCTAAGATTGTCGTTCGGGGTAAAAAATCCTGTAGTTTGAACTATTGCATCAGGCAGTCGGATGTCTTCTCTATTTAAATCTAATGATTACTGAAGGGCAATATACTATACAGATTTCATAATCTGCACTCTTTTGGTTAAATGCAGTATTTATTTCCACTTTGGCTTTATGTTGTTTAGTTTTTATTCAAGTACATTTATTGTTAATGGAGACTAAGAATCTATTTTATTTTTGGTTTTGGTTGTTTTATTTATTTTGTGTATCAGTCCCAGTGTTAAGTGTTCTTTTTAAAGTAAAGTGTATCTATCTTTGGCAGGAAATCACATGTATTATTATGTAATTTCCATTAAATCAATGTAAAAAAGGTCTTCAAACAATATTATCGTTTATCGCAATAATTTTTGAGACAATATATCGCCCAGCAAAATCTGTTATCGTGACAGGCCTAATTAAACGTACCATTTGGCCACAGTGAGGAGCTGGTGGTCAGTGTTGCTTACTTTCAGAATCACAAGCAAACACTGACCGCGCCAGCACACGGTAACAGAAGCCAACATATGGCGTTTATCAAAGCACGGCGCTCATCAAAGTACACACTACACCAAATTCCAGAACCAAAAAACAATTCCAACATCTCTAACGTATTTAAGCCACTGCTGTATATTTACGAATGCTCTCATCTCGTCTAAGTGAGCTGGACTTATTTTGTAGGACAGACAAAAACCTCAGGCTGGTTGGTGGACAGGTACCCCAAAAATTTACAACTTTTTTTCAAACTGTTTCTTTTATTCTTAAAAAAAAAAAAAAAAAACCATTTACTCTGGGGAAGAGGGCTGAACATACAAGCACCCAACACTTTCACTTTCAGTCTATAGGAGGTCATTCATTTAGCAAAGTGGGTTGAATCAACAAATTGCATTGATTTACTTTATTGCTGGCCAGCTTTGACTTCCATCTAGACAGCCTAAAAAGCTTCTCTTTGCTCTTTAAAACCTGGGAGAGAAACAAGGAGGTGATTACATCCCTGATGGTAGAGTGATCGACTCCATTTAGGTCCAAAAATCTCTATATCACGAAAAGGTTAGATGAAACCAGATCACAATAAGTTCCTATACATGCTAGATATCCAGATGTTTTCTATCTCCACATGCATAAGACCTGGTTTTCTGATACGCTGAAAATATACCAGAAAATACTTTGTATGTACAACCCAGAGGAGTGAAACAACCCTACAGAGATCGAGAAATGTCATGATCCTAAATTTATTTTTGGAAAAGCAATTATTTGTAATTTCTTTATTGATAATGATGATCCGCCTGTTTACATTTTGAGTTTTCGCTGCTGTTGATCATGAATAATTTTGGATGGATGCCTTTTGAGCTTTCGGTTGAAATTTGGATGCAAAACATAAAAACTATCTTTGAAGAATTCTTATTACAGAATTACAGTTACAATAAGCTGAACTTAATGAAAGAAAAAATAGCTTTGACTTCCAGTTGAACTGGTTTATGTCCATTACACTTGTCATCTCTAATAATAAAATGAATTCAATTTTACTGATCGGAACCTCTTATCTGAGCCTTGCTTTTCCAAACTATTGGGTATTTCATCAATGTTATCAATCTAAACAACAACTCTGTTCATGGCCCTTGTACTCAAAAACCAGTAGCACACTCCTCCAATCTTACATCATCTCTCACTGTCTCAACAAACTGGCTTTTCACACTTTATCCTCCCCAAAGCTGCCCCAAATTCATCTTTTCTAATTTCCTTTACTTCCTAATGCTCTATTACTGGTCCATCTGTCCTCCTCTCTCTCTCATTGTATTCAGTTATCAGCTGCTCAAAGTATTTCATCAACCTTTTCCACACAATCTATTTATTTACCATATCATTCCTTTCCAGAGGTAGACTGGGGGGGCCAGGGAATGGTCCAGGAATTCCCAAGAGACTGGCCCACCTTCAACTGCTTTGTTGAAATTTTATCAAGAAATTTAGGCCGACAAACACATATATACATAGTTACTTTGCTAATGTCACTGCTTTTATGGTTACTAGGACAATATAACTTATAGGAACAATATGTGTACACATACAAACAGCCTGTAAAATATTTCATATTTCATATATATCTAACTATAAAGCTGCAACATGTCAGCTTTCTGGCTGTCTATTGCTTCACCTGGGTTGTCATCATCTACAGCCCATGCAACACACTATTGTCAATTGTAAATAATATGCAACAGCCATAAGCAAAGCCGTTGTAAAGTTAAAAAATAAAACAATGCTCTCTGCAGGTGCCTGTGTCTGCTGGTAAGTTGGTAGTTCTCTGTGTCCAGGACTGGGTGCTTGGGTAGGTGCCAGCTCACTCCTAGTGACTGCTTAGCGAGACCTGGCTTTGTCGGGTCTCTGGTGAGTGGTCTGAGTCTTGGGGCTTGGGTTTCTGTGTCCATGGTTGGATCAGGCTCTTCAGACCCAGAACTAAAGGAAGGATCACCAAACACATCAGGAGATTTTACTTATGTTACTGTACTTTCCTGGGCAGCTTTCTTTTTTTTTCAATATCATTCAAATTTTCTGTGGTATCCATATATATATTTTTATTTGCTAGTATTGCTTTATAATCATGGCTAATGAAGATGCATTAGCCATGTATGGCTGGTGTGAACAGAGCTTCACACCAGCTCTGTTTAGTCTGCTTTAATTGAACTATAATTTATTTGTCAAGAAAGTCTTTCATTTGTGGAAACAGAGTTCCCACAAATGAAAGTGGAATGCACAACTGAACTCTAAGGTGGATGATTCTGATGTTGAGTGACAGTTCAGATATTATTCCTGTAAAACATGTCCAACATAAACATGTAATATAGAGCCATAATGAAATATATAGGGAACACAATAGGAAACATTGACCAAGGTAAGGCCAAATAAATATAATGAGACTCAATCATCCTTTGTATTTTCAATAACAATGGAGCAGAGCAGGTTTAAGGAATGAAAAAAAAGTACTGCTTTTACAATATAAATAGAATAATTCTCATACTCTGATGAGGAGAAGATAACCTATGCACCTATGCATTAATGAAACGCAATTAATGGACTCAAAAGTAAGCATATAAATGTATTTCTACGAACAGTTGCTCCTTACTAAATTCACCTTATTCATCCTAGACTACTTACAGACTTGTTGTCATTACACTGCCTGACAAAAGCCACCTATAATTATGGGATGTAAATGACAGAAATGTACTACTCTGACATGCACACGAAACATTGCTTTTTCTTTTTTTCTTTTTTATCTCAGTGCAGCCTTATTATTTTCATAGAACAATAACTAACTGCTTGGAAAAAGTCATACTAGGAGTTCAACAGTTCCACAATCTGGCTACATTTTCTGTAGTTGAAGTATTTCTACATGATGATTTAAAAGGAGGACTGCTGTGTAGTTGTGGTGAACTGGAAGATGAGTTTAGTTCTAATTTATATTTTTTTCTTCATACATGATGGATAAGCATAATGCTCTGCAAACATAAACAAAGAGGAGTAATAACTTGAATCTAATTCCAACTGAAGCAAAAGCTTTTCTCTAAAGCCAGAGGTCAGTAATAAACTAGAGACATGGATCTGTAGCCATGAAGATTAGGCCATGAACCCATTACCTGAGTCCTAATTGAGAAGGATGACCAGAGAGCGCACATACAAAGAGGGGAAACAATGAAAAGGAGTGGATGGAGTTGATTTTTTACCTCTTACAAAGACCATATAGTATAGTCAGACTCTTAAAGTGGTAAGGGGGGAAAAAAATGGGGGGAAAAAGATCAAGTAAGGTCACTGTACAAGCTAGTCATCCATTTCTTTCATTCTGTTCTGCCCATAGTCAGAAGGTGACAACTGCTGAAATCAGCAGTCAGGTGCTGTGAGCACTGGTCACCAATTAAAGATCAGTTAACATTAATTGAGGCTAAACATGTCAATCAGAAATGCAATGATATATCAATTAAAGGGGTAATTTAATTTCTACATTGTATATCGAATGTGTATGTGCCAAGCACTTGCATAATGCCATGACACCATGAAACCAGGTTGCCTTCAGTTGTTTTAAAAATGCCGTCTATATCAACCATAACTAAAGAAATATTTTACAACTTGAAATTGGCTTCTGCCTTTTTAAACTATTGTTTCCAGAACTCCGCCTTCTGCACATCATCACAACAATTCTCCTCCATTATGTCCTTTGCAAATAGTCTTAGGATCACTAAAAAGTCTGGTAGAAATGTGGGGAAGGTATATGGGAGGAATGCATAGTGAAGTGGAAGCTTGGCTAGTTAGTGAAGCTCCAAGGAGGAGCTTTGGGTAAATAGGCAGCACTTTGAGTGAGCAAGTGTTCAGATATCTCAATATGTCTGTCACAGAAGACTCCAGAATTTATCATACATAAATGAAAGAATAAAAGCAACACTCCAGGTATGTTTTTGATGAGGGAATAACATTACAGCATGACATAAAGCAAGTGAATGCATTCTATTACAATTCCATTATATTCTATAAACAACCAGAAGTTTGTAGTGACATTAAAGCTACGTTCTTAATACAGTAAGGTCAGAGGAAACAAGATGACCGACTCCCTGTAGCTTTTATAAAGTATTTGAACAGCAACTCTTGCCTGACAAGATCTAGATAAAGTATTAGTGCTCCTTCCCCCTTTGGATAATCTGTTGGCTGAAGTACTAATAATAAAGAGGGCTGTTCATTACCAGCAGCAACTACTGTTGCTGCAGAAAATGTAAGTACCTAATGGCTTACAAACATCTTGTATTGCAGTGCTGAGATATACAGTATTGATACATTCAGTATCAGATTTCAGCAAAAATATAAAAAACTTCACTACTTACTTGTAAGAACTGTCATTCTGCTCATTCTTTAGTCTATTTTTTGCAGCTGTGTAGAGAAATACAAAATCTCTGTTTTTGGCTTTCCTTTTAGCTTTGAACCTCTGTTAGTTTGTGGATGCACCTCAACAGATGGAGATTTTCTTTCAACAGCTGGATTCAGAATGGCTCATTTCCTGTGTAAAATGAGTATACAAAACATACAAGAGATTGATTTGTAAATATACACACTGCATTTAGATAGGATGATGAATAATGCAAGTCTTTGCTTTACCTTCCTTAAAAACTCAATGCAATTTTGTTTGTTTTAATGAAAAATTAGATTACAAAGTCAAATTATTAAAATGTTTTTAGTTATTTGAATATTTAAATAATTTAAACTTTTACTTCACTCCAAAATAGATAGAAAAAACTAACATTAATTCTTATCTTTTCTTTTAAGGTTTTTTCATATGGTGAAAAAATTACATATGCCATCACCTGCTTTTCTCACTATTTTGACATTAAAAGCTGCCAACTGAAGAACTCTGAGGCTGAGAGACCCTTCTCTTCACACATCGTCTATAATGCAGCACCTTGAATTTTTACACAAATGATACAAGGATGAAAGGACTTGCAAATTCTTTAATCTTCCTTGGTAGAATCCTAAGCATTCAAGGTCAGCATATGAAAGGAGCAGGCAACAAACATAGCAAAATAAACTACGTAATGTTCTACTACGCCTTTTTTCTAGTTCTTCCTGGATTTTCA
This sequence comes from Poeciliopsis turneri, assembly GCA_922788865.1. Classification (NCBI taxonomy): domain Eukaryota; kingdom Metazoa; phylum Chordata; class Actinopteri; order Cyprinodontiformes; family Poeciliidae; genus Poeciliopsis; species Poeciliopsis turneri. The sequence continues at coordinate 361,298 of CAKLNU010000972.1, read as the reverse complement.
AAGAGATAAAATGTGTTTTCACTCATCCCATTTTCCATCACATTTATATTTCAAGCACAAAGCAAAATAATCAGGTAATGATTTGTTTTCATTACCTGAAAACAAATCAAAAACTTGATGAAATCCCATTTAACTAATATGGTGAAAAATATGGTGAAGAGTCAAAAAAGCAGTAAAAATCTGAATGTAAGGAACACATATTATGTGAAGATATAAATGATGAGACGTTTATGATCTGCTACACCATAGAGATTGTGGGATTGCTTATAGAATACATTCTATGCTCTTCAGCTACATAATTTAACTTTCAGGGAACGATTTAAATGGTTTCCAGCAGTTAAGTTGGTAAATGATTACCATGGTATTGGCATAGCACAGTCCAGGGGTCCTCACCCCATGGGAATTGTAAAATCAAGAAAAGACATTGTTTTAATTTTAAAGGAAGGCAATAAGAAAGGTTTAAGTAGTTCTTTTCTGTATGTTTTGATGCAATATCTGCACAAGCTATTGAACATAGGTGAATGACTGAATGTAGTATGAAGTGCTTTGAAGTCCACTCACTTGAAAAGGCACAATATAAGTACAGGTCATTTAGAGTAGCTACAACAGAAGGGCACCAAAGGTAGAATACTTTGAAAACTTTATTTATCTTCCAATTATATGCCTTTTAATTTTACATGGGCTAGGCTCACTCAGCTGGATTCATTCTGGAAAAAATAACTCGCTTAACTTTCTGTCATCTCTATCTACTTGTTTGTGCGCCTCGTGAGCACCTGGTGATAATTGCTAATGGAATTAGGCGAAAGACAGGGTATAGCAGGGTACATTCTGGACAGGTCACCTGTCCATCACAGGGCTGCTCAGAGACAAACAACCATGAACATTCACACATTAGGGAAAATCAACTGATTGTAGAAGGAAGCCAGAGAACCCACAGAGAACCCATACATGTACAGGAAGAACATGTAAACTTCATGCAGAAGGACCCTTGGCTGGGATTTGGTCTGCTTTCTGCAAGATAACAGCGCTATCAACTGCCCAACTGTGCTGGCCTAGATAATTCATTTTCTTCTAAAATTTGAAAAAAGAAAAACATTTCAAATGTACCTTTCCAAATTTTGTTTTTGAGCTCTAGATAAATGTGATTTTGCAGCAACTGGGGGTGGTGAGGATGAGTGTTTGAATCGAAAATGTTACTGATCTTTGGCACAGTTAAATTATTGTTCCTTAAAAATAAACTTGCAATCAACAGCATATTTATTTGGAGCACTATTGATTAATTCCAGGCTTTTTGAGAATCCATCAAACTCATCTCACATCTGACATTCCAGCTTCAAGGTAAAGATAGTGAAAGTTTATTGTAGTTATAATAGTCCATTTATAACTTCGCAGGGAAGCATTTTGAAGAGGTTTTGTTCTCATCACATGCAGAAAGAAAGTTTTTACTAGAAGGACAGACAAAATAATATCACAATGGTTTTCCTATTAATAAATAGCTACCAATTTAATTGGAATCAATTACAAGTGGAATACTTGGGGATCATATTAACAAAAGATTTAGCTCAATTATATGACGTTAATTACAAATGCATAAATAAGAAAATATATGAGGACCTGGCCAGGTGGAGCCTGCTTCCCCTTGACATTGGTAACAGAATCCGAGCAGTAAAGATAAATGTCCTTCCGAGACTACTGTATATATTTCACGCACTCCCTGTGGAGGTCCCAGTAAGACAATTTAGGGAATGGGATAAACATCTCTCAAGATTTATTTGGAACAATAAAAGGCCAAGAGTGAGATACTCGACCCTGCAGCTACCTAGGAATGGGGGGGGGGTGTGGGTTCACCTCACCTGGCGGATTATTACATGTCGGCCCAGTGTGGACCCCTGGTACGCTGGTGTAGCCCGGCCTATGAGGCTAAATGGAAAGACATTGAACTCTCCTTGCTGAACTTTCCTATACAGTCAGTATTGGGCAGTTTGGACGGATTGTCCCAGGTATATCAGTTGCAAAATCTGTGCCTAAGCTTCTCCCTGAAGGTATGGGTAGGGTTGGTCAGAAAGTTTAATCTTCACAGACAGATAGGGGTGTTGAGTTGGCCTGCGTATCACCCGCATTTCCTCCCAGCATCGATAGATCATAAATATAGAAGGTGGGTAAGACAGGGAGTCACCGCATTCTGCACTATAGTTAAAGACGGGGTATTAATGAAATTTGAGGAGCTATGCCAGACCTATGAGGTGGGTAGACAGGACTTTTATCGCTACTTACAGGTCCGTAGTTTCCTAAGAAAGGAAATGAGAATTTCTGACTTGGAGACAATTCCAGGCATAATACAACTTTTTATTGATTCATATGCTGGTAAAAATATAAGAGGAATTATTGGCAAATGTTATAGAAATTTAAGATCCATGAATAAAAACTCAACAGACTATATAAAAGAGCGATGGGAAAAAGAAGCAGACATGATAATTACGTCAGAGGCATGGATGCAAATTTGGAGGGGCTCCCTGTCGACCACCAATTCTTTGATATGGCGCGACTTCACGTGGAAGAATCTAGCTCGATTTTTCATCACGCCAAAGCAGAGATCTCAGATGGATGGGTTACAGCTCCCGTGCTGGAGGGGGTGCGGCGTGATTGCAGTAGGCCACTCCCATGTTTTTGGGGACTGTCCGGAGTTACAGACTTTTTGGAAGGATGTACATCGTCTAATATATAAAGTTATGGGTATAAATCTGGACTTGTAATTCACTGTTCTGTATCTTGGATTGCTCCCTGAGGGACTTAGCAAAGGGGATACATACCTGCTGAAAATAACTATGGTCGCCAGCAAGAAGGCGATCACTAAGTGTTGGCTCCAGCCAGGCCCCCCTTCATTGAAACTCCTGGTGAATATTATAAATATGATCCACAAGATGGAGATGCTGACATTTGCAATACGACTTAGGAAGGAGAAAGGAGAGGAACTCTGGGAACGTTGGGAATGCTTTATTGTCAGAGGTGATGAACAGTGATTTGTGGGACTCTGCACCACCTGAGCGGGAAAATGGGGTTCCTTGCCTGTTCACATATTTCTGGTTTTCTGGTTCCTGATACTGGACTTAATACTTTGTAATAGTTATGGAAATGTAATATTTTATATCAGTATTGTTGAATGTCACCTGCCCTAGCCCTCTTGTTTTGCTGTGTTCTGTATTTGTATACCTACTTGTTTAAAACTAAATAAAAATAAAGTAAAAAAAAAAAAAAAAAGGTTTTCCTAATGTTACTGATCTTTGGCACAGTTAAAGATCAGTTTTAAGTAGCAGAACATACTTAACAAAAAACAAAAATATATCCAGGCACAAATAAAACTGAGATAAACAGAATCCTGAGAAGTGTGATAACCAACTGTATACCCTAAGCTGCATCTGTAATCCTGTCAGTCTGTTTTCATATGACAACTGATACACCCTCTTTGGAGAGACTTGTTAGACAACCTCAAGACAGATTGTTTCTCTGCTCTGCTGACGACATTTAATCTCACAACCACCCACCATTGCTGCCATCAGTCTGCGCTACTTTACTGTCAATAAATGTCTACTCAACGACTGAACAGTTTTTTTTGTCCTCTTGCCTTAGGCTGTTTGTTTATCTGATAAGAATGAGGCAGAGCAAAGACACTTGCCCATAATCTTCCTCTGGTTTTTTAACAAAGGTTGTTTCCTGCTGAGGAGCCTGTAGAAAACAATTCTACTAAGGCTGAATTCACAATTTGGTTTTTAATCTGCATAATACTGCAGGAAAATAAAGTCATCTCCCCAACTAATTATATCTTATTGTTGTTGGGAAAGGTATAGTCAGCTTGCTGAAGGAATAAATTTGATCCTTGGCCAAATTTTGTGTTTGGCTTAAAAGACAAAAGGAGAGAACCAAGTGGAGTCAAGCAGGGTGCAGGTGGTGATTTCTCACTTGGTGCCACTTCAAATCCTTATCAGTTTACTTTTGTTCAGCAAAGGAAACTGACTGTGGATCCTTTGCCACAAGCTGACGGCTGAAAAGCTTATATCACATTTCCTCCTGAGGACCAGGGAATTTTATATACAGCATAAGAAGACACTTAGAGGATGAAGCTTGAAGAACTTTGCCATATTTGTGTAAGCTATATGTGCAAGCATCTCTTTTCCGAAACATGCTGGTGTTGTTATATGTGTAATAATTTGTAGACTGATTAAAAAACTGAAAAATATGAAACCACATGAAGATCACTGAAGAAGTACAGAAAAAATGTTATCCTGCATTGATTTAACTGCAACATACCTTATAAATTAAGGTATGTAACCCTAACCCTACATTAAGATCTAATCAATACATCTGAGCAAGATATTTCAGCACCACAGATGCAATGCCAAACATGTATTGCAATTCACATGTATTGCATGTATTGCAATACATCTAAATTGCAATACAATTTACATCTAAATTGTATTGCAATTTAGATGTAAATTGTATTTAGATGTACAATTTACATCTAAATTGTATTGCAATTTAGATGTACCCCTGTAACACGTTACAGAGGTAATATGTTACAGCTTGAGACCCTGAAATTATGTTATAATCTGGCGCTGTGCTTTTTCCTTTTATCTAATTGTTATCAATATTTATTCCAGACCAAACATTTGTACTTTTCTTAAAATTGCTTTAAGTTTGACTTCTCATTCAGGAAATGTGTCAGTCTTAAACACACTAAATCAGTTTGCATTTAAAATAAAAAAATAAAAAAATGTTTTGTTCATACATAGCATCTTAACGTAACATATACAAAGTTAAAATATCTTGTTTAAAGAGATATGATGCAGTAACTTCTTGATGACAGGAAAGAAGTTCCTGCAAATTGACAGAAACTTCAATTAGAAGTTCCTGTCAATTTAGACATTAAATTAATGTCATTAATTTTTTAGACAAAAATTAATGATTTGTCTAAAAATGTGAAAACTGCACATTTTTAGACAACTTTGTCTTAAATTCAGCAGACACAAGAAGAAACAGACACAGGGAATAATTCTTTAGTCATTTTGTTTTTCTTCTCTGCATCACTGGTATATGTGTAAATACCGCATGAGGGTATGCTTAAACATCATATATATTTTTTGAAACCTTCAAAAACCTTTGAAACCTTTTTCAAAGTTTGTATTACAGTTATTGCTCTCTCTGCAAATAATTTCCATTACTGATTAAAACAGTTTAATTGCATAAATAAAACATAAAATCCCAGTGTTTCAGTTTGGAAAACTTTATTTATTATGATATAAAGACAAGTTAAAAACCATTAAATTATCCCATATAAGGCCTTAGAAAACAGTAAGACGTATTTATTAAGATGCTGCTTCACATGCAACATAAGTTGATTAGAGAAATTTTCTCAAAAACTTCCAAAAAAGATATAGCAGTTTTACTGTTTTGTCTCACATATGGAATGGATGCAGAAAATCAAGCTTATTTTAAAGTCAGATTTTTATTATTATTTTTGAAAAAGGTAATTCTGAATGCTCCTTTGATATTTGTACTAAATTCAACACTGATGTCAAGGTGAAAAGATATAAGTATGTTGTTACTCTGTCAGTGTTTAGCTGATGAAGCAACAACTCTACTGTTAAAAAAAGCAAACATTTGGATGTACAAAATAATTCTTTATTATATTTTGAATTAATTTCAATGCACCTTTCTGTTTGATGTGTTATGTTATGTTTGTATTTCAACATGATGTTTCATGAGTTAAAATTGAAATTGTATGCATTTTTGTGGCCAGAATAAGAAACAAACAAGAACTTCACAATATTGTGACATGTAAGAAACTCCAAATCCAGTGACCAATCCTGTTTTGTTCAAATTTAATGGTGGAGGAATTAAGACACTTACCAATATAGCTGAACATTGAAAGTAAAAAATAATCAGATTGATGGAGAAAAATGAAAAGGCTTGAGATTTTGCTAGAAATTCAATATTACAATAATGAGAGAGATTTGTTTCATCCTCATCATAAAAAGCATACTTGCATGTAAACTATCTTGCATCTGAGTGGAGATTTACGAGCATTTAAAAACATATTTGGATAAAACAAATAAAACTTACTATGAGTTCCATCCAATTCTGACATTGTCAGTCACTTTTGAGTCAATTGAAAAAATGGGAAGAAAATTTTGCTGTGAGAATCTGCAGCTCTTTCACTCATGAGTAAGCAGACAAAACATATTGATTTATTAGAATTTTTACAGGAGCAGATTCTTCAAAAAGAAATCTTATTTATTTTGTATGCTTTTCTTGCTTTACTGGATTTTGTTGTGTTTTCTGAAGTAAAATTCGGAGAAGCAAAGACGGCATCTGTTCCCTTGTGAATTCTCCTTTCAGGTCGATGCAGGATTTTTACTTCATCCCAGTATAATGAACTGCTCAAACTGTTTAGGAAATCTTGACCAATTTGCTTTACTTTTATCTAATTTAATTTATTCATCATCAGATTGCCATCATCAGAATATTTAACACACACAGACGCATTCAAACCAAATGTTTTCAGAGCCGGGTTGCAGTCAATCTGATGGGGAATATCAACGAGCGGAAACAAACTGCAGAGTTCTCTATTCCAACAACAGAAAGATTATGTGTGAAACACGGCTCCACAGGGTTAAATTGGCAATTTGGTCAACATTTAAAAAATCATAGCGAAGAGAAAAAAAAAAATTGGAGTGCTTTTCATGAATAATAGCAAGCTGCTTCAGCAGTGATGCCAACATCTATCCTAATTTTGGACCATCCACTACACTACAAATACTACACAGAAGTCTGAAAACAGTATCTACAGACTGAATTACACTGATTGAGTTAATGCTTGCAGTTGCTCTGTCACTGGAATTACTGAAGTGCATAGATATAGTTCATCACAAAAACACAAACCAACCATAACACTGTCACTACATCAGATGAAAAAAAACACAAGTAAGCACTGAAAACATTCAGTGCTTATTCAGAAGACTTTTCCATTTAAAGTGGTCTTTTTCTATGAATGATGTTTAGAATATTTCCTACCTAAATATGTTACAGGGTATAGTAATTTGACCTTGTTAACATTAGATCCAATTGTTTTGATTATCTGCATTAATTTAGTTTGGGTCGGGATGTGGAAGGGATGTAGTTGGGTTCTCTGTCTGGAAGAGGGGTGCGTTGGTGCCAGAGTGAAAAGAGACGACGAGGGGGACAAGTGCGCTCTTCTCTACACTCAATACAAGAGTAAGTGAAAGCACACTGTTTTTGTCTTGTGATCATTTCTTCTCTTACAATTGTCCCTCTTATAAGGTAATAAATAGGTTCAAACTTTTAGGAGAATGACATGGATGAATCACAGTGCTGCCACCTCTCTTTGACATTTTAAAATAACATATTTTACATTTTATAAAGCAGCACTATCAGTGCAGTATGGAGTTTGGATTCAACAGTGTTTGGGATATTGTATTACATTTCAATCATTGACTCATGGTCCCAGCATATTTTTAAGAAAATGTAAAAAAAAAAAAAAAATCAGGAATTTGGAAAATGGTGAGTGGCATCCAACATTTCTATCATTGCCAACAAGTTGGGAACGGAAAACACAACATTGAAAAAGTAGCTTTGTTCATTAGTTCTCCTACACGCGATGACACACAGAGATTCCCATAGGTTTTTCTTCTAAATTAGCCTCCATCTCTTTGAAACTTCCTTGGAACTTTCCAGAGATCCCAGTCGGACACCATAACAAAGCCTGTGGGTACCAGTTCACATTCAAACCAACAAATCTTCCATGCTGACAATAACTAGAGGCAAAATCTCAAATTCATCATAACTTTAAATTGAAGGAGATTCAGTTGGACTAAAAGATGTATTTGACTCTTCCCTACAGCTAAACATCTTGTGAGAAACTGACATAGTACACTGATATATGGGAGAGTAAACATAAGTTATCTATGTTGTGAGAGCTCGGCCACATCAGAGTTCACGACTGAGACTTGTTCATAAATCATTTGAGTAAATTACGAAAGCTACTGCAATGTTTTTTCTTATAGAAAGTTAATCTGAATAACATTTCCAAATACTAATTCTTGCAAATTATTTTATTTTCAGATTCTTTTGCTTTCAAATTTGCTTTTGTTGTGGCAAATAAGTTTCGTAAGCATGGCTGGAGGACCATGAAACCGTGAGCCAGTTTATTTTATTCAGCCAAGGCTCAGCTAGTGAGTACATCTTGTGATTGTAGTTTTACATTGCATGTGGTTTTAATTATGTGTGGCTTTTAATTTCAATCTGTTCCATTATTTCAGTGCGATGGGATTTAGTATCTACTTTACATCCATCCAACAAATTCTGCTGTAAGGAAGGTGGCAAAATAAAAAATCTAAAACAAGTAATATTATTACCATTAGAGAAGGTCTATTTCTTTAGTAACTACACATCAATTATGTACTACATTAACTATAGTTACATTTAGTTTTGCAAAACTACATGTAACTGTATTAAACCACAATAAATGATAGCATATGACACGGAAAAAAGGCATCAAGAGTTACATCTTGCTTTTAATCCCATTTCCATGCAAAAGGTGTGCACCCATCCTAATCAAAAACAGACACACACAGTCTTTGGTTGTATTTTTTTTGTTAAAAAAAATAAAATAAAATAATAATAATAATTCTAAATAACTTGAGGAAAAAGAGCCAATGCAGCAGATCATCAAGTGTTTGAGTTCACTCGTCGTTCCTACAGTAATGACTGTAGGATGATGAAGAACTTTAGCTTCAGCGTCAGAGCATTAAAGGGATTGTTTTTGCAATCTCACAGTGCCAAGCAAGCTGTGATTTTACATCTTACTGAGGGACCAGGGACCAACAGGGAAAACTTCAGTCAAAAAGACAACTGCCAACCACAGCAGCTGCTGTTTCCACTCATGGATAAATACTGATTTGCTTGGCTTCTCCTCCCATGTGATAAAGAAATACTCTTTAACTAATTTGCACTCTGTTAAATCTGAACATTAATTGGTAAGTTTGGATAACCCAAACACCACTGTGGAATCACTCTGGCTTTAAGCAAAAAGAGAACAATAACATTACGTATTTAACCATTTTTAAGCAGTGAAACTCAATCACATTGTTTTTTTTTTTTTGTAATCGCTTCTAATTTTAGTTTTTCATTATACACTGTCAACTCAAAACGTGTTTTCCTTTTGAAAATTCATAAAACAAATTTTATGCTGATTTTTAAAATTATTTTTCCATGAATACAATGCTTTATGAAGAAAGTCTAACTAAGCACCTAATAGTAACTAAGCAATTGATAGTATTTAATTTATCCTTGCAATATCTCAGAGGGATGTTGCCTGTCTCTAGCAGTCATTGAAGTGTGGTACTCTCTGGACAGGTCATCAGGGCATCACATGGCATGAGAGAGATCTGTGAGACAAACAACTGTGCACAGGCAAACTTAGACCTAAGAAAAATTGAGAGAACCATCCAGTATTTTATCTAGATTTTATATGTGATAAACAATAAGAAAAAAACCCATCAGATTAAAACAATCTGCATCTTCTCTGTGGGCATGCCTGTGTGAGAACAGAAACTGGCCAATGCCTTATCTCTTGAATGGCCCGTCCTGGCAGATCTGACACATATTTCTTTCCTCTTAAACTATCACTTTGGAAAAGTATTCATATCTGGGTTATCTTCTGAATGATTGGTTTTACCAGAACAAAAGGTTTGTTAAAACTGAGTCTGGTTGTTTAAATTCTCATTTGCCACCAAATGGCTACATATAAAAATATTTCAATTCATTGAATATGCCAGTTACCTGTATACTATGATTTTACTTAAAGATACAGTAAAAAATGAGTATGAAAGAACATATATAACTGGGTTAATTTTAGTTATTTCATTATATCAAGCACCCTTCTCTTTTGTAAGCGTAGACTTTAGATCAAGTATATTTCTTAAAAGAGATAAAGTTTCCCTGTCTTCCTTTATGTTTCATAAACTCTTTTTTATTGCCCTGTTTAGTTGATTTAGTGACTGAAATGAAATATAGAGTATGATTGCCCAGATTGAAATCATAACCCTCACCATGGACATCAACCATTTTTTTTTCCATTACTAAATGCTATGGAGTGTATCCAACTCATTGACTGCAGTACTGAAAGAAGAAAAGTGATAAGTAGTCAGCATCTTATTTGCTAAGAAGTTATATTTCAGTCATGCATAATTATTAAAGTATACATCTTTGCTACAGAATATATTTCAGAGTTTTGTGTCTAGATTTTGATTCATTCACTCATTGACCATGTTGCTCAGCATGACATGCACCAGCAAGTAGATGCTGGTGGAAAGAAGCAAACAAGTAGCAGCAAGCAATGGATTAAGGCAGTTTGTTTTTCAGCTTAAATAAACTGCCCATTTTAGAAACACATGCTTGATAAGTTCTGTGGGAAAAAAAGTAGATCAGCTGGGAACAACAGGGCAGCTCGAGTTGCCTTCCAGAGGTAGCTATCAGATGTTGCTTCATTTTTTTGTTTTTTTTGCTCAGTCCATTTATTTAGCAACAGGGGAGGGCAGAACAAATACTGTAGAACAAATATTACCTTAAAAGCAGTAGAGTGCTGGCAGAGGGCATCGGGTGGGACAGTGCACCTGTGTCCTTTAGGATCAAAGTGTTCTACAAAATAATATCTCAGCTGATTCCAGGAGGCAGTATGTTTTCTTTCCCTCTGAATACATTAAACTGATAGTGAGATGCAAAGCCAAATTTTTTTTAAGTTTGGCACCCTAGGCGCAAGACGTCCTTGAGCTGGTTCTAGACCAGTGCAGATCAAGAACCAGCTAATGCCGTTTTAGCATGACTTGGTTATTTCTAACATAAACAAGTCATGTTAAAAAGCATGAGTTGGACAAAGTCATGCTAAAATGGCACAGAGGGATGGTCAGTCCTAATGAGCCTCTCTGAAGACAGAGATGTTTGTTGCAGTTTTAACCTGTCCTGTTCAGTGGATGAGCTATACAACTCAGAGTTGGATGAACATAATGCCAGATTGTATGATGGCAGTGCAGATGGTATGATGCTGTATGATGCAGTTTCTGCAGAAGGCTGAACTTCTAAAGTTGCCACAGGCAGCATAGTCTCTGCTGCCTGTGGATAGAATGAATATCTGAGGATTATCTTAGGTCGCAAGATGGGTAGTTCCTGTGACAGTCAATACAGTGTTATTGTGGATGATGAGAGGGGGCAGCATGTGTGTAGAGATGTTCCACTTTAGTTCGTCATCATATCTACAGTTTTGAGCAGATTTTCCTCCAGGTGGTTCTGACTGTACCAGTCAAAAATCTGAGCCAACTTCTGTCTGTATGCAGACTTGTCATTATCCTGGGTGAGACATATGACAGCGGTATGATCACATGTAGTAATGGCCAAAGGGGTGAAGGACAAAGCAAATGAAAACAGATCTAGGAGAATAATCAACTGTAAAAGGAATAAGGCAGAATAAGAAAACACAAAAGCAAAAAGGCCAACTCCAACTCAAATAAAACAAAATGTCAGGTTCTAAATTGAGCTAATTTCTGTACTTCGGGCTGCTGTCATTTGCCTTATGATTATAATTTATAATTTGTTTCACATGTGGTTAAAATGCATACCACGACGAATCAAGTTGTTTTCAGAGGTCATCTGCATTCATAAGTATAGCAGGGAATGTATTTAAGGTGGGATTTTCTCAGCTTTGTTGCTGTGGGGCTGTGGTGGCAATGAAAAGTCTTGGAAATTAATTTGTTATGCTAATTTAGCTGCTATATTCCCAAAGTGAAAGTCCCAGTGAAGTCAGATGTGAAGTGTGTGTATGAGCACTGCAGATCTAGGTGTTCATACTGAACTGTTAGTGTAATGGCTTTTTCATAGAATAACAGTAAGTGTGAAGTTAAAAGTAAACAAGTGAATGTCTGACTGTGAAGTGACCACTATCACGTTATTGTGACAGTCACACTTGATTACTAACCTGCGGAAGCACAAATCCTCATGAGAGAAAGCATGAAACGAATGACCTTCATTGAAAATGGAGGCTGACAGAGGAAACTTGTGTAGAAAATCGACATCTTATTTAAAACCTGTCTGACAAGAAAACATTCAAACCACTGAGCCCAAAGACACTGTGCCTTGGACCAAGTCATGCTAAAGTGACATAAGCAAAGCTGGTATAAAGCTCATGTTTAGATATTGTCCAGCTCTCTAAATGATTCAGTGAATTCATAATTGTGAAATAACTTTTCACAAGAAAGCAAACCTAATTTTATGAACCATTACTTAAACTGTGATAAATGTTACATTCCAAATGTCTGCAAGCTGTGATTTGGTTCTGAGAAAGACATTTGAACAGTAAAACTGCTGAAGTCTGGAAGTAAAGCCGGGAAATGGAGTCAATCACAAAATATTTTCCTGTGGGTCTGTCGATCATTTGTGACATACTAATTTGTCACTACATACAATATTTTGTATTTTTGTTTTCCTCATGTTAAAAAAAGGTGTATCCCTATCCACTGCCTATTTATCATTGACCGAGTAAATCAAATCCAAAAGTTTAATTTACTGTGACAGTATTAGTGGCAAAAAACATTAGGCAAATTACAAAATGAAATTATATTTACATTCTTTCAGATATATATTTTAAATGAAATACTCCAGAAACTATAGTTAAAATAAGAACATTGACAAACCAGTTAAGTTGTCGTGAGTTGCAGGATAAAGAGAGAAAAGCTGCAGTAGGAATTAAGTCCATTATTTTCTACACCATTCTGAGCAATGTCATAAAGCAGATGTTAATGCCTACACAGAAATGATGAGTGCTGAGAGTACATTATTTACTGAAATTCAGAGGGGAGATTCATCTTACATTAATTGAATCTGATTAAACAAGGTTGAAACAGCATGCTGTTTTATAGAAATTAATTTTGATCTTTACTATGAAAAGAAAAATATGATGTTCACATAAACAAATAATTTTATGAATTAAACAGAGGTGCTATTTCCTGCTGCGTAAAAAACCTGTTTCTGTTACATGACTGACTAGCAACACCAAGCCTTGACACATCTAAAGTGTTTATTGGATCATTAGACATTTCCAAATATTGGATTGTGGAGATTTTATCACAATTGTTATTTATTTTCATTGCTCTATCCATTACATGAATAGTTGTAGATATTCTGTTGTTCCATTTTGCAAGAAAAAGTTAAAGGATCAGGAAAACAAAATCTAGCAGTAAAACATTCTTCCTGCATCTTCTGTGTGGGCTTATATTTAATTGGTTGATGTAATGTGCAATGTAACATCAAATGTATGTTATTTTTGTATTTACAGAAATGTAGACCAACTAGTGTACATTTTATTCTGCTCTGTTTTGTATTTTTGTATTTTTGACCAATTTGTTGACCATTATAATCTCACATATAAAAGGTCTTACCCACGTTCCGTCATTCACCAGAGATTTGATCGTTCCGTATGTTGCTAATAGAGCACTTTGCTCTCAGACTGCAGGTTTTCTGGTGATTCCTAGAATTTCTAAAAGTAGAATTGGAAGCAAATTATAGGTCATCAGGCTCCTCTCCTGTGGAGCCAGCTCCAAGTATTTGTCTGTGAGACATAAACCCTGTCTACTTTTTAGACTAGGCTTAAAACATTCCTTTTTAACAAGGCTTATAGTAAGACTGGCTTAGGTTATTCAGAGTTGTCTCTGTATTTGTGCACTGGTTGAGGCTAAACTGACCAGTTTTTCCTCACTTTCCTCTTTTCTTACTCTCCATGTCAGTTCATGGCAGATGGCTGCTCGTACTGAGCCAGGTACTGCTGGAGATTTATTTGTGTTAAAGGGGAGTTTTTCCCTCAGCACTGTTTCTACATACATGCTCAGTATGAGGGATTGCTAAAAGTCAACAAATGCAGGAGAATTTAATGCTGCAAGTCAATGACTCAATGCACCCTCTTGGGTTTCCTTAGGTAGAAACTTTTTGAATTAATTTGAATAATGAACTAAGCTATCAAATGTGCTATTTTGATAACAAGGATCAATTGAAATGTATGTGTCTGAATTTACTTTTTTTTTTTTAAATGTGCCTCGAGACAAAATTTGTTATCAGTTGGTACTGCATTAACAATCTGAATTGAATATTTAAATCAAATAAGCAGTCAACAAAATAACAGAGAAGGGGAGTAGAAATATATTTTCAAAGTGCAAAAAGTGGACATTTTCTGTTTGGACAAACAGAAAAAACAGTAACATCAACATTTGTCCCCCTACTTGCAAATGCATGTAGGTCACAATGTTAATGTTACACGATGTCTGTGTGTGAGGTTACGTGTGCTATTTTTAATCAGTTATGGTCAAAGCTCTGAAGCGCTTCCCTAGAAATTGCTCTTTCAACCAGTTGAAAATGTACAATTTATCTTAGAGAAATTTTATTCCCATCAAGGGCCCTGAAGCAAATCTTCTTAAATTTGACCTGGTTTTAATTGCAGTTACTTTACTATTTCTCTCTGACTAATTGGCTCTAAGTCCGGTGTTTAGCTTGGTGAACAGTTCTCCTATGACTTTCATTACAGTTTGAACACAACAACAAATTTGATCTTTGATTTAGATGGTTTGTATCAAAGATTTGTGAACAGTAGGAGCTGCCAACCTTCTTTTGTACACAAAGAGCTTTTCTGACTGGTTTAGAGATAATTTTCTCTTACATGTTGGACCACTTCCACATTTACAGCTTTATCATCACAAATAGACAGGATACACATAATCAACAATTAAATCCAGAGAAAAGAAGAAAAATGAAACAAAAAAGAGAAAAATGGAGAAGCAAGTAAATCACTATCACAAAGATTTCAATCAGATTTCAAATACCCAAGGCCCATTACAATCTCTAATCATACTCTGTTCCCTCTTAACTGTGTTATATTACTTATTACTTACAAAAATCTGAGTCTAATATATCCATGTGCATACCTGTCTAAAAAGATCCCCATTAGTAAAATGTGGTTCACTTCCATTGTACAATATCTTTAAATGAAACCTCAGCATGGTGTCTTGGTTCAAAAGCAGAGAAGTCATTAGACTCACTTCTTACTGCAACACTCAAGTGTCCAATAGTGTTGTCAAACTCTTCACCTGAAACTTAACATCTCCATGAAGAACAATTACATTTCCGTTCAGAGTACCCACACAGTCAACAGAGAGTCATTATTTTCTGACATGACATGTAATTACAAAGGTAGGCAGGAGAAATAAAATAAAAAAGAATTCCCTTTTCCTATCTCCATTATGTTTCCTGGCTCACACAGGTTGCATTCCTGTTTCCTGTGGCACATCTTTGTCATCTTCAAACGGCCTCATGAATCACATCCACATAGAAAGCAGTCAACATTTATTGGCTCCTTGCCAACATAAAGGCTGTACCAAAGAGAGTCCTGTGGGTCAAAAGGATATCAATACAATACAAACTCCAAAGCACGCGACTCCAACACTTAGTGTGAAAGTGCTAGATGGTCAAGAGTTTCAAAGAAATCTGGATTTTCATTTCTTAAAGCCTAAAATTGAAAGAAGCTCTTTTCGCCATCATTTAACACTCCAACTCTGATGAAGCAGCCAACCGCACCCTCTGTGTCACACTCTGCTACTGAATACAGAGATTGCCGTCAGCTCGTCTCATACACTTAACTTCCTTTAGTTGGAACATAGTACTTCTGCTAGACAGGATAAAATCTGGGCTTCTCTGTGCAGGCTGCATACTTCTATGCCTTATCAGGGAGGACAAAGACTTCCCAAATACCTCCAGAGCTCCAGTGAGCATTAGACAGAGCCGACTTCACTGCACCTAAATCTTTAAACCCGGTTAAATAGAGCAAGCATTTTGTAAGAAAGTGACCCAAATCCTGTCCTAAAACTGAGAATAAATTTGACAAATTTGGTTTTCAATACATTTACAAAATGTTTTGAAAATCACAGAAAACTCGCACAACTTCATTGCTTTACTTTAGGTTTGTTTCCCCTGCCACAAGAGACAAAAAGTTCACGCAACTCTGAAAAAATGATAATATAGAAAATCTTTTTTCTTTATAGTTGCTACTGAAATCTACGACAGAGTATTAAGGCCATAGTAAGAAAAATAAAATACATAAATAAATAAAATTACAAGAATAAAGTCACAGTAACATTATGAAAATAAAACTATTATAACCACGCTGACCTTCCAGCGCATTCCGCTGGATATGTTTGTGTTCTCACTGTGAAAGGAAAACTGATTCAGCAACTTCCTGCTCAGGCCTTCCTCATTTCTCTGTGGAGCCTCAACCCATGTCTGTTGTAGCCAGTGCGGCCTTGAGTCTGAGATGTGTGGCTCACGGACCTCCAGATCCGGTCATGGTCTGATGGAGCTGAAATGGACTCCTTGAATGACCCGGTGGCGCTGTCGCCTTCAACCCTCAACCTCACAGGTACTCCTTATCCCTAAAAACTGCATGTAAATACTCTCATAAGTTGGTGACAATGGACGTCGCAGACCCAGGTTGATGTGCAATAACGATGGTTTTAATGCCAAACACAAAGAGAACAGAAATCCAGGCAGCACAGGTGAACAATGAGGCGAAGAGCTCAGACACGCTGGTCGAGCTGGGAGGACCCAGAACTGATGACAAAGACTATGACCAGGACCTGACTGGGAGCAGGTAGCACAGGTGGGATTTAATAATCAGTTAATCATTAACCACAGTATCTGACTCAAAAAGGAAATTTTTCAGTAAATGAGAAAATTCATTTTCATTAAAATTTTAGTTTTGCCTTTTTTTTTAAGAAGATTGACCATATTTAATTGAAGTCTGCGCATTTTGCAAGGATTTGTATTTAACCACTTAAACTTATTTAACATTACAAATACATAAAAGATAAAAATAAACATTTGTAGTAAATAATGAGCATTTGCAGCTAATAAAATGCTTAAAAATATGAAAAGTTGAGTCTTTTTTTTATTTTTTTTATGTAACACCAAATAGGGCTGGTCTGCTGATTATTAATTTGATAAAAATTTGTTTTTTTACAATATTTGGACCAAGTGAAGGTAACACTAAAACTTTAGGAGTTCTCAGTAGAACATATTTACGGACAAAGAATTTATAGAAAAAGAATTTTTTTTCTATCTTAAATGCAAAATGTTGATAAAAAAATTCCACCGTATGTTGAACTGTTTTCGACTGGGAAACGATGTGTGGCAGAGTGGTGCTCCAATGTCCTGAAGCAGCAAAAGCACCATCTGGACAGCTGCACAAGTGGCCTGGAGTATTCTGATTGGCGCCACGTGAAGGAGAAAATGACCCGAAGAAGCCGCATAGGGAGCTTTTTAACAATAAAAACTCCCCCCAAAATTTAAGATAAAACAATATAAGATCATTTTGGGAAATTAAGCACAATTTTTAATTGAAGCTGAGGTTAAAACCTGCTGAGGGAGAGGAGAGGAGTCTGCCATGAAGAGGAAAACACAGTGGAAAGTCAGGTAAGCTAACTATGCTATTATGGGTTTCACCTTCCTGTCGGAACCAATCTGTTAGTTTCTTTACCAACAACTCCAATATGTATTTGATCTTATTCTGTTTAAAATAATCATTCCTCCCTGGAATGATTAAGTGATGCAGTTGCAAGAATTTTTATTATGTCAGATACAGTATATTAGCGTGATTTTTCCCCTGGGTTTTGGCATTGGACCCAGGGACATTTGGTTGCCAAAGGAATGAAGAAGGTTTGTGACAACGTATTTCCTGGTAGCGATTATTCAGACAGAAGTATCTCTAAAGACAAGAGCACTGAGTCTATGTACGATGCTCTCCTTTTTGAACCTTCCTCAACTGGAGAGGTTCTTTGCGTGCCTTCCCTGCCTGGAAAGCAAGCTTCTCCACCTGGGGGAGTTTGCTTCTCTAAATAGGAGGATTTTGATCCTTTCCTTTTCTTTCCCATGTCCAGACCACTGTCCGAGGGAACGATTTCACAGATCTTCCCAGAGAGAAGGAGACAGTTGAGCATGAAAACTCAAGTGCTTTGATGAAGTCAGCACTGGAAGACTGGTCCCAGGCGACAGTTGAAGCCTGGATTCGTCAACAGAGCTTTCCAGACCACCGTCCGAGGGAACAATTTCTCCAATCTTCCCAGTGAGAAGGAGACAGTTTTGCTTTGACGAAGCTCTCTTCATGAATGGACCCATGAAGAGAGCATTTTTCAAATCGTATCAGAACAACTTTTGTTATTGTTTTGGTTTGAGTTTCTTGTGCTTTTTATTTTTATTACGGGTTTCCCTTTTCTTTAGTGTTTTTTTCCAGGTTTTATTTTTTCTATATATTGTCTGTACACTTGCTGCTTTTTCCAGTTCAGTTTCAGAACTATTTCATTGATCCCAAATGGAAATTTAATGTTGCTATAGCTCATCAAGACTTTTCAAAGAGCAATTGAAGATCTCCTGAGGCAGTTTACCGCACTGAACTTGAAGAAGCCTCTAACTGAAGATGGATGCTCTGCCTTCCCAAGACAAGCTGATTAAGAGGATGATCAGGATTGTCCCTAATTTTCTTTATTCTATGAAGAATCCTTCTCTGCATTATTATCTCCAGAGGTTCCACAGTCGTCCCCGGAACAGAACAAGCCTTCTTTGGTTCAAGAAGAAGGCTGGTTCTTCTTGCTGTCTTCACAAGGGGAAGACAGCAGCACAGGTCTTCAATTTGTGCTGCTGCACCATCAACCATCTGGTTGGCCTTGCTAAATGCTACGTCTTTAGCTAACAAGACCTTCATGCTACACAAACTGTTTACTTCTCCGGATTTGGATTTTTTATTCATCACAGAAACTTCACTACTTTTGTCACCTGCGGATTTTAGCAAAAGTTAAATCTTATTTTTGTTTTAAGGACTTTGAAAGACTTATCCATGCTTTGATTACAACTCATTTGGATTATTACAATTATTTATATGGTGGCATGGATAAATAACAGATGCAGCGACTTCAAATGATCCAGAAAGCAGCGGCATGACTTCTTACAGGAACCATGAGCATATAAGGCCCATACTGGCCTCCTTACACTGGCTGCCAATCTTTCATCAAATACATTTTAAGATTCTTTTATTAACTTACAAAGTTTTAAGTGGGTTAGCTTCCCCTTCTCTTCAGGTCGTTTTAAAATTTCACACTGTGTCCAGAACCTTACGATCAAATAAGCAGCTATTACTGACAGTTCCTCTAACCTGATGTCACGCCCCCAAGTTCTAGGGCACTTATGTCAAAGTCAAGGCCCACGGGCTGGATTCGGCCTGCAAATTAATTATCTTTGGCCCCCAGGATGATATCTAATTACCATTAGAACCGACCCACAGGCCACAGCCACCCACTGGCGTTTTGCATGCACCAACACTAACTCATAACAAATAACAATATATTATTTAATTATTAAATAATATACACTGGGTTAGGTCTTGGTTCAATAGGCTATGTGCAATCATTTCAATATATTTTAATAAACGTTGAACCAGTCCGGCCCTCGGGTTGTAGCAAATTTGTTATTTTGGCCATTTGACCAGGGATGACTTTGACATCCTTGGTCTAGGGGTTCAGGGACAGTAACATAAAATTGTCCAGAGAGAATAGGGGATATGAAACAAGGTGATTTATTATAAAAAAGGAGGTTTCCAGAACATAGACACAATACAACTTAACCTAATTAAAACAAAAGAAAAGGGCTAACAAATTCAAGAATTTAAGTGCAAATTAAATTACAAAATGCTCAAACAAAGCTGTCGAAATTAACTCAAATAACCCAAAAGGGAAAAGAAACATCACACAAAGGGAGCACCACGCCTCCCAAAAACGAGCTTCTGGCTAGAGAAAACAAATTACAGCACAATCAAACTGCTTTAGCAGAACAACCAACAAAATGTTTCAAAACTGCCAAAAGCAGTTGTAAATAACAAAGGTGGGGAACAGCTGAATAAAACCTCTGCCTACAAGCTATCCCACTGGAGGAATGTTTCAGGAGCCTTTTATAGGAACAAATGAGAGTCATTAACATCTGATTGGCTTGCAGTCCTCTGCTGGTCCAATGGGGTGTAGCTCCTGAAGCTTCCAGGCACCCAATCAGAAGATGTGTCATCACAGCTGAACCTGCATAATAAAAAAAAAAGCCTGCACAGCCTCAAGAGGCCAGGGGCTGTAGCACTCGACTTAAGAGGAAAGGAGATGGGGCTTTTTCTGTTGCTGGTCCTATTCTATGGAACAATTTACCTTTCCAGATTAGATCTGCCCACAGTCTGGATCATTTTAAATCACTTCTTAAAACTCATTTTTATTCTTTGACATTTATTTGAAGTAGTGTTTGATACTCTGTTTTTATCAAATGTTTTGTGTTGTTCTTGTACAGCACTTTGGTGCAGTTTTACACCTGTTTTTAAACTGCTATATAAATTAATTTGACAATGACATTCAGATCAGCTTTACTTTGAGATGAACCGGATCACAACAAGACAGAAACGAACAGAAACGCTTTCACTGCATTTCATTCAGCCGAGGGCAGCCATGACGCAGTTTGAGGTTGAGGTTAATGAGAATGTTTTTTGAAGGAGGAAATTGGAATTTTTTTAGCAGTGGGATCGGGATTGTGGACAAACACTGTCCCACTAATTGTTTTCTTCTTTAAAGTGTAAATAGAAAACTTTTTAAATAGGTTTTCACATTATGTTTGGAGCAAACATAATGCTCCAAACAGAATTTTTGGAGCATTATGTTTTTCTATACTTAATAGGAAAACAAATGGGTGTTATTTTCCTATTAAGTATGAGCCCCTCCTCCCTTCTCTCCACTGCCAAAAAAAGACTAAGTGCATTACTTAACAAGAAAATAATGAAATAATCCCTTGTCTTGAAATTCAAAGAGGAAAGGGATCCCATTTATCTAAACCACTGGTATGTAAAAGAAAAACAGTGTTTGGACAACAGGTGAAGAGCTCTGCACTCTTTCATATGAAGCTCTGCCTCTCTGTGGAAGTTTCCAGAAAAGAGAGTGCTGTAGATGAAATCAAGTGGAGGAATCAACCCCAGTCTGGGGTCCTTTCAGACCCCAGATCTCTGCTTTTACTCCTTATTTCACAATGACTTTAGCAACCCATGCTGAAGAGCTCACCAAAAAAATGCCAGCCACAGCAGATTTTTGCATGTGTGTGATCTACTTTATACAGTAAGACAGATGTTTAAAGTAACTCATCACTCTGGATTTAGAACTGAAAGCTTTGTGTAAAGCACCACTTCATCCTCCACCTCATTGAGACGAAGCGCTAAGTGCATCTAGGGTTATGACAAATGTTGGTAAAAGCACCAGATCAAGGACAAATGTGTAACATACTCAGTGATAGAACGGGTTGCCTCAGATGCTATGATACCGTGGGAGAGTAAGGATGTCCAAATGTTCAGGAAATCAGCCAAAGCATCTTAGAGGTAAAGAAGAAACAAATGGAAAACGTGTGACAAAAAAAAAAAAAAACCATAAGTTGCTTAGCCTCTGCTGGTTATGACTTTGAACTCTTTTCTGATTTACTTTGCTGTTGCTCTGTGAGCTGAATAAAAAGTTCCTCTCTCTATGCCTGATTAGTCAATCCCAGTGGTTCCCATCACAACACTCACAGCATAACACTACACCTCTGCTGACACAATTTTATGACTTCTGTACTCTCAGCTGGTCTGGGCAGCATAGCTCAGACTTTGAAAGAAAGTATAACTTTGACTCCATAGATGGGCAGTAGAGCAGAACATCATTTCCTGGTTCAGATATACTGTAGCTCAAGTGTTGTGGACTCACCGGTATCTGCTTTAAGACGTCTAGAACTCATTACCCACAAAAGTGATAATGCATATTTTGAGATGAAAAGATCTAAGAAATATAAATTGATGTGAACTATAAAAAGAGTGAATGAAGATTTTCTCCTCCATCTTACTTTTTGATACACTAATTTATATTGTGAGCGTGTGTGTGTCACTGTTCTCTGACACATCTGATAAGTATGGATACAGCTATGGCTTTCTCAGAACTCCTGATTAAGTTTCCATATTAGACTCTCTCACTAATGAGCAGAGACCTGGTTTGTGTGTCAGAGGATTTTCTTCACTAATTTATAGTTTGTTTGTTTTTTTTTTTAACTTTACATTACACACATACTCTACACATTAGGACCTGTGTTTCAGGCCTCACAAGATAAACAACATTAGCATTTGTTTTTGTTGTTTTGTTTTTTTTAAAGACGTCATTTTTCCTGCAGTAGCTAATACATGCTATTCGCTTGAAATTAGTTAATTGTGTTTGCATTTGCAATTTTTAGGATTTAGGAAAGGAGAAACACACAAACAGAAGCACAGCCTGTGGGTAGTCTGTCAGTGGGTAATGCATTTCTGTTTCTTTCTCCAAACTTTCTGCTTGTGCCTCTGTTAACCTCTCAAAGCCCTTCAGAAGCCTCCCATGAGGCCAAACCACCAAAACAGAAAGCCTGACCTTTATGATCACAGCAGCAGACTCTGTCCACACTCAGGCACAGTGATGAGGAAGAGAACGTTGGGGAGATCAAGTGTCATTGTTGTTTGTTTATGTTCACAGTATGAGTCTAATTAAAGTTTAATTCAGTGCAAAGTGCTTCCATGTGATGTAAGTGCAAAATACCAGATTATATTCACAATCTCTCTGAAAAGGAGAAATAAAAAAAAATACACCACACAAAGGATGCACCAACAATGTAAACTTTTCTAAGCTTCTTTTGGTAGTTAATTAATACATTATTTCTTGTGGTGTCATACAAACACTTATAAAGATATTCAAAACCTTTTGTGAAAATGGATTTGAAATCTACATGTGCAGACAAATGATGATGGCTCTTTTTTTTTGTTTCAATAAACTTAATTTTCAAGTCCTAAAATGTACTTCACTGAGTTTAAACTAGTAATCAGTACAATAATGGTCACGTTGCTCAATGAAAGATAACGTAGTATTTCATGACTTACACAAAAAAAGTTATTTGTTCTAGAGGAAATAGTTACTTTACCTCCTGTGCAGTAGAACAAACCTGCACCTGCCCAAAATAATATTTTTGTCTCAAGCAGCTATGTATTTTGTGATCTTTGCAGTTTATTGTGAAACCTCAATGGTAAAAGTAATCCTTTAGCAGTACAAACGTAGTATGCTTTGTGTATGGTGCTAGTAAAATGTTCTTGGATACTATTTTATCTTCTACATCTTAAATGTAGCACATACAGAGAGAGCAGACTGCAGAACACGTCTAAGCATCTCGACACCATATGTGTGTGTTGGATCTGTTTTTACTACATCAGCATTATATCACCTGCAGAGGAGAGAAGTGCAACAAATTGCCTCTGGCACTTTAGGATTTCTGCACAACCATATATCTAATTAAAAAAAAAAAAAAATTAACTATTTCAGAGTTGAAGATGGATTCTTGTTCGACAAGTCACCACTACAACAAATACAACATAGAGTGAATCGAAGAGTAATGATTTAAAATATGTTAGAAAACAAGATCATCTCTAGCATGCAGCACATAAGAATGTTTTGTTATTATTATTATTTCCATTTAACATCAAGCTGGGATTGCTGTCCTAGTAGCAACATGACAACAGTAAAGGACACCCTGTGAGCTCAAGCAGCATGTCTTTGTTGCTTAAACATCAGAAAAATTGTTATCTTCATCTGTGACTGTGAGGATGTTCTCTCGGCTCTGACTGGGTTTGTGTTTGATGTGGTAAGGTCAAAAGTTATCAGAGATGTTAAAAGCAGGCTTGCTGATAAAGTGTCCTTGATTTGGTTTGTGACAAATGTCTCTTTGTCAATGTCATTCTCAGTATGAACATAAGGAAATGGTAAATCACAGATGACTTGTGCCTGAGTGACACAGCAGGAATTTTTGCTGTCTGGAAAAAAGTGGCATCTTTCAATCCATGTGTCAACAATGTGAGGTGTGCCTAAAGGCAGTTTTCATTTGCATTTAGATTTTTTTCTTTAGAATCAAAATGTCCCTTTTGGCCTTGCAAAATTAAGCATTCATTCAACAGGTCATAAAGCAGTGCCATTCATATAAAAATCTGTATTTATGAATTATTTTCCAAAAGATCCATTTAACGCTTTGAGAGAGGTGCTGTCTCCTACATAACGCTGCACTCATGTCTCATCTAAAGATATTAGTGACTTCCTTAACTGGCAGGTGAAGCCATTACCCCATCACAGGGAATTAGAAACATAACCTTTACCTGGAGGGCTGTGAGGCTCCTGTCAGTCAGCATGTAATACACATGGGGGGATTCACAGTGGACCTAACTGTTACAGCAGTGCAGATTATTCCCAATTTAACTACCATATATCTTACATAAAATCAGGCCGATGGAATAGATACAATAGCAGAGGATACTTTTTGGAATAGATGGTGTGTTAAGTTTTGTACATTTAGACTTATCTTCAAGTTTCTGAAATAATTAATGGTAGTTTCCTGTTTTATTCTGCTTCGTCTGGGTCTTTCAGTTCTGTGTTCTCTCTACTTTGTATTTTCTTCCTGTC
Organism: Poeciliopsis turneri; assembly: GCA_922788865.1. Classification (NCBI taxonomy): domain Eukaryota; kingdom Metazoa; phylum Chordata; class Actinopteri; order Cyprinodontiformes; family Poeciliidae; genus Poeciliopsis; species Poeciliopsis turneri. Next base: position 336,639 of record CAKLNU010000972.1, on the reverse strand, counting down.
CCCCAGTCTCCTTTCGATTTTCAGTCTTACTGTGTAGTTCTGCATAAATTGTATTTACTGTTTACTAGTTTCTGTTGTACGTTTAGTTACTCTTCTGCAGTAACTAAACAGAGTGATGATGATTCCCTCATCCATTACAAATGTGCACAAAACTTTATTAATTTTCCACTAATGTAAAAAAAAAAAAAGTATATATTCTATTTTATTCTTCAGTCACTGCTGGCTCATATGCTCAATTGTGCCCCATTGACTTCCTGAGTTTCATCCTTGGGATTTTTTGGGGGGTTTATTTCTAAACGGGTTTAGATTTTGGACTTTGTTTTTGTAAGTTTTGTAAGTTATTAAATACCTTTCGTGAATTTGCTTCTACCCGTCTCTTGCTCGCATTTGGGTCCTGCACTCATATACAATTAGGAGAAAATGATGCAGCCAACTCTGGAGCCAGCTGAAGAAGAGCAGATTACTTTTGTGTAGTTTCTTTTTAGAGAGGTTGATAAGACCTTTTTAAGATGAGGTGTCGAGTAAGTAGCAGCACAGGGTAGTCTTATGTTCCTGTTCCTGAGATGTCTAACGGGATCAAGGAGAACTCGCCTTAGTCTGTTTTCAAGTTTTCCAAGGGGGCCCAGGAGGATTTGCCTCATGCTCCTGTCCTCAAGTTCCATGACAACAGGTCAAGTTGCTCTTGCTTCATTATTAAGATCCTGTTCTCGACAACAAGGGAACCTGCCTTCCTCTCTGGCTCTTGTCTGCCAGTCATTAAGTAAACTCCGAAGTTGACTTCTGCAGAGGTCAGGAGGCCCATGTGAGTTCTCAAGGCCGTGATTCAAAGTGCAGATGTTGTTTCTTCAATCCTTCATACCAGCCTTCTTTTTCATATGTTTGATTCTGTTGTTCTGGAATCACGTTAAAACAATAAAACATTGCACAAAAGCAATACAAAAATTGACCTATATGTTGTCTGAGGGTGTCAGTACTTTCAAATGTATGTTTAAAACAATGTATGTTTAATACTACTTCTGTATCCTTCATTACTGCACATCTTTATTTAAATATCTGCTTGTTAATCCTGAAAGAAATAATACACTTAAGGGCTTAAATGCAAGTTACTTTCTCTGGCAGAGTACTGGATCAGTTCTGTTTCCAGCATACTTAATGGAAACAGATCTCTGCTGACAGCTTTCCTCTCTCTGCTGATCGATCTTTACTACTCCATTACCAGAACACCTTTAAGAGCTTAGCTACTTACAATCTGAAAGCATCATTAACGCTGACATTCAATTTACAAAAGTTTGACAGGAGACTGAGTTGTGAATAAATGGTAAATAATGTTACTTTTACTTTGTCTACTTTGTCTTCTCTCACTCTTTCACTCGATCTTGTTTTGCATGACAGTGTATATTACTTTGAGTTCAATAACCATGTCGTTAGCCAAATGGATGGTCATTTTTCAATGTATTTTTTCCCTCCTTACTAATATTTCACCAAATTAAACATTTTACAGATAATGTAAAACAGTTCAGGATTGTTTTGATCATGTCAAAGGAAAACTCCAATAACCTAAAATTTAACAATTGATCAACTATTTACTATTCCATAAGGCGTTCCATAAAGGGTGATTGAACCTCAATTACCTTTCAGATTTTTATTAGAAAGGCAATACAATTCAGATAATTTATGATAATTAATTCAGATTAAGGACATCTTACTTCTCTGTAACCACTTCTAAAGTTAGATTAATACCTCCGTGTGTGTGTTTACAGTTTGCATTTTGTAGTAGTAGATATGTTATATGTATGTCCATCTCTGGATCTTTAGATTTGGACATCATAATGTCTATTTTGCTATTTGTAACAACTGCTTCTAATGTAACAGATTTTTATCGCCATGACATTAAGGTAACTTTTAAACAGAATGACTGCTCAATCACATCCCAACAAGAACACCCAAATGTCCCATTTCTGTGCTGCACAGCAGTACAAGGATGTGCGGCTAAGAAGATGAGAAATTGTAACAAGATCAAGGAGAGAGTTTACTGATGGTAAATGTGTTTCTGTCAATAAAATTATAAAACAAAACAGAAAGCACTCATTCAAATTACAGAGTTTAATTTATCCTGATTAATTGTATGACTCTTTTCAGAAAGGGCCTGCATCTTAAACAGCAATTAGATTCTATTAGATTAGAAGCTGCTGTCAGATTAGTGAATGACAGCTCAGTTTATCCAGAGAGATTAACTATTCCATATTTCATTTGGATCTCGTTTAACTAATAAATGTCAAATGCAACTCCAGGTTAAAAAAAGCAAAAAGAAAAAGTGTTTCATTTAAAAAATGTATGGTAGAAAAACTTGACCAAGTCATTCTGATTACATTTTGTTCTCACATTATGTTTTAATGGAAAAACAAATGTCCTTTATTACAGTCACAAAAATATTTTTGTCACTGAATAAAAAAAAAAAAAAAAAAACTTAAATTGTTGATGAATGGTATGGTGTATGTACTGGTGCTGGTTTTTATCTCTTATTGATGAGACAAATTTATTTTTTAAGCTAGAGAAACATCAGTGTGTGTCAACAGGCATCAACCCAAATATTTCCTACAGTTTGAGCCCTTAAGATCCAATAGATGTAACACTGTGCCTGGCCATCTGTGGAACAACCCTGGATCTATGTGAAGAACATTGTCCCAACACTTTTGAATAAAGTGGTCCGATACTGGGCAACACTCCCAGCATGTGACCCCTTAACAGTAGACAATGAAGCTTCTGCCCAGTGTGATTTGGTTATATTACAAAATTTTGTGGGACAACTAACCACTACTAGATTCATGGTCAAGGATTGCTGGGCTTGTTTTCTTTTTTCTCTCCTTTATGTTTTGAGACGGATGGTCTGAAATGATGACGTGTCTCTCCTATGCATGTTTGAACAAATATGTAAAGCTCAGAGAATGAATTGGTTGAATATAGAGAAGCTCAAGGTTTATGTGTCATTCCAGCCAACCCATCTTCAGTAGATATTGAGAATGTATTTGCGTCAGTATATTTTTTGGTAGTTGAGTTTGTAACTTAAATTTCTAGTCAGCCAATACTTTTAAATATGTTTAAACTCGACTAACTTACTTTGATTGAATTTTTGATTCTATAGTTTATGTCACGTGTTCTCATACCTGAAAGAGATAGATTGCAGTGAGAGCTGGTCTTTTTAAATATATAATAACCGATTTAATAATTCAAAACAGCTGATGAACGCTGAAAAATTCTTGTATAAGAAATTTTTTAAACCTACATGAAGTTTTTATGAGTTGATAAGTTTATGATCGGTCTCATAAAGCCTTGTGCATAAATGGTTCTGTATCAATAAACTTGCCTTGCCTAAAGAAACATGGCCAGCCAGATATAAAGAATGTGACATAAAGATTGGTTCAGGAAATGTTTTTGTTGCCAAATGTGCATAAAAACAAAAACATAAAATCTTAAGCTTATGTTGCTTAAGATCTTATGCTGCAGAGAAATTTGTTGTTTTTACTTTATTGGAAAGTGACCTGTTTCGAAAGGAACTCCTAAGTGTAATGCATTAAGAAAGTGTCACTGTCCACAATGTAGTCATGTTGGTACAAACTGTACCAACATGAGCTGAAAGGTCATGTTGGTACAGAGGAAGAAGGAATTGAAAAGAAATATAAAAAGTCAGATTTAAGCTTTGCATGCATAAAGGAAGAGACTATTTTTAGAAGCATGTTCTGTTGTCTATAAAACTAAAATCAAAGTATTTGATCAGAAATTATATTTTTTGAGTTGGAAGTGGCTAATCTTCACAACCATATACACCAAAACAATCCTTAGTAATTTTCCTACAGATACATTTTTTATACTTCCATCTATCCTTTTATTTGACTTTCTCTTTCTTTCCCTGTCCAATCGACTCCAAAAACAAATCTATCTTCATCTCTTTATTAGCTCAGACCTCGTCTCCGCCATTTTTTCACAGCTTGTTCAGGAAGACCATTTAGTCTTTGGCAACAAAGCATTGGCTCAATCCATTACAACCATTACCTCATCTTTAATTCATGCCGCTTTCATTCATTCACTTCTTTCAGGTCACTTGACTTATTGTCTGCCTGATAAGGAAAATGGATTCAGCTCTCCTGAGAAGGTGAAAGAGAGCTTGAGAAATGTGATCAGTATCTGCTTAAGGAGAAATATTTCAAGACTCTTGACAGAGATGCAGAATACATTCAACTATATTCAGTTTACATGTGAGACTACTGTCTCACATGTAAAGTTTCCATGGATCTGATGCAACAGCAATAAAGAATAAGTTGCTGCAGAATTTGTCTTTTTACATATACCTAAGTTTTGAAAATGCTTTTGGACAAATGATAATAAAAAAACAATTACAGTGGAAAGTATTATTATTATTATTATTATTATTATTTAGATTTGTATAAATGTCATGGAAGTCTTGCTTTGATTTTTTATGCATTACTGAGAAATCCTTGAATCTCCCGTGGAAGTTATTCAGGTACGACCTAAACACTTGCTCAATGAAGCATAATAGACCACCTTTAAAGAACCATCAGGCTAACCAACACTTGTGTTTGGTCTTCCTGGATTACTAGTTGAAAGAGCAGATGTAAATAATAATCCTTTAAAGTTTTGACCGTCACATTAGTTACATTGACATTGGGCATGCATGTGCAATCCGGTCAGTTTTTCAGATTCAAAGATGTGATCAAAACATTCATACCATTCAGATTATCAATCAGCATAAACTACCCCTCTTATTTAGACTTTCAAGTTCAAATTTCTGTTTGAGACATTTACATGATTCATTTTTATTCAGATCGGCCTTTTTATTGTAAACATGGTTAGTGTTGCTACAATGTGTATTTGTGTATAGATTAGAAAAGCCCTTTTGACACAGATGTGGGATGAAAGAAAAACCTCATAAAAACCTCAACTATACCATAAGCCTTTTACATATTTAAAAGATCACCATTCTTACTAGCTGGTTTTAGCAGCTATCTTGCCCACAGAAAAAAAAAGTCAGTGTATCCTTTCTGTACTTCAGTACAAGTGCTGTACTGACATAAACTACTTGTAGATCAGGACAGTATGTCAGTACTGTACTGTCATACAGTACTTGTACTGACATACATAAGACATCAAAAAACACACTTTTATGTTCTGTTCCTGTGAGAAAGGGACTGAAAAAAGCTGACTGTTGGACATCTGAGGGAGGCTGTAGAGCCTCAGGGAGCATAGAGGAGGGAGAACTCAAAGCTTGATCACTTGACTTATTGTCTGCCTGACAAGGACGACAGGCAGGAAAAGGAAATAAGGCTTCAGAACTTTCATTTGCTTTATTAATAAACACTTGCCTGGTTATCAAAGTATCACAGCATGTGCATTAACATTAATCTTATCTTAGACTGTTTGAGATAAGAAGGCAACAAACAAATACTATTCATTTTTAATAAAAAATAATATTTTTCTTTGGTTTGGAAAAATAAACAGTTACAAAATCTCCTAGTTTTGATTTATTAATATGAACATTTCAAGACTCTACATTTAGTCAGAAGAAAGCAAAAGTGACGAGCCAAGATCAACAGCAATTTCATCCTCAATGTTTAAATCTTCAGCAGTTTATCCACCAGAATTAACTAAAATATGTTCTTGGGAAAGTATGAAAGATTTAATTCACTCACAAATATTTAGCTTTTATGATTTTTTTTGTTTGTTTTAAATTATTTCTCAATGCACTAAAATAAAACCACCTCATAAAATCAGTCTGTTCAAATGTGTGAGGATCAAATATATCACAGAAAGCTTGACAAATCCAGTACAGTCCTGGAAAACTCAGAAAACCCTGAGTCATTCTTGACAACTATTCATTCACATTCACTCACACCTTAGAGTAAATTATATTCTCTTAATATGCATATATTTTGGCCCTGAAAAAATCAAAAGCCCCCCCCCCCAAAAAGCTGGAAAATCTGAGGGAAAAAGACACTTATTCATCTGTTGGTGTTTATTCCATCAGAGATTTAGTTAACATGGTTCGCGCCTATGTTTGCAAATAAATGTAGCATGAGAAAAGGCGTTTTGGAAACAAACTTCATTATTCCATTAGATTAGGTTTCTTCTCTGCTGGCAGAAAGTTTTACCCTGCCAAAGCAACTTCTGATTGCAATTGTTCAAGAAAAAATGCTCAGCCAGCTACAGGTGCAAACCAAGGCCACTCTGTGAGAGGTGTTGGCACAATTTTAACCAAGAGTTACAACCTTGTACAGACATATCTCAGACTGCTGCAGAAAATAATTTTCATGGATGGCTACAGTATATATAACTTGTCATACCTGGCTGGCCAACATTTTAATTGCTACAGCGGCATGAAGAGACCTGAGAGATCTGAGGTCTGTATTAGACAAACATGTCCTATTGGATATCTCTCTATGATATCACTACGAATATTGTACACATACATAAATATGAACAACTGATTGAACTATGGTTGGATTTGTGTGGTGTGTCTCAAGTTGTCTTTTTGTGACTATAAACAGATCATCTATATGACGTTTATAGTAATAAAGATTTAAAAGATGGATGATGTCTTCCAAGGCCCTTTGCTTTGGTAAATGTATACATCTGAACAACAGCAAGACCACATAACACTGAATATCAGAAAAATTTTTTACACAAGTTAGAAAAATCCTCTTTATCACAAACAATTAAGAGGCCAGTAATACAATGAACTATGTCGAGTTAAAGTTCAATGATCTTATTAGATGATCACAGATAACTAATTCTTAGGAAAGACAATGCAAATACAATAATAAAAAACTAGACTATGTCATCAAAAATATAGACTTGCTTTCTGGATTGATATGTAACACTGATCAATAAAAAGCAACATTCAGTTGATATACTTGTGTGATTTTATCCATCAAGGCTCTCAGTTTTGATAATGAATTGTAACACCAGCTCTCTTTTTTGTGTTGAATGTCTGTGTGTTTTTTGTGAGCCTGGCGCATGTGTGTAGACTACATTCCAGAGCTCATTTAATCCTCACTGCATGGAGAATGAACTAATGAGAAAAGAACAGCTCTCACAGAGACACACACAAAGAAGTGTACACTGAATGGAACATAAACATTGTCACAGTGATGATTCCCGTCAAGCAGAAAGATTTGATTTGAAGCTAAAAGGACAACAAGACATCTCTGCCGCTGCAAACTAATTGATGTTACACAGTTAATCAGCTGAAGAGAGGAGGACTGACACAAAGCTACAGGGGGACAAATTATAAAAAACATAAGAGGCTCCTTAGAAAACATTTTTCTGTTTACAAATATAAATATTTATGTTTAAATTTTATTCATGGGAGATGGAAGCATGTTTGACTTTCTTCATGTGAGCCCGGAATTAAAAGCGAACTTTTGAACTGCAGAGTAGAAGAGAAAGAGAGTAAACACTGTTCATCTATTTAGATAGACTGTATAGGGACCTTGTCATAAATTAAAACTTTATATTTAAATCAAACAGCTAACAGATTAAACCTTTCTTTTCTAACTACATATGTACAGAGACTTGTACTCCTAAGAGTCATGCACGGTTCTGCTCAGAAAATATTTGTTACATTGTTTGTCTTTTTTTTAATCAGTCTCTATGTATATGCACTATTGCACACAACATGAACAGCATGTTGTTACAAAGAGGAACTGTGATTTAGTTCAATGGAAAACTAAAGTAAAAAAAAGAGATGTAGTTTTGATAGATTGATATATATCTGAAAAGCCATATGAAGAGTTGTAAATATTTACTAAATTATAATTTTCTGTAAAAAAACGAAAAGTGCTCACAAAAATATAACTAACAATGGTTATTCAGACATTGTCCTCAAAACTAAGAGCATTATCAATTAACTGCACAAAAGAAAAGGCAGTTCAAACTCTTTGCTGACTCACTCAAATGTTTAGTGTAAATGTTTATTTTTCTGTTAAAGTTACACTGTATGGGCCACAAGGCTGAAATTAGTTCATAGCAATACATTTGTTAGCTGAACAAAAACATGTCTTGAAAGGTTTTTCCAACAATGTGAACCACAAGTGCCTCCCTTTATGTGGAAATAAGTCTCCTAATCAGACACAAAATGTCAGGCAGGACTGAAACAAATAACAACAACCATTATTAGGCCATTAGATGAGATCGAAAAGAGCAGCACTTACAGTTCACGAGTCCCCTGATAAACCAAAAAGTTTAATTCTGCTGCCTCAAAAGAGGAATCTTGTTGGTAAGGGGAACTAAACACTCAGGGGTGAGTGAGAGTATTAAATAAAACACCAGACTAATGGCTTCACTCCCCTCAAGACACAAGATATATTCCCTATCCTGAGTAATTATAACATCCACAAAATCATTGGTTTCAACCTTCACCATGTGTGATCTGCTGCCGACTGGGAGGCAAACAAAGGTTTACACTCTATACCCTTTTAGTGCAGGGCCTACAATATAAAATAAATTGCACATATCATGCTCTATTTTTTAAATCCTTCACAGTTAAGTTTTTACATCTGTTCAGTTATACCAAACTATAACTATCATGCAATAAATTTTGAGTATCAAGAGTAAAATTTATCATTAAAATATACTCAAGAACTTGAAACTGATTACCATACAACATAAAAATATTACTTTCAACATAAAACAGTCTTCTAAAAACACACATGGCAAACAAGCAGTAAATAGTAGACATTTAAATCCTTTTAGTGTGCTTAAACACATTTATTTGTGAATCTAAACTTAGAGAAAAACTTGCACGTATATAAGAGAACAAATCTTTTGCTTTATTTGGTCTACTTGACTGATATTTGCAATATATCTGATTTAAATGAGTGATGAAGTAATTTCTCAACAGATTATCTAATTGAGAAGAGACATACGTTTAAATCAGTGAGTCATATGATAGAAGGTCTCAGAAAGAAACCAATTACCTGCAGGAAGTCAGGCAAGTTCTGAGAATTTTGCTCAGGCAAGAACAAGGTGCAGGCAATCAACAGCTATGCCTTGTCAGTAGTCAGATACCCTCCCTGGGGTAATAAGTTGTCCAAAGTAGGAAATTCAGACCACTTAGTGTACAGAAGGAGGCACAAATCGAGTGAGCATCAAAGCAACCTTCCAAGAAGAAATAGCCAACCTCCAAGAATGCATCAGGAAGATGGCGCCTGAAGGATGAAGCCCTCAGTGAACGTCTCAGAAAATGGAAAATGGAAAAATGGAAACCTCTGACACATAATCGAAGTGGTAGATATGAAGTAATCTTACTATTGGCTTGAGAGGTTTGGACTAAGGGAGAGAACAGAAAAACTGATCATGGCAGCCCAGAAGATGACCTTGAGCATCAGAGCAACGAGGACCAGATGTAACATGCCACGCAAGGTCTCAGGTGTGGGATGTACAGAGGCCCCAAAAGCAATCCAAGATCTCACGGCAGGATTGAAGATACTAGCAGCAACAGAAACAAGTGACTAGGATAATGTACAACATCTGTGAAAGTTGAGTACAAATTGAAGACCCTAAAGTCAAAGAGGTGAAGAATGACCAAGCTGAAAATCTGTATAACTTCCAGATTCAAACAGACAAAATGGTAATGGCTAACCCATCAGGCATTGCAATCCTTGATAACAAAATAAGTAAATATTTGTGATTTTATCTCAGATTAAATATAGCTATTCTGTAAAAGCCCTGTACATAAACCCATCATCAAATGACCTAAATTAAGGAGAGCAATAACAAAAGAGGCAACAAGGAGGTTAACTATCAGTTATTTGCCCAACAAATCCTTGTTCTATGGAAAAGTAGCAAGAATATATAAGCTATGGAAAGGAAGGCACAACAACTTTCACCTGCAGTTTGCCATGAACTATTTCAGGGACATGACAAACACTTTAAAAAAAGCTCCCGGGATCATATAAGACTAAAATTGAGATTTCTGGCCTACTTTCAAACTGCTAGTTATAGCAACCCCCCCACAGAAAACTAACTGGCATCTATAAGCAGAAAAAACAAAGCTTGTTGTGATGATATGGGTGAGCTTCCTCTGTAAAGTTCGATGTTTTAGTTGTTTTTATGGGTTTGCATTCAACAAATAGAGCATGTGAAGGAGACCCAAATGGCTAGTTTAAACACTGCTACAAAATGAGGCAGAATTTTCTTTTTTATTATAATTATTATAAAATACAGTTAATTAACTAACACAACCAAATTGTGTTAGTTTATTATAAGCAATGTAATCATAATGAGAAAACATATTAAACATTTTAGAATAGCTTTATATTTTTACAATGCATTGTGTTACATACATTGGAGGTCTATAACCCAAAGCAGCTTAAGTTTAGTTTGTGGCTGTGAAAGTACACCTTGTTCTTTCTATCCTAGTTCTCTCTGTAACCGCTTCAGGGGAAATTAAATATGCATGATTTAATGTTTGATTTCTGTACATTTCCTTATTACATGGTCTGCAGACTTTACTCAAACAGCATATTTCCTGCAGAGATTCTGTTTCACAACGCTTTCTTAGAAATGGATCACAGTCTGAAAAAATGTTCTGAGTGGAAAGTTTGGAAATAGAGGGGAAAAAAAAGTCAAGTTATTTTAATTAGCGTTAAGCATTAGATAAAGTCCAACTTCCACAGTGTGTAAAGTCCAAGTTATTCTTAATTAAGCTGTCAACCAGGGTCAAGAAAATTCAATGATAGGTCTGTGCGAGTCCTGTTATTTAAAAACTGCTCAAGTAGCCTCTGTGCAGAGCAAGTCAGTGGGGAAATTAAAAAAAAAAAAGCATGGAGTACTAATAAACAAAGGCTAGTTGAGGAATTGCATCTAATTATGTTGGTAACGCTGATTGAATTAATTTGTTTCATGATTTATATGAATATGGAACTCAGCAGGTGAGTCGTTTCCCTGCTTATAAATCAGTATGTTAAAGATAAACATACAATTTACTAGACAACCTATATTATGAACATACAGTTAGAACCTGTTATCTGATGAGAAAGGAGAGTTGTAATTTTTACTTTTCATAAAGAGTAGAAGATCCGCTGTTAACTATGTACCTCACAGTTGTGCTGTGAAACCTCTGCAAATGGTCCAAAACCTGCAAGTGCATTTGCTTTTCAATCAGCCTAAAAGAGCATACAGCCCCATCTCTGCTCATGCAGTTCCACTGGCTACCTTTAGCAGCCCGTGCCAATTTCAAGTCACTGGTGTTAACCTAGTAAGTGGTAAATGGAATGGCTCCCATCCACTTAAAATGCTCTAGGTAAGGCTTATGTCACGACTCTGGTTGTCAAGACATTGTTGGCTAGCAGTGCCTACATCATCCTGACTCTTTTGATAAATTGTTCCACAAAGCTGGAATAACCTACTTAGTGCCATCAGAAATCTATGTCTATACTCATGAAAGTTAAAGACCAGCTATCCAGAAAGAATCTCCTACACCAACTTCCTTTTTCCATTCAATTCCTACTTTTAAACCCCTCTAATTTTCTTCTTTGTGCACTTCTCTCTATGTCTACTCTCCTCTACACTCACCCCTTTCACTTCGGTTGGAACCTGACTAGTTGTCCTCCTTCCATGCAGTTTTTTGTTATTTTTGATAACCACTGAATTGCTACATCCATATTTGTAAGTCTCTTTGGATAAAAGCACAAAATGCATTTAACATATCTCAGATTTTGGGCCGTCCTTTGTGTTTCTGTGTGGATGAAAACATTTCCTAAAATTTTTCTGTGTTGATGCAGGGTTTTTTGAAACAGAATATTCATTTTATATAAAAAAAAATAAAAATTTTTTTTTTAAAAAATAACTTTTTCAGTTAATTCTGAAGTTAAATTAAGTGAGTGTTCATGTCATATAAATGAGAAAAAAAAAAAAAAAAAAAAAAACGACAACCATCACTGAGCTGTTTGAAACCATCTATCTGAAAGATGAGACCGATATTGAGTCTGAATGGGTTGAGACACACATTGAAGGAACAGTTACTGTCTTTCTTGGTCACATGCATAGATATAAGCACACTTAAATTCCTCTTCAAAATAAATATTGCTCTCCTCTCTTCATGGCCAGTATTTTTCTCCAGTATCTGCATTCTGCTGATGGCCTTCATGATTTTCAATTCACACAGACTGCTTTTAATTTATTTTCAAAACCAGCACTTTGCCTCAGATTTGACCTGCAGAGTATTTCAAGACACTTCTTTACAGAAAACACAGAAAATATTCCAAAGATAGCCAGGGACGCATCATCGGCTTCTGTTTACTCAGAAATTTGTGGTGTATCACAAACCACCTCTGACCTTCACACTAAAGCAGTCAGGTCTGAAGTTAACATCAGAGACTAGACTGACATAGGAATAGAAAAAGTGTTCATTTCCATTTCATACTTTCATATTATTTCATAAAATAATTTGAATCTAAAATATGAAACATAACATTAATAGTAACATATGTGATCAATAAAGCAAATGTATAGAAATGGTAAGCAAAGCAATCAATTTGCAGATGAAGGTAAATAATATCAAACAGACAGAAATTAAAATTTAATCATGGACAATTATTCATTTATAATTCAGAATATGAGTGTAGGAAAAACAAGTTCACCTCACTTTATACAATCATCTGTTAAAGGTCACATTCCTTTAACAGAGTTCACCAACTCCACTGTCTTTACTCTGAACATGAAACAACAAGACCCTGACCTTTAAGTGTCAGGATTTTTAGTTATTGTTCACCTCACAGTGTTTCTCTTCCAGCTAAAATTTGGAGAAGTTACACTTCCCATTTAATTTGAAAGGAAGTTCTTTGAAATGTTCAATTTTGGAGTCATGTTTTATGGAACCAGCTCCCAAGTTTGAGCAGGAACCACAAAGATGAGTTGAGTGGTGTTATTGTGAGAACAATGCTAAATGCGAAAGACGTGTCATGTATACTTAGAAAGTAAAACATAATTCATCACATGTACTGTATGTAAAGATGAAAGCAAAAGATAAAAGGACTAAGATCTATTTATTAACCTTAATCAATCAAACAAAGCCTCATGGCTCATGTCAGGTTTGAAATCAATTCTGTGATTGACTCACTTCACTGAGCGAACACACGGAGTGTGCAGTGATTGTTTTCACTTTTCTTTAACAGGGTGGAAATAACATGTTTAATTTGGATTTAAATTTATTTACTAACAAATTAAAAGCTCCGTGATTGAAGAGTCAGTGGCATGGATTTTGATTTTCTTTTTGGCCCAATTTGATGGAGCAACAAAAAAGGACATCCCTCTAAATTAATAAATCACAGTGTTACAAAATTATCAGTTCCTTACGCAAATGCAGAAATAAGGCCCCTGCAGTGTTTATTAATTAGAAATTATTTTCAGACTTATTAGTGACTGAATGAATGATTTAAGTAAAAGGAAAAAAAACATGCATCAGGAGAAGGACTCATAGCTGGTGGCATTATTTTTCTTTGAAGTTTCTTTGGATGGGTGAGTCATATAACTGACCGAGTTCCAATAAAAATAAAAAAAAACAACAACAAACCTCCTGCCCCCCCAAAAAAACAAAAAAAACCCCAACTTATTTCAACACGTAATCAAGTTTCGTCTTATGAAACTAAAAGCTGCAACTAAGATTCAAACACATTGAGATATTAAACAACAACAAATACTACGTAAACTGCCAACCTCATCACATTGTGCAACAATTTATGTAAAATATATATTCGAGGGAAACGTACCAACACCTCATAAAAATGATTGGTTTTACCTGAATTTAAAAATCCATCCAAGGAGTTCAATAAGAAAGAAGTCAAGACAGAAAGATGTGGGAAAGAAAAGAGAAAGGCGAAAAGGCTATTAAAATACAAGTTAAATACACAAATGCAGCAGTGGCTATGTTTTTGCAGAAAACAAAATTTCCTTTGTGTCAAGTGAATCTGTGAGAGTATTGAAATAATGAGGATTTTTATACATCAAAATTGAGAAATAAGTTGTTTTTTTCCCCCCTTTCATGCTTCACCTCTGAATTTAATTCAGTGCTCTGCTTCCAAGGTCATTCTTTAAGATAGTACATATAACTCTTGCTTAGATGTGTGTTTTGACAGCCACGACTTTAACCTTCAGAGGTGAAATAGTTTCAAACTGTTAGTTGATTTTAATATAAAGTTACATAATATTATAAGCTCTTGGAGAGACAGAAGTGATGCAGATCATTGGAGCTGAAAGCCGAAAAGTAGAAATTTTATAAATCTTCTGGAGAATGGCCATGGTTGGTAATACTATAAGTACCACGGAAACAGAATCAGAAAAAATGACATAGGAAAACAGAAGAAAGATGGTTTTAGAAGACATTCTTTTTATAAAACAACAAAGTGTTTTCCCTTATAACACAGCATGAAAGCTTCTTTTCATCTAAAAAAAAAAAACAGCAGCCAACTTCAGCTTCAGCATCATGCCATATTTAATATGCAGCAGTTGTTCATCAAAATTTGCAGATGCAGAGTACAGAATCAACATGCATTCCGCCAACAGGATGATGAATAATCAAAGACATGAATATATAAAAGCAAATTATATATTCAAAAGGGAAAAAAATATTAGCCAACAGTTCAACATACCCTTAATAGATACAACACTGATAGCATACATAGCATTATTCTTTGTATGACATAAGTGGTGGGTGTTCTAAATAGATACTTCATCGACACTTTATTATCAGCATGCATTGATAATGAAGGGGGCGGCTGCTGGTTTGCCTCCCACCAGGCACTCCACTTATTTGCTGAAGTCCTGTCCAGTCTATGCCAGCTATTAGTATATGTCTATGCCACAAAGTCTTCCACATATTCTTGTCCTATTGACATATCCAGCACTAGTGTAAGTTTTAAATCAAATAATACTTTTTAACTTATTTAGCTGAATAAGTTAAATAGAATTTGTCTGAATCTGAATCTTTCACACATGATTATCAACTGATATTTTCAAATTTCCTGTCAACTTTAACATTTTTTAACTCAAAAACATGACAGGCCGCTGTATGAATGACCCAAACACTGGGCTTATCAAGTTTTCTGGGGGAAACATTTCCTCTAAAATGTTAAGATAAATTGAGAACAGAGTTTTTCTGTGAAGCTATGCAATAACAAGCTGAATTCAAACACAAAGTTTAGAATTTTAAAACTTCCGAAATTTAGCAAAAAAAAAAAAAAAATTCTCGAAAATTGATTGTTTTATGTTTTTTTTTTCTCCCTTTCTGTTCCAGTGACTTGTTTTTGGTTTTGTCATAATGCAACACATATTTTCAAATCTAGGTAATCTCTTGTTTACAAACCAGAAATACAAACTAATAGACACATTTTAATTCAGCAACAAACTGAGAGCACCCAGCTAAACTTGACAAATCATAACTTACCACCAAAACAAAGTCAAAGCTAATGGCTGTCAGTAAGATCACACAAGCTCTCCAGATAGCTTATTGAGAGAATTGACATTTTAAATTGGCACCATTTTGTAATCGCTGTTTTGTTTGTTCCTTCAAGGTCACCGAGTAAACAGAAGATGAGCTCTGAAGAGTACCTTTCTAATGACTGAGTTTTGTCCCACCTAAAGGGTTTAAAAAAGGGAGTGAGACTCTGGTTTCCTTCTGAGTCCACCCGACGGCATCCTTCTGGCTCTGACAGAAGCCAGACTGGGAGGGAGGACAGCTGTCTAACTTTAGATAAGGTGAGGGAAAAAACAAGAAGCAACATGAGTGGATGTGACAAAGGACTGGTCACTGAGGAGAGCCTATGGCCCCTCCAGCCACAAAGAACAAAGTTTGTCTTTACAGAGGTAGAAAGTTCATCTCATGTGAGGATGTGGCCTCAATTATAAATGAAACCTGCAGGGTACTGAAATGCATAAAGTACTTGGATGAACCACTTTGTGATTCAGTACTTTAAAGATTGCTTTCAGTGTTAAACAGAGTATGTCTGTCCATTGATTATTATGACCTGGTGCCAAATTGCTGAAGACGATAACTACTTTTGGGAAAAGGAGCAATTCTTTCTATCCTAAGTACATTTCTCAAATTAGGTGAAGACAGTTTTCTGCTAATTTGCAGATGAAGAAACAATTGCTAACATACCAAAGAAATTCACAAAATGAGAAAAAAATATATTTGCAGAACTTGGAACTGAATTGCTGTGATGATAGGAAATTAGTGTTCAAATGAGTCATTTGCAATTATATTTTTCAGTCTTACTGCAAGACGCCCTGTGATTTACTGGTGACCTATCCAGGTGTACCTTGCCGCTCGCTCGCTGACTGCTGGAAATAGGGACAAGGATCCCTAGGGATAGACTTGTAAGATAATAGATGGATTTTATTGAAAGATCATCAAGAAGGAATTGCTCAAAGATAACCTTATCGAAATGTGGAAACAGGATGTTCAGGTTTTGTTCCAATTAATGAGTTCTTGGCATTAGAGCCTGGCTTTTCAAGCACAAATTTTCTAAATTTTTCCAAAACAAAGCTTATGGTTAAAACTCAGAAATACTCTTTCAGTCTCACTTCAAAAAAGGCATCTTTATGTTTAACAACGCAACAAAGCTCCTTGTTTTGCACATTAATTTTGAAGGAATAAAACTTGTATCTAATAAACCAGAATGGATGAAAGAGAAGTAATTGGATGTAAAATACAACATTTTGTCTCCATTTACGCAATGGGGGCAAAATCACACGGTCTTCCTGTATGCTCTCAGATTGTAACAGGGTGCCTGTGCAGCTGGCACATCCCTGCTGGGGTAAATTGAAACTACAATGCAGACACTTACACAGTTGTTGTAAGACAATGTCTTTAACATCACAGCTCTCAGAGAGACTCAGATAAACTGATGCAGAGGGAGGTTGGAGGACACTGCTTTGTGATTATGTTTATGTAAATCCAGACACGTCTTCCCGATTTCGGCACTAACAGTTTGAGCCCCTTTGTTGGAACACTGACAGTCTGTTTCATTTGACAAACACATGTTGCTATTTCCATTGCAAGAAGACAAACCATAGAACTAAGCAGTCATGGTGGAAACCGCTCACTATTTGGCAAACTCACAGTAATTCATGTACAAGCATCACCTGATCAAATCTATATCTTGCTTTCAGAAAAGCAAGATAAAAAGATAGCCAGTAAATTATTTTAGTCAAGTATATTTCCCCAACAAGCTGCACACAAAAAACAGTACAGACATGTTTATGTACAGAACAGTTTGTTTGTTTTTTTACTTAATGACTCAGTTATTAATGATATGGAACAAGTCTGACCAGCTAAAAATAAAACAGAATCATTATCAAAAAAATGTGTAGCATCAAACGGTTAAAAAGAAAACCAACGCTTACACATTCAAGCTGCAACACAAAATCCTTCAAAATACAAGGAGCTGCAGGGATGTGCAGGAAATTAAACTGTGCAGAATGAAAACTAAAAAAAAAACAAAAAAACAACTGGTGTAGGCGGTGATAAGTAACAGTAAACAAATAGGTTTACACAGTAAACCTATTTACAAAGTGTGTAAAAAGGGTTATAGTAACAATGTAAACATGACAAAGTATAAAGAGGCACAAAGATTTTTTTATTTATTTATTTTTCTTAAACACAAGAAAAGAACAACTAACATAATAAGTCTAGATGAGAATCTAGCAGACTGTCGTATAACTTGCATAAAATAAAGTAAAACTGAATGGCGTAACACTGATAGGTACTTCTGCTGGACAAATAAATTGACCAAGTAAAGTTTTTTTACAATACTCTAACAAGATATTAGTTAACTTCTGCAAACTCAGCATTTATTGTAAAAGTCAGCATTTGCTTTTTTTTAATGGCACAGAGATGGTTTGTAAAATAAGAAACTCAAGTTTGACTCACTGCCCAGACAGATTGTAAAGTACCTCCAAGGAGGGTGATTATGAGAAAACCGTCAACAAAAATAATTTTAAAAAAAATTAAAAAAAACACAGGGTGAAACTAGATGCGGTATTTTTGCTTCCAAATATACATTGGGATTAAGGCTGAATGGAATTGTTTTGGCACAGGAAAAATGACAGGTTCGGATTTCCTCTCTACTTTGCACACAAAATCCTCTTTCTACCAGTGTACAGTGAATTCAAATGATAACCTATACGTTCTTTATTGATATGTTTCAAAGAATAAGTGAGTATCCAAGATCATGTAGGATTGTGTTGATTACAGTTTATATTAGCTATTTTTATGTGCAGCTAAGCCTGATTTACAACTGAAATAATGCCAGAAACATAATATGTCAAAACTTTCTTTAAAATTACCCACTATATTATAATTACTCCAAACACTGATGTTGTTCCAAGGTTGTACCACATGTATCAGATATTCCAATAGTAAACTGAGGAATTTAACATTTCTAAGTTTTGATTTAAGTTCAGTTCAATCTTTCATTGGAAGTCATCTTTGTGCTTTGCTTATCAGACAAAGCACATGTGTTTTCTGGAATAAATATGGATGCTGGGATTTTATGACCAGTTGTCAGTAATTCACAAATCAGAAGTGAGAACATGTTGATCAGAGAATGTGAGAAGTCGAACAGTATGTCTCACAGCTCTTCTAACTGTGTGAACAAGACAGCAAGGAGAACAGAACAGAGAATCAGAGGCAAAATATAAAATACATTGCATCCTGCCACCAGTTAGAAGTGCTGATTTTCCCAATTATTCTGGGTCATACATCGCATTGTGGGCATGTGCCAGAAAGTATGTAACCAGTCTGTTACCCTGGCTCTCCAGCTGGTTTCTGCAAGCAAACTGGATATCAACCGCAAATATGCTGACTGGACATTTTGCACCGGATATAAACAAAAATTCATCGCACGTTTGTTGGTGTTAATATTAGTTTGCTTTGCATTATATTGTGCCAATTATTTACTAGCAATATTTTGACTCGATAACTGTTGTTGTATAAAGGCTACAACCCACATCACTTTTGGTAAAAATGTGTACATGAGAGAGATTTTGATAGTGTTTGCATGAGACATTGCAATAACAGAGTGAGAGAGTTTGGTTGTCTTTATGTAAGGGAATGGTTGTGTTTGTGTGAAAGTATGTGTAAGCACAATTGTAAGTTTTGGCTGATGGAGCCTTTCACAGTCTCCTGTGTGACTCAGTGCATCACCGAGTACACATACAGAGTTGTAAGAAATTGACCTTTGTGAGGACATGTTTGCACAAAAGTGCATGTCAAGGTGCTGGCAGCCTCAATTTCTGTCTCCTCAAAGAAAATCCCATCTCCAATTTGGTGTGCTCTAATGTGTGATGAGTTTCAATGCTGAATTACCATACAAATAAGTGATGCAGCAAACCAGGGGTCGTTATAAGACATGCAAATGGAGAAAGAAAAGGCAAAAGAGTTTCTTCAGACAATATTGCAAAAGCCTATTTCCCTCCATCCTATCAGAACTCGATTTTTCTGTGCTGGTGCTTCTGTCATCATCTCAGAACTATTTATGTGCATTGTTAACACAAGTAAACATACTTTTAGGCAATGTCAGGAGTATTATCACTCTGGTGAATTCATATGAGGGTGGAAGTAAAGTGATAGAAGAAGAGTACAAGAGATAACAATGACAGTGGATGAGAGTAGTTGGCCATGTCCTTGTGTTATGACTCAAATAGAACTTTCCACTTTGTTGTTTTATGTTTTTCACCATAAAACTAGTTTGAAATAGCAGTTTCTATGTACTCTCCAGTGTCAAACCAGTTACCTACAATACATCTAACAATTTGAGGTATTTGGAATCAATAATGAGACAATTGTATATTTTCTTCTGCTGACATAAACTGTTATGGCTTCTTTCAAGATGTGTTCAATATGTGGAGGTAGAGGTTTTATTTTTCACTAACAAATGACATTACAGTATTTACATTTGTAGTTGGGATGAAGAATCCTTCGTGATAAGCAGAGGTTAAAAATGAAAGCTATATAGTTTGATTATTGTGCTTTATTAACCCAACAATAAAACACCTTAAAAGTAATCTGACCAATTGCAGATATTTATACATTTTCAACACCTGTAGACCTACTGTTTTGGCAGTACGGGCAAATCAGTAGTAGTCAAAGTTAGACAGAAAGAAAGGTAGAAAGAGAGAACGAGGGAGAGATCTCTGAAGGAACGCTGCTATCTCCCAACTTCGCTTAGCCTGGGATACAGATATACATTATTTTTTACTTAAAGTTGATTAAGCATATTCAGTACTCCAGAAAACATTAAAGCCGTGTATAACAGAGTGTATCATTTTAATTTCTGATTATATAAACAATAACAAGGAACTGATCTATGGCAAAAGAGATTTAACATTCCCCTTCATCTTCTTTGCTAGCTGAATATTTTGAGGTGTCTGGCATCACATTTGATCTATGGAATCTCTAATGTAAAAATTGATTTGATTAACTCCAGCTGGCCTGTAGAGTGCATATTACCAGAGGGAAAAAAAAAGGAAGGAGACACAACTGGGAAAAGTTGATCATTTCAAATGAGATCAGTAGGAATATAAGTGACTCTGAATTAGGAAAGAGCTCTATACAAAGTCTGCAATCATTAGATTAGAGGGTTCACATTTTACACTCAAACACAATGAGCGTATGCATAAAGATTCAGTTCAGTGAAGTAAAAATAACAGCCAGTTTTTAAAACTCCAGACTGTATTTTTGATATTTTTTTTAATGCAAGAGAGAGAATAAGAATGAAAAAATAAATAAAGTGAGACAGAATGAGAGAGTAATCCAGATAGACAAGGAGAGAGATAGAAAGAGAGAGAGGGAGATATCTCTGAGGGAACATGTCATTGCTATCTCCCAACTTAGCTTAGATTGACCAATATACCAACTGGTCAACAGACTGCCTATGTCCAAATCTGTCAAGGCAGTCAGAGATGTTTGGAGGACGTGATTATTTAAACACATTTCCAAAAAATATGACAACCAAGATGTTAAAAAATGGTGCAACCTTCCATCCATTTGCAATATATCTTAATTGATATCTGCTGTATTAGTATCTTTTGGCATAATGACTAAAGCTTGCATTAAATCGTCTAACAAACTCTTCTAAAAACCACCAGGAAAAAAGTGAGAAGATATATCTATATCTATATATATATCTATATATATAGATATAGATATATATCTATATATATGTATTCTTCTGCACCAATGACAGACATTTTTCTTGCACTTAGCCACCTATGAAGTCCTTTGATGCCAAAGCAAACACACTGATGTTTGCATGGGTTTGTCATCAACAACCTCCAGTTCATATGCATCAGAAGTTGTCAGAATCACTGAGGCATAGCTTTTACACTTATGTGTTAAAATTTAAGGCTGAGTGAGTAACAGAGTCAGAATAACTATATTTGTCTTTCAGAGAGGGGGAAAAACAACCCTCTTACTTTGAAAGCAAAGTCCATCTCACTTCTACACTGTAAAAATGTACAACTTATACAACATTTTTATGACATAGATAGATGACATATTCAAAAAACATGAGCTCATCATGTCTGATCTGATTAAAGCGACTCCATCAGATATGGGTCCCTGGTGTGTCCAGGGGCTTAAAACAACAACAAAAATATATGAATACAGTCATGTGAAGACGTTAAGATTGATTTTGGGATTATGTGAAAAACTCTATTCTCTGTGTGGCCTTGTGATTGACAGGCAATCTGTTTTGACTCTTCTCTCCTTTTCATTGATTTCTGGACATAGATAAACATTTCATCAAGTTATACTTGCTTCATTGAAAGATGTTATTTGAGACTTGGACCATAAAGAGGGGTTTACAGGAGTTTTCCTGGAGAACTATGTCCACTGATTCCTGTTACAAGCAACAGGAATGAGTAAGTCAGTAAAATTATTTTATTGTGAGTAATTTGAATTACAAACTAAGGCAAGGCAAAAAACTTTTCAGAGGTCCTAAACTATTATGATATGGATTTATGAGATACAATAATTGTAAAAAACATAAGTTTAAGCTAGAGTCAGATATGTTTGCACAAGATGCCATGTGGATGCAAAATGATGATTTCAAGGTATTGGATGTTATACATCACTTTTTTCCACCATAATTAGTACACAAATTCAATTTTACACAAATCGAATTAATTTATAACACACTGTTTAATACATATCAATAACTCAATATTCTTACACTGGAATAGTGGTGCCCAATTTATGTTCTTGAGAGGTACTATACTGGAACTTTTAGATTAATACTTGCTCCAACACACTCAAATCAAATGGCTGAATTTCCACAGCTGAATGACTGTTGGGGTTAGTAACAAGCCATTATTTTGATACAGGAATGTTGGAGGAGAAAGTTTGTAGGGTGGGAGCTTTAAAGGAGTGCACTTGGGCCCCCTGGACTAGAGCTGTATAGCTAATATCTAATCACACGCACAAACACACAGACACACAAACCAATATTAGACTGATAGGCCTGCAAATTAAACCATCAACTATCAGATTGCAAGACAAATGCTCTTCCACAGAGTGGATCACCTTTAATTTTTAGAGATGAAAGAATACTTCAGTGGTGTAGTGTTGTAACAATTTGAAAGTATGTGCTCTACTTCAGCTTTACTACACCCAACTGACTCTACTGCAAAGGAAACTTGTGTGCTGTTTGAAGTTTACAAAAACACAAAAAAGACAAAAAAAAATACATGAGAAAAACTTAGGGAAATGTCTTGCAATATGTTGTGAAATTAGAATAGAAACAAACACCTTCTGCAGGGATTTTGATGAAAGCAAACACAATATTGCCAGAAATGTTTGGCGAAGGTCTTTGGTCTTTCTATATTGTGGAAAAGTATAGCTGCTTTCTGCTTTACTCTATGAAAAAGATTGACACAAACAGATTTCCAATAAAAATCAGTCTCTGAACTGCTCTGTATCAGGTTCTTCACTTCACCTTTCTTATTAAGGCTGGACCCACACAGTTAAAGGATGTCTGATTCAGAAAAGCAAATCCCAGGCATCTCTTGTCTTATTTATAACTGCAGCCAGAGGGCATCATTTTTTTAAACAAGAAAGTTATAAGAAAATGTTTTTTTACTTCTCACTTCTGATTTATAAGTAGAAAATAATATTTTAATACCCTATTTCCAATGGAGGATATTTAGAATGACCATAAATACAAGTGAATCTAACTTCTTAGATACTTAGTATTCAAAAACATATCTCAGTGTCAGTGGTTTGATTTTAATCAGTTTGAGTGTGATGCTGTGGTCTGCTCATGATAGAAGGTCAACAGGACGAAACAAAAACCTTGGGGGTCTAAACGCTGAGTTGATGTGTTTTGTGGATTAATAGGACGCAAATGCATGGGTTGAGACATTTTGGTGAGACGATTTAACAACTAGTACATAAGGAGCTTACAAATCTGACACACGGAATACAAGAACATGGTATCAAGGTGAGTGTAAACGAAGGCTGAATAAAAACACAAAAGGACCTCCTAAACAAAATACGAGAGTAGAAAATAAGAAAATAAGAGAGGATGCTAAAACTCAACAGAAAAAATTGACTACACCCTAAGTGATAACAACAGACAACTATAACTAACTCAAAAACACAGAACATGGAAACTCCAAGAAGGAATTTTAACTCGGGACGTTCTTGCTGCAAGGAAACAGTGCTACAACTGCGTCACTATGCAGCCTTTATTTAATCATGTCAAATAACCTAATTAAAACAGGACATAAAACTTATTACTGTTCTTTGGCATGAGGAGTATGCAGTTATTGTGAGAGCATTGAAATGTTCATTTTGCCTCATTACAATGAATGCAATGAGAACAACTTTAAAAGAAAACGACATTTACTGTGATTATTGGTAAAATAAGATTTTTTTTTTTTTTTATTTTTTTTATGAGAATATATTGTTTTTACCTGTACAGATCAGAAGATAAAATCAAAAGAATAAATCTTGATGCAAAGTAAAAGGGAAAATGCACAATTCCAACTGAGTCCGTAATTACAGTCGATTATAATCAAAACCTTTCCATTGCAGGTGAAAATGAAACACCCTCATGACTGCTCTTCAGATGTTTTTCATGTTCCAGAGAAACAAAATTCTATCTATAGGAGTTTCTACATTTAAGTTGAAAAAATGAAACAGATTGTGTTGTTAGGTTTTGAAGAATACCTGTCTTTTCCCCTTTCAATGCCACTGATATCCTCCTTTTGTCTTTGGAACTTTGCCAAAATAATCCTAGACTTGATGTCTTACACAAAGATTATCTTCCTAGCTGTGTTTCTCTCCACGATGAATCAATCTAAGCAGCTACTTCTTACATTAACACTTTGCTTTTCTTTAAAAGAAAAAAACTGGAGCCTCTAAGTTTCTTTTTTGTTTTGTTTCTCGTTGGTCATGTCAGTTGGCTGCCCTCTGTGACTTAGGTCTGCTGGAGGTCTCCTACTGTTAAAGGAGAGTTTTCCTTTCTGCTGTTGACCCATACATACTAAGTATGACAGATTGCTGCAAAATCAACAACACAATGCAAGCAACAATACACTGCCCGCTGAACATCCTTGTCGAGAAAGCGCTTGTGATGACAGGAGATCTGCAGGGTTTTCTTTGACAGAAAACTTTTTAACCACTTTGAAGGGTAATTTCAGTCACACTTTTGCAATTAACTTTAGAGCTTTACAATGTAAAATTGTAAAATTCTAAAGCTCTAAATACTAAGTGAAATCTTCTTACAGTTTGATCAGGGCTTTGAATCTGTCATATTTCAAAAGTCAATGGAAAAAATTAGTGTCAGGACCACAATTGTTGAACTGAATTTCTGGCCACACTCGTCTGTGGCTGAGTGTAGGTCAGGCTGTGTCTGCCAACAGGAAAGTATCTGTTTGTTCCAGGTGGAAACAGTGTCATTATCAGAGGAGTTTGGAAGCATACATGCACAGGGCAGCATGACGCAAATATTTAATTCATTAAAATTGTGATTCAAATTCACATTGCAAGTGGTTTGTTTTAAAGTGCAGTTAAAATGTGTGTTTTAAAATAGGTAGTGAAGCTAAAAGTAATTTTACAATTATGATATTGTGCATTTGAAAGAAATCAGAGCTACAAAAGTATAAGGTTAAAAGTATCACTGAATAATGCATTAAATATATTCAAGTGATTTTGGGTGCCTTAAATCTGACGTGATAGTTTAGAGATTTAACTTCAATTATTTTCTGTTTTGATCAATTCTTTGTGTATTTCTTCATGTTACTGGTGTTTCTTTTATCCCTTGTGTTAGCGCACTTTAATTCTATAAATTGCTAATTTAGTGTTTATACCCGTTTATTGAATTCAGGTTTTTTTCTCTTTTTTTTTCTTTCCTTCCATCCTCTCCTCTGCACAGATACTCTCATCTGTCTCTCAACTGTCCCTTGGATTTGTTGAATCCAGCTGTTCCTCATCTCCTGATAAGTTCTCTTGCATGTATACCCTTTTGTTTCTGGTTACTTTGTTGGATTTTTCCTTTTACTTTCAAAATAAAAAGAGAAACAAATTGATTCTTGGTAATTGAGTCCAATTTCAAGTGGATGACACTTTAGATTCAACCCATAAGATGGGAACAACTTGACAAAAATAAATGAAAAAAAAAAGGTATACTGTTGAATTAAAATGTGTAATGAAATGTCCAAGTGTCTCCATAATTTACTATACTAGACTACAATAAAAAAACAGACATACACCACTTAGTATTTAAATGGGAAACCTTTAAATGTGTGAAAGGTTGAAATATTGATTTGCTTGTTTGAATTTCACATGTAATCATGAAAAGAGTTTCAGTGTTCTTAAGTAAACATCAAATACTTATGCTTTTTCTTCAAACAACTGAAAAATGTAGTTTCAATTAGTATTTAACCTTTATAAGAGTTTGTCTTTATAGCGGAAAAAAATGGCCAGAGAATGTTCTGTACTAAGTGCAAGAATGAAATGTAAAACTACCACAAAAATGGCAATGGAATTGGAGCTAAAATTGGTGAACAGGCATATTGACCTAAAAGCCACTGTAATATGTGTATCTGGAAACTCTTGCTGATGTCAAAGGGACGAAGATAGATGTTTGCAGCACTGAAAGGCAGGGGTTAAATGCTAAGTGAAAACCATAATCTGCACAAGCTGTATGAATTTAGGCAATGACAAATCGAATGCAACAAACATCTTCAGACATTCAAGAAAAAAATACTTAAATATGCATAGCCATGGAAAATTTGTTCATTTTACTTTTTTTCACTAAGAGCTTTTATTCTGTTTTCTTCTGTTCTATATGTTGATTCGGAGGTTTAGTTTTATCTTAAGATTGACACTAATTGCAATTGTAACATCATAAATAACACCAGAAACTGTTGTGATGGGCTGCATGATGGTAGAGATTTTGGGATTTTTGCATCAGAACACCAAGGTTTGAATTCAAATCCCAGCCTGTGGTCATTCTGAATGGAGTTTCCAGCAAGTCAAACTTCCTAAGGCATCTCCAAATTGCCCATAAATATAAGTTATATACATGCATGGTTGTTTTATCCATGCATGCAGAAACAACTGATTTCTCCCAGGTAAATTTGCAGTGTTAATAAGTAAAGAAAGCGTTAGTAGGAGTATTTGTGCCCTCCTATATTTGGCAGAAATGTCAAGTAAAGCTGTTCAAAATATTTTTAAGTTTAAAGTGATTAAAATGTAAAGTATAAGAAAAAAATATGTCACTCAAGAACATAGCTAATGTTTTTTTAGCCTCCTTGGAAGCACAGAAAGACGTTAAAAATATGACCCTTGTAATACAATTATCTCATATTTCATTCAGGACATAACCAAAAAGTGATAATGAGAAATTCAAAGAGTGGAAAATGAAGAAACGTGAGTAGGATTTAAAACACAAAATACCACTCGTGAACAGGCAAACGTTGCACAGGGATGTATTTCACCTGCTCAGGAATAAATCGCCAACTATAATTGTGATGTGGGTTGATATGACATGGTGCGCCGACTGACATACGTTGCTCCAAAAGGAAATATGTTGTGCCAGACATCACTGCAATATATACATATTAAATATGGTAACATGATGAGAGTAAGAGAGCTTCAAATCAAAGATGTTCATAAGTTGAATGTTCCTTGAGGGGAAAGTCCAAGCAATGTGAAGTGTTTCAATCAACGTCAAGATTTAAAAACTGTCTCTACAAAAGAATGAAATCAAAGTGCAGCTCTTGATAATTTTCCTTTATCTTTTTATAAATCAAGTTTATTCTATCTCACATTTCAGGAGCAAGCTATTTTAAAGCGCTTTACATAACAAAAACATAACACAAGAACCAATTAAGAAACAAGAAACAGATATTGCATTTTGTCAAATGCCATCATTAAGACCATCAATAATATTTTTTGCCAACAAAACCATAAATCATCTTCCAGCCGTTTTAAATCAAAAGCAACTCTATACAAGTGAGTTTTTAGCCTTGATTTAAAGGAACTTAGTATAACCGTGGATTTGCAGTTTTACGGATAGTTGTCCTAGATTTGTGGTGCATAAAACAGAATGCTGCTTCTTCATCTTTGGTTCTGACTCTGGGGTTGCAGAGCAGACTTGATCCAGACTTTGCCAGAGTTGCCTGGAAGGTTGATACGATAGGAGCTCTTCAATGTATTTTGATGTTGAACCATTCATTGATTTTGAAACTACAGAAAGTATTTTAAATTCTACTCTCTGCAGTGATCTCATAGAATAGCCCAATGTCAGAATAAAATAATTTTATCAAAATTAGATTTTGATATCAACCACTTATATAATTTTCTCAACTTTTCTTCAAAATGTAGTTTGATTTTAAATAAGTTCAATGAACAAGATACACATTTTTGATTAAAAAACAGTTACAAATACTGCAAGATAAAACAATTTGGAAATTCATCCCTAAAACCACACCTCTACTTGAGTAACAAATTGCACTTATAAAATATGTGCAACAATTATGTGTAATTTTTTGAAGATAGTAAATTTTGCTATGAAAGCTTTAAAATCTTTCTCTGGAGACTTAAGATTGAGCTTTATTTAAATTGCTCCATTAGTTACACAAGACACCTTCTTATCTCACTCAGTTAATATTTAGAGCCACCTAGAAGACATTAAAAATATCAGAATGGATGTAATTTTTTTAATAGCAAGCACATTACCGACAGAATATGTCAAAAATGTATGTATCATTTATACATACATTTTCGCAAAGCTTTTATTTCACCAAGCCAAATATTCAAGCTTCCAAAAATAATCCTTAGACATACTGTTTTTAATCCTCATTCTGGAAACCTGCCCATTTTATGTCAATGATTTGTCTGTACTATATTGCTATAATGTTTACAATTATATATCTTTGTTTTTTAATCTTCTGATTCATAAAGTAAACGTGTGACCCGTAAATGCAGAAATAATAAATTATCCTGTGATGTCTTGACAAAGTGCCATGAACATGTCATATCCAATGCAGACTAAAAGCACTCTCACTGTCTCATTCAGCAGGAAGCCTGGGGGCTTTGTAATATCTAAATAAGAATTGTGCCTTTTCTTTTTTCAAACTAATTAATCAGTGTTTCGTGCCCTAAGTGGTTCATTAAGTTCAATAACACCCCAGAGCTTTATTATTACTACAATTATGATTTCAAAGAAATTACTCTCATATGTTTGATGTTCTGTTATTGAAAACTGTAATACTAGAATCACACAGAAAATTCAGCTTTATGTCTGTGCTTTTATTCTGTGTTTAAAAACCCACAATATTCTGACCTACTGTTTGATTTCTAGAGATAGCTACAAGAATCAGACTAAAACAGAATAAACCAATCCTTCATATTTCGCACCCCGTAAATTATTACACTGACATCTTGGAATTGAAAGCAGAATGAAACAACAAATATATTAATTAAGAGAAAAGGCCATTCAGTAAATTTCCTTTTCTATGTTTAAGCTATTGGAGCCTGTAGTTTTCTCCCATGCCATCTCTACGCAGCAAGGTGAATCAGAATCAGCATTTAAGTAAGATGTTTGAGGATGAAGAAGTATAAATCAGATTTTAACTTTTGTGTTGAATGTCTGTTTTATATTTACCACATATGACAAAAAAAAACACAAAAAAAAACATTTCAATTTTCCTGCCAAACTCACCAAATCCACATTTCTTGTTAGGTAGCATAAGGTAAGTTGTATTATGTTTTCTTTGTTTTGTTTTTTAAAATAAGATTTGTTGTTAATCTGTTGCTAAGAGATGGCCGTCTTTTCTGGTAAAGTGCCACAAAGTTAACAACTCTTGTAAAATTTACCAACTGGAAATTTTTTGTGTCCAAGAGAAGCAGTAATTCAAAAGAGTTTATGTTTTATAAACCTGAATCTTAGTTATTAATTCAGTGTTAAGAAACAAGTTTTTTTCTGGTAACGAACTGTCACGAAGTATAAATCTGATTTTATTTTTTGTGTTGAACTTTTGCTTTATAATATATTTACCACAAAAAAAAACAACTTTTCACTTTTCTGCAAAATTCACCAAGTGCACAATTCTTATTAAGTAAAGTGAAATAAGCAGTATTTCAAAAGAGCAGAAGAAATCTTATGTTATTTGAACAATAACAATATTTGTAGTCAACCTGTTGCTAAGAAACTAGCATGTTTCTGGTAACAAAGTGCCACGAAGTAAACATCTGCTTTTCACGAATGCAAAATTTACGCACTGTAAGTTCTTTGTGTCAAAGCAGATGAGCAGTTTTTATAGACAGCTTATGTTTTACAAACAATATTAGTTACTAATTTGTTGATGAGAGATGAGCACCTTTTCTGGTAACAAACTGTCACGTAGTACAAATCTGATTTTTTCTTTTGTGTTGAACTTCTGCTTTATAATATATTTACCACTAATGACAAAAAAAAAGAAAGGAAAAAAAAACAACCTTTTCTGCCAAATTCACTACATCCACAATTCTTGTTAAGTAGCATAAAATAAGGAGAAATCTTATGTTTTTTGAAAAATAATATGTGTTGTTGATCTGTTGCTAAGAGATGAGTGCCACAAAGTAAACATCTGATTTTTTGCAAAAGTAAAGGTGGTGCATTAATATTAGCACAATTAGTAGTCCATTGGCCCTCACTAATGTGCTGCCTTGTGCAGTAAGGCCTACACTAGGGCAAGCTCTGTCTAAATTTTTAGTTATCTGATATTCTTTTCTGCTTTATATTGATGTTTGCTTACCAAAGTAGAATATGACATTACTGAAACAATACTCATGGCTTTGTTTAAAAGTCTTGAGGAGAATGCACATGCCTGACGAAGATGACTATCCTGACAACAGCATTTTAGCTCACATCAGTTCAGAAAAACTATTGCAAAGGCCAAAATAAAAGACATTGGTTATTGAGTCATGCCACTTTTAATTCCTTTAGTGGAGTAGATCACCCCAGTTCTGAAGTCTTTATACTGCCTCTTTGTAGTTCAGAAAGTTGACCTAAAATGCTTAGTTTACAAATCACCAAATGGCATCTCATACATTAAAGCTCTCTTGTCCAATCAGCATTTCACACCCTGAGGTCTTCTGGTTCAGGACATCCTCAGAACCAGAACCATAGATGAAGAGGGAGCTTTGAGTTTTTACGCATGTCTAGTCTGGAACAAACCTAAAGAAAACTTTAAAAATCCGTAAACAGCAAGTTTCTTTAAAACAAGGCTAAAAACCATTTTGCTTAGAGCTGCATTTGATTAATGGAGCATCCACTTTATGGAGCATCATAAACTGTACTCTGTCTTTAAACTTGTCATTGTTTTTGCTTACTTTACCACAGCAATATATTGTTTTTTTTTTTCTTTAGGTTTTTTACTTTTGCTTTTTTTCTTATACTTAACTTCTAAGAATGTAAACAACCTTGAATTGTCCTTTTGTTACAAATGTAATACAAATAAATTCTCTCCTTCAAGGCAGGTATTGCCATCCAACTTAAAATATTATTTGTTTTGTGTTGAGATTTTTTGCTCAACTTTAGATCTCATTCTGCCTTTTTGTCTTTCTGTTTGTCATCCCTACTCAGAAGTTGTGTAACTTTCTCAGATAAAGATACCCATCTATTTTATTCTTTTAGCCCATTTACTGGTCACATGCATGCAGGAGGCTTTCCTGACAATGTGATTACATGAAGCAATCAACATTAAACAGGCTCTTGTCTCCTAACTAATTCTGAATCAACAGTTAATTACAAATTACACCCTAATTTGTTTTTGAGTAAAATTCTTACATTGTGAAGTGTTAACGCCCTTGAATGCTCAAAAGATTGAAAGAAATACCATAATATCGCTTTTACAAAAAAGTTGAATAAAATTCTGAAGTTTGGTTGTGTCTATTAAAAATTAAAGCTGCTAGAGAAGCCTGGCAAAGACAGAGAAGTAAAAGGACGAGCATCAAACCCACTGGCAGCATTCGCTGAGTCTTAGTACCAGAAAACAAACAAAACTAGAATGTGTCTAACAAAGGCTGTTCCACGCAAAAGACAGAGCAGAATAAACACCCTCTGGCAGTTTAGACAGACTAGCCAGAATTTTCACAATGCAACCTGTCAAAAGCAAAGAAACCATTCTTAAGTGAGAATCTTTAAGCTTCTCACTTAAGGTCCTCCTCTTTACCTGACAGGTGCTCATCTTTATGCAGAATGGAGTGACAAGACATGGGAATGTTCACACTTCTTTTTGTAAATTGGTGACTCTTAAATGGTACAAAGAGCCAGAGCTTTTACTTGTCATGCCATCTGAAGAGTAAAAGTGTTTAGAAAAACATATCTATATGGATCAGAGGACATACACAAGCAAACACACCAACAGCATAATCGTGATAAACGTCTAGCTTTGGTCCCGTTGAGGAAAGACGGTTAATAGAAAGGACAATAGAAAAATTGGAACTTGAATGGCATGTAAAAATAAATCAATAAAAAATAACTAGAATAATAGTAAATCATCTACTCCAACAGAAAAATAGTTAATGAATCATCCTCAAGTTTAAATGGGATTTGTGAGAAAGAACCCTACTCTGTAAGCTCGTAAAAACTGTAATGGTTATCAGTTGTGTTGTGCGCTTAATTCAGATGTTGCTGAATTAAGCATGGATATTAGAGAAGGAAAAAAGCACAGATCAGAGCAGTGAAACAAAGCTAAGTGAACTTGAATTTATGTCTGACTATCATGACAGAAAACAAAAATAAGCTCATTAGAAAAAAAGAGAGAGAGACCCATCCGAGTAATTTTTTTTGTCAGATTGTTGTATGACATAAACAGATGAAGTTAGTGTTTACCCACTCATTGAAATCATTTTTATAACAACATATGATGAATTTAAGTAACTCCTGTTACACACATGAACGAGTAAGTTGCTTAATTGAGTTATAGCTGGCCTCAATCCTGATCAAATTATTGAGTGTAATTTCAGCTCTTATCACTTTAATTTGCCATATTTACTTTGCTCTTTAATATGAATCCGATGTGCTTAGTATATGACAGGTGCTTCCAAAATCAATAAAATATGTACCATCTAGGTGGGGATTAAGATTTTGTGCTGATGATTACTGCACATAGCAGTTTGTCAAATAAATGTCATGGAAAATAAATGAGAAAGTATAATAATGAACAACATTATTATCTGATGAAAATATCTTTCACTGAGAGTTTTTGGAGAAACATATGCCTCCATCTTGTATTCTTATTTTTGTTGCTGTTATAGTTTAGAAATATTTACATATAAAATATACCGAATGTTATTTAAAAGTCAATTTTTTGATTAAATCTGATCTCTCATATACATATCAAAATTTATAGCGTGTCAGAATATGAGCTGTCACCCAACTCATGGTATTAAAAGTAGATTTTAAATCAAAACAGAGTGCTGAGATGGAGGAAAGATCTCAATTTTTGAAAGGGCAGATTAGTTCATGTTGCACACACATAACAGAACATGAACTGGTATTATGTTGTAAATATATGTTTTATGTAAATACATTTAAGGTTAAAATGGTTGCAGGAATGGAGATTACTTTCTTTTAAAATGGAATAAATTGAGCTTCGGATGTTGACCGACAATCATTCTCATCATATTACCAACAAAGCATCAAACATTTCAATCATAGTGACATATTTTGGGAAAATAGTAATTTAGTGGCAGATTTGTCTAGCCTGTAATGGTTATCAGTTGTGTTGTGTAAAAGTGACAAGTTAGGCTACTTATCCAAGATGGAGTTTTGTCAGTACAGATTATGGCAATAATTGTATCAGAGGAGCAAACAATACTGGATATTGTTAGATATTTTTATGTATTATCATTTTGTTATTACTTTAGTTCATATTCAGTCTAATGTTAATCAGTATTATTGTGATTTTTAGTTTAAAGTGTTCTCTTCCTTATGTGTGTATAAACTGACCTGGAGGTTACTGCTGTCTGTTTATCTTCATGTGAGATAGTCAAGCCATGTGGTTTTTAGATCGTAAATTCTTTTGATGTTTATTACCCATTCTTTAGATGATAATTTGACCTAGAGCTGAACTAGGCTCGGATTGTAAATTAGATATCACACCTGCTACTGAATTGCTGTTAAGTATTTTACTACCTCTGTTGTTTCCTGACTGCCCCCTTTGACTGTCTTTCTTTGACAATAAAAGAAGGAGCTCACGTGAAAGCAGATCAGAACTCTCTGTGAACGACTTAAAGAAGTTGTTCAAGGAGACTTCTCCTTTTGCAAAAGCTTGACCGTATAATTCATATACGTTGTCTGTGGTTTTTATTCTTGTAGGTTCGAGGAAAATACCTTACAGATATTGTTAACAAGCTCTGTAAAGCAGCACTGCACCAGTGAGTATACCAAAGCCATTCAACAAAAAAACCATTTACCATTCTCTGACAAAGTGTTACACACTGGTTTAGCCTTAACAGCTACACTAACAATTTGTAAGAAATTACCTGGTGAGAAGGGAGTAGGATCATTGGCATGACTAAATAACCTGCATAAAACAAAACAGGTTTTATAACAACATATGATGAATTTAAGTAACTCCTGTTACACACATGAACGAGTAAGTTGCTTACTTACTCGAAAAAATCCATCCTATATTCCATTCCAAGTTCATATCAAACTGTGGAAAATTTCTGTTTTATAGACTAGCATGGAAGATTTTTTTTGAAGAGGACAAACAGTTTTTATTATACAGTATGTCACACTTTGCTTTGCTTAAATTATTGTGCACCCCTTAAAATAGAGGAACAGCACAGTTCAAAGTGTTTTATTTAGACAAGGAAAAAGGAGAAAAACCACACAGTAATTAAGTTCCAAAGATTTTCTCCTGGATTTTCTCCAGAAGAAGAATGGTGACACGTAGGATTTTCACTGGGCTGACTTGTGGTCACTCAGGAACCAAGCATACTGTATGTCAACCCTGTCAAGCAAGTCTTGACACAGGGCAGATTGTTTTGAATGTGTCAGCTTTAGAATCAAAAAAGGAGGAAGTAAAACAGTAAATTTAGTGACTTATTTAATTTCCCTTTGGGATTAATTAAGCATTTCTGAATTTTAATTAAGATTTAAAGTAAAACTGAATTTTATCAACCTGAACTAAGGAAAATGGATTTCTTTTAGAAGTTAACTTTAGGCCAATAGAAATAGAGATCAATGCAAAAATGTGGGCTTATTGAAAACAATGTCTCATAGTGTTTTTAATCTGATAAACCAGTCTCATTGGAATGCATATTCTACTTACTGGCATGCATTTGTATAGTTTACATTTGGTCAAGTTTTTTGAGATAGCTTTGTTCATAAAATAAAGATGCTATTGTTTGAAGCCAGTTTAGTGGGAATGCTCTTGAAACCTTTATACGAATGAGGAGAAATTAAAAAAAAAATCTCTACATTCAAGTTCTTTTCACTTCTTTATGAGATTTAGCAGGTATGTTTTTCATTTTTGCTGCTGGGTTTCCACATGTAGTTATTGTGTAGTTTTTAGTGTTATTGGGGCTGCTATCAAAATAATAATAATGTATTTTGTAACTTTTTAAAATGAAATAAAATAGATTTTCTGCATCCATACATCGACCACTAGCCCACTTTTGGGTTCTCTTTACTACAATGCATGACACATTGAAACATTTGCTTAAAATAGAAAAGTTACCTCTGTTACTGAAATGTTTACTGTTCTTAAATTCCATTCTAATTATTTGCATTCATACTAAAGTGTGTATCAAATACATTGAGTACATTATTTACTGATGTTTAGGTCATGGATATTATCATAACATCTTAGAAATCCAACATCATCATTTGGCATCAAGCATTAATTTGTTTAATGTTTGGCCTTTCTGCTGGGAACAAAACTGTAAAATATCTCATTACCTTAAGTGCACAGTTCTACATAACGCATTTCTCACCTAAGTGTGCAATCACAAATCATGAGAAAAATTGTGAAGCAAAACATTTTCTATTGATTTCAAGCTGCTTTAGTAAACCAAAAAAGGCAAAAGGTAGAGAGAGTTTAAATAAAGGGTAAAGAGAATTTAAGTGATAAGCATGAAAGCATTGGTACTTTCAGGCTGGTGGTCTGCTAAAAGACACTCAGACACTTAGATTCGATATGACATATAAAGAAGAGTAATTCATGATTCCCTACACCAGTCCTCCTCACCTTCATTTGATACGACAACCGCAATGTCAGAGTGCCTCTTCAACCATACAAATAGTGATAGATAGGTGATTTGCCAACAGATTTAAAGTGCCAGAGAGGGCTTTGTACATTTATTACAAACCAGAGGAAGACTATTATTTCTGATGATTTACACAAGTGTCTCAAATTCCAGAGACAAAATTACTGTTTCAGTTGATTGTCTCATCAATAATCCACCTGCCTTTTAAATTAAATGACTGGTGTGACAACAAATGTATAACTGCCTGGATCAAGACTGTCAATCACTCTGTCTTTATCTAATGTATGGAGGCTTCAGTTCAAGGTGTCAAAAAAAAAAAATAAAAAAATGTATAGCACGATATAATCAAAGCTCAGAAGATTGGTAATTTAAAGTTATCCATTTGCGTCAAACTGTTCACACAGCTTGTGTCTCCACAAATTGTACAAATCACGTTCTTAAAAACTGTAATCATTCTAATGAACAATTGCATTAACTAATATTTTAGCAACTTGCCCACTACCAACATAACATTTTTTTTTAAATGCTATAACCAGCTTCATTGTCCTGTGGAAGACTTTCACCAACAAGTTTGTTTGTGACAAAAATAAATAGATGGGCACCACTCAAAAGGTAATTAAACATCTTAAAGTTAGCTTGATTTTAAAAGTGATAAAGTTATTTACAGAATAAAATTATTATGAGAATAAGAGCAATTAAATCCTTATTAAACACACATATCAAATCTACATGTTTTCAGTGGTATTTGGATAATGTACTTTCAGTGATTATCTTTGAGAAAGCCTTAACAATTACATCACCATGAACTCGGCATGACACGTTTTCACCTCCACACTTCATTTACCCACAATTTCTCCATGTTCCCCATCACTTTGATCAGTTTTACAAAACACACATTCCAGAAAACAGGGTGCAACGTGGGAGAGACAAAACATATGTATTGTCATAAGTTAAACTATCACAAACAAGACGACAATTGTAATACCAGACATTATGAAATTACATTAACAGATCTAATTTTTAAGGGCACAAATATTAGAAGCACATTTTCTTTTGGTTCCTGTTGCCATCCTAGGCCACAAGCCCAGTGAGCTAAAGTTTGGAAAATGTATTTATCCAGGATTTATACCCTTCC
This sequence comes from Poeciliopsis turneri, assembly GCA_922788865.1. Taxonomy (NCBI): domain Eukaryota; kingdom Metazoa; phylum Chordata; class Actinopteri; order Cyprinodontiformes; family Poeciliidae; genus Poeciliopsis; species Poeciliopsis turneri. The sequence continues at coordinate 299,716 of CAKLNU010000972.1, read as the reverse complement.
TACTATTCCTTTCCAAATACTATTAACCCTTTTCAGCTTGTATTGATTGCAAAATTTCATAAATGTTGATGAGTATGATAAGTTCTAAGAAAGGTATGAATCAAATATGTAGTAGAGTCCAGGGAAGCATTTCTGCTCCTAGACTCCTCGTCACAAAAAATAAAACTATTAATCAGTATAAAAAGTAATTTCTGTAAAAGGAAGAATCGCAATGATGCAGAGAGAATAATGGAAAGTATAAAATGTAATTCCTCAAATGTATCTGCTGAGTTTCCTACAAGCAATTCTCATTGAACCACATCTTCATTGCCAATTAGTATCATTTCTGAAACTTGAGTTTGAGTGAAGTACTTTTATGTTGCACAAGGGAGCCAAACACAAATGTATTCAATGTTTTTAGGGTCTCCAGATTTATAATGTACAGGGAGACAGTGAAGTGAAACCAGAAGAGTTGTAGTTTTGCCTCCCATGGCAAACCTGTCACAACTCCAGTAAAACATTCTTTATCATCTGAGGGATTGCGAGACATCAAGGTGACTAAGTATAATTTAATTAGGAATGACTGCAACACTGGATAATTATTCTGACTTTTTTTCTTTTTTTTTTGGACCAAACATGGTTACTTTTGTTGTTCTAAATTCAGCAAAACAAACAAACAAATAAAAAAAAAAATAACTACTTGACAACCAATTAACTATTGCTCTAAAACAAGCTTGTGATTTTTCTTAAAGGGCTCATTTAGTTCATCTGATTATACTGACTCATAATTAAACTTGATTTTATACATTTTGATAATATAGGCAAGAGGAAATATGAATAAGTGATAACAGTGACATTCTGTCCATATTTCCTTCCCTTCGGTTCTTCTTGTAGATACTTTAATTATCAGGATATTCTAAATTCCATCTCAAAAAAAAAAAAAAAAAAAAATGCTTAATCAGGTCATTCTTTCTTCAAGAGCTAAAAGCAGAGGAAGGTTGTAATTTATTCTGTGGAGACTACAGTGAAATATTTAACAAATTTAAAGAACTGGAGCAACAGTTTTCATACCATCCAATGTTGGAAAAAGTGGTTTTGGGTTTAAAACTATCGTCATGAAGTGGGAAACAGCATAAACAGATTAAGAAACAGTAAGAACAATAATGGCCAATAATAAAGACATGTAAGGTAAATATATTTGTCATGGACTACTAAAACCTACAATATTTTTTTCAGATTCTTTTTACATTAAACAGTGGATTTAGACCAGAATAAAACTTTGATAGCAATCATAATGCGACTGAGAGAAAAAAAAAAAGAATGCAAGAAAAAACTTACTGTAGTTAACTTGTTTTGTTTGGTACAAGAATAATGCAATTACAGCTGAGCAAATATTGATAATATTCACAGCAGGGACAGGCAGTTTCATTGAGTCAAAATTCTCACTAATCTCCCCACACAGATTTCTGGGCAGAGCTCTTACCATGTTAATGGGGAAGGGGTTGGTGAACATGGCTCTTATCTGAACAATTCACAACTATTTCCTGCACCAGTGGTCTCAGCTGATTCACAAATTGCTTCATGTTTGTTTCCATCATTAACATAGCGCAGAGTTTACTTTTCATGAAGAAAAAGAACATTTATTTGCCAGAATGAACCCCCCGAAACATCAAATCCAGAGAGAGTTTCTCTCACTCTATAATGTTAGGTCCCATTGTGCTTCCAGTCCCTGCAAGTGATTGTCAGTTTTCAACTGTCCAGAAGCCAAACAATATACCATAGCTAAACTACAACAACAATCTGCTGCATATAACTTCTTAATTGAGAGGAAAATACAACAAAATTATATCTGAACATATCTTAAAACTTTTAGAACAATAGCAATAACCCTGTTGTTTTTGTTAGTAACCTTCACCTGAAATTCAAATATATTTGATAAAAGAAAAACAATTCACTTGGTGCCATTCCTTGTTTGAAATCTTTAGTCAAAACAACACTACAAAAATTAAGACCATAAACTTTGTCCTGACCATAGTGGAAAACTATCCTACTATTGTTGCATGGCGTTCTTACTCTGCACAAATCATTACTCAAAAAGTGCCAATTATTGTTATCCACTTCTACAGAAAATGGCAGGACAGTTGCCACAAAAAGGGAATGTGGCTTCACACCCACACAGTTTGTATTTCTGTGCAACCATGCAAGGTAAAATCTCTCATGTAACTTAACCAAATCTGTCCACCAGACTAACCTGACACCATTTTACATTCTGTTTTTTATCTGTCTGAGGCAGCATTTTGGGTGGTGTTTCATGTCATTCTGCTGTCAGTGCTTGTTTGGATTTTATAATCAGAACAAACCATATAATGTCTGCAGAAACTAAATCTACTATGTATCTATTGTAAATTTGTTCCAGGAGTTAATGTAGGATTGCAATGAATTGCAGATTATTATACGGTTCACGTAATTCACACCGTTATTTAGATAAATGGGCAGGTTACAAGTTTGAATCTGTTTGTGCCGATTTTAATATTACCACTACACAGTCTGATCCTCCAGTAAATTATGAGGTAGATTATGATGCAGAATATGAATGTTTTGTAAGTGGAGGATTTGAAAATAATGGAGGAGTACACGTAGGGAACACAACAGTGCAATGTAATGTTATTTGGGTCCTATCTTGGTTTAAACATTCTAAAGTAACACCAATATTTGTTACAAAGCCTATATGGCATCAAAATCCAGAATTTACAGAAGAAGATTGTGTAAATGTGACGAGAACTATTCCCCCACTATCCTTTCTGGGTGATCAAACATATCCAGTGGCAGACAGTTACTGGATGTGTGGTGATGACATTTTAATCAACACATTGCCCCTAAAGTGGGTAGGTCTTTGCGCGCTTGTTCGAATGAAAGTACCAGTAACTCTAGTGTATGAAGGAGTAAAAGACAAAGTAGGAATGCACAACAATAAAACAAGGCTTCGTAGAAGCCTGGGGGATTATGGATTAAATGAAGGAGTATATTTGGATCTTATAGGTCAACCAAGAGGAATTCCACATGAATTCAAAACACGACATGAAGTTCTTGCAGGATTTGAATCTATTATTCCTTGGATTACAATCAATAAAAATGTTGAATGGATTAACTATGTTTATTTCAACCAACAGAGAATGATTAATTTCACAGTTGAAGGATTTATGACCCTAGGAGAACAACTTCATGAAACAAGTAGGATGACGAAACAAAACAGACAAGCATTAGATTGGATCTTGGCCAAAATGGGTGGAGTCTGTCATATGTTTGCTAATGAATGCTGTACGTATATTCCTATGAACACCGCACCAAAAGGTACATTTAGAGCAGTAATGACAAAGCTAAACAAACTAAGAATGGAAGTTAAAGAAAACGCAGGAAAGAACAACTGGCCATGGCAAAGTCTGGAGGAAATTTTAGGAAAATGGGGAGCCTTTGCAGCCAAAATTGGAATAACTTTGGTAATAGTACTAATTGTTATTTTTCTGCTTGTGTGTTGTGTGATCCCTATCATGAAAAAATGGATCTTGAAGACAGTATACAGATGGATGACCAAGGACGGAGAACAGCACACGGACTAACGCATAAGGCCGCCTGGACCGATAAACCCATGATCGATTCAGAGGACTGCTAAGGACACTTGGATGCTTGAACTAAAGGCACTTATGGTTTGGTTGATGGACTAAGGACTTAAGAAACGGAAACAGAACTTGGGATGGAATAAAATGGACTCAGGGGAAATACACTGTTCGTATACACCATTACACACATTTGTTATACAACCATATACAATTTATATACAATACAACACGGGGGGCCTACACATAGTTAACACACTAGGAACACGTGTGAATGTGAGTGAGCAGGAATATGTAAGACAGTATGAGTGACAATGTCTGAAGATGAATGAGGATGTGAGAATGTGAACGTATGAGAGTGCATGGATGAGCCAAGCATTAAGCAACAAGTTATTTCGGCGAAGATTCACTTATTATGAGTTAACACTTAATCACACTGGATTATATATGTGCTATGAACATTCTTATATGAATTATCATCAAGATTATGTATCAATGCTGATGTATTAAACATTATCATGAATATCTGTGGCTAGTCCACTGTGGATCCATGATTGTGTTACATTTGTGCCAACGATTCTATCAGTCATTGGCGATCGCCCGGGATGGGCGGGGACCATAGGGTAGTTTTTTCCCTGGAAGAACTTTAGCCAGCCTAGCCGGCAGAGAGCCGACAGGGTTTTTCGACCTTATACAAATGGAAGAACAATCATGGAAGCAATGGACAATTGTGTTTAATCAATATGTTGAAATCATTATATTGGTAACTTACTCATAACAATACTTATCCTCCCATTTAATTCCTATCCGCTTTTAAGTAGCATTTATACATTTTAAGGAGTTTATGTTTGAAAATCATATTCACATGTAGTCATGGAACTTGATATAGCAATAAACAAAAACAACTGCTAAGGTTAATTAGATTCCACTTGAAAGCGGAATAGGGGGGATTATGTTAGCGCGGAAATACTTTTTATGGAGTTGTTTTTGTGGAAACACTTTTGGCGTCAGAAAGGTCGATCTGACCTTAGTTTTACTTGGCTAGTACAAAAGTTGGATTGAAAGCCGGGTTGAGAAGTAAGCTGTTTAGATAGATAAGAAACAACAATTGTGATTAATTGGCTTATTTTGCAGTTCTGAGATGGAGCAGATGTTCAGATGAGAGGTCAGGAACAATTCCAGGGAAACTCCAATACACACTCAGTCTATGGGGAGCCAGAAGTCTTGACGCAAACCAACTTTCCTGACGTCAGTAAGAACTATAAGAAAGGCTGACGAACAAAGAACTAGGAGATTTTTTGGAGATTTTATGGAGACTTTATGAAGATTTTGTGAGAATTAAGCTTCTGATGTATCCGTGGTAGACGTGTTAATAAATCTCCCAACCCGTCGTGCTGGCAGTAAGAACTCATCTCTGAATTTATTTGTTTATTCTTATATTCGAGAGTTTTGCGCCTTTCGATTCTCCAATACTATTTAATCTTTGATTAGCATTTACAGTATTTACCCTAACTATAAAAGCCATCGGTGTAAAACTCAGGGCAAATTTAGCTCTCAATGTAATTATATTTGTCCCACAAGGTAATTGAAATGTCAGGTAAAGCTGGCCTGTTGAGCACATTGACTACTAATACTACAAATCCCTTGGTGCTGTGCTGGTGCACTAGCACTTTAATCAGGACCTATGAGGCCTCCTTTGCTGTTGACATTCAAAAGTGACTTCACAGGATGGGATGTCAAGTAACTTGTTTAGACTAGTGTGGATCATTATTGATCAGATGCTTTTAATGCATTTTCCTGGCTACTCGAAGGCATGGACTTGAATGGTATGAATTTTAACTGAAGGAAAGTTTTACTATAATTGTTTTGTAGCTTGTGAAGAAATGGCTATGATTTAAATTTCTCTCGGCAGGCTACAAAAAGAGAAATCTAACATTTGTTACAGTTTTATTGACTTATTTGACATTTCATCTTGCATATGCTTGTAACACTGATATTGGCCTTTTTTTAATTGAAAATGTTGTAATATTTGATTAGAAGGAATAACTTCTTCAATTCTGTTTTTTTTTTTTTCCAAAGATTATCAAGACTGCACCTTGATTTTGAATAAGTTTCTCATTTTAGCTCACAGTATTCTTGAGTTTGGAATCTAAGGATATTCAATGGCATCGACAAAAGGAATGGCTAATTACAGGCAGCTTCCACTCTTTAAATAAGTGCCTCTGACATACAATTTAAGTTTACTTCTCTTACTGCAAAGATATCTGAAAAACTTCAGTTGGATCGACTGCTCAGTAACTGTAAAGCCCAAGGAAAGAGGAAACAGCTTTCAACTGGCTCCCAGTGCCCACCTGACTGTTTTAATTGCTTCCATATAACATTAACCTGTTGTATTCGTTTCTTTAGGTAAAATGACCAAATAGTGTGGAGCTGGTTGGGAGCATAAAGTGTTGCCAATTAGTAAAACAGTATAGGAAATAACAGTTCTTGGCATCTTTGAATTAGGTTTCTAATATCATCTCATGACGAGAGATATAAGTAAGTTTTAGTAACTATAGTTTTTTCTTGTAGACTATACAATAAAAGACGTCTTCATTTGTCAGAAATTCCTTGAGAAAATCCTACCAATCTTTACATCTATATCTACTTATGACATTTTTTTCATCTTCTAAAAGCAAATTTGTGGTTTATGCAAGTACTTAAAAAGCTGCCGATCCTTTTCATGAACAACTGTCTTTTCTATGGCTTCAAAAAATTGCTTATGCCAAAAAATTCTGCCCAGGCACTAAGCAAGAAGCAAGGAACTTATGTGACAACAACTTATGTAATTCAGAATTTTCTGTCTTATGCAGCAGACAAGATACGGAAATGTCTGAATACAATGTTTTGTTGTTTACTTGCTGACTAAATGTGGCTCAGTGGAAAGAGCAGAAAGCCTTCCAACCTTCCAGCTTCAACCCTTGCCACATGTCAGTATGTCTTGGGAAAGGCACAAAATCCTAAATTGCCTGCCAATCAGTGCATCAATGTCTATGCTTGTGAATGCTGTCCGGTGATTACAACACGACTGCAAAAGTGTGCTGAATGGTGGATATGCCAAGAAAAGAGCTATAAGGTATATCACAGTCCTCTGTACTGTTTTTTTTTTTTTTTTCCAATGTGTTCCACATGTGTTAAACATGCTATAGGTATATCTAAATCAAATGCAGAGTTGAAAACACTTGACCTGGTTATTTAATCAAAATACAGTTGTGAGCTCTATTTTGGCTAATGTCTCTTCCTTTGGAGAGATATTAGACAAAAGTTCACATCACTGGTGACACATTCTCTCAGCACATAACAAATTCTGTTACTCTCTCGTGGATTAAAATAAAAAAGAAATTGTGAATAAGCAAGTATATAAACATACTGCACCAATACCTTAACAAACCACACCTACTTCGAGTTCTGAACTGAACACAGTGGTTGAAATGTCAGTCATATATCAAATAAAGTGTTTGACGTTTTTTTTTTCTCCCTCACCACATAGAATAACTAAAAGAAGCTTCCATGAGATCTGAGGAGTGCTAAAGGACATGCTCGTGCCACTGCTGTGAATGCAGAGCTCACAATGTCTTCCTGAAGGGCAGAGTGGATAATCGTGGTAGAGTGGCTATGATCTATAGTAAGCTGTGACATATCCATGTAATAAGTCACTAGAGGATCAATACACAATGATCACGGACGGAATAAATCTTCAACAGTATTGAAATTTTTTAAAAGAATCTACCACCCACAGCAGGCATGATTGGATTTTGGTGAATAACACACTATTCTAATTAGACTAATTCTATTAACTCAAATCATAAAAGAATAAAGGGAAATAGTAGTGTGAAGAGATTTTCCTAATTGCAAATTTCTATTAATTAATTCTTACAGCAACAATTCAGTCACATTTTCTAGATCAGAGTTGATGGAGGGTTTCACTGACAGAACATCAACTTCATCTTTAGGATTAACTTAATCGACAACAGGTACCCCTCCCGTAGTGATCACACAAACCTGAGGATGGTGGGAAAAAAGAACTGCAAATAGATTTTATTCTGTAGAGGAGAATACTTTAATTCAGTCTCAGCAGTCATCTTTAAAGACAGGGATAAAGCGGCAATGAGATGAAATGACCCCCTGCTGAAGACACACAGCTTTATCCTACCCTAAAATGCTAATAGGATTATGATAGTACCTGCTTTGCATTATAATCAGATTATCTGTCAGGACTTGAAGACATTTTCAACAAAGGCAAATTGTAAAATAACATGCAATTTCAGAAGAGGTTGACAATGTAAGCAACTAGGATTTTACTAAAAAAAAATAGCAGAGATGGATATTCAACTTCCATTTATTAAAAGGGTGGTATTATGTATTTTTCATGAACACATTTCCATTTTATAGCACAAATCAAGTTACTATGTCCAGTTCTTTCCGACACTCTCTTCAGCATGTCATCACAGCAAGGTCTTTCCATTATGTCATTTTCAACTGGTATTGGTAGCATTGGACTGAGAAGCAATTTGTATGTTAAGCTGTTAATAGTTGTTCTGCAAGACAGTTGTTCTATGTAGCACTCATCATTCTAAAGTTGATAGTTATCCAAACAAGCAAAGTAAAAGTTAAATGCAATCCTATTAAACATTAAACTGAGTCTAGTGTCCACTAATTTTATGTGCATCACTTTTACATAAACAAAATGTGAATCAATGTTTGCTACGTCAATAATAACACATTTGTATGATGTGGTTAGAAATAATGTACCTAATGTCCGTCCGTCCATCCATCCATCCATCCATCCATTTTCTGATCACCCTTCTCCCTAACGGGGTCGGGAGTCGTTGGTGCCTATCTCTAGCTGCGTTCCGGGCGAGAGGCGGGGTACACCCCGGACAGGTCGCCAATCTGTCGCAGGGCAACACAGAGACAAACAGGACAAACAACCATGCACACACACCTAACCCAGAGAGAACCCACACATGCACAGGGAGAACATGCAAACTCCATGCAGAAAGACCCTGGCGAGGAATCGAACCCAGGACCTGCTTGCTGCAAGCCAACAGTGCTACCAACTGGGCCACTGTGCAACCCATGTATCGAATGTAAAAACACAAAAACTGACATATCTCTAGTATTCTTTGACATTATTGCAAACCTTTTGAATATGTTTGAATATAGTAAACAATCATTAAGGTTTATATGGGTAAGAAAAAACAGACTGTTTGAACTACGGTTCAGCTTTACGTCACTGATGCTGCTAAAATGAAAACACAAAGTACAGACTATTCCGGCTGTGATACTGAAATCTGCATTTGTTTTAATATCTGTTCTGCAAGGGCAGTTTATCTCTGAACTAGATTTAAAAATAAAGTGAGAAAACAATGAGAGAAAGTAAAAGAAAATGAAGTAATGAGAGGTTAAAGAAGCCAGGCTCAGAGTGTGACTGACTGATTAAAAGGACATTCTGAGTGTCGGGTGTGGTTCTGTGTGGAGATTTTATTTCATCTCTAAAGTTACAGCTAATAGTTAAGATTAAGAAGCCTTATGCAGTTCTCTGGACCTTTGAAATGAAGTTTTAGATAGTTTAGCAAAGAAAAGTTGAAGCAATAATGAAAGGATGGAGGTCAAAGGATTTTCTTCTTGTACAAGAAGTTTAAATGTATTTTTTAATATACAAGAAGTCTACATTTATGCATTATGCTTTGCTCTACAATCCACACCAAATTCAATCATAATTTAAAGAAAAAACAAACAAACAAAATAACCCCATCAAACATTCAATTTCAGTCAATGCAACTGCTGGTCAGAGATTTCAATACTTACTACTCATAAGATGAAGCATACTTGTTTAGGCATCGACATGTTCTCACTATTGCAGTTTTACCTCCATTCACACCAAAGTCACTAAATACACAGACATAACAGGGTAATTCTGACCTTTGTGTAAGACAGCATTTTCTGTTCCACAGGGTCAATCATTATTTGCAAACACTCTCTGCAAAAGACAGTTGGCCCTTTCTCTCTGCTGAAGACACTAAAGGGTAACACTGAATGTTAAGACATAAAAGAAGAGAAGAGCAAGACATATTGAAACTGAAATAACCCTTGAGAGCAGAACCCAAATGTAGGGAAGAGGCAGGTATACAAAAAATAAACAAAAAACTAAATCCGATCAGCAAACTGGCTTACGGCTTAGGCTATTATTTTAGGAAGGTGATGAACTCCAATGACTTCAGCTCAGAGCAGAATAAAAATACATATTAAAAAATAGAATAAACTAAAAATAATTTTAAACCTATTGAATGCATTCAATGTTAAAAGACTGACAAATCCTAAAATAAAATGAAAAGACAAAATTCCCAAACCCCATGACATAAATCCTTGTGAAATTACCTAAAATAACACAATTACGCAATAGCAGGAAACCTCCTGATTAACTGACAAATGGCTTTTCAATAGATTTCCCACAGTTGCATAAGAAAACAGAAAAAAACAATTGTCAAAGGGTAACATAAATCTAGTCTCTCCATTCTAATCTGCACATGTGTTGAGACAAGAGTAATGTTGGCAGTCCAGTCAAAAACCGAGTGGACCAATCACTTAATCAACTATTATACTGAGTTTTGTGATTTATAACATCTAAATATAATAGTCTGCATAAAATACGAGGTCCTAACATTTCAAACACAAGCCTTTTTTTATGTTAGCATATACAAAAAAAAGACATTTATCAAAGATGTACAGGTTAAAGGCTTAAAAATAAAGCATCCTCAGTATTTTCATTGTTAGCATGTCATACATCTATTATCCTACATGCTTAACCACGCAGGTTCATGAGGTGGGCTGGTGCCCATCACCAGCTGCCATCAAGTGAGAGGCGGGATGCACCCTGGACAGGTCGCCAGTACATCACATGGGATATCTTCAGAAAGATTACTAAAAATGTATGTAAACATTACATTCTCATTTCCAACTACTAATAATTTGCCACAAGACATGAAGTATATTTATGAGTAATTAATACACAACCATTGCAGTCTCTATTTTTTTGGACAGCTGCTACACATCCAACCTCGACACATGCAGGTAATTTTGCTTTTACGTGACAAATCGCTCAGTATTCTTAAAGGTGCCATTTGAATTATTTAGTTATGATAATAATTATGATAAATAAAAGGTACAATCACAGCAGCAATAAATACATTTTAACAAGCACGGTGTTGAGTACTGCAGCTTTACACACCAATACATGTTGGGGTGCTGGGCTGCTAAATTTTTGGAGCATGTGCCACATGCACAGAAGTCATAGCCCATGCACACTCATGGCTATTAATCTGGAAGGCTGATGTGATGGAAACTACTGCAGTGGTGAGGCTAACAAAGTCATGGAGAATACTTTCAGAATCAAGATTTACATTTCCAAAGTCATTAGCACTGGAGTGCAACAGTCATAAAAGACATCCATATTTACTGTCGGTGAGACAGTTCTGCATCACAGCTTAGGCAGAGGATTGTCTGCAGATGTTGCGAACTGTTAAGATTGATATAGATCAGTTTTGTGCTACAAGGCTCAACATTTATTTTAAAAAAAAGAAGAATTTCTGTTACTATACGCTGTTCTTAATATCAGCATATCTTATTTTGCAACAAATATCAGTACCACAGGTCAATGATAAGCCAGACTCACATCTCTTGCATTGGAGACTGGGTCATGAACCCATTACTGAGTCCTAATAGAGAATGTGCACAGAGAAAGCATATAAAAATGAAGACAATGAGAAGGAGAGTTCCTTTTTGCCAATTGGACATTTTTAGACCTGAAGAAAATCTGACAACGTCTATCGCATACCGAAGAGTGCAGTTCTAACTGTGGTATAACCTGCACACAACAGGGATGTTATCATTAGCAATTTGACAGAAAAATAATATACAATAAAGCTAAAAGACTGACAAAATTCTTAACATGCATTTTTTTTCTTATTGTTAAAATACTGGGGTCACAGAGAAAGATGTCAGAAGCAAGGATTTTTTGTTAATGAGATGGTAAAATGGATATTCAGATAGAGTTCTATGTACACTGCAGATGCACGATTATTAGCTCTGCTTAATGAGAGTAAGAGTGAAAATGAGGCTGTGGCAGCTCAAATTTTCAATATCATGACAAAAAAATCTACAAACTCTTTTCCTCAGAAGAATCCGTTTAGAGATTTGTTCAGTTGTTCATTTTAACTTGCTCTGATTTATTGCATATGAATCCAAGGCAAAACTGATAATGGAGGAAAAAGGAAAAGATGGAAGCTTCAGCTAAGTCATTTCATGCATTTTGATAGACCAGTTTTTTTTTTTTTTCTCAATGAAATCTTATATTTTTCAGCAGTGTAAAGCATTCAAAGCCAGTCATACCACCATATTTGTATTTCAGGCACAAAGCAAAAGAACAAAATGTTCATTTCTGTTTGCTACCATCTGCACTGTCAAGGCAGAAAGAAATTAAGGTTAGGTGGACTCCCATCACCATAAAACATGTATTCTTTAATCAAAGGCAGGACAGAACAGTTTGCTGATTGCCAGGAAAAAAAAAAAAATCAAACACTTTTACAACAGGGTGAAAAATATAATGACCACTGCCCTCATTTGTTGAGAAATAACTAATTTCTATATCGGCATGCAGAGAGAATCCATTATTCAAAACAAGAGTGACCATTGTATCTGATGTGTTCACTTTCAAGTCTTACACATGCACAGAATCACAAAGATCTAACTTTCCCAATCAAACTAATAATTTGCAATGATTATTTTTGTTTATATATGAAACAGATTACCAATGTGTCTAACTGATAGCACGGATTAGAAACAATGGTATTTAATATTCAGAATACTTATAATTTTAAGTGTTTTTGTCTGGTTTCAAAAATTTTCAGTTTTCAAATGGCATCATGATCACCAAGAATAGCCAACTAAAAACATTTATCTACATCTGTAGTGTGTCTTTATCCATTAACTCTAGTGCACCCTTATTGAAAAAAAACTTGATAGACAACCACAAGACAGATTGTTCCTCTGCTCTGCTTACGGCATTTAATCTCACAACCACCCACCATTGCTGCCATCAGTCTGCGCTGCTTTGCTGTCAAACATCTACTCTAAGACATGGCACTTTATGTGCTGTTTTCTTTGGCTGTTTATCTTCTGAGCACACAGTCCAAACAAAGGTTGCCTATTCAATCCAAGAAGCCTATAGAAAACATCATCTGTTTAATTTGAAATCACTTCCTTGATTGGTAAAACAGATGGCAAGATAACAATATAGATGTTAATATTCCTTATGGTAATCTTCCTGGATATTTTTTTTGGTAGAGCTAATTTACATTCTATTTCATGAAACCATGACATTTTTGTTGCGATCCAGTGATTTACACAGCTCCTGCGATCAGAGTCTCTGACACCAGCACTTTTCGAAAACCAGGACTCAGAATGGAACTATCAAATTTAGCTTTGTAACACTAATTGTGAGTATTCATGGAAAGTCCAAAAGGACTTTCTCTAACCAACAGAGTAAGTGAAGAAACCAAGTCATACGACATGCTGTTATTTTAGATACACTCCAGAGAGGCAGAAAAATGCACTTTGGCAACCAGGTATAAGTACTGAACACTGAATTCCAGAAAGTAACAAGAGAAGAAAAAAAAAAAAAAAAGATTTTCTGAGTATCCTTTTCACAGTGATGTGAAATGAAGTTTATACACCACCACCAGCAATTACAGAGGCCGATGGCATGCTCCACAGTTCAGCGCTCATGAGTGTCAGCAAAACCAAAGTGACCCTCGTCTGCACTTTAGGGGTTTGGAAACAGGTTAGGTGCCAGCACCTGGAAGAGTGGCCCCTGTCCTTCATGGGTTACTTTGGAGGAGGGCGTCAGTACATCAGGTGTTAAGAAATTTTGATACAGAATAAGTTGTTCTAGCAATTATTCTGACAATATTTCTGCTGTTTTCAGGTATTATACTGTATAGACAATGGTAAAATAATGCAAGTTCATCCTCGCAGAGAATTAAACTTTTTGTACAGGACACTTACTGTAAATGGAAGACATTTTAAATACACATCTAAAAAAGAAACAAGAACAAAAAACAATATATAAAATCTAAATAACAACCACTTGCAACTGAAAGCACAAATTAAATGGATTATGATGTTTCTGTGAACAAACACCAAGGCTAGACAATACAAACAAATCAACTGCTCTAAGTCTGAGGCAAAGTTTCACAAAACCTTTCATCAGATTGTTATTTTTCCACAAAATGAAATCACACACCGAGATCCTCATAGCTTTTTTTTCTCAATTATCCCATATCACCATGAAACTGCCTTGGAGCTCCCAGTTGGATCCAACAACGCAGCCTGCTGGACCTGGTTCACTGGCAAATCAACAGATCTGCCATGATGACGATAACTGTGGAGGAATTTTTAGTCCATCACGACTTGTTTTGGAGGAGATTCAGTTGGACTGAAAGACGTAGAAGGGTTCTACACTGTAGCCAAACACCTGCTGAGAGACTGAGGTAACACTCTGAGATGGAAAATGTCAACAAGGAGTTAAGAGAGTTTCTCTTTGTCCTCTTTGGAAGACAGATACAAATAAATCCAAATAAATCCAGGAAGTCTGCAACGTTTACATGAGTAAATCATTATCAGTGTAAACTTTATATAAGTAAATCATTATCAGTGTAAACTTTATTTTGAATACAAGTTTACTTACATCTAGCATCACAATGCTGCAGGCCAAGAACAAGAAAATGGTTGAGATTAAAAGTAATCACAAAAAATATTAAATTATATATATATATACACATATTTTTTTTTCTTTTGGGGCAAAAACAAGAACGAAAGGGGCTTCAGGTATATGCAGCTGAAGGACTACCAGCACCTGATCCATATTAATCAGTCATTAAGCTTCTTACCTTCTCATTATAAGAGAGCACACCTTGTGTTTATAACATAAGGAGTTATTAACTGGCATTGGCAATAATTTTATATTGCCAGTGGCTCTTATTAACTACATGCAGCTTTTATATCCAACCTGTTCCACTAGTTTTAACACTTCTGGAACTTTAGTGTGACCTTCTTGATGTTGCTGTTACACCTGAATTACCCCTCTGTCGGACAATAAAGGGTATTTATTTCTATTTTTTGGCTCAGCCTAGGGGGTTTCAGTAGAAAGCAACCATCCAAGATCTACTGCAGCCTGACAGCTTAAATCCTCAGGCTAACATGCTCACAAGGCTCTTAAATGTGTCACATAGGTTTGGCTGTTAGAGAAACTCATCAATAAAATAAGTGTGTAGTTTTACATGCTACACTCAAATAAACACAAAAAGGCTCCAAACATTAATTCTGCAGTATTTTTGTCCGTCTAAACAACTTTTCCAAGAAGATTGTTGGTCATACAAAGGTCATAGAGAAGCTGAAGTTTTTTTTGTTTTTTTTTGCATTGTTCTCCTTGTTTGTTGGTTAAAATAAAAAGGGAACATTGTTGTTGAGTAGAAAAAAAAAACCTAGGTGTTATCTGAGTTTAGTGAAATAAATAAATTCCCTGCACAACTGCTACATATCTGATACCAAATAAACCAAAAAAAAAAATCAATTCACTTTTCTTATACAGCCAATAAATGTTGTCTCAAGGCACTTTACAAAAAAGTTATTTAAATTCAGCACTGTTGCCTTGCAGCAAGAAGGTCCTCAGTTTGATTCTTGGCACGGGGTCTTTCTGCATGTTCTCCCCGCAAACTCTATGCAGTCCCTTGGAGCTCCCAGTTGCAAGGGAGTGGGAATTGGGAGCTCCCAGAGGGAGGGAGGAAGGAAGGAAGGAAAGAAGGCCGGACGGATGGACGGATGGACAATCCAACTGATCCTTGTTGGAATGTATATGTGCATTCCAAAAAAATATTCATTTTTTTAAGAAGTCTCTTTAAAGAGATTCCAATTGTTATAGGAGTTGGGTTACAAACACTGATCCTACTGTTTTACTAACTTTGTTCTGTCTACAGATAACTGATAGTAATTGTAGCTGCTTCAATGAATTAACATAAGAAATGTTAAACTTGAAATTTGAAATGTAAAAATCAACAAAGTTTTAATTTGACCAAATTATTGAGTCTTTTTCTGCTAGTCTTTTTCATTTTACACTGCTGTTCATTCATGCATACTTGAGCAAGAAAAAATGCTAGTTTTAATCTTTTATTACCAAGAAGGAAATAGTTGACAATTTACATCAAGATGATTCATACTAAAATGAGGATAAAGAAAAAAATACTCAATAACTTTCCTGTAGTATCCTGCTCCCAAGTTTTAGCACACGTAAAATCTCAGTCAAAATAAGTAAAAATAAGAATGCACAGTGGCGCAGTGGGTAGCGCTGTTGCCTTGCAGCAAGAAGGTCCTGGGTTCGATTCCCGGCCCGGGGTCTTTCTGCACGGGTTTGCATGTTCTCCCTGTGCATGCGTGGGTTCTCTCCGGGTTCTCCGGCTTCCTCCCACAGTCCAAAAACATGACTGTCAGGTTAATTGGCCTTCCCAAATTCTCCCTAGGTGTGAGTGTGTGTGTGCATGGTTGTTTGTCCTGTTTGTCTCTGTGTTGCCCTGCGACAGACTGGCGACCTGTCCAGGGTGAACCCCGCCTCTCGCCCGGAACGCAGCTGGAGATAGGCACCAGCAACTCCCGACCCCGTTAGGGAGAAGGGTGACGGAAAATGGATGGATGGATGGATAAGAATGTAATGATTTTTATTTTCTGTGAAATGTAGTGGCAAATAGAGCAGAAATAAATTATTTAAATAAGCTACATGGTATATCCAACATATGGCTATATGCTACAACGAGCAGCTGTGACACATTCACTTAATATACAGTCCTTTGACCTCCAGGTATTGCTGAAAATATGTCAAGTTTTTATTTTCAATTTCAATTTGCACTTGAGGCACCGTATCAGTGATTGCTATTGATTACTGAGAAACGGGTCCCTGTTGGACGAAAACAACAACTATTTTTACACTAAGTAACACATTTGTTGCACATACTACAAAAAAGATTTTGGAGAATAAAAAACAAACATGTTTTTTATTGAACTGTCATAAAAATAAAGAAAAAAGTGTGTCAGGATATTTTCACCTGAACCTTCAAATTTTGCATATGGATTTGTCAAAGGAGATTTCAGTTCTGAAAGTACATGTAAATTTTTTAAGTCCATCTGAAATTCTGGACAGGAACACCAAGAAGTTCAGCTGGAGAGCAGGCATACCAAATATGGAAGATATTTGTCACTGGTGCAGCTGTCATGCAAAAAATTCACCTGAGTAACAAAAGAAAAATTACTAGATAGTAAAAACTTTATAATGAAACAAAAAAAATATCTATGTACATTTGTTTGCTGACTTGTTAATGGCCAATAAATATGTGCCTTTAACTGTGCATTTAATAAAGAACAAAATAATGTGACTTGTTTCTTAATATATATTTTTTGACTTCTCTTCTGGTAGGGCACATGAAGGAAGGAAGGAAGGAAAAGGAAGAAAGGAAGTAAGGAGGAAAAGACAAATCTAAAAACAAATTATCTTTATTCTGAAAGCTGAACTCAGCAAGGTACCATTTTTTTACTTATTGAATAACCTCAACCAGCATTTTTTTAGTCAATGCGATGCTTCCCCAAATCTAGTCTAAGATGCAGCCTTCATGATGGGTATGTGTATAATTTTGGGTTGGACAGCATTTTTGCATTTTTTGTTGTCCAACCAGCATGAAATACTAATAAATGTGGTATTTTTACCAGTCAAAGTAAAACAACACCAATAGTATATTCTTGAATAAAAAATAGGTAGGTATGGGAATGAATTGATGAAGTTAGTGTTTTCCAAGCCCTCTCGTGGGTAAGAAAATGAAAAATTATAAGCTTAAAAGTTTAAACATTTTTATTCCATAATATTGAAGCAATGACACCCTCAGGCTACTGCAAGTGGCTAGTGAATCAGGCACAACATGAGACTGCTAATGTGTGTATTTCTCATTAAGCCGTTAGTTGATCTCCAACTCCCAACTGTTAAAGTGAACTCCTGTCTTCTGGCAATTCCTCTTTCTAACCCGACCAACACCACATTGGAGAGCTGGCAGATCTGATCAGGTGATGCTGTACTTTACTAATCAATAGTAGCGTTTAATGAAATGGTAGAAACTAATAGCCATAGTTGGATTTTCAATTGGGCCAAGGCATCAGAGAGGAGAATAACTGATCCTGGATGTAGAATCAGGTAGAAACATTTAAAGGGCGACCTAACAGAAAATGTATATTACTTGATGCAAAATATTAATCCTAATGCTTCTTTGTTTAGTGATGATTTCATAAGCAAATAATTAATTAACCCTCGTCAGTAAATTTTCTTGATTTGCAACCACTTCTAATGTAGACTATGATGAACTTCCCAGTTCTAATTCAAGACAAAAGTAATATTTTATTTTATGTAATTAAATTATTGGGCTGTCCTGTTTTATGCATTCTTGTGTTGTTTTTTTTTTTTGTTTGTTTGTTTGTTTAGGTTTTATGCATTTACTTATCAGAGGCTTTTAGACAAAAAAATGGTTGAGAAAGACTGCTTTCAGTGTGGGAAGTTAGTTCATTTTATCACTGTCTACTGAAACCACACTTCTTAAATAAATTAGAAACGTCATGTAATGGTCAGTTTGCTCAACACTCAAAACAGAATTATTACATCAGTTTTATATAAAACAATTAAAGAGGCTAATGTTACAAATAATAAAACCAATGCAAAAAGCATACCAATATATTATTTATGATTAAATAGCTTCATTTACAATTACTTTTCATTTTGGTATTGTGTTGCACATTAGGATTTCCAATGGTATTTGACAATAAAGAATTCTCCGATAACCAACTATTTCAGACAGACAAGTCAAGTTCAAAGGGTTGGGGGCAACATGTTGACAACAAAGCTCACATGTCGATGCTGAATAGAAGCAAGCAATCGAAAGGAGCAGCAGCAGCAGCAGCAACTGCACCATCATTGATATGCTGAATGAAGCAGGGAATTTTGCAATTCAAATAAACCACCCAGATTAGAAGGGTATATTTGATATGTTCCTTGGAGTGTGAAGCAGATCCAGTGTGAAGCAGGAGTACGGTTCAAATTGCTTTCCTGAACTAGATTGGAGACATTTTCACAGATGTTTTTCTTCAGCTGTTCACTCCATTTATTGAACAATGTTCTGATTAATTTCCTAAAGGCAAATTCGCTGTACAACAAATGAACAAATAAATGGAGAAGAAAGCTGAAACAAGGCATCAAGTTAAACAGTGCACTTAAAACTCTGTGCAAGTGTGCTTTGAGGGGTCATAGTATCACATACTGTGAAGTCTCCACTAGTGTCAGTGGTCAGTGAGTTTATTTTCCTTCTCCCTAAAATGTCAATAATAATAAAATCAGTGAAAATAATAGGATTAATGTGACTCTACCACCATTAAATCTGTGACTGATAATCCAATAAAAAGTAACAAATTGGAAGACAAAGGACAGTATTTCAGAGGGTGGGAAACAAACACAAATGGTGACAAAGTTTCCCCTAACCACAACTAAATTATGCATCTGTTCTGCCAATTAATAAAATATTCATAATATGAAATATTAATGGATATGCTTTATCACCAGTAATTTTGTGTCAAAGATATAACATTAATATTAGAAAGATTACAAGTACCATAAAAGGTTTCGTTACAATGAAACTTTTGTTGTTCAACAGTTCCTGGTTGTAATCCTAGGTTTGGATTAAGGTAAGAAACTAAACTGATTGATGCAGTGAATTTGCATCAATCATCCTTTTCGTGTCTCAAAATGAGAACCATAAACTCAGTCAAAAGAATAGATAAAACGTCTGGTCACAAAACCAGAGCAGAGCTAAAGTCAACATAGACACAATAACCTGTCTTGTAGAAGAGCACACTGTTTCACTGAAATTTCATTGCACTGTTCAGGATTAATATCTAGCTTTCTTACCGGTAATTATATTAAGAATAATTAATGGACCTATTTTCATTTCAAGTCATGCTTCTTGTCAAGTTTTTGAACTAAAGGGCTTTTGCCAAATGTTTTTGCAAAGCACTGTAGGTGGCAAAGAAATACCGTATTTTCCGGACTATAAGTGGCTTTGGAGTATAAGTCGCACCAGCCATAAAATGCATAACAAAGAAGAATACAAATATAAGCGCACCGGAGTATAAGTCGCATTTTTGAGGGAAATTTATTTGATAAAATCCAACACCAAGAACAGACAAGTCATCTTGAAAGGCACTAAAAACAGAATAGAGGCAACAACAGGCTGAATAATTGTACGGTATGCTAACGTTACATGATAAACAACGAACTGAGAACGTGCCTGGTAAGTTAACATAACATATTAGGAGTTATTCAGATAACTATAGCATAAATAACATGCTAACAAGTTTACCAAACCATCCGTGTCTCTCCAAATCACAAAATTGAATGAAATCTTCGTCCTCAATGTCGCTTTTAAACAACTCTGCTAACACGGAAGATAGAATAACACAGGCCTACAGCGCCCTCTTGTGGTTCAGTGTGAAAATAATATGTGATATGATACAATGATGTGTTAATTTCCACAAATAAGTCGCTCCGGAGTATAAGTCGCACCCCAAGCCAAACTATGAAAAAACTGCGACTCATAGTCTGGAAAATACGGTAGTATTAAACAAAAAAATAATAGCAGAAATTAAGAACAGCGTGGCTGCAAAGGAAGTGAAAGGGAAATACCGTATTTTCCGGACTATAAGTGGCTTTGCCAGTAGCCATGGAACACACACACAAAAAAAGACTGCAAGAATATCAAGTGTGGAGAAAACAAGAGTAGCAAGTCAGTAAGTTTAACTGAAAAAAAAAAAAAAGGAAGAAGAAGAAGAAAAGACTATAATTGTAAATATAGCCCCGAACCACCAAACTGCAAATATACTGTAGTTAGTAAGTGGCATTAGGGGCTTAACTAAGTCATCAAATATGAAAACATAAAATCCAAAAGACAAACTCCAACCTCAAACAATATAAATCCCAAGTTACTCAGTGTATTAGCTGTGTGCTGAGTGGTCAATCAACTGTATCAAGGCCCCCACCAAGGGACGCATTTAAAAGAGAAGTTGTTAAGAGCTTTGTTACCGTTAGGCCGTGCTGGCAGTGAAATATTTGGATATTAATTTGTTATGCTAATTTGGCTGCTGTATTCCCACAGTGAAAGTCCCAGTGAAATCAAACATAAAGAAATGTGTGCGTATCAGAGAGAGCACACCACAGGTGTTAAGTACAGCCATTACACTCTCAATGTAATGACTTTAATCATTTCCTGCTTTCAGACTATCATGAATGAACAGTTGGACTTAAAAGTACACAGCAAAGTATCAAACTGTGCACTCACAGCTTATATCACCATTATTGTATGCTTTCAAACTGTCACACTCAGTCATAAGACTCCTTAAGCCCTCATGAGAGAAGGCATGAAAGGGATGACTGACAACATTGAGTGTGCAGAAAGTGACAGATTAAATCCTGGTGGAAGACTGACAGCCTTTTTAAGAACCTGCCAACAAGAGACCATCAACCTACTGAGCTCTAATTCACTGTGCCAGTAGCCATGGAACAGAACTAACTTAACTCCCAGTCATATTAAAAGGCACAGGCACAGTTAGTGCCTAGCTGTTGTTTACAAGGTGTTGGGTTCAGACATAACTCAGTAAATTGATGAATGTGAAACAACTTCTCCACAGCTCACAGTCATTTATTATCCTCTCCTCAGGCTGGGTAACAGAGCACATCAATCAGTGGAATCTACTTCAGTGTCTCAGTCCAAACCATTTCTGAATAATTAGCACCTGTTAATCATTCATAACAGACTAACATGTTGTTCAATAAGGTGTTTTAGCATTTCATATTGTTCATCTCCTAGGTAGAAAAAAAACCCTCCTGGAGAACATGTCACAAAAGATTGGACCAGTTACAACAGCAACAATAACAACAAAAGGTTGAATGATGTAGCACAGCTCACTAGGAATGTTCTACATGAATCAAAGCCGTGTTTGAAAGATGCTGCCAGGATTAATAAGGCTCCACCAGAGGAGTACAAGGGAGAACAGAGCACATGCATATCCTGAAGAAGAGATTCATAAAC
Organism: Poeciliopsis turneri; assembly: GCA_922788865.1. Taxonomy (NCBI): domain Eukaryota; kingdom Metazoa; phylum Chordata; class Actinopteri; order Cyprinodontiformes; family Poeciliidae; genus Poeciliopsis; species Poeciliopsis turneri. Next base: position 277,863 of record CAKLNU010000972.1, on the reverse strand, counting down.
AGAGTTGCCAATTCGAGTTTAATAGATAATACTAAGAAACAGATTTTAATGGAGAGAGAAAGCATGACTGAGTAAAGAGGAAGCTAAATTAAGTTTGGTGTACCAGTGGGTGTTGAAATTACACACAAACCCATGGCTACAGAGCTGTGCCTGGCAAAATGCCACAAAGCCCCCCTGCAGGTGCTTTTGATCGATACGCTGAAACAGATGGTAGACTCATAAACAAAGCAATCCAAACCAGAATATTGCACGGTTTGTGTTTACATTAACTGACTCTAATAATATATCATTGATTCACAGCATGTTTTCTAAGAAAAACTCATTTTGGTCAGACCATGACCACACTCATCTGATGTTCAAATAAATATATTAATTAAATACAAAAGCCATTTTCTCGTGTGTATGTATATATATATATATAATAGATATATATATATCTATATATATATATATATCTATATATATATATATACAGCTTGTATATATATATACAAGCTTGTTGTAAAATAACCTGTAGCAATGCAACAGAAGTTGCATTGCTACAGGTTATTTTATAACAGAAAACAAAATAACCTGATACCAAAAGATCTTCAGAGATCTTTGCACATCATAAGAATTAGTTGTGTTTGCAGAGATTTCTTTGAGATTTAAGGACATAAACATTATCAAATGTTTATAGCACTTGATAATGCCGATGATAAACGGAGAAATGAGAGAGAGGCTGCCATCTCTCTTTTTCAGTGTCACTGGCAGTTTACATGCTAGACTTCAGTCCTTTGTTCCTCAGAAGACTCCGAGAAACAATGACCAGACCGTGATATGAAATTTATTTTCTGATTCTGTGTGCTATACCTGCGCGAAGCATCAGCTACTGCTATGTTCCATCTATCTGCACATGTCTCCGATTCACCTGTAAACATAACAGCCACCACACACTTCACAGCTGTTTGCACTGTTTGGACTAAGTAGTAGCTCTGGGAGAAAGACTGTTGTATTCAATGCTTTGCGCCAGTCAATTTAAAGAGGCCTATTGGTCCCCCTTAAAAACTATGAAAACTCTGACAATATCAATCAATGAAATTGCACCGGATGCCTGGTCCAAAGGGAAAAGAGGACGTTGCGTCACCCTATGTTATGCTAATAGAATTTGGCATTTGTCAACAACAACTCATTGGGAGAAAAGAGAGTGTTGCACAACAAAACACAAGGAGCTAAATTTGCCTCAAGGAATTTTAATAGTCAGCTTACACAAATCATTCGAATCATTACAGCCCAATCTTCCATCCTCAAAAACATAAACTGGCTGCCATGAAACACAAACTGATCAATACTGAATCTGTTGTGTTAGAAAAAATTCACAAGACATAACTAATTACCTGCTTCCAGTTCAAGCCAAGACAAAGAATACTCATGTATGAACACCTCCCAAAATACAGTATAATATCCTTTGTTATGTTCAGCTTTAAACAAAGATAAATTGATCAATTTTGTTCAGCATATGTGTCTGATGTTATTTTTATTATTTCAGTAATAGTGATCAGGGTCACAAAGGCTTAAGTAGTTTCCCATTAATTGCTCTCCTAGCCAGTTAACATGTACCCTGGATCTTAAAGAAATGTTATTTCTATCAGAAGCCCCAGAGCAATTCATCTTAAGTTTGTTCTTTTTTAATTACTGTCAGTTTGTTACTTCTCCCTGACTAATTAGCTCCAAGCTGTGTGTTCAGCTTGGTGAACAGTTCTCCTGTGACTTTCATTACAGAGTCTGAACACGATTTCATATTAGTTGTACGATTCAGTTGGATTGCTTTCCGGTTTTTGTAAACTTTCCGAGCTGACACTTGTGACACTTGTTTGTGAAGTTATATTAAGAAATATGCTTTTATTTGGGGCTTCTCTGGATTTTTGGCCCACTCTTTGTTGACACAACAGTTAAGTGCTAATGGTGTTTGGCTAGTCTAATATTTAACTGGCTATTCTTTTAAATATGTGTCTTTGGTAAATTATGTATAAAGTCAAAACAATAATTTGCTGCCAATATCAACTTCTTCATGTGTTTCCCTGAAAAAAGTTACACAACAGCAATTTAGGGAGGTAATGAAAACCGTTCTAAAGTTAATTGTGATTATCAGAATTCATCCCAAACTGATTAATCATATGATTACTGATTAATCAGTAATCATATGTGGAAATGTCCAATTTTTAAAAACACTAAAATGTGAATTTTTAATGCACATTATAATGCCCCTTCATAGTAATGACGTGTTTGTGTCAGTATATTAAGATAGGGGAGATTTTAATTGTTCAATCCTAACTGTAATATGCAAAAAATGACTTCTTAAAACAGGAAAATCCTAAGTGTAAAGGCTAATAGACTGTGTAAGTTGAGGCCTTTAGAAATGTTACCGTTCATTCAAGTTTAGGTTTGTCTTACAATGGTAGGCAAGAATTTGTAATTAATGAAAAAAATCCACAATTTTATGATTTGAGTATATTTGTAGTGGAGGCCTCCTGAACTCTCCACAGAAATGCTTTCACTTCTCATCTGTCTCATGCTAAAATCTGTGTGTGTTTCACTGCAGGCATCACAAGGTTGCCTGTCACATCAGTCTGGTAAGCGGGAATGTCTGAAGGCTCTAAAAGAAATCTTAACTGGCACACACCATGGCATAGCAGACATACAGCCATTTTTAGTCATCTGTGACACTGTCTGTGATGTGTCTACTTACAGACAGCGTGACTGAACCATTTTCTCCATCTCCTGTCTCATTCTACGCAGTAGACTGTACAGTAAGGTACTTTGCTCCAAAAAGTATAGTTGAAAGTTTTTCTCCAGAGACATGTCCTCAACTTTTGTCATCTTTATCCAGACTGAGCAGTGATATAATCTGTGTCCTCTCCCCATAATTATATGCAGAGCACTTCAAATTTAATATATTTTTTGTAGCTCATAAATATCAGGACTACATTTTAAACTAATTCCTGTATCTGGATTTGATGATCACTATAAAATTTCAGAATCTGGAACAATTTAAACACAGATCTCGTCTACTTTGAAATGCATTTCCCACCACATCTACTGCTGGCATTAATATCAAACATCTCACTGATGTAGTTTTACAATTACAGTTGTTGTTTTTATTGTTATTATTAATTCACTTTTTATTGCACTTATTAATACTGTATTGTTTTGTCTCAAATCCCAGTTGTAAGACATTAAAAACACAAAGTCTACCCAAAATACTCTTTATCTGAACAAGTTTACTGCAATGTGAATCACCCAGACTGGCAGAGTACCAAAGATTTATTTATTATTTTAAACAGGATTACATGTATGAATGAAGGATTAATACCAGCTCTGTACATGGACTTGAAGGGAACATTCAAGCAAAGCAAATAGTGGTAATCCTCTAATCCTATAACATGGTCTCACCTTTGATGTTTTGAACTCTCAAGTACAAAGGAAAGCATAAAGACATATGTGGCAACCCATAAAGATGTATAATTGAAGGCAACCAAGTCAGCATTGAAAAATAGGTTCTGATGAAGTCATCGACAACATAAATCAAGTATAAACACTGTTTAAAAAACAAAACAAAAAAAATAAAACATAAAAACTCCAGATGTTCCTAGTTGGCAGTGGGAAGAGTTGGGTGCTTGCTTCAGAAGGCACGGCTAAAAGTACAAAATATTATTGCATATTTTTAATCACAGAAGGGATGGCCAGATGGTATTCAGTAAACAGCCATTAAGAATTAAACATTATATATTCTACTGTCGTTACTTCATGAGTTTAAGTATGAATATTTTTCTAAGGCAAAAATAGTTGCATTTAACCAAACGCCTGTTCTCACCGTGATTTCATATGGGCTAGGGTTAGCATAAAAAGTCAGGATATAGACAGCAGACAAAGGTAATCATTCTTTTGTATTAAGACTTCTGAACTCTACCTTTTCTTCACAAATTGTGATTTATTTAATATTTGTACAGTATCAATCGTCTAGACTCCAGAACTGATAGCGAGAATTTGTTCGTGTGACTAGGACATTTTCAACAGTCCAAAAACAAGCCCGGATCATCAGAACACTGAGCTGAATAATTGATGAGAGCCCAGTGCACTAAGAAGGAAGAGAAAACGTTTTAAACTATATCTTGGGGAAAGATAAGAGATGAAAACGTCTATTTAATGAGCTGTATTATTGAAAGAAGATTATCTTTCTGTGGAGGAAGGACTTCTTTGTACCACATTATTCACACATTAAGCATTTTTTTTCCATCCTAGCCAGTGTCTCTTGCACGTTTTCATTTTAAAAATAATAAAAATGACACACTCAGCTGAAAAATTTGTAGTTTATTTCAAAAGGTTAAACTATTAACATAAAATGAATTTTAACAGCTCAAATTCTGACTACAGAGCACATGGTACACAAATGTAAAGCTTTCCTCACAGTCTTGATGATTATAACAATGAATAAAATTATATGGGAAAGCAAACTTTCAAGAGAAAATCGAGAATTTCTGTTTTGTTTTGTTTTATTTATTAATTTTATGTATTTGTTTTACAAATGTGACCAATGCTTGATTGAAAGAACTTTGTTACTTCACAAAAATGTATGTACCCACTAATCCTAGTCTGGCAAAAGATTTGTGAAACTCAACTCAAATCTACGTTTTTTGCTGATAAACTGTCTTTACAAGTTACTTAAGGGACTAAGTTTGTGGTTCAGCGTGAATTTTGAAATTTTTGTGGAATTCCTTTACTTTTTATTTTTGCTTAAAACCTCTCTATGTTCAAACTGTTCTGAGGCAACTGTCCTATTGTTTGCAGCAGCATAGCTTGGTACAACTTCATCACTTCTGGCAAAAAAGCACAACAGTCCCTCTCTTCCCGCCTCCTTCTCCCTTTGCCCACCCAGTGCTGAGTCAGGAATTATTGTGAGTGTTTAATCACGACTGGCAAGCATCGATCAAAATCATTACTCAGCTTTACAAATTTACGATACATTTGCAATGTGGACACTGAGTGGGTCACTTCTGCTCTGACTATTGGTGAAGGTATGGTGTTGACAGATTTCTATGTGAGACTGCCACTAGTGTTGAGGAAGCAAGAGAAGCTAATGGCTGCTCTCGCTGCTCGCTCAGGACAGCATGCTGAGATGCAGAGCGCTGTCGCCATAAAAGTCTCCAACAACACTGAAACAGAGTTGCTAGATTAATCGCTAGTTGTTTGGAAAAGAAAAGTCATTTGAGGAGTCTGAAAAATCGATAAATGCAGAGACAAAATAAAGCAATAAATAAAAAAAAAAAGTAACGTAGGGTCAATCAAATTTTCACAATTCAGTAGAGAGGTAAGAGGTGGGATTTGTATGTGAACTAATGAGAGAGGAAGGTTATAATAAAAGCCAAAAATTAGCCACTACTTTAAAGACAGTGCATCAGTCAGACATGAAGGTCTCCCCCTGTCCTTATGAGCAACAACTCTATCTGAAACCTCAGCATGTCTTAATTTAAACATAACAGAGAAATGCTTGTCATGCTCACTTATTGCTTCAGCCTCAAGCATTCAACAGTGTTTTCAAACTCTTCAGCTGAAGAGTCATATCAAACAATCACATCTTTCAGAGGCAATTCCCTCCCTTAAAAATCAATAAAAATGCTTATATTCTGTTGATATAAAATCACAAAGGTAAGCAGGAGAAATTGTATCATGGAATCCAATTTCTTATCTCCACCATGTTTTCCTGGATAATGTAAGTTTATTTCCTGTGGCACTTATTTGCCATCTTCAAACAGCCTCATGAATCACATCCACCTGGAACATTTATGCCTGCCAACATGAGAACTGTGCCAAAGTGAATCCTGTGGATCAAAGTGATCTAGCATACTATTTAAAAAGGTGGAAAAGCAGAGTTAGGAGTTGCAAACAAATCTAGATCTTCATTTCCATAGTTTAAGTCTAAAGCTGGAGCCATCATCCCATCTTTTAACTCTCCAACTCTGCTGAAGCAGCAGGCTGCACCATCAGCCTGCAGTGCTGCTTGTCCTCTATGTCACACACTGCTACTGTACACAGAGACTGCTGTCAGCTCATCTTCTACAATCATCAGCAACTTCATTCAGCCCGAACACAGCTCTTCTGTTACAGAGGGTGAAGTCTGGGGCTTCATTTCTCTGCCTTGTCAGGTGTTTTCAGGGAAGAAACAAACTCCACATACTTTCAGAGCTCCAGTCAGAGAGAGAGACACATGCAAACATCCACTGTATGCGTTATTTTTCTTCTAAACTTATTTCCACATTTCTTTCAAACGGGGCGAAATAAAAAAAACTGTCACCCATCGCATCATTTAAAGAGAAAATAAGGAAACGATCCCTTGCCTTGAAATCCAAAGAGGAAAGCGATCCCGGTGATCCAAGCCGTGGGTATCCAGAAGTAACGCATGGTATCCGGTTCTCAGGCGCAGTTGCTCCGCGCTCTTCCAGACGAAACTCCGTTTCCAGCTGTAAGTTTCCAGAACAGAGAGCGCTGCAGGTGAAGCCAAACGGAGGAAGGAATCCAATCTAAAGGAGAGCTGATGAAAGCCGATCACTGCTTTGACTGCTGCTTTCACGCGGAGTAGCGACCCCTGCTGAAGAGCGCACCGACACAACGACTGTCTTGACGTGTTTGTGAGCGGAGGGGAGGGGATTCCCTTTTTTCCAGATTTGCATTTGAAGTGAAATGGTACCATCGTTACAGCTACATGATCGCGATTGTAAATATACAATTAAGAGGTCAACATTTTCAATTTAGGTTAAACTCCATATGTTCATAATAAATAGAAACAATTGCAGGTGAGTAAAAAATGTCTCATGGTAGTCCAACTGTTGATGAAGGGAATCAACAGGTCAGAAACTGACCAGAGAGAAAGAGAGAAAAAGGAATTGGCATCTTTCTGAAATGTAAGACACCTTCCAACTTGTGCCATTCTCTGTTAGGGTCTTTATCATTCAGGCAATAAATAACCTCTCTTCTTTTACAGAGAAGATATAATGTTTACAGTGTTATATGTGAATGCCAATATCGAAGATATGACGTCCCTCTTAGCGTTCGGGAGTCATCTGAAAAAATTATGTGGCAGGAAACACAAATAACTTTGCTGTGGAATAACTAAACCATAAAATAAAAGTGCAAAATTTTTGAGGAATACTACATAAACTGTGTAAATACAATGACTGGACTTGGTCTCATTCAGGAATTGCTCCCAGTTAAGCATCAGTATACATACAATGTTGAACAATGAAATGGTGCAAAACTTCAGCCAAAGTCACCGGTATTTTAAAGTCTGCTGCTAATGACTCCCAGAGCTCCTTTTTCTGCTTTGCTCTACTGCTGGTCTCTGTCCTGACAAAAAAAAAAAAGAAGAAGAGTTCCTTTGTGTATTTCTAGTGGCTCTATCCCAGTCGTTACCATCACACCAGGTCCTCAGCATGCCTACTTTATCTCTTCTGAGATCATTTGATTTATGACTGTTTTGTGCTAATTAAGCTTAAGCAATGCCTCAGTTTCCAGTGAGCAGGAAAAACCTCTGAGAGCTTATTTTCAAACTCTGAGGGTTTGTCAGACTTGGCACCAATAGAGCCAACTGACAGCAGAGCAAAACATCCCTTCCAGGTTCAGAACTGGTTCAAGCATTTTAGAGTCACTCTCTGCTCTCAAAACCTCTTTACTAACATAAATTATCCCACACATTTGGAGAGAATGAGCAAATTTACAGCTGAAAACAAAGAGAAAAGACAATTAGAAAAGCAGTGACAGAGGAATATTTTTTCCTGGCTTCATTTTTCATGAACCAATTTATTTAGTTTGACCACAAATTTGTTTCCAGCTAATTGCAGAAGTTGTTCTCACACATAATTCTACTATTTGCTTTACAACAGGGCTTCATTTGAGACAGACCTTACAGGAACAGGGTCTGGGAACTCTCTTATTTTGACAGAGTGAAAATAAGTCTCAAGTCTACGAATATTAATTACGAACAGATTGAACCAACAAAACTTACATTAGTTATGTAAACTCAAAATAATTACACAAAATGAATTTTAAACATTACAGCTGCTTACAAGCTTTTTAATCAAAAACAAAAGAAAAATCATTTTTGAGTGATCAGAGACATTAAAAGAAAGTGAGCTGACCAAAGCACATGTGGTCCGACAATCAGAAGTTGCAGGACAAACCATAGTTCTACAAGTCACAGCTGCTGCTAAAGTGATGCAATGGTTGCACAACCTTGAAACACAGAGAGGCTTCAAAGATGCTTCAGATGTGGCAGGGTTGTGAATACAAATCAGAGCTCAAAGGGTCAGTTCAGACCACAAAATGCATTACTCTGAATGGGTTGTCCACAAAAACGTCCTTTTGCCAAATATGCTGGTCTATTCTTTATCCAAGGTATATGTAGAGGAAAACCTCAACACCATCCATACTGTTATAAGAAAATAAAACTTCAATCACAGACCAACTTTTTCAGGCTTGTTGCATCAAGCTAATTAAAAAACACTGAAAAAACACATTGAATCTACAAAAATGGAACTAGCTAAATATTACACAACAACCTTTTTTCCTCATTTTTTTTATTCCAGCTTTCAGTCGAACCTCTACACAAAACCAAAATTCTTGGTTTTAATTGTTTAATAAATATAAATATGTTTTGACAAGCAAACCAATCAAAGCTTCTACAAAAGAACTGACCACAGATTTGTGTTATTTTAAATGACCAGTTTTAAAGCATTCACAACTGGGAAAAAAATCCCACAACAAAGCACAGTGGAACAGAGCAAAAGAATGTGAAAACGTCATCTCAGAGGATCACTCTTCTCTTTACTGATGTGCAGTGAACACTGCAATATCTGCACACAAATATAATGACATAAAGTAGTGCTGTAGTTTCAATGAAAATAAAATGATTAGGCACTCATTTATTAAGACTGTTTAATAAGATCAGTTCAGAGGTCACAAATGGCCATCAGACAGCACTATGTACGTCCATGGTTTACAGTAACAAAGCTTATTAATGACCCCGAATATATCATTTCTGTCGCGTCATCTAATGGCAATTCGTAACTGTACATTTGACACAAGCCAGATAAGCTTACAGCTAGTAACTTAGTAAAAGGTGATTACTTTCAAATATCAAATCAACTTGGCTTCTTGAAAGTAAAGCCAATTCTTAAGGCTTAACCTTAGAAATGCATCAGGGCAAATACCTTCACATTTCAAAAATGCAACAGTATCAATAAATAAGTAAGTTTATTTATTGATATAAAAATTATTAAATGTGTAATTGATAAACTTTTTTCTTAACATATCAATGGATTAACTACTACAATTGGGGTCAGAAAGCAGTGAAAAAAATTAGAAATTCTAAGTAGTGAGTGATTATGCTTCAGAGCAATTCATAAATCAGACTGTCATTTTAAAGCCACTATGCAAGTCCTGCATTACCTTTGGGACAGATTACACCTCTTTGCCCTCCTGCCCCAACGTTTGCATTCTGAGATCTCCTGCTATGACTGGCTGCTGCCTGTCCTTGGCCACGACTAAAGGCTATTAATGGCAGTCAGTTGGGAAAATGGTGGAAATTATATACCAAGCAGATGAATACCCTCTGGCAAAGTGAATGTGCTTCTGTGAAGCTTTTTAGCGACAGAACTTCAAAAGTTACTGCCAAACAACAAAAGAAAATTCATGGATCTAAGTAATCTATTTCATTTAATGTAAAAATGACTCAGCTTAATATTTAATGGTCTACAGGTAAATATGGAGAAAAGAAAAAATGTGGAAAAAAGCCTTTATTCAAACTGTGGAATTACATAAATGTATGAAAGTAAGAAAAAAAATAAAAATAAAAAATCACCAAATCAAACCTGCTGTATGTTTACAAATATATTTGCAATGAAAACTCTGTAAAAACTCAATTATGTTATGTCTGACAAAAACACAATGTAATTGACAGCGAGCAAATCTTTGTCTAGTAAAATGTTTTCTCAAACATCTCATCAACATATCTTTTTTCTTGAAACACAGCCCTTCTAAAACCTGCAATGACAGCATGACCAAGAGACCAACGCAGTCGGAATTACCTTATTTGATCACAGCAGCAGACCTTATCCACACTCAGGCACAGTGATGAGGGGGAGTCTCGGGGAAAAGGTTGGGCAGAGCAATCATCTGTGTTGTTTATGTTCCCAGTACGAGTCTAATTAAAGTTTAATTCAGTCCACAGTGTGACCAGGTGCTTAAGGTGCAAAATACCAGGTATCAACAAAATCTCTGACAGGAAAGAGAGAAAAAAAAAATCAACACACACCAAGACAGCAGGCAATAAGCACAACAAAAATTTTACTTGGTGGCAGAAATTATAGATGCTTTCCAATAACATCAATTGGCACTTAAGCCTAAAGTATATTAATTGCTTTACCTTTTCTCAAAACTTAAGCTAACAACTCCATTGTTGATGGCTTGCTCTTTGGTTTGCATCTTACTGTCAGATCCAATCTTTTCTATTCAATCACATTTCCTAATCAAATCTTTACAATATCCATCAATAAAAAAAATCACTATCCAGCAGAAAATAACGTAAAGGACACTAACACTTAATGTCAATAATGAATTGGAGTCTCCAGTAATGCATTATTTTCTATATCAGATTATTCCTTGTCAATCATAGCCTAACTTAAGCCATGATTGCACAAGATTAATCGGAAATCTTGAGTAAGTCACCGGACAGACACAGTTACACTGAAACAACCTGGACAAATAACCATGCAACCACACATTCATCCCTAAGGGCAATTTAGAAAAGCCAATTATCCCAACCCGCAATACTGTAGTAGGAAAACCAGGGTTAACAGCGGAGAACCCACACATGCAATGTGATAACACACTGAATCCATGCAGAAAGATCATGTGTTGGAGAGCTAGAATCTTCTTGAGGGTTCAGCAGTGCCAACTACTTCATATCCTTTCGTCATTGCATGTGTTCTCATTCTCTATTTAACCAGGGATAGTGTTAAGCTAAAATGTGACATATTGATCATAGAATGAAAGTAACAGCCAGTCAACACGGGAACCATTCTTAAAACTTAAGAATGAGAACAAGAATAAGAAATGAAATATCCAAAGAGAAACATAAACAAGAAGACAAAATGTTTAAATGCATGCAATTGACCCCGCTTCGTACCTCACATGGCCTTATTACAGGAAGAACTTTCTTATCAGTGATGACCGTGTTGAGTTGTACATCACAGACCTTTTAGATTAAACATTTCCAAAATGATAGAAATACAGTTTTTCAAATCAAACAACTATTAAATTTGAAAGGTAATAGAAATAGAGATTGCAGAAGAAGGGTGTTATAGGTGCTCAAGTAATAGGCTGTTCAAAAATAATTAAACTACTCCACAACAGAAGAGTGATTCTTACTAAATAAATTGCTACTATAGCAAAGAGAAAGCCTTCGCAAAACATTTTGTTTATCTAACTGCATAGTAATAAAATATGTTTTGCATAAACATATTAAAAACCTGAAAAAAGACAATAAGAAAGGTTTATTTAGAGCTTTATTGACTCTAAATAGAATGCTTTTAAGTAGCTCAGAATTCCTTCAAATATGTTTCATGTTTAGAAGCCAGTATTAAAGTGCTACAAGTCCATTGTTTGTGCTTTTTCTAAAATAAAAATACCCAAACAAAAAAAAAAAAAAAGAAAAACATTTTAAATGATCACCCAGCTGTGTTTGTTGTTTTTTTTTATAGAAACACAACACCATGTGAGATCAGGCTGCGTGTCTTTGTTGCTCCAACATCTGACAGATTGTAATCTTTATCTGTGCATGTATGGTGGTGAGGTCATTCTATGAGCTCTGAAATCCTGTCTGGGCTCGTGTTTGTGGTGTTAGGGTCAAGACGTTATCTGAGGCATTAAAACCAGGCCTGCTGGTAAACTGTCCTTCATTTTGTTTGTGACAAATGCCACTTCGTCAACAGCATCCATACACAATACATAAGTAAAACTTTAATAGCTTACAGCCTGTCCAGTGACAGACAAGTCATTTTTTTAATGATAGAAACAACTCCATTATAGCAGTTAGCGATTAAGAATCATAGAATCCGCTTTTAACAATTTTATGAAATGCATTTTATATACATTGGTGAGCATTTTTTATATCTTTACCTTTGTCAAAGAATCAGATGAAGTAATGTTTAATTACTATTCAATATTTCAAGGTAAAATATCAATCTATTTGTCATTATGTTTGTAAGCAATCCTTCAGGTCACATAATATTTTAATCCATATCTTCCCCATTTCAGAATGTGAGATAAGTGGAAATTCTGAGTATGTCCGGGAATAAGCATGCAATATTTTTAGGTTTTGAGCTTCAGATAAGAAGGTGGCGTTTTATCCTGAGACAAGCATCACCTGGATCACCTGAGCAGTAACAAGTCAGGATGAATCAAATAATACTTCACATCAAGTACAAAAAAATATTTCCAACTATTTCGTCGGTGTGTAATTCTTATTAACACAAAAGAGTAAAGCTTCTAATTGCCCCAAAAGTAAATTTATTTTGAAACAGAATGACCACCTTCTTTGACTAAAAATGAGAGATGGGATGAAATTAATTTGACTTAACTCTTTGTACACAGCTAAAACCTTTAAAATTAAAATACATTGAACTCATTAATTAAAGTCTTTCATTGCACAGTCTCTGTTTAAGGCACAGCCAGGGATCAGAAGACACGGACACCTGTATATACAGAGTGTCCCCAGGTGTATAACTAAAACACCTGACTGAATATGAATTTGCCCCTTACCTCAACAATGGAAACGCATAATGATCCCAGAAACAGAGTCCTGCTTTCATGTCTTTCTGTGTATGGTGACCTCCTGTCAGCCAAAGTGCAGTCTGTGAAGAATTCAGCAGACAGAAACCCATCCCAGGATCAAAGGTTAGCATGGGATTAGATGAAGAGCAGATGGCTGTCTGGCTGCATCGTGAGGCACAAAGTGGAAGGAAAGTGAGGATATCGGAAATCTCTGAAGAAAATTAAACTAAAGGTTCAATACGAAGATAATGTGATCAGTATAAGTAACTCAAATATAAATTTTTATGTTGACAAATAATTTATTTGAGCCTGCAGAGTTAGTCAAGCAGTCAATCAATCCATCAATTAAAGGTCTTTTAGAACCCTAAGAGCCACAGGAAGTCACATTGGGCATAATATAAAATGCCCTGTATGACTCATGTCCCAGAATTATGGGTTATGGCAAGCTTCCAAAGACATGGAGCCAAATTTTCACCGTTTTTTGAACGCAGCTATCGCTTTAGCTATTCTTTTCAGTTAACATTAGTTATCCTCTGTTCAGTTAACTAGTTGCAGACCAGAGGCATGCAATTAGATTTCTTTGGTCAACTTTGTTGACATCTGGCTGTGGAGAATAAACTGCAATATTACTCTGAAATGCCCTTGTTGTGTCATGGAAATATTACTCTGAAATGCCCTTGCTGTGTCATGAGGAAGTTTTGTAGTGAGATTTTCAGATATATATTGACGACATGCATCAGTTTTGGATCAGTCAACAGATTAAAGAGAAGAAAAATTCTGAGAATAAATTTTTAGCTCTTAGAGACATGATATTAACAGAAAGTCATTGACAGGACAGCCTGTTAATGAGGAAAATAATGAAAAGAGCACAGGTTTAAAATAAAATAGACAACCAGAGCATATTAAAGACCAGGCACGATAATTAGATGTCAACATGTTTACAATATAAACATATCTGTGTGGAGAAAGACAATTCCAAAAGAAGTTACTTTTACATGTCAACACCTTACCACAACTGCAGGCATCAAGCTAGAACAACAGGTTATGCATTAATTATGCAAAAATGAACTGATAGAAAATAAGGTCTTGACCCACATGCACATATTTTTACACATAAATGCTGTCTTGACTGAACTTTTATCTGTTTATATCATTTCTTTCCACTCCAGTCTCCTCAAAGCCACATCTCTTATCATCTCTTTATCAGATCAAATCACGTTGCCACCATTTTCTCACTGTTTATTCAGGAAGACCTTTTAGTCTCTAGCTGCAAAGCACTTGCTCAAATTCACTGCAACAACTTCCTCATCTTTTATACATGTCTCTTCCTATTTATTCACTTCCTTCAGGTCTTTTGACTTATTGTCTGACTGACAAAGGAAATGGACTCAGTTCCTGTGAGAAAATGAATGGGAGATGGTAAAATGTGATCAGTATCTGCCAATGTAGACATTTTAAATCTCTCGCTTTAGATACTAAATACACTCAACTTCATTTTTAGCGTATAGGCGAGTTCCTATTGTTACAGGACTTCACTCTCTGTTTCTCTGCTGGAGTTACAGAAAATTTTGCTTACAATTTGCTCATATACATTAGGGATATTGCTGTAGTCTAGTTATTGGTAGAAATTTTGATAAATTTGAAAAATATGATATTTTGATATATTTTGACTGCCAGAATGCTAACATAATTTCAGTCATTAAGTGAAAAAAGAAAAAAAAACCCTTCTAATTTCTTTGAAGTTGATCAAACTGACAGAATAAGCAGACTATCGGATATTAGGCAAATAAGTTAAACATCAGATTAATGTGAGGTCATTGAATGGTAAAAAAACACATATTGGATACTGCAAAGAAAACCTAAGGATGCCAAATTTATTTTATTTACTTATGCAATTTTAATGTTTCATTTTTTAAGCCTTTGTGTTTTGATAATATAGTATAGCATTAACTCCATTTCTGTATCAAATATATCTTTTTCTGAGTGTCTATGTTGACTTTCTTTACATAGAGCTGATTTTATACACACTACATGGGGGTTAAACTAATGACAACAAGAAAGGCTCTCACAGAGATGCACACAAACAAGTCTACACTAAAGAGACTATAAATGTCATTGTCACAGTAATAATTCCACTCATGGCGAAAGATTTGTTTTAGAGCTGGATGGATGACAGAGCATCTCTGCCAGTGCATGCTGATTGTTGGCACACAGTTAATCAACTGTAGAGTGGGGGACTAAACTAACATCACAGGCTGTCAACTGGTTAGAAAACATATGAGCATCAAAGCATTTTTTCAAAATGTTTAAACGAAACCAATATAATCAGATCTTTCATTCGCAATCACTGCATAATTTGTGTATGGTGCATAATGCCATTTATGGGCTAAAGATGAGTCCAAAATGGAATAGTTAATTTGATGTACTATTCCGTTTTGGAATAGTACATCAATTTAGTAAGGTACAGACTTTTAAAGGGTTTTAGTAAGTCAGAATGATGCAAGTGAGGATATAAATGTTGAGAAGTTTGTTGCTGTGACTGAATGTAAAAGCAAACTTTGATCTCACATCAAAATATAACAATAATCTGGTCTGATGCTTTAACATCTTTATTACTCCACTCCACCTGCATATTTTAGAAGTTACTCACCAAAAAAATAAAAATAAAAATAATAATAATGTGAAGGTGAAATTATATTAGACGAGTCTTCCGGAAAGCTTAGCAAAATGCCATAAGAATATCACTTATGGTTCTTCATTCTAGTTAACTATGATCTGGAAACTAGCATTATTTTGATAATGCCTCCAACCATGCACATCTCAAAATAATTGCATCAAACTACCAAGCTTGACTGCTTTCTGGCCAGCAGCCAATGGCTGCATTGTTCAGTCACTGTGGGCAGGAGAACTTGACTAGATTCTGGTGCCTTCACTTGGTTTGGTGCAGGCTTTTCAGCACTGGATCAGACCTTGCAGTTTGGCTGCACTGAGACATGGGCTCGCTGCATCGGACCGAGGACTTTGGTGCCCGTCTCTCCCCCTGGGCCTTTTGAGCCTGGATATTCCTGGTGCCTGTCTGATTTCAGCTGCAGTGGTCTTTAAAAGTCTAGGCTATGCTGCCCTGATCTGCTTCTGATAGCTACAAACAATTAGGTGACACTTTCACACACAAGTTTACATTTTTACCCTTATTAGGAACTTATTCTGACTTACTTTAATTTTAGTAACTACCCAACTCAAAAAATCCTCTTCTTTTGGGGCCCTGGTCTGTCCTCATACTGTACTATTTGTTGGAAAAATGTTCCCTACAATGTATCAAATACAAGCCCACACAAACAGACACACACACTTATAGGCTAAATTCAACTGGCTGAAGGTCAAATAAATATGCTCCTACATCGTTAAAGTGGTGTGTCTACTTTCATTGTAGATGTAGCCTTGATTAAGAAAAGTCATCCATCCAATTAAAATACTGTGTACATATCCTTTTTGAAGAGCAACACTGCCCTTGGTTATGTAGCACAAATAAGCTTCTCTATGTCATACCTGAAATGACACATAGGATAAAAAAAAAAATCAATTAAATTACATATTATATACATTATATTATATATATTATATATATTATATAAAATAAGATATATATATATCAGATATATATCAGATATATATAAGAATTATACATACCTATAAGAATTCGATTATCATTAGATTATCTTCATACAATATTATTCTTTGTAGGTATGTCACCTATATATGCTGTTTGAGGAGCCTACATTGTTATGCAGTTTGTGCTCACATTGAAGCTCTGAAAACATACCTAACATTGTTCTGCCAAGTACAGCTACAAGAGAAATGAAATTCTCTCTCCATTTCTCTCTTAATGTTTGACTTTTGCACATATTCCTATTACATGGTCTGCAGACTTCCGCCAAACAGTATTTCTCCAGCACAAATCATGTGTCACAGAGTGTTATCTCACAAAAAGCTCTTAGACGAAGAATTTTTTTGACCGAGAATGTTGGCACTCTAAGAGATTTGATTAGTTTTTTTCATTTATACAGAGAGATAGCGTTTTATTGTGTTTACACAGAATAATGCCAATTCATCTGTTAACCAGTTTCAAAATAATTTAGCAGGAGGTCTGTGTGGACTCTCGTGAAATTTTAGTTCTAAGAACTACACCCTGGCTTGTTGTCTGAGTATGTACGTGTTTATGTTTGTTTGAGTGTAAATGGAAGTTTTGTGATGAAAATAAGGTAGAAGCGTAGAAATTCAGAGCCTAACAGTGATTCTGCAGAACAGGCTGAGACTGAAAGCATACCAGATAGAGAATGGGACAAGGGAGTCTGTTAGCTGTTAGCTTCAGGACCCAAATAAGCACAATAGCAGCTAGCTAAGACATGTTAAAAAGAAGGAGAAGTAGTGTTTCCTGCAAGCAAAATTATTTTGTTTGAAGTGTTTTTTTGTTGTTTGTCTATTTTGCAATTGAATAAAAAGCCTCTCCAAATCAAGCTGCTGGACTGAGTTTCAGCTCCAGCCTGCCCCTTATTGGGCATAATTAAAGGTAATTAAGCACCCAAATGGATGGTCAGCCTTTAAATTCTCTTGACAGAAGGAGACAGATTGCTAACAATTAGTGTTATGTCCAGCACACAGTTATCTTGTCAATAATCTCTGGTCCTTACACACATGTTCAGAATTCACAAAAAAATGCCACAGACACAACACTGAACCACTGCTAGCCTTTTCATTTATTTCATTGTTGTAACACTCATCTGAGATTTACTATTTATTTTTGGAAAGGCATATTCTACAATTTTATATTGGATATACAAAATCAACATAAAACACTTAAAAGTGCTGTTTGATTTGGTTTTCAAAACAAAACTTCCCTGAATGCTTCGATTCAATCACAGAAAGAAGACTTTTCTTTTCTTTTGAAGCAAAAAGCTGTATAAAATGAAAAGTACAATTATTGCCTTTTTTCTTGTGTGACGATTGGAACTAACACCTCACAGCACAGTTTTAGGCTTTGCAATGGAGAAAATACTTTTTTCTGCCTGCATTAAAAAATTTTTTTGTACTCTTACTCCTGAATTACAATCCTCTGCACCTGCATTTCATGCTTTCCAACTGATAGTTTTTTCCACAACTTAGGGCTCATTCTCATTTATATAGGCACTTAGTTTTTCACCAAGCTTTTAAAAAAAAGAAAATTTTACCTCTTTCAGTAAGATGTTATTTTTGTAACAGTTTCTTTCTGCAGTCTTTTTCTGCACAAGGCATTTTTAAACCAGGTAAAGCCCAACATATGAGTCCTGCTTCCAATGCTTGGTCAGTCCTCCAGTCTATTTCATTAAACTTGCCCGTTTTATTTTTAATCATATTCTAGTAAATTTATGATTTGTTGTTCACAGTATACACTTTTTGTAAAGCATTTTATGACTATGTGATAGGTGCAATGTAAATAAACTTTACCTACATGAGTGGCTGACTTAGTTGCTTGCTGTTGAGTTGGAAAGGTAGTCAAAATTGTAACAGGCTAACAATATCAACCGACTGAATTTGAATGCAAACTGGAGACTGACAATTGTAGCTATTTAAGATGGACAAAGTGCTTGTACAAATAGTTAGGTGATGAATGCAGTTGCATGCAAGTCATTTCTAAAAATCCCACTTTCTCTCTTTCCATCTGTCACATTCAGTTGAGTAATTACAACAAGCACAAAGGTAAAGCCTGAGAATGTCTTCCAGTCTCTGCTATATCTCAGCATAAATATTTATGAAGACATGAGTAATCTGAATTTGTAAACAAAACGTCATTTTGAGGAAGGAACAGAGGCTGAAAGGTGAAGAATGTCAACAAGTGAAGGAGAATGAATCTCCCACTTACAGCTGGATCTTCTTGGGGTTAATGAGCGAAACAAAATAATGTAAAATTGCAGATATGCACAATGAATAGATTTATACACTTTTACAGTCTTGCCAAAAAAAAACCAAAACAAACAAAAAAAACTCAAAAGTGATCTTGCATACTTCGCCTTCACAAACAGATAACTTTACTTCAGTTTAATGTTATCCTGTAATTGAATGCATAAACAGGTCTGGTCTTTGTTGAAAGCTGCCTTCCCCACAGCTGCTCCTAATATAATTTCTTAATTTGCTAAGGGGGTCCTAAAAGAGTAATCAAAATACATTTCAGATCTTCAGAAATTTGTAATAAAATGGACTGCTTGGTGTACATAGATGAACGTTTATCCAATCTTTATAATATTATTCTTTTGTGCAGAAGATCATTTCAAATGGAAAAGAAAAATGTATCCAGTAAAATTAAATATGTCAAAATATATATATATATATTCAAAGCATATTGCCTCTAGAGGTAAGTTCCATCATAGTTGTTTATTTACACTTTTAGAAAATAAGCTTTATTAATGAAGGAGCCACTTTACATGTAAAATCCAGCAAACTAAATGAAACATCATTTTGTCTCCAAACCTTATTTCCTATTTTTTGTCCCATTTCCTGTTACTGTTCATCTCATAATGAAATGTCACTAAGTTTCTGCTCCGTAAGCTTTGTTCGTCTTTGCTTCTTCAGACAGTGTTAGATCCAAGTGATGACATTATAGTGCTGACAAAACATTTAAACCTCCAAGGTGATTGTACCTTTTTCGTTGATTTTGAGAAATCTATCAAGATCAACATTTTCTTTTTGAGGAAAAAAATTACTAACAAAAATTCTATAATGTCAAAGTGAAATCTGACTTCTACGAACAGAGAATTTTCAACAAACAAAAATATTTTACCTGAAATAAGTGATGCATAAATATTTATTCCTCTTCAAGCCAGTACTTAGTAGATGCATCTCTGGCTGCTATTACAGCATGGAGTCTGCATAGAAAGTTTGCAATCAGACATGCACATCTGGACACTTCAATTTTACTCCATTATTTCATTCTTTCTTTTTTTTTATTTTTCAATTTCTTGAACAGGTTGGGCAAATTCTGTATTGTAGTATGGACATTGATTCAAATACTTATTTTCTGTTAAATATACTTTATTTTGTAGAAATATGTTTGCAAATTTTACATTAAAGCCATTTTTCTTTTTGGTCAAAAAGCCATTTTTCTTTTTGGTCAAAAAGCCATCAAATACTTTTCAAAAACTCTGTACATGTAGTGCTGGTGGTCTTGATGGAATGAGTAAAACAGCTTAATCACTGAATGTTGAATACAATCTACATAATTTTTAAATACCAAAACCTAATTTAGTTTTTATGTTCTTCAGTGCAGACATAAAAACCTTTTCAAAAAGCTTAACCCGATGTGTTCTTACACCATCATCACACGAGTGCGCATAAATATACTTTAAAATCTGAAAGACAGAAGTAGCCTTGAAAGCTGTTTAATACCATACTTGAGTGTGAGTTTGAGGGTTTAATTGTCTTAGAAATATATAGAGGCTTTTAAATCACCCAGGCCAAGTGAAATACCATTCAGAAGGAAGCCAACCTTCCTTCTGACCAGTCTATCAGAAACATTATATGGAAATAATTCACTACACATCATTAATAATTTTACTGTGATATTAACATTAAACTCAAACTGAAGTATTACATCCTGTCAAACACAACTTCTAGTTTCACTATGTGTATCACTAATTTAGTTGCATTGTGGTGTGTGTAAGACGAAGTTGCTCGAAAACATATATCTAAAAATGATTTTCAATTGATAAGAGCTGAAACACATTTATGTGTATGTGTGGGAACACATGAGCAGATTCCCATTCCTCCAGAAACTAAATGATGTTCAAAACTTCCTGTTGGCCAGCTTTTTCTTCCCTTAATATCTACTTTCTAATGGCGCCCATCACAATTTATAACTCAGTCAGTCTTCAGACTGCTTTAAGCTTTCTTTGAGGTTCAAAGCAGTCTTTGTCTCAAATGAGGCCTGCAGAATACTTCAGGTAAGTACTAAAACATAGGCAAAGATATGCAAGAACACTCAATATGTTTCTTCTTGCTTACAATCATTTCTTACAACCCAAAACATCTGTTATCCTAATACTGAAACAATCTGGCAGGATCTGAATTCAACAGAGTCTGGACTACCATGAAAAGCAAAAATTCTTAATCTGAGCAACATGTATATTTAACAGAATGCTGGACATCTGAATAAATATGTATTTCTTTAGTTTTAAAATTTCAAAGTTCATAATTACAGCAGACACACACAATAATCCTGAAAGCAATGCAATTAAAAGGCTAAAGACTTCTAACAGTGTCTAATGACAAGTTTATTGATAGAAAACGAGTCATTTACAATCCTGAATTTGAATGTTGGAAAACAAGTTCTTTTTACTTTCACCCTCATCAGCATTAAAGGTCAATTTAATTTACCAGGGTTCAGACCATTCATGCCTTAACCATGAACATAAAACAGTAAGCCCATGACCTTTAGGTGTCTAGATTTAATAATTAATATTCATCTCACAGTTAAACCTCGGGAAAGTAGCACTATTTATTTACTTTTTAGTTTTAGAGGCTGATCACATGGTAAAATCTCCAAAGTTTGATCAAGAACCACAAAGATAAATATCAAACATATGGAGTATATACTTAGAATGTCAATATAAGAATGTAACTGTGCCAAATTAAAAGTTGAACCATCGCCTGGAAGCATATGGTGAAACAGCCGGTAAGCTCTCTAATCCAAACAATAAACAAACTATCGTATAATTACATGACTTAAAATGGAAAAATGGGAAGACAACAATAATTATTCTCGCTTGCTTTCAACAAGGTAAAAACAAATTGGATGGGTAATTTTGGAAGTAATTTGTCGCTGAGAGATTCAAAGCTCCTTGAGAAAAGAACAAGTGCAGATGGTTCCAGTGTGCTTTTCATAAGAAAACAAAGATCAAAAAATGGTTATAAACACACACACACACACGCACGGCACCACAACTGCACACAAGGCTGGATTGGACTAGCAATTCAATTCTGGAGACGTACAGAACAGTTGTTTAGTGTAGAGATGCCAGCTTGACTTGTTCATTACCAAAAAAGCTACACTGAGTGCCTTTAATAGGACTGCAATAGGGGATACAGCTCATTTAAGAGCAGCCACTCATATTATAGAGAGGGGGCCTTGGTGTGTGCACAGAAACAGGTGGAATCAGAGCAACATAACACAGGCTGAAGTTAGAGCTTGTTAGAAACTTGGATGCTGACTCCAAAATGCAAGTTACCAATAATCACTGCAAGCCATGAGGTGAGGAGCAGCAGATTTTCCACTCTGAATGACAGCTTAAAATTGGTAAGAATGGAATTTTTAAAATTTATTTATTTTCAGTGTCAGAGACATAGATGTTAGTTGCTGGATAGTTTGTGCAAAATTATGTCACATGGCAACAACCCCATCTTAGAAAGAAAAACACAGATTCTCAGCCTTGCTCCATTCCTAAATTGTAGAGTCTTAATCTCTATTTTTTTTTTTGTTATACTTGTGAATAATTCAGATTAGAGATTTGATAACAAAAAATTGCATGAATGAGAAATTTGCAAAAATAAATAAAAAACAAAACAGTATATACATATCTGTACTTCTATTATTTTTCTATTGTCTTAATACATACATAGTTTACCCTTTAATATAAACTATGTTTTGTACAGATACATAGTTTCTGTACAACTCAGAATATGGAGATATTCCAAACCCAAACAGATGTATTACTTTACAAATTAACTACCACTGTCTACATACATCTATAAGCAGTGTGACCTTGGAGAGGATAACATAAGCAGACCTGCATATACACCACAGTATAGTAGTACTTGAATTTTTGGATTCACAGAGGTCTAAAAAGAGGAAAAAAGGAGACAAAAATATTAAAAATGTATGAATAACTAAATAGTAAGTTTGACTTTGTTGGTGTAAATGACTTAATTTGTTTACTCTGGCTGTGTTGGCTGGGTTTGTATGAATATAGCAGTAATGAGGGTTTTCGTGCAGCAACATTGAAAAAGAAGTCTTTCCTTTCATGACTCATCACTGAATATAATGAATGTTTATCTTCTCTGTCTTCAAGGTCATCTTTAAAGTTGAAGCACAAGACTGCTGCTCAGGAGTCTGTTTTGACAGCACATACTTTAACCTTCAGCGGTGAAATAATTTCAAACAGTTTTCTGATTTCTATCAAACTTATGTGACTATTAGACAGATGGAAAATGACGAAGCTAATCACAATTAAAAATCAAAAAGCTGAACATTTTCAAAGGTCTGAGTAGAGCTCATTATATCAGTATTACATTGGCAAAACAGATACAAAACTATGAGATTGCATATACAAGGTTAGTAGGAAGGTGTGGTCTCCTGTAATTTCTGAGATAATGTGAGGAAGCAGGGAGAAGACAGAGTCTTAATAGTTGGAGGTTTCAAACGGCACAAAAAAAGAATTGATTGCCACAGATTAAAGGATTTCTCAAACATGCATGAAAGAATCAAGCAGTAACGTGCGGTGAGGAGAGGCAAGTGAGCCTCACCTGTCATGATGGAAAAATAGAATAAAATAATTTATATTGCTATTTTCACCCTGTGGTTTGTACTGGAAAGTATTTATTTTTTATTTAGCTGAACAAATTTTAAATACTTTTTCTTCAAGTCACAATTTTTTTTCGCATTTTCCCATTCAAACACAAGGAAGTGCAACTGGTGAGGCAGCAGAGAGCCGAGCCTCACCTGGGATTGCACAAACTCTCGTTACTGCTCTTCTATGAGAGCGTGTTCCTGCTGTCTGTACATTGCCAATGAAATGATCAAAAAACATTTAACCTTCATGTGATCCTAACATTCTGTTTAATCCCCTACTCGTCAAAAATGACTCGCATAACATAAAATGAATAACATCCCACGTTGAACACAAAATGTTGAACAAAAGATATACAAGAAGGTCTTTATAGCGTGAAGACGTTCTTTACCATATGAAGACGCTCCTACGTTGAACATCTTCAGCACAATAATTTATTTTACATAATTTACGTCTATAAATTTGATATCAAGGTACAGATAAAATCACTATGCTTGTTAATAATTAAATATTATAGTTTTCTAGAATTAAATATTGGCATAGTCAAAAATTTAATGCGTTGAAAAATCATTTTTGGCAAATTAACTACTGAGAAAATTTTCAACCATGTAATAAAATCTGTTTGGCCACATCTTGTATCCACAGCAGTAATGTAGGACCTCATTTCAATTGGATTTACTGCAACACACTGGTTGGTTATTGTGCTTACTATATTTGCACTAAGCTCATTTTGTGCCACTTTGTACACTATTTTAATGTTCCTGGAGTCTGACACATAGATATAAATCTCCTCCAAAATTACAAATGTGAAACGATAAATTAGATTAGAACCCAAGATTAAACCAGCAGTGTTCTCCTCAGATTGATAGTGAAACTGCTGGAGGCGTAAGCGGAAATATTGTCAGCACACATCATGCAGCCACATCTGTCCTTGTATCTCCAAATCTTTATCTTAAAAATACCAACCGAATTTAAGATCTAACACAGTGATAAAGCTGAAGTGATAAAAGTATAGGAGTATAAGAGTGGAATGTTTTCCGTTGTTAGAGTTCACACATCTTCACACTTAGGAGGAACATATATTTTAAATTTCAGAAGAATGTAAAGTCAGCTTTCAACATCATACGTTTCCCTTTTCAGAGATGGTCATTTCTTTAGCAAATTCGATTTAACCCTCACACAGTCTTAGCACGACGCTCAGGAGGAGCGTGGTAAATGTCACAATCGGATAGCAGGGAAACGGGGGATTATCCATTTGACTGTTTGTAAACGTAAACACGGGTTCAGTCTGACCCTGCTGGACTGTTAACACAGTAAAAAACTTGCAGGGTCTAAATGAGCAAGTCTTTTAAGGGCATGGCAGGATAAAAAGTTTCATCTTTCTTACAGAATAAATTACTGTAGTTACTTGATCAGTTGTATCACTTCCCCTTTCCAATAAGATAAACAAAACTATTTCCTATTTTGAAATGCTATAATTCCCCAAAGAGTCTCACAGTTGAGATTTGGATCAAAGAGTAGATTGCAATATTACGAATTTAAATCAAAAAACAAATATTTTATTTCTTGTGTTTTCACAATGTTGCTGGAAGTTTTGCTAACATTTCAAGCAAGTCCCATCTGGCAGGCCCAAATGAAACCACAGCTCTTAGGGTTACACTTACAGTAAAACAAAGAAATGTAGTCGATAAACCCACAGAGACTTTCCTTATTATTACTATGGTCAAACAACACTGACCATTACTCTTCCTGAATCTCTAACTCTGATTCATAGAAAATAATGAACACTACTTAAAGTAAATAAGTATGCCATTACTTTACACTGACAGACTAACTCTCTAGTCTTGTGTTGACTGAAATGCAATAAACTATCAAGCTACTAACATTCCTGCTTCTATAAGCTGATGAGACCTGCTGCTTCTCAGTTAACTGGAACATTTATTTACTTGTACCTGGCTGGTACAATATGGAACCTTTCAATGTTATTGTATTTCAACTTGGACTGTCTCGCCTTCTTCCTGCTGACACCCTGCATGGAGCTTGATTGCTCTTATTTATTGGACTGAGGGTATATAATGTCTACAGTTGAATGTATCCCATTATTTGGATTGCTAGGG
Organism: Poeciliopsis turneri; assembly: GCA_922788865.1. NCBI lineage: Eukaryota > Metazoa > Chordata > Actinopteri > Cyprinodontiformes > Poeciliidae > Poeciliopsis > Poeciliopsis turneri. The sequence goes on along the minus strand of CAKLNU010000972.1, from coordinate 252,290 downwards.
AACACGGCCAGCAGTGACGAGCTGAAATTTGTAACTATTTGAGACTTTGTCCAAAAATACATACCTGTCAATTTTAATAGTTCAAAATCTATGTTAAAAAAATGAAAAATGAATGGCTGTTCTGTATTGGCTACTCTTCCAACACCACCCAAAAGCTAGTCAATTAGCATTGTGCCTGGGTATTTCAGCTTCCCAAGCTGCATTTTAGTTTGCTATTTTAAATATGCTCCACAGAAAAATTCATAAATTGGTGCACTTTTCATGAATAATTTGGAGGTATGTTGCACAAAAAAATCCAGATAGTTGAATCTGCAAATATGGAACCACAAATAGGCTGGTTGCACTGAAAACACAGTAAATTATGAAACACTGCACTTGTTGCCCCTATATTTTGGTTTGTAAATATAAGAGATTACTATGTTGGCTGTAGGCCAAAATGGAAAATGTCTGTCTTTTTTTTTTTTTTTTTTGCCAGATATAAATTTATGTTTTTTTTTTTACTCCTTGGTTTATTGTAAACAATCTGCTGATGTGTCTCCAAGAATTACAATCAAAGCACTTCAGCAAGCAGTCATCTGTTGAGGTTAGTATCGCAACTATTATTAGTGTTGTAGCGAGCAGGCTCATGCAAAAATCATTATGAAACAATGAAAAAGATAAGAGTTAAACAGTATCACAGTCATACTCTGATATTGATCTACGGTTGCAGCTGATGAAGCACATATTCTGACAAAAAAGTGATCAGAAACAATCTACATTTTAATGAGTTGTGGACGTAAATAGCTGGGGTAAGTCCCATGTGAAGAAATGGGACCAACAACTTCCTGATCAGAGAAATTGTGATGCACCATTGATCAGTGCACAAGATATATTTTAATCCACAGTAATGACAGTTGGTCCTTCATCATTTAAAGCGAACTTTGGTTATTAGTAATAACAGAACTAAGCTCTCATGCAGAGCTTAGTTCACAAAGAATTATGAATTTCCACCATTAACAATACAGCACTGATGACGGACAAGACTTCTCTTAGACACGCTGCTCCTCTAACATCTATTACTCTGCTAAGTAGCACATTTCCTTGCAAAAGTTACATGTAAATATGTTGGTCATAACATAATGTGTAATGACAAGTGCTTTGACAGTTAATATGTCGATTTTGTAGTTTTCTCCTGGCAACCTAGATGTTTATTAATTAGTTTAGATTTTAGATCTTTGCAACCTCATTTCAACAAGTAGGAGTCTCCAGTTAATATATTCAAATAGTATTTACTATAGGATATTCAAGTTCATAAATTTAACAGATGACAGAATCATCACAGTATTGACTAAAATTACTACTATTTCTTTCTCACTGAGTGTCTTTGATTTCCCATGACAGCACTTCTGGGATCAAACTGCTCTCCGAAACAGTAATTATGCACACTGCATTTGTCTCAATTGTGCAACGTTTGCAGAATATAAACAAATAGCAACTCAGGAGCTTTAAGAAATGTTCAGTTGCAGAAACCCAAGAAGAAATGATTTCAATGTCCAGCAAACCGAAACGCTGAACAATCACTTTCTTTAAACACTTTCTTGTCAGCATATGCTTTCTTTAAGCCTATCATTTGTGCCTATGCTAGGATAGTGAAACAAATATTAGAAAAATATTGTTTATTTTTTATGTTTACTTGAGAAAAATAAACATAAAATAATGTCATATAGAAATATAATTCATTCCTCCGATTTATTGACTTCAGCCTGTTCATTTACAAATATTTCTGAACATATTTGTAATCATTACAGCTTAAAAACTTCAAAATTAAAATACTTACAGAAAATTTTATTGATGTCTACAAAATAAAATTTTTCAAAGGCAAAAATTAGTTTTTCTTTTTTAAGCTAACTACAATGACAGTCCAGTACACTGTGGTCAGTGTGATGAAAACAATTGATAAAAGAGTAATGTGGTCATGAGTAAGGGATCTCAAAAGGTAACACTTAAATCTGCTGAACAAAATTATAATTTCAAAGTCAATGTCTATTTTTGAAGTACAATGTGAGGTTACTAAGAATCGTTCTATTCCTTTGTAGTTTTAAGTGTTCAGTTTCTAAAGCTTGAATGTTGAATAGCACCAGCAAAATGGTGACAAGAGAGACACCATTTTAATAATCATTGTTACCTCACAGAGATGAATCTATCAACATACAGATTGATGTGCGATCTCATACCTTCCTCTGACATTTTCCTTGTCCCAAACTGTGACATCATACTTCTAGTTCTAAGCCATGGCTGAAGATTGTTTATATGAACAGGTTTGTGATCATTTATTTGTATGCAAATGTATTTTCACCTAGCAAATATCTTAGGTGGGATATTTGCCTAAGATATTTATGCTGCTGCTGCCTTTCTCTTCTGCTCTGTGATATGTGACCAGGAATGTGTTTTCACATTTGTATATTTTTGTATATATAATTGTGTTAAAATTGTTCCCTCATGGAGGCTTCCTGGCTGGTGTCACTTCTGCTGTTGCTGTGGGTCATATCCACTCCTGAAACCTCTAGACACCGACAACAAGACACATAAACACAGAAACCAGAGAGCCTGACACCAAGTGGCCTTTGGGGAATCAACCTCAAATGTGTATGCCTAGCTGAAACTAAGAAGCATTTGCTCTCAATAAACTGTAGCGATACAGACAGACTGAGTAAAATCAATCACAGCCATCTGCCAGGACTCCTCAGTAAACAAACAGATGTAATCAAGTGGCACTGTAACTGTACTTGATTCATTCAGATTGTCAGTCAGTGTCAACAATCAAACAACCTGAGGCCAGAGATGCTTGTGATGCACCTTTTGTTGATGTACAACCTCAGATCAACATTACACAACAAAAACAAGAGCTCAAGACTTCTGCAGAGTATTCTGACACACACTTTAATTAGAATTGCAACATCAGTACTTTTCCATTGCAGACTTGAGCATTATCCCTGAGATAAAGTGAGACCGACAAAAGTAATCACTGTTTGGGTAATTTCTGTATTTGGTATTGATTATTATTAAATCATATTTCTGTATCTAGAATGGGTAAAAAAGAAACCGCTTAGACCATTTTAAATGGTAATTTAGTATTACTAAATGTCCCACCATGCATATTTCAACATCAAAACCGCTGAAATTTCTTTTGCACATAGGCTGAGTTTCAACACCAAGAAATGTCATTTATATGAAATGGTTATCCATTTATTATACCAAACGTGTGGAAAAAAAAAAAAAAAAACACAAAATGTGTACATTGGAAATTACTGTAGGTTTAAAAACAAAACAAACAAAAAAAAAAACAGCAGATCTACACCTACACATTTAAAAATATGCACCAGAAGGGAGTAAAAAATATGCACAATTTAAAAAATTATGTTGTGAAACAAACAATAAAAATGACATTGATAGTGGTTTTTGTTTGTTCTTTTTTTTTGTTGAGGTAAGTCACTGAGTTCACCTGTTTGACTTTCCTAAATCATCAAAGATCACCAAAAATTACCAGACAGTCTAAAGTATTATTCACTTTGATGCTTAAAAAAATTCTTTGACAAATTGTGATTAAAAGACTACTGAAGTGTTTAAATAATTCACCTAAAAAAGTATAATTAAGAGTATCAACTGTAGCAAGGGATAAAAATAATATCTATCTCTAAACATGGTGCTCTTTGAAATAAAAACATTCCAAATTATGCTAATTCTAAGTCACAAAGCTCATCTTCCATCATTATGTCCTTTTAATTAATGGTTACTTGCACACAGAACTGTTTTATTAAATCAAAATATGCATACGTTTCTTATTTCCCTTGAGAACAGACACATACTTCATTTTTTTTTTTTTTTTACATAAGTGGATGTCTATGCTGCTGCTGCCTTTCTCTTCTGCTCTGTGATATGTGACCAGAATCTCTAATCTGACTCATTCTTTTCTTTTCACAGCTTTAAAGCCACAGAGCAACTGAAAGTGTTTTACAGGTTCTTATCAGCATCAGCCTCTGCAGCAGGAATAATACCCTAACTCTCCAATCTGAGTGAGGCTGTAACTCAACAAGCATGTGTAATGGGTTTCCATGCAAAGCTTGACCTTCTTAGGTGGCGAGATGGAGATTTGACCAAAATGTTAACTGACAAACACAGATAGTGCTTCTGTCATAGAAGTGAAGTAAAATGAACAGAGGTATAGCTATACATTTTTTTTTTTTACTTGGTTTGTTGAAATTTGTTAACGTACTCAAAGGCTGAAATTTATATCTCATTAATAAGACAAGAATTGTGTCTTTATTCTGAATTAGATATAGCCAATAATAAATATAACTATCATCACGCAAATAGTTTATATGATGTCATCTGTTGATATGAAGTCAGGATCTGTTGATATGAAGTCAGGACATGACCTCAGCTCTCAGCAACTCATTGCAGCAAGGAGCCTGGAGCTTCCTGCCAGCCCTCACATTTATCTCCAACCCACAGACGAGGTGATTTATGGAAAAGTAGTTTATATATTCCCCTTAATCTTTTTTATGATATTTCTGAGGAGTTTTGCATCACATATGATCAAAGGAATGTGTTATGTTAAAGATTGATTTAGTTAACTCAAACTTCAACTACCCTAGAGAGAGAATATTGAAAAAGAAACAGTGGAAGGAAACTCAACCATGAGGAGCTATCATTTCAAATAAGGTCAATGCGAAATTCTACAGCTGAACTAGTGGTCAGCTCCAAGAGCTGTGTATGAAGTCTGGAAACCTGCAAATCCAGATAGTAGAGGTGGGTGGATTCACCAAAATATTAATAATACCAATAGCAAATCAGTATCAGTTTTGGATCAATCTTAGTGTGGTAACATTGATACATTACTTTAAAATTTACACTGGAAATGTTTTCATATTAGTTATTCAACTCTACCTCAAAAAAGATTTTCTAGTAACACTTTATATGACAGGTTGTGAATAAGACTGTCATGACACCGTCATAAACATGACATAACACCTGTCATGAACATGAATAAGACATGAATATTTATGACTGCTGTCATAAAGGGTCATTCGGTAAATCACAACACTTTTAATACAAAGTTATTATTCAAAATGTCTTTGCTATGACAACTTGACATTAACCAATAAATCATGATCTCACATAAATTTGTCATAAAAATATTAGTAAATATCTAATCTATTTATCATCATATTCCAACAAAGGCAGGCAAAATAATCAGTATTGGTATCACAACCAATACGAATGAATCTCAGGGGCAGCATAAACTGCGATCAGGATGTCGGACACTGGGAATACTGGAATCCATCTGAGATCAAATAAATTCAATGCTCAAATTCTATGTCAATATATTTCTAGATATATCATGAGCATTGAATAATTTGGTGATTTCACTTTATTTACCCAATTATGGTTATGCTACAGAGCAAATATCTTAGGACAAAAAAGATTTTTTGTTTTTTTATTAACTAACTACCATATAACACAATGCACAAGAAAATAAATATTTTAATTTCCTTTTTCCCCTTCTACTACACAAAATTGTTTATTAACTAAATCTTAGCTAACTGTAGTCTGTATGCAACCTAAAAAGGAGCAAGATTTTTCCCTTTTAATAGTTAACACAGAAGCTTTATCATATTCAGCCATATAAATAATTCAGTAAGATTTTTTTTCAGCTGCCTGAATGGATAATAATAGTTTAACTAGTGTGCTAAAATTGCACTTTTGATCACTGATTACACTGTGAAAGCAGTGAGAAAGAGAGCGGTGCGTTGTTTGTGAAAACAGTGTTGGAGTGAAGCTGCTCTTATGAGGGAATTAAGCAGATTGTTTTTAAAAGAAAGTGGACGTTTTTAGTGCAAGTATTACAAGGGTATGAAAGGCTGGAATTTGAAACTGCAAGCTATTGATAGTTTGGCATTTTATTTCCTCATATATGCCTGGATAAACTATTCGAGGAAATTTGAGTAATTTGCTGGACATATACAAGAGAAACTGCAAACAAAGCTATCAGTCACATCACACTAGCATTGTTTCAAACCTATTCTCAACTATATATTGATAGAATCAATATTTTGATTGATACGCCCAGTCCTAGTTTGCTTTAGAAAACCACCTCCACAGTATGATACGACTATTTAATACATATAAAAATAAAAGCTGCTTTTGCTCGAAAAATATTTCACTATCTGTGAAATATTATAAAATTGTTATAAAATTTTCAGAAACATCCAAGTGACAACCTTTAAAAACTGAACCTCGAGTAAAAACTAAAATGTAAAGAAAAAACACTCCAGATGTTGGCTACACATATGCTGTGTCGTCAGCTTATTGTTTTGTGGTGATTTCCTTTCCAACTGCTAACAACAGTTTAGTTGATAAAGCCGTCTATGATGGCCCTCCACATCTGCTATCAAAGTCTGTTTCCTATCCTCTGTATGTGCAACAGACTTTTCTTTGTGAACATTGTTAAAACATAATAAATATTCCAACTTTGCGGCAACTTTGTAGCCGTAAATGTATAACTTACAAACATTGTACGACACAAATCATCTTCTTCTACCTCAGATGGTTACTGTGTGAGACCACATTTTCACATTCTGATGCCGTTTATGGAGGAATTTAAAGGTGCCTTAACTCATGGGATATACAAACAAAGAAATACACGAGACTCGGAATTCCTTCTAAGTCTTGTGTAGCCTCTATGGGAAGAGATTTAATGTACATCTGCAGAACCAAAACGTCACATTCACATCATAACAGAAATCTAAACTCTCTTGACATCAGTTCTTTATAGAGTCCCAGCTCTTATGGTGAAGCTTCGACAAATGGCGTTCTTCCCCTTCAATTGCGGGGCACTTCTGGCTCCATTTTGAACTGGATGTATATTGGAAGTTCCGAGAATTAGGAGTTTACCTCCTGGAATAATTTGAGACCTCTTAACTTCAGCATCTGCTCCATTTCAGGTGAACTATTAGTCAAATTGTTCAAACAGAGATTCTTTCCCAAATCTTCGGCTCTGGCCCGGTTCCTTTAGGGAAAAATCAGATGCCAGAACTTCTTGCCCAACAGCTTTCCTCTCTTAAGTCATCGTTTCTCTCTTTCCTCTCTTTTGGCACATCTTTCCAAATCTGAATTTGGAGAGATGTGGAAGAAACATACTTCCTAGAAGCATTTCTCTTAGGTTAAAACATATCTAGTGCGAACCAACCAACATATTTTTTTTAACTGTTAACATGATTATATTCCTCTACAGTTGGACAATTCAACCTAACAATATTTTTTTACCCCAGGTCATCAAAGACAATACATGCAAACTACTTATGTTTGCCTGTTCAACGCATTGGAAACACTTTGTCACTATCTGGTGATTGGAGTCATGGATAATTATGCCTAATTTAGTTTATTCATATATTATATACTCCAAAAAAATCAGTCATAGTTTGGAGTAATGTGAAGCCCTCTACAGTTATTACTTTATGTTTAGTGTAATTTAAACGGTACTAGACTATATCTGACAAATCCAACATGCAAAGAATTATACATATGTGTTTCTTCTATTAGTTTGAAGGAAAAGCTCATGTAAAGCAGTTCTGCATATGACATCAGTGTGGCAAAGGTAAGTAATCAGTGTCTAAAAAGTAAGTAGTGGGTGTGTATACTGTGAGGCACTTCTAATTGGCTTAAGTTCACAGAAAAATCTATGACAAGTAAATTAGAAGTTCCAGTGATCTCTAAGGACATGACTGAAATTGCCTGGAAAGAAGAAAATCTAAAACTCCCGGGAGACCTAAAGTTCTGGCAGCTCCTGACCAAACGCTTAGATTAAAGACTGGCAAAGAGCAGAAGACAGTTGTTCAAAGAAAGGAGAAGAGGGTTGTTTGAATGGGAAAGAAAAATTCAAGCTGGTGGATAGAAAGAGAAATAAGCATCAGAAAGAAGCTTCTGTGCATAACAGTGCATCTATAACAAGTTTGTAATTTTGGACATGTCAGAGGAAATAAAGTTCATTTATGAAAGAATAAACAGGTAATAATGAAAAACTTAATAACCAGACATAAATACTGTCGCTAACAAAGATTTGCATACATTTTGTCTTTATATGCATTGGCAGACAATGTAGAATGATAACAGTCCAACAGAAACGGAGAAAGTGAGACAGACAGAAGGAGAACATTAGAATGAGTTTCTTCCTGTCTGGAAAATTAAAAATGATCAATAAAAACAAATTAATTATTTGTAATTTATGCCTGGTTCACAAAGCAGAATTTTAAATTTACTGACACATTTTCAAAATGTCAGAGATCACACACAAATATATAAGAGGTTTGGTCACCCAGTGTGTGGTGTGCAGCCACATAGCAGGAGCAACACACACAAACTGTTTTCCCTCACCTTGAGACTGGCGATGGCACAGAGGTGAGGTGGGCAACCCAAGGATGGAGACCATAGTCATCGATGACGCCATCACAGATTTGAGTCCCAATCTGTTGACCTTTGCCACACGTCAACCCCCTTTCACACAAACCACTTTTGTGACTGATCACTATAAAATAAAGGCCTCGACTAGAGACAAGACTAAACTAGAACCACAACAAATCAAATATATTCTTGAGACAAAACCTTATTTCACAACATACAAACATGGCTGACTAGGAAAAAGCAACAGCAATTGTTCGTGGACCATATTTAACAGAAAGAACACAAGACAAAAGATATCTCCAACATCCACCAGACTTTCTGGTGCACCATGACAACTTTCTGCCCCACGTGTATTTTGAATTCTCCTTTGTGTTTCTTTCACCTTGCTTTCTGATTGGCTACATGTCACATTCGCTTTGTGCTCATTTGTCCTATGGGAACAGCGCACACTGTGGTACCTGCCCAAGACAATCCAACATGTTAAATATCCCAGTTTTTAGATTGGAGTGGTCTTGACATTTTTCCGAGCAGACAGTTCACTCTTATAAAATAAGACATGGCAGGAACATTCACAAGATTATCTTAAAAGCCATCCTGAAAATTAGGGTGTTCTTAAGATTGCCAGAAAGGGAAAAATGGCCATAAAAATCTTGCTTGTAAACAAGGCTTTAGGCAGTCACATTATGTTATTTTTTTAACTGATCACAAATACAACAAACACATTGTTGATCATGTTATTGATCAACAAATATAAGAAATATACACACATAAAACCATACAACGAGAACAAACACAAAACACAATTTCCATCCCTTTTGTTTCTTCTTTATGCTTTCATAGAAAGGAAACCTCAACTCACAGCTCACCGACATATTGTAAATGCTAAAAGTATAATATTGGAGGAGAAGCAGCTTACCTGTGAAAGTTGGAGAGTAATGACCAGAGAAGCACCACCATCTACTGAATCGTAGTCATGGTGATATATAGTGACAGACCAAACCCATACTTATTGTCTCAGTTTTTTTTACTATATTCTACCAGGAATGAAGCACATTTTCAAACAGCATTGTTAACAATATTTAGTAAAACGTCTATACATTAACGTAATGGTTGTACAGCAACATAATGGTTGCTGTACAACTCGAGTGTTGTACAGCAATTGAATTGTGATTTTAAGATCTGGAAGAAATAGCAAAATTCTAATTGTATTCAAGTCATAGAGCTGGGTCCTGAGGCCATTTTTTCAGCTGCTCAAAATGAGATGAATAATGCAAGATCTATGAGGGTGAGAAAGAAGAAAACATAGCTGCAAAACAGTCTGCAAGCAGAAACTCAGAAAAAGAGTTGTCATTATCACTCATGAACTACCTCAGAAAAATACCAAGATCGTTGAAAATAATTGCTTCACAACTCATTTAGTTATTGTCTAAATCTAAATGATATGCTTCACATTCTTATACAAGACAGAAAGGTAAAATATTTACAAGCTTCCTTTTCAATTTTCTTCTTTTCCCCTGACTTTTCTTTGTCTCCGAACCTCTTTATCTGGCACATTAAACTATTCAGGCTGCCTGCCAAGATCAAAGCAGGGCTACAGTGAGTCCAGAATGCTTGTCAGTTCGGGAACATTTCCAGGTAGTGTGAACCAGCGGGAGACATAAGGAGCTAATTGATTAAACTCCTCAAGAGGAGTCAGATCAGCTCTATTTAGTACAGTTATTGCTGAAGTGAAGAAAATCTGAAGTCAGAGGATAGGAATGAAAGACAGGAAAGGTTCAATTCAGAATAAGAAATAGCAGTTACATCAATGCAAAGTGAGCCCCACTGATAAGTGGTGTCTGAGCCCTTTTAAATTCCCATACCGATAAATTTAAATTTTTAAAAATGTAACGGTTTTGTTAATCTGTATACACAAAATAGCAACTGATATTTCTCTACATTAAAGGCTGTTAGAATGCTATTCTGTAAATCATGACACAAATATGCTGCATGAGACCTATTGACCTTCTTGTAAAATGAGTTAACCCCTAGACTTTTCATAACTGGTTTTGTGACATGCAACAATTGGATTTAGCTTTTATTTGGCCTATCAGAAACACTCTTTCATTGTTACTCTCTATTGTCTTCACGTCCCAAATCACCGCATAGGTCAATGTCTTCTCTACAGATTCTTCCTCAAACTTTGCGAGCTAAACTTCTTCACTGCTATGTGACATCTTTCAAAATGTAATATAACCTCAAAGAATGTCCTCACTTTCACCATGAAGAGCTTAAAAAACATTATTCAGTATGCAAGCAGGGCCTCCCAACACTACTTCTCATTCCATATAAATGTGGTATAAATTTTGCAGTTTTGTACAAGTCTGTTGTACCCTTGTGATACATTTTTACCCTCTAAAAACACATTTTCTATGACAGGACTGTGTTACCAAGCCTCTCAAGAAACAGTTTATTACATAATTACATGTGGGTTTTTTTATTTTTTTTATTTTTTTTTATTTTGCTATTTACAGAATAAATGTTACAGTTTTGGAAAATATGTTTATGATTAAATTGTCATTTCTGTTGAGGAAAACTATTAGAAGTTTGAGTCAGATATCTTGAAGTCAAAAAGAGAAGGTACGTTCATGAACGTTTTATCTATGTCCAAGATGATCAAATCCTGCAGTCATTTCAGAAAGAGTAAATTGTGCTTGCCTTTTCTTTTTAGGATCCACAGATAAAGTCCAGGAAACAGCATTGACAAAACATACAGAGGGTGACAAATAATTAGGAACAATGCAATAATACGAAAGCCGGAACAAACACAAATTGTTTACTGCCAACAATATGCTTATGAATATCAACAAATTAACTTGCAGTGCAAGTCTGTGTTGTTTTTGTGTCACGTGTTCAGAGGTTAATCAGTTTCATTGTTTGACGCAAGAGTGAACAACAGACTTCACACAATGGGAACCGCTGAATACTGTATGTAGCACACCATGTCATTTTAGTGTACTATAGTAAAAGAGGGGAGGGTATCCAGCAAACCAAAAGTTTTATTACTTTTATTTTCACACCAACAATAGCATTTCAAGTCTGTAAGTACACCCAAAGTAACTTGGAAAGCCAATAATATATTTTTACATTTCATCAAAACTAGAGAGTCTCTGAAAAGGTCTACAAACAAAAGTAGCATCTAGTCATCTTACAAATCAAATGTAAATTGCATTCCAGCCACCAGAAACAAAAACAAAGATCATCTGCAGCTGTCTGAAAAGTGTGTGTACATACATAAATTACTCTCTATTTGCAATGTGTGCCGCATTTTTAACAACAAAAAAATATCAAAGAAAACAATTAAATGTCTGTAGGCTTCAGTAAAAGTGAAAAGCAGAGAAAAGCGGCAACCTGTTTTACTTTCAAATTCTTCCTATTAAAACATGAATCTTTCATCCAGATTTAAAGGGATAAACAAACGTGACATCCATGAAAAAAAAAAAAAAATACCTTGTTAAAAATATTCCGGGGGTTAGTTACTTAGTGCATGCTGTTTTTCCAGCTATATCAAACATTCATTCAGCTCTCACACAAAACAGACCATGAAGCTATTATCTATCAATTTTTAAAGCTGCAGTATGTAAATTATATATAAAAATATGTTTTTTACATATTTGCTAAAACGTTCACTTTGTCATGACAACATTCTATGAGACAGATAATCCATCTCCCAGTGTATTTTTGCAGGCAAAAATACACTGCTCAGAAACCAATCAGAGCCAGGAGGAGGGTCTTAGTGCTGTCAATCACCTTTCTCCACGAGGGAGAAGGGTGTGAGCCTGCCATGAATACTCAGCCTAGTGAGAATGGCCTACGATGACAGCAGATGAACAGTTTTCCTGGAACAGGTAGTTGTTTCTTCAACAGAAGCACATTTAGAGTTGCTCTAGACTCATAATCACTGCAAAATTGAACAATATATTTAATTCATATTGGTGATTTTGATGATGACACTTGACAAAAAATGTAATGCTTGTTACTATTTTACAGCAGTTGCAAAAGAGCTTTGGTTGACTTTGACTTGATCTCGATTTAATAAGTCAAAAAAGCAAATAGGACACTCCATGTAGAGTACCTTTAATGCCAAGACAGGAATGACAAAAGTTGAATTTTAGAACCAACTGAACTATGTAGGTGTTCTAGATGAGGTAGGATATATTACATGCAAGAAAGGGTTTGTTGACACAGTTTTGGAATGATTGATGTTCATGGAATCAATTTGTTGAACATTTCATGGAAAGATGCAATAGTAATCAAGATGAAATGTGACAGTAGCACTAACCAGAATGATGACAATGTGGAGGGTAGATGATGATTTAAGCAGACCAGCTGAAATATTTGTTTGGGTGATGAAGGAGAGAGTGAGTTGGTTTCTTTACTGAAGGATAACTCAGTTATTCAGTAGGGCAGAGAATCCTCGTCTTCAGTGTAAATCTATGTAACAGTCAGTATTCTCTGCCAGGTTATTTATGACATGTTAACAAATGTTAATTTTTTTTTAAATTAAAAACAAAACTTTACATGTTAAAAAATATTTTTAGTGCATTTAAATAGTTTGTCTGAAGATATAGTCAGGTTATTTTATAATAAAAACAGTACTTTATGTACCTTCAACTATAAAATGAATTAAATTTAACCTGAAGACAATGTTTTTTTTTTGTACTGTACTGCATCTGTTTTTGGAAATTGAAATGAAGCTTATATTGTCATATTTTGTATTTAAATGTCTTGTTGAAATCATGCTCGGTGTTGGTTAGAGAAAAGCGGTGTGTTTTTAAGTTGTTGTTTTACATTTCAAAATGATAAAACAATAAAAATAAGAAGGATGTAATGGGAAATTCAGTCTGAAAGGAAAATGTTGGAAGGGGAAGAAGAAGAAGAAAGATGGATATCATGTCTCTCCCCTTTAAAAGCTACATCTTTATTTTGCAGGAGTGACTGAAGCCGACACTTAGATTTTGTTTTTATGTCTCTTCAATTTAAAGGTGTTTCTCATGATTAATTCATGCGTGTCGGGATATTTTGAAGCACAGTTCAATGCGCATGCTCATTGTGACCTTTCTGTTCAGGAAGAAGCTTCAGGGTCCGTCCCTTTTCTAGAGATTTTTCAGGCTTCAATTCCAGATCTTCAGAAAACCTTTAAAGGTTAAGAGGCGGTGAGGCGGAGGCTCATCTCAGTCATTAATGAGCTACAGGTCATCAGTTGAATATAAAAGTACAAAAAACATTTTGGATTTTTATGTATTTAATTTTTGTTATATTTTAACAATAGTTCTATCTGAATTGTTATTCAGGAATATTTTAATATTCATTTTAATTTTAATTGTACATGTTAGCGTCAACTAATTTCCTGCTCATTATCACAGAATTGTATTACCAGTTACCATTTTTTTTTAGTTGATTAATTTAAAAGTGAATAAAAAACTTAAAATATACATGATTTGTAAAAGACAGAAAGTTTCTTTTTTAGTTTTTACTTTGCTGTACACATGTGTTTAAACGTACAAGGCTTCATATTTGCAAATATTTGTCAATCTTATCCTCGGATGTTTTATTTTGTTCAGATCTCTTTTTTGAATTTTGGTAGGAGTTGTAAAAACCAGTGTTTTTTTTTCTTTCTGAAACTAACAAAAGCCAGTAAAAGAGAAAAAAAGGAGAGGCAAAGTATGGCTGAACCTGAGAACAATGGATGATTTCTCTCTCCATTAGTTATAAAGCTTTTCCTCCTACATATAAAGCACCAGCATAAACAAATGCACTCAGCTCAAACTCTGCAGCCTTAATGTAACATCATGCATCCTAATCAGTATATGTCACTGCATTTTTACGCCTGTTTTATCCATCTCCATTTGTAAAAATGGAGATGAATAAAGCTTACTTTACATGTTTTATGTCTGCTTGAATAAGTGTTTAAAAAATGAAATGTCCATCCCCCTCTGCTAAATACACACAGGATGAAGTTCTTTGGATGAATTTGCAGACACAGCATGTGGGCAAGATTAAGAAGAACACCGTCAAAAGTTGACTAAGTTCAGCTATGATCTCCCCTTATGATAATCATAATTTTATTTTTGGACAAACTGTCCTTTATGAATCAATTTGGGATCAGTGCTGCACCTAGAAAACAGAGTGGTTGAAATGATTGAAACTTGTTTAACATGTCTAAATAGAAATTATACAAAAAATTGTTTTTTTAATACTACTACATATCAAAACAAAATGTAGTAAACAGAAATCTCAACATAAAATTTAATGAGAACAGAAAGCAGAGAGATGACTGGGCTGTTGCAATAGAGTGAGAAAAGAGAAGCAAAGATGAAACAAGAGAAAACCAGTATCTGATCTGTATCACTGTGACACGATGTTTCCCACTTTGCTCCTCTACCACACAGCTTCTACACAAAAATACACTCTGGAAAAAAAATGAGAGAGCTTTTTTCTTTTGTAACACCACTGACCCTCATTAAGTATTGTTCACCAGCCTGTTCCAGTCTTTCAGTCTGGATGGTTTTGTTTAAAAAGAAAAAGACCATCTTGTACCCAATGCAGCTTTGACAGGTTGCACAAATAATCCAAAGAAAGCATGGCAATATGACTTCATCAGTTATCTGATTGAGTGTACTGTAAGGAGAAGGCCAAAGGGCGGCGGATCTAACAATTGTCAACACATTTGGACAAACTGAGTATTTATTCATTATGTTTGAATGCCTTCGTCTTTCCATTTTTCACAGACTAAAACTGAATTTCAAAGACGTATTTCTAGCATCAACAATTAGTCAGTACATAAACTTTTATTTCTTTCAAATTACATCTTGTCATGTAAAAATACATAGATGAATTTGTTTCAGATGGAAGTCAGCTTCTCTGAATTCCACCCTAATTATGGTTTAATTTTACCAATTCAATTTTTCTGTCTCAAAGTTAGAGTTGATCAACTAAGACAAATGATCAAAATACCAGTAGAGCCATGTAAAAAGCTGGTCAGCACTTCAGAACGCTTTGGTTGCAGTAACGATAAAGACACAACTTAATATTAAAAAGGGTGTGAATAATTTACAACATACTGTTTTGTTTTTTTACTTTTTTTAATATTTGCTACTCCTCTTTGTTTAGTTATCTTTTTTAAATTTCTCTGTCTCGTTTACAATTGGAAACAAATTTCTTGGTGAAATAAATATAATTTTAAACTTAAATCTACCAGGTGTATGATTCATTTTATTTAGTTTTTAATCTTACTAACTTCCTACCCAAATTTCCCCACAATAAACTATATTTCTATTCTATTCTATTTTTTTGATTTATCAGTATTTCAGCTTAAGTCATTAGAAAATATATGAAAGAGAATGAGCGAATTACAAGCTCGTACAAACTAAATATAAATGTAATAATGTCATTAAGAGTCTGATGCTTCAACTGGATAGAGACAAAGTGTTTTACTGTTGCTGTTGTTCACACGAACACCATATTAATTTCCATGATTTACGATAATGGGCACCATCATGAGACTGTAAATTACACAATAATATTAGTAACAAGGGTAATTTGAGTATAAAAATGCATAACAACGACAGATACAGGAAGGTATTTGTCTATACTGTCGGTATCATTTATTTTGTCTCTATGGTTTTAGAGTGATCATTTAAAAGTTGAAAGTGATTCTTTCATGGCTGTATGATTTGGAGAATGTGAATGGAAGAATATTTGCATTTAAATGAGGTTGTAAAGGATGTGGCATTTTCAAAGTGAAGAGCAGAGAGCTAGATTTGAAAATGTGGAGAAAGCTTTTTTTTTCTTCTTTTGTCTATGAAATCCCTGAGACCACTGGTTGGTGCAAAAATAATAAGAAACAACAGTGTGGTCTTTCTCATTGTGGGTATTTTGCATCACTATCAGTATGAACCATGTAAGTAACGTGGTTCATCTCATATTACTCTTGACTCCCCTCCTAGTTTTTAATGCAAATTCTTGTCTTCAACTATCTATATCTTCCCCCTTGTTCACTCATCTTTTTTGTTAAGTTCACAATTAATGTATTTTTTATACCTGGTTAAAAAAGAAATCCTAAATAAAACATTAAAGCCACCCCTAACATAACCCATTCAATACTAAATCTATTTCGCACCAGAATAATTACTAGTCAGAACATTTAGCAATAATAGTAAAGAATGTTAAGATGTTTTCATTTTGTGCCACAAATAATGATCAGAACAGGTTGAGTTTTGGTGAAAGAAAAAACAACAAAAATGGTTTCTGTTGTGCTTTTGAGTAAGTTCTGTCTGATTTGGTTTCTGCAAAGGAACTTTTACTCTTGTGAAAGGTAACTTTTACTTTCAAATTCTTCTCTGCTATGTTACATTGAGGTCCCTCATAAGTGGAATCTAAACAGGTCATATGTCCAAATAATGTCCCATTGATCACTCATTAACACTCACTTAGATATTGTAAGAAGTGAATGTATGGGGAACTGTGTGGCATAGACACTGTGGTTATTCTGAATAAAATGAATTTGATAAAAATCAAAGGACAAATTCATTCAGATGTAATATTTTTTCAAAATACATCCCAACACTCAACCTAAAGAAGTTAGGTTGAGTGTTTCTCCAATCAGAGAAATGGATAATTCTCAGTGAATGTTTTCAAAACACATCTTCATATTTCTATTGATATTCAAGCTGTCAACCCAGTTTATGAATTACTGAGAAGGCGGTGCTTTATGAGTATAGCAGTGGAAAACCTGAAGGATGATTATTCTAATCTCTTCACCACACTTCATTTACCCTGTTAATTAACACTTAATCTCAAGACAGAGAGGACTTCAGAACCCAATGCAACTTTTTCAGTGGTTGCTTCAAAGACTGTCATCAAGGAACTGAATTAATATTTCTTTTTATACACCCTCAGAGAATAATGTACATTTTACACGTTGTGTGAGCTATAATATTTCCTTTGATTTATTTACACAGGGTTTTTTTTCCAATTAAAACTGGTAAATGAATCAAATGAAAATTGTTACCAAGTAATTATTGAAAGTATAATCAACTAGTTACATTTACAAATGTAATCAAAGAATTGAAATACAAATTCAATATTAAAGAATTGTAGATTAAGTTTATATTTAAGTTTATTTGTTCATTCAATCCTTTTTATCAAGAGACTAGTTGAATGCTAAATTAATAATTCCTTTAAAGTTGTAAGATTTATTTGAAGTCAGAAATGAAACATTAGCTTAAACTGAAATTGTTTTCACCATGTAAAATATGTAAAATATTAATTAATAGTAACAGAATAATAATAAGAAAAAGCGCTTTCAAATGGGAAGGAGTTTTGAGGATGAATCAAAGCTGTTAGTTTTTCCTGACTGTTACCTGCATGAACGTTACTGCTGTTCTGGGAATGGCATCCACAACCTGTTCAAACTGCTGGGTCCCAAATTTCAGCACCCCATCAAACAGAGTCATGACTTCACGGTTACACAGATGACTGACTGTGACCTCAATCTCACACTTACATAGCACAAACACTTTTGCGCAAAAATATTCCTCCCTAGTACTTTTTCATGACAACATATTTAGAGTATTGAATTGTGTGGAGTGAGTAGAGTATTGGAAAATATATTAAGCAATTTGGAGAATACAATAAATATTTGCATTTGTTCAACAAAAAATAAAATATGTTCAGAAGAAAAAAAAAACATGCTATATAATTAGACAGATGTATCATTTATTATTTGTCTAATTAAGCTAAATTGAGATGAACCACTCACTAAAACAAATTAGGCACAAATGTGTTCCATTTTAGAACAATACAACAGCTTCATCTAATTACTGCGATGGGACTGTATATTTCTTCAGCAGAGTTGTTGCAAGAAGACCAAACAAACACAAAGCTTTCTGACAAAAGGTCTCCACCTTCCTCCATATGTTTATCTCAAGAAGCAGACTAAACACTCATTTAAATCACTGAATTCAATTAATCCTAATTTATTGGAGAAGACATTTAGAAAATAGCTTTTATGTTGTTCTGAAGAATGAAGGATCTATTGTATCACTGTTCTTCTACATAGACCCACATAGCATTCTGGGGTTCAAAATCAAGTGCTTCATATCCATATGTAGCAGTGAAAGGTCTATATACCAGCCACAGCGAGCAGGGTACAGCACGAAAGCGATTTGATTGACAGCTAGCCACATTTGCTGATTGACTTGGGATTACATCATGGTAAACAACAGTATAGTTTAGCTGTGGACTGTGGTCATGCTGTCTGCTGCCAGAGAACTGCACAGTACAGAGGAGAGTAACTATGATGTTAATCACGAGCAGTTCAGATTTGGAGCAGAATGAGGGTTATTTAGCAGCTCAACTCTCTGAAGAACGGGCAACATGATAAAGTGCCATAATGTAACTATATTTATATGTAATTATTATAGCTAATTATAATAGTGAAATAATCAGCTGAGTGTTTACCACTAAAGTTTGTTTGGTGATGAAGTTTAGTCCAGCAATGAATTTCTAGAAGACAAAATAAGATTCCTGGGTTTATTTAAGTCCATCAGAGCCAGAACCTCGAGGTTCTTCATTGCTGAGTGCCACTGCAAACATCTGCAAAGTTGACAACAGCTGCTGCAAGCTCACGGCCCTTTCTCAATAGTGAGAAACAGACTGTATAACGGAGAAGCTACCTGGGGTAGAACCAAACTGCACATCAACAGTTCAGAACGTGACTTGCCAGAGGAAAAGCCTTTATTGTATCACCGTTCTTCTAAGAAACTAAACAATTTTAGATATTTATGTCCTTTGTCTCATCTGCCTATATAAAAAAGGCTTTCTTCTTTAAGTTCTTGAAAATCCTCTCTCCTTTTCCATCTCAACGAAACATCTCAGAACCTCATTTTGAGCACTTTGCTGGTGTATTTTGCATTTCTGGTACTTCAGGCATAAAGTTTGCTCATGAGATCTAAAATATCATGAAATGTACCTTGTTTTGAGAGGCTTCTGTTTCACCATTCAGCTTTGTTGTGTAATGTTTTTTTCACCTGAGCCTGACTTGCCACATGGCGATCAAGTGAATATACTGGTCACTTCAAATCATGTTAAAAACATGGAGTGGAATAAAATGTGTTACTCTGGTCCCAGTATAAGCTGATAACAAAATCAAAATAAAACCATTAAAAGACAAAACCAATTCAAAGTCTGAAATTCAAGCAACAAAAGTATAAAATAGCACAGCAGTGTGCAGTATTGTATAGGTACAGAGAGTAGTACTGATTGTGAAATGTCAAGAGTTCTACAGTACAATAAATTTGTCCAAGTATTTCAAAGTACATGATATGTTGGAATAGATAGTTCCCACATGATGGGACCAGAAGTAAATTAAATTGACTTTTTATTTAACGTAATTACATTAATAACTTTTCAGATAAAACAATCATGATATTTATTGGAATGATTCTAGTTTAACCATGTTATTTATTAATACAAAACAAACAATGACAAACAGTAACGCATGCAAGAAAATGATGGGTAGTTATACTCAGATTATCATTTACTTTCTAAGAAACTCATCTTCCTATGTTAAAAGTTAAGTAGTTAACTTTGTAGCTATTTTTTTTTTTGCCATAGTTCAGCAAAAGTTTTCCTCTGGTTCCTTTGGCTCATCTACTGCACAAGCTTGTGTTGCATGTCCATGCCAATTTATTTGGCTCATTGGTCTTACTGATGTAACTGAAAGTGCTTAGCTCTCGTTTATTGTCATCTTAAATGTACTGAAAAGCTACTTCATTCAGTAAGGGCTATACACGTCCTCGAAAGACATTTCTAATCTTGAAACAGTCCAAAAATACAGATGAGATGGAATATTTTTACATGAATGCAACTGTCTCAACAATTTCATTCCAACTGCTAAGACATACATGGAGCTTCTATAGACATACTTATTGCTGTACAAATAAGGCAGTTAACAGACACTATGAAAATTTAAAAAATAATAAATTAAACCATGTCAGACCCTCACAAAGTCTGACTCTTGCAGCTGTACTGACTAAGCATGAAACAGAACAAATCAGATATGCCAGATGTGTAAAAGCATCAATAGAAGAAGAAGAAAAAAAAGAAATTAAACTAAATGCGGACATAATTCATGTTCAACAAGGAACAGAAAAACACTATTAGTTTCCAGTCTTTGTTTTTACTGAGAATAGAAATCTTCTTTTGGAAGGAAGAAAAAGTATTTATATATTCAGATCTGTACAATGGAAATCAACTCCATTTGAGCCTTTCGATGCTCACTCAAGTTTTCAGATATTTTAGCAATGCAGACAGCTGTTTGTAAATGTTTGAATTTTTAGTTTACTGTGTTTGAAGTTCAAATGGATTTGTTGGGTAATTTATCAGCAGAGTAAAAATTCATAATTTGAATGTTGAAACTTTTACTGTCCTGAGCCACCATCTGTCTTGGCCAGGGAACTCCCCCGATATTTAAATGTCACACGTTGTAGATCTCTTGATTAAATAAGGCCTGGAAAAAAAGCATCTGTGAGTAAGACAGGTTTGACTGAAATTTATGTTAATGTTACAAACTAACCAAAGTTGGACTGAGACAGAATTTTTTCTCCAGATGGATCGCACAGATGTTAGGGTGACGAGTTGACAGATGCTTCTCTGATATGTGACATCTTGCCATAAAAAGCACCTGCATTGTAACATTTTGAACTGACAGTTGAAATTATTTGCTGGCATGAAACTGGCAGTGTGGAGTTTTGTTGTTTTGCAATCTTTGGGAAGTTTCAGTTGAAATTCTAGCCTGAATGTTGACCTTATGGAATCAAGAATGTGAACTAAAACCCTGGGATGTTTCTGTTTTTTATCACTCAGACTCTTCATAGGTTTGTGTCACTATGCTACAAAAAGTAGGAATTATCAGTATGATCATGCCATTACCCAGTGGAAAAGACATTTCCTTAAACTTTTTTCTTAATTAACATACAGAAATATGGGTAAAAAGGATGGGAGGATACTGCTGATAGGTCATCTGCAATATAATTTATTGCAGATGACCCATCTCATTTGTGATAAAAGGTTTGTTTTATGGAGCTCGGTTTGTACCGAGAAAACAAACCTTGTTCCTGCTTTTTCTGTGGTTCATCACATACATAGATGACCTCATCTATATATCATGGGGAAAATCATGATTTCCCCCCAAATCATGGGGAAAATCATAGTTCCCCATGATTTTGTATCATGGAGAACCATGATGCAAAATTATTTACTGCATTAAATTGAATGCCTAATGGTGTAGAGCTTATCCAGAAACTTGCATCAACACTGTCACACCTCTAATGAGGGTCAAGAGAACAAGACGGCTTTTATTTGTGAATTATGGAGAAGATCAGAAGAGAGGAATAGTAATATAAAATTTTGGTTTTCTTTTCACCCCCCAAAAAACTAATGTGAAGTGCACAAAATTCAGAGACTGAGGTCCAGACAAAAGTCAGGGAGCAAAACAATCTTTAATACATCTGCAGACGGAGAGCAAAAAATACACTGCATTAGGCACAAATTAGATTCGCTCTGACAAACTCAGAGGTGCATAGTTACTTTATTCATCTCTCTACTACTGAGGCGGAGACTCGATCTTCTAAGACCAAACAAGAGAAACAAAGGAAAACAAAACCTTGTACACTCATTCACTGCTATGTCTACAAAATGTGAAAACTAAAAACTCCACGGGAAAAACAGCTAGTTCCCAAAACAACTATCTGGGAAAGGTTAGCAACCCTGGGAAACTTACTTCAGTAGACACATCTGGTTTCATTAGTTTGTACCCCTCTCCCCACTGCACAGAAAAACACCTTGACTGTGATACAAAAAGCATTACATTTATATGACACAAAGGATCATTTAATATGAATAAAACTCCTTCACACTAACCATCTTAGTTAGATTACTGTAAATAACTCAAAAATATTTATATTTTAATATTAGAAGTTATTCTTTTCTGCAAATTAATTTCACATTTGGGGAAAACTGGTCAGCTGAATGTTTATAGGCCTCAAACGTTTGAGAATGCACCAAGACTGCCTTACTTCAATACCCCATCTTCTTATGCTAATCTAACACGTTGAATGCTGAATACCTTTCTCATTTTTCTATAATGAGAAAGTGAAGGCTTTCAGTGATGTCTTTTGATGAACGAAAAGTTCTAAAAAACACAAAACTGTTCAAACAAATAAATCACATTTTATAAGCCCAAGTATGTTTAAACAACTTCCTATTAACTCTAATTTTAGCCACAATGTGCACAAGAGCCATGGAGATGTTTACTTCGCACAGCAAGTAAACAGGTTATTTCACTCAAATCTTATCAAACCTCGATTAAAGCAACTGCATATGAAGTTAGTCTTTCATTTGGTAAAAGATGAAAGAATGATGAATGACTTTACTGACAATAAAAATATAAATAGAATCTCAGTCCACAGAGCACCCATATGATTATCCACGCTGTTGTTACTGCAAAGATATTTTGTCATTACTCAAGACGTAATGTGGTTAGATAACATTCTGCCATTTTGCAGTGCTGAACAAAGGCAATGGAACATTTTTGGAGATGTATTGTATTTTGATCTACACATATCAGACCAACCTTGTTGGAGTGCATCATGGAAGTGGGCATTCCAAGAAAAGATCAGATTTGAATTTTAGTTCCAGCCTGCCCTGCCTACATAAAATAAGTTTGCTCATGCACACACTCGCATATACATATACATTAACATAAATCCACCCACTCACGTGCATATTCATGTCAATTATAAAATTGTGGAAAGTCAAACCAGATCACAAAAATACAAATCCCTATATTATTGTTGTGTTCTTTCTACTTGGATGCCAGATGCAGTCTTCTTTTAGTAACATCTGTCAGCCAATTGGGATTCCATCTTTTGATATCCTCTACATGTTGCTACCAACATGTTTCCTACCAATTCCACCATATGGCATGCCTGAAAAGTCGGGAAGGACATGTAAAAAAAAGCAAATAAAAAACAAGTAATAAAAGAAGACTCTACTGCAGCAAAAAAAGTAATATTCCAAAAGCTATATATATAGTGAACAACACATGTTGTGATTGAAAAGTAGAAATATTCTTACAGTTATGATGAATTCAAGATTGAAGTCAAGGAATGTGGTGGAAGCTCTGGAACCAATCCTTTAACTGTATCTGGTAAGCTGTGACTGAGTGTGACATCTCAATTTCTGCAGCAGGCTTTGCAGTGGCAGTGTCCATAAGAACCTCACTGATCCTGATTGTGTGTCCTGCCTCTGTGCAATCCTGCACTACAACAGCAGCCAGTGACTCAGTCTCTTTAATATTACTCGTTCAAGTTCGATATGAAATTGCTAATATATAAGGACTTCCAAGGATGGCGCTATGGACAATTTCCAGCTATTAACTGAGAAACGTTGCACTTCAGTCTATGCAATTTGATTAACTGACTGCAAAAATTCAATTACCGTTTTTGACTCGCTTATAAGCGAGAGTCAAAAAAACTAAATTAGCAGAACAGCTACATTATTTATTGCTGTAGTTTTATTTTATTTTGTGCCTTTAAATACAGTTGAAACCAGAGGTTTACAGACACTACATAAAAATACACACATGCAATTTTTTCACACTGTTCAACGTAAAAATAGGAATTTGCCATTTTTGGTCAATTAAGATTCTGTGCCATAGCAAAAGCATAAAGTAAGGGGAAAAAAAAGTCTGATTTAGATTCTGTTTTGCAAACTCTTCAATGACTACTTCATAATCATTTGATTATTTTAAAGGCATTTGGTAATGACTACACAGCAGTTACTGATTTTTGTCTTGTTGAACAACAATACAGTCAATACTGAAGTGGGTTTTCTACTTTTTAGCTATACAGCTCATTTTAAGCAGTCTGTCTTAAGATGCCTTACAAAGATATATAAAAACACATGTCATGCATAGTGAAGTATTCATTTCTAAGATTTCACTCATAAAGCTTTACATTAATGCCCCGGCTATATATCTTTGTTACTTTTGTTTGTTTTCATTTAGTAGGATCAATGATCCAAAATGTGAGCACAACGCACACAAGGATGATTGATAGTGCTAAAAACCTTTTCCTGGCGCTAATTGGTTGTTCACAGAATAATGCATTTGTTCAGATGACAACAGGTCCAAAGGTAGAAGGAAGAGGAGGTCGATTTATTTCAATGTTAATGTCAAATCTATTTATTTAGAACTTTTAAAAAAGAACCAAAGTGCTGAACAAAAAATAATAATAGAATAAGTTGATGAAAAGAGAAAGATAAATAACATTTGTACAGACTATCTCATGCTGTTCTGTCACAACAGGACAGATATAGCAAATATGTAAAAAAGCTATTTTTATAAAAGTTTCATATTGCTGCTAACATCCTAGCTAAGCGTTACACTCATTTTGGTAATACATAAAAAAATATTGCAAGCACAGAAACATTGATTTTGTGTTATCATTGAAATGGCCCCAATC
Source organism: Poeciliopsis turneri (assembly GCA_922788865.1). Classification (NCBI taxonomy): domain Eukaryota; kingdom Metazoa; phylum Chordata; class Actinopteri; order Cyprinodontiformes; family Poeciliidae; genus Poeciliopsis; species Poeciliopsis turneri. The sequence goes on along the minus strand of CAKLNU010000972.1, from coordinate 227,283 downwards.
ACAGTGTGAGCTAAAAAACTGGTGAACAGCTTGAGGAAATTATATTTGACTTCAATCTAGATGAAAAAATGCTTAAATTAATTTCACAACTTATCATTGTCAGTTACCTCATTTGCTTTTTTTTCTTTAATATGAATGGGCATACTAACTGGCATGCTTCTGTCAAAAGTTAATGAACTGTCAGCTGTGTAGGAGGGCATTACAATTTGGAGCTGATGGTGGATGCTCATAATAATTTGTCAGATAACTGTCAATAAAATTAATAGAGAAAACCATAAACAATATAGAAACTGAAAAAAAAAACAAAAAAAAAAACACCTGGCATGAAACTTTGTGGGAAAACCGATTTCTGTGCTTTCATCACTCAATATTAATTTATTACTGTCAAGGTTTTGGAATGTTTCATTTTCATCAAAACATATTAAATGTCATTTGAAAGTCAGATTTCATAATTAAATCAGATTGTTCTTATGCATATCAAGATCTGTGAAGTCTGTTAGAATATTAGCTGTCATCCAATTGACAGTATTAAAAGTAGATTTTTAATCTAGCAATGTGTGAGGGTGGAATAACGAACTCAATTTGTCTGACATGCCCATGCAGCTTATTTTGCTCCAGTATAATGTAGTATGAAATGCTAAAATGATTCACATACTTTTTGTGAACTCTAATTGTAAAAACAATAGCAGAGAAACGGTATACAATGAGCTTTAAAACTTTGTCACCAGCCGGACTCCGTTTTCAGTATTCTACTTGCCAACCATCAAATGTTACATTTGTGGTGATATAATTTGGACAGTGCTTAATGATGTTTCCTTACTATTTGCATAAAGGTTAGACTATGGTGCAGAATATTAACAAGATGAGTAAAGAGGCACCGAACCAAGTGGATTCTTCCGATCTTTCAAAACGAAACAAATCAACAGGTTGCATGTTGATTGTCTGTTCTAGCTTCCTCAGTGTCTTTTGAGACGTTCTATTTAGAGATGAGTGAAAATAAGGGGGGTGAGGAGGGTTATTTCAAACAGATGGGAAGACAAAGACACTGCAAACATTTCTACCATCAGCGAAGATTCAAATACTCCTCACAAGGCCGTGTTACTTCACCTTCACAAATATATGCAGCCTCAATCACACTGTGAAAGTCAGGAATGACATTGGGGGATGAGAATGGGCTCATTGTCTTCAAAATCATCCACATGCCACACTGACCAGAAAATCAGCCACAAGCTGCAGAGTTTAACACCATCCAGTGAGTCTTAAAAAAGGAATAATGTTCAATAGAATAACAAGGAAACCGATTTTTTAGGTGTTTTGGAGAGGGACAAGTAAGCATGAAAAAAGTACAAAATATATGAAGCTTAGGATTTTATAATACTGTTGAACACAAATGCAGGAAAAGTGTCACAAAATTAGTTTCAGTGTTTATTCAGCATCTAGTTAGAATTTCACGTTATATAAGTATTGATGTTAAAATGAAGACTTGTGTCAGTGCGGATTGTCGTCTAAAACAACTGCTGAATCATTGATTCATAAATTAAATACATTATAAATTTGCACTCCAAGAAAGATACGTTTCTTTCTCATTACCATTCCAACAGTTTGCAGTGATCCTGTTTCAAATTTAAAATCGCAGGCTAAATGTAGAAAGTGAGAAAAAACAAAACAAAAAAAACAAACAAACACTGATATTTATTCATTAATAATTTAGCTTTAATGTTCAATCATTTCATCTCTCCTTTTGTTTGGGGTAAGCTAATCCTTCTATCTGAAAAAAATACATCAGCTTAAGAAAATAAAATGTTTTAAGTCATCATAAGCTCTAACAACTTGAATTTAAATTAGTAATTTGTCCATGTAAAGAAGTGAATGTCTTAATTAAGTTACTGCATTTTATGTTTTAGTTCTCTGAGCAGTAAAAATAGACAAAGCATACATTTCACAACTCAGATACTAGATCTTTATTTCTCCTTTTCCTACTAAGGATCACCAGATGTAGACATAATTGTTCAATAAGCCAAATAATGGAAACATAAATAATATAATGTGGAACTAATCAACTGCTTCATTAAATTGAGAAAAAAAAAGCATTTTCCTCAAAAATAACAATTCTTTATTTGCCCAATAAATTAATGTATTTCAAGTTTTAGTTGTCCTCATTAAGCTCGCTTTACAGTGGAAGCCCAACTAGCACAATGTAATAAGTCCAATTAGCATTAAGAAAAGGTCTCAGTATATTTCTTTTAAACAGTTACAGAAAGAGATAATTTAGCTCCTTGTTCGTTCTGTAACTTTGGTTTGTGATTTGTCTCAGACAAAGTCATTTCCATGCCATGATTTTGAACTCTAAATATGTCTTTACCAAAAGAATGTCATCATAGAGTATTTTGAAGGAGTGAGAGGCAAACACACTTTTCCAACTAAACAGGTGAAGCATGACAAGAGCCCTAATGTTTTTCCCTCTAAAGGACACTCCAAGATAATTGCACACCATTAACAAGGAAGAGTACTTTAAGTATCTTAACTGAAAGGGGTTACAATTCAAAAATCAGCCCATTACAGTGACTCTGGACTTATCAGGGTTTGTGTCGAGAAAGATTTGGGCTTTTAAAATAACTATGGTACCACTACAACATTCAATAGTAAATTAGCCCAGAAAATAAAAAGAGTCTGGATTTTAACATTGGATTATTTGAAGCATTAGATATAAAGATGAGAAAGTACAAGCAAATAATAATATAAAATTAAAAAGCTGCCTCTTAGTCATCAATTACCAAGAGGTAGCTTTTTCCCTTGTATTTATGTTGCCAAAGAAGCAGGGAGCCTGTTAAAGCAGCTCTCACTTGATTTCAAGAGATGCTTTTTTTCTTTTAAAATAGTCCTTTTGAAGTACCATGTATTTTTATATAAACTGTATTTTTTTCTGCATTCACACAATGGAGCTCACTGTTTTGTTTCAGGAATTTACCTACAGTGGGACAATGAAGGTTATTTTTATTCATACAACTGACAGAGTGATGAAAACCTAATTGGAAAAGACAGGAAAGAAGAAAAACAGGCATATATAGGAGTTGATATCACAAAAATTTATCAATGTTACCACTGCATGAATTTCTAAAATTATGTAGAAAATGTTATATTCAAGTTTTAGTGTTATGTCTAAGAAGCATTTTAATGGACATGATGAAATTAAAAAGTTATAAGAGATGATGAAAATAAGCCTATAAGCCACCACCTTTTTATAAAATATTTCATAGTTTCAAAAAATGTAACCTGCTGTGAGCTGACCTTCAATGCCTGCTTTTTCTTGCAGGGACGAATGTGGTGCCCATTTCCAGCAAGCATGAGACACAAACGGGCCAGGGAGGCACAACACAAGACAAACAACCATGCACACACATACACTAATGGAAATTTAGAGTAAACAATTTAGCATGAACAATTAGCTCGACAATTGTGGTTAGAACTGTGGGAGAAAGTCTGAGAAACAGGAGAGAAAGAAACCGATGATATCACATTAAACATTTCTGCTGAACAAGTTTGGCTTACTTCTTGGATGAATCGGAGAACCTTTAACTGACTCAGGTTCAGTTTCAAATATGAATGTGACAATAAGATATTAAGACTCTTCCCCATCCAATGTTTCTGTATGTTGGGAATCTAAACCTGAACTGCACAAAGCTATTGTTCTTCTTGACCCACCCACCTTTTCCCTCAACATTTTTTCCCTGTCATTGCTCCATCTTGTTTTTCAACATTGCTTTTCTGTGCCTCCCTTCTCATTCTTCTCACTCAAACTTTATCTCCCTTTCCCAAACCATTATCCTCACCTTCCTTCCCTCTGGCTTCCTTTTATCAGGTCTAAAGCACATTTCCACATCACTTCTTATACAAAGAGATCCTTTTCTGTTCAGATGCAGAGCTTTTGTGGCATGGAAGCATTTGTTCAAAATCAATTTCCACTCCTATCTTTTATTTTTGCCTTTCATTCTCAGTTCTCAAAAAGCCTTTTTGCTTCTCAACTCAACTCATTGTCTTTGGTCGTAGCGTACAAAGAAAGTAGATTCAGTTTGAACATAGTAACAAAACAGCTTATATGATAATAATTTTGCTTGGTTCTGCCGGTGTCTAAAAATCACATGGTTTCAGTAATGTTTTTCAAATTCATGTTTATTTAAGAGACAGTCTGCAGCTAAATTAATTTGCTGTATCTTTAACGTGACATCTAGGTTATGTTTTTTTAATAATAATAATAATAATAATCTAATTCTCCAAAATATATTTACCCTGGATACACCTGGATTTAACAGAGCAAACAGCTAAGAGGCTCCAGTTGAAAAATCATGGCATGGCTGATTCTCTTTCCCTGGCAACAAGCATCTTAACCTCAACTGCAGCAAATAGTAGCTTCTAATTTTTTTTAACAACTTTGTCAAAAGACACATCTAGGTGTGAGGAAAAAGAAAAGCAAACTCAATGGCATGTAATAGGGCAGAGAAAACATCTACAGATGGCAAAGACTACAACAATGAGATCAACAACATTCAATGAATCATTAAAAAGTGGAAGAAGTGTGGATGGGAAAAAAAATTCCCAAATTATTTTAATCAGTCCATCAATTTTCTTTAACAAGGGAGGGGTGTAGGGGAGCCCCAGCAGTCAGTGGGGAGGATGGACCTTGGACAGGTTACCAGCTTATCACAGATCCACCTGTGAAAAGCCTGTGATAACCTGCAGTTATCCTGCAGTTATCACAGTTTAACTGCAGGTTAACCTGGGATACATACCTAAGGATGTACCTGAGGACAACATCCTTAGGTATGTTGTCCTCATACCTAAGGACAACATTTAACTTAGCAGTCATATTTCTGAACTTTGGGAGGAAACAGAGTACCTGGAGCGAACCCATGAATGTCCAAGGAAATCATTAAAAACTCCATACAGAAAGACCCCAGGTTGGAATTCAAACCCAGGACCCTCTTGGGTTGCTACCCTCTTGTAATTGGTAGCAACAGTGCTACCAATTACACAACTTTGCAACCATTTATTGAAATTAAATCAAAGAAAACAAACAGCATTAGTGAAAGAAATAAAATTCAACCATTCACAATGCAAAGGGAACATAAAAGATTACGACCAAAGAGCTGTACAGCCAAAAAAAGAAAAGAAAAAAAAAAGAAAAGGAAAAACTAATCTGTGAGGCTGAAACGGAAAAAAAAGGCTTGGATTTGCCTGAATACTGGACTCTAGAGTAATAGAAGGTCTAATGAGTCCAGATTTACCCTCTTCCAGAGTGATGGGTGCATCATATTAGTATTTAAAAAGTATATAATATATAAAGTAGAGAATTTGTGAGAACTAAAACCTTCAGTTGGAGAATATAACAGAAGAAAAGAAAGGAGTTACTTCAAGAGAGAAGACAGTATGTATCATGCACAGAATTACATAGGAGTTGGGTCAATATTTATTGACTCATAAGCAAAATTCTACCCTGTATGCAAACAATGTCAGTGTAATGAAAACATTGCTTTAATCATTTGACCTTTAACACAATGCTCAGAATATGCTGCATTTCTTTAAATCCATTTGTATAGCTGTTGCTATATTTTTTAACAGCGCAAAGGACAGTTTCATGAACCACAGCACTGAACATCTTGGTCATTCTTTTTAAAGGGACTATTTCTTGTTTCTGAAAAACCAGGTCTCTTTCCCTGTGGGAGACATCAAGCCAGCCCTTTCACCTGCACCAGCTCAGAATCAACTTGTGTTGTCAGTCAGATCCACGCAGGCTACTGCGGCAACTCACGCTGAGAACACACACACCTCTTTCATCTCACATTCACCCCTCTTGACATTTGCTATCTTCACCCTTCTTCTGCAGTGATTGTTTTCCTCTTGTTCTTTCTCTCTTCCATTCAATCTTTTCTCTTAAAGAAACAATTCACATTTCCACAAGGACCTCATTTTTCTCCCTTTTGTGTTCTCATGAGAATTTTTACCTCCAGGCCCAATTTAACAGTTGACCTTTTTTGTCATGAGTTGTTTTATATTCACCAGTGTCTTTTCTTTCAGTGACAAAACTCATTGATTCTATTCAGTTCAATTCAAAAATATTTTGTCCCAAAGTGAAATTAAACTCATATCATCCAAGTATCTCAAAAGAAAGAGTCATTGTGCATGGTGATGCTGTGCCCAAAGAGGATCTCCAATAGTGATCAAACTTGCAACAAACGACATTCAGAAGAGGTCCACTGAATATTGTTTCTGTATGATAGTCACATGATTGTTATGCCAGCTTAATCTACAGACAGCAGAGATGATATTCCACAGTAACACGTCAAGGCTGAAAATTAGCACGCGCAACTGCTTTTTGCCACGTCCCTTCATATTGGAGTCGGGTATTATGGTCCTGGGCCATTATGCTTGATGGATCGGACAGTTTGAACTTCCTCCTTCTCTTTCTGCTCTGTGATTCTGCCATGTATCAATAGAGCCTCCTCTTCATCTCTTCTGGAATTTCAGGTCATAATTCTGGTTTTACTTGAGCTTTCGAAATGCTAATCAGCTATTCCTAGTTGTAAAAAAAAAAACAAAAAAACAAAAAAAACCAAAAAACATCTAATATCCCTTTAATATTGTAATGGTAAGGAAAAAGGTAAGTGCTAAAATCCTTCCAACAGCACAGTATACAAAACCAAAAAAGAGGAATAACTATTCAAGTATATAATGCCTCAACTAAGAACAAAACAAACAAAAAAATCTACAAAAATAACAAAAAAGAAAAATTTAAACGGAGCTACTCCAGCATGCTGCTACAGTGAACAAAGCAATTCTTAAATTGATCTAAATCAAGATCAATTAGGAGTGTGCCACCTAACAGAACCGTAAAGCAGACATACTTTACAGTTCTATCAGCTCAGATACCACAAATAACTAATGAACAAAAATAATGATGCAACATAAACTATACATTAAATTTTGATTAGAACTGATCCGAGATTATTCCTACTATCAAAGAATTCAACCCCAGGGAACTAATTGTTAATTGTTTGGAAGATTCCTTCATCTCGGCAGGTTCACTTTCCTTAAACTCCTGCCATTTCTACTGTTCACCTCTGCAAATGATAATTTCCATAATTTTACTTGACATTATTCAAATAGTGTCATAAATATTTATGCCGAGTTCTAGGAGAGAAAACAGTAAGATACGTGTTGTAGAGGCCAGCAGAGGCTTTCTGTTTCCACATTCCTGGTCATGGAAATTATTCAGTTAAACATTTGAATAAAAATTATTTGCTGAAAGTCAAGACGCCAAAGCAAAGGTTCTAGATAAACAACATCAATGAGTTTTAATAGTCATCTCCTAAGGTCATCAGCTGACATAAACAATCCCCAAACCTGGGTTTTCTAAAATCATTTCTAAATGTCTCTTTTGCAATAAATTATTTTCATATTGAATCAGACATTTGTCAGGAAGGGTTCAACTGTAAGTCTTCTCAAACTTAATACCTTTAAGTTACTTTAATGCTAAACCAAATCATTACTTGTAAAATCTAAAATATAAAAAAGCACACTGAACAAAAATAATGATGTGCCTTAAAACTAAAAAAAAAAGTTTCAATCTAAAAAGCAATTGCATTTAAAGAGTGATCCCATAGGAAACCGTTTCAGCGGTGATACAATACAAATATTACATATAAATGCTCATCAAGGTCTCGCTTTTTACATTACAAAAAGTTTCCTCCATTTTTCATAAATAAATAAACCAAGGTTTATTAGAATACTGTGAGGGGAAAAAATACAGTGAGAATAAAACTGCAGGTAAATGGCCTATTTCCTAAATGAGTAATGCAACATTAAAGCAATGAAAGGAGGGTACATAATGATAATATTCATTTCAAGGACTAACAGTTTTATTGGGTCAGCATTTTTACTAATATCTGTCCTCATGAAGGCATTCAAATAATCTCTGTACTTTCTGTGGCACTGTTTCTAAGAGGAACCATATTCTATATGGTTCTATCAGGACAGAGCAGCAAAGTGGATAAAATGGATCACAGAACTTTTGTCCATGTGGAAATAATCCTCATGTCCAAAAGGCAAGGAGCACTTTTTATTGAGTTTCACAGTATGAGTGGTTCTTCTTAGGGGATGGATTGATTTAACAGGGAAATTGTGTTTCTCTGAATTCAAAAATGCTTTTTTCACGGTTCTTTCAAGTCCTTTTACATTGATGGTTCTGTTGCTGGTGTCTCTCAGTAAGGAGATGGAAACTAATGGAAAATGAGAAAACTGCTGGTGGCTGTAACTGCAAAAGGTTTGAATTTTTTGGTCAATTTACCCTTCTTAAATATTCACTATCATGCTGTGATGAGAAGAGATTTTAGGGGCCGCAAGAAATGTAACCCATATTCCTTGTCCAATAAGCTGGAATTTACCTCAAGGAAAGTGTGTTGATGTTTTTTTTTTTTTTTTTCTTCCTGTGATTTAACAAAATTGAAAAGAAATATTTATCATGATCAAAATGATGAATAACAATAGTGTTATGATTGTCAGTGATGGTTGCTTTGGAAGACCATTTTGTTGAAGACAGGAATGCAAGGGTGTTAAGGATAGAGTTTTAACCGTCTGTGCCAGTTTGTAGTTCAGGAGGAGGGTGACAAGCTGTCTGAAAAAAAAAAACAAAAGGAGAGTAGTAGTTAAACCAAAGAAGTGGGGTGAGGAAATAATGCAGAGAAAATGAATGAAAAGGGAAGAAGGTACAGGAGGAATCTGCTGGTCATCACTTAAGTTTCTGCTTGCAAAATGCTGAACTACGTCATAGTCGAATAACTGAACGTCACCTGCTGAGTTGAAATTGGAATAGACGTTAAAATAACCCCAGGGATGAACATCAGAGAGGAAGAATAACCAACTGGCCTATTGTTGAGGATGAAAACAATTTAGGATCCTTTGGATTTTGAGCTCAGTTTCACAATGCTGGCTGCTAATACCTAGAAATCCTACTGAATGGATTACCAGAGTCCAGTACTGGAGTTGGATTGGACTTATATACTTTTATATATATATATATATATATATATATATATATATATATATATATATATATATATATATATATATATATATATATATAAGTATATATATAAAAGTATATATATATGGATGTATAGACAGAAAGAGAGATTAAGACAGACAGGACAAAAGAGCTAGATACATGTATTTAACATGCCACTCCTCTTGTAGGACATACCGCTCATTGTTCAAGCAGCCTCAGTCCCGGTGGCACTTTTTTTTTTCTGTTGTACCTGAGAAACTGATTTACTGCTTCACAGAGTTTTCACTTTGAGAAAATGAACTCAAGGAAATCTATTAAAAGTCTGACCCTCTGAGGTCAACAAACAAGTCTGGTCTCCCTTTGTCTACCTGCTCTCCTGCAATTAAGTTTTTTGGCACAAACTTAAAAAAAAAAAAAAAAAAAACAGACAACCAGATGCTTAAATGGACATAATTTATCTAATGATTTTAGGGAGTTTGGAGGGTTACAGCATATACAAGTGTAAATTTGATAACTAATGAAAACGTTGACATATACTATCATCATCTTCATCATTTTTTTTTTTTTTTTTTTGATTGAAGCACCAAACCGAACCGTAACTTCAAACTCGCCTGGTACCCAACCATTATTACACCAGGGAGCAATCACAAGGTGCAGTGTGGGTATGTGTCATCCGATACTATTTCAGATGACACCACACAATTCTGCTTCAGCTTGTCACAACCTATAGAATGTGCCAACTAACCATCCACAGTCAAACAGCATGGAGAATGAAACTACTAAAGTATGTTGTGCTGTGGTATAGATTTATTACCAAATATAAAAATACTAGATTGATGAAATGGTTCTTTAAAATGCTATTTGCCTGAAACAGCTTTGTAACATAAATACAACAGTGAACAGTGTTTTAAGCTTAGATTTTTAGCAGAATAATTTAGCCAACCAATTTTGTTTCAGTTTGTTCCATCTGCAAGTAGCAGGTCATCAAGCCAACACAAACTAAGCTGAGATTGCAAGACATCAAATGATGGCAATTTTTTAAAATTTGGTCTACCAGAGAAATATTTATTTAAGTTTCTTTTGAATTTAAAGAGAATGAGCAAAGCAAAAATTAAGCAAATAGAGGTTAAAGAAGGTTGCTGAGAATGACTGAATGATTAAAATGAAATTCAAACTGTCAGGTGTGGTGTGGAAAGATTTCTCATCTTCTCTCAAATACAACAGTTAATGGATCCAATTTATCAATCAGATGTAGTCCTCTGGACCTCTGATACAGAAGTTTATATAGCTGAGCTAAAATGAGGAAAAAGGAGGAACAAGGAAGCAATGACTGCAGAGAGCTATCCTTTTTCTATGCGAGAATGAAGATTTATTTTGTCAATGAATAATTTTTCGTGAATGTCAAAGGGGTTTTGAAGTTACATTTAGAATTTTTGTTTTATTTTGCATTTTAACACATGCTGGATTATGACAATGTTTTGTCAGGTATGTATTAATAATAGTGGCCTTTATATGTGAGAGAGCCAATCTGGGGCCTCAGGAAGTATTCTAAGTCTTAAAGGGAAACTCAAAATATATCTCTTTGCCAAAGTTTTTAATTAAGAGTAATGTATTCAATTTTGACTTTTCTGCATTGTATTTTTCAAGGAGTTTTTTTTATTGATTATTTTATGTTTATTCTCATTTCTCCCTTTTATTGGTTCCATTCGTCTTCACTATTTTCTGTTTGCATGACTTATTTTGTTAAAGGTACTTTTAACTTACAAGTCTCATCAAAGAGCATATTCTAATTTATCGAACATCACTGTGTCTGTTTGTGCTTATCCAATGTCTTACTGTGAGTCTTTGTTTTCATGCATCTGTGTTGACGGCTGGTGAATGACGCTCATTTGTTTATTTTACCTATTACTTCCACTGATTTCTGTAATGTAGTTTGAGCTACAATTTTTACTGTAAAAAACAAACAACAACAACAACAACAACAAAATTAATGGTAACCATAGTTTTTTACTTCAACTCTACAGAGTTGTTATTCTTCTGGACACAAATTACCTAATGATACTTTTGTACACATTTTTCTCCCACCCCTTCCTCTCCCAGAGACAGATATAAATCTGGACCCACATATGCATGGAAAAGTCAGTCAAGCTTATTATACAGATACAGCAGGGTTAGTTCAGAGCTGTGTGTCAGCTGACATTTTCTGTTCCACAGGGCCAATCGCCTGTGACAGACATTCTTACAAAAAACACACTTTGAATGGGAAAGTAGTTTCTTTTTTCCTTAGGTGAAGGCACACTCAAGAAGTGTTGCACATTTACATAAGAATGATAAAAGACTTCTTCATGTCTAATTTCAAAGAATGCACCAGCTCCACTCTTAGTTACTCTGTACCAATAAAAAACGTTTCAAGACCCATCTATGCTATTAAGGACCTACATTTCTTCATGGCATATAACATATTAGAGGCACAAAAATAACAAAATAGCATTTTGTATTCCAGCTGACTTCATGTTAATGATGAAGCTCCTTAAAGCTGATCTACAGAGCTCTGCTGCTTTCTACTCATTATTCCTATCACAGTCCAATATAATTTACAATACTTTGCCTATGTGGAAAAAACACATTGCCAACTTCAGTCTTATATTTTCTCCCTTTCAATAGTAACATATTTCAGAAGGAGCTGACATGGGACAGCAAAATTCTGTCCTGGGATCTATAACTTCATTTTTAAGTATTTCATAGAATTATTTTAACTCTGGCAACATTAATCTCAGATCGATTTTACAACTAAAACACTACTATAAAATCTATATTTAGCATGAAACAAGGTAACCCAGAAATGCATGAAGAAAAATCTATCACGAACCAGAACTGGAGTGAGCAATGTGACTATTACTGACTTTGAAACGTAATAAAGAATAAAATCAAATAGAAGAAAAAACAAAACAAAAACATCTAGTGATGTCAGCAGAATTTACAATAGTGACCATGAAGACAAACCATAACCAGAATAACCATGAAGTCTTTCTCCAACACGTCTGATGTTATAAAATTCAACATAAAAGCACAGCAATGAATCCAGTGATCGTGAAATTTTGCTACTTTCGCAAGTCAAATGAGTGTAGTGTTTGTTCAGATCACACAAATAACTGAACAAACACCCATTGACAGGAAAAGCATTTAAAATAAATATATATATTTAATTGATAACTAGGAGTTAAACCTTTGACAGAAATAACTTATGGCTGTGCTGTTGCATGCCATTTGTTATAGAACCTGTAAAATACATGTCAGTAAGATTTTTAACTTCCTTATCTGATAAAGCAATAAGTAATTTGAAGAGTATGATTCAGACAGTAAAAATGCTGAATGTATCCAACTGTTCTGTCTATTCCTCTTCATAATGGATGTTGCAGTCATATATCAAAGATAAACAGGAATCATCATTCTACATGACAACGACAACCTGTGATGATGGGCTGAGTGGCCTGATGGAAAAGTGCTACACCCTAACACAGGGAGAAAGCAGTAGTTTGTAAAACCAGTGCACTGCAATCACATCGACATCATATTCATCATCACATCCAGACATACAGACATAGGAGGAAAAAGAAAACTAATGCCTGTACAGAAATAAATGCTTCCATCATTTTGCTGACAACAGATCAGAAGGTGTTTACTTTCAAAATAACTCTGTCTTTACTTCTTTTTTTAGACAGAGTCAATATGTGTGATTTTATCCCCCCAGATGTCTTCCAATAACAGAACACACTGCATCCTGGCTTTACTTGGTTTCACTAATGTTCTGCTCTAACAACCAATTGAGATGAGCTATGTTTCCTTTCAACATCATCTGTACTTTACTTTTGAATCTAATATAATCCACATCGCCTCCTTGACACTCTCCACATGTAGGTCAACATCTTACGCTCTGAAAAGTCACTATTGATAATGAATCAAATATCATCCAATCTGCTGCCACTGATATAACTCTACTTTACTTAGAATTTCAGAGTGATCAATACTTAATTGATCACCTCTTCATGTTATTAAATATTATTACATTTTATTGCACAAATAAACATATTTCCATTAGCCAAATGAGAATTTTTGAATGTCACTATTCTGCTTTCCTTGTTTGTGTCTAACAATTTAGCAGTAATCTAACACCAGTTGACTTACTGGTCAAGATGTAGCTTCCTTTACATTACTTTGGTGAACCACATACATGTTTTAACATGGAGAATACTGTACAATAGTTACTTTTCATTTCACATCATTAGAAAAACAGGAAATTAAAATGCCATATTGGAAATAAATGAGATATCACATTAATATCACATTAAGTTAAAGGGCAGAACGGTCACAATAAGCATTAGCTTAGCCTTTAAACAAAAAAATTAAATGCTAAAACATTTTTCCTTTTTCTGACATTTTCTCAGTTTTAATTCCATATAAGCAATTAACATTGGCAAAGAAACACAAAAATGACAACAGAAATACTCAATGCTGAATGGAAAAAGCAGATCACAAAACTGCAACCAGTCACTGCAACAACAAACTATAAAGAAGACAAACTTGCAGGGGAAAATATATAATGCAGTAAAGCATTTTAGTCTACAGAGCTTTGTCACAGATAGGGTAGAAAAAACATTAGCTCAAAACGGACTGTGGTGAAAATGTCATTGGAAAGATTTGGCACATTATGAATAAAAATAAAAGACAAAGGGGGTTCCAAAGCGATAAGTAGCTTAAATTCTCTATCCAGTGACAATGGGAAATTATTTGATTTCAGAACTTCAGCAGTTGCCCTCAATTATCCTATGTGAAAGCAATGTGACTAAGCAGTAAACATGTACAAGACCTACCACTTCAGAAACTATTTTTATGTCATCTTAAACTGAAGCTTAAAAGACTCAAATGTTTTTGTGGATCTAATAACATGCCCCAAAATTTTGTGGGGCTTTCTAGTTGAATGAAATCAATTATTATAATAAAAAGGTAGAATATCTCACGTTCTCATTTGGAGTCTTGAGTAACATTGATATTTCATAAGTTTTTGAAACAAATTACTGTGGGCTAAAATAACTCGCACTTAATTTTAAGACTTTTACATATATAGTTAACTACTGAAAACCTACAAACATCATTCATCAACCATCAAGTGTTTTACATAAGACTACAATAAATCACAACATGCATTTCCTGCTTTTGAAATAATTTTTACATAAAATTTAGTAGACTGAGAAGAGATACCCATCTTTGCTGAAACTATAATGAATATAGCACACTATATTCATTCATCCCATTCTACAGCTGTGTTTTGGGCACACAGCAATAGAGCAAAGTGTTTATCTTTACCAACAACAAAGCTGTTAAGACAGAAACAAGTAAAGCCTGCATGAAATCCCATTAGGTAATGTGATAGAAAATGTAATGCTACGGATTATCATGAACAGACCAAAATTTGTTTTGTACCGGAGTGGAACACTTAATGGTCACTGGTCAAAATTTAAATCATTTTATCCTGGCATCAAAAACTGATACTCTCTCAAATTAGGGGCATAGTATGGAAGACTATTTTAACTTATTTTCAAAAGTTCTCCAAAGAAACCAGGTTCAACTATCACAGTAAAAACAGCAGCCTGAGAAGCAGCGATAACCAACTGTACTAAACTGCTTCTGTAACCTGTCAGTCTGTCTTCATCCTTCAACTTAGATACATCTGCCTTAGAGAGGCTTGATAGACAACAGACAGATTGTTTCTGTGCTCTGCTCAAGGCATTTAATCTCACACCTTCCGCCATCCATGCCATCACTTAGCTCTTCGTCACTGTCAGAAAGCATCTACTTAAAGACCAAAGCCCTTATTCGTATTTTTGCCTCGGGCTGTTTATTTCTCTAATAAGATTAAGCAGATAACTTAACTCATAATATTTTTATGGATTCATTAACAGAGGTTGGTTATTAAGCTATAGCAAAAGTCAATATGATGTCTGCAGGAAGATTTTGAGATGAATAGTCAATCATTTATTTTCTACTTAATCTGAGGTCAAATAAAGGCACCCATCATTTATACTACATTTTATTTTAAATAATGGATTCTTATTATTTTTCCTGTCTTGACGTAGTTCCATTTTTGATCCTTGGCATTATTTCACATTTGGCTTTAAAACTGAGATATGGCGCCAAGTGTAGTCAAGTAGTGTGCTGGCTGTAATTTCTTGTTTTATATCACTTATCAGTTTACTTTGTTCACACTTAGAGGTCTGAGATGCACTCTTACTGTCGATGTTCTATTATTTTATGGCAGATTATGCCAACAGACAAATGTTCAAGTTTTTTTGGTTTGTTTTCTAAGATGCCACAACTCTTGTGGGGATACAGCAGATGCAGTTGCTTTTAGGACAAAGCAGAAAACCTCTTTTATGCTTTGCAAGCAAGGAATATTTGTAATGTTTCACAAACTAATCTAAGCATTATTATTCTATTGGGAGTAACAGAATGATAATTAGTGCTGATTGGTCCTGTGTCTCAAAGCTGTTGCATTCGTGATAATTTCCTTTTGTAAATTTATGTTGCAGCACCCTGTCACTGAAAGACTTTCCCAGCACCAATCTACTCTTGTGCATGTCCTTGTGCTGGAGTCACTACAGCTTTGAAGCATTCTTCTGTGTAAGAGCCCCCAGTGAGTCGAGGGAGAATATCAAGGCACAGCTGGCCTTCCTGATCTGTTTTTAAATTCTCTAACTCTCACCATCTTAGACGCTACTGGCCCTGCTTGGTCACTTATACAGTAACTGATGCCAAAGCAGATTCATAGAAGGTAATCAGAAATGCCACTGATCTGTTGCCTCAACCTGTAAGAACATTTTTCAGCTTTTCCTGATTGAGAGTTGACAGGTCAAAGCATTTTAGCTTTGACAGGGCAGCGACTCTGCTTATCTGAAGCATTAACATGTCTTCCAGGTTTCAGGTGAGCCACTTTTTCAGAACAATACAATTTAACCATAGAACATTCCTCTGATTTGCTCTGATTGAACAAGATTTAAGGTTTGTTATGAACACAATATATTTTTTTTCTATGGGCTGGCTTTGTGTGCAAAGATCGTCTATTAAATCTTCTCTTATATGACCATAGAAAGAAATGTTCATATCGTTTTATTTTTATTCCTGATAACCTTTCTTGAAATAGATTTGTTTCCCCTCTCTTACTAAATACATCAGATTTAAACAAGCCAAATTAGTTAGAATAATGCAGTAAAAATTTATGGCAACTTTGCGTTCACTTTATGAAGAAATCTGAAAAGCTTTTTGATTAAAATAAAAAAGCAATTAAACTAAGTTCCCTGCTTCAGCCTATGTGCAGTTATCATTCTCTGACTCGTCACTGTCATCTGTATCTGGTAAATGTGTGACCATGACAATCTGAAGAGGAGAATTGAAGCTTAACATCAGAAGCATTTTAACTTTATTAAACTGTCACATCAAACATTTTTCATATAGCCAGCAGACCTCAAGGGATTTAACATTGTAGTTGGAAGCCTGAGAGGTTGTACTGAGTATTAAACAGATCGCATAACCTCTGCAGGGCTGACCTTGTCTGTCTTTTACTGTCATATAATCTATCCTTTGGGGCCTGTTAGGAATTATTGCTGGTGGAAGACAAATGTATGACAGATTACTTATTAGCGATAATTTATGACTTTCATTAGGTAGTTTATTAGGTTTCTTTTATTATCATGTTTGTTAAATTACAGTGAACAGTTTTTGAAGGGACATCAAAAAGAGGAACTTTTGTAACATTTCTTTCTATTGTTGAACTTTGTAGGCACAAAAAAGAAGTCACATCTCAGAATTTCCAGAAGGATTTCTGTATCTAGTAATTTCACTCTATTAGACTTCTCTTCTGTGTGAAGAGATGAAGAATTGCATTTCACAAAGGATTTCTTTAACCACTTCCAACCCAAATCTACAGACATCTGGTGTTTTTTCTTGGGAACTTGATGTTATTATGCAAGACAATTGTCAGAAATACCATCAGTTTTATAAAAATGTCTTTCAGCACAGGGTATGTGTTGATGTGAAATGAACAAAGCACATTTTCTGAACTTCCAGGGCATTTCCTCAGTAGTTTCCTAGATCTGATTCAAAATATTTATTTATTTATTTTTTTGGTCATATTAAAAGTGGATTTTTTTCCCCCAACCTTTTTTATTTGCTTGGGTTTTGATGTAAAGTTTTTTCTGGCACATGACCATATTATGAAGGTATCTTGTGAGTCAGTAAGTTACATTCTTTAACTTCATATTACATACTTATTTAATATGATTTCAATCTCAGGATTTCTCCCCTTAGATTGAAATATAATTACTGAGTATTTTTATTATTTTTTTATTTTATAATGAGTACAAAAGTCAATACATTTTTTGAAGGGCTTCAAAATTCTGTGATTGATTATATTTTCTTTAAACTGAAAACCAAAGCTACCATAAATGTCAAAAAGGAAAAATACACAATCATTAGAGGAGAAAAATTAAACTCAATGCTTTCCATGAAATTTGACCTGTCTTGGAGTGCCTGGAGATGGAGAACATAAACATAAGGGAAGGATAAATTTGTTAAACCTTCTTGTCTTTGACAATGGACTTTTCTAAGCATTTTGTTAACATTGCTTAGAAAGAAACAAAAATTTCATACTGGCAGCATCACTAAGTACTAAGATATCAGAGGTCAGTCGTTATGCCAGCCATGTCTGGATTTCTGATTTGTTTAGTCACTCTGTTGGTCAGTGAATTTATTAAAATTCTGAGTTTCCAACTGTCTATAATAAACAGTAAATGTGGTTGTTTACTTTTCAAGATAACTGAAATGATGAACAACAACAAATGAAAACGTGGAAAAATACTCAATAAATTCAACTTATTAAACTTTTTCTTTGTTGCTTTTTACACCACCTTGTTATGAATGAGCACAGTCTTAAATTTGCTTGTTGGCCAAAATTTAAAAAGTCACTGCTGTGCAAAAAAAAATCTGTCTGCTTTCCATGAATAATGACAAGCTGCTACAGAAGTGGTGCCAGCGTTTATCCTTAGTTTGGACCTGAACCACAGAAGCCTCAATCTAAAAATTAGGCTTGCACAGCCTGAATTACAATCCTGGAGTTCATGATGTGAGCTGTCACCAAGACAACAAAACCCCATGGCTGCCGTTCAAAACATAAACCAACCATGTGGCTGTCACCACATGACAGGTGCGACAACAGAAGCAAGCGGCAACTTGTCAATATCACAGCAGTGCAGAAAAGGGTGGCAAGACTGCTTGCAATTCAAGTAAGGATGATGGTGGAAACTGTACCAGAAGCCAAAGCTATATATACGGCAAATATATCATGCACAGAACCTCATTGAAAAACAGAAATCATCTTACCTAGATTTGGAGATAAAGGTGGAGATAAAGCCAATCATGAAATAGCAATCCAGCAAAAAGAAGAAACAAAGAGGAAAAAGTCAGATGCAATCACAAAACATTTACCATCTTCAGCTGTAATGTGCATTTGAATTAGGTACACAGGAGGGGTTTGTAAAACAGTGAAAAGCATAATTTTCCAGATTGTCACAATGGGTTATTTGTGAGTAAACTTCAGAGTTGAGACCTTAACTTATTACATTTGGTATAACGCAACATAATGTGGAAGAAGTGAAGCACTGTAAATATTTCCGTGATGCACTGTACAAGAAAACTTCCATAGTTAAATTTTTTTTAAGACTAAAGTGTATTCTTTAATATGATTTAAAGATTTCATATGATTTAAAGATGCCCATTTGACAAACACATAGGTTATATTTGTCTCTTTTTGCATGATTTATAATCTACAAAGACAAACCTAGTATGATGAAATGACAAGAGCTGGACCATAATCAAGTATTGTTTAGCTTACATTTCTAAAGACAAAAAATACAGTATTCATGATAAACTTCCAATACTCCAAAATTTAGAAATGTGTGAATTTGTTAGTTTTTAAAAGTTTTAAACACCGGTAAGCATTTTTTTTTTTTTTTCTGTTTCTAAGGGTCCTGGTATTTTATCTAACTTTTCTTCCACAGCAACAAACTATCTCAGTGCCAATGGAATGACGTTCATATGCTTTAAAAACAAGATTTTGTTTCACCTGTTCTTTTTTTTTTTTTTTTTTTACAGGAATAAGTGACATGATGTTACATGCCATTCACAGATTTTACATGCAGCAGTGTCCTAAAGAAATGAACTACAATTTCAAATTCAATCCTGGCAGTATATATATGGTGAATGTTTCATGAATCTGTCTGAGGAGAAGAAAATAATTTGTCCAGATGTATATTATTCTTTTCTCTTGTCCAAGACAAAGACATGTACAATTTGTTTCAGCATGAACCTCAACAATTTCAGTAGTGAATGACTGATGGTGTGAGTAATATCAGAAATGTCAAGACTTTACAATCCTGAGCCCAGGTTCTACAATAAGCCTGGAAATGAAAATTCTTCTGCATGAGATATCAGCTGCACACTGTTACAGACTAATAATAGTTTTACATTCAGTCTCTCTCTAAATTGATCATGCATTCTTTTCACTTAAATGTAATAACAAAGCCATCCCCGTGGATTTTTTCCTCAATTATTTGCAAATGCAGAAGTCCCAGTATGGTACCTTGAAACAGCACACTGGGCCATGTTCAATCGAAGACTATAACCAGAGGCAGAATTTCAAATTTATCATAACATAAAAAGATTCAAAGACATAACTGACAATATGCTGTGGAACAGCTATTGAAAGACTGAACTAAAGCTCTGACATGGTGAAAGTAAACAAGAACTTAACTCATCTATGTCAGATGTCAAAAAATCCAGGGATCTCTACATGTAAACAGTAAGTTCCACTAACTGCATGCAGCTTTTCAGTTCACCGTTTTTCTGCATTTCAGCAAAACGATTCTGTGTGTAAAACAACCATTACACACAAACGGTTGTTTGTAATGGGGCCATTATGTAAAATCAGCTACTTTTGAGTTTTATGTCTTGTTGTAATGTCATTCACTCATCAAAAACAGACCTGCAGTTCTGCCTTGACTCATCAATGCATGTTCAAATGTCTCAAAGGGTCTTCTGTACAAATAGCCCAGCAGGAAACCAACATAATTTCAACATTTTTACTTCCAACAGACAAATAAGGAAAGAATGGCTTCATTTATTTCTTGGTACTTTTGTCTGACTTTTCGAAGAGCTTCAGGTGACTTTCTGTCACACTGAGAGGTGAACAATGTTTTCAGCTTTTCCAACAAGTATTCTTGTTTGTTCAAAAGGCAAAACAGCAAATGTTTGTGTTAGTATCAGTGCTTACTAGTGAATGGAATTTGTACTGATATAAATGAGATTATAATCTTAGAATAAGAAACTGTCTCTGTTTTATATCAAGAGAAATCTTCAATCTCCAAAAATGTAAGTTGTTAGATTATTGATTTTCTTCATTGCACAGAAAGACAGACAACATTCTTATCATCTTCCTATCCTCATAACCAAAGCATCCATTAACCATCAACAAAATGTTTCAAGTACATTCAGTTATTTATATGAAATTTTCTCATCTCACTGTATCTTTGAAATAAGAACTAATGTTTAGTTGATATATTTAAAAGCCCAAGGACAATGACATTGTGAGATGTATTAATGTTCCTCATGGAACAACACATTGAAAACCCTGAGAGAAGAAACTGTTTTACCAAACACTGACCCCTTTGTTTGCTCTGTGGTCAGCTCTGCCTCCAACAATGGCTGCTGTTTCCCAATTGAAAATATTGATGGCAATGGGTAAGAAGGCCATCAATCTTACCTATAAATTAATCTAAATCAAAGATTAACCTTAACTCAGAAAGTGAATAACTCCTCAAAAATCTAATTGTCTTCTATGAAGTGTAATTGTAAATGAAGGCCATGCTATAAGGCAAACAATTCCAAATTATATTTGATTCAAATTTAATTAATGACAGTAGGTAGAGAGTGTGGGTTGAAACTTTGGAGTTCCAACCTCCCACAGTGTGTTAGCCATCATCAACAATCACACAACAGGCATTTAAAACAGAGTGAATGACACTTTGTTGACCGTGTCTCTTATCTAAAATCACTGGAAATGGTCATATATGAACCTGTAGGGGTGTACAAAACTGAAAATAAACAAATAAAGCAGTTTAAATGTTTTGGTTAAGAAGCAGGTTGTAATCTATGTTCAGTTTCATGTGTGGTTGTGAAATAACACCAACATTAACCAAGCTGTGTGTCTGTTAGTGAAGTAGGAACACTGCAGGTTTGAGTACTACCACTGAATCATTACTGTAATGAGATTAATTCTTTTCTTCTTTTAAGTTAATGAGCAGCTGTAATAAGAAGTACCAGGCTGAGAACTGACAGCTTACAGACCCATTCAATAAATTAGAATATTATTGAAAAGTTTTGTGTATTTCAGGAAATTAATTCACTAAGTGAAGCACTTTATATAAATCAGTGACACCAGACTGTTGTTTTCAAGCTATCATTTCAGTTAGTAACCATATTTTTTTAAATTATTAGAGCTAATGAAAACAATAATTTGATTAGAAAATAGATTAAAATTTTGTAGAATTATTGAATAGGACTGCAGATTGCTATTACTGAATAATATAGATTTTTTTTTTAAATCAATGATAATACAATCAAATTCTATTGCGACTATGTCTTCAAAGCATCTATCTACCCACCCATTGAATAATCTGTCTCACTCTGCTATTCAGAGTTGTAAATTAATTTCTTTATAATCCTGGTGATAATAATGGTCAGTAACAATTGTTTTTCTAAGATTACTGCCTCTGTTCTAATGTGACAGCCTGTTCACATTAAATCCTGCCTTCTTTACACTACCATCCAGTATAGTGTCTAACCCTTTAAACTGAGTCATTAATGATGTCTTTCCTTCTAAATCTTTATCGCTGGAGAGAAAAAATTAACTGTATTAAACTTGATGAATACACAATGTGAATTATCTGGTCATCTTGTGGAATATTAATTGAAATTGAAATGCAATTAAATGTCATTTTTTGGCATTTTAAAAAAATTATGGGTATTTTTTTTGGGCACTGTTGATCAAAATGATGGACAATGAAAAGTCCTCTCTGGACATTTATGTCTTCTCCTGCCATCTAACTTCTCCCTTTTTATGGTCCGATTACAATTCAACCAACTGAGGCAGTTTTTGGCTCTAGTCTCTTTTCATTCCCTTGTTCACTCACTCTACTCCCTCCACACACACACAAAAAAAAAAAAAAAAAAACAGACTAATTTGAGTTATTTCTATCATATGCTGTATATTATGCTTCTAATCTCCTCTGTAGTATTTTAATATTAACCACTGTTACGGTACTTGTCACTAAAACTCTAGATACACTAGAATGATCATGATTGTGACTTGACAATTTTAATGCAAAGTTGTTTTTTTTATTTTTTTAATACAAAGAAAATGTTCTTTATTTTAATATTTTATGGTAAAACAAATATTAGGTGCAAGGTAGAGATAATCTAGTGTCATTAGAATATTAAATCTGAATTTGTTACCTCATATCAGCTCATTTAGATTTACTGCTTAGAGTGTGAAATACACAAGTCAAACAAAAGATAAAGACTCTTTATGGCATCTGAAACGCTAGCCTTTTCCCCAATGTGCATCTCTAAGCCATGTTCTACACTTTTCTAATCTTTCCTAAATTGTACAGAAAAAAAGATTTTTGTGCAACACGGTGCAGCAATTGAGCAAGAGTCTCGGTTTAAACAGAACAAAGAAAATCTCTTCAGATTTATTCTCCTGGACGCCCTTTATTACTTTTTTTGCAACTCCTTAATTCAAACGCTGCTTCACCACTTACTCACATTTCCTTTTTGACCAGATACACTTAAAATCAACAGAGAGTCATTAATTATTTTCGACATGTAATTACAAAGGTAGGCAGGAGAAAGGAAACAAATGCTAATTTCCTTTTTCCTATTGCCACCTTGTCTCCTGGCTCACACAGGTTTCATTCATTCCTGTTTCTGTGGCACTTCGTTTTCATCTTCGAACATTCATGAATCACATCCACCTTGAAAACACTACACTTTTTTTTCGGTCTCTCGGACAACGTGGAAGCGGTGCCAAAAGAAAGTGATTGATTCAAAATCTGATTTGTACATGAGATGCAAAATGAAGAAGATGAAGTATTCAAACAAATAATTAATTTCTACACAGTTGAGCTTGAAGAAGGTGTAATCATCAGTTCATCGTTTAACCCTCCGATTCTGTCAAAGCAGTCAGCTGCACCATCAGCCCCCAGTGTCGCTTCCCTCTCTGTCACACTCTGCTACTGTACACACAGACTGCTGTCAGCTCATCTCCTGCTCTCATTTATTCAGACTGAATACAGCTCAGTGAAGTCTGGGGTTTCACCGCCGGGTTGCACACTTCTCTAGCTTGTCAGGTGTTTTTAGAAAAGATAGACTCTCCCTATGCCTTTAGAGCTCCAATCAGCGTCAGACAGTCAGACAGATTTGAACTGCAGGTGTTGATTCATCTCTGCATTGATAAAAGAAAAATTACAAAATCAGGTTAGCAGAAGAGTGAATAAAATGATGACTTGCCTTGGTAAATGGACTGAACTTATATAGCGCTTTTCCAGTCATTTTGACCTCTCAAAGCGCTTTACACTGGAGTCACATTCACCCATTCGCACACACATTCATACACCGATACACAGATCGGTAGGCAATTTGGGGTTAAGTGCCTTGCCCAGAGGTACACCGACATGTGGCAGGAGGGAGCTGGAATCGAACCTACAACCTTCCGATTGCAAGACGACAACTCTGCCACACAACCACAGTCAGAAGAGGAATGTGATCTCAGTTATACAAGTTTTTGGTATGGTGCACAATTTACAACAAATTCCAATCCACAACTCACTTTTATAAGTTTAAGTTCTTTTGCTCCATAACTTGTAAGACGGTATGGATTCTTCCACATAATGAATACACTGTTTATGAAAAAGAGTAATAGTTCATATGAAATTTCTTCTCCTGCCTGACTTGGATGATTCAGCATGTTGAAACAATGTCTTTACATTTATTTACCCTTTTTGTATTTACCTGTAGTAATTTTCCTTTACATATGCATATGTTTCTTTCATCTCAATGAAAAACAAATTTTAAAACCTTTCGGCTTATCTGACTTTCAACTAGGTCAACTAAGAATATGTTGGTGTCTTGTTAAGCTTGAGGTTAGTTATAATTAATTCTGTAATCAAATTTAGTCTTTTCACTGTATTCATCCAAAATCTAAAGATGTATTCTCATTCTACAGAAATAAGGTTAGAAGAACATCAAGTTGTAAACTGAAAGAAACTTTTACGCAAGCACATCAATGTTCATTTTATCAACCCTGGCTCACCATACAGCTGTTGCTGTCGGTCCCTTTTTGCAGCTCAAAATCCCACCTGCTAGATATTCTTGCAAAAGCTTTCCATTTTCCTTGATGTGTGTTTCCAAACACACATGAAACCTGAAATGATTCTGAGAGAAGCCACTGAGTCCGTCTGTTTTTCTAAATTATTCCCTGAATCACTGAAAAAGGGCATGGCTGCTCTCTCAGGGAGACCGACATAAAACAAACACTGGCTGAATCACAGGTGCAAATATCAATAGATACTATATCTAGTCCCGTATGTATGAGAAAACAGCTAAATAAAAGATAGACAGGATGGATGAACATCCTGGTAAAACATAGCTGGTAATTTTATTGAAAGGTGATCACTTTTGATTTAGCAAACAAACCCTACTCATTCTGAATAATAATATTGTCCATTAAGTGACTTTAAATGAAAACACACTCACTTTTCAAAATGTGTTCGTATTAATTGATACTTCGATTTTAGATTTTTCTAAACTCCACTATAAATTAAATAATGGTACATGTTTTCTTACAAAACAGAAAGAAGTAAAAAAAAAAAAAAAGCTAGAAATGATAAGTAGAACTAAACAAAAAAATAAATTAAGAAATTATGTGTGCATCTTAGCTTTAGGAAAGAGTATGCCCCTTTGGATCCTTGTTAATATTCTGGGCTCGACTTTGGCAACAAGCTGCTATTTTTTACTTCATCATAGCTATGGGATTAAATTCAGCTCTAAAAGCACACAAATCCCAGCCAAACTTTAAAGTATGTGCAGACATTGTACTTTATCTGCTCACTGTTTAAATACATGAATAACCATATTTTGGTTTTTTTTTGTTTTTTTTGGGGGGGGGAAGGTCCCTTTGCTAATTTAATAGCATTACCAACTGACATCTCTTCTTTCAGCAAATCCTAAATGTGAATAGCACAGGGCAAAAGCAACATGTGTGCAGTCTGTGGAAGGTGGTGGAGTTTAGTTGCTCCCATGTATATGTTTGTCCCTCTGTTAACCTCTCAGAATTCCCATAAAGTCTCCCATGACAGTGTGGCCAGAGCAACACAGCTGGCATGACCTTTATGGTTACAGCAGCACACCCTGTCTACACCGAGGCACAGTGATGACAGAGAAAAAGTTGGGCAGAGCAAGCGACTGCATTGCTTTTTTTGTTTTTTCTGCCTCCAGTAGGAGTCTAATTAAATTTTAATTTGGTGCAGAGTGCTGCCATGCAATTCAGGTGGAAAAACACCAGAAATTATTAACAGGTCCGCTGACAGGAGAGAGGTCAAAAATACAATAGAATAAGGAAACATCATCTGTAGTACAGGCAAAGAAAAACACACAGAAAACCTCCAAATTGCTTTTGGTAGCTTGACTTATGAATTATGCCTGCTGATGACAATTAGCATGGAGACCAAGGATGTATTTAATATGAACTGAAAGTATCTCACTTAAAATTAAAATCCATAAAAGATTGATTGTAAACTTTACATAAAAACTGATTTGTAAATCAGCAATATTATTTTTGATCATCTCAGTGATTCTAGTGAGATCTATAATCATTCGGCATACTCCACTATCAATCTGTGACCACTGATTTTGAGAGTTTTGAAAAAAAGAAAAAAAAAAAGCCTGATCTGCGGTTGATTCTGTGTTCCACAATATGCCATGGTGGAGTTATTACAAATTCTTGAACCAGATTTAAAAGAAAGAATCCTCCTGGCCAAATAAACTGATCTCCAAGCTGTGTGGGTGTGTGTCTGGGGAAGTGGGGAGGGAAGAAATTACAGATGAATTTCTCTGAAGGAAATCTGCCTGCATTCAGACATGCAACCCTGTGGAGCATCCCCTTACACAAAAAGGGCTGAATCTGCCCTGTATCTTCAGAAGAAATTTGGGAAATTTCAATCTGTGGAGTTTTGCATAAACTCCAGTTTAATTTCATTCTCTGCAGTGTGATCAAATATGATTCGACTGGGGCATTTAAACAGAGACAATTGTTCTATACAACTTTTGATTCTAAAAATCTGCTATGAGGCTGTCGTTTTAAAGTCTTGTGAATTATGTGGTTGAGACCACTAACCCTGAATAAAATATTGAGCGTAGTTGTTAATTCCCATTTGTAGCCACCAGATGCATCAACATTCATTTGATTCCATGCTGGGACTGGCCAGTATACACATATTTTCACAATTCTGGTATGTAATTTGTCCAAAAATCATTACTGGGCCCAAATTTTTACCAGTTTTTGATAAGAGGGCCAATTTTTTTTTTTTTTTGGAGGAGGAGTTTAGTTTGCCTTGGAGAGTAGACTTTCCAGCAGTCATAATTTTATGATTCACTCAGTATTGTGCTTCACAGGTGAAGACAAATTTATTATGAAGTATAATAAATTTCAATAATATAATTTTAAAATTTTTTTTAAACTATTAATGGTATGTAATATTAACAATTTTTACCATCATTTACCAATTTATTTTTTTACCCTCATGCCACGAAATCAGCATGTACCAAGTTAAAGTAAATAAATGAATGACAGTGTCTCTAACAAAGAAAAACAAAAAAAAAACAACTAAAAAACAATGTCCAGAGATGTGACATTAAAGTCCTGAATCAGAAAAAAAACAAAACAAAAAAAAAAAAACCAAAGATGGACATCTTTGTTGTGTAAGATGTCCGTCCATCTTCCACGTTTATCCCTCGTGGGGCCACAAGTTTTGCTGGTTCCTATCTCCAGTGGTCAATGGGTGAGAGGAGGGGTACAGTAAAGATAGGCTGCCAGTCCTAGGCAGGACAACACAAAGACAGACAACCATGCATGAACGCACTCAACAACTGAGAATTTATAGAGACAAGTGTTTAGACTGTTGGAGGAAGCCAGGGATAACTCACACATGAACAGGGAGAACATTCAAACTCCATACAGAAAGACCCTGGGCCGGGATTCGAACCTAGGACCATTTTGCTGCAAGGCAACAGTGCTACCAACTGCACCACTGTTACCAACTGCACCACTGTGCAACCCATGAATGAATGCATGTCTGAATAAATAAATCTGAATGAACATTGATGAAGTGCTACACAAGTAGAGGGCATTTATCACTTACATCCCTCTGCATACTCACATTTGACCATGAAATTTCAATGTAAAATACCTCATGGATGTTAAAGAGTATCTAAGGGAGCCAGCTGATCAATTTTATCGACTTCTTGGTGTTCATCCGAGGAGAGGAAAGTATTGCTTAGAAAACTTGAAGGCCCTTTATTTGAAAGGACCTTTGTATAGTTATGGTTCACCAGCAGAAGCTTAAATGAAAATTTTGTTTTGAATACCTATGACGCAGCTCTATCAAAGAAGATAAAACCATTTTTATATGTATACCGACAGGACATTTAAGGACATTTAAAGTTGTATTAGACAGCTGAATAATCTGGAGATGTACTCGGATTGTGGAAAACCAATGGTTTTAAGGTCTATACATAGCACCCTGAGAAATACCGTGTGTTCCAATGTTCTCATGAATATCAGAATGTCTGTAATTATTTTAGGAAGAAGATGTATCTTCTTTGGAAATATTCAGCACTTTGATCTACATCAAAGTAGATGTAGATCTACATCTGAGGATCTTGGCTAAGAGATGTAATCATTCCAACAAAATTATAGATAATGTTTACTTGTTTGTGACAGACTGATCACTCAATCGTATCTCAACAAGAGAAACATATGCCCCATTTCCTTACTACAGAGCCGTCAGATTACTTCATTAGTTCTTTGAGGTTGTGTTATTATGAGGATGAGGAGTCATAGCAAGATTATGGAGACAGAATTTGTTGATGACTCGTCTGTGTTTTTTCTATTTTTGTAAACTATGAAACAAGTCAATCACTTATTAATATTACAGAGTTTAATTAGTCCTGATTCCTCAAACAACTCCTTTGGAGAGTAGACATTCATGTTTCTCTGATGAACAATGAGATGTCAAATGATGGGAGCTGTTGTCAAAGTGAGGGAGTGAAAGCTTAGCCAAAATAAGCAGATAAAGTACTTTTCATTTCTCCATATAGACATAAAGTGAATATTGAAGTTTCACATGACTAATAAATGTTAGAATACAACTCCTCATTAAATTACAATTTAAAATGAAATGGCAATTATTATGCAGCATAAAATAACTACACTGCAAATGTTTATAGGGAAAATATTGAATTTTCCCTATTAATCAGATCAATCACAGTTTTGCCTCTGTGTCTATCCCATTAGAAAACAATCAAATTTTCTTTTAGAGCTGACTCTTGCAATGATTACTTCCTGGTGACATATTATTGCAAAAGCAGACAGCACAGGGAAACATAGAAAAAAGGGCACAGATACACACACATACATTTTCTAACGGAGCTTCATCATCCCCTTTTCATCCTGTTGTGATCTTTCAGCAAAACTGGTAGCAATCCTCTAAAGTCCATGTAACATTTAATGTGACCTTTGTTTGCCGGCATAGTGTCTGTTGTTAATGTCATACTGAAAACTGCGAAGTCATTAGACCAATGTCATAAAACAGAGAAAACGCCTAGATTTAATATCCAAATCCATGCATTTTCCATCAAATACTTCATATAGCTTTCAGAGAATGTACGGGCATTATTTATCCCCTCAATCTGAGTATCCGGCCTTAGATAACAGAACTAATGACTCTGGGAATAGTTACACCACATTACACAGTTGGTAAAACAAGTATTGAATATGCTTTTCACATTAAACATATTGTTAACATTTCTACTGAAATTTGCCCCAGATGCCAAAAACAGCCCCAAAAAAATCAATGCAAAAAAAATCTTCACAAAAGTAATCTATAAATTACAGAAATTAGCCATTAAACGCCTACTTCCTGGATACCATCCAGGAAGGATATTGTTTTAAAAAGTATGAAAAGAAAATACCTATAGTCTCTCAATATATAGGAAGTATTTTTGTTGATATGTGCAAAAGCATTTCCACTGGTTTAATATTTACATCCACTAAAATGTTTCTGTTTCACAAAGTATTATTACACTAGGGTAAAACTGATAAAAGCAAACTGATCCACACAGGTTACAGCTGCATTAGTAGCACATCTAAATGTTCTAGTAAGCAGCTGATCCGGTTGTGGAAAGTCTAACAATAGGCCATAAACCAGGTATAGACAGGTGCCTGTCAACACATATACCTAGAAGTCCATAAAGAAATGTGCACTTCTTTATTTAGAGACAGAAATGAAGAAGTGCACACTTAAAAGAAAATGAGTCTAATTGTCACAGGATGATTCTCATTATGAAGAGACATTTGTTTAAAAGCTGAGTGGATGACAGCATTTCTATCACTGCTAAATGTTGATACATGGTTGATCTTTTAATGGCATTGTGCCCCTGAAAGACTTGATCTTTATTCAATAATGCAATAATAGTAATAAAAAGTCTGGAGCTGCTGGGTGGAAGAAATATATTGTGAAAGTCCCATCAATCTATTTTCAGAGAAACTGTTTTCTCGGTTGATACATGGGAACTCAGCTAACTGGGATCCAAAATCCAGCCTCAGGACGTTCTGGCCATTCTTTGCTTGTTCAAATTTTCAGGCTAAGTTAATTTTTAAAAACTTCCACTGTACATCTTAAAGCAGAGCAAACGATTCATCCAACTGTCTCACGGGAAACACTCTGTATTATACCTTAAGTCAATAGAAGTTCACCTCCTAACTATGAAAAGGGAGTTAAATTCTTGTGACATGGTCATGTTAATGTGTACTTAATGTTGAATTTTGAACAAAATATAAGTAAATATGTAATTATTCAGATATTTCGCAACTCCCCCCTCCAGTTCCTTAATAACCTCCCCAGGAGTTTGTAACCCCCATGTTCAAGCTCTCTGGCAAAGAGCAATTACTGTTTGACCTTTGATGAAGCTTGACATGATGTGAGAGCAGTCAGTTAACTGATTTACAAGATTATCTACATGCTGCAGGTAAACAGCAAGGGATTTCCAATGCAAATAGTGCTGATGAAAATGTCATCAGCACTATTGCATTGCTCTGTCACATGAGCTGTTTACATAAATTAGCAGTATCTCAGTATCTTCCTGCAGCATCCATAACCCACAGAATCTCATCTCTGCACTGGATCTACAGGGTTTCAGATTAACAAAACATAGCATAGCACTGCAAAGCAAAACTGTACTGGAGAATTACCATAGATTTTCAGCAAGAGTCTTGAATAAGTGATCTGAACTTGAAAGGACTAAAAATCTAAAACAAGTTTTGGTAATTTTCTTTTTTTAATTAGCTTTTTTTTGTGTGTTTAAAGGTAATCAAGCCCCATTTAAGCACTGCTAGAGAGCAGAAGATAGTGACTGTTTGTTTCTGTATTTATTTTCATACCGTTTTATATTTAATTTTGCAATATGAATTTCTTTCAACGAAAAACCTCTCCAGTCAGACAGTAAAGGCAGGTGGCTAGATAAAAAAAAAAACAGCCAGCATCAGCCACCATTCAGATTTGAATCTCAATCTCAGAGAGCTGAGTGGCGAGCCAACTCATTGAAATTGATCCCTAGAGCCCAAGTCAGGACAAAGTACTTTTCAATGAAAACTTACTGCTATACTAAAAATGAGGCAGGAATTGGGATTTTTGCTGGGTTGACAGACGTTTAAAGGCAATGAGTGTCACCTCACCTGATGGATATTTGAAGCATTTGCTGAGCTAAAGGACATTATAAAGACTATTCTATATTTTGATGTTGTAACTGCAAAGTTAATAAAAAGAGTCTTTGATGATTTGAGAAACAGAATTGGATGAAGTGTGTAATTACATCACCTCCCAGTCCAGGGTCTTTCTGCATGGAGTTTGCATGTTCTCCTTGTGCATGTGTGGGTTTTCTCCAGGTACTCCGGCTTCCTCTCACAGTCCAAAAATATGACTGTTAGGTTAATTCAGTTGTTCCCAAACTGTGGGGCATGCCCACTAGGAATGGATGCAGTGCCATTGTAGAGGTGTGGGGGGTGTGAAAAGTGGTATGCAAGAATGAAAAAAAAAAAACAACAGTTACACAAAAGTGTTTCATTGTAAAGATGGTTTGTAGTGTGTTTTATTGCAACCTGAAGTGTGAAATAAACTTCAGTGTATAGGTTTATGTCTGGCTGAACGATGTGTGTGCCCAGTTGATTTTTATTTATTTATTTATTTTTTAAGTTTTATGATAGGAAAATCTAAGAATAATGAAAATAAATCAAATTATTTTAATTAGTTTTGAATTAGACAGGTTGAGCTGCACCATGCTGAAACTCGGTTATTAAATTAGATGTCAACCAAGACCAAAACAATTCCTAGGGACAACTGAGAAACCGTTTCATTTAGATTCTAAGTAACGGATCAGCAGGAAAGATTAAACACCGGAAAGTAGAAGCAAGCACGATCCATAACCTGTTTGCTGTAGCGGTTACCATGACTGCACCACTTGTCAAGTGGTGCAGTCATTAAGTTTATAAATTGGAATAGGTCCCCTGCAGTATGTCTCAAACTCCATCTTTCATATCTGCTGGCATGTCTGCAGAAGCCCTCCACCCCCCAAAAAGTAATGTTTTACAAACTAAAAGTAACAAAAATTATAACCACTGGAGCAAAACGTGATTGCGGAAACCGTCACGCATTTTAAACTGTGATAATAATGTAATGTGAAGAGATTTGTAACTTCAACATGAAGGGAAATTGTGCTCAAGGATTCCCAAAAGAAACCATGTAGTGATGTTCAAAATTGTTGACTGTCAATATTCAGTACCTTATACATACCAATATATAACCTACATACAATAAGGTAAGGAACTAGGGCAACACTGTAAATCTTGAGAGAATGCCAGAATTAAACACTACTGAAAAAATATATATATTTACATTTACCATAATGTCAGTGACAAAATATGGATTTTCTAAAACAGGACAGGATAGAGAGAGAGAGAGGGGGTCTGAAACTGTACCCAGCTCAGTACTGATCATTCACCTTTCATTTCTAATTTGTTTTTTTTAAACCGTTACAACAGAAGATAATTAATATGCAATAAATTATGAACATATTGGATTGCCTCTCTTGGGCCTTAATGCAATGTTCTTGTTATCTAA
Organism: Poeciliopsis turneri; assembly: GCA_922788865.1. Taxonomy (NCBI): domain Eukaryota; kingdom Metazoa; phylum Chordata; class Actinopteri; order Cyprinodontiformes; family Poeciliidae; genus Poeciliopsis; species Poeciliopsis turneri. Next base: position 194,607 of record CAKLNU010000972.1, on the reverse strand, counting down.
TTTTGCTATCTAGTCTTGTATTACACTGTTTTCAAGCACATTATGTTAATCTGTTCTGGTTTTCGACAGATAAAATATATATCTACAACATAAAGGATGGGATATGCGTCGAAAGGGAAGTGAGTTCTGCAGGTTGGAGCTTTGATATGCAAACGGGATAGAAGGAAAAGATGGGGAACAAGATCAAACCCAAAGCAGCAGTGCTCTTCTCAAACTGCTGCAGGCTTAAGAGGAGATATTGTCAACACACATCTCTCTTTGTATCTCTACATCATTGGCTTAAAAAATGTCATGAATCTGAGATTAGACATACTGATTAAACCTGAAATATAAAAGAAAATCTGTATTTTCATTCACCATAGTGGAAGGTTTTCTGCTCCTTGACATCTCTCATCACCACACCTTGGAGGGTTCTCTGACAGCTCTTTTAAATTTGATAGACATCTGCGATTAGTTGTCAAATGACTTTTTTTCAGTTAAAACTTTCAACACAGTGAAGTCCAAACTTTTTTCTGATAATAATGAGACTTGATCTGGATCTTCGCGAGGGCGAAATGACCTAGAAGAAAAGGAAGGAAGTCACAAATTACTAAAACCATTGAAAGGATCAAAGGATTATATTTCTTTCTCATAAAACTTGAACTGAGTTTGTTTTGTTAAGGAGACCTCCCATCCACACAGCTGGAGAGCTGGCATTTCATCAAGTCATAATGAAAGATTAGACACCTTTCACATGTTCACGGTTCAAGGTGGTCTGACATCCCAAAAAACATAATTTAATCTTTCTTCACGTCAGTCTGTACAACCGATGTGAGAAACTTCTTATCACCACCTTTCCTTCCAATTTTGTCTCTTAGAATACCATTCAAAATATACATCAGCCTCTTCATACCTTCGACCAATTTTTCTACTTTTTAAAAAAAGAACAAAAAGAAAAAAACAAAGAAAAAAAAACAATCAAATCTTCACTACAGAAGAGATCATCTGGTTCCACCTTCGTACCTCATGTCCTCTTTAGATTAGCACAAGGTGACTTTTTAAACATTAGTTACAGCCTGTGGTACTCCTGAGTTTTACAACTGGGACACATCATGGTTTTATCAAAGCTCTGGAGGTCAGCAGTAGTGGCTGGGATCCAATAGCCACTACCAGTAGTAGATATTAGCAGTCTGGCCAAAAGATGTTAATGTCAGACATTTGGAACAATGAAGTGACTATCACCCACCCAATATAGTAACACCTTGGAGTCAGTAATTTGTTACCTATGACATACGTGTATACTGTGTTATCACTAGCATGTTTTATTTGTTAACTCTTATCTGCTTGTGATCAACAATGCTGATTGTAAGAGAAAAAAAGACTGAAAATAGAGAGAAGACATTTGACATTACACTGTGTACAAAAGTAAAAACAAAGGCCGCCATGCTATTAGACTAAGATTTACCATTCCCTTCTTATTTTTTTTAACTTACTTTGACACAAGACTTGTATTTTTCCCTACATTTTCTAAATATATACTTCTTGGCAGATGTCTTCCCGACTGTAGGCATACAATCAGTTTATTATTAATTTTTCATATGATGAAAGCAAAGATGAAGGGTTGGAAGTCCCCATGTTTAATTCTGGGTGAATTAAAAATGACTCAGAACTGTTTTGGGTCATATTTAATTGATTCAGGATTATGATCCAGTAGGTGTATTAAATTTACAGTCAGAGCAGTTGAAGTTGACACAAATTAAAAATACACACAAGTTTCAAACAGTTTTTCTAAGCAGGGGTGTCAAACTCCAGCCCTCAAGGGCTGCTGTCCTGCAGTTTTTAGATGTGCCACAGGTACAAAACACTGGAATGAGATGGCTTAATTACCTCCTTGTGTAGATAAGCTCTCCAGAGCCTTGCTAATGACCTTATTATTCTATTCAGGTCTGGTGCAGCAGAGGTACATCTAAAAGTTGCAGGATAGTGACCCTCCAGGACTGGAGTTTGAAAACTGTGCGCTAAAGGAATGGCACAAGACTTGCAATGCCACTAATAAATTGTAACATTATTATGGTTCTGATGGTCATTGTTAACTGGGAAATGTTTTTGTATGCTGATGAAATTGTTAATTGACTACAGTGGGTTTTATGCTTTTAAAAAAAAACATCTGGTTTTTAACGAGTTCGTGTATTTCATTAACTTCAACTTGTATCTAGTGGAAAAATAGGCCATTTGCACATTTTTAAACAACTGCTCAGAACACTTTATGGAATAAATTAAGTTCATATCCATGTTGAATCTTTCCACTAAAATACTACCAAATTGAAAAACTAACATTGAAGTCCTGTTTGGAGAGTACCAATTCACTGATAGCTGGAGTTTTGTTCCACTTTGAAGGACTAGGAAAGAATGTAAGACTGTGTGTGATCGCTTCATGTGAGACCAATTGACAGCAGCTCTGGCCTGTGGCACTCAGACGATGGTGTGGGAAGGAGGACGGCTGTCTAACTTTAGATAAGCTGAGGGGCAAACAAGTGGAACATGAGAGTATGTGACCAACAACTGGTCACAAAGGAGACCCTCATCATGCCTCTGGCTGAAGAGAACAAACTCTGTTTTTATTAAAGTGGAAAGTTCATATTGTGCAAGGAGGTGGCCTTAATTCAGACTGAGGGGTGTAGAGTATGTATAAATGCATTTGCATAAATCTTCTTTGGGTTTTGAGGTCGCCTACAAACCTAACTCAGTTACATAAGTTCTGTCAGGGGGAATGGGCCAGAACTCCAGCAAGTTATTGTTAAAAGTTCTTTGACCAAGTCATACAATTTAAAAGACACTTATCTCTGAAGAAGAAATGTGTGTAAACTTTTGAATTTGAAGATGGTTTTTGGTTAAATGTTAAATGTTCCTAAAACAAGAAAGATTTGGTTTGATTTAGCTTCAGACAGTGAGAAAAGATCTGCATCTATTTTTCATTCAGTGAATGTAAATATCTGCTTTCATTCCTTCAGGTCAGGAAAAAGTTATACATTATTTTCAAAAGGTTTTTTCTTTCATTATCCTGGCAATTAGCAGACGGAAATAATTTTGATTATTCTATTTGGCATAAACAAATAAAAAAAAAATAAATTTGATATAATATTGTCTCTTCAGAGTTCATATAAATATTTGTTAATATAAAAAATACTCAAAAACAGTGCTCACTATTACTTGATATTTTAAAAAAAATGAAGTTGACAAAAGAACAGAAAAAAAATGTCATCTTTCTTTCAAGGTAGTAGATTTAAAAATGGTTCAAAAAGTGATGCTGACATTTGTGTAATTTTATTTGACAGCACTGATGGAACATGATTTGTCACCTCAAGTTTGCACCATGTAGTTCCTCGAAGATTGTTTTACCACACTCTCTTTCAAGCCAGACGTTTGTCAGAAGGTGTTATTGAGATATGATTTATTTTAGCAAATGTCTGAATTTTTCTGAAGCTCTATTTTTCGAAATGGTTAGTTCAGCAAACCTACTAGTAGTAGTAGTGGAAAAGCAAAGATTAAGTACAAAGACAGTTAATTATAATCTGTATTCTTTTTCAACATATATGAAGATTATAACTCATGCATTACAATTAAACAGTTGTATTAGCACAGTGACAAACCTGCTGGAGAAGAAAAGACATATGCCCAAAATAAAATAATTTTTTTCTAAATTTGCCACATGTTGTATCTATGTACTTAAATTCCATTTGAGATAAAATGTTTGTTATGGCAGACTTGGCTTACATGTATAGATAACAAATCTTCACCTAAAAGAGAATGTTTAAGGTGCAATTTAATTTCATATTTTTGTCATATTCTGTTATGTTTTCATTGACATGTGTCTTTCAGCAGAGTAACAGGTAGGGTGCAGTACATGTTAACCTCATGCTCAAAGCCTGGGCCCCATAAGGATAAGTGTTGTTTTTGGCTTAACAGTTCAGTTTGGGACATATAAATAAAGATTAAGTTAAATTTAGGGTTAGGTATCGTTAGGTTTAAGATAGGAGTCAGGATCAGGATGTATGAATTAATGAAAAATAATTGTAAGTCGATGCGAAATTCCTATGAAGACACAAAGAAATACTGAGTGTGTTTGTAGACATATTATATGTGTGTACCAAAGAGGTACTGGCTTTTAAATGTTAAAAGGGATTAGTAAACTATCACAACAGACCATTCCTGAGTGGGCAGATTACAGACTCTCTTTAGTCCATGGCTCAGCATCCCACCGTGTCTTCACACATGTTCAAACCAAGTTGTAATGCAGATCATTTCACTTCACAGGTTCCCTGATTAGCATATTCTCATTCTCAAGTCATCACATACTAACACTCAGAGGTCTGCTGTGTTAATCCTTAATGCAGAATATACAAACACCCAAAACACACAAGACAGCAGACCAAAAATCTGATTATTTTCCATTTGTCCACTGTAGGCTGGATTCAAACTGCAGAACCTAAGTGTATCCTGTTGACCATATTTACAATTGCAGTTCTGTTACATTAACATAAGAATCTGGAGTATTTGAATCTGACTGAAACATTTCCCAGCACACTCCATGTATTGACATGGGCATAAGTTCTGGCCATGCCGGTATAGAACATGTTTCACTGTAGATAATGGGATGGTCTTACCAGCTTCAGCCAGCTTCTTCAAAAAGTCTTTGACTTTTGTTATGGGGTCAGTCTGCACAGTTTGGACCAAAATATGTTAATTTATGGGACACATAACCTGCCTGCTTCCTGAGGAGTATGATAGTTGCTCAGGATGCCACTGCCATTGAACAGATGGCTGTGGCATTAAGTTCTCAAGGATGAGCCAAAATTGTGTAGTTCCACAATTACCTTCATGATATCTTCACTGATTTTTGTTTTTCTTTCCCAGTCATGTCAAACATGAGAACATTGTGTTCCAGATGTTGACTTAAAATGCACCGGAGAGTGCCTTCAATTAGCTCAAATGTGTTCAGAGGTTTATCTTTGATGAACCTTGTTTAAAAAGATTGTAATCATTCTGTAAGCACTCTTGATTTGACATTTTCTTTCTCTCATTATTGTGGCATTTAGTAAATAGAATTTATTGATCTAATTCTAATTGATCTAAAACAATGACTTATCTTTTTTCAGAAAGTGAGAAACATTGTGTATTTTTCTTTGGTGTATGTAAATATTTGGATTCAACTATAATAAAAGAAGGTGAAGCTGTTATGAGTTTGTAGAAAGGTTTTCACATTCCCTTAGGAGTTCTGTCTGAAACATTTTTTAGGAAGGAAAATACTTAAAGAAGAAAACTACTGATTTTAAAGAAATGTGGAATATGTATATGACAATTCAAAACTCAGTTTATCTTTAAGCTTTCAATGACCTTTTGTTTTTCTCTATCAAAACAAATGCTAAAATCATTTCACTGTATATAGCAACAGGGGTGAAACTTGTCACTGTAAAGTATATCCCTAAGCAGAGTCTTGTTCATTCTGGTATTTTTATGGGATATGCTGTGCCATGCCATTTTAAACTTTGGTTCTGCTTTTGCCTGTCACTGTATCTTACCTTTGGCCTTTTGTCCTCAAACTATAAAATGCTACTCCTTGTTGTTTGCCATGGCTAAAAGTTTCTTATGCCAATAGATTGGTGATGGTGGGGGAGTGATTTTGTGTTGCTTGCCCTCAGCCAGCTTGGGTAGAATAGTAGTGTGTGATCATGTGTGTGTATTTGTGCGGGTGTCTAACTTTGCAGTAAATAATGTTATGTTGCTCTATCCTGGCTTACTGCCTGGTGTCTCTGCCTTAACCTTATTGCGGGTCACATCCACTCCTGAAACCTCTGCTGGCCCTGGCAGCATGACACATGACATTACAAGCACAGACCCCAACACCATGTGGTCGCTGGCAAGTGAACAGACCAGTAACTGTGTGTAACATTGTTTTACGTTCACTGCAAGGAAGTTCACTTGATAAAAAAAAAAAAACTAGTCAAAGAAATATAGTGAAGTGAATCTGAAACTAAATCAGAGATCAAATCTATGTTCTTAAACAAGCCAACACTAAAACCTTGATAATGGGTCTCTCCGTAATACTGAGCATCAAGTAAGAAAAAAAAGTCAGCCCTCCGACATTATTTCTGTTACAGCTCTTAGGTCAGTGGCAAACACTGTGTCCAGTGTTAAAAAATATATTTTGGAAGAGAACTGAAACATTCAATCATGGAATAAATCCCTGTGCTTCAATCAGAATTACAAAGGCATGTGGGTGAGGGAATATGAGGTTTTTGGGGGGTGTTTTTCATCTTAGTATAGTGTTACTAAACAACACCCAATGCACAGATGTGTTATTCTAGTAGTGTAATTTACTCTATTGCATATAAACCTTTTTTATTTATTGGTTTTGAAAACATGGAACCATGAGGAAACAATGCTTTCACATTGGCTTCCTATGGATTTAGTGCTAATGCATATATACACAATGGAATCACCAGAACAGTCTGGCCCAATTTTCTTGGATATGTTGGAAAGTTCCCCCACATTAGGTCTGGACCTATCTCACACTATGAAACCCCACATGAGCATACGTGCTACAAAATCACAGTAACCCAACTCAAATATCTTAGCAATGACCCAATAATGTTACATGATAAGCTAAGCTGAACAGATTATTTAGGAACCCATATGGCATGGATCCTTCAAACCAGGAGGGAAATTTCAGCCATTTTTCTGTTTATATCAGCTAACAATTATCTGACCACCTGGGTACATTTATAGAGCATTTAAATTTAATCCTCAGTCAGTTTATCCTTCAACATAAAAAAGAAAATGAGTCAGCCATAATGGTAATGTATCCAGATCACAATGCAGTAGAACACTGACATCCAATCCACTGATGGCACACCCTGATTCTGAATGGGAGCCTATCAAAAGCTATACACATATTTCAAAGGCATCACTGCACTCAATACACCACAAAATCACCTTCCTGTCACAATGTTTAGATCTTCATTGTACATGTTTCTCAAAATAGCAGCATGCATGGAAAGACAGAAAACTGTGACAGCAGTCTAAAAATAATTTACCAATGTGTTGAGTTCCAAATTCAAGACAAGAATGTAAAAATACTATACATTTAAATTTACTATAATTAAAATAAAGAAAAGCTTAAAACAGCAATATACAACCAAGTGTAATTCAGGACAATAAACTCACCAGCTAATTTACATCATGATGGGTTTGAGCTTTTACTCATTTTTCTTTGGAGACTAAAGGCTGGGACCTGAAATTATCCATATGGTTCACCCTCAATGATTGGTTTTTAAATTTACCTGTGCAGGGTTTTGCTGATTTTTTCTTTACAATTTACTTCGTGCAAAATAAAGGAATGTTGCTTATAAAAGAAGAACATGAGACATGTTCGACTTGTGCTTAACTTGCGCTAAAAGCCTCTACATCTTTTTACCTCAAAAAACGTCTTGTCCTAGCTCTCTTTGTTTTCCAGAGAGTGATGTGTTTCTGAACCAAATTACCACACAAATAACGGCCACAACATATTAGGTCTCTTTCATAAAACCTCCAGCAAGGAGCAATAATGCCAAAGAGAGTCTCTGTAGGCAGCCTCACTTGAGCCTGTTTCTCTCCATTTTATTAGAAACCCGTTCTTCATCTGCATTTGACCCTATGGCCTGCTTGTTTGTGTTACCATTGCAGACGTCCAGCCACTTTTGACAGAAAACTAATGTAGAAACTGCAGAAGTGGATGCAGAGCTTGAAGCAAGCACAATAACAGATTGAAAAGAATGGGCACAAAGTTAAACAATGTGAACCATTTCATTTTTGTGTCTGATAAAATAACATCTCTATCCTGTTTTGTAAAACATATGCATATATAACATTTAATTTCTGTGCTGACAAGAACTTTAATAAAGTCATGAGGAGAAATTCTGTTTCACACTGATTAAATAATCCACCTAAAAACCATTCACAAGGAAGAACATCTACCGTCGTAATCGAATGAGAAAGATTTATCTATAGACTTCACGCTCTTTTCAGTAAAGACCAAGATGAATACAAACCAGATTATTTACATTTTAAGTCGTAAAATCCAATACATCACTTCTATTTGTAAGTACTTACAGAAAAAGGCATTTTATTAAATCAAAACCTGCACAACTCTCCTATTTCCCACAATAATACACACACTTAAAGGTCTTTTCCATAAGTAGATAGCAGTCCCAGTGCTGGATTCCTCCTTCATGCTCACATCTGATATGAGGAGACTATAATAAATCTCCTTCTTCTCTGTTTACAGGCAACCACATAACATCTGAATGTGTGATATTAATACTTATCAACCGTATCCCCTGCAGCAGAAGTCACACCACATATCTTAATTCTAAGGAAGAACTTGTATAAGTACTCAACAAGTGAGGGTAGTGTTGGTTCATGCAAAATTTAACCTTCTCTGTAGGTGAAGAAATGGCGATTTGCCAAAAAATTTTACATTCACCAATGCAGTATTCAAGAAATGACACAGCATGCGTTCATAGAAGGTAAAATTGATTGATTTAATTGAATTTGATTCAGTTAAAATTCAAATAAATGTATACTTGACTAATCCCAAAGTGGGATAAAATTATGACATTTAATGTGATAGATGTGGGGTGAGAAAACAGTGTCAACTACAAATGTTCACCCAAAGAAATACTTGATTCTCCTACACAGATAATAAAGTTTACCCAGTTTAATTTAGAAATATCTGTAGGTTTTAGAGACTCTGGATACAAAGAGTTGAGTTCAGTTTTCTGCAACTTCCTATGTTAAGAAGCCTGAAGCTTCCTGCCAAAGTCGACATTTTTTTCCTCCAACAACAAGATGAGCTGATCTATGGATTCCATGGGAGTTTTAAGATTCTCCTTAATCTTTGCTTTTGAATATTTTGAGGTGGTTGGCACCGCATTTGATCAATGTGCTGTGTTAAAGATTGATTTGGTTACCTCATGCTCTATCTCTCCTGCAGAGTGAATAGTAACAGAAGAACTGAAGAAGACAACTTGGAGTTTTTCTTTCCAAAAAGATTAATGTTAATATTATTGACTCTGAAATAGTGGTCAAGTTAGAAAGGACTCTTTGTGAAGGCTGAAATTGTCCTAACATGAATAGATCAGATGAATAGATCAGTGTTTTGCTAAACATTTATGTAGCAAATATTGTTGCTAAACAACATTTATCTTGGTATAGATTTATGCAGTAAAATAAAATAATTAAAATTGCCTAAAATAAGAGACTCTGGATTGTACTTTTTTTGGCAAATAGATCAAACACACCAGTGCTGCATAATATATTCCCTATCATAAAAACGTAAACTGTGCTCCTAAAAGTCTGGGAGGAAGCGGAAATAAACATAAGGCAGGAAAAAAAAAAAAACTAAGTTGTTTCCTTGGAATTATGGATTATTGTGTAAAAAAATTACATTTTGCCAACAGAATTTGTAACCTCAGAAAACTTCGGCCACCTCATTGTAACACACTAGTATATTAGATGTTTGAGTATTTTCAACCAACGGTGGTTACACATCCACATTATGTATTGTGTTTTATTCTATTTTTCATACTGTAACTGTCACAAATCTTGTGTTTACTAATATTGGCAGCATTTCTATACAGAGCTGAGCTTTCATCTTGCTGATTTTCTCATATCCTGAAACTGCAGGAACAGCTTTTTGACCAACTATCAAAGTCAACTGAGAATAAAGGTCATTCGCCTGTCAACAGAGTACACATTCACTAAGTGTACCAATACAATTACTTAACATGCTACTATTGTTTCGTAAGATTAGATGGCCATAATGCAGGTGTAAAGGAAAGCATCCTGAGCCGTCAAACCACATTATTGATCCTCATTATATAGGAGAAAATACATCTTCTACATGTGGTTCAAAGTCTTTGTTTGTTTTTAGATATTTGTGTTTGTTTTCTTTTACAACAGCTTTCTAGCAAAGTCAGAGACTTGACTTGATATGCCAAGTCTCTGACACAAGCATGTCAAGCTTAGTAATTGTCCTTCACAGTGCCATCTAACAAGCATTTCATGTCTAGTTAGTACATTGGTTGTGGAATGATTTTGGCTTCCAAAGACTGCAAAGTAAAGGTCAGTGCCAGTTTTCTACATAGTCGTCATCAGCTTGAAAGAAAATCAGTGGAAAACAAGTGTGCAGATGACATAAGTTTCCAAGATAAGACTTCATGTTCTATGGTTCTGGCACTTAACCATGCAGATACAAATCTGGGCTTGAAGAAGAAGGAATAATCTGTGAATAATATTTATTTATATCATAACATATTTAAGTAGCAAAGGTAAAAAAAATAAATCAATCAAACAGGATCTCAGGTGTTCTGCTAATTTGATGTGTGGTTTAGGTAATTGTGTAATTGTGTGAACTGATTCATAAGAGTCCTAATTCAATCACAACTAAAAATACATCAAAAAACAGGAAGAAAAGAAATATTTTTATCCTCAAAGTCTAGACAGTTTTTTTTTCAATACTCAGGAGAACCAGCAAGCTGTCAACACAGAAACAGAGCACTGTAGACTCTTTAGAAAGAGAGTTACAATGTGTCTGTCTGTGCAACTGCGCAGTTTGTGCCTGTGTTTGCTTTGAGTGTCAAAGCTTCTGTCACTACAGGCAGACACATTCAGTAAGCATACACTCCAACAGAATGTGAAGATAAAACAACATGTGATATAAGAATTTTCTATGTTCTTTGATAAATTGTATGTTTCATGCTCATTTTATACATTTTCAACACATTTTAAAGGAACTGGTTACTGTATGCTAATTGTATGCTAATTGATAACGCTCTGAGCTCATGGTCGTCACCTCTGGAGTCCATGGACAACGGGGGTCCAGCCATGGACAACAGGAGGCCAAGTAGAACTTGTTACTGAGCTGATGGTTGTCACCTCTGGAGCTCATGGACAACAGGAGGTTGAGTGAAACTTGTTACTAGACCATGAGCTCATGGTCTAGTTGTGGGCAGGGAAGTGGCATTCTGATTGGCTAACCCGTCTGGGAGAGGGGAAATGGCCATTTCCTTCTTTCATTCGAGGTCATTTTTGGTAATGAGTATAAAAGCAGAAAAGTTCCATGTGTTCAGTAGAGCCTGCTGTGGGTTTCGTACGGACGCCCAGTTACATGATGCTATAGCTCTGCCCGGACTGTCGGGCAGAGCTCACTGTGTCACGGTAAGAGCGGATTCACTGTGTCATGGTAAGAGCGGATTGAAAGAATTTAAGCATTACATATTTTTGTTGTGTGAAAGAGTTTGCTGTAATCTGTGGCGGAATAAAAGGACACATTTATTCTAGCAGAACAGCGTGTTGTCATTATTTATCACCGATCACCCCAGATCCTGCCTAAAATTTCACAAAACATGATATGCCAAGTCTCTGACACAAGCAGACCCAACTCCACCAATGCTGTCATCTGATGTGTACTTTGGATCAGTTCTTATAAAGAACAAGGCTACTCAGATAAATCACGTGTGTAGAAAAGTTGCTACTATTCCAGATACATCAGTTTTGCCCAAATCACTAGCACAGTCATGTTACATGAAATGAATGAGGAGACAAATAGGAATCACTGAAGCTTTTAATTTAGGTTCAAGGGACCAACAATGGTGTCAATCTTAAATGGTCACTGAGCAAAAGGCTGTACACTACCTGGACAGTTTGCTACCTGGACAGAACCAATAATAAACCAGTTATGTGCTATGAGATTCATGACTGGTGAGGCACCAACTCCTCCAGGGTCAGTTTTACAAATCCAAAATCCAATAGAAAACCTTATGTTTAAATTTTGACTATAACCAATTAAAGCTTTCAATTATGTTTTACTCAGAAAGATACGATTGCAAAAATTTCTTTTTCTTTTAGACAGTTTAACAAAAGGACATAATATTTTTCACCCATTCAGAGCAGAAACATACTGCACACGTACACTGTGGGTGGATGAGTTGCTGAGCTGTGAAAGATGAAGACTGCTGAAATACAGCAAGGAAGAAAAAGAAAAATCACCCAGTGAACCTCAGATGTAATGAATCAGAATGACAGATCAAATCCACACCCATTGCCCTCTCATCATTTTAGATGAAGCACATCACCAACCAGCACAGTTTACTGAGTTCACAGTGTAGGGAATGGGCAGTATGATCCAGCACAGTAGCCAATTTTCAAAAGCTACCATTCTTCTGAGATTAATTACTTGCTATCATTGCTAATGAGCTATCAAAATAGCAATAATTACAGTTATGTATTATGTTTAACTTTTAACCACTTCAAATATGCAATCTTTTATTTTGCAGTCTTTTTCCTGCCGTTGCTATATTGAAACAACTAATAATCAGAGATTAATTCAAACATTGATTATTTTAGCTACACTCAAATTATAAATAAATAGTGTTTAGTCTCAAATGAAATACAAAGGACAATGGTCCTTATTTTTAATCAAATCCTAACATTCATCCCTCCATTATCTAAACACGCATGTCTTTGCAGGATCAGCAAGGAAGCTGGCTGGAAACACTCTACACACATCACCACCCCATTGTTAAAATCATGTCATGAATATAAAGAAAGATAGGAACATTTAAACTTTTCTATTCTCTATTTTTAATTAACATTGCCCGTTGCTCTCTATTCTTTTCTGTTCACTGAGCTTTGTCCATCTCTCTTATCCAGAATATTTGGTCAGAGTGGGCTTTTTTCCAGGTAACCTGTTCCACTGGGGGACATAATTGATTCAACTCCCAGAGAAGAGTCGGATTATCTCTATCTAGAAGCGAGGAAGGTTGTGAATTTAAAGGATGCAAATTAATGAGGAAAAGAGCCTCTTTAGAATGTAATTTACAATAATCTCTCTCTGAGCTATGGTTGAATCTTCAAACTGTATTGTTACCGACGCCCATAAATTCATGTTCTGATGATATTTTCTCATGAAAAACATATTTTGAGTGTTGCTCAGTTCTGTCATGCATGTTTGGGAAATCCTTGAGTCCCCCATGGCAGCAATTCAATGTCATTATTTATTTAACCATGATAAGGCCACATTTAACAGTCTGTGAAAAGATTAAAAACTTTAGCTATGAAGAAAATGTATGAGATCTAAGAATGTTAAGGTGGTGCATATTTGCCCAGGGCTGCATAATAATATTTTGTGAATTTTACAAAGGAGACATAGTCAAAACAACATTAGTGTAAAAACTGACTTGTAGATCAGTAAAATGTATACTCATATAGAAATGAAAAAAAGACAATCTAAGATTGTGTTCCTAAGTTGTAAAACAATATTATTGTTAAATGTTGTCATCTGTCCACCTTTAGGTTTTTCATAATCTCTAGCAAAATTAGAATCAAATTTATTTGCCAAGATTTTTTGCTTAATCAAGTCAACTGACTTTGGTTTCACATTCTCACAGCGGACATATACAAAGTGTTTACAGTACATGCTGTTTGTACTTTGAATAGGAATCATATTGTGTGTACTTTGCTCCTTGATTTAGCTGCTTGCCCAAACATTATCAAACAATAAGGGGTTCAAATCTTTGCCATGTTTAAAAGCTGGATTTCACTGTTTGTACAGAATTTGACCAAAAAGAAAAACTGCTCAGTTAATCCCTTGAGGATTCTCCTTGCAATTTTCTGCAGACTAGTTATAGTTTTCACATCCAAATCTCCCCTCAGACCATGCCCTCCCAAAAGAGTTCATCATAGACCTGTCTTTTAAAAACACATATTTGCTGTAAACTATTCTGTATGAAAGCTGTCAAACTAAAATACTACCTTATTCTCTTCGCTTTACCTGTATGATCCCATCCATGTGTAAAACTCTATTTTAGTGTTTTTGTCAAGATGTAAGTGAGAAGGACTTACTGGCATTTATCTTTTTCTCTTTTTCATTCAAAACTTATATTTTTTGCTATGAGCACATTTTTGGTGTTGTACTAAGTACAATTTTGTTAGGGACCTCAAATCTCTTTCTCGTTTTTTTTTTTTTTTTTTAAGAATAAGATTAGACTTAAAGACAACCCTGGTTTTCTGTAGACCATGTATATGCTTCTACTCAACTCCAAACAATCCAAATTGACCCTTTACATGCTGCGTCATGCCCTTCAGAACGCTCCTCAATCTGCCAAAATGGATGTTAAAACAACCCAGATGCTCCTGCAAAGCCTGTCAGTCAAAAAGCAGATATGTGGTAACATAGTGGCGCTTCTATTTAATTGTTTTCACTATAAAAAATTTTCTAAGATGTTCAGTGGTTGGCTGCAAAAACAGAGAAGGATAAAAACCAAACTTGCCATTTTAGTGAAAAACTTTTAATGAGGAAAGATTCAGCGGCAATGGATATCAGCCATCAACCATAATGACTGGCAGCCCTTGGTGTAATTCCAGATTTGTAGCGAACACCTTTAACAAGGCAAGATGATTAACGTTCACATGCTTCATGAGTATGATTAGAAAGATGCAATCAAATATTGCATTAAGGAGAAGATACGTGTCAAACAATTAGTAATCTTGGAGAAAATACCCCACCATTATGCAACATATGTGTTGTTTTTTAATGTTTTTAAGGCTGCTTCGGTGTAAAGGGAAATGTTCTTTATGATATAGTGATATAAATCACTATGCCTGATGTAAATTCAAGAAAAGTCAGCAATTTCATCAACACATCAGGAAAAGGGAAGCAAAGGTTGGTTGTAAATAATGCATCTATGAGCCCTAACCAAATGTGTTCCGATCGCAAATTAGCTTGACTTGTACAATTAGAACCCAATGCTAATCTGGCAAAAACAACTTGGGAAGACAATTTCAGATGCTCTGTTCAATACTCCCACCCCTCATTTGAAACATTCGTCATGGCCTAGCATGATTTAGTGATGTAGTTGCAAAGGGTCAATATCTGTTAACAGTAAAACTGACAGTAAAAACTCTATGAGACACAGTCAACTGAATGACTCTGCTCTTGAAAGCAGAGAAAGAAAGTGAAGCATAAATTATTGTTATTCATCTATAAGTCAGAAAGTTTTACAAAATATTAGCACTTTAGAGGTTTGTGGTGACAAGTATTATACTGTGGCTGAGTTATCCATCAACTGTCTCTACCTGCTTAATTCTGATAGAGTAACAGGCAGGGTGGTGCTTTTCTCCAGCGGTCAGTATAAATCAGAACAAGTGAAACGCAAATTATACTTTGATTTTAAAGTCATGGTGCTGTACAGCTGTGGTCTCAATGTGTGACCACAGCTGTACAGCAGCTATATATATATACAGATATATATATCTGTATATATATATATATATATATCTGTATATATATATATATATATATATATATATATATATATATATATATATATATATACAGAGAAAAAAGAGAGAGAGAGAAAGAGAGAGAGAGAGAGAGAGAGCAAATCCTGAGTAGCAACTGGTAAAACTGAACAGTGGTGATGAAAAGTGGGGATTCAGAAACTAATGCCTAACGCAGAATCTATGTCACAACAAGTTTTGTTTTACCTGTATTTTATGGTGCATAGGTAATGTCCAAGAATCAGCATGTCAAAAACAGACAGATAGAAATTGGAACAAATAATTAAAAAAAAAAATAAAATAAAAAAAATAAAAAATAAAAACATATGAAACAAATCTTCTCAAAGCTGGAATAGAGAGGAAGATTTTCATAACAAAAACAGTAATAACTTGAATGTACAATATATTCTTTCAGCCAAAACTTGACTTCATTTTTGTGATCCATATGCAATTGCCATGTTTGTAAGTCAAATAAAATGATTGTACTAAAGGAATGCCACACAGATTATTAGTTTTTATTGTTTGACATGAAACTAAAGACCAGACTTGGCACAGAGAAAATTACTGTATTCATGTTTTCTTGTGCTCTACAATAAACATTGAAGAGGAACAAAAAGCCAAATTGCTGGTACTTGATTTAAATCCAAGGGAGCTATAGAAGCTTGTAGAAAATGTACACAGCATGTCTAAATTAAATGATCATTTTAAGCTGTTTTTAGAGTGTGTTGAGAAGTTAGCTGTTGGGATGTTGAGACAAAAGCAGTTGTATGGAAAAAAAAAGGAGAAAACAAGAGATTGTAATGTGCTGCTGCTGTTTCACACAGTGAGGATTTCAAAGTTTTTAGGTCATAAATAACATGTTCATAAATAACATGTTATTTGTGTTATAAATAACTGATGATAAAAGTCATCAGTTCCCCTCATTGTTTTTTTTTTCTCTCTTTTGTTTGCTGGATAGTGGTTTGATTTCCCCACTGTAAGCAAACTGCACTCTCTGGTGTGAAGAGCCTTAACTAATAACAGTTGATTACAGAATCCACCAGATGATTGACTTTCATTCAGTTTACATTAAACTATTCAGTTCATTAAAGTGTGTAACTGTGAATCCATTACTACCACAGGAGTTTGTCATTTTGCATCATCACAGCAAATGTCAGACTTGACCGCCATTGACATTGCTCTAATGTCACATGATAGGTTTCCACAGCTCATTATAGAAACTGTGATTAATGTAGAATCATAAACAAATGGTTCATTTTAGTGTTTAGAAAAAAACACCAAAGCTACATCATCATTACTTTGTGGTTCAAGGGGAATTAAATGGAAGAAAACTGTGAAAATGAGCCTATCCATCAGATAACTCCACAATTTAATTCCATAATTGCAGGATCTAAACACTGTCTCAATAACGTTTTCCCTGCAGATCAATAAGTTGCTCACTATTCTGATCAATCAAATACAAGATATAAATAAATCCCTACTTTCTGGATATACATTTGATGAGTCATATGCTATGTCACAGCAAACTGAATGATTTATTGCAACAAGAATTTACAATGAAGAGTGAATAACTTTAGCACTACCGTCTCAAATAACAACAGCATTGTGTTTGTATGATATGGAGCAGAGTACATGCATGTCATCGCATCTGAACAGCAATATCTAAGATACACATGTACACCAACTTGGAAAGGTTAATGTGCTTATATGTAAAAAAATAAATAAATAAAAATAAATAAAAATTTTAAATTAAACAAATACTGAAAACGTAACTCTGAAAATGCTTATACACACTCCTTAAGAAGCATGCCATAACAAGTCCATGGCCTTTTTTCTCCTGTGGAGAAAATTAAAATCCCCAGGTTTGTCAAACCTTTGGGCTTTATTTTGGTGAATCTATGAGCTTCTTGGAAGTGAACACGGTCACAAACAGTACTGTAATAGTTTACTATACTCACAAAAAAACCTAAGTTTGGGCATTCTGAGAATATTTCTCGAGACACCCATCATTTTAAAAATCCTGTCAGATGTCAGCAAACAGAAGACTTGAAATTAAATTTACACTTCAGCTGATGAAAGGTTGAATACCACATGCTGAAACAGGCTAAAGTTTGTATGTCTGACATTAATTTACAAACTAAAACTAAGCTATTCTTTCTCTGCTATTTTTTATTTTATTTTTTTAAGATTAGTTTCCATCTGTGAAGCGCCTTGCCACAAGAACATATGACACCATGAACTGTGCTTGGAGAGTTAATATGTGATGCCCATCTGTTTCTGTAACCCTGCTCTAGTTTAGATTTTACACTGAGGATGGAATTATATTTTCATTTCTTAAGGGAAGCTAAGGTTTTTTTCTAACCTTAGCTTAGAAAAGAGCTAAGGTTAGATTAGTACAGACTGATCTGTACAGCAGCACTTTAAAAACTTTCCCATGCTGTCAGGGTCCGGAACAATTGTGTGCTAAATGTCAGGATCAACTTGTAATTGTAAGCCATACACTGGTCAGCAAAAATAAAGAAGTAAATGAAGAAAGCAATCAAAACAATGGACACGTTCATAATGAAAGGTGTTTTAGCAAAACCATGTAAGTCACCCCAAATACTTTTGTTGGTTTTGATAAACTCTCTGGGGGACTCTACAGTGTGTTTCTACCAAGTGCAAAATTAGTCACTTGTAGAAGCAAAATCCCTTTCTATCATTGGGAAATGTAAGAGTAAGGCACTTACACATAACTGAAATATTATTCTGACATTCTTACATCAGAATAAGAATGTCAGAAAATCTTACGTCAGAATAAGAATGTCAGAAAATCCTGACAGATGTCAGCAAACAGAAGACTTGAAATCAAATTTATACTTCAGCCATCAGTTATAGTGTAAACTTCTGGCTGTTTACACCAGCAGTGTAAACACTATGTAGGAATATGTAAGTCCTTATGTGTTAAAGATCTGGAGAAACATGTTCACTAAGGGAATAAAAAGGAAGGCTAGGTTGAAAATAATAAAATGTGCCATCTTGTCAGACTTTGATAGAAACCAGTGTGTTTTGCAGTAAATTTGACCAAAGAAAAAAAAAAAAAAAGACAGCAATATTTTACACAGCTCTGCAATTTGCTGAAAATTGCTGCTCTCTTTTACTGCAGAAAAGGGTTGACGCCCACCAATGCTCAGTAAAAATGGATGGTTGAACTGCCCGACATCTCCTTGCTTCACCTGTGTTATTGAAGATGGATCTCTTAAAGTTAAAAGATGTCAAACTCATTCAAGCAAATCTCTGACATCACTGCTCTTGTTTAAAACTAAAGCCAGGCATGCTTTTTTTCTAAGGCTGAAAATGAAATTTGACAGAAAATGGTAACAATATGCTTTCATATTTCTGTTATAGGTATATGATAGTCTCTCAACCAAAATAGTAAACGGAGTGTTCTTTGTTTTATAAAGATTGTTAGACATGCATGCTATTGAAAGTCTATGAATATCAGAAGCCTCATCTCTGGGCCAATTATGTCACTCTGAAATTCTTTGAGCAGGTTATGGTCTGCATTAATGTGAGAACAAAATGAAACAAGATGACCAACTGATCACAAAATTAAATAATTGGTAGCATGTTTAATAACTAAATGTATTTAAATTATAATGATCTATTTATTCACACATAGAAATAGACAGACCTCAAGAGTGTCTCAATAAAGCTTTAAAAGGTTTTACTATTTTTTTATAGGAATTAAATTTGTGACAGGATAAACATACATTATTTACTGTACATGTTGCCTGAATATGGATAATCAATAACCACTTTCTGTAAACTTTCTTCCTGTGGCGTTTTAAGTAGTTGCAGGTGGGAAATGCATCAGTTGGCAACCAGAGATATTGTCCTGTCCAAATATATAATATGCTGCCTAAATAAATAATGTATTCAGATGAATATTAGGTAATGACTGAAGCAATCTCAAAGAATTGTTACTAGTTAACTAGTTGTCCTCGGGTCACAGTGACCCGAGGACAACATTCTGTGTGGTCCTGATTGTTGCTGTCATCCAAAACATACAATGCAGTTTTGTAATGTAAAAGAGAAAAATTATTCAAGTACAGGCTGAAGGGACAAGCCCAACAAATCACAGCCTGAAACAAAGATGATTGATCTGAGAAAATCATATGGCTGCCAAGAGCTCAGAATCATGCAAGCTCAGAAAAAAGAAGTAAGGAAGACCTAGAAAATTACAGACATTTACCCACCATAATAATAGGGAGAAATAAGTAGCTTCAGTAACAAATGGGGAAATAGTTCAAAACTAACGACAGAAGCTAATGAGACGGACATGCAAGATCCAAAATATAAATAGTTGTTACATAATTCTAAACTCTTTAACTAGTCTTTAAAATCTAATGTGATGGGCTTCCCAGTTTCTCAGAGGAGAAAAAAAAAACTTTTCAAAAGCAGTCTTTTTCTCATGCAGTCTTGCAATCTGCGAAATATGTATAAAAATTAAAAAAGGAGTGAACAGACAATAATATGTGAGGAGCATTGAACTGAGAAGTCCTGTTACACAACAGTACAGCTTTCTTATGGAACATTAATCATTTGCAATAACACAGCAGGTTCCAGAGGGGTCAGCCATATTAAATTCACCTAATGACCTTAAACAAAACAGCATTTATTTGAAACCTTTCCATTATGACCTTTCAAAAGTTTCAAAACAGATCAGCAAAAACAATGGAAGCGCTTACAAAAGCTTCATACATTAAACTATCTAGCTTCTTGGCCACACCTCCGCATATCAAATACAGTCACTGGCACAGGTAGGTTTTAAATCCAGTCCAATTAAGCTATGACAAAAGCATCTCACTTAACTTTGCTAAGTTAACTAACTCGTTTGTAAAACAATCTGCAGTTAACTGCATAACAACACATCTAGTCTGATGTTTCTCAACTCTTAATTTAACAACATTACACCAAAATTTGTCACCTAAAGGTCCTATTATTGAAATAAATGTAACACAAGTGAACCAATAATTTATCTCTGTAAGGCAGTGATTGTACAGTCAATATGAAAAAGAAAGAAAAGTCAAGCAAAAGCCAAACCAAGAATCTACAAGAAGCTAACTTCTACACACATTTCCTGGTGATGTGTGATATGCACACATCACATTTCCTGGTGATGTGCGATATGCACACATCACATTTCCTGGTGATGTGTGTAGACCACCAAACTCATATCTGCAACTGGTATGCATATATGCATATAGTATGCACATATGCGTATTAGTTACATATACATATACTAACATATAACAGTGGCACAGTTGGTAGGACTGTTGCCGTGCAGCCTGGGTTCGATTCCCAGACCGGGTTCTCCCTGTGCGTGCGTGGGTTCTCTCCGGGTTCTCCGGCTTCCTCGCACAGTCCAAAAACATGACTGTCAGGTTAACTGGTCTTTCTAAATTCTCCCTAGGTGTGAGTGTGTTTGTATGGTTGTTTGTCCTATCTGTTTCTGTGTTGCCCTGCAACAGACTGGCGTCCTGTCCAGCGTGTACCTGTCCGCCTCTCGCCCAGAACATTAACTGGAGATAGGCACCAGCACCTCCCGACCCCACAAGGGACAAGGGTGTAAGAAAATGGATGGAGGGGTGGAATCATATATTATACGTCACATGTATCATATAGCATCGATTTGTTAACGAAATACAAATCGTAATACTTAATGTTTTTCTTTTATATTTCTTCCTCTAAAGAACAAGTCCACAGCACTAAGCATGGCAAATATATTCTAACACCAGAATGAGATAAAAAAAAAAAAAAAAATCATCCACAGCCCAGTTTTCCCACATGTATTGACTGCATTTCAAGGTGGGTGGTTTTGTGGTTTGCTGAGAAGAGAACAGCTGGGACTAACAAAGAAAATGATCTAAAGATTTCAAACTGACGATGGCTGAGACTCCTGAGGAAAGTAAATTGCAAACATCTGATCTTTGTTAGTCAGCCATGATACTCACCCTTCCACAAAAGCCACAATATTTTTAGACACAATTCAACTGTTGAGCATGTTAATATTAACATTGTGAATAGTACAGATGTCTTTTTTTTTTACCATATTCTATAAGCTTCTCATGGCTTTATCAATTTACTCATACATGTCCATGTCTTATATTAGAAGTGTTCGATTTTAAATGTATGTGTGGAAGCATGCAGGGGAAAATGTAACAAAATGAATTGTAAAACAATTTGCTTAACAGTGACAGAATTATCATCGCTAAGGCATGATAATGAGGTACGTGAAGGGGCTTTTGGTATCAAGTTCTTAACTGTTCTTTTTTCCTATCATATTATTATATTATAATTATCCATAGGTTTCTAAATATTTTGCATAACATCATAAATCTGATCACAGAGTCTCTGAAACCTGAAGTTGTTTTTAAGAATTGCAAAATTATTTGATAAATCCTATCAACCTTGAACACAAGCTTCACAATAGTCCTCACAATTATGCATTTTGGTAGAACTCAAACCTAGCAAATACATTTCAGTTTTGAAATAAACTCTGAATAACTTCTAACATTTCTCATGCTTATTCATCTACATTCCTGAAATGTGTCTAGGGAAACTGTAACAGTGAGAACAAGAGAAAATGCATGAGTCTCATGTCAGATGTGTGCTAGTTGGTAATCCAGCTTATTTTTACATTTGACATCCACATAGCCAATGCCTAAAGGAGCCTCCTGTAATTTATATACAACAGATTTTCTCTCAGAAATCTCTCCTACACCTTTATTTTATATCAAAAAAATGTTTCATGAACAGTTTGATTTTACTAGCTACAAGGTACAGGCACATGCATTTAATGAGATAAGGGTCAGGAGTAATGCATCAAAATTTGCTTTTCAGGATAATAAATTATTGCAAGATTTTTCCTTTAATACTTTCACTCTATGTTGTAAATATCCCTCCTGCTAACAAAAACAACATTGCTACATTGACG
Organism: Poeciliopsis turneri; assembly: GCA_922788865.1. Taxonomy (NCBI): domain Eukaryota; kingdom Metazoa; phylum Chordata; class Actinopteri; order Cyprinodontiformes; family Poeciliidae; genus Poeciliopsis; species Poeciliopsis turneri. Next base: position 172,271 of record CAKLNU010000972.1, on the reverse strand, counting down.
TTAAGGCACTGTTAAAGTGAAAATAAATACTAACACTGATAAAAATAAATAAATAAAAAAATACTTAAAGATGTGTTCAATTAATCTGCTCTTTCTCAACTGGGAGAGCATATACTACACTCACTCAGCCACGTTTCTGATAACTCTGGAAACATCAAAACATGGATGCATATTTTTGGAACGAGAATGGGCGCATTATGATTGCAAAATACAAAAAAAATATCCTCCAAGTTGTGATTGAGCTCATCATTGAAGCCAAGGAAAGGAGCTGTGGAGTGAATCATTTAACAGTAGCTGATAAGTTGTGACTGAGTGTGACATCTCAAGTGTTTGTATCTGGCTTCACGGTTTGAGATGCCAGAAAACCCCGCCTGAGCCTGTTTTTGTGCTGACCCACTGCCTCTCCACAATAGAGTGACAATGCTCTTTGTCTATGACGTAGCTCAGATAGATTCTATCTAAAACTCAATAAATTTAACATGCTAAAGACAGATGAGCTGTTAGACTAAAAAAAGACATTGCAGCCTTTAAAATATTAAGACATATTTGCATTTCCACATTAAAATATGTGCTTTTATAATAAATTATTGCTCTAGTTCCATCATTGTAGTAATATCTCACTTACTCTGATCTCTTGGTAACAAAAGATGATCAAATCCACTATTTCATAAAAAAAAAAAAACATGCAACAATTGAACCTTAAGTGTTTTTGTTTTTTAGCACATCGACATACATAAACTGCTGCCTCCAAGTAGTCATTCACTGGGAGAAATGAAATTTAAAGGCTGCTTTGTAAATTAATATGTCTGCTTGTGTATGCCCCCACAGTCCGCGTTCTGTCTCGAGTCTTGAATTCATTTGTGTGGTTGTGTGTGTTTAGTCGTCATTTTATTTTATTTTACACCTTTGGTGTTCCAACTATACACCAAAGGTAGTCATTGTGATTTGGGAAGAGTCCTGTTTATGCTGAACTGGATGGTGATCATTCTTTTCAGTGATTTAACTAGCTTGCGTGTGCTTGTGTGTGTGTGTGTGTGTGTGTTTTTGCACTGCTGATTTTTGAGCAGGTCAGTGGAGTTTCCAAACACTTGTGCATCTTGCTGCCATCTTTGTGACTCCGACTAAAGCCAGGAACTTTGAGGTGGGTTTGATGCTCCCGGAGCTGCATGCTTTGCTTGCACAACACATAAGAGCATGCAAAAAAAAAAAAAAAAAAGACTAAAAAAAAAATAATAATAATAATAAAATAGAATGGGCAGGGAGGTCAACCATCACTTAACCTATGGTTCAACTGTTGACAGGTCACTGCTTTGTATTTCATTTTCTTTTACATAAATAATCTTCTGTGGTAAAAAAGAAACAATGCTAGTTCTGTTTCCCTGTGGCTCTCTTAGAGAGTGTTTCTTTAAGAGCTAGTAAACATCAACGATTATATCTCACAGCAACAATAAGTGCCAATGCTGAAATAGTAGTTTAATTCAGCTAAATACAAAAAAGGTTGTTGCATGTCAGTAATATCACAACCCCTTCAAGTAGAGATAAAACATCCCTCTGTATAATACAGGTGTCAGTGTTTTAACATGATAAATTCTTTCACATATTTACATAATTTTATATATAATATGAATAAGGGCATCACTCTCAACAGGTTGCATCTTTCTTGATATTTGCATTGAAAAAATGTATACCCCTCCTGCCTCAAGAGATATTATTTTTGAGCAATTTTCCAGCAATTCTTTTTCTGTGCTGTACATAGTGTCATCTTCACCCACATTATATGAGATGTCATTAAAAAAAAAAAAAAAAAAAAAAATCAGGCATTATGTGTGAGATAATTGTTCCCAAAGAGTTTCCGGAGGTAAGAGCCTAACATACTCACAGCGTCTGTGTGTAGATGAGTTACTGCTCTGTGGAGGATTAGGAGCACTGTGAAAGTGGAAGCAGAAATAAGTCACTGAATTCCAGAGTGACAGATCAAAGATAGACTCTTCATCTTGTCTCTGCATGGCTCTACCAGCCATATGACACTTCACCAGCAAGCAGTGACTGTAGTCATTCATAAGGCGTTACGCACACAGGGTGCTCATCAGTTATAATTAGACAGATTAGTAAGAAATTAGTAAAAGCAAGAGAAAGAGTTTGAAAAGAACATATAAATCAACATCATCCACCATATTACCCAATGGAAATGTTATCTGATGCGCATGAAGACTGTGAACAAATCTCTCCATGCTTTAAAATTCAGGAAAGGTAGTGAGCTCTATTCAAGCTGAATAATAAGAGGATGTATGGGCAAAGGAGGAGAGAAATAAAAAAAAAAGAAGGAATAGTGCACCCAGATAGTTTCTCATTAAAAGTCAGAAAGTCACATTTAATTTCATAATGGAATTATGATTAATTATGTCAAGTTTCCATGTTACAGAACCAATTGTTTTAAATGTTTTATGTAAAACATTGAAGTCCAGAAAGCTCAGAAGCAGAGCAACCGTTTCTGTTTTTTCATTTGTAGTTTCCCGGTATTTTCTGCTCAATTGTTCTAACTTCCTAATTTCTGTTTCTTCTCTTTCTCTTTCTAAGACTAGTACTCTCCTTTTTTCCTAGTAATTTTAGTCAATCCCTTGTTGTGTTCTCTTTTGTAATTGTTCCATTTTTGGTCTACCAAATAAGGGAATCCTTATTTCAGTGGGAGAAATTAAAGCAGCACAAGGATTTGAGCTTTGATTAGTATGTTGTCAGGTATTGAGGAACAACCAACTCTAAATAACAGGACTGCTGGACTGTAGAAGATGGTACTTGATAAGTATGCACAAAAAACTAATAATTTAAGTATTTCATTTAAAATAGTTAAGTAAACAAAATACATATTCCTACAAAGGTAAGAAAAAAATAAAAGCCTCCAAGATGTCTTTTTCAAAGTGAAGGGAGATTGGAACTTAAAACATAGAATGACTGTGTAGAAGTGAAACACACCGCCCTGAGCAAAAACATCATACCCATATTAAACCCACTGGTGGCTTACATTCATTAAGCCTTACACAAAGACTCGAATGTTTCTCATGAAAAATCGTAATAAACAGCATTCAGAGAAACACTATAAAACACCCCTTTGGAGCTTTGGGAGAGTAACAACCACTTTTACTTTGCAACTTGTCAAAAACTGAGAAATCACTCTTAGCTGAAAGCCTCCAATTCCTCTGATTTTCCCTGCAATAGCAAAATTAGACGTATTTAGTCTAGAACACACTTCTCATAGTATTCCCATAAACACTATGGGAAGCCTGAACTATCCATTAACAGGTTGTATTTATGTTGGCTGAACTTTTAGATGCCTCAAAAAACAAAATCAAACATTTCTTTCAAACAGTCTGGAGACTAAGAACAAAAGTCTTTAGCAAAGTGCCTCCATATCCCAGCATGCAAACAAACACAGTAAGAGATATGTTTTTGTTCTGTAGGAGGCAGATCAGAGGATTAACACAAACACATGGATGGTGTCCCCATGATTAACAGTCATTGCTCCCTTCAGCCTGTTGGGATGGCACAGCATGACATATCTCCTGCTGTTTGCATTAAGTCATAATTTTTGTTTTTCTGAGCAGTGCATGTACATCTGCCCTCGTTTTCAGTTTCTATTTTTTGTCCTAACCTCCAATTTAACCTCTGTCTCTCTTCTGTTGTTTCATCTTTTGAGTAAAAGTTATCCATTTCTTAACATTGCTATAAAATTTTAATAATAAAATAAACTATGAAAATAAATATTAACTGTCTCAAATAAGAGAGAGCTAAATAAAATAAGAATCTGTTTATCAGTGCTGAGGTCTTTTGTGTGCAAATTGTCATAACTGCATAAGGTGAACAAATTATGATAGCATGTCATCATAGCAGTGCTGAACCACAGGTACCTTCAGTCTCTCAGATCAAAACAAATCACCAGGCAGAGTGACAAAGCTCTTTTTCACTTGAACTCCTGTCCTTCAAAAAGTTCCATGTGGAGGTTTGAGTGAATATGAAAGGGCTTGCTATGGAACGAGAGGAAGACGGAAAGTACTTTGCAGTCATTTTCCACCATCAGCCATCAGACAAACACTCCTCACAAGGCCTCATGTCCTCACCCTGACAAAGTGTTTGAACCCTGTTAAGCCTGAATAGAAACACTGAACAATTCAAAGTAGAAAATTACCTTGTGGAATGAGAATGGGCTCATTCACATGACAAAACTACCCACACATAACAAAACTGACTAAATCAGTCACACTGCAAAATTTTCGATTAGGCTCTTGTCCTTTTATGTAATATGTATTATCTTTTCAACATTATATTGCTTTTGTTCTGTTTGACGCGTCCATGTAAAAATGTGGACTGGACCCACCATGGATAAAAGTTTGATTGGGAATATTACTCACAATAATAATGCTTATTGCATTGCGCTGTTCTGCTCATTTATAAGTTACATTCATTTTATAGACACATGAAGTATGTAACAGATGTGGCAAGTTACTAGAGAAAAAAAAATAAACTAAGAAAAGTCTTTTGAACACAGAGTATGTACAATCTCATCATGCCTGTTGATCAGTAACGAAGAGCAGCATGGACAAAGATAATATATTATTCCCTTGCAGACTTTGATTGATGATAGTTGTACAGAGAGAGAGCTCCAACAAAATTCATTTTATGGCTTTTTTTTTTTTTTAATAAAACATCCTCAAAGAGTAAAACGATTATGAATCAAAAGTGCTGCTGGAATAAAAACAACAAAAAAAGTTTTCAGATATCTGTGTGCAGGTATGCATAATTCTGTTCACAACTCTCCTGCAAGATTTATTTTGGTACAATATACCATTTCTTGGGTGACAGCAACAGACTGTGGTTCCTCCAAGCTGCGACTTGTGTAAAATTAATTAGGATCCTCAAAGGATAGTTTTTCTGCAGGTTATTAAAAATATTTTACATATCGAGGCTCCGTACATCATAATACGACAAAGTGAGTGGGTGATTTCCATTGAGAGTGTTAAAGATTTACAGTGAACCAGGTCTTAAAGTTCAAAATTCCTCGTAGATTACAGATGAAAATAAGAATCAATCTCACACTACCTTAAATCACAGCTGTATTTTATTTCTGACTGGCAAATCCTTGAAAGTATGAGATGTGCCTCTTTTCTCAGATATTTAACTATTCTTATTGACTATGACACCTTAAATCTGTGAGTAATCACATAGCAGTCATTGTCTCCATGGGTGAAGAGGCATTGTGATATTCTGGTTGAGATAATAAATGAAGGTGGAGAGCAATAGTGAAGGGAATACTGCATCATGTTATTGTCTTTTCCAAGCAGGGATGCAACTCTGCCTTCTCAACATATTAAAATCTTCTTACCTATTTTCTTACCTATTTCTCTTCTACTTCAGATGTCATGTTTCATTTGGTTTTCACCTTCAAGAAGCGTGTTTTCTTCAGATCCCCAGCATTTTCTACATTGGCTCATGAAAGTGTCAGATCTTGAATATCAGTTATTTCTACTCTCACTTTTTCTGCCTCAACATTTACTCTTCACAGTTTGTCTACAAAAAACTGCTAGGTCACAGTGAAAAATATTTTTGCTTCCCTGCTGACTGTCATTTAGCTGAAAACACATTATTTAGGAATGGATACTGAATAAGATTTTCAGTTTATTTTCAGTTTATTCTATCCTGTCAGAAGGGCCATTATATATATATATATATATATATATATATATATATATATATATATATATATATATAATGGCCCTTATATATATATAATGGCCCTTATATATATATATAGCTGACTGGATAGCTCAATAGATAAGGCATCAGTATATCACCCGAGAGGGCGGGGTTCGAATCCAGTCTGGGTCCTTAGGCAAGACCCTTCAAGCTACTGCCTACCTCATACCATGAGAGATACTAAGTTGCATAACATGCCGGCTCAGACGTCGCCCGGCCAAACAAGGTCTGCGTCAGGTGTTGGGGAACCAGAGCACCTTGATGACAAATGGGCTACTGGAACAAGACGGAAATGGGCGAGAGATGAAAATGTGGATCTGTTGGAATGCTACTACTCAAGTAACCCTAGTCAGTGAATGTCTCAGACAACAGGGAACGGAGGTTGAAGTGCCAGAGATACCATCATGGGAGGACAAGCCCCTACATGGGATGTACCACCAGCAAATAACCGAAGTGGCTGATATCAGTAAATCCTACCAATGGCTGGAAAAAGCTGGGCTCAAGGACAGCACACGAGGCTCCCTCATCATGGCGCCCAGGAACAGGCCCTAAACACCAGAGCAATAGAGGCCCAGATCTACCACACCAGACAAGACCCAAGGTGTATGTTGTGTAAGGAGGCCCCTGAGACAGTCCAGCACATAACAGCAGGGTGCAAGATACTGGCAGGGAAAGCATACATGGAACGACATAACCAAGTGGCATGCATAGTGTACAGAAACATCTGTGCAGAATATGGACTGGAAACCCCGAGAACAGTGGGAAACACCCCCCAAAGGTGGTGGAGAATGCCAGAGCTAAGATCCTGTGGGACTTCCAGATCCAGACAGACAGAATGGTAATGGCGAACCAACCAGACATTGTCATAGTGGATAAACAACAGAGGAAAGTTGTTGTGGTAGATGTAGCAATACCAAGCGATTGCAACATCAGGAAAAAAAGGGAGCACGAGAAACTGGAGAAATACCAGGGCCTCAGGGAGGAACTGGAGAGGGCCTGGAAGGTGAAGACCACAGTGGTGCCTGTGGTCATCGGGGCCCTCGGGGCAGTCACCCCCAAACTGGAGCAGTGGCTACAACAGATCCCAGGAACAACATCAGACATCTCAGTCCAGAAATGTGCAGTCCTTGGCACAGCCAAGATACTGCGCAGGACCCTCAAGCTCCCAGGCCTCTGGTAGAGGACCCGAGCTCAGAGGATAAGAACCACCCGCGGTGGGTGAGAAGGGAATTTATATATATATATATATATATATGGTCATGTATGTATGTATTTTAGCTGCTAACTAAAATCCATCCACCCATCCATTTTCCGTCACCCTTCTCCCCAACGGGGTCGGGAGTTGCTGGTGCCTTTCTCCAGCTGCGTTCCGGGCGAGAGGCGGGGTTCACCCTGGACAGGTCGCCAGTCTGTCGCAGACTAAAATCATTGACCAATAAGAATTACTACTTCACCTTAGTAATATACATCCCACTCAACATGTAGACTTAAAAAATGGTCTCATGCGTTTTTATCAGTAGGTCCAAGTATCTCTGCAAGCTTCTGTCTGCATCTGATGATCCTTAGTACAAAAGTGATAAAGGAATATCTTATGAACTGTGAAATTGATGCTTTGTCATTTTCCCACTCGGTGGGCTAAAACATTACATAAAGCGACTCACTTACTGAGCCCTGTTCAGATCTCTGAAGCACAACTTCCTTTCTGTGCTTCTGTCATTATGCAAACTTTAGCAGAACTAAATTATATGCTTATCTCTGCCCATTCTGCTGTAGATACAGATCAGCGGCCATGATGGGATTATACTGACTCTGTGTTCAACAGACTTTTCTGGCTTGCATTTTGTAATTCACCACCACTCTCAGTTTATGTGTCTCTAGAATTGATGTAGCACATAAATGAGTTGAATCTGTAGTGCAGTAAAATGATAAGGTGTCACTGAACTTAATTTTAAAAGATGAGTTTTTACTTCTGATATCAGATTTTAAAACAGAACCTGGTAACTGAAAACAAGCAGGTGATCAGTTTATCTCATCTCTGTACCTTTGACTGACAAAGGTTTAGTTTTTAACCTGACAGTGACATATGTGATCATAAAATGGAAAATAGATACTTCAGATTTATCTGTGTTGGTAATGTTTACCTGAGGATATAAGGCACAAAGCTATTGCCCCTCTTCAAATCCCATTCACAATCCCCTTTTCCTTGCAGATTTTTTTTCAAATTCTACCTTGCATCCTCTCTCATTTTCTTCAATCACACTTTATTACCCTTTCTCACACCATTGTCTCAATCTCCTCTTCCCTCTGGCATTCTTTTATCAGGTCTAAGCCACATTTCCTCCTCACTTCTTATTCAAAGAGATCATTTTCTCTTCAGATGTGGAGCTTTTGTAGTATAAAAGCACTTGTTCAAAATCAATTTCCACTACTATCTGTTATTTTCTCCTTTTATTCTCCATCCTATCAAACTCTTTTTCCTTCTCAACTCATTGTTTTCCAATTACTGATAAGAAGTGGTAGATTTTGCTTCTTTATCGGCTTTGAGATTGAACGAAAGCAGAGTTTTTGGTAATAAACATGGCCGTACTTGGTTTAGTAGCTGCCTTAATAGCTCATTAAGGCAGCTAAGGCATTCAATTATAGGTGCAACAGCAAGGTGAACGACTGATTTCTGATCAGGAGACAGTGTGTTGATTCCTTTATATAATGTATGTGTTGATTTTAAGCTGTTTTTTAAATGTTTTCCTTTTTTGTCTGTTACCAAATACCAATTGGGCATTAAGCTAACCAGTCAAAAATGTGAAAGATGTTTTTCTTGTTGTTCTTTGTGTTCTTTTGTGCATTTACTATGCCATGTACAGCTGATTGGTGCATTGAAAGAAGTAAATATAAGCAAGGGTAATTATAGTATTTACCTCAAGTTTTAAACAGCTGGATCACCACAGGAAAGAAAAGGTTTTATTTGGATGCTTCTGGTCTGAAATAATCGAGATCTATTCAAAGTGGGACAAAAACATGAAAATATAACGGAATCAATAATACCTAATCACAGTGAAGCACTTGTACGATTACATGATCAGATCTTCACATGCCTGAATGTCTCCCGTTTTTCTATGCAATTTAAAAGGAGCTTTAAAGCAAATGTGACACTGCTCAGAAAAACATAATCTCCAAAACTAATTAGCAGAAAAAAAGCTTGAAAAAAGATTTTTGATTGCTCTAATGAATCACTCATTAACACTTCAACTACTTACACAGCCACTACCACTTTAAAATACTTTCACTTCTGAGCTCACAGCTCATTTGTTTTGTTGCTCCTCAACCATTTTAGCAATTAGAGAGCAAAACATTAACATCAACAAAGCAGCTAATCACAAATTTTCTAATCACAAAGATTTATGAGGGAAGATCACTTATAATTGGGAGAGAGGATTTCTCAATTTTTTTATGGATATTTTGGACCATATGTTACTATATTCATACTTATTTTCTCTTTTGCATTGCACCAGTCATAATAGTCGACTTAAGGAATTTGATTTCAGCTGCTTTAAAGTGCAACTCCCATAACTGGTCACTAGCTTTCGCTTTGTTCCGACTGAAAATATGGTTTACTCACAAGCTTGATAAACCTTTGTTGAACATTACAGTTCAAAAATGGTTACAGTTCAATTAGAAACTATAGAAGGGAAAATAGATGTGGTTATAATAAAAACTGATATTGATCATTATCACAATAGCAACTCTATGACTACTTTTAATGTTGTTGAAATTATCTATTTTTAGAAATGTGAGGAAGTTGTATTGAACCACAGCTCTGAGCATTCTGGTCATTCTCTTCAGAAGTTTATTTCTTCTTTCTGGAGCATCAGGTCTTTGCCCCTCTGGGAGACTTCAAGGCAGCCCTCTGACCTGCACAAGCTCTATATCAACTTGCGTTGTCGGTCAGATCCACACAGGCTACAGCAGTGACAGATGCTGAGAACACACACATCCCTCTCCTCTCAGACATCTCCCTCTTGAGATTTCCTATCTTCACCTCATTCCCTCTGTGATTGTCTTCATCTCGTTTTTCTTGTCCATGCAGGCTTCTTCCTTTGAAAGCAACTCTCATCTCGTTTTCTCTTTTATGTTCTTATGACATTTCCTCTTCTGTACTTCACTGTTTTTTTTTTTGTCATTAGTTGTTTTATATGCACCAGTCTACTTTGTTTAAGTAGTAACATCAAGAGATTAGATTCTAACATCACTTTGACAAAACAAACAATTGTGTGCAACTATTTTAATGACCACAAACAATATATAGGACATCTTAACACAACATCAATTATGCTGTATGTAAGGGTGAGACAGTGAATCCCTACCAATTTGTGGTCTGGGAATCACTTACTAACCCATTTGCAGATTTTTCTGGAAAATTTTTCCATGTTCCATTTTCTGTTTTTAATTTAATAAAGTATAAGATACATAAAATAATTAAAAAAAAAATGCACTTTTTGAAATGGAAAAGTCTAGGCACAAGCCATTAACCATTTATTTTCTTTGGTATTGATTGGCTGTACCCCCTCTAGCGGTAATAAGGAAGACTGTTTGTTAAATTCTGCACTTGTGGTAAGATGGTGTCTATTGTGCATGTTAAGAAAAAAATTGGTGTTTGAAGTGTTAATGTTCAAACGCTATTGAAGTTCAAACACTGCAACTCTGCAAAGTAAGCAAGTATTGACAATTAATAGAAGGGCTTTTGTACTAAAATAAACTTTTAGCTGCTTTGTTTTGTTTATTTGTTTCTGGCATCAAAAATACACAACTTTTATTAATCCAAAAAACATTCACTTCAGATATTTCATGACTGATATGACTACACCTTTGTGAAAAAGTATTGACTCTCTTTGCTTTGTGTTGATATTATACGGTTTTGTTGCTCCTCTCACTAAAGAGGAGCAAACTAACTATGACATTAACAAATTCAGAGCCAAATAGCAGCAAGAGATTTGAATATTTTGATCAAATCAAATATTTATGATCCAGCTGAGACGAGACAGGATTTTGGCTCATCTACAGAAGTATTTTTTTTATAATGCATTGACTTGCATTTAAACATAATTCACAAAACTCAGGATCCACAACAGAGTTTTCTTCCTTTTTATTCACATGAATGACTTTTAGAATCAAATATTTGCATATTTAGTGTTGATTGTTTTGTTACCTGCCACTCCAGAAAATGTTCAAAGAAGTCATTTCTCAAATACAAGTTGATGACATTTTAAATGCAAACTATGCAGAAAATTACAATGTAAAGGTTGTGCAGACATATGTGGCAAACATTCATAAAGAAAAAACAATAAGAAAGGGAAGGGGAGACTAAACAAAATTAGTCTTCCTAATTCCTGTCTGATGTCAAATGTTTTTTGTGGTTTTTGTTGCTGTACGTCAGCCAGCAATGGATGGTAAGCCCTTGAAGCCAAAATAAAGCTCAAATCGATGCCTAAAAGCTTTATTACCTCTGGGCTGCAGATGGTGAGTCTGTTTTACATCCAACTGCAACATTTAACCTCCACAACAGGCCAGAAAGATAACACTACTATTTTAATTTCAGGTAACATGGCTCATGTTTTATTCATTTAGAGACAAAAATGATGTTTCCTTTCACTGATCACACACAGTTTTCCTCCGTCTTAAAAAGTGATAAATGAATTTTGCCTCAATATAAGTTCATTTTTCAATGAATCCAGGAGTTCAGGTCTGAGGTCTGCATGAAGTCTGGAGAGCTTCAATGTTCCCTGTGGCTACTCAAGCATTTCTAACACCAAATTCAGTTTTTGTTTTATTTTGTTACTGCTCATTGAACCAAATAGTAGAAATAAGTTGAGCAGAAATATATTTAATATATGGTGGTGTTATATAATTATGCTTAAATTGCATGTTGATATTAAGTGCTTCTATTGAATGTACTTCTTAGATAGTTTTAATTGTCTAAATAAATAATATATTTCAAGTATCCTTTTGTCAATCTAAATACATTAATAATGTAATAATGTAATCAATGTGAAGTTTTTAATTTGTTTTTAATATAGACTGAATTAAAATGTAATGATTAATGTAAGCAATGTTTAACCAGAATGATCCAAGTACACTGCAGAACATCCATCAATTCTACTATGTTTCCATCAAGCATTTAAATCGCTCTTACGACAGTGCTGATCTGTAGGACTTTGGCAAAGTAGATTAAATCAACAAAATATTGATAAACTGGGTTCCAGGCAAGCTTTGACTCCTGTGCAGAGTATAAAAGGCTTTGCTTTAAATTTTTTTGTGAGAGAGACAATCAGACAAAGACATTCCATAGGGTTCAGTGATCAGATTTGCTGAGGTTCATAAAATCCTGTTACCAACATCACAATCTGAAGAAGGAAACACATTTACCAAATAGTTTCTGACATAGTAAACTTTCCCATCCACTTAGTTGATGGGACACTAAGTGGACATTTCAACGTCTATACCTCCAGCTTAGAGGGAAGAACTCTCTTCACTTTTCTCAGATAGTTCCTCTAAATATATGACTATTGTGCTATAAAAAAAATAAACATTCAAAATCATTTAAACTAAAGCATGCATAGATTTATGAAGCAATTTCAAACAAAAAGGACAAAAACAGTTGTAAGGATAAAATCAAATTTTTGCAAGAATGTCATTGCCTCTAGTGACCTTGTGAACTGTGTGAAAGCTTTGACCCACTGACAGTTACAGACAAAAACTCAGACTGCTTGAGGTCAGGGTGAATCTTTAAAATTTATTGCTAACCTCATCAGATTTTATATTTCTCCTTCACAATTTCTTTTTTTAACTGCTAAATTAAATAAACATCAACATAGCTGCTTTGAGAAGAATCAGTAATGCAGACTGAACAACCAAAAGAGGACAAACATAAGATATTATGATAAAGAAAGTGCTCTTTGAAAGTACATCTCTGAAATGAATTTACATTTTAAGGGAAAAAGAAGAAAGCAAGCAAAGGACAAGAAGGCAGATAGAGGTTAAAGAGAGGAGCTCAAATTTTGACTGATTAAAATGATATGCAGAGTGTCAGGTGTACTCCTATGGGGAGATCCTTTTTCAAAGTGTCCTATCATGTGATTCAGACATATGAAGTAGTTTTAGGTGGCTTAAGTAAGGAAGAACAAAAACTGGAAACAAGGTAATCTGGTGTATTCATAAATAGATCAATATGTGTTTGAGTGCATAAATTTGATACAAATGCCAGAATGGCTTAGCCCTTATGCTTGGATGATTTCTGTGCTATCTTAAGCTGGTTTCACACTGTGAGATTTTCCGCTGCTTTGGTCAAAATGTTTGGTCCTCAAAGATAAGCACTAGCTGTGGACTGTGATCATTCAGCACATTAGACTCACCGACTGCTGAGTTAGACTGAAGACGACTTAGGACAAATATCAAATGGTTTCTGATCATGCAGTGATACTGCTGCTGTAATCGATCACTGGATTTTTGTCCTCTTCTGCCCTGCTACGAATGCTTCAACTGCTGACTCTTTCCCACACTCATTTTTACCTATTTTCTGTTATTGAAAAATATGATTTTTAAAAGCTAAACAGCTTTTTAGCAATGACCAACTGCTTGGATGTCTTTCAGTCCGGTTTCCGAGCTCACTGCAGTACTAGGGCTGCCTTTGCAAAATGTATAATGCACTATGTGTCAGGTACTTTCTCTTCAGAGTGGACAGAAGTCACATGCTAGATACCCCAAGGTTCACTCCTGGGGCGCCTCTTACATAATCTACATGCTCCCCCGCCTCAGATTATAACAACTCGGAACATTAGACATCATAGCTGTACAGCCATCACACTACAGCTAGAAACTTCTGACCAGACCCAAAATCTGGATGTGGTGATCAGGGGTATCTGCAGTATGTTATATGATGTTTGTTGCTTGTTTTTTTTTTATTTATTTATTTATTTTAACCTGTAAAGCTCTTTGAATAGCATTGTTGCTACAATGTGTTATACAAAAATTTTAGTTGACTTTTCAGCATCCAACGTTGCTGATAAGAGCATCATTACCTGTTACTTGCTCACACCTTGTTGATGGACTCGTATGTCTGTGGAGACTTAGCACATTCGTGGCTGGAATTAGGCGTCAGTGGTATTGATTATAAATACACCAAAGAAGGAGAATGCAAAACCGCTCATGAAATATTTTCAGTCTGAACTTGCTAGATAATGTTTACCTGGAAAAGGCAAACTCATATTTCAAATTTAGATTTATTTCAAAGTGCTGTTTGTTTAATCTATGCAATCGATTCAAGTGGAACGGATAACTTTTTAATCTTTTTTGACGATAAATACACTAGTCTTTATCTGCTCCTTCTTAAGCCTGGTAGTTTCTATCAAATTTTCATATTTTTTTAGCACAATAAATACATTAAAAAGAAGAAAACATGATTGTTTATGGTGTCTCTACATGTGCGTGTTGTAAATGCATTTTCTGCTTCAATATAGATTGAGACAAGCATTCAACAAAATTAATGGAGGTGTAAAAAGAAGAAATACAATTAAATCCAGCTAATTTCTTATTTATTTATGCAGTTTCTATTACATAGATATAAGACAGTCCCAAAAAACCAAAGTTAACCATTAATGCAATTATCACTGATTACATGTGCTTTACATTTTTTTGATTTACAACAAAAGCCTGAGTTGGTCAGCTCCTACATGAAGTTTTACTCATATGAGAGTTGCCATTATTCTCACAAATTGGTTTTAATATCAGTTAGAATAGAATAGCACTGGTTCACATTGCTATTCCCATTCCCGCATAGACAGACTATACATTAACTTGGACACATAATAATACAAATTAAGTAAAACTTGATATACAGTGACACAGCAGTGTAATCCTGAGCTGTTAGTCAGCTGGCATTTTGCTGTTCTAAGCGGTCAATTGTCTGCGACAGGCATTAGTGGACAACACAGTCTGAATAAATAAGTAGCCTGTTTCTTCTTCCCTGACACTCAAGGTTATACTGACTTTTTACATTTGAAAAAAAACGAAGGATAAACAGAAGTAGGAAAGTTATAGTTCAGAAAACTTGATCTACCATAGCTCAAGCAATAAGTTGTGCTGCAATTCAACAGTACAGATGATATGGACACATATGTTATGTGTATGTGTTTGGATAAAACAATCTGAGTGCATTCAGTTTGTTCCCATGCATTTGAAATTACACCACTCGAAAATATCTAAATTACTTTAAATAAAAGTGAGTGCAAAAACTGGTTGCAGATGTGACAAGCAGTTTAGTTTGATTTAAAACTTCTTGTCTTATAACTAAACATCTAATGTGGCTTCAAACTAGTTAGGCTTGTGATTCTGATACATGGAGGATGCCTTAAAAGTAAAATGAAAAAGGAAAAAAAAAAAAAACATGGAAGATATATCACAAGCCCCATTCTCAACAATTCTGTTAGGCTGGATATCATTAAAAAAGGTGATAGCATCCGTACCGGTCTTGAAACCAACTGAACTATTATAAAAGAGGACAGACAAAAAAGGTGCTCCAACTCTTTTGGAGCTCATCACCCAAGACACTTCAAAACCTGAAGCAGACAAAACTGGGTTACAGGCAGGCATCCACACTGACAGCATGCCACCTATAAAGTTTTTAATAACATATGGTTGGCAAATTTAAAGGTAGCTTGAGTATATTTTTATTACATCAGCCTATTGTTTCTGTGACATATACTTTACTCAGGCTCAGGCAGAGGTGCAATAGCCTCTTTTTAACCATACATTGCCACGCATTATAAAACTATAAATACAACTGCTTAGTTTGGTCTATGAAGGTATCTTATGTTTTCCTTGCAGGTTGAAATAACCTGACTAATTTTACACTTTGCTATTTATTAAAGAACTAAAAAGGATAATTAAAATGATGGTTTCAACAAGATTTCATGCAGAAAAATCACCCAGTATGAATGATGAGAGTGAACAATCACAGCAACAAAGCAAATATTTATTCATACTCTGCTTACTACTGCAGTTCAGAACTGAATTACCCGTCCATCCCTAACTTTTCTTTCCTTAATCTTGTTTAATGCTTCTCATGTTGGAGGGAGGTTGGTGCCCATCTCCAGTGACCAATGTGCAACATGCACAAAACACCCAGACAAGGTTACCAGTCTCATGAGCTAGCTTAAAGCTAATGAGACCAATGGGAAGATATCAATCCTCTCTGCAAACACAGGTAATACCCATGATATCTGGTGCAATGAAAAGCACTCAAATAATGTTAAATATAATAATGAGTTTTAAAAAAATCTATTTTTGCCGGTTTAACAAGAGAGAGATTGTCGGAGTTTTGCCCGGTGGAATTATCTGTCAAGTTAGTGGCGCAGGATTTGGAGTTTCTGTGGCTTACTGGATTTGAAGTGGTGTTTATTGCTGTTGATAAGTTTTCTTCCCACTCAACATACATCTGGATGCTAATGTTTTTGTCACTTCCAAGTCCTGCTGCACTAATGTTGTCGATTCCTGCCTGTAACCACAAATGTTGTATGCTCAGTGGTAATGAGATGTGAGAATCTTGTGATATGGTCACAAACAAAAAGATGGTTTTATGATGCAGTAACACAATTTCCTTGCGCAGAGCTAACAGTAATGCATTACGTTTTTGTAATTATAATCCCCTGCTTCACTTTTTACTTGGAAAAAAAAAAAAGAAACTATCTGATTACTGTAACACATTACTTCTTACAAGTTACTACCCATCACCAGTGACAAATCTACAAAATAATAGGAAATATAACATTTTATCATACCACTGTATATTTTGTAGCCCTCTCCTTTAAAGTCCTCTTTCGAAAGATTTGATAGCGTGAGATTGTTTTTATGCTCAGTTTAAGATACTTACTCTCACAACCAGCAACTATTGTTGCTATCACTCTGATTTACTTTAGTTCCAATAATCATCTGTATTGATCACTCTGTCTTTTTCAGTCATTGTATCCTTGGACACTTGTGGTGATCAGTGGTGGCAATTGGGTTGGAGCTTCACCAAGGCTGCTGTGGCAACAATGTAGCTCATCACCATCTGAGTGTGAATTTGTAAATAGATGGGTGACTGATGGTAGTACAAAGTGCTTCGACTTGCTAAAGTGTTTTACAAATGCAAGTTAGTTACAATTTCTCATTTGAAGCATTTAAGAAGAGCATAAGTGCCACTGAGTAAAAGTGCCACACAAAACAATTTTTATCAGAGCACTCAAGCATTTTTTTTTTTTTTGTAAAACAGTGCGGTTATTATGTTTTTTCCTTCAAGTAAACAAACCTGTGTTATAATCCTTTATGCTTTTGTATATATAAAAAATATATATATACTTGTCCAATTTGTGCCAAAAAATGGAACAAATTGGACAAGTCTTTTTACACCAGGCATTATTGAGGAAGTGACCTCCAAAATACAAAAAAAAAAAAAAAACACTAATTTGTGATGATTTTGGTTGGAAATATTCGCCACAGACTCACATCAAGATCACTGTGAGACGAAAGACGAAACACATGCATGCACTCATTTTACAATAACACAACTTGGAAATAGATCTACTTAGAATGTGTAAATAAAGATGCTTTTAAGTTTTACATTGCACTACAGTAATAATGCACAACTTTTCAGACTGTCTCTGTATATTGATACGAGTAACATTTGAAATAATGACCCAACAATTGAAACCTATTTTTTTATGTTATTTTTTGTATTGGAAGTTATGCTGATCATTATGAAGCCTGACAGCTGCAACCACACATTGTCTGTGATGATGCTCTTACATGACTTAGGCTGCAGTAGCCTGTCACTGGAGGAACTTTCCAGCACCAGCACACTGTCATGCGTAATAGCGTTCCTTGCTTTGTTTCGTCTCTAATGACCTGCACTGAGTAAGCGGAAGCATTCCAAACAGAACTGGCCTTCAGGTTTATAATGCCTCCTTCTTTCAGTAGTCAAAATGCTATTGTGCCAGCAGGTTACTTCATGGAAAGCCAAAAGAAGATGCCAAACAGATTTAAAGATATTTATGAATGCCCTCTGCACCTCAGAAGACGTGACACTACTTAGCAGATAAGTCAACAATACAGATTTGTTGTCTCTTAGAGAAAGTAACATTAATTCTGATTCTCTTCTCCATTTTGAGAGGTGACAGATCAGAGCTTCAGTTCATTCTGGCAGGGTAGCTGTGAGCAACCTCTATGGCTCTAGGTAATGATAACAATTTCCAATAGTTTGACATTGGTGAGATTATAGTGTATTCATTGTTGAAATAGCAACTCCACTTGATTTCTATTTATGAAAAACAGAAACACTACAAAGCTCTCTTGAGAGAAAAAGTTTTCACAACGGAACAAAGATATATTATTCAGCTATGTATGTCAAGGAAGGCGAGCTAGCGAATGCTTCTGGTCCTTCTTTGGCACATAATGTGTAGTCTGGTAAACTTATGTTTTAAATAAATTAGCGTTTATTGTCTATAAAAATTTGTATGCATTTAATTTTTGAATGTTACTGTTACAGAAAAAAAAAAAAACATAATACATCTACCATTTAGTTGTATATTTAGATGAGATGTCAAAGGTCAGTTGGTAAATTTCTTATCTTTACAATTATGCCATTTTATAGTATTTTCAACATGGCCTTCATCAGTTTGTATTTATTCATTTCTTCCTTGATCTACGTGCTTACATAAACCTCAGTTTAATTCAGTATAATGAAGCTGCTCCTATTCACAAGCTGCTGCTGGGAAACAAAAGTATTTTTTTTTTTCTCATCAAAAATACAGATATTTTCTAATTCTGCTAGCAAAATCATAACATCCATCAATCCCAAATGACAATATCTTGTCATTTGAGATCTGATATACTACAACATAATATCTTTTGTTGAGTTGACTGCTATCACACAAGGCAGTTGCTGTAAAGATGGCTTTTTCCTGATTAAGTTAAATGAATGGATGAAGGATGCCCCAGCTTCTCTTACATCCTTTTGTTTGACAGTATTTTGGGTTTCCAGTAGGAACAATAAATGGCAACAGAGTGACAGACAAAACAAAAACAATATGTAAGCAGAGAAAGTTGTTCAGATGCAGAAGGAGCAACAAAACATCACTGTAACAACTGATGACTTGATGTCAGAGAAAAGCCATTGATTATCATTATGATAATCGCATCACTATCACAGTGCATGGTACTGATAGCAGCTGGGAAATGGTAAATGTACTGCTGATGTGCTGTGCTAACATTTGAGTTGATAAGAAGCATTCATAAAAACAAAAACATTAGTTGTTGAGATTATAGCAAAAAACAAAACAAAAAAAATTTAGATCTTTTAGAAGAATACATTTGATCTTTGAATTTTTCTTAAAAGTAACATATTGTTTAATCTCATTCTTGTAAACTCAATACTGTGTCTTGTGTTTTGAGTTATATATCACTGCATTCCTTACATAAATCAACAAGCTTGGTTACAAGCTTGGTTAAACATGCTTGTATGTCTGAGAATAAGGTTGGAACAAACAGAGCTAAACCCCTTGGCCTGTTTCTGTTGCAAAACCCCAGCTGCTCTCGCTCCCAGTGCAGGTGGCATTCCACAGCTGACTGCTGCACAACTGACAAAATGGTTGCAGAGTTAATGCTTTAGAATTAGACTGATCTCCAGTTTTTGATAGATATGGTGTGAACATTCAGTTTATGTTGCTACACTTAAAATGAGGGCAGATGCACTCATTGTCAATATGGGTTTAAAAAGTGACAATTTCATGAAAGAAGTTCTGAATTAACTGCATCTTGTTTTGTTCAAAGACTCAATCTAAACTACACAGATGGTATCGTCTTTGCTGACAGTACCCAACAACAACAACAACAACTTAACATCGTCAACTATGGTTAAAGCTCTCGAACAGTCAATAGCTCCATTGTTCTATTCAGAGAAGCAACTCCAAGACTGGAATGACACCTCCTGTCCTCTACTGCTCCATGTGGAAAACATCTTCAGTGAAATCTCCCTGTTGCACGTCACCTCCTGGTAATCTTACAATTCTGTAAGATTGTGGCACTGAAGGACAAATAATCTTTAAAAATATTTATTGTCCCTTCAGCCCTTCTGTCAGGAAAAGCTGTGTTATGGATACTGAACTCCAGATAATATATCCGACCTCTGCATAAAGCGTTAGAAGAAGCTTTGATTGCCTACATTCAAAGACAAAAAGACTTTTTTGCTTTCAAGGGGTCTTAGCAGTGTGAATGCCAAAGAAATTCTATTTAAATGTAAAATAAACATTTGACTGAAGATGTTACTGTTTAGTAATAACAAGGTGTAGAAGATGCATGGTGATGTCCATGATATTAAAATGTGGGTGCCGGAATTTTCTATTTATGTTCCATTAATATTTTAAGTAGTTCTGGATACAGAATGTAGCTTGACAGCAAAAATAAGTCAAACAACGGGAGGTGAAAAGCTACATTTGTCTGCCTATGGATGAATAAAATTCCAAATATTTCAACAGATCTGTTTCCCATCTTAGGTGTAAAATTGGCATCATCTGAGCCAGTCACAACTAAAGGTAGGATTTCTGAATATAAAGCTTAAATAATAAAAAGAATGCCAAACAAATGTTTGTTAAATGAAAAAGTAATTGAGCAAAAAGATGAATGTCTTTTCAGAAACAATTCTGCCCCATCCCATCAAAATTATAATTAGTGGCTGAAATGTCTGTTTTTTTTTTATCAAAAGACATTTTTATATCAAAATTTATGCCCCAGCTTCTCTTACATTATGACAATTTTTGTTTTCCTAAAAGGGGAATTTGATAAGTACCGGTATAAGAAAGGCCAATCCTAACTTCTGCACTAAGTTAATCCTTAGTGCAGAAGGAAACAAAATCTATATGAAATGGCACCCAACAGGGTGTCACCCATCAACTACAGTGAACCTCTTCTGATTAAATAAAACATGGGTACCATGACATTTACTGGTGGACATGTGTAAAGAAAAAGAAAAAAAAAACTCAAAAAATGTGGAACAAACAATGGGAAAAAAAAAGAAAAAAAAAGAGTAGTGGTGGCATTTTGTTTAACATTCACCATGTTGGCAGATGCAACATGGTGAAGTACAAGATGCCTGACCACTTTGCACAGATATTCTGTGGGGTTTTGCCAGTCCATAATTTCATTGAATAAAAACTAAACAGCAATCCACAGAAACAACCACCCAGCGTTACAAACATGTTTACATGGGAATCTACCATCACTCCTTTCAAGAGGGAATACAAATGTCTTCTATTAGTCAGCCTTTTGACACAATCCTTTTCCTCAAGACCATATAGCAAACTTGTATTAGATAAACGTATCAAACATAATCCATATTGAACACTTTGTTAAATTACTTTTTTTCCCCTTCATCGCATTTCACTACTTTTCTTCAACTGTCTGTCAGACAAGCAGAGACCTTATTTGTTCCCCCATTCATTGTCCTGTCGACTCATTGCAGACTTGTTAGCTTGTACACATCCACATCCCTTGCCAATTCAAGACCATCAAAAGGCATGTCTAACTTTTCCCTGGTTTGTTGGGTAATAAAATTGTTCTAACCACAAACTGGGCAACAATTACTCTATTAACCCTATAGCTTGGGGTTAATGTTACCCCTAATTATATTATCAGCTTAATGTTGCAAATAAATTATATTAAAGAAGATTTGCAAATATATTACGATTAAATTGATGAATATATTTCAGAGTGAGTTTTACTAGGATTAAGACTGATTTCAGTGAGTTCAAATATAAATTATTCCTTTAACCCAATAACAGAACAGTTATTTGCTTTTATACACAAACTTGTCATGTATGAGCACACTGTTGGGTAGGATTAAATTCTCTGCTTGACCATAATTTAAAAAGTCACAGCAGAGTGGGAAAAAATATAAATCTGACTGCTTTCCATGAATAATCGCAAGCTGCTTCTAAAGTGATGCCAAAATCGATTGTGATGCTGGAACAGCCATTGTACCAGAACTACAGGACCTAGAAATCAGAAAATAATGTCTGCACAACCTAAATCAAAATGTTTGAGTTTATGTTATGAGCAATTCGATCACCAAGAAAACTGAATCTCATGACTGCAGTTCATCACACAAACACAAATCATCCATATGGCTGTCACCACATGGCATGAGAAAACACAAGCTGGCAGAGACTAGTCAGAGTTAAAACAGTATGATAGGAGAAGAGTGTGAAGGATCTAGTTTCTTATACCACTGAAGTAAATATGACTGGATGCAACAGTGCCAACGTCACAAAACAAACTGCACATAGAAAATCCTGAAATGAATCATGTTAAACAAGTCAAATTCAACAACAAACTCATAAAATCACAAAAATACATTCAACAGCTATCCCTTTTTATTGCTGGTGCAATACTTCTGAAATTGTGTTTGAGTTGAAAGAAAAACTTTTCCTGAAAGAGAAGACATTTTATTGGCAATATAGTATTTTGCTAGGGCAGCTTTCATTGAACAGGATGCTACATAGAACTTTGCAACTTGGCAGTTTAATTAGGTAATTAAATGTAGTCAGAACAGCCATTGTTGAAATGTATTCAGAAGCTCATGCTAATTCCAAACTGTCCTTTTCAACATTACATAAATTGACTATCCTGTCTCACATAACAGTTAAGGAATGCCTCACTAAAAACAGTTGAGTCACATTCTGGTATAATACTGACAATATACCAGAGGTCTGGCAGGAAAAAAAAAAAAAACATTTACACAACTTTTTCTTCTCAGGATTTTTTCTGATCTTTTGTCTGAATAAATCAAAATTGAACATGGTCTGTCTCAACTGAGCAGAAAGACAGAGGGGACTGAACAACTGGGAAAAGATTAGAGTGAAGGCGTTCACTGACTGTTAAAAGTGTAAAGTATTTAAGACATTAAACTAGAATCATACAATTAAGAGTTGAAAGCAAATTTTTGTTGCACCATCTTTCAGACAATGTTGCACAACACAGACAAAATGCCATCTTTAAACCAGTTTCAATTGGAATCGGATTTAATGAATTATTCTTTATTTTCCCATTCATGTAATCACACGATTCCCATGACTTTTTTTTTTTTTCTTCTCATTTTTCTGCATCAGTGTGAAACTGCCTTTGAACTTTCCAGAGCTTCCAACTGGACCCCACAACACAGCCTGCTGGGCCCAGTTCAGAGGCAGACCAAGAGCTCTGCCAAACTGACAATAACAAGAGGCAGCCTTTCAAATTCATCACAACCTAAAATTGGAGGAGATACAGCTGGACTGATTGAAGTCCACTCTGCCCTCCAGCCAAACAGCTCATGAAGATAGGGGTGGTGGTAAAATGGAAAAAAAAGTAAACAGTTTGCTCATGCATGTGTTTGGTGAATAGACAGATATGTATCCAAATGATATACTACATGTGTATAAGACATAAATCAATGGCCTTGAGAGCAAATAATCACATTAACTAGACAACACAGACTGGAAACATGTCTGGAGTCTGTCCTGCACTTATGCAGAAGCTTTCAATCCTGAAGATTTAGTGGAGTAGACAATGAATGGATGGATGGTTGTTCTGAGAAAAAACTAAGAAATGTAGTCTAGTACTTGGTCTGTGTGCTTTTATGGACAAAAACATAAATACAATCCCCAAAGTAGTTCTTCAAAACTATTAGATTATATTATAGGTAAGGTAATTTTATTAATAAAGCACATTTTCAGCAATAAGGCAATTCAAAGTGCTTTCCACGAATTAAAAGGAATTACAAATAAAATAGCAAACCAAAGAGCAAAAGAAGAAGAAAAAAATCTATTAATGTTTATCTAAAGAAATTATTAACTAGATATTCTTGTTCATTCTAGATAAGTACAGGTAGTATCCTGCAGTCTAATTCCTTTTCTGGGTTGGAAGAATTAGCCAAAAATCTGCCAACACATCAAGAAAACTGGGAACCTCCTCAAGATTGGTTCAGTTTTAAGAACAATTTGTAATTTGCAGATATCTAAACTGTTTTCACATTTATCTTTGAAAAGAATTAAATCAAGCCTGTCGATTTTGCAAAAGTGTATCTTGCATCTTTGTATGGTTGGGTGTAGAGGAAGACACTCTGGTGTGGGGACGTTTTTCTGAAGAAGTCGACATAAAAGTGTTACAATGCGTTTGTAAAATTACATTTGAGAGTTAAAGAGTTAGTATTTTAAGATCATTTTCTCTTTTTAGAAATTGATATTGCAGAAGGGCTGCATGGGTGGTGCCAGATGACTATTTTCTTAGTATAAATTCAAACACTAAAGTAATTTCTAAACTCCACTGTTCAAAGTGAGTGGTAGGATAATGGTCTAGAACATAATTGTTTATAATACAAGTGTTTATAAATTAAGGCATATAACATTATCACACATTTTTACTGTGCGTTATCTTTTTCTACAATTTGTGTGTGCGTATGGAGCTAGAGGCCGTAATTTCATCATAAATTCCTTATATATATATATATATATATATATATATATATATATATTTTTTTTTTTTTAGTGTTTTGTTAATTTGTCGCATTACAGCCTTCAAATTAGTTGCCAAAGTTCATATTCAAGTCAGTTTTCCTATTGCACACACAAGAGTATGGAAAGAAAGGACATTTTAGTTAATGTCATCAGAATGGGCTGGAGGATCATTCAGAGGAAGAAACTATTACCCAAAACCTTCATAGAAAACAAGATTATAGCTTGCACAACGACAGTAGGAGAAAGACTTTCATTTTTCAAGACGTGCCATCTTAAAAAAAATAAATAAATAAAAGAAAGAGTTTGCCCAAATTGACCATTGTTACATTTGGACAAAAAAGAGTGAAACTTTCAAGCACCATCCCAACTGTGTGAAGTATGGGGCTAGCAGCAGATTATGTGGGTGTTTTGCTGCAGGACAGACTGGTGCACTTCACAAAACAGATGGCGTCACGAGGAAAGGACATTATGTGAAAATATTGAACCAACATCCAAAGACATCAGCCAGTAACAAATACACAAAAATACTCGCAGGCTACAAGTCAAATTTCTTGTTTATTTTATATTCCAGGTGCTTCAATCATTTTAAATCTTTTTTTATGTAAGGGAAAGGGACAGATTGGTATTCAACAGTTTAAATTTTAGAATTGATGAGCAGGTTGTTCCCAGTGAAATCTGTAATACCATAATATAATATAGAATATATAATAGAATATAGAGAAAAAGTTTACCATCTCTCATTTAAGAAAGTAAAATTGATATATTATGTAGATTCTATTCTCACATGTACTGCTGATTGACTGAGGAAGACTAAAGTAGACATTATAATGCAATCAGAGGGAGACTTGGGCAGGTGTTCACACACAGGCAGTGAACCACAGTAAGCACACACAAACACGGCAGACGAAACAAGAGTAGAACCTACAGCTCCGGATCATGGAATGAGGCAAAATGCTTTCACATATTAAAGATGTTTTTTTTGTTTTTATTTTTAAGTAATACACTGGTTATTTTCCTTGGTAATGAGTTACTTTTATAAAGTAATGCAGTTACCAACTTGGTTAGTTGAAAAGTATCCATTAACTATAACTGATTATTTTTTCAAACTAACCTGCCCAACACACTGTTAAGAAAAAAACAAATCTTACAAATAGGGTGCAAATGTTACATTCCCCATGTAAAGCCACTCCTTAATCAGAGACAATGTGAGAATTGCCCTATCCGGGCTCAGGGACAAAACAGGGGCTTTCAATTTTCTTGTTACAGTTCAGCACATCAATTACATATGTGCATCAAAATTGTTGGAGACTGTAAGACAATAAAGGCTATTTCTAGACTTATTTGTTCTTTTGGAAGCAGTTTAAATATGAACAGTTTTTATGGTCATTTCCGAGGAAATATTAAGAGTTTTATGTAATTTCATCAGTAGGGCTAATAATGCTGACCTTAATACAAAAAACCATGTAGGAGAGAACAGCTATGTTCCTTTGGCCTATTATGTTTCATTGATCTTTAGCTATAGCTGAGATCATCTGTCACAGCCCACTCTTGCAGGCTTCGAATCCCAGTTTCAATCTTGAGGTTTAGAATCCATGATTGATATTGATTAGTCTGGAATGGCACCCTTGTTGATTCTGAAAAAGCCATCATTACACTAAGAAACACATTACTTACACCCAATTGTAAAGAGAATGAACACAGAAAGATAATTATATATATGTATATCAGCAGAGTTCAAGTGAAGAGTAACCCTGTTTGTTTTAATTAGTGACCAATAATTGAATACATTTTTTGTCAAGTTTTCAAATGATTAAATGTCTTGGTATAAAACAGGATATTCTGAGGTTCTTTAAAATATATAGACACAAATTTAAACAAAAAGGCATCTAAAGTGTTACTGAATCAAAGAACTATTGAAAGTATTATTTAATTAATCTTTACTAGGTTGCTTATAAACCTTGAGAATAATAAGTTCAGAGGTTTGTCAAATAATAAAATCATGTCTATTATAGGCAGGTAGCTGTGAGAAGAGGCGAAACAGTTTATGTAAATTACAGATTTTCTGCAAGGAAAAAAAACAAAGTGCATGTTGGTCTGTCACCGACTTTACTCCATGACAAGCATTGATGCATGAAATTAACATTAGAACTGAAGTGACAGCAAAGTGCTAATCTTGCAGCTTTAATTTGAACTGTCTCCAGTTTATCCCGATTTTTTTTCTTTGAAGCACCCAACCAAGCAGCTGGACAGTATTCAAGTATACAAAGGATTAAAGACTGTAGTATTCATTTTTCTATTTTGGCGGACAAAATATTAGTATTACACCAAATTATAGCAATGTTTCTACTCATTTTAATTAGGATCTTCCTCATATGTGTAGATCACAAAAGGGTATTTGTGTATCATCACAAATACACAAATAAAATATATTTGTGTATATTTGTGTATCAATGATACACAATGATACATTGTGTATCATTGATACACAATGATACACAATGAAGTGTGATGATACACTTCATTGTGTATCATCACACTTCATTGTGTGATGATACACAATGAAGTGATTGTCTTTCTAAATAAATATGTGGCATTTGTGTTCATCTTACAGAATATTTAGACCTTGATACCACTTATTTGGTTTTTGAAACATTCAGTTTTTACCAATTATATGTCACCCATTGATAAATGCACAGTCACTCTTGTTGCTGCACCATATTTACTTGATCTATGCCATATGAAGATACATATACCTTTATCATTAGCAGGTACGGTTATACATGCTTCAATAGAAATGACATAACACAAATTACACTAGTCATTTGTATTAAATGACAAATGTCATTTAATGCTTTATAGTATACAGAAATACTGTGTATAAAGCAGAGGATCTAAGCAGCTACCTTGTGAAAATCCACATGTAAGGTTTACAACATTTGACGAAATATCATTAAAAAACAGTTTTCTATTAATAAGAACGCTACTCATATTGTTGATAGTTGACTTTTTAAAGCCATACTCTGGCAGCTGTATAAATAAAAGCTCATGATCAACAATATCAAAAGCTCCACTGAAATCAAGAAATACAACACTAACCTTTAGTTTTCTCTCAGCTTGTTTTAACCATTCATCAGTAAGAGCTGTCAGCACTGCACTATTTTATCCCTCTCTATATACATGAGGAACATCAGAGTAGATGCAATTTATGTCAAAGTAATGCTGAATTTGTTTGAAGCAAAACCCTTTCCAAAAATTTACATAAAACCAGTAAAATGTTTATATATGTCCTAGTTGGCCTTCTCACAGGTTATTTGAAATTGTTAGCCACCAGAATAATTTTTGAAATTTTCCGCAATTCTCGAACACATTCAAGTATGCGTACATGCGTACATTTCATATTTTGCCTTTTCATCTTCTCCCAATATGTCCTCTACTCTCTCCTTTTTCTATGCTAACTTCCTATTAGGGAGTTGGCAGATCTGATCAGATAATGGTATACTTGACTCATTTCCTTTGTGAACTGGTGGTAGCATTTAATCAAAGCTAATGGCTTTAGTGGGAACTAAGGAGAGGATGGAACAACTTGCACAGATCAGCATTACACAGAAGAATAAGTGAGAGGGGACGTCACTGCTGGTATTAACATTTGAAGGGCATAAACAAAATAGTGCACTATAAAAACAAAACGTTACCCAGTAGTTTTGGTGTAGTTTCTAATGCAAATGCCTTAATGTACTCAAAAAAAGCTTGCTTTAAGTCAATAATCCCTTAACATTAGTAAAAGTGAAATAATCTGCCAGAAGACTGAAGCAAACTGATAGATGCTGGCCATGACATGATGCCATTTTCTTACTTCTAAAGAGTTCATGTATATGAAGTATTGTTTATGATAATGGAAAAAAAAAATCGTACTCAATGACTCGAGGTCAGATATATTTTTTATTGATGGAAACAACCACAGTAAAATGTGGTCACAGTGCATCAGCTGTACTTGACCCATAGTCCATGACCCTTTGTTTGGACATCAAGTTTTTATTGTAGCTGAACTGAGGCCCAGAGGCTTTCCTGCTTAAAAAAATACAGACTGAAAGTGAAACCAGAAATCTTCCACTTGGTCACCATTTTGTCTGTTGCTTCGTAGCAGGTCATATTGCTCTGTGTCAGTTGTGAACCCTGTTAGTGCAAAACTTATAAAGATGAAAAAACAACAAAATGATGAAAAAAATGTCCCAATGCTCAGTGTAGGCCTGAGCTTTGACATGTTGATACTTTTAATTGTCAACGTATATTATGAATAGAAATGCACTGATCAATGACTTCTAATCAATTTCTAATCTTTATATTGATTGTATAAGTTTTGACCCGCGAACACCGACTTTATCCACTGTTTCCAGAGATAAAACCAGAATTCCCTCTAATTTTTGTTTTTCATATTTACATCCTTTTTATATATTGTAGGGATGAGTGTTTTCACTATTTGACTAAATGTGATAATGAAATACGTCTCTAACATGCCTATGTTTCCTGTATATATCAAAATTACATAAATATTTCTTCAGATTTTTTTTCCTAGTAATTATTATTTTTTGTGAAAAAAGGGTTGTGAAAAGTCTAGGTAAGATCTACTTTTGCATCAAGCTCTTAACAGGAACTACTCTGTATGAACTGTAGACTGCTGCATATAATCACTATTTGCAAACACACCAATAAGCAGATGGAGAAACATCATAAAACTTCCTGTACAAAAACATTCATTTAAAAAAATATTTTACTCAGGGAACAGCAAGGCAGATTAAAATATCTGGGAATGTGAGGACATCTTTACACACATATTTGCAACTTTTTCAGAGATGAAATGAAGTCCTGTTTGCATGAAGGATTGTGCTGTGCACATAGAGAAAGATAGGCGTATGGGCAAACACTCTGAAAATTGTCCTGGCTTGATTCTCCCAATTTTCATTCCTCTTTTTCTCCAGAGGTTAACTCCAATTTTTTAGAATATTGTACATGCTTTCCCACTCTCACTGAAGATTGCAATGCTCTCTGCAACAGTTTGTGATCCTACCCCCAAGATATTTTTTACACAAACCTCAGTTGCCTTCATGTAGGTGGAGAGAGTTATTGGAACATTTAGAGGGTCCTATATTCACCAACTTTGCATTAATTCAACACAACAATTAAGCACAGGCAGCTATATTCAGTGTGTAATTCTGTTGTGTGATCTGTCCTAATTAACATTACTCATAACAAAAGGAAATGGTGAGAATAATTACAAACTGACAATTGACAAAATGCAGTAAACAGGTAATGTGCATAAAGCCTCTGTAGGTGTGGAGGAAATGAAACAAGAAGGACAGAAAGATCAAGTAAATAAGAAAAAAAGACTTAAAATCAAGTTATTGGAGAAAATAACGTCTTTTCTTTTGCTAATGCTGATATCAATGGACATTTATACAATGAGATAATTTCAAGTAATGCTGGTAGGTTGTGCTGCCAGTAAATAGAGTTGGATATGCCTTTTGGGCAGTGGTATTCCAACGATGTAAGTGTCAATTTCATATGTGAACTAGATTGTGAGCATGTGTGCATGTGTGTGGTCCGCATGCAAAGATTAGAAGTAACACACATTAGAAATAGATAATACCACTGAACTCTGGGTATAATGACTAATTATTTTCTGCTTGAAGACCTGTGTATGAGTGAGCAGCAACACCAGAAGTAAACAGGTTAAGTGTCAGACTAGGAACTGACAGCTTCTATCAGCATTATAGTACATTTTCAAAGTGTCACAGTCAGGCAGTATGTTGTTGGTGTCCTCACAAGAGAATGTGGGGAAGAAATGACTGACGGCTTGGAAAAAGAAGCTGACAGATGAAACTCAGATAGAAGGCAGACAGCTTATTTAGAAAGCTGTCTTACAAGGAACCACTGAGAGAGCCAGTTCCCTGAGGTCTAATTTAATGTGCCAGGAGCCATAGACCACCCTAACAAGCTGTTTTCAGTCACACTGAACTACAGAAGACTTACTGGTATTTAACTCATGTTTACAAGTTTTTTTTCAGTTTCAGTCATTTTAAACATCTTAATGACTCATTAACAACATATAATCCCTAGATATTATAGGGATATGTTACACTGACATCCTCGGAAGTAGCTCAGTGTGTAGTTGTCTTGTAATTGTAAGATTGTAAGTTCAGTTCCAGTTTCTTCCTGCTTTATGTTGATTTCCCTTAGGCCAGAGACTTACCCACAAGGTGCTCATTGAGCTGGATATTACTGTATAAATGTGAGTTAGAAAAGGGAGAATATGATTCTAGTGTTAAGTGTTTTGAGTGGACTGGAAAACTGTTATAAAAATGCAGTTGATATATCCATTTCAAAACAGGTTAGATAAACTAATAAATATCAATTCAGCAATAGATTTTAATTATGCTTAAATTTCTGATAAAAAAAAAACCTTTTCCAAATCTGGGAATAAAACCTAAAAATGGTGCATATAACTATGAAATACAAGAAAATACAAGTTATTATTTTCTTGCACCAAATAATTTGTAATTACAAACTTTTTTAATTTTTTTTAACAATTCAAGACAGACAGGATGTATTCTCCTATGGCACAGGGGAAAAAACACAAAAAACAGGCAACCAGTTGAGATGTGGATGGTGAACCATTTGTAACATCAGGTTTGATAGTTACATGGATATTTTCTGAATGATTCAACATGGTGTTTCAAAAATGCTTCTAGAAGTAAAATGTATTTTTGAACATGCGAAGACAAAGCCTATGCATATTATTTTCACCACGGAGAGTTGATTCTCAACAAAGGAGATGCCAGTTCAGTTGTAATTGTCAGAGATTAGAAGAGAGAGAAGGCATAGCTGAAAGGTGTAGAAGTAATAAGAAACAACAGTTGCAGCGGTGTGAATTGAGTGCTGGCAAGATGCCATTATATCCCCCCTTCCTCCCAGATCCCCCAATCACCCACTTGCAGGTGCTTCTCTAACAACCAGAGCCACACTGTGAAGCAGATGTTAGACACATACTGAAACATATGGCAGATGAGACAGCTCGGGTAACCTTTTACTGTTATATTGATCTTAAAAGTGTGTTCATTTTAGTGGAATATGATCGTCCGTAATGATTCACAGCAAGATTTCTTATGGAAATGTTTTCACCCATGACCATACCAATACTCATTTGATTGCTTTAAATTATTCAGATGTTTAAACTTGATGCTCCAATAAGGTCTCAACCAATTGTATAAATTTCCAAAAATATTGAAACTTTACAGAAAAAAAGTAGGACAATAGAGCTCAGTCTCCTTAGGAACGCTATAGTAGTGAACGTATCACAGCTCTCGAGTTATTCTTGACTCAAGTCCAGCTTACTTATTATGCTGAACGGAGCTGTTAATGTGTGAAAGAAGCAAATAGCTCACACATACAGAGATTTCTCAGTCCTTAGAGGAATTTTTAGGAGAATCATTTACTGATGTGTTCACCATGGGAGAAATGAAACTGACGGAAACTAATTTTCTCTTAAAATCAGAAAAGGCCTGAAAGAAGAGACAGAGTCAAGCACTTTTTGCTAATTCCCTTCAACTGCTGTTGTGGGAGGTTGGGCTATGGGTAAGTCTTGCACAGGAATTCCAAATTTGTTATGTTAAATTCTAACCAATTTTAAGAAGCGATGACGTGAACCAGAAATAATTTCAGATAATGAACTGGGTCCTTAAACTATAGGCTGCATATCAATGATGAACACAGTTACTGCTAGAACATCAACTACTGGAATGAGTAGAAAATGTCATAAATCCTTGTCATTTGTGAAGTCTTAGTTAAGAATTGAAAGTAAAAAAACCTGACAACCCTGGCAGGACTTTTGGAGAGCAGAAAATAGATTTTTAACATTTATGTGGTAATCCTCAATAGAATAAGGTGCTGCAGAAAACTGACAGAGAGAAGATAATCACTGAGGTCTTTCCATCTTGGCATCAAATAAAAAAATAAATAAATAAATACAAAACACAACTATAAGACTGCAAAACATGGTTTTCAACATGCCAAATCTGCATTGCAAAAACAGAAAAAGCTATTATATTCCCACAGTGTAACAGGTGTAACAGCAGCATCAAGATGATACTGCTGCCGTCAATTCCCTTTCACACAAAAGGGAATTGACGGATATAATTTTCTTTCTTATGACGGTCAGCAAAGTAAATGTATATTTGGATACATGTACATGTGTTCCCTAGAAAGCATCCTCAAGCTGCATAACCTCTTCAACTTGCAGAGATGGGACAGTTCTCTCAGATATAGGAGGACTGCAAATTATATTTTTTTAGCTGGCACACACTATAAAACATCACACACAGATGTTTATGCTTTTGTTTTTGATGAGAGCAGCATTTTCTTCTTAACAGGATTATCTGATTGAAAGAAGGCTTAACAGAAAAAAAAGTGTGTATTTGGTATTTAAACATCTAAATAGGACCATCAGTGGTAATCTTGTAATCCCATAAAACCATCTCACCCCCACTTTGTATGGTTTTCAAGTACAGAAGAAAAAAAAACAGCAATCAAATGCATTTTTCCAAAAGTAAATTGAAGTGCTTTTTTGTTTTGTTTTGCTTTTTACTGAAGGGACCTTTTAAGGAAACAGGCTTATATTCTGGGGTATTTTTTCCTCACTTCTGTGTTATCAGACGAAGTTCTAAATAAGACTAACTTTTGTTGAAATGTACTCAAAATACAGTTCCGTTAGGAAAATATGACATTTGGGATGGATTCTGAACTAAAGGTGGAGATTTGTACGTGGAGGTTTCTATCTCGTCTACAACGGATCTGTTGTAGAAAATGCACACAGAAATGGTCTAGGTAGGTAAAAAGGTTACATTCAGTTCCAGAGGAAGAAAACATTCAAGAACCAATAGCTTTTTTTTTTACCCAGCAGGCATTGTTTTTTACATGGTTTTGCTTGATTGCAGTATTAAAAGGTTTGATCATTTATTGCTCTCAACAAGTAAAAATAACAAGTACTTAGCATACTGCAAGTACATGATATTGTTTTCTTTAACCTGGATATTTGAGTGAGTTAGCATCTTCTTCATACGCAAGAGAGAAAACTATACTCTTGGGAACAACACCTCATGTCTCATCTCAAACAGCAAGCAAGAGGAGAGTTTGCAAATCAGCTTTGCATAAGTACTTGGCTTGCAATTACTTTTTACCAGTCTGCATCCAAAAGATCAATAGTAACCAAATGTGCAACTTAATGCTGAGCGGAAAGAGTCTCTGAAACCTCATGCCTTAAATGTTTCTAAGAACAAATTTCTTGATTCTCAAAAGGAGAACTTCAACCACCTCATTTGAGCCCAGACCTCCAAAAATTGGCAAAAATAAATAAAAAAATTATCACAGGTCTTACAGATTTTTCATTTATGTTTTCCTGTGACAGTTTTCAAATGCAACATCTTCATTAATCACATCCACCTGGAACACACTCCATATTTACAGGCTCCCTGCTAATGTGAGATATGTGCCAAAGAGTCCTTTGAGTCAAGATTGATTGAGCCAAGCTGATTTATTCACAACTCTGAAAAAAGCTGTAAAACCTTTGCAATTAAACTTTTTTTATTTCTACACAGTAAGGCCAAAGCTTATGACATTACCAGTTTTTTTAACTCAACTCAGCAGCACCCTCAGTCTCCAGAGCTGTTCTCTTTGTCACACTATGTTGTACAGACAGACTGTCATCAACTCATCTTCACTCATCAGCAATTGCTTTCAGACTATTACACAAGGGTGAAGTCTGGGCCTTAAGAGTGATGGCTCGGTTCTTCGCTGCCTTATCAGGTATTTTCAGGAAAGAAAGAGACTCCATTTTCCTTATGAACTCCAGGCTCAGGGACAGACACACACTTAAGCATCTTCTGTAGGGTTCAGGTCAGCTAACAACAAAGTGTTAGAATGATTCCTTGCCTTGAAATTCAAATGGAAAATGTTTCCAATGAACCAAGCTGTGTGCATCCAGAACTAACACATGGAGTCCGATTCTCATGTAGCAAAGGTCTGCACTCTTCTACATTGAGCGCTATCTTTAGCTGTAAGTTTCCAGAACAGAGAGTGCTGCTGGAGAAGCCAAGAAAAGGAACCTGAGGAAATCTGAGGGAACTTGATTAAAGCGGGAGACTCTATCATTGCACTGACTACATTGTAATCTGCACTGAAGTGTTCCCCAGCTGAATGAAAATCTATTTGTGTTTTCATATTTGTGCATAGTTAACCTACCTTTAGAGTATTCACTGACTGAAGTTGAACTGAGGAATTGGAAGAAATGGCTAATCGAAGACACAGGGAACAAGGAAGCAGAATATAAATACCAAGATAAACACAAAACCAAAGTCCAAAAGATTATGACAGTGAAATGCTGCATTTACTCGTGTTAATCTATGAAAACAATACAGGAAACTTAGAAGATAATATAAAAGCCCCAAGAATGTCACAGGTACCTTGAGGTGTTTGCACTCTGCTGCTAATGATTTCTGGAGCTCCAGTTTCTGCCTTGCTGTGCTATTGGTCTCTGTCCTGAATAAAGAGTTCTTCTGTCTATTTATGGTGACTTCATCCCTGTGGCTCCCATCACAGCAGACCTACAGCATAACATCTACATCTCTACAGAGATCACATGATTTATGCCTTTTTATACCCTCATTAAACTTGAGCAGCAACACTGCATCTCCGGGCTCAGATCCACTTCAATTGTTGTGGACTCACCGGGCCTCTGCTTTAAGAAGCCTGGAGCTCTAACTTTATAAACTCCCTGCTTGCTCTGATTTGATAGGATGTAAATTAAGGCATGTACAACTTAGAAGATAAATTCCACATGCTTTACACAATACATTTGTAAGGTACACATGTACTGTGCTTTGCCTCCAATAAGAGGCAAATTATGTAGTCAGAACCACACGTTCATGCTCCTATGTAAAATAAATGTCAGTGCAAAAAGCATCTTTTTATCAGTCACATCATGACTGGGTAGCACAGTGTTACTAGAAGGTCCTTATTTCTCAATTATCACTGTAGAAAGACTTTGAGTGCAGCATAGATCAGGGTACATTTGGTTCCTGGCTCCCTCTATAGACATTGGTAGCAGTTTATATTCTGCGAGTAACAGATTTGAAATCATGTGCACTAAAACAAACCATAGTAGAATTTTGAACAGTTAATGTGGGGGAGAAATGGTTTTACTACTGGACACAATAAAATATAGAGACAAAACATCATCTCTAGATCTTACTTTAAAAGTTTTCACTTTGTCATGTAATTATGTCTTGCAATTTGTCATGCAAGTAATATTTTCCTTTTGGTTTATAGGGTCAAAATGTTATATTGTATAAAGCAGGTTTTTATTGCTTTGGGAGGGAAACAATGTGAAATTGTAAACCAGGTTCAATCAAAAAAGCCTATTTTGGGCTTTTAGTAGAACACAAAATATAAAATTGAATATTTAATTTTATCAGCTGGATTCTCTCTTGAGAAATCCAGACTGAATTATTTGCATATCACTCATTTTATTGGTTATTCAGACTTGGTGTCTCTCCACAGGGATTGAACAAGATCTGGAGTTTCAGACTGAAACCACATCACTGTGTCAGTCTTGTATCTCACCTTTGGGGCAGATTACACTTCTCTGCTTCCCCACTGCTCACATTCTGGGCTCTCCTGCTGCGACAGGCTGCTCCTTGTCCTTGGCCACGCCTGAAGGCTTTTAATGGCAGTCAGTTTGGTGAGTGTGGAATATCTTATGCCAGCTGAATACCCTCTAGCAATGTGAAACTGTATTGTGTGTGTATGGGTTTCTGTAGCTTTGTAGCTAGTAGCAACTTTGATAGAAACCCAGTATCCTTTGCCAAACATACAAAAGGCAAAAAGAAACATCTAAAAACATTTAGATGAAAATAAAATAGAAAAGAAAATGCCTTTATTTTCCTATTCCAATGAATCAGCAGCAAAGTAACAGGGAAAATGGAAGCATGCAGATTCACCCAAAAGTATAAAAACAAAAGATGAAAGTAAAGGCAAATGTACAACATCTGAAAAAATAAAAAATAAATACTGTGCAGCTGTTTACATTAGAGCAATAAGACTAAAACAAACATGCAGCTGTATAGGCTATTTTTATCATGTTTAAATGTGCATGTATATTTATCCAATAAAAAAATGGCAAATAACAAAAGGAATGTAAACACCTAATGAGTTTGTTAGAAGCAGTGATTTTTAAAAAGTCCAACAGCTGCTGGGAGGAAGGTCCTGCAGCAATGCTCCTTTGTGCACCTAGGATGCAGTAATCTGCCACTGTAGGAACTCTCCATTTCTGCAGAATCTTGTGTTGGGATACATTGTCCAACAGTGATGTTATTTTTGCCAGACTTCATCTCCCACCACCTACACTGGGTTGAGGAGGCATCATAGGACAAAGTGGATCTGTTTGTGAGCATATCTAACCGCTTTCTCTCAGCTGTAGATAAGTTGCACCCATTTCACCAAACTGCACCATAGAATATGACCATTTCCCCCAACAGAATTAAATAAGGACTTCAGGAGTGCCCCCTGCAGGTAGAGTGTGGTCTGACCCTTCCTATGAAGAGCACCGTTATTATGATTGCATTCCAGCTTATTGCTCAGGTGAACACTGAGGTATTTATAAGTCTACTCAATGTCCAGTCCCTTAACTTTCGCTAGTGTCTGTGTGGTCACATCTAATTCTCTTCATTTAGGTTCTAAAGAACCATGCTTCATTTAGAAAAAAACAAACAAACAAAAAGCTAAGAAAGGGAGTACTGCATATAACATTATGGGTTTTAGAGGAAGTTCAGATGGTTATTGGCGATACTTTTATTCTGTTTGGTGTTTAAAATATGCTCATGAATCACTGTGGAAGGAACTCATCCTATTGAATGATGACATCGACACAGCTGGAGAAAAGTCATTATTGGAACTGAGGGTGAACTTAAAGAAACTATAAACCCAAAATGAGAGGAGGCACTCATTGTAATGACAGCACATTGTGAAATATGTCATATTGTAAGAAACTATATTACAAACGGGAAAATTACATAATATTGGGAGTACATTGTGTCAGCTCATCCTAAATATATATGTTCTTTTTTATTTTTTTGATATTTATGGCGTTGAAGGTTATAAGTCAATTAAATCTTTGTTTGTGTTGTTGAGGTTGGAAATTTATCTGAGTAATTAAAGTGTGTCTGCCGATGAGCGTTCTTTGCTTTTGTTTGTAACAAATGTCCCTCTTTATTAACATCATGCAAAGCTCTCATACTTTATCAACATGTATGAGAACTTAGAATGCACATTGTCTTTCTGCTAATGTGCTTGACAGTATTCAAGACGTGCAACTGAAAATTTCAGGATGTAAAATATGCTACAGAAAATTATACAAAATATAATTGAGAATTGATTTTAAAATTCATGCCATTACATTTTTATCATATTTTGAAAAAAAAAAAAAGCTGGTTCCTAATAGGACATTTCAATATTATCATGAGCATTTTGTCAACTATAAACACTGTTGTAAAACAGAAAATACCCTAACCGCAACTTGCCTTCAACCTGTAACTTCCCTTGTTGGTCATGACAGAATACCGCCTTGAGAAAGTCTCTGAATGCAGTGCTCATACTGTGTGTATGCATACTGTGTGTAGATGTCACAACATGATTTACATTCAAAAGAAAATAGAATTATGCTCTTCAGAAATTTAAGCATATGGTACTTGGAATGGCTACAGTGAACACAGAGTCAATTTATCCTTACTGTAAATCTTGTAATTTCAGCTGACACATGTAGTTGGTTCAATCAGGAGTTTCTTACCTGAGAAAAGACAAAAAAGAAGCAAGAAAACCAGCTTATTTCAATGTAATAATAAAAAAATAAAAAAAACATAATCACAACTATTCAACACTGGTACTGATGTTCTAGCTAGTAATCATAAAATATTTAAATATATCCAAAGTGTATTATGGCTCAAGTATTGCTCTCATTTTTTAGATCAGCAAACAAACCTTTCTGCTTTTCTTGCAGTTTCACCCTAAAGCCAAGTACTTTGCGTGCTCTATGAGAGAGAACTATCAAATTTGATCTGAAATCCTGTGCAATAAATATATTCGAGCAACACCCCACAGAGAAAATATTTTTCATTTATACATTTCCAACCACCAAGGAGCAATATCTATCTATCTATTCAATCTGTAGTCATCCATTCTATAGTCAATTAATCATGTTGAGGGTTTGTGAGACACACTCTACAGATCTTAAACATTATATGGGCGTAAAGAGGAAAATACTCTGGAACGGTCGCCAATTCACCTCAAAGCATTCCAGAGATATGAGACAATAATTCACTCACACACTCACACCTACGGGCGATTAAAAATCTCCTGTTGACCTACTATGTCTGCTTTTGTTTGACTGTGGGGTGAGATGAAGTATCCATTGAGAACCCACAAATGCCCATGGAAAACAAACATATTTACATAAAAAAACACAAGCTCAGGATCTTCTTGTTGAAAGACAGTTTAGGTGTAACATTTGCACTGCTGTACCACCTCCAAAATAAAATAAAATAAAAAAAAATTACATTTCATGACTTGTATATCAAACCAAGATTATATATAATATTTGAAATCTAAATGAAAGAGAAATGTACTTTTGCTCTGTTATTTTGTTGTGTTTTACTGCTGTGGTCTAATCTAAATAATGAACAGTTTGCCATGATCGGTTCAGATTTTTTCCAAGTGCCTAATAACGGGTGTCGTATTTATTTTTGTTTGTCCTGCAGTTGTAATTGTAATTAATGTATAGTACATTTTATGACAGTCCTGTAGAGTCATTTGTTACAGCACTGGAACCTTGGCTACTTCATACTACTTAATAATATAGACCACTTAAAAAAAAAACTATTTGGACTGAAAATAAATTAAATTAGGACCCAGAATCCAACAATCTGTGCCTACATGAGTATGTGTTCAGAACACATGTTCATTGATTGTCTCTAAATTTCTCATTAAGTGTGGAAGTAAACTACTTGATTGAGACAGAACCTATTATAGACAAATGGGACCTTCAAGCTGAGAAAACCAATTTCCCAAGGTGCAACAAATAGGAAGTCCCTGAGAAGAGAATAATGAAAAATACAAAAAATAACAACCTTTTTCTTGTCTGGTGAACCTTAAAGCAACTACCCACCATTTTTAATTAACTTTAGGCAACAGTTTAGTGAGTTATTTCTGAAAATAAGGAAGCTTTGAGGAACTCAGGCAGAATAGATTGAAAGAACAAAAATCAGACAAGTCAAAAGGTAAACAAATGTTTTTGTTACCAACTGTTCATTAAAGAATAATAAAAAAATATGATTCTTCAGTTTCAGTTCATGAAAAGCACAATATTGAATCAATTGCATTTCTGCTTTATAGACCTATCCGCATAATGCCCCATCAACTCCTGTTTAATTTAAAAAAAAATTTTTAAAGTTATTTTCCATGCTTGACTGAATGACATTTTTTAAAAACAAGAGATTTATCCACAATTGTAAATTTACTGTGAACCAAATTTACCGTGCACCATTGGCAATAAATAAGTAAACTTAACTGGATTGATAGGTGTTTGTTTTTAATAATCCAGTAAACTACATCAACATTATGAAACTCAATGTGGCTAAACGCCACAGAGAATGTCAGAAATTTTGCTTTCATTTTGGACTAAAGAATAAAGAATTTTTCTACAAAAAAGGACATGGCAAAAGCATTTTCAGTCAGTTGCATGATTTTTTTTAAACCTGTGAAGTGAATCATTGGTCACAAACACAGCTACAAAATAGTGATTGCAAATTATTTTACCATCTTCCAAAATCTACACAGAACAAATTCTTTGTGTTCACCAAATTGTTTTTTTTTTTTTATTATTCTAGCAGCTTACAGTTTATTGATGGTCCAAGGTTATCAGCTTAGTATTCAACTACAACAAATTGAAAACTCACAGTCTTGGTTCACCTTCGGAGAAACAGGGATGTCAAAAGTGTCCCAAAGGATCCATGGTAGCCTGATGCAATATTAATCTTACATCATATAATCGAAACTTCTATCTTCTAACCAAGCATTATGCAACTTATTTTATGACAAGAGAAAATAAAACTCAAATATGTTGAGCTGTTAATTTTACTTTTAAAACTGTTCTGAGCAATGTTCAAGCTTGAAAAGTGAACGGTGAGAAATTAATCATGATCTAAATACATATGACTTGTCTTTTTTAATTAAGCTAAAACCTTGACAGCTGAAAGATGTTGGACTGCATGAGGCCTAGAATTTACAGAGCAATATCTGACAAGTACAACTGGAGATACAAACCAAAACACCTGACTGAATATGAATGTGCTCATCACCTCTGCAGTAAAAAATGCATAATGATCTCAGAAATCTGAAACCATGCTTTCATGCCGTTCTGTGTATGCTGACTTCCTGTCAGCCAAAGTGTTACCTATGAAAAATGCAACAGCTAGAAAAGCATTGGGGAGGTCAAAGGTTTGTGTTGGATTGGGGAACTGAGCAGATGGTTGTTTGACTGTGTTGTGTGTGTTATGAGGTCGACATAAAGTTAGAAGGCCAGTGGGACATTTGAAATCTAGGAGCAATGTCAGTGAAAGGAGTAAGCCTG
Organism: Poeciliopsis turneri; assembly: GCA_922788865.1. Taxonomy (NCBI): domain Eukaryota; kingdom Metazoa; phylum Chordata; class Actinopteri; order Cyprinodontiformes; family Poeciliidae; genus Poeciliopsis; species Poeciliopsis turneri. Next base: position 131,225 of record CAKLNU010000972.1, on the reverse strand, counting down.
CAATGTCTGATCTGTAAGGAGGACTGAGAAAGAGTTGTCTAATCAGTATTAATGCAAGAATGATCATGACCTTTTCTGATAAACTTGCAAGACATGAGGAAAGTGACTAAACGTAAAGAGAATAACTGGACATTTAACTGGAAGCTGTTTAGAAGAAACTGCCAGCTGTTTCTTCTAAACAAGGTTTAAGTGCCAGCAATTATCAAAAATTGCTGGTAGGCCTGTTTTTATGAAACAGACCTGGACAAACAAAAAAATGCTCTTGAGATCAAAATTATCAAGCCCCTTATTAAATTTAATTTATTTATTTATTTATTTTTTATTTCCCAAGTGATGTTAAACAGATCAATGATTTTTCAATACAGCTTTTCCAAACATCCTAGTTTTATTTTGGATATTTACATTAATTTGCTTGGCACACAGAAACCAAATTATTTCACAAAAACCAAAAACTACCAGGGTTAAAATGATTAGTTTTGTCTAATGCCAATAGTCAATTGTGTATCCTTTTCTCTGGATGACAGCATGCTATCGTTTATTGTAGTCTTTTAACACTGTCCACATTCTTCTACGTTGTACTTTTTATCTTGTTCTTTCTTCAGATGCCCTTTTAACAATTTATCCGTCTTTCCCTTGCCCAAACTCCCCAAAGCTCCATCTCTCACCATCTTATCAAATCAATGTTTATTCAAGAAGACCATTTAGTCTAGCTGCCAAGCTTTTCTATTTCAATAAAAGTTCCTGTTCCAATCAATTTCAACATTGTCCTCATATTTTATGCATGTTTGTTTCCTTTCATCCACTTCTTTCAAGTCTCCCAACTTATTGTCTATCTGATAAGGAAAATAGATTCACCTCTCAAGAAAAAATAAAAGCAAGAGTGTGAAATATGATTAGTATTTGTCCATAAACAACCAGGCTCTTAACAGTGAGATGCTTAAGAGAAACATTTTGAGTACATTTGATTTGCCTGTCAGAAGAGGCCTTTTCTTTTCCATTTAGCTTTTACAATGCACCGATTCAGGATTCAGATCTGGATCATTATGATGTGTGATTTTGGGAATAGTGATGGGGCGATGCATTTGTCTTGAATCTTGCAATTTCGTCAAGTAATACTAGAGGCTACAACAGAACTAAAATCAACAAACTGAACTCAATGTCCAATAGATTATGACTAACACCACCCAACTATTGTGACAGTGGAGTGAGAGGTTGGAGAAGGCGTTACCAGCGGTGGTTATCCACTCTAACCCAATTCAGCAGGATGAATCAGTATTCCACTCTTTATTTCACTTCGTCCTAAGCCAGATCTCCATGGTACTGAACATTTTATTCTTATACATGAGAAAAGTAACAAAAGTTTACCACTTTGCACCTCGTTATCACCGATGTTTTTCCTTTCTACAACAACATGGAAGCTCTTACTTTCCATGCTCTTCCATGCTCTTACCTCTTACCTATGACAAAGAAAAAAGGCATCCCTTGCGGTGACACTTACTCATCTCTAGAAACCAAGTTATATGATGACTGTTGCACTGTTTGTAGGATAAATTTCACATTCTAGTCTGAGAATACAAATATTATTTTTGCTCAACCTTGAACTCATTTTGTTAATTTTTGAAAAATACAGTACATCACTGTTCTTACATTTCAATGCAAAACTAACAGCTGTTATAATTTGTGTGCAAATCTCAATTACATTGTTCTATTTCCACACTTCATTTGTTGGGAAACCTAGATTTATTAACTATAAATACAGGAAAAGATTTCTGATGACAGGACTTGCATAATTAGTTCTGAAGTTACTTGTGCTGGTAAATTGCAATTAAATTTGTGTTTGTGTATTTGCAAGAAAAATACACAAACAATTAAGAATGAATATAAGATTCATTCTTAATTTTAAAATGAAATGTTTTCTTCATCCTCCACATAAAAATGATACCAGATTATCTTTTAAAACTTTAAGTATCCTGAAAAGACCAGTCCTGCGCTATGAAAAATTTACTCATTAGGACTACTTGAAATTTTATCATGATCTTTGGGTGTTTGGACTTCTCTAATGAGAAAAAGGGATTTCACAGAGTGCTGTTAATCAAGACTGTCTGGCAAAATGATATGTTGGAGCAAACCAAGGCCACACTTATAACCAATAATTACAACCTCCTGAAGAAATTGTAGTCTTTTGCAGAAAATTTTTCTATGGATGACTACAGTATATCTGACCAATCACACCAGTCTGTTCAACAGTTTAATCACTACAGCATCAATAAGAAATATGAGAATCCTGAGGTCCATCGTACAAAGCAGATTCTATATACCCAGGCTATTTTTGTCATTCTCATAATCATATATCTATTCTGACAGCTTGCTGAGCTTTGTTTGTGTTGTGTGTTGGGTTGCATGTATATAACTGAACATCTTGACAAAGAAGATTAGAGTGAATATTAGAGTGAAGTGCAATGTTACATGTAAGTGAGACACAAACCGTATATGTGGTTGGAGTCATTTTCCCACTAATTACACAACAGGGACTGGACATCTTTCTCTTTTTTTTACGGTTTTGTCTTATGGGACACCAAAAGATTTTTAGCCTCCCAAATACAAATGTCAAATGTGCATGATTGTGATAAAAATGTAAAAAGGATTTCATCTTATTTGTAACAAACATTTGGTTCTTACATCCAACACACAGAGAAGAAGATTGGGGGGGGGGGAAGAAGAATTTTAATTTGTAAGATGTTGAACAGAAAGATGACATTCAATCCATTTGGCGTTTCAGAGGACTCATAAAGCAAAAATAAAAAATAAAAATGTCAGTGATTCTCTGTAGGACTAATGTGTGCAGAATGAGATGTCTTATTAACTCATTTACTGGAAGGAGAAAAGTCAACAGGGACAAAAAAATTTCTCCCAGCAATATAGCACAATTACTGTTTGACCTTTAAAGAAGCTTGACATGATGTGAGTGCAAATCAGTTCAAGATCTACAAGACGATCAATGGGATGGGATTAAGCATTATCTGATTTTTAATGCAGATATTGAGGTGAGTATTATAAATGTCATCCACTTTATTGCATTGTTCTGTCATAGCTCAGACTGTCGACATGAATTAGCAGCACCTCAGGACATCCAGCAGCATGTCTGTTCTAATAATTATTATTCATACTGCCACACCAAATAGACAGACTGAACCTTTTTTTTTTTATTACTTGTCAGAGACAAGACTAGTAACCTGAAACAGAATTCATAGACCTGAACAGAAATAGATTTAGCCAGCATGGCCAGCATGTTGTTTTAGGAAAAACTGTGATGATGCTTCACAGAAAATAAAAGTCAACAAAAAGGAGCTTTGTGTAATGGGAGTTAGGAAAGGGTTGCTACCTGAATAGTTATTCATTCTGTATGTAAGACCATCTGAAAAGTCTTTTGCTGGTTACAGGCTAAAACACCATTTTACATGTGTATTCTGTGCACCATGACAAATCAGGAAAACGGTTGATTTTATATGGCTGTTGGAGGGCTTTTTAAAAAAATAGGACGTTCCAAATAAGTCACTTTTTGTTAGTGAACCATTAATGTGCTCATTCTATTTAGATGTACATAAATCTAAACTGTTAAACCAATAAACTGCCCTATCTCTTCAAATAAATTCAGCAATTTTATCCCCCCCCCCCAAAAAAAAAAAAAAAATATATATATATATATATATATATATATATTTTAGGATTTATTTATGTTGAGGCTGATTTTACTGCTTTAATGACACAGATGGAGCCTTTGAAACAGCATAGTCCACTACCATGGGGATGTAATACTAGCAGAGATTGATTCTTCTGCCTCAGAGCAGAGGAACTATACACTCAGGACTCAGTAGGATATTAAAGAAAACACCAAAGAAATGGCTTCACCTCCCTTTTAGAAACTAAGTGATATTCTCAGTCATTAGTAGTTAGAACATTTCCATAATTATCAGTTTCTGGCCTCACTATGCAAAATTAGTTTCCAACTGTGAGGCCAAAAGAGATTTACAATCTTCTTTAGGACATTAGTTATTCTGTAAATATAATGATGACAATGTCTTTGTGTTTGAGGACATGCTAACCAATTAATAGCCAGCATCAAATAAAGTATTGTTACAGAATTTAAACATTTTTCTAAAGAGACATTATAAATGAGTACAGAGTCTGAAAAATTTAAAAAAACAATATTAAAACATGCATTTTCTGTGCTAAGTCCTTTGAGATGTCCAGAGTACAGCTTCACTGAAGGTAAGAGAGCTTGTTGTTTGTTGTGGATAAAAAAATAAAAAAAAAAAGACTACCAACACTTATCAGCTTTTCCGACCTCCACCAAAGAGACAAGTCCTACTAGAAGGCCTCTTTACCTTCTGTTGGAGAGCAAATTATTTGAACATTGTTTCAAATTACTTGAAACAGATTTGAAGAAAATCAAATCTGTTTTAAGGTTCGATTATTCTTCATTTGTTGTTTTATGTCAATGTACAAATACAGAAAGAGATTCATTATGTCCTTCTTATTGCCGTTCCTACTGATCCATCAATACATTCCTGCATCAGACGTTGCACTTACACTGAGTTCTATTTTATTTATTTTTTTATTTATTTTATCTACAGGTAAGGTGAGATTCTAGCTTTGAAAACCAATATGCTCTTGACTTACTTGTGTATACTGTATATATTTTAGTTTGTAAGGGCAGCTAGATAACAGGCTTGTAACAAGGCAAGCAGCTGTTGACTCACCCTGTCACTGAGGCAGAACATCATCAATGCTCTGTTGTTGATCCCATTTATCACTTTCACTAAGGGAGAAGTCTCACAAGACATGTTTCATAAATCTGCTATGACCATTGCACTCACTCACTGTCTCATTCAATAAATCTGCTACTACGGAAAGATTCATGAAAGTTCCCTTGTTTAATGTGGAGATGTGTGGTGGACAAAAAAATGATCTCAAATGCATTTCACTGACTGAATTTTTCAATGAGAGTCATGTTTTAGTCAGGTCTAGAAAACTTACAAATGTTTGCTGGCCTGTTGGCTGCCACAAGGAGTAAAAAATAGCCATGATTTACAATACATATAGGGGGAAAGTTAACACAATTCTAAGGGCCCCTGACCGACAGGGGACCCTCCACAAATAATTTATTTTTGTTCATAGAAATAAAAAAAAATAAAAAAAAATAGGGTCATCAGTTACAATGTTAATCATATTGTATTTTCAAAGATTGTTTTTAGCAGTAAAAATTTTGCCCTTGAATAAAATGCTACTACATAGCATTTTTTGAGAAGTCTGGATTGCTTTATGTGTAGTTTGCATGTTGCCTATGACTGTTGCTCATGGGGAGAGATATTTCAGTAATCTAAAACTAATAAAAACAATTTAAGCAACATATTTGCATACTGCATGCAGACTGTTGGATGTTAAATTCATGAGCAGTAAATATTGTGCTAGTATCAGTATTGAAGAAAGCAAGTTGCACGGCTCTAGAATTGTGCTGCTTTTCATTGGTCAAATAAACTAAAACAATTGTAACATTAGCTGTGCCGGGAAGGGCCCAATCTGATTTTTTGTCACATTGCCCAGGATTCCTGGAGGCGCTCCTGCTTTCACCACATTTGTTTTTATATTTTCTAACACTGTTAAATCTACACCTCAAGCACTCCAACTAAAACCAATGTCTTCCACTTTTAATTTGCATTTAGAGAGAACGGTTAACATCATGGCTTTTTCTGTCACCAAGTCCTTCTCTCCCTGAACTACTTAATGAGGGTCAGGGACAAAATAGGAAACTAAATAAAGTGTCATCTTGGGATAACCTGATAACATTATTGGCTCAATTTATTCTTCATGGACAAATGAGAGTAATTAAAATAAATTGGTCCAAATGTCATACAATGGACATAGGGTGCAAAAGTTAGTTAGCAACATTCTTCATGTGTCACTGGACAGGAATTTTTGTATTCCTGATTATTATTGAACAAAATTTTAAATCTTGTGTGAATAAAATGGCTTTTCAATTTAACTCATTTCAATTCAGCTAATCATAGCACCATTTCACAACAAATGTCATCTCAAGGCACTTCAAAGTAATTTTAATCCAAACTAAGATCAGATTATTATTCTTTTTAAAAGCTTTTAATATAGTTATTTTCTCTGGAAAAAGGATTTGGTCAACTCTGAGGTTTATTTAAGAAAATCACTGAGCAAAACACATGTAGTTAGAAAACTTTAATGAACAATGGTTTGCTTCTTTGTCTCAGAAAATCTGCTTGAAATAGTTCTAGGTGAAGAAAAAAAAAGCAGCTATGAAGGTTCAGGTAAGTACTAGAGAGTGTGTTAATGATGGACTGAAGCAAATTATTTCATTTAGAATTGACTGTCAGCCAAAGGGTTTTACTGATGAATCAGGGTTGGTTGTGTGAGCGGAGGAGGTGAATAATGTCTTTGTGGATTAGAGGGTTGTATGAAACCAGGGGTTTGCAGGCAGGTAGAGAGGAGCTTAGAACTGACGGCAGAGAAACACAGGGAGAAACTCGATACAGGTAAGGAGGAGAAATCAATGAAGCAGGAAAACTGTGCTGGTCCTTTTGCATGGTCCAAATAAACATGCAATCTTGGCTTCCTTTTATGTTGTAATAACATTGTAGTTCAACTGTGTAATCTCAAACAAAACTGAACTGTGGAAAAATTAATGAGGCAGGAAAGCTGTGTAATTTTTATTTATTTATTTATTTATTTTGTATTCTATACAGATTAATCGACCATATATGAAAAATAAGAAATATGTTCAGTCAGGTTTGGTGATGCAGATACATGTCTAACAGAAGTGTGCTCAAGAGAGTGAAAAAACAGGCTAAAAGTAATTTCTAGATCATCATGGATTAGTCTTACAGAATATTTATTTTTCCATCTTAAAGCATTTGGAGGTGACTTTTCTTTTTTTTTTTTCTTTTCATGCCACAACTCACTTTTCTCTGTGTTCCTGCCAATAATGCAGCCGAAGTTCCTCTGAATTCCCTATCCTTTCTTCTTTACACTGACTTTTAAATGTCAGTTGAGGCTAAGCTAAACTCCTTTTAAACACCAATTAATTCAGATGTAGACCTGGAATAAAGGATGTTTGCAGGAGATCGATGTTATGCCTGCCATAGTGCAAATGTTTATGTGGTCTATATATTGACGGGTAAAGCTGCAAAATTAACCACATAACCAATAATTGTAAAATAAATACTTATGGCAAAGCTCTTCATGGTGTCGGTAATATTGGTTATACTTTATATTTTCAAGATTAGGTTTTTAGTTCACTACATTTTTAGCAAATCACAGATCTAGAAAAGAAATACTTTTATTACCACAATACTAATTCGTTATTTAAAAAAGATGGAAAATAATATATTTGAATCAATATGGCATCAAGTTTTTGAAGAGGTGATATGACGCTAGGCACATAGAGCCATTTTATATCACAATAAAGTAACAGTTACCTTCAGTTTTTATGAAAAATGTTGTATACATCAAGTATAACTTAAAAGAAATATGATTTTGAAATTTTTAAAATTCCTACACTGGCAATCCACATGATCACAAAAATGCCTCTATTTCATTTACAATCATTCTTAAGAGCATTGGACTAAAAAGTGGTTGATGGAAAGTGTTTGTGTAACTTGGGCACCATACTACCTTTTTATCAAAACAAACTATATGAAACATGTTCCAGCTTTACAGATCCTATTGAGCGATAAGAATCTTTTATTAGTTCTCAGAGATCTTATCCCTGCAGCAAGTCTCAAATCAATTTCTCACATTAGATGTCATGTCTACAGAACTCCCCAAAAGTGTAATGAACCTCAGAGCTGTGATTAATTACCATCTTTGGAGCTAAAGAGGGAAATTAACACCCAACTCATTTTATGACATCTGCTTTTTTAACATTGATTTTTAACTCATTAAAAGCATCATAAATGTGTTTTAATTCAGAGTCAGAGTTCATTTATCAAAAAATAGCACTTTCGAAGAGATGAATTTTTAATCAAAGAAAGTTTCTCACTGAGCGAACGTAGGACTTGATAAAATTTTTAGCAAATACCAAAATGTTTGCTAAATACAAATGTTTTTTATAAAAAGTGATCACAGTCCGATTATGGACAAGGTAAACTGGGATTACCCTCAAAGATTCATGTATTACAGAAATCACTTTTTTGGTTCTGGGTTTCATCCCCAAGCTTCTTATGTTACTCATTACTTGGTTTACCATCAGTAATTAAATATAAATGTCTCTTCTTAAACACATTTTGAGACAGAAATGGAAATTAAAGAAAAGTTTTTATTCCATCACACAATATTTCAGATAGTACTGTTCACAGACCCCTTATTATATGGCACACAACCAACTCAAATGTAAAATGTAATGAAGCTACGATTCTGCAAGCAAATTGAATGCCAGCTTTTAAAGCTTCATTTCAAGGGACATTATCAGATTGTCTGCAATTTCAGTTATCCATCAAGCCAACAGTGGTCCTGTTAATGATCTGTGCCCAAAGATGTGACCAGAATTAAATGGCAGATTTAATTGTACACAAACAACCAAAGAGAAAGTAAACTAGGACGTCCGAGGACAAAGCTGTCTTAGAGATGCCCAAAAAACAAAGTTTTCAGTGCCCGCACAATCCTTCTGATGGGTTTTATTATTCAAAACTGTCCTAGATAAATGACCTGAACCTTGATGAGTACTGTATCCTGGTAACCTATGTACAATTTCTAGTGTTTAAACTGAAAAATATTCTTGTTCAGATATTTAGCTGAATGTATTTATATGCCAGTCATTTCTAGCAATATTTATTTCACTCTTTGCTTCCATCAGAATTCAGCTGTATAAATACCACAAGCACAAAGGTGGAGCCAGAAAATGCCCTCCAGCTTTTGTCATATTTCACCATGAATATTTATGGAGGCATTTGAATAATGTGATTCTGTAAAACAAAACATAAATTAGAGAAAGTAACAGCTGAGAGCAGTAGGGTAAAAAATGTCAACAAGGGAATGATTTTTTTTTTTTTTCCTCTTACTGGATCTTAAATAAAACTGACACTACACTGCATGTACTCAGCGAAGATTTTAATCAGCATGTTGACACACTCAGCACTTCACAAAAATCAATATGATTATCTCAAACAGCTTTTTAAATTGTGTTTTAAATTGCTTAAAATAGTAATGCAAAGTAAATTTTCCACATATGACTAAGTCATGCATATTTGATGATGAGGACCAAGTAGTCAGCTTAGTGGAAATCTGAAATCTTCACAAACCAAAGAACCATTTTACCCTTAGTGAGGCTAAAAGAACCTAGTTTAGATCTGTACATGTTACAGGACCTTTTGAAACAGACAACTTTTCATTTTTGATGAATATCTACTGTCTGAAACTTGTCATTTTTGATGAGTTGACATTTTTATTTCTATTCTTTGGTTTTAAAATAACTTAAAAACCAACAATTGCAAAATAAAAAATAAAATAAAATCATGGTTTCTAAGTAATGGCAGGAAAAATAGGATGGTTTTGCAAATGGACAACTGTAATGATGTTATTGTGTCCAAATTCAAAATTGTTGGGATTTTATCATTTTTTAATCATCTTAGCCAGAGCCACTTGCAGCTCCTGGGCAGCAGGTTGCAGACTCCTGGGTTAGCATTTTTCTCTCCTCTGTTTCGCTGGTGGTGTCCATGATTTGTAACTCAATCAGACATCAGACTGCTTTTAATTCAGTTCCAATGCCAGCAGTTTGTCTGAAATGTGACCTGCAGAATATTACAAGCCAGTATTATACTGACAACGTAGCCAACTTCAGTCTATAAAGGATACCTCATCAGATTAATTGTGCTCACATAAATTTCTAAAGGGGCTCAAATCGTATTTCTGGTTCTCATGCAAAGAGAGTAACTTGGAAGCCAAAAAGGAGAGGACCTATAAATTGCCATCCATCAAATATGAATGAAGATAAGCTGTTTCATCAAGAAGAATGGCCAGAGTTGATGGAGATGTAAAAGTGATAGGGCAGCAAGATGATGTTCAAGTAATATTTACTAAACACAGTTATGAGAGTTTAGTGATTTTTATTATATATATAACATTTTTGCTTTTGGTTACTATGTCCTAAGATGAGTAGTAGTTGAAGAGATGTGAGTACTTTAGTAGGGTGCTGTAACTGTATGGTTAAACATAATTGTAAAGAATTATTAAAGTATTTTCAACATCACCAGGAACCAATTTGCCAGTGGAAACTGAAGACATAGGCTGGTCTCTAATAGAAACTTTACCCATAGACAATTAATCATTTACAGTGCAGAAACTCAGAGTTCAGACCACTTTATGCCCTCATCAGAGTGAAAGGTCAAATTAATTTAACAGAGTTCAGTCTACTCCTGTCCTTACCATAAATACAAAGTGGCAAGACCCTGACCTTCAGGTGTCTTGATTTATAATTAATGTCCACCCCATAGTGTTTCTCCTCCTGCTAAACCTTGGCGAAGTTAGACTCTTCATTAATTGTTCGACTTTAATTTAAGAAGAGGTTGTCTAAGAAGTTAAGGTTCAGAGTTTTACTTTATGATGCAAGCTGTGGTGCTGCGTTGTTAACAGAAAAATGCTTTTGGCAAATTATGTGGAAAGCAGAATTACTAGAGGTGTAACAAAACAAGTTTCAAAATTTGTTTCAAATGTCATTATACCAATATTCAAGGCAGTTTCTATTGCACTAGCTTAAAACAGCTTTCATAACATTTTCCGAAATAAAATAAAAGATCTAAATTAACAAATAACACACATACAATTGTCACTTACTGGAGAGTGACTGTTGAGCATGTCTTCAGTTTTAAAATGATCCTGTATTTGTTTGGTACACTTGCATGCCTAATTGAAAGGCTGTGTCAAAACCTATTTGTATGAGTATATGATGAATGACATGTCAGCTATCTGCTGAACATTGTCATGTCATATCTGGCGTACTATGGAAAAATAGCAACATGAGAGCAAATGCAGTCAGAAAAAAAGAGAAAATAAAAGTAACCCTCAAAAACATCTATGTGCACAACTAAAAATTGTAGTTATACTCCCCAACATGTAACAAAAATGAAACAAAAACAAATTCATCTTCCCAAAGGCCAAAGTCTGTTACCTGGCAACCTTGGACTGAGGGTAATGTGGTATATTTGCTCTCTCAATGTGTGATGCTGTCATATAGAAAAGATGAGACAAACACATTGAACTTGCTTTAGCATCTAACAAGAAGGTTTTTTTTTCATATTCTGTGATGTACATACTTCATATCAATACTTCATATCAAGTACTTCAAGTATCACTGAGCAACGGTAATAGCCAACATATAGATTTATCAATATCCATTTTAACCAAATGAGCATTATTTTAACATGCTCTATTTAACATTACGAATTCTATCAAATGACAAAATGTATTTACAAATGGATTTTATTTCTTTATACCGCATTACTTAGTGCTTTATCTCAAATGCCTTCGCCCTTTTTCTCAGACCTTTCATATTTTCGGCTATCAAAATGAAAATATATAAATTTACTTTGAACTATTTTAAAAGCTTTCACAACTTTCTTTTCGCACAAATAAAATATACTTTAATATTTAATACGCATTTTAGTTTTTAACAATATCTACCGTTTTCACAGAACAATATTTTATCTATTACACACAAACACACAAAAAAAACCTATAAAACTGAAAAGGTGTAATGCTCCCAAGCCGTCTTTCTTTACTAAACTTCAGTCACCATTTACTCACCGAATACCCCAACAATATGTTTTCTCTGGCTTTTGGAATAACTCAAATAAATGTTAATTTTACAAAGAAAGTGACAAAAATAATGTCTTTATGTAATAAGTGTTTCAACAAGTGCATAATACAATAAGTACAAAGTGAATTCAGCAGTCCTTCAGTCGTTTCTCTCATGTGCAGAAGATCATGTGCGTGTGCAGCAAAAATAGTAATTTATTCCGGTATCCTCTCCAGGAATACAAGAGCGATGGTTTAAAAAAATTAAATTAGATTATTTCCTTCCTAACAAAGGCTGATAGAATGTGACGAATGCCAAGCTGTCTGTGGTGAGTCTGGGTGAAGGCAAATTAAGGACAGATAGTCTAAGGTCATTCTTGAGATGAGATAAGGAAGCCAGGAGATGATGCAGTCTCAACAGATGAATGTTTAATGTCTGAAGGTAGTAAAATAGCAAAAGAACAATTATTTATGGGTTTAACATTCAACATGCTACTGAAAAAAAGATTCAAAGTTCAAAGAGAAAAGGCGATGATAGTTTATCTTCAAAGTGAAGATTGAATTATTCTGTGTAGAAACAATCTACGCAGATCAATCTTATGCAAGAGGCATAGCCAGTTAAATGCCACCAAATGTAACATCTCCAACGAAATTCTTCCCAAGTTAATTTGCCATGTCAGCAATTTATTAACTTTAGAAAGTCAGTTGACCTACACAAGCAGTCATAACTGCATTAATCTTGTGTTTCACTATACAATGCAAGTGTGGTTGTACATACATGTGTACATGTGATATCTTGCTAATTTAACTCAATTGTTGCTGCAAGCCAAATACCTTTCTTCAAGGCAGCTACAAGACCAAATTATGGCGTTCTTTATTCATCATTCCCATGTCTTCATCTATAGTCCTAAATTTGAAAACCATAATTATATGTTTATCGAGGTCACTTTTTGTCTCCAACTATATTTGTTTAAGTTTTGAAAGTATTAGTGAAATATAGCCTCAAAAATGTTTCTCAGATTTTTTGAGGGTCAAACATGTGACTAGTCTTAGTCTGGGTCAATTAAGCTGTCACTGTTTTTTCACTATTCTCAACGTTTCACAGGAAAAATGGTAGTTCAAAGAGGAGTGTTGACCAGAAAGAAGTGAGCAGTTCATGCTGCAAAAATGTTTTTTCTCTAAATTTGTATAAAATGGTTCACCTCAGTAGACCTTTGCAGTCTGGTTATCTTTTTTTTTTTTTATTACACTGATATTCATCACATTATTTCAGTACATTCTGGTCACCTATACTCAGATGTGCATAGGTTATGTGATGTGCACTGAAAGATAAGGAAGATAAGATCTTTCATATGTAGAGAAGATAGGTAAAAACATGAGAAGCTCAGCAATGCTCTTTTCATACTGATAGGAAAATTGCTGCAGGCACAAGTGGAGACATAATCAACACATACCATGCAGTCACATCCCCTTTGGATGTCAACATCACTGGTTTAAAGAAATATCAACTGAGTTTGAGATCATACTCAACTCTAAAATAATGAAAGTATTCCAAAAAAAAAAAAAATCTCCTGGATTTTCTAGTGGCAGAGTTGATGTTTTTTGTTGTTCAAAAGCTAACATTATCACACCTTGGAGGGATCTCTGAAAGTCGTTTGTTTTTTTTTTATTTGAAAGTTGTTTTCTTTATTTGATAATAACATACTATATTTATCACAATTTTTTTTCAGTTAGCCACAGTTCACTCTCAACACTCCTTTTTAAAGTTGACCAGCCGTCTCACCATATAATGGTATTGATGAAAAATATGAGACCACATCATTTTTAAAATTTAACACTGGTTTTTCATACTTTAAATTTGTGATTTCCAAAGTTGGGATTGGTGCTCTATCTTGTGGTTGATTAATACTTGACCTTAAGAGAGTCTCCCTGCGGTGAAGTGCAGCATTACTATTGTCAAACCGAACTAGAAATTAATCATTGTGACTCACTACCTGTATTACACAGATAATTATATAGAAAACATTTAATTAAAAGGGGAAAAAAAAATAAAAATCACAATAAAATTAAAAAACAGTGACTCCAAACAAACATCACAGGCTCCAATGAAGTCTTATTAAGTTTTCCCTTAAGGTTATTTAAGGCTCAGAAACTCAAACCAGATGCTGCAGTTTAAAATATTCAAAGTAGTGAATTTGCCTTTTTTTTTTTTTTTTTTTTTTTTACACTGTTGTTTCACTGATAAATATTACTTTCATATATAATTCTTGCCAAAAAAAATTTTTGTTTGTTGTTAAATTACTTTTCTGAGGTGATTGGTAATTAGTTTTACTCTGCTTTTTGATCTTAGTATATGCAAATCACAAACCAGACCATCAGAACTATTGGCAGCCAGAAGTCTTTTGTCTCCACAATGCAAGTAAATCTAAACACACAGAAATGTACAGACAGAAACCAAGGGAAATGAAACTTACAGAGCAAAGCCTTTAAATGGGTCTCTCATTTTCACTGGATTGATTTCTCAAACAAAGGAGAGAACCAACTGAGTTTGATTCTCTTTTTTTTTTTTTTTTTGCACTGATGTCAGTTGTTTACATCTGAAATGACAATATGGAAAAGCAAAAGGATGACTTCTGTTTTCAGGCATCATATAGCTTTTTGGAGAGGACCAAAAAGGAAATATTTTTACTGCTGTGTAAAAGTTTTCAGAAAGTGGAACTGGGAGAATGTTATATAAAAGACAGCCTTCTTTAAGCAACAAAAAAGGTAAAGATTTAGACACTGGTCCTATGACTTGTTCACATTCTTTTGAATAAACCTCACAATTTATAAAACTATTTAACAGCCTTTACTTACTTTGAAAAAGATTGGTTTTACCATTACAGGCCTTAGTTTCTATAAGGTTCTTTGATAATCTTGGTGTCTGACCAAACAATTGAGTGGTCAGAAGAAGTGAGCAACTACTTTCTCTTGTGCACAATTCTGTAGTGGTATCTAAAGATTGTTCCTGTTTTCAAGAGGTTCTATTGATCCTCAGCTGCTTAACACAGTGAAAACAACTTTCTGTTAAATAGCTCCTCCAAGAAGTCCTTGAAGTTCAGGGCTGTTTCTTTCACTTTATCTATTTCTAAGAGACTCAGAAATACCCACAAATTGCCTTTATTTTTTGCTTGAAACCAACTTTCTATTTTCAAATATGGCAAAGAGGAGAGAAACAAAGAGACCTACTTAAAATAATGGATTTTTTTCTTGATCACTGGTAGATACAATATCAGACTACATTTTTCTTGCTTTGGATCAGTCAGGCTTACCTAAATTATGTATAACTATTACATGCCAGAATAAATAGACATGGACAAAAAAGTAAGCTTTTTAACCTTTTGAAAATTCAGAAGAATCAATCAAGCAAATTTTATTTGTGGACAAGGCATTTCAAAGTGCTTTATGTCATAAAAACACAAAATTACCAAGTCATTTTGTGTACATACATACAGGTCATTTGCAGTTACCTTAATTGCCTTTTAAGATAAATGACTTGGATCATGTAGAATCCTTTTTGTTATTTTTTGAGTTATAATTTTTCCACTGAGAGCCTCTCAGCTCCTCATGCCACAGCACCAGTTTTACTGTGGGTACTGCCAACCTCTTATGAGCTTCAGCCTTCCCCTTAACAAGGTCTTCAGAGGTGTCTTTTTATAGAGTGCATGTAAATATCTGACTACTACTGTGCTTCATTACATCACTAGCAGTGAAAAACTTGGAACAGTACCAATATTACTGCATCTGGATAGTATTCACGGTGCCTCACCTTTTCTATATTTTGCCGTTTCAGCCTTATTCCAAACTGCATTAAACTAATCATTCCTCAAAATTCAAAATGCCTCACATCCAATCTGATGAAGCTCGAGAAGAACTATAAAGAAGGATGGGTGAAAATGGCCTAAAACAGGTGTGATAAACTTGTGGCATCACATTCAAAAAGACTTGGGTTTGTGATTGATTAATCTTCCTTTGTTTCCATGTCAATGATCATCCTCCCAGCATTTATAAGCCTTGTAGTTTCAGACTTTGTTCTCGTCACTGTAGTCTCTTCAGTCAGCGAGAATGCAATGAATCTTAGGGTTCTCAAAAATAATGTTAAAATGCCTATTTTTATGATATATATATATATATATATACATATCATTGGCATAGCAACATTCATTAGCATAGCAACACTGAAGTACTGAGTAAAGCAATGGCCCCTATTTATAACCCACTACTGAATTAAGATATATCCCTTCTCTGGTACACTGCATTCAAATGATTGTACCTCATCAGTACAGAATGTAGGAACAGAGAAATATGTGCAGGACAGTGGACCCTAAGGACCTGCTTTTGGGACCACTGGTTTAAAAGTCATGTTTCCAATCTAGTAAAGCCCTTGATCCATTAATTTTAAAGAATGCAACAACAATAGCAGAAAAGCAAGAAAAACATTTTTATTCTGTTCAGTTTCCAGGATATCTGTATGCATGCACAACAGGAGCATTCAGTGCTCATGCAGCTATACACAGCTACAATCTGCACAAAACAGGTATTACAGACTGTGTTCGCAGCTTACCAATTCCTAATATATTTATTTTATATGTATTGGTCTCAATGCATATAAACTCCATTAGAAATAGAACTACAGTACATTTTATTATTGGTTAATTTTCTATCTCATGGTCCACTGTGTTAAGGCACAGCCAAGTGCAAGCTACAGCCGGAAGTGTTCTCAGTGAGACTCATTTTTATGTTCATCATAGAAGAGTAGCCTCAGGATAATGAGGTGCTATCAAAAATTTATGATTGGCAAAGTTACTATGTCAAAAGAGCAAAATCTGTATAACTGAGAAGGATAAACAATCTTAAGGTAGAGAAATGAGCAGGCCAAAAAGAGGCCAATGATTGAAACCTACACTGAGTCTTCCTGAAATATTTCAAATTCACAGAAGGAGCCTTGCCTGTCATACAGAGAGACCCCATGCTGGGATCTGATCCCAGCATCTTCTTGCTGCAAAGCAACAATGCCTCACAACCTGCTGTTTATAGCATTAATAGAATTTATACATAAAATAAAAAGAGAATAGGGAACGCATTTTTTCCTTTGATCCACTCCTAATTCAACTGGGAACGAAAGGCGGTCTGTTCATTATGGTGAAATGGGATGTTAATTAGGAGATGCCCTGTAAAGGCAATTAAATGAAGAGCAAAAAAAAAAAAAAAAAAAACTAAACAAAACAAAACAAAACAAAAAAAATCTGCTGCACCTTTACAGTTTTTTCAGAAGTTATTACCTGAGGCAGTTTGGTGGGATATTTTTTTGTCTACTCTCCCAAGAGCCTATGCTAATTTTGGTGACTTAGTAACTCACCCAAAGGCTTAATGGTAGTGTTAACACAACACAAACACACTATTAAAATTGTGATATTTAAAAGACCTAACAATGTTCATTTTTTCTATTTTTTAACAATCTCTCCAATATGCCTGGAGAGATTGCATTTCTTGAGTGGTGAACAGATACAAAACACAGCTTTATTGTCCAAGAGGTAATAAAGTTCCAGGCAGGCTAAAGAAGAGTATATAGTTGTTTTCCTGGCCAAATGTCAATTTGTTCTTTTAACTGATGGTTTTAATATTGAGGTTCCTGCTGGTGTACCTCCAAGCAAGGCACTCAACCAAATGACTTCTGCAAACATCCATCTGTGGAGATTAATAACCTCATTCTTATTCATGCTGTGAAGAACAGCCCCAGGTTAAAACATTTTTAGAGAAAACAGGGAAAAGAAAACAATCATGAGAGACACAAAACAACACTGAAATGACCACATGAACACAGCAGTGCAAGCAAAGCACTATCATACTGAAGGTCGGTGTATAAAAACACTTGACACATATCTCTTACATTATGTCCTCATACCACAGCAAATCATCTGAATACCACCATTTTGTATTTGAAAATTACTTTTGGTTCCTACATATAGGATCCAAAAGAGTGGTGAAGATGGGTGAAAAAGTGCAGGTTGGAAACAGTCTACATGTTATAAATATTTATGTTAAATTAAAGGAATTAAATTTCACACTAATAATTGACAAATCATAAACTGCTATCTCAGAGACAGCAGGGAATCCCTACAGCATACATCCATTAATGAAATCAAAAAATAAAACTACAAATAATTGGAGTATGGCTAGCTAATGAGTTCAAGACCCTAGGGGGTAGTTTATCATTAAAATTTAAGCTCACGTTGTAGGTAAAACAGATAACTGACATGTGGCTGATTTCCAGTTAAAAACAATGTGCCACTTGTTAAAAAAGGGTCTAAGCTCTGATTCAAGTCTACGCTCACTATAAAGTCTGTTATGACAATTTTCTTTTCTTATTTAATCTCATTACTACAGTTCAATTCCACACTCTTTAATTTCAAAGCAGAGGAATATTGCTAGATATGTGTTGTTTATTCAGCTAAACTAGGAATTATTCATACCCTGGCAGACTGAGAAGCAAAATCAGTTTTATTGATCCAATAAGGCTTTTTTTCTCATTGGAAATGACACATCTCTCATACAAAAACAAAACAATGTAAACATACTGTAAAGTCTCAAAATTAATCCACTGTATTTACATTCCAATTAAAAACTGCATTTAGAAAAAATAAATAAAACTCTTTCAATAATGGATAGAAATGTGTTTTGGCATTGCAGATATTTGACCCTTATCAGATCTGAAGGTTTCTTCGTTATCATACACTGTAGGTTTCTCTACAGATTCAATCACACGTGTCAAATTCCAGTCCTGAAGGGCCGGTGTCCTGCAACATTTAGATGTGCCTCTGCTGCACCACACCTGAATAGAATGATTAGGTCATTAGCAAGGCTCTGGAGAACAAGGAGAAGGTAATTAAGCCATTTCATTCCTGTGTTTTGTACCTGTGGCACATCTAAAAACTGCAGGACAGCGGCCCTTGAGGACTGGAGTTTGACACCCCTGAAAGACTGAACCTCTCAAAATTGTTAAAGGGATAATATTATTTAAAATAACATTTTTCAGCCTTTTATCATTATGTTATTCCCTCATTAAAAGAAAAAAAAAAAAACCTTAAGTGTTGCTTTGATTCAGTTATTGTTCCTTAGCATCCCTCTCCCCATTCCTTCCCCACTCAGCTCCATCAGACTAGCAGCAGCACCAATTAGTCAACACCTGGTGGTACTGCACGTCTGCTGAGTTTACCACACAAACTACTTCTCTGTCCTAGCCTCCTAACAGAAAGAGTGGGAGCCTCGTAAAGAAACGAAGGCCCAATTTCAAGACATCAAATTACAAAGTAAAATTTCTTTTAACTCATGTTTGATATATATAGCATCTTTTATAAATGAAGGTTCCCAAAAAAAAAAAAAAAACACACACAATACTCTCTCTTCAATTTTACTTTACAGAAAACATCCTTTGAGTTTTGACATGTGCACACACCTGACTGACTTTGGTTTTTAATCAGTATATAATCACAATAAGGTCTGTTTGACAAATAACCAGATGGTAAATGTGTCAGCAAGATAATAGAAACTGTCCTTGATAATAAGTAGTTTGTCTATGACAGCATGACAAGAAGGTATTAAGCTGCTGTTCTGCTGTTAAACATCTGGCAGACAGGAAACTGCAGTGATGCATGAATAAAAAAAAAAACACCTTCAAACTTCAATCAGACCATAATCACCTTCTCACAAGAAGAAGTGAACAGGACGTTGAGTTATTATTCTGTTGTAGAAAACCATTTATGATGTTGTTGGCTATTAGTATCACAAAACTGCCAATGTTTGTTTTGAAACAACCATGTCAGACAACCAGCTTTCTGTCAATTTTAACTTCTGACTATCAGTTAACCCAAGACACTGATTGTATTTTTTTTTCTTTTTACAATCATTGAAACTTGGCAATCGATGTTTACATGGTTTTGATAAATGATTTTTTTTTTTTCTTTTTGGAAATTCTTTTTCTCTGAGGATTTTGTTGGCCCTAGTGGCCCGTATTTTCTGAAAGTAGGCTGACAGGAAAGAGTGGACGGAGAGAGAGGGGAAGACATGCGGCAAATGTCGCCAGGGCCAGGAGTCAAACCCACGAGGCCGCGTCAAGCACTAAGACCTCCATACGTGGGCTTGTGCTAATCCCCTACGCAACCTCAGCACGCCCAGGTGAATGCATTTTAATCACAGTTTAAAAAAAAAACAAAAATAGATCTACCAGATTTTTCATTAAAAATTTTAAAAACATAACTTGGCCTATAATATAAGCCTGTCATACCTTTCTTGGAATATTTAATTCACTGACAAGGGAAAAGACACAGGTCATTTCCCACTTTGAAGTTCTAAAAAGAAAGCCAGACTGAGTGTAGATTTATTTATTTATTTATTTGTGCAGATGATGGTTTGGGAGGGAGAGAGGGCAGCTGTCCAACTTTGGATACCCTGAAATGAAATGGAGGAGCAATATGAGAGGATGTGACCAAGGACTGCTCACTGAGGACACCCATCATCATCATCCCTCTGGCTGAGGAGAACAAACTCTGCCTTTACACAAACATGTAACGTTCATGTCAGGATGATACCTAAATTCAAACTAGAGCTGCGAGGTCCTGACCTGCATACAACACAATGCTTTGTGTTCCAGAGCTTTAAAAATAGCATTCAGTGTTAAACTGAAGTAATTTGAATCTTTCATAATGAGCTACTGTAAGATTACTAAATATAATGAATAATAAAAAGTTGTAATTTCTTGCATTATAAGGAGGCAGATGATATGATACACGTACCAACTGTAACAGAAAAAAACGTTCGAGTGTCATGTCACATGTTGTGCTTGCTCCTCAAAAAAAGACAAGTCTATAAAAATTATTAAAAACACAACTTGGCAAGTAATATAAACCAAACTCTACTTTTAATAAAATTAATACTTCTTTTGAATGCGGTAATATTCATCTAACATTGCACAAAGGCCCCATATTGGACTTTACTCTGTCATGCTGCACTAAAGTAACTAGGTGTAAAATAAATAAGTTTTCATATTTACAGAGTGAAGTCTCACATAAACAGCCTCCCTATGTATTGTCATATAGTTCCAGGAAGGTAGGAGGCCTTTAAAAGGGTTAAACTGTAAGAAAATCACACATACATACACACACATTGTAAGGCAATGTCTTTGACATGACAGCTACACACTGAAGTGCAGGGAAGCTCCAGGACACTGCTGTTTGTACGAGTTAGGTCACATCCTCCTAACTCTGCCTCGACAGCTTAAATTCCTTTGTTGGCTCACAGTGTAGATTCTGTCTGATTTGACAGACATCTGCAGCTGTAGCACATGCAGCAAGACAAGCCACATCAGAGCCAAGCAGTCAATGTGGAAACAGAGCAGTGTTTGACAAAAATACAGAAATCTATGAACATTTATCATACGAGCAAAAAGTGTCTCAAGCCTTGAAGATGGCAAAAAAGAATAAAAAAATAGACCTATTGTCACTTTGTAAATTAGGATGTGAATGATAGAAACTGGAGACAAATTCCTTATTTGTACCCACAAACTTAATAAAGTTGATTCTGCACATTACACTAAAAAATTTAATGTCAAATGAGGGAGCATATTGGATTAAGCACAGTTATGAAACAGGAAACGATATAAACAAACAAAAAAAAAAAAAACCCAAAAACACTTGGATCTTAGATCACTTCTGCAAAATATAAAAAGTACTTCATTAAGTCAGACTCAATATCTAGACAGATAAAGACAGATAAAATAAAAGTTAATAAAAATCTTCAACTCCTGGCAGGTTTGTTCAAGAGAGCCTTTGTTGTCAGATTTTTATCTAACCGACAGGAACTGCTTCCTTTGCTGCATACTTCTGTATGCAGCAAAGGAACATTTTGATCTCATAGCTTATAAAGAAGCTACTCAGTAAATGTATTACATAATGAAAAAATGTAGTTAAACGGAGCTGACTTATAAGAAGTTTTATAAGTTGTGTAGAGATGTGTTATGGAGAGGCACTCACTCCATAGCTATGATCGAATCTGACACGCATCTTTTATGGTCCCTTTACTATTGGAGTTAAATATAACATTGACTATCTATATATATGTATGTATGCGTGTATGTAGGTGTGTGTGTGTAACAAGATTCAGTTTCTAATGAACCGACAAAAACAAATTTGGCTTGACAAACTTGTGTTATTGGTCTGTGATTGACAATCCGTTTGAATGTTTGAAGGGATTTACTGTGCTGACAGACAATTTAAAAAAGTCCTTTGCAGAGGATGCAATAAACGTAACCAAACCATTAAAAGCTTTCTCACCTGATTGACAGTTCAATGACATAACATTCTCTACATCTCAATAAAATCATTGAGATGTAGAGAATGTTATGTCATTTTTCCACTGATTGCATTGTTGCACTTAGCTCATCCCAGTGGTCCTCTAATGCAAAGACTGCCATGCTTTGGCTCAGAATTAAATTCAGAAATCAGTTAATAGACCGCCCGATGCAACCCTAAGCAGTCACTTTGGCAGTCCAGAGATCCCTTTTCTCATTTGTTCCTCCTCTGAATTTTAAACGTTTAAATTGAGATGTTACAGTTACTCACCCATTCATCCAGAAAATATTCACATTGAGAAAGGTCTCTGGCCGTAATGCTACACCCTGAAGCATTCAGCTACAAAATAATTGCTGTAAAACAAGATTACTTCTTAAGTGAAGTTTCCACTTGGTTACATAGTGTATAAAGCTGATTACAATGCTTTCAGAGACCATTAACAAACAAATTACTAAATGGTATTTTTTATCCCACACCTGATAGAGAAAATTCAAAGTTTTGGTCAAGGTAGCAAATATAATTTTCACTATCAGGTGTGGGGTATAAAATGCCATTTAATAAATTGCTTGTTACTACCACAGGTTAAAGTAAAAATCATTATGGCAAATAAAAACTGAATTTTTTTTTTTTTTTTTTTTAAGGAAACCTACATAATTATTTGTAGGAAACGTGTAATGTAATTCATATCAATCACATAACACACTATAAAATCATGCAATTTATTGTTAGACAAAACAAACTGTATAGTTCAAATGTTTCACATGTGAAAGCTGTGCTTTGAGTCTCCACCAATAGAGACACTCATATTTAATTGAAAAGTCCTTCTCTGAATAATGTAATGTCAAATACCATGTGGAGCTCAACTGATTTTTTTTGTCTGTCTGGATTGTTTTTATTAAATGCAAATTACAGGGTGCCATTATTAAATACCGGTAGTGATAAATGAAATATTTTCTCTGTCTTTCCACTTATTCAATGAATGTAATCTGCATAAAATATATTTTTATTATTTTATAAGAATATATTAGGTGCCAGCTGACTTAAAATACAAGGTTGGTCTTTAAATAGAAAAAGTAATGTAGAGTGCCATTTATGTAATTGTTAAAGTAACATTATAGAATATAATCCATTTCTTAATTGCAGTTGAAAATCTTACAGGCTCCACAGCCAACAACCTGATAATTTTGTTCAGACAACGTTGCCTTTATTTTGATCATGCAGATATGGCTGAAAAGTCAAGATAGAGAATTTCACAGTCAATAAGCAACAATGAATGCCTACATAAAAGTACTGTTAACATAGATGTACATGAAGAGTTTAGAATCAAAATGTTAGAATACTGTGAGACACTGGCGACTTGTCCAGTTGTACCCCGCGTCTGGCCTCGATGAAGACAGTTTGGTCTTCATCGAGACCAAAATGTCTCGATGAAGATATGCACGAGGGTTTAAGAAAGAAAATGGATGGATGGATGGATGGATGGATGGATGGATGGATGGATGGATGGATGGATGGATGGATGGATGGATGGATGGATGGATGGATGGATGGATGGATGGATGGCTTTATTTATTTCAAGGCTTCCGTCTAAGATCACTGTTAAGCTGGGTATTCTCCTACACCACGGAAGGTTGATATTTTCTGCACAGTTTGTAACTCTTAGATTGGCTCCTTCAATGTTTACCATTCCAATGTGATTTACCAGCAGTGTGTTCTCTGTTATTTCACTTTTTGAGAAGCTGTGTGAAAAGTACAGTGCCTGTTTTTTTTTTTGTGAACCTCTCCCACTGCCTTTTTCTGACCATGAGCTTATCCTTTGGACCAATTCTGGCCTTTTTTCCCAAAAAGATTTGACAGGCAACTTTGACAGGTTAATCATATTGTGTTTCTTTCTTTTGGCTTCCAGCCTGGCGTTACTGAACTTCATTGTCAGTCACATCCAATTGCGAAACCTCGGCTGACATTGGCAGTATGACAAATGACACTTAAAAAAAAAAAGCTTCAGAGAGTGAACTGCAAGTAAGTCTTTTTCACACATGTAGCCGTCAAACATTTTCTCACAACTCATTGCAGTGATGTAGGAACTTTGCAGAGTCACGACAAATTCAGATAACTACAGATTCACAGATTCTATAGTAAACAAAAAAGTCCCTTCTGGTCATACTGTACTTGACCTATTTTAACTGAATATTGATTTGGACAATCAAAACATCAACGGCTCATTCTGAAAAGGTTGACATGTGGGTAATACACAACCACAGATCAACATCAGAAAGCAAATACAGGGGTTTAAGGCCAGATCTCTGACTTTTTCCATGTTCATATCTATGTTAATGTATGGGTCATTAGACATGCTAACAGAGGTGATCCAAAAACGTTAAATATTCTACAAAAAACATGTTTACATAATATCAATTCAGAGCCATGGACAGTCCCTCAGAAAGAAAATAGTAAATTAATTGAGAAAAGCATGAAGAAGCCAAATAATGCTACTGAAATGTCAATATCCTAGACATTGATGACAACAGCAATGCCCTTTTTCACCTTCTTTGTTTACTAAGCAAGGTGGGGTGGATCTACAGGGGTGGATCTACTGGGGTCCACCCCAGCTGGAGACAATTAATTCAATAAATAGTTATGGCAAATCTGACATTAAGTGAATTAATCTCTTTTTTCCGACAACAATGAATGCAACACAATGTAACCTGACACCTACTGCTAAGTAGTGGCATGTGAGAGAGAAGGACAGAGTGTGCTACAGCAGCACTCATATATATGGATAGATGTATATTACTGGAATGGACATTACGCAACTTATCGTAAGTCACACATGCGCCATTGCTGTCCATTGAGTTAGCAATACCGGTGGTCATTAAAATACCACAATCACCCATAGAATCTGAAAAAAGGATGCAATGTTTAGTGGTTAATTCAACCTCTAACCCTATGACAGCCATAGATAATGTTCAAGAGCTTCAGATTTAACATGTGAGGAAAGAGTTTTAATTTAATGAAAACATTAAAAAAGTGAACAGTGAGTCAGTTATCTTAGTGTCCATCTTATCCATTTTTTTTAATAGCCATCACAACAGTAGGCATATTAGAAGCCTTTTCTGTCTTTGTTTTTCAGCAGTGATGTGAAAATTGGTGTTCTGTTAAGCTTAAACAAACAAATAGACTTTGAAGTAAATTCAGTGAGCTGATAAAATCCATAGGTGGAGTAAATAATCCTGAAACCATCTAGGTCAGGGCTTAGCAAGTTTGACAGGTTGAGCTATTTTAAAGAATCTCTTATTGTTTGTGTTTCTGTGTTTCCTGCCTGTGCTGTGGTTATCACTTCTGAGCTAAGTGCATCTAACCATCATGTACTTACAAGCACCTGGCTATTAAGCTCCTCAGATGGAGCTCTTGGCCTTATGCCCAGTCTCTTTATATTTTGCAAAAGTGGAAACTTGCCACAAGTACAAACATATTGGACTGAAGATCTAAGGGTCACGATGTGCACCTACTGCAATAGCCATCAAAGGTGGAGTACACAATTTGCTCCTTCCCAAAGTCTTATGTTAAAGCTGGAATAAATGGATTTACAATGTGGAAGAAAACAAATGAATTAATAAATAATGGATGTTTTCATGGATGTTTAATTTGAACTGTTTTTTCTCAGTTGCATTTCTCAAATTATCCTCAAAATTTGCAAAATGATAAGTCCATTTCTCAAAACAATGCTTACAAACAGCAAAATCTCTTTCTCAAAATTCTTAGTTCATCTCACAAAAGTAAATAGCTGTATCAATGAACATGGAATGTATTGATGTAAGCTGTGGCTAAACCTTTGATAATTACTGTTTTTTGTAAGTTTCGGAGATCAATGGGAAGAGAGTGGACAAGATTTACATTTACCTATTTTACACATTTTTTTTTGACAAACCTTACCAATGAAAGGAAAAGAGCACAAAGAAAAAGAATACAAAATTACAATTGGGAACATTGTACTGCAGTAATGCAGTGCTGCAGGAACTACATTACAATCTTCCTAGACTTCTTCACATTATTGTCCGTTATGCTACAAACCCCTGTCCACATCACAATAACTATCCTC
Organism: Poeciliopsis turneri; assembly: GCA_922788865.1. Taxonomy (NCBI): domain Eukaryota; kingdom Metazoa; phylum Chordata; class Actinopteri; order Cyprinodontiformes; family Poeciliidae; genus Poeciliopsis; species Poeciliopsis turneri. The sequence goes on along the minus strand of CAKLNU010000972.1, from coordinate 104,924 downwards.
TCTGGCGATGCAGTATGGGAAGAATCATGTAGAGTGGCTTATCCAGGTATTGCTGAATGTGGTAATCTAAATCAAATTATATTTGGATATCTGGGTATTTGGATGATGTTTTTTTTTCAGTATAGAGTTTCAGAAAATAACTCAGAAAAGTTATTTTATAAATAAGTACCTTATGTATAAAATAAAATGCATCTGATCTAAAACACAGCATAAAAGAAACCACTTCAGAACCAATTCTGTTCATTCTATATGAAGTTTGACTTTTGGAAAGCATTTTTAAAAAAGGCACAAAAAAAAAAAAAAATGCTGATCACCTTCAGCAAATTGGAAAAAAATAAAATAAAATCAATAAATACATCTAAAGACCAAATGCTTCTGGATTATTGAGGCTTTTAACTGGTGTGGAAAAAAAAAAATTATAAACACTTTTGGTCACTAAACCCATAGTCATTACATTTATTTAAAAAGTACTTTCTCACAATGCAGTCTTAATAAATCAAGAGTTTGCCGTTTCTCAAAAGAAAGGGTATGAATGCTGCTGCTGCTGCTCTGTGGGATGTGAGCAGACTCACTAATCAGACTCTTTCTTCTCTCCTTGCAGGCTTGAAGCCAGCAAACAGCTGGAAATGGTACATCAGACTCAGCTCCAGCCACAGGAGTCACTGCAGTTCTCTTACATCTGAAAAAATCCTTAACAAGTGTGTATAATGTAGTTCCATGTAAATTTTGAGCATCACAGGTAGAGATATGTAGATCTGAGAATAATGTTAAATGTACAGAGTATCAGCATCATTCTTTAGCTTTCAAGATCTGACACGATGACCTACGTACGATTTAGATAGTGACAGTTACTTGCCATTTCTGAAATGCAGTGAATGAGAGTTAAGAGAACAGTACTCAAATATAAAATGGGGAACAGAGAAATTCATATTTGTTTTGCTCAGAGGAGATTATAACAGAATGGCACAATAACTGAGGTTGTTAGATGTTGCTACACAGAAAGAGTTTGGGAAAATTTGGCAATACTGAAAATTAACAAAATATATACAGCCATTGTAAGAACACAGTAAATCATGAGTTCAAAGATTTTCACGTATAAAATATATGAAAGGTTTTGTAAAACATACAGCCATGAAACTGTACTGTCCTCTGACCTTGGGCTTTCGTTTTGTCACTTTGGGTTGAACTTTGTCACATTTTAGTTTGCAATGATCACAGTTCTAAAACAGCCATTCAAGAATTTAGGATGTTAATGAAAAGTACATTTATTTTAGTAACTCAATTTACCAAATGCAAGACATGAGCTATATAAATTACACATACTGATGTTTTTAAAGCCTTTTTTCTGTTGATTATGATTGTTTTCCAATCAAACCCAATAATATGAAATAGAGTAGACTATGTTTAATACATGCTTAGATGTTTTTTTAAATTTTTTTAGTTTTTTTTTTTTTTATCTGAATTCACATTAGCACACATACTTTGGATTTTTAACTTGATTGGACTTTAGAAACAAAGGAACAACAGAGGAACAACAGAGGAAAGCCGTTGTGGTAGATGTAGCAATACCAAGTCTGCAACATCAGGAAAAAGGAGCACGAGAAACTGGACAAATACCAGGGCCTCAGGGAGGAACTGGAGAGGGCCTGAAAGGTGAAGACCACAGTGGTGCCTGTGGTCATCGGGGCCCCAAACTGGAGCAGTGGCTACAACAGATCCCAGGAACAACATCAGACATCTCAGGCCAGAAATGTGCAGTCCTTGGCACAGCCAAGATACTGCGCAGGACCCTCAAGCTCCCAGGCCTCTGGTAGAGGACCCGAGCTCAGAGGATAAGAACCACCCGCGGTGGGTGAGAAGGGAATTTTTATATCTCAGTGACGTGTGGTGAGGTTCATAGCTGGTGAGGCATTGACTTAATCATAATCAGATTTACAAATATATACCCTCTGCATTGTTTACATAAGGAAATTTTGCGCACACGGACAACGCTGAAGGGCAAAAAGACTATTCCTTTACATGTCATGCATAGCCGCGCTAATAATTCTGTTAACTCAATCAAACTTGGACATATAGATATTATTAATTTTGTGCTACCCTCCACAGCAAAGGGAAAAACCGTAAAAGTACAACTCAAAACCAGTTCTTTCTTGCTCTTTGTATCAGCACAGCTACACCAGACTTGTTGCCATAGCAACCACACACACAAAAAAAAAAAAAAACACTAAAATATTTCACACAGAGAGCAGAACATTCAGCCTGTTGCAGTACCAGGGCCTCAGGGTACCTGGTACTGCGTTTAGGCGTAATGTTTATTTTATGATTATTAAGAAATGAATGATGTGGTAAGAGGAGAAAACTAGAAATATATCACTGCACTTGACTTTACTGTATTTCTGGTTTGCTGTTACTGTCTCTTACTCTGCAGTTGTGGAATCACAATGTCTGGGATCATGAATGCCCCTTGCCAGGAGCCAGGAGAACTGCCTCACCTCAAATTTGTTCTCTGTTAATGCTGTGTTTTCATATACAGAAATGAAAAATCCAAATCCTTTTTTCATTCCTATATATAATAGTGTGTGAGAAATTTTAAGTTAATACTTAAAATACTTTGCAGAATGGTACTTTACAAAATTGAGCCCATTTAGTTGCATTAGCTTGCTGGCAGATAAGCCACTTTCAATATGGCGGACGCTATAGCGTATCGCAACAACAGGCAGACCGGAAGTTATTCAAAAGCAATGTGATCCAATAAGTGATCTCTCAGGTCTCCACCTGGGACATACCCTTTCAGTTTTGTTAATATTGTTGTGCGTTTGTAATTTGTAATTGTGCTATGTTAATGTTGTGTTTTTCAATTTGTTGAAGTGGCCACCGTAGCTATTGTTTAAAAGCTTAACTAAATATAATGCAATTTTTTCATATGAAAAAAAAAATAATGAGATTGGTGGTAATAGTCAGAAACCAAGACGTTTCTTTAATTCATATCATCATGCAGCCTTCTTGCCTGCTCTGACATTTTTCACAACACAGGACTGAGGTGATCTCTAAGAAAAAAAAGATAGAATATTCCCCTTAATCTTCTTTGCTCTCTGATTATTTTTTAAAGTTCTTGCATCACATTTCACGTGGAAGACTGATTTGGATAGATTACACTCCAGTTGCCCTGTAGTGCATATTTAACAGAGGCATGAAGGAAATAGACACAACTGGGAGGACTTGATCATTTCAAACAAGATCAGTGGGAATATCTGTGAATCTGAATTAGTTGTCAGCTCAGATGGAGCCTGTATGATGTCTAAACATGCTAATTCAGATGGACCACATGGGAAAAAAAGACTGCCAGCAAATAATTATGCTTTGACTTCATTTGAAAGGCATGAGGGAATCTAAAAATATATGCAAATCATATGCATCACATATCAAGAACAAATAAAGTCTATAAAAAAATAAAGCTGAAAATCAAAAACTAAACACACCCTAAACTGTCTGGCTCTCCTCTCATCAGAAATAAAATGTTTGCATTCCAAAACACTGGGTTTTATCGACACAGGAAGTTCATACATGAAAATTTAATACTAAGGGGTTAACAAGGAGGTTAACCTTGTGACACTCACTGTACCATTCAACTATTCTAATATTGAACCATTTTTATGCTCATTTTTCACTGTCAATCTGCTCTGCTTCTTGGTCCTTGAAAACATAGTGAATAATTGTCACCTATGGATTAGCAAATGGGTATGAAACTAAAGAAAAAGTCAAACTTTTGAAAAGGAGAGGCAAATGGATGCTTCAGAAGTCTATTAGTTATCTACAAGCTGAGAATTACACAAGCAGATGCAGTGATGCAATTATTTATGCAATTTTAATAGGAATTGTACCTTTGTTCATCTTCAACAAATATTTTACAACCACTTAGTCTATTATAATTGTTAGAGGAACCTTGATCCAGGGAAAATGATCATTTTTTTATGAGAAAGCTCAAATACATTCTACACCAGAGCTTCAGTTACAAACAAGAATTTAAGGAGCTTAAATAGTTATTACCCTCATGCATTTTTTTTTTGTTTGTTTGTTTTCATTCATTATGATTCACAAAGTTTTCACTTAAACCCTCTAAACATATTCCCAACAACACCACAGCGAGAAAATAAAGGATTAATTCTAGGAGTCTGAATTCTACTTCTATAAGTAGACATTGATTTTAACCTCTGTGGCTGATGGTTCTATGGTGACGTTACACTATCTGTCTTTCAAAGCCTCTTCAAAATTTCAGGATTTCAATGGTTAAATCAAATTCTCCTAAGCGTCATATAAAAAATAACTTGAATCCTGGGCAGATAAGAATTCCCAGGACTAAAATCCTTATTCACCCATTGAATGGGCACCCCAAATCTATTTAATCCAGTGTTTACAAATACTGTACAGTCCCTTACAAAATCATTCTTAAGTCTTGAACTCTATTTTTAGTTTATTGTAGCATGACAAATAGTAAGTCTTTTACTGGGATTTCATTTGATGGAACAGCTAAATCTATCTGCAGGTTAACTAACAAGATACTCTGTTCCTGCTGAAGAAAAGCATCACCACAGCATGATACTGCCACCACAAGAAGAATCTTTGTGTTTTGACAAAGAGACAATAGTAATTAAAAATACATATAAAAGCAATAGCACTCTCATACAGAGGTAATCCCATCCGTAAAGTTGCAGCAGGTAACATGTATTACATGTATATAAGGTGCATACATGCACCTTCATACATTTGCAGTTGAAAATTCATCTTTCAGCTGTGAAAGATGAATTTTGCATTATTCTGAATCATTTTATTAGCAAGGTATTAGAACAGTTTACTGTGTTTAGTGTATAGTATACCCAACTAAAATGACTGCAACAATATTTTTATTATCATTTCCTTTATAAGGATAAAACTCAAGCTGTTTGCAAAACCTGAGTTTATTTTCTACACTGTGGATAAATTCAAAAGCTTCGCTAAGTTTCAAAGCTGCTCTCTGAGGCAATTTTCTAGCAGCAATTTATATTCAGGACAGACAGGAAGCTGTACATGAGCTGAATGAAACAGGAGACAAGTGGGCGAGAATAAAAGACAAAAAAATAGGGAGAGCTACAAGGTTATAGTAAGCAGGGATGGAGAAGATATCAGAACTCTTTGAAACACTAATATTGTCATAAATAATTTATTGGTAAGATAATCATACCCCAGTGCTGAATGAAATGTTCTGATAGAAGATAAAGGAAAAATCTTCACTTATTGCTTATACCAAACTGCATGCTTCTAATTACATGTTGTCCTTCACTCATTTTCTTGAAGCATTTCTCCTGGTTTCTATCCTTATCCCCCGACACACTGCCTCACACACTTTACACATTTTCCTTCCACCCATCACAGTTTGGCACTTCATCCAGGCGGTCTGCCAGAATCTAAACAAGGTTACACTAAGTAAACCACGCTTGGTCTGGGTGTGCTCATTTTATGGTAATATGCTCTGGTTTGAGACACTAAGAATGAATTTCAAGTATCTTACAGGAGTCAGATCAGCTTTTTTAGAATAGTTATTGATGTGACAAAATTTGTGAGATCAGAGATTGGAAAGGAAATCTAGATCACACTGAAAACAGAATCAGATAAAACAATATCGTATGACTTTAGTGGGCTCTATTAGAGTTCTCTTGAAAAACTTACAGTACTGCCATTGTCAAAGCAACCGGGAATTTCTTACAATTTAATCATATTCTCAAGGGTGATAAATTAAAATAGAGATGTTATCTTGCATTAAACTGGTCACAAGTTCTTGTGGAACATACTTTCCAAAACTTAATTTCTCTCACAGAGCTTTGTTAGGTTTCTGTCAGCAGGAGTGTTTTTTTTTTGTTTTTTTTTTCTAAAACTGGAAGGTTTTCAAACATTTGTGTCCTGTGTCCAAACAGAAACTGGGGCTCAAAATGTTTGTTTGAAACAGATTATATTGTGAAAATTTCACCCTCAAGTATTTGTGTGGACACCCATCTTCTGGTTTATGTCAATTTTTAAAATTAATCAATTTCTGAAAGCCTGACAGGTGACAGGCTTCTTATTAAAACAATTTCTTTTTTAGGCCCAACTTAAATAATTGTTTTTTGAAAGATAATGCATAAAAACTGACTTGGTTCAGATATACAAACAAATTGCATAGGTGATGGTCTGTTTCTATTGGCAGCAAAATGGGACAATATATAAAGAAAAATCACTGATGTGATCAGACTGATGTTCCATTCCAACATCAGACATGAAATAAGGGACTTATTTTTGTCCAATATGTAAGTTTTTGTTTGACTCAGTATTGCACCACTGCAATACAGATACACTTGGTATGTTCCACTTGGAATAGCTGTGTTCACAGCAGTGGTTAAATTAAAGCAACAACTGCCCATTAAAGTAACAATAACCCTCTACAAGGGACCACAAAGTAAAGAAGAGGCAGTAAAGCCTGGTGTTTATGGAGTCACTAAGTGTGAGCCATTATGTTACTTTAGCATTTGTAATGACCTACAATGAAATAGTACTTAAAAAGATAAGGCATTACTTTCCGAGGGTAAACTACAGAGAAAAATAAATTTAACATTTTAGTAAATGACTTGTGAAAAAGTCATAGGAGCCAAGAGGGGTTGAGTAAAGTCTGATCTCAAATCTCAGGTATAGCTCCATAAGTATTTTGTCACTCTGATTTGTTGAAATTGTTCATCTTATGAGGGCGGGGGGGGGAAGATGGATTTTATGCTATAACAAATATGTATATCTGTTCTGAGAACCTCAATAAATCTCATGAAATTCTGACTGAGTCATTTCCTGTCTACTGTAGGTCTGACTGTATGTTGAAAGCAACCTCTGTTTCAGTCTTAATGTTTTTGCAAGACTAAAAGTTTTTTTTTTTTTGTTGTTTTTGTTTTTTTTCCTGTGAATGCTCTGGTTTTAGAACCATCCAACTTCTGATGAACTCCGATCAGCTGCCCAGAGCAAGATGTTGGCACCAATTAGAATCATGTGCAAGGTTTAGTTGTCTACCTGCCTGGTAAAAACCAGTCCCTGGTTCTATGCTTTGCTTTGTACAGAGGGTCTGGGCTTAGCTATTGAGAAACAATTGCTTCTGGAAGGGGTGAACTCTGTTGACCTTTTAAATTTTACCCAGTCATTAACGTTTGCCATGAATGTGGCAGTTTAATGCAACAAAACTTATCAGAGGTCACCTGCGCTCTCCACAACTATCCTCCACTGCAAAGAGAGAAGTGCCAAGGTGAACAATATGGTTATTGATGTCAATTCAAAATTTGAAAGCTTGACTGACACAAATAGAACTGCTTTGATCATCTCTCCTGCTGCCATTCCTTAATCTACAAGCAAAAACTGATGTCATTCTTCAAAACTGTTTTGTTCATGGATTGGCCCAGTAGAAATTCTAGGAAATCCAAATAAAAGGAAAAAACCCCAGACTGTCACCAGTCTTTTATTTTTCCTGTTTTTTTTTATTTTTTTTTATTGCAATAGAGGCAATTCGAAGCATAGTTACTTTCCTTTGCAGTATTACTTATATTACATATCCCCCTTGATTATTAACTATTAATCAAGGGGGGAACCTCATTCTCTATTGTCCCTCTTGAAAAATTCCCCAAGATACAATTCAGATACCCATAAACAGGATTTTGTAGATTAAATGATAGTTTTCAGTTCTGGAAAATGTTATGAAACCAGAGAGAATGTTTTATCTCTTAAGCAGCTCCACAAACAAAACAAGCAGCTAGTCAGCTCTGATATCAAATGTAAATTGTATTTCAGCCATCAGAGCCAAAAACAAAGATCAGCAGCCAACTGTCTGGATAACTGAGTATACATACACACAACTCTGGTCATGAGTAAACAGCATTTCAGATTAAATACATTGTGCAACTTTTGTTTTACAGCACAGAGGATCTGCAGGTTTTTGAAAATGTGAAAAAAATACAAACTACGTCCTGGTACAGTGAAGGTTTTCCCTATTAAAATATTGATCTATGATCCAGGCTTATGATTCAACATCTAGAGAAGAAGAATATGGATCCTTCAAAATATTTCAAAGGAGGAAATCCATCAATGTGAATGGTACTTTTCTCTCAGAATCACATTTATTCTGGTTCCTTATGATAAACCATCTATTCTCTGTGCAATCGTGCTCCTTTTATTTATTTGTTTTTTAAAACATGCAGCATTTTAGAGTTGCAGTCAAAATAGTTGAACCGTGATTCACACGTGAACTTTACTTAAAACATTAAACTTTATTCAAAACATGAAACTTATGAACGGCATAATATAGAAATGGGAAATGATCTGTAGTTGAAAGATGTGACCAAAGCAGAAAATTTTAAAGAGTGCAACATTAAATTGAGTTTTATGTATTTTCAGAGATTTTTTCCAAGTGATGGAAACAGGGGGTCTCTTTCTTCTGTTGTCCCCCCTTTACTTTAGTCTTTTATATCCACATTTTTTTCCAGCAGAATTAAATCTATCATGCTGTAGGACATTGAATAATTTAGAAGCATTGAGGAAAATGATTTCTTAAAATGATTATAATTCACACCAAACTTTTTCATCTTCTCCTGCCTCCCATCTACTCTCTCTGTGCTTCTTTCTGACTCGTTTTTAGGGAGATACCCTATTAGGTAAAACTGATTTCGTCTCATTTTCTGTAGTTTTTCCACCAGAGAGAAAATCTGTAATTTTAAGTTTTTAGAACTCACACATGCAAACCTCGACATCCCTGTTCCATTTCCAAGACTCCTCTAATCAGTCATATTGCTCTCCTTGGCAAGTTTTTATATAGTGTATTAATAGATTTTATGTGTTTTTATTTTAAAAGATAAATGTAGGCTCTTCATTGACAGAAAACAGTCAAATATTATTTCTGTGCTGCTGCATATTTGAGATCAGACTTAAGTGATTTTAAAATCTAATAAAGACCTGTTTTTTATGAAAAACCCTTGACTGTGTACTTCCTTTTTAAAAGGGATAGAAATTTCCTGTAAAGCAACAATCTGAGGCTTTCTGAACTGTGGACTTCTTTGAAAAAGATCATAAATGTAAACATTTTTTTGAAAGTGCACTTGGTCTCATTTGAGGATTATTCAAATGAGCTTTTATCAAAAACAAATTTTATTGAATAATGCCACCTAAAGGCACCACATTTGTGCAAACATTGCAAAATTACCCATTCCATTTATTTAGCACAGGAACGCCATATGACAGCACAACTACTTAGTCGATAATAAGGCTGTGGTTTTAATCAGACTCTTTCATAACCTAAGTTGAAAGCTAATTCAATCATTCTCAGTTTTGTGTGGTCAGCAGTGTTAATGTATTGGTAGGGGATGCATTAGAGTCTTGGTTGGACCTGTTTTGCTGTGAGATTATGCCACATTAATACATATGCTGGAAATTAATTTATTATGTTAATTTAGCTACTGTATTCCCACAGCTACAGTGTAAATGAGGTAGAATGCGGTGATATAATGTGTGTAAGTATGTGTGAACTCAGTTTGCAGCTTGAATCATAAGGAGAACTACTATATTGCTCAGCATGCCATCAGCAGGTAAATGTCAGCCTGTGTTTCAGCTACAATGATATTCATCAGTGTTTGTGGACTGAGAGCTTATCTCTAAGAAGATGCTACTTTGATACCCTGAAAGCTCCTACTGCAGATCAAAGTGTTTAACGGTAAACAGAGAACAGCACAGGCACACCTGTCATTCAGCTGATATTGGAAGTTCTCACTTCATTACAGTGTGTGACTCCATAAATCCATTAAAGTGACACAACACCATCAGAGAAATGCGCTATGATGCATCTTGTTGGCAAATAGCAGACTTGACCGTCATTGACATTGCTGTAATGTCACACCAAAGATTTCCATGTCACATTATACAAAATGTGATTAATGTGACTTCACAAACAAATGTGTTGTTGTGGTATTTTGGTTGAGACAAACAACACAGCATGACCTCTAATTACTTGGTGCATTAAGGGGAACAAAAGTGGGAGAAGAACTATGAAATGCAACCCATCAGTCAGTAACAATATAATTACCATGCACAATCTAAATAAGATCTTTATGCCACCATGGCTTCTCTATTGATCAGTCAGCTGCACCTTATTAAGAATTATCAACATGGTGTCCAATAATTAGATCTAAATAAATGCTTTTCCCTGTGTAGAAAACATAATCGATAACTGTGTCACGAAAAAGTTACATTTTATTGCAAAATGACTAACCTGAAGTTTGTGTTTTGGTTCTTGTTTTTCACTGACTCAAATACCTGAGTTGACCACTCTGTCTATTTTTTTTTAGATTTATGTCTGCAATTAAATAAAAAGCAGGGCGCCAATACAAAATATCTTACATAAGACCGTAATGAACTAACGCTTTTTGAAAAATAAATAGATACTGTACAGGCATTAAAAATAGCGAACACCTTAAAAGAAATGTCTAACTAAAGAGGGTAATTTAAAGAAATGCACATGTACACAATGTGCATGTATATTTGTCCATAAGAAACAGGCTTCATTACAAGAAGAACAAAAAGCTGTGCAAACAGAGATATTCAGATACCAGCGGGGATGTTACGTGGAATGGGAAAAGCTGTGCAAAAAACAATAGATGTAAACATCTATTGAATTTATTTGGAGCAGTGATGATTATAAAAACTTGCAGTTGCTGGGAGAAAAGATCTGTGATAATGCTACAAGAATACCAGGCCCAACTGAAGCTCTACTTCCTGTGGCTGTTAAAGAAATGCAAACTGCCAAAGACAATGATGGTGCACTTCTACAATTCCATCATCAAAACCATCCTCAACTCTTCCATCACAGTCCGATATGCAGAAGACAAGAGCAGGCTGTAATGTATCATCTGCTCTGCCATGAAGGTTACTGGTTGCAATCTGCTCTTCTGCAGGACCCTGTCTACCGGACACAAGGGTTGCAGCCAATTCTTCTGACTCCAGACATGGTCTCTGACCCCCTCACGCCTAGCAGGAGGCTGCAGTCCATCAAGAACAGAACTTCATGTCACTAGAACACTTTCATCCCCCCTGCTTTTAGCCTCATCAACAAGGCATATCCACATGCACATGTACACAATGTGCATGAACATGACCCTCCTTCTGATTGATCTTCCTCCAATTAGACTTCCAAAGGGATGGTGGAATATATTAACCTTTATGTTTGTTTAAATTTGAAAGTAATGTAAAACTTTATCATATTGCATCAATACATTATTTTCTCTTTATACTTCTTTTTTCTACTGTATCTTTATGTCTCCAACAGACACCAAAACAAATTCATCTGTCATATTTTCAATATGATGTGAAAATTTATGTGGCAATAAATTTATTTCCAATTCTTGAATGTAAAAATAGTCAGAGATTTGCTATAAATGCATTTTAGGGAGCTCACATGAAAAAAAGTAGAAAACATGTTTTGCTAAGAATGACGTATTTTTTAGGTTTTGTGAAATCATGGCGATTGGTACCAACAGACAAAAACATTTTTTTTTAAAGTTATTTTCTATTCTAGTGTTTCCACAAGCTTTCAAGAAACAAATACTTTTGTAAATCCAAAAAAGAACAAACCATGTAAGGTAACATCCCATTCTTATCTCCTGTCATGAATACAAGAGATATGTGATTTAAAACTTTAGCATTACTCCAGGAATTTTCCTGATCAAATCTGTGAAACCATTATTTTTAAATCTCACCAAGGCAAGACTATTACATTTTAATGAGTCCCATGAAAACTGTTATCCGATAAAGCAATATACCAGTTTTCCCACTGACAAGATAGGGATTTGTTTCGATTAGTTAGTGAGAAGATAATGAGCGAGGATCTAAGATGTTATGACAAATGCATCTAAAACTCAACCAAGAGAGTGAGAGGAAGTGGAGTGTTTATTCTTCAGCACCAATGACAGACTCATTTCTCTTGGACTTATTCAACCATTAAATCCTCTGCTGCCAAAGCAAACACATCGATGTTTGCATGATTCTGTGTTCAGTGACTCCTGGCTCCAAACCATCAGAAGATGTCAGACTCACCGAGGCGCAACTTTTACACTTTTTTATGTGTTACGACTTGGGATTGAGAAAGGAAGATGAGAACATCTTTTTTGTCCTCTTTGGAATAGAAAATCTAATACACTTGACTGAACATGATACTGTAGAGTGCTTCTTTCCACTGCACTGTAAACAACACAACCTCCCACAATGTCTCCCAAGTTGAGTTTCTGTGCTGTGTTTAAACGCATGACCAAAAGAGGCCCTAAAACAATTCCATTGGCTGATTACATTATTATGTCACAGGGAGAGCAGAGATTTCTGTTAACTCACCAGTCATGAATCGTTTGATCTATGCTTTTAAAGAACTTGCAGTAAGCATATAATGTAAAATGACAATTTGGCATTTGTGTTGTAACTCTTCTTTGAACAACAAATCTAAAACACTGAACTAGGCTAAAATGTTATAGTGATGAACACTGATTGTGTTAACACTAACCTAAGAAGTTTAATTCGATTACCAAGACTCTTTAGCCAATCATAATTCAAATGACTGCAGAGAAAAGAGCTACTTTAGTTAATTGGATTTAAATTAATATGATGTGCAAATAGGAATCATTTAAAGAAGAAAGGGGATTGCTGTGGTGGCGCAGCGCAAAGCACGACCCACATATTGAGGCCTTAGTCCTTGTGACAGTGGTTGCAGGTTCGATTACCGGCCTGTTGACATCTGCTGCATGTCTTTGCCCTCTCTCATCACCCCGTTTCCTCTCATGTTACTTTCAAATAAAGGCCACTAGAGCCAACAAAACCTTTTTTTAAAAAAGTAAATAGAAAGGCTCCTTTGTGTTCATACTTTGATGCTAATGACTCTTGAAATTTCAGTTTAACTTTGCTCAATTATTGTCCCATATAAAGAGCTCTTCTGTCTGTTTGTGATGAGTCCGTCCCAGAGGTCTTAATCACAGAAGACTCTCAGCTGATTAATTTCAAGTCAAATGAGAGTATTTTATGTCTGTTTTATTGCTACAATAAAAATACTTTCTGCTACAATGCAGCTGTGTTAAGCTGGCATGGAAAAACCTCAGAAACCTTCCCCAAACACTGTGATAATTTCTTGGCCCTGACAAACAAAAACTAAACTAAGACTTCACTTTTTTCTTTAGGTCTGTAAGAAAATAAATTTTCTTTGTAAAGAAAATTTACAAAGAAATTTGTAAATTTCTTTACAAATTTCTTTGTAAAGAAAAGAAAAAAAGAAAACTGTCAAAAGAATATTGCTGAAAAAAAAACAAAAAAAACAGGGAAAAACAATATTGGGATAGAAGTTATGACTAAAGATCCTTTTTCTAACTTTATCTTGTTTCCACTGAGCAGTACAGCATTGTGGTTGCAGTTTGGTACACATGGCATCAAAATATTCAGTTGAGCATCACTGTAAGTTAGACACTCACTGGACAGGCAGAATTGAACGTAAACACCTAACATCATGTCAAACTGTTCAGTGACATTTCTTTGTCCTTTAATCTGTAGATTGTGCTGTGTGATGCAAGTTGTTCTGCCCTAATCACACCGTACCATTGTCTTATGGATCTACAATTGAAGGTGGCCCAGAAATTGTGTGGTACAGGTTGGCTGTATGGACCTATATGGACTGCTTTTACAATAAAAACAGACAAAATATCATACTGACCCATGCTGTACTGCTAAGTGGAAAGGAGGCATTATTGTTTCATAACACAGCAGCAGCTTTCTAGGTTCCAATAAACAGTTTAAACATTATTGGAGTCAACAACATAAGCATGTGACCTAACAATATAACTTTACACTATTGTAGATACCCATAATAAAATAGTGAAGGTCTGCACAAATCTAAAGGCATGTACAAGTAATCATGGCAATTCTATATACGTGTTATAAAAACTATTCTGTTTATACCAACCATTCTTATGGCAAACAACTGGAACAATAAGTTTAAACCATCCAATTACGCCTGTAATCAGAAAATAAATCTTTACTTTGATTGATTCTTCGGGTGGTATCTCTGCAGTAATGCATATCGTTTGGGAAAAAAATATCTGTGAGAATGGCACTTATCCATTTCCAACTTATTCATGCCATAATGGAACTACTTGCTTTGTTTTCATTACAAGCATTATTGGATGGCTGTGAAATCCATAAAGTAGATAACATACTTTACCTCTATAGATATCTCAAGGTGCTACAATCAATAAAACATTTTAAATAACAGGCACCTTAAATAACAGATTTAACAATATTTAAAACAAAATATTGTTTAAAAGGAGATTATGAAAAAATTGCCTTAAAAGAAAGCTTTTCAGGCCTATTTTAAAACATGTCACAGTCTGGAGCCCAACAAGAGTTTCCACATTCAGAAAGACCCAGTCACTTGGTACTGGTGAAAGTCCTGGGTCTAGGAAGAAGGTTCACATTTGAAGAAGGGAGAGTTTGTGAGAGACACTGAAGAGTGAGGAGATCTTTAACACAAGATAGCACATTACCATGGAGACAATTAAAAGTGAGCTTGGAGATTAAGATGACCCAAGCAGAGAGGCAGGTAGCCAGTGAGTGTCATCAGCAATGAAATGAGATCCCATAGCTGCTAGTAATGCACCTAAATGGTGCCATCTGTAAATTAAAGAGAAGGGGTCCCAGAGCTGATCCTTTGGGTACACCACGGGAGACAATGTGGGTCAATGATCTGGCACACCTAATGGACACAAATTTAGATCAGTCCATCAGGTACGATTGGAAAGACTCCAAGACAGTGCCAGTGAGCCCAGTAAGATAGAAAGCTCCAATAACTTTGCAATCAGAAAGATGACTAACACTTAAATATTTTGTGATGACCAAAACCAGACTACATATACACATAAATAAGTGAAATAAGCCTCTTATTAAAAATAATAAAATAAAAAAAATTAAATTTATTTTGTTTCTATTTCATGAGAACATCATGTAATGCAGGAATTAAATAACTTAAATGTAAGGCATACTTATTTCCAAAATTAACCTTGGTGTATGCACTATGTATCAATAGGCTTTAGTGGTATACAGATCACCTTGGCTGTATGACACATTAGAGGGAAATTTGTCATTTTCAAGAACCTACAAAATGGCGATTAGTAAAACAAATATATAATATTTTGAAAACTGATTTTATAAATGTACATATTTCTATTCAACAAAAACACTTTGTTACTGTGTTGTTTAAAACAACTAACTGATGCGTAATTCCAGTGAAGGTCCCACTATTCAAAGATAATGTCAAGTACCTCTCTCTTCCTTGCAGACTGACAGGGGATTAAACTGACACACAAAGCACAAAGGAGAAAATGCTCTGCATATCAAAGGGGGAAAGAAATCCTCCACAATTAAGCTGAACACTGAACTCACCATGATTGAACACCCACAATAATTTTCAAAACTGAAGAAATAAAATGCTTAGAAATGGGAACTTTTAATGCATAAATTGACAGAATCTGACAGAATTTAAATTATCCTAAACTTTCATTATCAAAGCAAATATGATAATGGGGTCACATTCAGACCTGCTGTGTCAAGTCAGTCCTCTGCTTTCCAGAACCTGTTATGATGGTGAAAAGGCAACTTCTCAATGATTTTATGAACATGTTTAGAGTTGTTCAGTGTACATAAAGTTAAATGCGTTAAATGCAGAGGTAGGCGGTAATCATATTTACTTGAGTAACCTTCTTTTAAAAAAATGCATTTATAGAAGTAGCTGTACTGCTCCATACATTATACTTTTATTTAAGTAATACTATTTTGAAATAAGGCTGTTCTTGAGTAAGATTTACTTATATATATATATATACACACACACAACCATGTATATGTCTACACATATATGTATAACCTGTACTATAACATATACCTCATCTACAAAATACATATACATGCTTAATCTACATAGAACTTGTACTCAGTAATGATCTTGCCATAAATTGTGGATATATTTGTGGCAAGTGACCTCATCTTGATTTTGAACTGAAATTATACTTTGTCGTAACTGTATATGGAGGAGCATTAGGTGGGGTTTATTGAACTAGATCAGGTCATCAATAATCTTTCATTCTGTTCCTGGAGGGCTGCCACCATAGTAATAGCTTAGGTGCCTTTAGTGGCTGCATTCTAAGAGATTCATACTTTATTCCAGAACAATGCACTGCTTTTCAATGGTTTCTCATTTCCAAACTGAAATGCAGCATTGATAAAGAAAAATAAAATAAATCAGAGCAGCCACTACTTCAATACATTTTTCACAATTGTAGCCTGAAAGTTTGAGAACAATTGTGTTCAGTGAGAAATCAGATTTCACGGTATACACCAGAAAGTACAGATAGACATTTTGCATTAATTACATGAATAGAGTTAACATAGAATCTTACAGCTTTCACATTTATGAAAAATACTTTGTGCAAGACAATGAAACAAATTACCTGTGTAAGTTAAATCCACAGTTACCATTCTTTCTCTAAGTAAGGTGTTTTTCAAATAAAACAGCACAGTTGATCAAAATCAATGAAAACGAGTCATATATTTAAGTTGCTCACATCGACAACCATTAACTTTTGTTCTTTATACCATTACCATCAAGTGAGCATGGAAGCCTGGCAGAATTAGAGGCGAGAAGATAAACTCCAAATCAGGGTTAAATCATTTTATACATGCATAAAACCTTCTGAAAAATGCTTATTGCAAAATAAAAAATAAATAAATTAATAAAAAATTCAACATTGGCTCACTGCTTTTTGTTTTCGCACAGATGTCTTCTTTTTTTGGAAGCCAAACATTTCTTTGCAATACTGAACTGAGAAACATTGTGATACATCTGTAACAAAGGGATCTGCAATCTATATAACCTTTGGAGAAAGAAAATTTTGGTTTCCAGCTTTGCAATAAAAATGGACTGATGGGCCCTTTCCCCATTAGAAACGGATGGCTGAACTGCCCTACGTCTCTTTGGTTTACCCGTTTTACTAAGACTGGATTCTTCACAGTTAAAGCAGTCCAGAGTCATGCAAGCAAATCCTTTACATCACTTTCCTTGCGTAGGATGACAGAAAAAAAGAAACAGCCTTTGTATCTCTATATTCCTCATTTTGTCACCATTACAATTTTATAGACAAAAAGATGTTTCATGCCGTGTGGGCTTCCTCCATCTAGTTGATCAAACATGCATCATCAGTTTGAACAGATGGCTTTCTCACTTCATCACAAGGTGAACAGGAAAACAGAAACAGACATGAGGCTGAATAAAGTAAGTGGCCAAACTGCGTCATAAATCAACCGGCAATTTGGTAGATATCCACCTTACCCAACCATGCAGCAATCTTTATGTAGCTCATCTTGGACAAAGAAAACCTTCTTAGAAGAAACCCAAAGTTAAATCTGGCCAACTGATTTTCTTTCTTGAGCTCAGATTATATTTACCATCTGCCTCAGAGTGATGTATTATTTTTTTATTGTTGCCTATAATTTGAAACCATCTTTTTTCTTTAATTTTTATTGAAGTGTGTTGATGTAATTACGTTTGGGAGAATGCATACAATTTTATTTTTAACAGAATCAATTTTATTTAGAAACAATCCTATACGGGCATTACTGCTGAGAGCTGGGGTAATGGAAAGCTTGACAGACCTATGACTCTGTGGAAGTTTGGAACCTCTATTAAAAAAAGAAACCTTTAGTAAAAATTTAGCTTTTGAGTATTACTTGTAGATATACTGACATAATTCTGTCAACAAAATATAAGCCTAACATGAATTATTTTTACTAGCCTTTTGAAATGTAACATTTGGAAAGCCATAATTGTCTTGTCACTGAAGCATTTTGCATCACTAAATAATATTAAAGAATGTGGTGTTGGTAGACTTGCCTGCAAAAATATTATTCAGAACAAATCAAAGAACCATCAATAGCACTGATAACTGATTCACTTGAATTTTATTGCACTGTTAATTTAAATAATTGAGTACTGCAGATAATTCATCATATTTCTGGTGAAAAACATAGTAACCAAAAACGTTTTCATGTTTTGATTGATATGTAGTCATTTTTTAAATGTAATGATGTGCCATGGATTGCCAAATCAACTAAACCTATTTGTTGATTTGCCGAAATCAACAAATACTGATTAAAAAAAAAAAAAAAGCTTCCCCTCGTTTTCATATTTTATGTCAAAAACATTTTTAGCAAATAGTGTTGAGGTACAATGAGGCATTTTGAAATATTTTTGTTGTGTAATAATTCACATTCATTGTCTTAAGTCTGACTTAATATTACAGAATTACATCAGGTATGAACAATCTCAATCTTTGTTCTGTTCTTTGAAATTATGCATTTTTGCAACTTCACTAACGGGGACAACGCTGTCAGGAACGATACAACCTGCAATAGTTAGCAGCAATCTCAACAGCAGCAGAAGAAAATCATTAAGATTTCTTTTTTTTTTTTTTTTTTCACTTTAGGTAATTTTTCTCTGGAGAAACTATGGAATTATGTGTTTGGAAATGTAAATTTTATACAGTCTAGGGATATTTTCCACAACCAGCTCTTTTGCCATTGAGAAACTGCATTTTTGCCTGTTTTGAGGATTTACAATACTTAAAATACTAAAAATTATGAGCTACAGCCATAATGAAGCTGATAATGTCCCGTAAGGAGGTTTTGAAGTTAGCACACCTAAGTTTGAAGAATTATCAATTTAACCATAAAAATGTATGTATACAAGTTGTCCCTTATGTTGCTTACATATAATAAATGTCTTACAAAATTATAAATTTAACTTGGGGAAACTTGCAGTAAAATTGTGCAACTCACAATGCAATGACATTAATTGTATTTGAAGAGATTTTTTTCAAGGCAGCCATGTTGTCTTGCAGAACATCCATTACTTTCCACATGAATATTGGGGTGTAACACTTTGTCTTGTGACAAGACAAATCAGGACTTCTAAAACGGCAAAGATCTTCCTGTGGATCTGTCAAGAAGATTTTTTGGCAAAGCTTTAAAGCTCACAGGAGACTCCTTCTCATTTCCATCTAGTGAGCTCATATTAGCGTTATCAGAAGATGGTAAGAATACAAGTGTGTTGGTAGAGATACTTTGGGAATAGAGAGCACATAAATGATACAGCAAGTCATAAAATGAGATCTGAATTATTCATGCATCTTTAAAAAGCTTTTATTTCAGCAAGTTACCAACAAGACCATCATACTCCCTTATGTCCCAACCGAGCATGAGATTCTATTAGAACTTTAAAAGTAATTGGTTCGTCATCAATATTGTATTATTTTCAGTTGTAAA
The DNA here is from genome assembly GCA_922788865.1 of Poeciliopsis turneri. Taxonomy (NCBI): domain Eukaryota; kingdom Metazoa; phylum Chordata; class Actinopteri; order Cyprinodontiformes; family Poeciliidae; genus Poeciliopsis; species Poeciliopsis turneri. Next base: position 85,499 of record CAKLNU010000972.1, on the reverse strand, counting down.
GGGATATTTACTTTTGCCCACTTCCTTAAACATAATATAGCAGAAAGCTGTCCTGAACAAAACTGTATGCGTTTTCAGAAAACAATTTATTGTATTCTCCAAGGCTCAAATACAATTTAAATCAATCACAGTGGATAAAGTCCCTACGGGCTTTGCAACATCTAAATAAGAATTGTGTGTCCCATTTAAGATGGGACTCAAATACTCCAGACACAAAAGAGCCAGACAACTTACAACTGTCACAACTATAGCTATAAAATAATTTTAATTGAACCTGTCAATTTTAATCGGTATGTCAATTAAAATTGTTCTTTTAATAGTTGTATTAAAACTGAGAAAAAAATTAAAATAATCAAAAATTGCAGGGTTTATGATCTGTTGCTAATAATTCATTGCCAGTTAATTAATCAATTGTCAGCCTCACTGATTATATAAACAGTTTGTAATTTTCCTGATTTTAACAAACAATACTTCAAACTAGTCACTTCTTGAGTTACAGTTAAATATAAATAAGGACATTTAGGCTGTTAGGTTAATTGGCCTTTCCAAATTCTCCTTAGGTGTGTGTGTGTGTGGTTGTTTGTCCTGTTTGTCTCTGTGTTGCCCTGCGACAGACTGGCGACCTGTCCAGGGTGTACCCCGCCTCTCGCCCGGAACGCAGCTGGAGATAGGCACCAGCAACTCCCGACCCCGTTAGGGAGAAGGGTGGTCAGAAAATGGATGGATGGATGGATCCTGTGTACACAAGAGCCATGCAGGTTATTCTTGGTATAGAAGTTTTCTCAGCTTATTTACACAAACCCAACATTCAAATAAGGCAACTGCAAATGAACATGTTATTTTTGTTGAAGACAAGAATGATCAAGAACTTTATCCACTATAGTCCACAAAGCTCTTAATTGGATAATCTAAAGGCGAAGTAGATTATTCCGTTTAGATAACATTCAGTTGTGTTATAGTGCAAAGTCCTAACAGAGTAAGCACGATAGGAATTTTTGACTTTGTTTAAGAATATAATAAATGCAAACAAATATCACTGAAGAGAGTGCTATTCAAATAGATCATTGTTAGTCATTTCATGTTTTATTTATTTGTAACGTAGTTATGGTGTTCCTCTGTGAAGAAAAATCTAAACTAATAATTTGAAGAAATATTTTAATCTGAATTAGCTTAAACTAATTGACAATCCTATTTCCACATGAGATAAATTTGGTCTCTCAATTTTCACAAGTCATACCAAACTCTGACATAATTGTATTAGTTCTTTTATATTCTGTTTTTATATTTTGTCTTTTTTTTTTAACTCAGTCCTTTATTATTTTCATTTTATATTCTTCTCAGTAGTCTAGTTGAGGGTTAGGAGTTTAGAGTTGTTGATTAAAGCGTTCACCTGGACAGTAAAATTATTTTGTTAATAAACGACTGCATATTGAAGAGACATGTCTATGTTTGTTTCATACATGTATGGTATTTTGCTGTTCAAGCTGGACATATACCATCATGCATTATTTTAAAACCTGAGCATTATCTGAAGTATTAGCCATTTTCCTAATTTAAGTGGTGCCCTGCCTCTGTCATTTTGATCTAAATTATTAGTTTTATAGATAATTACCCACAGAAATTACTTTAGTTGTTCATAGCCAAAACTAGACTCCCTTTGTAGCGCCACATATAAAATTATTTTTGCAGTGCCAGGTCAATTTCCATTCCATTTCTTCACAATATTACATCTTTCTTATGAACCACTGAACCTTTGTCATAACACTGCAGGTCTCAGATGAGGTCACCCATAAATGGAAGCCACATGACAGTCTTTGGTGTTTTTATAATCAGCCAGTAACAATAAATGTAATGCAAGGTGCTACAGCTCCTCCATAAGGTCTCTTGGGTAATGTTCAAATATTTGAAGCATTTGTCTATTTTAATCAATCTTAAACTTTCAAAATAGAAATGTCTATGATTCCAGCTACTCTCGCTAGATTGATGTTTTGAGGATTAAATTCATAGTTCTTCATAGTCACTTGTTAAACATTTGTTAAAGAAAATTAAACTATATAGTTTCATGCAATAGAAAAAATTTTACAAAATAAAGCACAATATCTCTGCTGCATTTTTCCTTAGTTTTGTAAAATATCATTCAGTTTTGGATTCTCCCCAGCTGAAGTTTAGAGAAGTATGCACAATTATTTAGGGCTAGTAGCCAAATACCAAAAAACTACATTTTTCTCTTGCCGGTTTGATACAGTGCAGTACTCTTTGTTCATAGTAAACATCATGGCTGGCTAACAGAGACCAGCTGCCAGCAGTTTGCCAACCCCAGAGATTTTGTACTGTGAAATTTTTGGATCACTCCCTTTGATAGCCATAGCTGCTCTGCTCTTTGCAAAACACAAAGCTGCACATCTCATAATGCGGTCAATACATGTGGGCAGACTCGGCTGTGGGTGATTTTCTTTGTCCTGATATTACAAAAGGGTTGCTACATGTAGTGTTGTACTTTAGAGAGTCACCTAAAAAAAACTGGAGCAATAAGCGTTTGATTGTAACACACACTGTTTATGTTTCATAAGCAAACATTTAGGGAAGAAGAAAAGTAAAGACAATGTGATGAAACTGCCTTGATGTTTGGAAATATTCATAGTGAATAATATAAAACCTCACACTGTAAACGCCACATATCACATTACATTTATTTTAATCACTGCAGGTCTGTTTAGTTTGTATACTCTGATGTCTTTTTGCATGTACACTACCTCCTTCCCAACTGGCATTTCTAAAAACAACTTATAACACCAATATGCTAAGATTTCAACTTCTTATTAGTACTGTTCAATCTTTCATCAGAAGATAGAAAAAGTATGCCACAACTGTATACCAACAAAAATGTGGTCATTCACGTAAACTGACAGACTTGGTAAGCTAAACACAAACCAGAGAAACTGATGAGATTGAATGAATTTTTTTAGAAGTTCCAAAGATCCGTGGCACAAGTTGGCAAATGTATTGACAAGGCTGTTCTTAAAACATTGGCAAGACAGTTCAATTGAGTTTGACACAAGTCATTGTAAGGCACACATCAATTATGTGGTTCACTGCTTTGGCTAGACTAAAATAGAACTTTTTACTCTACTTGCAAAATACTGTTTGGCAAAAGAGTAAATCCTTGATACTTGGGTTGGCATTTTTGAAAATACCAAACCCAAAGAGGAAGTAGCAGGATTTTGCTGTAGGGATACTTTTCCTCAGTAGGAAATACAACCAATCATAGTTAATTGGAGTCCTACCTTTATTTAAAAAAAAACACTTAATCCTGGATGAAAACCTGCTCCTGACTGTTCTTGACCTCATACTGGGGTGATCATTCCTTTTTCAGTAGGACAAGACCCAAAGCACATGGTAAAGATGTCAAAGACTTTAGAACCATTTTGTGACTGTTCTGGAGGGCCCAAGGCAGAATACAGATCTGAATCAGATTAAACATCTGTGGAGAGATGTTTCTGCCTCGTTGTCTCCCATATAACTGGATGGAACTCGAGCAGTACTTCAAAAGTAGTATAGGTGAAACCTGCCTAAAGATACGTGAGCAACGCTTGTGGCATTATATTCATAAAGAGATAAGGTTATGAGTTTTGTTTTCCATTTTTAATAAATTTGCAAAGTCTGTTTTTTGTCATAACAGGATATTTGTGTGTCGAATTTTGAGGAAAGAAATGAATTTAATAAGGCTGTAACGTAACAAAATGTTGAAAAAACCAAGGCTCTGGATCAAAAGGACTTTGATGCTGCACCATTTCTCATGAAGTAAATAGAAAATATCCAAAGCAATATTTCTTCATCTTGTTACATTTTTTTTAAACTGACCCAATTAAAGCAACACTTTTGATAAGTAAAGAGACTTCTTTGGGAAAAAGAAAACTAATTAACCGACCTGACCCAGAATGGTTAAAGAATAGGAATAAAACAGCATTAAAGAATGTTGATTTCAATGACTCAAGTAAATCACAAGTACAAATAACTTGCATTCAAGATTTCAGTTTTGCATGTGGTGAGTGATCCAACTAATAATCCAGAAAATTCAGACAAAATGCTAAAAAAAAAAAAAAAAGGTGATTTAGCAGTTTAATCGAGTTTCTTAAGTAAATACTCAATAAATGTCATGAGTCACAACCCACAGGCATTCCAGCAACTAGACTACACTTGAAGACATCTTTTATCCACAGTATGACGCAAGTTAGTCAGAAATCACAGACTAAAAAAAAGGAGGTTTTTACATTTCTTATAGTTTGCAATAGGTTAAAGCTCAACCAAGTCCAATATGTAATAACTCTGATTCCCTTCCTATATTAATCAGAACCATACAAAGAGCCCAAATGACTGGTATTGATTACTACAGTTACTTCCTTCTGCAGTGTAAGCAACAAGAACTGTAAGTAATACTGACAATATTACTAACTGCTCCATCTTTGGGCTTCCAAAGGCATGAGAGGATGAGAAATGACCAGGGTCAAAATAGAAGTGCAGCATTAAAGTCTGGAACCATTATGACGACAAAGAGATTGTTTTTCTTCTTCCTGGAACCAGAGTTGCATCTCTGTATAGAAGACACTTATGAGAGCCAACACCTCCAAAGCGAGAGAACAGAGTCGTATCATGTGACACACAGAGGAGAATACTCACATCTCCCCTTGCTTCTTCATTTCTCTAAAAGCATCATTTCATCTTAATTTTCCTCCATCTTTCCTCTCTCAGAGGAGCAAACTCTTATCCTACCACCACATCCTAACCCTATTTTCACTCTTTGGGTATTACTTTCTGGTATCTATTTAGTTTTTTTTTTCTTTTTTGGATCTTACCTTAACATGTTTTACTACTTCAAATGTTGAGAAAGTAGTTCAAGAATAAACTTGTGCGAGTGTTAAAATGCTATAAAACATATATGTATGGATTCCTTTACTGGAGATGCAGAGAATGCATAAAACCTTTGACATCTTTTTTTGTCAAAATCCAAGAATGATTATGACCAATTATACAGGTCTGAGCAGTTCCTCTACCAATGTTAAATTTAAAAAAAAAAAAAAAAAAATTAAATTTCAATCCATGCTGATGGATTGGTCTCATTTTACAGTCCATCTCAGCACTAGAGATCTGAACAAATCCAATGCAAAATCAAGTTCATTTTTGTACAATTTTCTCACTCTGTCAGGGCTCATTACTCTGCTCAAAGAACTCTCTGCCATTAGAGAAACCTCTATCAAAAAGGCAGAATTGTTCAGAATCCAATGTGTCTGCTGCTGGTATGTAGCAAAGTAGCATAAGTGCAGAACCCATTTAATTCGAGTTGCTTTAATAACCTTATTCAAGAGAAGCGACCGAAACGGCATGCATGTTTCAGTCAACACCATTACCTATGTAATAAATGGAGTGGGTGAGCATATGGCTGTTCACTCCCTTTATTATTTTCTTCCACCCACTCAAGACAAGACCAACACTTAAAGGCTCCCTGTTGCTTATCTGTCATTTTATCTTAATGTCTGCTCTGAAGTAGAAGCAGAACATGACATTCGTCTAAGCCAACCTAATGAGTCTGTCTGAAAGGGCTTGAGGAGCTGAGGAGTGCACAATGATGTTTGATGTTCAAATTTAAAAAGAAGTGAGCGTTCCACATTTTGCTGAGAAGGAGCTTTGATGAAATCAAAATCCCAGGAACTTGCTCACCACTTCCAACTCAAGAAGGTTCAGTAAAACCACTGAAGAGGCTAAACAATGGCCTCTCTTTAGCTACTATTTTAGCAGTGTAAGGTAGCATTAAGAAGAATACTACCTTCTTAATATCACTTTTTACTGTCTCTGTCTGCTTCACCCCCAGAAAACTTAAGAGATATGGAATAGATTACACTGCTTTTTGTGTAAATCAACCCAAGAAATGTTAAATCAAACTATGTTGTAAGAAATCAGTACCTTTCTGATTTTACAATCAGGAGTTCAATGTAGCATTTACAGAAGTAAAATAGTGTACCCGAAATTATATAAAAAAAAACACTTCAAATATCATTTGGCTTGTCTTTCTCAAGCACATTTCCACAGAAAAGTTCTACAAGCCTCAAATTGCCAACCTTTGGTTTGGAGGACAGCTAATCTATCCATTGAGACACATTTTTTATGACACTCGAAATGACAGAAAATAAATTATGTTGGACATCAGGTAATAAACGATATACTTTTTGACAGGAAATAAGTGTCCTGACAGCTATGATGGAGCTCAGGATTGAAGCTCAGGATGGAAGATGTGTAACAGATCATTTAACTGTAGCTGATTAACTGTGACTGAGCCTGACTGTTCAAGACACCGAAGTGAAGGGAAGCAGGAAGCACACTTGTGTGAAATCACGACTAACAGGTGCAATGCAGCAAGAGTAAAACATGAATTCTTAACTGGCCAATGTACAGTGTTTTATTGGCCCGTTGGAAGGTCAGTTTACACCCTGATCTTTTGTAACTTTTGATATTTTGTCTGAAGTCGCCCTGTTGCTCTGTCCATGTTTCTATAAACTCTGATCAGATGCCCTCCCACCAACATGTTCCACTATGGGGCTGGCATGTTCAGGTTTGTGTGCAGTGTTCGATCAGAGGGTTTTGCAGTTCAGCCAAAAGTTATATTCTGTCTCAACCTACCAGACCATCTTCTTCCACACATTGCTGTACTCTCCTGCATGGACTGTGGGAAATTACAAACAGGACCTCCTATGGATCTTTTTTCAAGAATGCCTTTCTTCATGTCACTCCTTTAAATGGGATTTATCAAGTCTTACATTAAAATGGGCCAGAGTTAAGCAGTTACTATAAAACAATAGTTGCCAAAACATGGTCTCCCATGAGCTGTGGCTGTCTGCTGCTCTTCTAAATGTTTTTAAGCCTTGTTCCTGCTTCTGTAAAATCACTTCAGGTGGATGCCCGTGTTTTCCGAGGTTTGTGCGAAAGTTTTTTCTTATTCTCAGATCATGAATCATTAAAAGGTTCAAAGTATGTGACAACCTAATGAAGCAGGAACCACAGAAAAGTACTAGGTGAAGTGTGTGGGATTAGGCTGGAGTCTTTCTTTAGGACAATATTAACCTCTGAGGATCAAAAGGACAGTCGTCCAAAATTTGGCTTTATGGTAAGAATTTAAAGAAAAAAATTGGAAAGCATTTATTTTATTAACTGCTGCAACAAAGAGGGGCAGCATGCTTGCCTAGTTTTTGCTAACTTTTCAGAGCATCACTGCAACTTGTAATGCCACTGCTGATATAAAACATATTGAATTGGAACCTTATTATTTAAAAACTAGACCTTGTTCTCATAGTAAGTAGCTCACCCTCCCTATAATACAGGGATGCCTCTTTTGCCCTTTGTTCAGTATTACTATATTTTTTTGTAAAGTACCAGTGTAGAAGAGCATCACCGGATAGAAGTGTTCACATCTGTCTGAAAGGAGGTGAATACAAAACAGCGAAGGCAGCTTTTATGTGTGAGGTAAAGCACCTATGTAGACTTTGAACTTGCGTTTGGTGGGGATTTTCGCCAGCTTTTCTGCGTCTTTTTTGGGGGGGGCTGTGGGGCTACCTTTCATCTGTGCAGTTCAGGTAAAGCACTATGATACTGTCAACATCAGTCAGATTCAAAATCTCAAAGGATTTACAGCAAATTTAAAGAAAATGTAGTTCCAGATTTTGGTTATGGAACTACAGGGATATTCCTGCCAATTAAATATTCCATATTTGTACTGAATTTCAGGGTATGATCATAAAAGCCTTATTGGATCAAAATTAAGTCTGTGTATTCAAAAACTCCAATTTGTTTGTAAAAACCCTGATCAGCTTAATATGATAGCTCTTTTCTCTCTAAAAGTAAAGGTATGCAACAGGGTAAGATTAAAGTCCTATTAAAATTGCATTTAAGTAGTCACAAGGACAATACAGTAGCTGCGTTTCAGTTATAAATGTGCATAAAACTTTCCGCAAAACTTGGGAGACATCCAAAGGTTCCCCAAACATGGGAGCCCAGGGAAGAGCGCCATAGGAAAAAACAACTGTAATGACAAACCCCCAGGCTTCACTGGCAGCTGCCTACGCCAGAGCAGATCCACTCATGGTCCCAGAGACCCAAGGGCACATCACTCCCAACAAATGCCTAACAGAACCATGGGGACAAGGCCTCGCCAAACAACCTGCTGGAGTCAGTAAACACCTATGCACCAAGCCCCAACTGCCCAGAATCATAAATGAACTAGCAGGTAGAGGCACCAATCACTGGCAGGAGTGAGAAGGCCTCGGACAATCCGGGAGTGGGGGCTGCCCAAGACCCTACCTGATGGATAAACAGGTCCCCACAGACATGATAACATGTTCACAGAACCTCCTACTGGTCTTCAACAGAGAATGGGGGTGTGGAAAGATCCCAAGCCTCCTTCAGCCCACTCCAATTAGACGTTAGGGGTAGGAGGAGCCACAAATAACACCACACAGCTGTTGGCATGCCAACAAGTTTGAAGCCAATCAACACTCACTTTACTACACCTATTCTGGCAATACTAAATCTAATATTACCAAAGTAATGCCCCCCAAATGTGTCAAACATTTAATAACATATGCATGCAAAAAGAAAACTATAATTTTATTGCAAAACCTTTGCCAGGAATATTTTGGACATGTGTGATTGATTGCTTTTCACTTTTAATACTTTGTTTTACCATTCACTGTCAAACATTCACTAAAATATAAAATATTCAAGTACTGCTGAGTTGTTGTACAACTCCGTAAGAAAACCTCTCTCTCCGTCATTCAAAGCTCCAAAACATCCCAACAGGCCATTTTTGATTTATTAGAGGTTGACGATTTTCTGATTTCTAAGGGACCAATTGTTCTAGCCACTCTGACAGATTTACACCACATGTCTGCACTCTGGAGCTTCATACACAGCCCATATAAACACTGAGCAGATCACTCAAGAGACATGAACAATACTTTATTAGTTTGACAAAGTACATTGTGCTTTTGGACAGTTTCAAAATATGTTGTTCCGATTTAAAGTAGTCAAGTATGAAAGTCAAAACAAAAAAAAACCTTGGTCTGAGTTCAAGTTTTGTTGATGGCTCAAATGAATAGCACACACACTAGAGCATTTTACGGGATTAAAAAATGGAAAATTTGATATTATTTACACAAAGAGCTTTGTTTGTACTTTTCCACTTAAAATCAAGAAAAATTCTCTCAGTCCTTACATTTTTCACTGGTGCTGCAGGTGTATATGTGTAAATGAATAATACAAAAACAGGCAACAGAGAAATCTGCTGCCTTCCTGTTTTGGACAGACAGCAACGTGAATATCAATAATATATTGTTGTTCTACACCACAACAACCAGGAAATGTTGAAATAAACATGGTTGTTTTTTCTTACTAGTTTCCTCTTGGTTGTGCAATCACAAGCAATGAAAAACAAACCTGTCTCTAATCAACAACACTGGACTTCCACAGACAAAATATTTCTCTGGAATGAAGCTTGATTAGCAAATTCTATTAGGATAAATCAGTACTGGGTCCTTCTGCTGGACTTTGAACATAAAATGTAAACAAAAATTAGATGCATTTTTCTGTGATAAACTGGTGACTTTCTTTGGGTGTATCCAACCTCTTACCTAATGACTGCTGGAGACTGACACCAGCCTTCATACAACCTTTACCTGCCCATTACCTGTTTTAACAACATTTGAAATAAAGTGAAAATGAAAAAATATGCGATGGAGTTTGTACATTTTCTTGTGCACAAGTTAGTTTTCTTAACTAACTTCTCCCACATCACCAAAAGAATGAGGCAAGTACTCAAAATGAGATGGGTTGAAAACACCAATAAAGCAGAAGCCAGGTTACCACTGGACTTGAGAGAATTATCTGGCATCTGTCACAGAGAACCTGCTCCTCTAAATCACTGTTTCTCAGACCTGATCCTCAAGACACACTGCACTGCATGTAGTTGTCTTGCCTGCTTTGGCACGTGTGACTTCAAATGATGGCAGATTAACAGGCTTTTGCTGAACTGCAATCATTGGAATCAGATGTATTAAAGCAGGGAAACGTCCAAAATTTGCAGCAGTGTGCGTTGAGGACCATGGTTGGGAAATACTCCTCTGAATGCATTTCCTGATTAAGCTTGAGGAGGACCAACTGGAAAGGAGGAAAAACAACACGCGCATACCAACTCTCAACACAGCCGAGTGAACATGACACCATGGGTTAATTGATCACTCTAAATTGCCCCAAGTGTGAGTGTTTACTTGCATGGCTGCATTTTGTGTGTCTGTATTGCCCCATGATGGACTGGTGACCTGCTGAGGGTGTCCACACTCAACCTACCCTGAGACCTTGCAAAGACAAGTAGGTATTAAAAATAAATGGATACCATACCATACTTTATTTGTAAAGCACTTTAAGACAACCACAGCTGATACAAAGTGCTGTACAAAAATAAAAACAAATAAAAACTCTTACAGTTTAAAACAAACAAACATATAATGTAAAACTAGATCTCACTGGAGTTGAAAGCCAAGTAAAATAGATGTGTTTTAAGATGAGCTTTAAATATTTATCTTGCACTTTCATAGAAGACATAGGATGAGGATACTTTATAATAAACCTGTTGCGGAAAGTGCCTCCACTGTATGTGATAAAAGCTCAGTGAGCGATGTGTGGCAGCCGTCCTCCGGTCAGAAGGGGGGGCGCTGCATGCTAAACAAACCTGCATGTTTTGGAGTAGCAGGGGAAGAGACGGTGTGAGTGGCTGAGTGAGTAAAGACGACGACCGGAGCAGCAGCTAACAAAACTCTGAGCAGCTTTCAATTGTTAACTGGCGTTATTAAAGTTGACTTCCAAGCACCCCTGTGCCACCGCATGGTTCATGTTCAAGGCATATGAAGGAGTTAACCCCGAAGTAAGACTTCGCTTCGGCCCTGGAGGAAAATCTCCCCTGTGTCTTCCGACCACGGTCAGCAGACTGAGCAGGAACGGTTAATAAACCATTTCTTTCAAAAGCTGGAAACAATCTCATAAAATAAATCAATTTAGTTATTTGCTAATTGAACATGGTTCAAACATGGGGGAAAAAGATAAGTCAGGTTGAGAATTTGAGGAAGTATTGCAAAAATTGCAAGAAGAGAGGTCACTGGTTTTCAAATCTAAACTCGGCTCCACAGAAACATTTGTTGATTCAGTCAGTAACTGAAGCAGCCTATAAGTGTTCGTTTTATTCATCACTTTCCCTGAGGAGCGTTTATTCCCATGGGCAACATGTCATTTTCAACTTCTCTCACAACCTGACATGATCATTGGGGTGTTGTAAAGTAGAACGGAGAGAATGCAATCTTCTATTGAGAATATTTTCTTCTGAAAATAAATGATTTCCTTCATTAAAGGAGAACATAGTCTGTTTTTGTGTGCTTCCTTCAGGGAGTGTTGCTGCAAGGCTTGCTCTGAGTTCTTTCTAAAACACCACTTTATGTGTCTTGTATGACAGATGAAGAAGCACAGGATGCCATCATATATGTCGATACATAATGGCATCCAAGATCTAAAGGCAAGAAACTACTAAACAGCATGCTTCAGGCTCAAAGGCAAAAGCTAAAAATGATAAACTATGAACTACAACAGGAAAAAGTGAAAAGAACCTGTAATTTCAGCACAGATTCAATGACTGCAATTAAAATTTTAACAACAGGAGAAATACAACTAAAAGCACAACACAAAAGTCAGAAGGCATCCCTTTATTTTGGACAGTTACTGCATGCTTCTCTCCAAATAATATATTTTATATTAATAAGAACACATTACTCCACACAACTGCGAGTGTGGAGTAATTTATTTATAATGATACAAACAATGCCTCTAAGAACATTACATGAGGAGTGCCAATAATGGAAAAAATGATTGCCTTCAGTTCTTTGATAATATTATAAATCATAATGGAATAATAGATAATATCGCTCTCTAATTATCTTCAAACCATCACACCGCCAATGGCTGTTGATCAAAAGGACCACAAATTAAGGATCACTGTGGCACTACAGTGTTGCCATCTAATGGTAATATGTATAATTTAGCTAAATTTTCTCATATTTACTAAATTTATTGTAGATGCAATATTTAAATGAATCTGTATTTCAATGTTTTTCCTCATTGTAGCCCTGGACTTCATCCTGTGTAGTTGGAACCATCCTCAGAGTATTATTTCCCCCTTCAGCATGAATGTCTAATGTGGCCATAGAAGTCTGTAATGTTCAAATAAACACAAGTGGGCTCCCTTTTTTAATGCATCTCGTAATCACTTTACTGCTTTTACTCTTCGTTTTAGATGCTTTTTTAAATTACTTTTTCGTCTCGCAAATACAAATATCTGCCCAGAAGAATGAAATCTGGGAGTGGCAAGGTTAATTTCTAACTCAATCAGGATTATAATTTGTCTGGGTTTCAGTCTGATCCACAAACTGAAACACTTTCTGAGCAATTTTTCAATAATAATATTGTAAACTCTGAAACTACAACCATGGCAGAATACAATTCTACCCAAGAGAAACATATTTCAGTGGGAGAAAAACTGAGCAAGGCAGTGAAGGGACATAAGAATTTAGCAGAATTGCATAGGAAGGCCAGGCTACTGGAGTTGTGAGACAAACAAAGTAATCAAAAAACAGAGTAACCTAGAAGCATATTTTTAGAACATAAAACTTTTTTCACAATTTTACATGTACCTTTTTTCTGATTTACACTACTTCAAGAAGTAAGTATTAGTTGACTGCTTCTGTAATTTTTGCATTGGCAAAGTTGACAGAGGCTATTGGTTTTATTATTATTGTTTCCAATCAGTAACTTTATAGCTACGTTCAGTGCGTACTTGACAATAAATTTGAAAGAAAACTCTCTTGGGAGAGTCAGTCATGCAAACATGGTCTGAAATTGAATACAGAATCGGGCAGTCTCTTTGTTTGAGGTAATCATTCCCAAACAGCTCACAGAGCCAGCAGTGATACACTCACACAGACACTGTGACAAAGACACACTCTGAATGTCTGTGTGGGGATGAGCTGCTGCTCTCTGGAAGATCAAGAGGATTCAGAAGGAGGAAGCTCAAGTAAGTCACAGAATCCTAGAGTGACAGACTCAAGCTGCAGATTTCATCTTCTTATCAACTGGAATGCTTTACTAGCAATGAAGTACATGACCAGCCAATACAAAAAGACACTGTGCTGCTTTCATTAGACAAGGCAATATTAGGTATCTCAAATATATTAAGTTACTATAATTAACAAGTGTAATAAATATGAGGATGCAAAAATATACAAACATGCAAGTCTGATGACAAGCTAAAATTAATATCTCAGGTGGCGTTCAAACCAAAGGCAAAGATTTAAGGAGTAATATCTTTATATCTATAAAAATAAACAATGATATAGCAATCTCTGGTGTGCAATAATAAGTCATTCCACATTTTAGGAGTTGCCATAGAAAAGCGTCTTATATACTTATATTTATGAATAACTTTTTATGGCCCATTAACATAATTAAAGTGTTAATGATGACCAAACTCTTTCAAATCAAATATCTATCACATCTAAGCGGAAATGCGGTACGGTAGTCTTTTAGGCCAGAGCATAAAAGACAGCTTAAAAAAAGAAACATGGCATACAAATTAAACCTCAACACAAAGCTAAAATTCCTCAATATTTATTAGTGTCCTATATTTGGAAAACTGTTGCAGCGGCATAAGTGAAAAACACAAAAACAAGCAAGAACAGAGCTAACTGCCAACAGACTTGATGTGAATAAAGTTTTGAAGTTAGGACCACAGGATATCTTGTAAGCAATTCCCATTTCTTCTTGAGACCCAATATTGATATTATCCTGACAGGCCTGTTTCCATCCAAAACAACAGTTTAAAATTTTATGTGATATTGTATTTTGCAATATTTTTGATAATGATGATAATTTAAAGATTTAAACATGTTGATTATCTATAAACTGGACATGTTGGTAATCAGAAGAAAGAAATTATGATTGTGTAGCATACAACATCTCAGACGAAAATATTTAAAATCTACTAAAAGTTGATCAAATCATATAAAATCAAATGACAAGTACAATGGGTTACACAACAGTACCTTTTGTGTTTACACTGTTTAATTTAAAGAACCTAATGTGTCGATCAACTATATACTGAATATGTTGGTTATTTAGTGAGAAATGTTTGGAAAACATGTAAGCAAAATAGTGAGGAAAACTTTAAATACTTTAAAAAAGATAATTCACTGGAGTAATGAAAAATGTAAAACCATCTGCAGTATCATAAAACTCAAAAGCTAATTCTTTTCCTCACGCAATCCAGGGTCATTAGCAGCACACCAGCCATTTTCAGATGAATTCATAAAGCTTCATCTTTTGACAGACTTGTGTCTTGTGACAAACAAAACCAGTTTATTGATCCAATTGTCAACTTCATGAGAAGAACCAAATCTGCTCTATTAGTACAGTCACTGGGTGAACACAGAGAAATCTGGAGTCAGGCGGAGTAAACAAATATCATGGAATATTTGTTTATTCCATTAACGAATATGGAGTCATTCTGTTTCACAAGACAGATATGAGTTTTCAGACAGGCTTGTTGATTTTGATTGGCGTGTAACTTTGGACTCTGAATTCTCAATAGTGTGTCATATATTGAAATAATTATATATATATATATATATATATATATATATATATATATATATATATATATATATATATATATATGTGTATATAATTGGTTTCTGTCTCTTAAGCCAACATTAAAAAAAAAAAAAAAAAAAATCAAAGCGTCACCAAAAGTTTCTCAACGGGACAACACAACAAACTCGCATGTAAGCAGAAACAGGTCATCTCTTTGGGCTATGTTCAAGTCAAATCCTTGCCGTCTGCAATTTTCATCCTATTTATTCTTATCTGCTCTGTTGAAGCCCCTGCTGTGTTTACTCTACCCTCGCTGAGCACAGTCAACACACTGCAACTTTATATCTCAAGTAGAGATACGTGTGCGGCAGAACCAAAATAAACGTTGACATGCCCCACAAGCTAATAATAGCAGATCCAATCGCAAGGACTCCAGAATGTTTACGCACGCTGAGTATGTCCTTGTCACCAACAGGGTGAGTTTGTCATCTTACCTTGAAAGGTGAAGAGAAAAGCAGCGCAGAGGATCCAAACGCTGTGTATCCAGAAGTAATGCATGGTGTCCTCTCCTCAGCCTCAGCAGCTCAGCAGTCCTCCAGAAGAAACTTGATGTCCTGTTGAGGTTCGGTGTCTGGGGACAATATCCTGTCCTGCTCTCGGGAGACAGAGCTCATAGAAGAGCCAATCTGCAGCGGCAGAAAGGGAAGCAAGGAACAAACAGTAGAAGTGCTGCAGAAACGCTGGACAAAGTCTCTCTCCATCAATCGGCTGCTGGGTGTGCGGCTATTTCTTGGCCTGCCATGCCATCTAGTGTTTGCAGAGACTTGAGGTTGCATACAGAGACGAAACAGGTGTGTTAATTAGCCGCTGAGTTCAAGGTGTCGCCATGCACATTATAGAAATCCGATGTGAAATTGGGGTTTTGAAGAGCGTGTCCTTAATGGATCAGTGCTAAATAGAGTTGTCATGGAAATGTCTTTCAGGAATCCGAACCGCATTTATCCGCTGTGTAAAGTTTGTAATAGTAGTTTCAGTAAATTATATTTTATTTAAAAAAATGTAAAACAAGACATTTGTTGTATTATGTTTGTAAATAAACATAATACGTCTTTACTTTGGAGGGAAAAAACACCACAATTAAAGTATGAAAGTACTCTCTTATTTTTTTTATTTTTATTTTTTATTTTTACTTTTAAACTGTCAAAATAGGCTGTTTAGAGTTGCATATGTTTCTGTACAATTTTGGATGTGTAAATTGTTTTAGTTCTGCAGTATTTTACATAGAACAGACTCACTGCTGCATCCTTTGGTTGAATGCTGCCCAGGCAGTTGAATTTTGGTTGCAGCAGAACAACTTGGGACAGCTTCGTCACAGCTCCACCTTAGGTATAACAGCATCTCTGAGAGACACAGGGCCTGCCCCATGGTGAGTCGGAGTTGAATTCTAGGAACACAGCAATTCCATGGAGCACTGATGATAGCATTAGTCAGCTTTACTAATCTGTGATTTATTTGCAATGTCAGCATTGGGTCTCCTCTCTGCTCTGACTCCTGGCGACAGTATTGTGTTGAACAGAAAACTTTGTCAAAGTCACTGCAGGGCTTTCAGGAAGTGGGAGAGGCCCATAAAAGTCTCCAACCACACAGAAAAAAAATTGCTAAATGTACCATTAGTTGTTTACATTTAGTTGCTAGTTGACATAGTGACATAAACGTTTTCATGTGACATCGAGGAAAAATGAAACATTTAAACTGAGCTGTTTAATAAAACATTTCCTTTACAAACCTGATCTCACGCTAGCAATTTTCAAATTAAAATAATCTTTAGTGACCTAAGAAAGGAAAAGAGTTGTCTTATTCCAAGTTGAGCATTAGAAGAGGTCAGAAAATATGATAATATATAAACTCTGTAATGCTCTTCCCCTAGATTTTGCCCTGTCCACTGAATGTAGACTTTTTTTCCCTTTCTCTTCACTTATTCCACTAAGGTAAAATTGCTGCTCTAGATGACTTTATGTCACCTTTACTTGAAGATTTAAAGTAAAATTTGTCGCTTTATGCTCTGTCTCCTGGTTGAGTAAAATAACGGCTATTGAGAAGTAATTTCTATCCCAGATTAACTCTAGCAGAAAATTAAATGTCAAGGTTTATAAATTTACAACTTTCAAGTCCTTCCTTTGGCTATTTTCTTTGACTTTGGTATATTAGAAGTTACATATCACACATGCTAATGTCCTTTCACACATCCATGAATGTTATATGTTATATGTGGCTACTATAAGGAGTCATTAAGACCTTTAAAATAATCTGAGTCAAATCTGCTCACCATTCCAAGAGTCAGTACAAAACATGCTTAAGCAGCCTTCAGTTTCATGAGCTCCTTTAAAACAAGGTTCTAAACCTCATTATATGCTTTTGCCTATCCTATTTATCTTTAAATCTGGGCAAAAAAAATCTGTTTTGATATGTTTAACTTTGAGGTATGTTGTTTTTCATTTCTATGTGCAAGCATCTTGGCTTGCCTTTGACCAAAAGATGCTATATACAGTAAATGAGGTCGCCTTCCCTATAAAATATATTGTTTTTTATTTACAGGGCTGTGAAATATAAGCTTCTTACTTCTATAAAAGATGGGTCGGTTTTCAATCACTGTCACTAAACAAAGTTCAGCAGCTCGCTCGACTCTTCATCAAAGTCTAAATTGTTTTTTTGAAGACTTTCTTCTCCTTTGAACGTGAAACCATTATTGTGCTGAATCTGTCTTCATCACCTTTTGCTTCTGTTTCCTATTGCCCACTGATCCTCTCTTAGACTCCTGTGACCTTAGATTCAGAGGGTTAACAACATCTATTGAACTTTTGCAACGAGACCAAAGGGCAATAATGTGGTCAAGAACAAAGCACTGCTTTATTTTCTTTTGTATTTAATACTTTTGTATGTTATTTTTCTCAGCCTTTGCTTTTAACTACATAACTGTTTTGTTCTGTCTAAAAAAATATAAATTTTGTTCATGATTGTTTTACTTAAAATGCTTGCTATTCACAGTAAATACATTTACTGAAGAAAATTCAAGTAAAAAATGTAAAATGCAAAAATAACAAAAGTAATATACACTGCCTGGCCAAAATAAAAGTCGCCACCTGGATTTAACTAAGCAAATAGGTACAAGCCTCCTATTGGATAATTACTGCATAGGCGATTATCTTTCAGCTGGCTACAAGTTATTTAACCCCAGCTGATGCAATGAGTAACTCCTCATTTCTTAAACAACCATGGCAAAAGACACATCCTGTGGTCGTGGAAAATACGTTAGTCTGTTCAAGAAGGGTCAAATCATTGGCATGTTCAGTTTGCTAGGGAGCATAAAGATTGGACTCTGGAGGAATGGAAGAGGGTCATGTGGTCTGATGAGTCCAGATTTACCCTGTTCCAGAGTGATGGGCGCATCAGGATAAGAAGAGAGGCAGGTGAAGTGATGCACCCATCATGCCTAGTGCCTACTGTACAAGCCTGTGGGGGCAGTATTATGATATGGGGTTGCTGCAGTTGGTCAGGTCTTGGTTCAGCAACATTGTGTGCCCAAAGAATGAGGTCAGCTGACTACCTGAATATACTGAATGACCAAGTTATTCCATCAATGGATTTTTTTCTTCCCAAATGGATCAGGCATATTCCAAGATGACAATGCCAGGATTCATCAGGCTCAAATTGTGAAAGAGTGGTTCAGGGAGCATGAGACATCTTTTTCACACATGGATTGGCCACCACAGAGTCCAGACCTTAACCCCATTGAGAAACTTTGGGATGTGCTGGAGAAGGCTTTGCGCAGTGGTCAGACTCTCCCATCATCAATACAAGATCTTGGTGAAAAATTAATGCAACACTGGATGGAAATAAATCTTGTGACACTGCAGAAGCTTATTGAAACAATGCCACAGCGAATGCGGGTTGTAATCAAAGCTAAAGGCGGTCCAACAAAATATTAGAGAGTGTGACCATTTTTTGGTGGCAACTTTTATTTTGGCCAGGCAGTGTATTTATCTTTCTTCACCTTATCATCCTACCTAAAACAAATTGTGCATGTGTTTGCTTCTGTTGTGTGGTCATGAAACATCAAAAACGTGTTTTACTCCATTAAATGTCCCATGGGTACAGCCTTTGTTTGGAAAGCAAATAACGTGTTCTTATTTCTCTGAAACATAAAATTATTCCAAATGTATATTTCAAAATTGTTTTGTTGGCCAGAGGACACTTTTGTCTTATTGTGTAGTTAGGACATAGTCTGAAAAGTGATTATTGTGGATTTGACTGAAAAACATAAAGATCAATTTCTCTGACCTTGCAGCACAGAGAAATGCTTCATCTTGCAACTATGTTCAGATGAATCACCTCATTCATTACATTAGAAATAATCTATGAATCTGTTTCAATCATTATTTGTGCAGTCAAGAATAAGCAGATGTTTATGACCATTTTTCCAATGAGATATTGTTGCCTTTGTTATTTTCTTTGCTAGGATGAGATCTATGCAAATTGAAGGCCAATTTGCATAGAGCTTAAGAGTTTCAATGTGTTCTCTTCAAAACTAGTTACAATTACAAATTGCACCTAATGTCAACTGAAATCAAACACTGTTTTGATTTGTTTATTTATTTTTCAAGTAAATACAACTACTGAGATCATGTCATCCAAATGATCTAAAACACTACAAGAAAATATTTTTTAACTGAGAAAATTGGAGATCGATACGTGACATCATGGATGTCTTCTTCATAGACAACATACAAGGTGACATTGTTAAGACCGTGTAATAGGCATCGAAAGTGATTTATCAATTACTGCATTGTGCATTCAGTTTGCAAACCTGATTCTTGAAAGGCTTTGTTCTTCTTACAGTACAAATATCTATTATGTCCTCACTTTCTCTTTTCCTCATTGATTTGAGTGATTTTACATTAACCCAAATACATATATGAGTAGAAAACAAAGAAGCCATTTCAAAGTTAAATGTACTCTTTAACATATAGATTAGATTTTGTGTATTACATCAATGTATCTGTTAGGAGCAAATAAGTAACATACAAAACACAGAAGGAAATTACTAAATGTGGCATGACAGAAAAGCTTGTGCACCAACTTGCAGCTATGACAGCTTTACCTCTCCTTTTTGAAGAATTTCTGAAAGATTTTCTAGAAGTGCATTTGTGAGACAGACACTATTATAGGGCAGAATGACATGCCTTATGGTGTTTCCTGTATTTTCATTACAGAGGTTTTCTGTCACGTTCTTCAACACCAAGCAGGAAGCTACAATCACAATTTTCTATCTTTGGAAATTGATAAATGCTGGTTTGTCATTCATATTTCTTGTCAGCTTGATTCATTTCAGTTAACAGTACAGGTGTTGATAGCAATCAGCACATTGCAGCAGCCTTTTACTAGTGTTGCTGATTTGTTACATTACAGTGGATTTTTCCTGTTGCGCTTTACTTAGAGTTGAAATATTCTAATAAATGCAGTAGATGCTAATATTTTCCATAGCTCCATCTTGTCAGTAGACCTCAGGTAATTCACTGACTAGAGTGCGAAGAAAGTGTCTGTATCTCACACACTGCTTCAGCTAACCAGAAAGGTGCAACTGTTAAAAAGACTGAGTGAAAAAAGATTACACCTCAATCCTGTTGTGAATAAAAAGTGATGAAAAGAAAAACCAAAATAGACAGCTATGTGTTTAACTTCCAGTTTCGGTTAATTTTTGAGGTTTATGTCTTATTTGTGCCAATTAAAACCTTAATATTATTAAGGATCTTTGTCTGCAAGAGATGTGCAGTATTCAGGATCTTCATGGTACTTATATAAAAAAAAATTATATTTAACTCAAAATGTGCTGATGAACTTTGCATGACTTCAATAATTAAAAGCAGGTGTATTGATTGTTGAAACTACGCAAAGCTTTGTGGTGTGTAAGTAAATGCAAACACTCAGTAAAAACTCATTAACACTCACCTGGATGAGTAGGATAACACTAAATTGTTCCCTTTGTTTGATTGTCATTCCAGGGGTCAAAGCTGTTCTTTCAAAATCTTAAATGAGTTAGACATTGGACAAGGAAATGTTGATTGTAATTTAGGATTAAGCAATATACCATAAAGATTGACAATCACAAACGATGATAGGAACTGCAGTAGAACAAGTTCTCAGCCAGCTATTTCTTTCCCATTTAGCTAGACTTCAAAAGGGTCATTTACACTGAATCCGTTATCAGTTGACACAATTTGACTATTTAAATTGCCAAATTTAAATAGTCAAATTTAAATTTTTTGTCTAGTTATTATGCTAAAAATGTGTGACTAAACTAGATATTTCATTTCAGGCAGCAGAAGCTGAACATGTGTTTAAACACTGCCCCCAAATGGCCATCTGGACGCCAACAGCACCTAAGATTTTGCTATGAATTACTTTTTTATGCTACACACAAGTGCTGAGCTTGTAGGGGAAAAAATGCTAAATATGTATTAGTCCGCACAATACACAATGTACAGAAAAGCATCACAAAAATGCTAATAAATCCTTATGCAGCATCTTGCAATGCCACTGTAAAACTGATTTTTTTACTTAGCATGTCACTTTTGCAACATTACACAATTCATCTTTGGAAATTAAAATCAGAAAAGTTTGAAGAAACAACAATACCTATATGCTTTCTATGCAGTTATCCTGCATAGGTTGCTCTCTATATGGTTATCTTCACAGGCCTGCAGAAGCATCAGAGGCACCATGAATGAGTCTGAATAATGTTTAAAACACCACTGAAAAATACAGTCTACCCTGTCTACTACACATAAAACACCAGTGTTTTATGTTTTATGTGTAGTGTTTTATGTATAGTAGACATAAAACTTCAGTGTCTGTATCTCAATCATCTTTAAAGTGCAGAACACCATTTCAGCTTATTTTTTTTCTTTCACAAATAAGGCTGCATAAATATCCATACTCCTCGAGCTGTTTCAGAAGACCTGTTTTTAGTTTGCTTCAATTGATGGGCTACCAAAAATGTTGAAGATGCGATCTGAACAGATGAGGCGAGAAAAATGTAACTATTTGGCCTACACACAAAATGTGTGACACAAAACTGACACTTTTTAGAGTTTTTATTTGGTAATAAATCTGAAAACTATATATGTATCTGTCATCTGCTTTCAAAATCTTCACATATTTTTTACTTCATAAAGCCCCAATAAAATATACTGAATGTAAATCACAAAGTGTGAAAAAGTCCAAGGAGAATTAATACTTTTGCAAGTTACAAAACATGTACCAGACGGTCACAGAAATGTAAACAAACGAGTGACAGATAAAATGTATTAACCAATTTTTATTTACTAGTCCAGTGTTTTTGTTTTTCCCCCTCTTTTATAATTTTATTGTTCTTTTTGACACTTATTTGTATACACAAACCATACACCATCTTCTACATGATAGTCCATCTTTATGGCTGAGGCATAAGATGACATGCTGAATAAATCTTGGATAAAGAGTCAGCAGATTCTCACACATATTCTACAAAATAAGTGTGGAGTACAAATAGTATAAGCTCAATTTAACTTTTCCACCCTGCCATATTTTCAAAGACAAATAAAGAAAAAAGACCCATAGAAGAGGAGTTGCTTGTAAGCAATGGGAGATCAGGGCAGGAACAGTGTGGGAAATGGAAAAAAAATAAATAAATCAGAACACATATTATATATGGCTAAAATGTCAGAAAAAAACAGATCATCTTTAGATTTAAGGTACTTACAGGTGCATCTCAATAAATGGGAAAATCACTCAAATGTAAATGAATTTTAGCAATTCAAATCCCAAAAGTGAAACATACAGTGCACATGGACAGATATTAAATGGTTATTTCGATTCAATGTAATGATTTGGTCTATAGCTAATAAAAATCTTAAAATTAGTTTCTCTTAAAATTTGCATATAAAGTAAGACTGATTTAAAAACAGTACATGTAAGGGACCAACATATGTCTGGACTCATTTGGATGATAACTACATTGGTGAAGCATGGTGTGGAGGCAATCAGAATGAGGCAATTCAGGAAGCCCAGGCTGCTTTATTAGAGGCGTTTACCTCATCTGCATTGTCGGGTTCTGGCGTTTCTCATTGTCCTCTTTACAATACTCCATAGATTCTCTCAAGGGTTAGATTAGAATTTGCAAAGTGATACTGTAATCATTAAAGTTGGTACTAATAATTTTAGCAGTGAGTAAAATTCATCAGCTAACACAAATTGTCAGCAGAGAAAATCCTGAGGCCCCAAATGTTTTCTGGTAGATGGCAGGGTTGCTATTGAATCTCATAAAACAGACTGAAACAATACCAGCAGAAGACACATATCACTGACTGCCAAGAAACCTCAGAGCCTGTTTGCTCATCCAATGTACTCTAGGACCTTGATTTTTCAAATGAAATGCATTTTATGTCCTGGATACATTTGTGTGTTGTGTGTGGTGGCTTTTAAAACACTGAACCAGGTTCAGTCCAGGTGTTTTGAATCTCCCCATAACTCTTAATTTGAGTTTGCTCCACAATATCCTGAAGGCACTGGTTATCCATGTAACTTTACCAATTTCTTCTAAAATAATTTTTCCATTTCTTTCCATTTCTGTGCTTGGCTACAGCAATATTTACTGTCCTTGTTAGAGTACTGTCAACTCTTTCATATCACATTAATTAACTTTTTTGAGAAAACAAAATGTTGTAGTTCTATGTAATATTTTAACTTTCTTGGAATAAGCTGTAAGCCAATTTAATCAAAACTAGAAGAATAATTCCATGATGACTTACAGTTATGTAATTGAATTAACAAAATACATTTTTGATTATGTTTTATTTATTGAGGTGCACATATATTTAGCTCATCCTCACATGACAATGAACTGATTGAACAGTTGAGTGTCTATAGTCAGACTTGTGCCAAAGCTTGTGTTTGGTTAAGTCTGGCTTTCAAAAGAACTTGCATGTACCTGACTACTCTTAACTTTAAATTGTATCTTTAGTTTTAAATGGTAAATAGCCACTCAGAATATTTGTTCATTACTCATTTAAAAAGGACTGACATTTTGAATGAAATACAGTTACTGTATTAAGTTCAAGGTAATATTGAAATTAAAAATAAATATAATAAGTTATGAAGTTGTTTACTTTGTAAAATATGGCTCACAGCCGGGGTAAATTATGTGCATGAAAAAAAAAGAGAATTATCAGATTTGGAAAGACCTGGAAACACTCCAGCTTCTTACTCTGCCCGTGAGATTTGATCAAATATAATTACAGAAGGTCAGCAACACCACTCTACCACACACAGCCAAAGGTGTCAGTTGTTTATACATTCTACATGTGCCCACTCATGTAGAAACACATTTTATTAGATAGACATTTGTATGAAATAACACTATGAGGCAGAATCAAAGGTAGCCTGCAGTTGACGTAAAAAAAAAAAAAAAACGAAAAAAGAAACAAAAACAGTTTGAACATTAGGACAAGTAAGATGTAACGTGTATGAGGAGACAAATTGTTTTTCGATTCACAATCTAGCCTACTGTTTTAATATGTACAGTTAAAAAACACTAAATGTGAGCTTTAGTTGAGAACAAAAATACTGTATAAAATTATCTTGCTTCGTTATGAAGCATGTATGAAATAAGACATCTTTTTTCATCTTAAAGCAGCACTGACATGGTGTGAGTCAGAGATACTACAGCTAAGAATGGTGACAGCAAGCACTATATTGAGCAGCAAGTCAGAGTTTAGATCAGGAGAGTGGTCTCTTTTTGTTTGGTAACCCAGCATGTTAATCAACATGAAATCATAGAGTTTGAAAGAGAGGAGTGGATGTATTTTTGATTATAAAGCATATAATGAATAGAACTATTTTCATAAGACAAAGCTATTGATATTATTTTGCTCTAAAAGTGCGTTAAAATAATTACGTTTGCATTCACTGACATAAACTAAGTAGTTTATTGCACCAAATACCCCTGACCATTCCACTCCCAGCTTCTAAGGCCATTTCAACTATCATTTCATTCTTTACACTTTTTATGCTTTTGGGAACTCTAAATTTCTTTCAACATTCAGTTTTTTGCCACATTTATCGTTGATGTCAATCAAAACTTAAAAGCGTGAAGAAATAATGGGAAATAAAGCTGTCTAACTTAAAGGACACATGCATTATACTGTGGGATTCAAAGCTTTCTTCTGCTTGACCATGCAAACTGACACGCTAAAAAAAAAAAACAAAAAAACAAAAAAAAACAGTGTCTGGTTTGGGTCAAAAACAAAACCCAAAACAAAACAAAACACACAATCATAACAATGATCCAGCCCTGAAGAAGATCCAGAATTCTGTGATTTGCAGGATTTTAAACTCCAGCCTTGTGAAATTATCCACAAGGAAAGAAAGAAAGAAAAAAAAAATCAATCCCACTGTTTTTACCAGCAGAAAATCCATAAAAATAACACAAACAAAAAGGAACTGAAAAAAATAGCGTTATGTCCATCAAAGAATTGGCATCAATTAAACTCTGTACTGTAAAACCTATGCTTTTTTATTTTCTTTTAGTTTGTGGTTAAAAAAAAGTCTTACTGAAAGACACAACTGTAAAGGGTTGTGGACTGCTTCAGCCCATATTCAGTCAGTTTTTCTTATCACATCTCAAACATTCCAACCAAACACTCTTTTAGTCTTGTTAGCAGAGTCACAAATCAGGTTTTTAAACAAGTGAACCTGCTCTGCTTTGGGCGGGCACCATGACCGGCACTGCCCCCATCCGCTCCAGCGTCGCCTGGCTAACAGCATAAGAGTGCGTGTGGTGCCCATGTGCGGATGTCACCACTGGTTTGAGGCTTACGGTGCCGTTGCTGCGCACCATGGCGGGTGGGGATGGGGCAGAGTTTGTTGTGACAACTAGAGTCTTGGGTGGCGAGAGCATGTGGCCGCCATTGGCAAAAGATGTTGTTGTGGTTGTTGCCGTGGTGGGTGGTGGGTGGCGGGATAGAGGGGTGGAGCCTGGAGCTGTGACCGCCGTTTCACGGACCTGTGTAGCGTTCTGAGGTTGTCCGTGACTGTGGGCTCCATGAGGTCCATGTACAGCAGCAGTTGGAGCAGCTGTAAAGGTCTGACGAGTGTCTCCATTGTAGCGCGTGTAGGAATTGGTGTCGTAGTTGGTTTTAGGGTTGTGCCAGTAGCGACTGTTGTACGTGTTTGTAGAAGTCAGTGTGTCGTTCTCTGAGGAAGAGGCATCTGCATGGAAAGCCTTTACGGATGATGACCGCTTAGGAGGTAAATCATCTTCTCTGTTGAGAGGAAATATATAAGCATGTTCATCAAGTTGGGATACCATCTACATTTATGAAAAAAATAAATTAAAAAATCAATGTATTTAACAGAGAACTTGATTTAGTTCATGTGCATTTTCTTTTTAAAAAGAAACTGAACCAAACTCCTTAAAACTAGCTGCGGTTTTCCAAGACAGTAACAGAAAATCCAATTTAATAAATGCTTTAGTAATTCTAAAAAAATATTACTTTTCACATTCAGTCATTGTACTAAAATGAATAGTTTTTTGTTGAAATACAACTGTAAAAACGATAAAGATAAACTTTAAAAGACAATTTTGGTTCTTGACTATTTCTTTCATTTACCTAAATTCGGGCCAACACACACTTAGGATTAAATACATTTGTTTATTCTACTAAGGAGCTGCAGGGAT
Organism: Poeciliopsis turneri; assembly: GCA_922788865.1. Lineage (NCBI taxonomy): Eukaryota > Metazoa > Chordata > Actinopteri > Cyprinodontiformes > Poeciliidae > Poeciliopsis > Poeciliopsis turneri. Next base: position 58,996 of record CAKLNU010000972.1, on the reverse strand, counting down.
GGAACCTTAGTCTAGCTGAGCTCAGAATGAGGCAGATGTGTTCAGAGACAGTCAAAATTCCTGAAATCTGAATTATCTACCAAATTATTCTAGGAATAATTACAGTTGGAAACTGCAGCTCCTGGTAAACAGCTGACAGAGATTTACGGATGGCCTGAAAAGAAAAATTAGCCTGTAATGATGAAATAAGTTGCTGCTCAGAGATTCAATAAAAGGTGAGCACCCCGAACCTGAAATCCAATTTACTGACTTGGGTTTACTGAGAAAAGGCTTTGTGATGTCTGTGTGAACACAGAGTATGCTCATCTGCAAGACAGTGACATCCACAATTTCTCTCTCTTTTTTTTTAGATAAGGCTAAGGATGCATTTGTCTGAAACAAAACCTATATGACTACAATAGATACCTGAAAAAAATATTTGTCAAGATCAAGGCAAAATTTTTGAGTTTGAAAATACCTATGTTTTTGCTAAAATGCAAAGATTAAAATAAATGAGATTCCTCAAGTCATTCTTTCTCTACAAGGAAGACATAAACAAGTCCTTCCAATAATTGCATTAGATTTTTCCTAAATCTACTTTAACCAATATAAATGCAAATAGTAGTGAATAAATCTGAACCAAACCTGATCTCATTAGGAATCTCCTCTTCCTCATATCTGTTCTTGTTCTTCCAGTAAAACAGTGTAACCACAACTAGTAGTGAACAGATGATGACAGCAAGGATTCCTGTAGCAATGGTTCCTGCAATCAGACCTACACTCTGAGGCTGGGCTGCAGGGTAAAGAGACAGACAGGAAGAGAGACTCTGAAGTATAAGGGTAAACCGATACTAAACATATTAATGTTTTGACTCAAAATGAAATGTTCTAAAATTATAATAAATGTGCTGTTATACACACATAGATGGTATTCAGTCCCATTTAATCAATACTTTGTTAAAGTCAACTTATGATACAGCTTCCATAAACACAGATCTTTACACTGATATTTTCCCCATTTCTTTGAAACATAGCTTTTCATATTGCGCAAAAAGTCTCAAAAGAATTTAGATTTGGATTTTGACCGAGTGATTTGATCACATGAATATGCATTGATCTAAACCAAATGTAGCGCTCACTGTCCAAATAAATAACTACAAAGGTCAAAGAAATATGACAAAAGTAGCCAAAAAAAGAAAGACTGACGGATCCTATAGAACTCGTTCCCTATGACCTATAGCAGCCTTTGCTTTTTTGGTGTCAAAAGTGTCGAGTGCTGATGTGTGCAAGATGTTCTGTCTGGTGTTCTTTTTAGCTTACAATGCAAATCTGTATTTGTCTGATCCGACATGTGTCACTCAGAGTGATATGTGACTCTATTCCCAATTGTCATTGCTGTCCTATCTGACATAACACGTCAACTCATGAAAATATGAGTTTACTTACTGAATACATTAGATTCCATATATAAAAGTATAACAGTGCTTTAAAAAGAGTGTTTCTGTATATATATCTAACAAAAAGGATAACAATAATGAATTGCAAACAAAACTAGGTTTTGTTTGCTTTTATTCTAGTTTGTGGCCAATCTCAACATTATTAGGAAATTTGTCATGTTTTAAAATCTTTACTCTTTTCACAATGGCAATAGTTTCTGTTTGAAGCTACATGCAGTTTACTTACGTGCGACAACCTCCAGATTTAGCACACACGTGCTCTTGCCAATGGCATTGCTGGAAGTGCACTGGTAAAACCCTGAGGTGCTTGTGCTGATATTTCTCAAGGTGACAGTGCCCTGCATCTGGTCTGAAGGGACATACAGACAGCCACAATGTTATTAAAGGGATTGTAACAAAAAACACCCTTTTCTGTTAACATATAGTTATTCATACGAGCTAAGTGTACTATTTTACATGCAAAATACTGGAATGTTCCGCTTACAACCTTTAGAGGGAGCCATTTACCTGGTAATACAAAATGTGAATCATGCTGTGCAGCTAAACAGTAAGACTCCTGGTTCTGCGTGACAAATGATGAATGGTTTGATGCGCATGATAAGAGTCACACATCTGTACACTACTGGAATTATTTACTATGTGGGATTAGTATCCTAATGTCATCATGGCATTTTTTTTGTACGTTTTACAGTTACCTCACAGTGCTACAAAGTGTGAAGAATCTCATTTTACATTAAGTGAGACGTAAACAGCAAAAACCTACAAAAAGGAAACACACTTTGAAGCTTAGTGCCAGTCAGAGGTTTCCATACATTTTCAACTTGATTTCTATAAGCATCAAGTTCTGGCCTCCTTCTGGCTGAATTTTTGATCACTATCAAAAATGGTAGCGCTCATTTAATTTGGTCATCTTCCTGCTGTGTTTTGCTGGGTGAGGTCGAGGCCATGCAGAAAAATATATACATTACAGAATCACATTTATTGTGCAGCCGAATCACTTGTTGCAAAAAAGATCCTCAGGATGTTGGTGTCCTCGCACTGCTTAGCCTTTGTTTAATTTTGACAGCTGTCTGCATGAGACAATCCAGTTTCACAAAATATTTGAGTATAAAATTAAATAGTTGCTTGTTATACAATAGATGGAAAAGGAACAAATTTAATTCATCTGACATTATATTAAGAAAATAGGTCATGTTTTGTTTTGTTTGTTCAAAAATGGTTTCCTAGTGACTTAAGAAAATTACTGTTATTGCTTTATTGTCACAGTAGTCTGTTCTCTGGGTTTGATGTAATCCCAGAGCAGAAGACCTCTACTAACTAGTAGCGTACAGGCATGTGCATCTTCTTCTGGAATACATACTTGGAAAAGACAGGATAGTCCACTGTACTTGTTCTAACTGATGCTGAAAACCACCCAAATAACACTTTTTTAGAGATAAGTGTTGGCAGAGATGGTAGTCAGCATGAAGTAAGAAAGTAAACACACATATTCCAGCAAAATCAATCAATCAATCAACCCATCCACCCATTCATTCATCCATTCATCCTCCTTCAGCAGGATAAGAGGTGCAGTTTGGGCCCGGTACAGATAACAGGTGGCACTGATGAAGGGTCTGGGTTCTGGTCAGAGCTCCTCTGCGTGTGTGAAATTTACCAGCAAAGGTGGGGCAAAGGGGAACTCCGACGGCCAGCTTGTTTGTAATACCTTGCATGGCGTTGTGTGGTAGCTTGGGCAGCGCATCAAGCTTCTCCCAGGAGTAAGATGGCGTGGGAATGCCTTCCTCTGAACTGCAGAACAGCATGATGTCGCTGCCTACATCCAGCGTTCCCTGGATTCGACATGCTGGCACTGAGGGGGGCACTAGCAGATGGGAAGAGTGGGTGGTGTCGCGTTAACCACTTAACAAAGCAAAAATTATGTTTGTTTTTTCTCATTGCTCATCTGCTCATTGCAGAGGAAATTGCATCGTGAAAAAAAGCTGAAGAATCTCATTAAACAAAGATGGTTTATGGCTGCTGTTCTGCAATCATTTTATGAGTGGAACAGATTTAACCCACTATTCAGAAATATAGGCGAGAGTTCTCGCATTCAGCTTTAAATAGACATGCTGGTGTGATGTGAAGTTAGTTACCCAACACCGTGAGCCCGATGACTCCAATGTTACGACCTCCTCCGTCGGGAAAGTTGTTCACCAGGCACTGGTATGTCCCAGTGTCAGACAACTGGGTGTTGTTGATGAAGATGGAGGCACTTGTGCTTGGCATGGTGGCCACAAAGCCCACACGACCCTTGAGGTGGTTAGGTAGGGTGAACACCTGGCCATTCTGGTAAATTATCACCTGTGTTGGGAATTCAAAGTGACAGAATGGAACAGCCAAAAGATGTTGAAATCAAAAACAGGGAGTGGATGGAAGAATGGAAAACATATTGGACATTGGTGAGTATGGAAAGGGAAAGAAAAAAGAACAATTTGTCAACATTTTGTGGATTTTTGTACAGTAAAAAAAGACTTGGGGCAGTGCAGACAAAAAAAAAAAAAACCTCCATTCAGATTTCTGTTTTTGCCTTGAAGTCACATCTAAATGTTTTAGATTGTTAAACAAATGTAGGATCAGACAAAGATAATTTTATTCTAATTATATTTTCACAGAGTCACATTGGTTTGAAAAGTATTTTCACTTAATTCACCAAAATAACATTATTTGTCTAACTTTAATTTGTACTTGATTATAAATGCTTAAGTTTGACAGAAAAGCAAAAATAGAAAATATATCTGCAAGGGGGAAATACAAACCACTGTTACAGGAATAAAAGTGGGTATTTTAAGAGTCACAAGAATCCTGTGAAAGTTGTTTTCTCCACATTTTTTGAACTGATTCATTACACGTCTCTCACACTAGAGGGGGATGTATTTCTATAGTCAGGATGAAAACAGAAAGCACACAGACTAAATCAGCCTTCGAAATTGACTTACTTCTCTACAACAAGCAAGCAAACGGACCAACTAAAAACCTTTTATTTGTCAGTGGTTTTTTTCTGGCTTACATGATTGACTTTGGGGGAAAGGGAATGCACTAAAAGTATGCTTTCACAATACTGTAAGGCTCTTCAGATGAAAGCATTCCCTAAATGGACTGCATAATTGAAAACATTTTATTTTGGAAACATCTAAACTACAAAGATGATGATTTCAAGAGTAGAAAAAACGGACGTTTCCTGGACAAGAGACGAAATCCAGCAAGAAATTCCTACAAAACCTTATCCTGGAAAGCCAAGCCTTTTTTCTTTATTTTATAAGACCCTTGGAGATCACTAATAGTGGTCATAGTGCCAATGCACAGACTGCAGACTTTCAGATGGAGTTAAACGTCCCTCAGCTCCAAACCTGAAGAACAGTGAACAATCATCAAATGCCTCAAGGTAAGGTTCAAACTGATCACTTGTGAGACCGGACAACATGAGACCGGAGTGCAGCTCTCAACCTCAGCTGGGCCCACACAAAAGATGAAGGACCCCCACAAATGCTTATGCGCAGAACCGTGACAGTCGTGCACACGCTGCCTTACACGAGACACAAGTGCGTACACATGGAGGGGAAAATCAGAGGGGCTATTCACTTTGCTGAAAAGACTCCTCATTGAACTGTTCAAAGACCCAGCCAGGAAACAACCAGCACCAGTGTGTTCCTGCGTGAACGTACATGAGCGTGTGTGTTAGCAGTATAGCGATAGTTCTGATGAAAGTGTGGGTGTGTGTATGTGACTGTGTTCTCCACCGCTGCCTAACGATTGTAAATTGCATGGCTGCAATTTCCTGAGTGCTGCGCGCTCGCTTTGTCCTCTTATGTGCAGATGAATAGGCAGCTCCTCCGCTGTGATGAGAGCCTGTAACTGCATCTCTTTCTGCTCATGTGTTTCGGTGGAGATTCATTTACTAACAAGAAGTGCATCCCTATTGGGTTGCTGGTGTGATGTGTCTGCCACAGTAATAATACTCCTTTATCTAGTTATTGTGTGATTATTTTTATTGTATGTCACTGGACTATTTTCCCATCTTTCCAGAGGTTTCTGCTTCCTGTTTTTTTTTTTTTTGTTTGTTTGTTGTTTTTTTTCTTTTTTGGTATCCACTCTAAGGAATAACTTGTAGTGTTACTTGTCTCTGATAGCCTCACAATATAATCTGGACTGAGTGTGATCCACTCATTTGGCCTCCCATGCCACATTATGCCTTTATGTGTTAACTGATCTGATGGGATCATCTTTTAATGTGCCATATTTAACCCATTTATCTACTTTTTGTCTGTCTGATGAGTTGATCCTGTCTGCTCTAAATGTATGTATAAGCCACCTCATTCGATCGCGTGACCTGGTTGGCTTTGTGGCACTTCGCTGACAGAAAAGAGGCCATGGCCGGCGTTCAGATGGCAGGCAGCCCTAAGAACTCTAGCTGGACTAGCTGGATGCCCCACTGCTGGCCCAGCAGTAAACCCCTGTTTTATCCTTTCTCTCCGAAAAATTCTGCACATTTTTGTGCTCGTTGCCCTACTTCACAAGTTTTTCCTTGCCTCTGCGACCCACAACTGGAAACACAAACAAAAATCCTTCAAATATTCTCTGTCACTGTACCAATTGCATGATCATATCCTTCTTCCAACCGACTCCATAAGGACCCCTTTGGCAGCAGACATGAAGAATCCTGCCATGTTCTCAGTAAAGCCTGAATAAATCTCTAACCTCCCCCCCCATGGCTCCTTTAATTTACTGACTAAACACTCACACCGTTATCTCCTTCTATCTCATAAAACATCCTGAACAATATGGACTCATGTCCCCAATGATTACCATCCCACTGCTTTTCCAAAGCATTGTTGGTACAGATGCCATTTGATTTGCAGTCCATGCACAAATTCATTGAGCTAGGATTAGGACTATATGGTACGCTTTTTATTTCAATGCATGTTTAGAAACTTAGCGTTTAGTGGAAAATTAGTTAAATACCTTTGACTGAAAACTAAATAAACTTCTGCAGAGTAATTGCAATGTGATATTCTGTATGGAATGTGGTAAGTAGGTTTAATTATGACAAATACTTTTTCTTTGAACTACACCTAAAAAAAGGCCATTACATTACATACTTAAATGGTATAAGCCCCCATTTAGCTTCCCAGCACATCTAATCATCAATCCCAAAACCATGATACTGCTATCATAAATTTTATTGAAATGGTTGTGTAGGATTTCTAATGGCTTTCTTTCAACAAGAGCTTATATGATGCCACTCTTTAAAAAAATAATGCAAAATATTAAAGTCACCCAAAGTCACCCACAAAACATACTACACAAAAATTTTGCATATTTTAACATATATGAGTTTCTATTAAAGACGTTCCAAATGTAATTTTATGCAACAGTGGAGATGATCACACCACTTTCTCAAAAGGGCAACGTAGACTAGATAAATGTGCAGTAAGTTTTTTTTTTTTAGTTTCCATGACTACAGTAGTACACAGAAAGGGTATTGTCCAGTTAAGTCCAGAGAATTCCAGTCTGAACAAGGAGGCAATGAACTGGAACTTGTGAGCTTGATTGCTTTGAGGAGAGGTGAAGGAGTCACCTTTACACTTTAACATATTATAGAGCGAGAGAAAAAGAGAGAGTGAGAGAGAACCAGGTTGAATCAATGATCTGGCATTGTGTTGGGATTTTAAGTTTTGACCCCTATGAAAATAACTTAAGATCTCCATTAAAAACACAGATCATGCCAATCCAACAGAAAACAGTCACTAATCCTGCATACATTATTTTTCCCTCATTGATAAAAAGCATGAACATTTACAATCTCAGCTAGATCCAATGATGATATTGAGGCTGAAAATGAGCTTATCTGGTTGAGCAGGTATGCCCACACAGAGAAGCTGAATCAATGGCCTGTAACTGCTTGTTTTGCTTCTTCTATTCATACTATATTTTTGTGTGTGTTTATAACGTATAATAAAGCATCGGAATTCTTACAAAAGAGAACAAAAGGGGTCTTTGTTCAGTTTCTTCGATTGAAGAAATAAAACTTTTTTTCTCCATGTTGTGAGGTTAAGGGAATGGATCATCTATTTAAATCACCCTAATGCAGATTTGTTGGGATCAATGTGGTTATCCAAAAGACCATGATAAATTCTCAGAAACAGATCAACATAATTTCTGCATCAAGGATTCCCACTGGCCAGAATTTCACTAGAGATAAATTTCATGCATAAATATTAACTTACTAGTAGCTAAACCAAGAAACACAGAAATTTGGACAATGACCCTGAAAAGGCCAAAATAAATTAGAGAGACAAAAACTGCTTCAAAATTTCTGTCCGAGACACCAAAATCCATTTAAACTTTCAGTATTTGATCTATTTACATTAATGAAACAGAATATTTCAGTTCCTGTCTTAGACTTTTTAATTGTATTACTTCAACACAGTAGCTCTGACACAACATAGCAAATATGGCTATTTCTTCAAACTCTTTGTTCTGCTTTGCTTGCACCTATAAGCCACAATCCACTCAGCTTGTATGCAGCATATAAAAGAGTGCTGTGATGTGAAGGTAAGCACTTAATAGAAACACAGAGACTTTCTAAGGAAAGTTGTACCATGGAAACCAATTTTAGATCCTAAATGATTCAGCTCCCATTTGTCACCTAAAGTTTCTCTTTTATAGCCAACACAACTTCTGCAGACTTTGTTTCCACCCTTGTCAGATGTACCACATCAGCACAATATGTCACATGTGCACAGACTGGGCTTTTTTATTATAGTTGTGTCATTTGTCACACCTTGCAGCTTTGTGGTTTTCAAGATTTTCTGAAATGACAATGTATTTACAGGGTTAGAAGAGGAAAACATGGTCAAAATGCCAGATGATTTTAAGTTTTGTCAAACATTTGTTGTATTTTTCTAAGTTTTAGACTTGAAGAGGGCTCCATGTGAAGTTCCTCTTCCTAAATCTCGAACAGTCTAAACCTAAGCCTCGCATTGGCTGTATCCTGTTTATCTGGTCTGATTAACTGACAGGCTGAGCGGTGGATTACAACGTGCTGGCATGTGCATTTGTGGAGTGTACCTATGTTTGGGTGTTTGGATGTTTGTGTGTTGTTTCTGTTTGTAATCTGTCCATCGTTCTGTTGCTGCACTGTGACCAATGTGCTGACCTCTTTCCCCTGAAAAGCCAGGTGATAGATAATCCAGATAAACCCTACTATCCAAATACACATGCACAGCTAAAATTATTGTTAGTTCTTGTCCTTTACAAGTATGCAAATCACTTGAGAGTTTTCCACAATTTATCATTTTATAATGACTGACTGCAGTGTATTTTGTTTGTATTTTAAGTGATAGATCAACACAAAGTTTTGTGAATTGTGAAGAGCCAGGGAACAATATGATTTGGACACCTTTTTATGAAAGAATTCTGAAAATCTATTTGGATTCAAAGACCACAAATCATCCCTCTGAAAAAAACACATTACCCTGCAATTACAGCTTGTAGGTTTTGAAGTTTATCTCTGCCAGATTATTGCAGAATAGCTCAATTTGAAACTCAAATTGACTCTATGCCAGTGTTTGTGAACATACATTTTGAAGTCTTGCCAAAGATTCTCAATTGATGATTAGCTTGGACGTTGACACTGCCATACTAGCACACAAGCATGCTTTCATCAAAAACAACCTGAAAAATCCGTATATGAACTATTTATCTGCAAGCACAATAGAGACACACAGCAGATATTTTGAAATTGGTATTAGTTATTTTAATCATGATTTCCTTTTCAATGAGAAAAATATAATATAAAAATATAATTTTCATAATTGTCACTATGCAACATTTGAAAGCACAGAAGTCAATTCGTCAGAAATCAATGCTTCAGATTATCTCACAAATGCAACAGTCTTCAAGTTAGTCTTCAAAGTTTAAAACAATCACAGTGGAATGGACTCATGGTGAACCTCATAGTTTATGGAGCTGATGTGGAAAGGATAAATATGACATGAGTGCAGGAGGTGTATCAAAGTTACACATGATTTCTTTGATCTTATAAAATACTCATTTCAATGTGCCGTCATTTGAAAAGTCACAATGCAATCCCGTTAAGGAGATAAATTAGACGAATGTCTGCCATTTTAAGAAAATAAAGGCATCACCTGAAATGCAAAATAGATAAAATGTATGAAATAACATATTTTTGATCACATTTTAGCTTTTTGTGATTTACAGTAGGGTGAGTCATTTACAACAGATCTATCTGAACATGGCACTCAAGTTTAAGCATGCAGTATACTTGCTAAAGTGCAAATGCGGCTTGTGCAAGAGTTCTGTTCAGTAATTGTTAATGGCTTTTAGCATCAACTATAATCAGTCAAGACACTCTCTCTACTTTCAAAATGACCTTGTACTTGTACTCTTCAGTATGTTCTGTCACCTCACATGGCACTTTTATTTCATCACACACATTTAAGGCTGCTCATATATTTCATGCAGACACCAAATGTTTTCTTTTTTTAATGTGTGATTGCACAGACTGGATGCCGCGTTATATGTGTGAGTGTGCATGTAAAAGGTACACACTATCTATGTAATTGTTTTCTTACTGTCTGTCATAAAATCAGGCAGAAGAATTGCTGTTTTAGCTCAGTTAAGATTGCCAAAGCAATGTTTTTTGGCTAAAGTCCAGGAAAATTGTAAAGAAACTTTATAATTTCTTGTCACAAACTTAAAAGTTAAAGGTTAAAAGTTGATCTATTTCAAGAAAAAAAATAATTCGGGAAAATCCAGATGACAACATAGTTTTCTAAGTTTTAGGTTGGTCAATTCCCAACATTTGAGTTAAATGAAGGCCCACCCTTCAGTGTATTTCAAAGCCAGTGATTTGAAGTCCAACATAATGACAGCTGCTATGAAAGTAGCTACCTGCAGGGGGCACTCTGCGATCAGAATGAATAGAAAAAACTCAACGGAATAGGTTCTGAAATGAACAGCTAGCTAAAGCTAGCATGAATAGAATTTTTTTTATATTTTATTCTTAGAAGAACAAGAACATAACAAAAGGAGGCACAGCCTGACCTGACAAGAAAGATGGTAACAATGAGAAAAGAAAAGTCAATTTGTCATTTTGACTTTCTAGAAAATGGCTTTCTGCATTATCTAAACAATTTTTAGGTTAAAATTGATTGCTGAATTGTAAAGGAAAAGAGAGGACCCAACTTTTCAGCCAGACAGTATGTGATTTAAAAGGTTTATTGTAAAGCTTGTTCGTGTGAGACAGGGAATATCGGTAGGGAATATGATCTTGATACGTCAATCGTATCAATCAAGTTCTGGGAACAGAACAATCTGTATCAACTGACCACATGTTTAGACAGTAGGCCAGGTTGTCTTTTCTGTGTTTTTTTTTTTTTAAACAAAAATTTGCTTAGGGTGAGTATATGAGCATTTACAGTGGTTTTGGACCAGCAGTCTGCTCAAAGCAATTCTGAGTATATGTGTGTGTATATATGAATATGCCAGTATTTTTGTGTGTGTGTGTGTGTGTTTGGTTCTGTGCAGTGAGAACAGCTGCGTTACAGAGCCTGTCGTGGGCGTGAGTTAATTAGTGCAGAAGATGATTGTGTTATTTGGGCGGCCGACCAGCACCGGGGTTCAAAGTGAAGGGAGGCAGGTGAGCTTGTACGGCCTGCAGCTGCATGTTAAACAACTCAAATGGAATCAGAGAAAGGCCCGCGAGGGGGAGGAAACACTGAGTGAGAGAGAAACAAGTCAGCAAAGGTGAGAAAAGCAAAATACTAAGAAGAGCATTTGGAGGGGAGTGGAGGATGAAATACCGAATTAGAAATAATACATCCAACTACTCCTGGCCAGGTGCAAAATATAAAAAAAGCAACAAAAAAAAAAAAAAAAAACTTTAACTATGCTTAATTTAAAGTTACACAGACATATGGTTCACAAGGACCTGTGCCAACTTCAGGGTAACTATTTCTATCAACAGTCTCTGGGATTAAAAATAATTAACAAACACAATTTTCAGAAAAGTTAGTATGTTTTCTAAATTGTTAAAAACCCTTTTATAAATTATTTTGGAAAATGTCCCCTGACTTATGTTCCATTTAGAAAACCTGGAAACTTTTCTTACAATGAAGCTTGACAATAACTACTGTAACTAGGCTGTCAGATGCACCGAAAAGAGAAGTGTGGTGTTTGTTTTATCAATGTCCATTAGTTCCATTTTGAAGCACAATTCACATTATGGGTTTCTGACATACTGGCTGTATTCAAAAATGCTGTTGCCCATTGGAACTGTAGTTACCCTAGCAAGCAGCAAATGCAGGTGGTCATAATAATCAAGTGGAACAGAGTGTCCTGGTCAAATGTAACGTTTTGCCTTATAGGCAAAATGCTATATATATCAGGGAACTAACACTAAACCCACCATCCCGTCTAAGATGCCTGGTGGTGGCAGTATCATATTTTGAAGAAAGCCTGTTACTGCCTGAAAAGACTTCATAATGGGGCAGAGATTGACCTGCAGAAAAGAATCCTAGCCATTCAGTTGCACTTTAAAAGTTTATGTCAATAGTCAAAACAAAGTTCATACCTAGAAAAGAATGATTTATATCAAAGCATTAGAATCCATGACAGCCAAAGGCACTGTCCAGTGAACAAGAGGAAAACACAGGGGCACTCAATGCAAATTTATGCAACAATTTCTAGATCGTGTTTGATTAAAAGCTTTGAAAACCATGTATTATTTTTCTTGCACTTTACCATTTTGCAATTTTTGTTTAGGTTGGTATATTACGCAAAACCTTTTTGAGGTTTTTGGTTGAAGATGAACATTTTGAAAAAGTTTAAGGTTTATTTGTATTTTTTTCCAGGTGCTTTTGCACAACTTGGACCATTTGCTGTATTCTTTGTTTCTCTGCTCCCATTTTCTGTTGAGACTGTTGCATCATGCAGTTTGACAGTAGTCAGTGGACACAATAAATGTTTTCCCTTTCTACAGTGTGTCACAAATGTACAGATATACAGATAAAAACAGTGTTGTTTTTCGGCAGTTGGACCAAATAGGTGGAGAGCTTTGAATACAGCCAAGGCTTTGTCCTGATCGTCACCATAACCTAAATAATGTTGGAAGTTCGGATCCAAATTTTATGACTCGAATTATATCTGGGTAGGGGATAAGAAGTCTCTATATCATGTCTGATAACCCAAATGTTCTCTTTGCGCTGGATCTGAGCAAACATATAAACAAATCAAGTCTTGTATACCTGCTTCGACTGCAACGTTGAAGGAGAAAGAACAATGATCATCCGCATGATACATATGTGATAATATTGGATTAAGAAACAACTTAAAAGTCTGCATTTTTCTTTACAGTGCACTGCTGCACAGATGGGTAGAATGGTATTACACCTGTCATGACAAAACTACATACATAGCAGAATTCTGACCGCTATGTTCAAATATTAACATTTTACATTCTAATACGTTTTTAAGTCTGACCTTTTGATACAAACACACTGAAAGGCTGGGGGTATAGTTTCTTTTATTTTCAATGAATGGATGTGTCATTGATACCTGTTCTGGCAGGTTAGCGTTGGACAGTGGGATCACCATCCAGATTATGTTGAGGTTGGTGAGGGCAGCGCTGGTGGTAAAGGAGCAGGGCAGGATGGCCGTCTGGCCCCGAGCCACCTGGATGCTGCTCTGGGACACAGTCACTTCTAGGGCCCGGACACACACTGCAGGAATAAATAAGAGGATGTGAGTGTCTTGGTTCAGAGTAAATGAACACAGAAGTAACAGGGCAAGAAGTTAAACAAAAATTGTGGGTTAAATTTATAGCAACCTTCATGGCTATTGTCATAGAACATAATTGGTTCAAATCATTTGATGCTCCTTTGAAGTACAAGTAACTTTTATGTGAGTAGATCTGTTGATATGTAAAAGCACTTAATCACACCCAAAATAAACTTGAAGAAGATGTGTGTACAATTACAGTTATAATAACCACTGTTGTTTGAACCAGAAGCAGCTCAGTCCAAACAGTGGAAAAATGTTTCTCTATAAAATGTTTTAAATCATCATCCCACATACATAATCACAGCAAAAGAACAATGTCTTTTCCCCGCACATATTCCCACCAATTATAGCCTCTTCTAAAATTTACTGTATACAACATAAAAACATAATTTTTCCATTCACACAATAGCAAATGCATCACTATGCATCTTGTCTACTACCCCATATCTTATTTACGAGACTATTTGTAGTATTTTATTACAGCCATTTCTTCACGAATGAAGATAAACCAATATCTGTCCTTTTTTCTTGATAATGCTTGTCTTCCCCATTTTAAACAGTGGCCAATAGAAATAGACCTTAATATCACATTCTTGTAATCTCTTATTAGTAACAGAAAGTAACTGAACAACAAGTAATTGCTTAGACACTGTGACCACATTAAAAAGTAGAAAATGTACGAAATGAAAACCATTTTTCAGTTACATTTACTCTGTAGGAATTTTTAGTGCTCCTAATAATGATGGCAAGCAGATTATTTTATTATTAAAAGAAATATTTCTTAATGTGAGCTTTTATTGCAGGGAATAAATGTGACTAATTTAAACATAGTTTGTTGCAAAATGTTTTTCTTAGGCATTTAATGCATATTTGTCATGGACACAAGTAATCGCGGAGGTAGCTAAATGAAAACGGTCATACAAAATATACTTCTGTATGATGTGATCATACATTTAAAATATGTAGAAGAAACTTCATGTTTGTTATTCATTCAAACTGATTCAGGATATACCTTTTGTTTTCTGGCTGGAGAATGTTCCAGTCAACTACTGGATGACATGGAACAACCCGGACAAGCTAAAAGCATGTATGCGTTTCATATTTTAAAAGAAAAACAAAAAATCAATGTTTACCCTTGTTGCACATGTTTTCTTATTGATGTCTAATGTATACAGAAAAACAAACATGGTGTGTGGAGAACAAAGTGTCTCTTTTGTAATTCTCTCAGCAGAACAAAGACATTTACACTGAACTGTGGAGAATCACATAAAATATGGAACGGATACATGAGGAAAGATGATAGGTTGTCTCCTGAGTTTCTCGTATTTATCATCTATTTAAGACCATTTCCTTCTTTGAAATACAAAAACCATCCATTCACACATACAGCTCAAGAATCAAAATCACCACTTATTTTTTGTGCATTAAAAGAGTTTTGTCCTCTCTAACCAAGATGCTCAGAAGAAACTCCACATCTGTACTCAGCTGTGAGTCTTAAAAAGGAGCCATGAAGACAAATCTATGCATGCTGCGTCTATTCTTAGACTGGCTAAAGACATTATAAACAAAATTAAGTTACATCAACCCCACAAGCATGCATCCATGTCCAAAAACCCAGATGGGAAGTAATCTTATCTAAACATGGTGAGGGGGATGATGCACTGATATGATTACAAATAATTGATCATGTCCTGTGAATGGTCCCTGTTAGTGATACTGTAAGATGATGATCCCACCACAAGTCAATCACAAAACCATTGGATTGTGTTCAAGATTCGTGCATTGCAATTTGCAGAATTATTTAGCCCGTTTATGGGGAATTTGAAGCTCAAGAATATTTTTAACAGATTTTGGATATTGTTGGCCTGTTCTAGCTGATGTACTGCCTGTTGATCCCTGCTTGCCTGTCTGCCTGAAACCTGCAGGACTTCCTACGCTTTCCTTCTGTTGGCAGACATCACAAGCCCTGCAGCTTCACTGATGGGCCAAGGGGAGATAGGCTGCTGGGCTCTGTTTTGGTTCATGGGAGACATGCTCATGAAGAAGACTTCCTATGAATTATGCAGCCAATTTCACTTAGAGGCATTATATTCCCCTGTAATGCCAATATGTATCATTCAGCAGCCTAATTCTCCTCTTTAGTTCATTTGCACAACGTATGACGTGAGACGTGAACTCCTCAGGTTGTCTGCATCATTACATCGCTAATGAGACCCCATTACCTGTCGTGACATGCACAACATGAGGACGTCTTTATAAGTGCAATAAATGTGTCTGGTCACTAAACTTGTCTGATCTTCTTATCCTCTGTGTGCAGTGTTCACTTCATACTCTGAATCATTCTATGCGCTTACTCTGAGATTAATAGCAACAAGGAAGAAGTTTATATTAAAAATTTAAAACTGAAAAGACGTTTCTTATAAGTTTGAAAAATTACAATACAAAGCACTAGAAATCAAGACAGAAATTATAAAGAAAATGAAAGATTCAAGAGAAGTAAAGATAGGAGCATCTTGTCATCTTTAAGCCTCCTCCAAGGCTGCAGTCTCTCAAGCCCACAACAGCTGGAGGGCTCATTTCAAAACACTGGATTAGAGAACCTCTGCGCTCCGAGCCTCTAAGCCCCCACGACCAAGGAATGACACACACACATATTTAAAAAAAAAAAAAATTCACAAACATGTGAAAACAAAGTGTTCATACACTGCATGCACTGTGCCTTTTGAACTCAAAAATATGCACATGAATTGCAACCCACTGCCATGTGCGCACATCCAAACTCATTGGTCCATGTCATTGGTGACATGTACGATGGTTCTTCAGGGACACATCTAAAAGAGAGAAAGCAGCAAAAATTGCCTGGCATTGCCTCATTATTGTGAACACTTCTGCCAAAGCTTCTCGCCAGTTCTTCTGCTCTACGTTTGAAACATGCCTAGTGCACAGCTGCTCCACCAGAACTCATCCATAAAACCATAGACAGGCAAAAGATGAAGGGTGAGGCATTCATTCCCAAAATGGCCTCTTACATTGACATACATACTGTGTAATATTAGGCATGAGGTTCTGAGATTCTCACGTTATGATAATCTTGAGTAAAAATATTAATGGTTCATTCTATTTCCACAAAAATCACATATTATATTTGGTTTTCTAATATTATTCATGCTCATATTAAAATTATGTTTTGACTAGCATATGAATTCTATAAAAATTGTCATTATTTTAATCCAATATATAGACTTCAGCAAAAATGTGGCACTTTTAGCTGCCAGAATAGCTAGAAAAGGTCTATATAAATTGACTTCATTTAACAGATGAATTCACCAGCAGTATTCAGCAGCTGGTAGTACACACCTTATGTTGAGGCATTGATGTGTTAAGCTGTGCTATGCAACAAAGTCAGTAAATACATGTAAATGAATAACCATATGACCTACAAATAATTATTAATAATGACTTATAAACCGGGACCCAACATTATTCATATTCCTGAAAAATTTGTATTTAAAATGATTTTCCTTCAACAAATACTTCTCTGTATGGGGAAATGAGACTGGTATCTCTCAAAAGACAATGTAAAAGCATAATCTCATTTGAAGAAAAAAACATTTATCTGTACTTTTCTTAGTTTTGTAAAAATAAAATAAATATATATTGCATGTTGAAAATTATTAATTCATTTCTGAATGACCAATGATTCAAAGCCTTTGTGCAATCAAAGTCTTCTTGCAGCTTTTCAAATATTTTCTACACATTGGTCACTCCATAAGACAATTGATTTGTGAAGCATGAAAAAAGTTGAATGGAAGTGTTGGGAACCTTCATCTGCTTTTTTTTCCTATGTCCTCAGGGTTGGGTCTACCACTTTCTTCCTGTGCACGGACCAATGTGCATAAAGAACATTTTGCTGTCTATCTCAGTAGTTCTACCATCCAATTCTTCCAAATTATTCTTAAACAGTCATGCTTCAGTCTTTCTCTGATTGTAGCTCTGAGCTGCCCTGAGGCGGTATGCTGCAGGACTTGGACCAACCTGACTAAGAGTCATCTTAACAGAACTAATTCCATATACTGACCTTATCTGGTCCACAGTATCTAGGAGACAGGGTAAAGCTGCACTTTTGCACTTAACATAACATCTGTTCAGAATGAGATGGAAATATGTGAAATGAGAGAGTATGAGAGAAAGTGCTACAGTTTAAGAGGGGAGGAATTACTAAACTGATGAGAGGCAATACCTGCAGTGCATGTGTAGACCATGTGTAGCTCAGCTTAAAAAAAAAAAACAAAAAAAAAAACATTTCTTCTGTCCAATCATGAAACTACTGCTGAGTAATGTATGAGAAATCCACACACCTCGGAGAGATGAATGTGAACCCACTTCAGTCAGGGTAAGATGGAGCCCTGATAGGACGGAGTACTGATGTGTCTGCTCTCTCTCTCACTTACACACACATATACACGCATTCACAGAAAATCTCTGAACTACAAGTCATTTGCATTATGTATTTTTATATTCATATAGCCTTTTTTATTCACAGGCTTCACTTTCATTTCTGTTTCAAACAGATGCCCCTGATGTTGAGATGGGATGTGATGAGCCTCTGGCACAAGTTAACGGGCAGGCTAGGACACACACACCCACACCCACACATAGAAATATGTGCACATAAATAAGTGAGAAGATTGATGACGGTGCAAAGACAAGGACCAAAGAAAGACAATACTTTAATACATATTTAAAAGTGACATGGATAAAATATTTCATCTTTGTAAGCTGTTGTGAATATCCAATAGCTATATTTTTTATCTTAGACCTTGAACTTCCAACCAAAAACCACAACTCTGAGCTGACTTTAAGCATTAATTCTCAGCATCAGTGTGTATTACCAAAGCTTAGCCACATTTGATCTTGTGCATTTTCAAAGAATCTATATCTATTTCCTGATTTAGATGTGATCTGCTTTGCATTTATTGTTTAAGCTGCTTCTTTGGACCCAGAAAACTTTTTGATTGTCCTAATTTTATAATTTCCACATTAGAAATTAATCTCCTGGAAGATCAAAAGCAAAAGAATCAAAACCATAAAATTAACCACAGTCATGATCATGTCTACATATGGCTTCATGTGCTCCCACACCTGTGTCATCATACAAACAAAGCTTTGTGTCCTGTTGTCCTGTGAAGGACCCTAGGGCTTCTTGATGACTTTCAATTCTTGTAGAAGCGGACCTTGCCCTGTTGCCCGTGCCCACGAGGCACCATGATGAACCAACAAGCGAGAGAAAACATTCCTGTGAAACTCAGGTGGTGTAATTGTGTACCCAGCTGCCGGATGGCAACTCATCAAGGACTAGAGTCAAAGCGTTGCAGCGGCAAAAATGTGTTCACAAACACAACTCAAACGGATAGTCCGTACTGAAAAGGGATATAATTTTTGTAAAAGCAATGCTACGTAATTGAGTGAGTTTGATTTTTTTTTTTTTTTTTTTTTTACTTTATTTTGAAATCAGGACACTACATAGATCTGCCATAGATAAAAAAAGAAAATCAGTTTTCTCAACAAATAAAAGACAAAAAAAAATTGGGGTGAATCGCTTGTTCAGGTCTAGGGTTTTTGCAGTGACTGACAGGGGCATTATTATGATTTTTTCAGGCACATCGTGCCATTTTATAGCACAATCAACTAACTTCAGTTGTTATAAAAATGCTGCATATATAAAACAAAACTTTAAATTTGCCTTAAGCAATTTAACACCTTAAAATTGGGTCTGTGTCTTTTTAAGAAGCTTCTGCTCTTTTCAATACTGCCTTCAGCGCGACATGACGTAATGCTAAAAAAAGTACATTTTAAACTATAGCCTCCCAGTGGAGCTGTGATGGACAAAAATAATACACTTATGACAATGTGCTTAAAAGGATCTTGGCTCCATAACAACCACATGAAGCTTTAATGTGCCAATTAAAAAATGAAATTTGATATTAATGCTTCCAGAAAATATAATGTTTACTTTGTCTTGGTTTATTGTCCTATTTTTAACGAGAAACAATTTCTGATTTTCCCCAACATTGTTACCTAAAAATCAAAGTCATTGCAACTTTGGTCACTGATTGTAAAAGAAGGCACACAGAGTAAGCAGCAGGGTGGAATACTATAATAACAACACCTAGTTTGGA
This sequence comes from Poeciliopsis turneri, assembly GCA_922788865.1. Taxonomy (NCBI): domain Eukaryota; kingdom Metazoa; phylum Chordata; class Actinopteri; order Cyprinodontiformes; family Poeciliidae; genus Poeciliopsis; species Poeciliopsis turneri. The sequence goes on along the minus strand of CAKLNU010000972.1, from coordinate 39,540 downwards.
CTCCAATGCACTGATATTTTCTGTTTTACTTTTAGTGTTTTAGCTATAAGAGAAAATTATTCCCATATTTTTTTTTTCTTTTAAGTACAATGTTATTGATGGTTTACTGGAGTTAGATGTTTTTCCAGGTGTTCTGCCTTCATATTTTTTAAGCACCACACAGCATTTCTTTACTTTAATACCATTGACCTTTCTGTGATTTATTCATTGCATAAAATTTGCACTTTCCTTCTCCAGGTATGGCTGAATGATGGTGTTTCCATCTCAAAGTAAACAAACTGAACCTTTAGGACAGGCTTGTTTGTAACTAAAGTCCAAAGGAACCTTGGTACAAAAGGTCTTCATTAATATTTTACAAAGAGGAAAATGTTGGTATTCTCTAATGTGTACAACAGAATAAGATCTGCAGCAATTTCATGCCCAGCTTATATGCACATTTCTCATATAAATGTTTATTTCATGAATGTATTACTATCCATATTAAAAACTCCATCAAATAAACAGTTTTCCCTTTCAATATTTTGCTTCAGTTTTTCTCTATGCAGTCTGTCCCGCCGACACGTTCCCAATAAAACAGCCTTTAAAACCTCATCCCCTACCCCACCCACTGCAGCTGATTTATTAGCCACAAATGCCAACCCCAATGCAAGGCTCAGTGACTAGCCTACATAGCCTAATACTCGTCCCTAAACTGTTCTGCGTCTCACTGCTGCAGCTTATTGTTGTGCCTAATGCACTGCTAGAATAAACTCATAGCATGAGCTTAAGCATGTACCATTAGTCACCATATTTGTATTCTTACACATTTTATAATCATGAGTGGAGACTATGCTACATTTCTGGAATGATGGATGACAGAGTTATACCATACTGGTTTACAGCAAATCTAAAAGTTGCAGCATTGGCCAAAGAACTATTTAAATAGAATATACAACACAAACCTGACAATGAAAAAGTTCTGCATAAATGATCAACCCCAAAGCAAAAAAGAACATAAAACACTATGACCAACTGTTTAGCAAATTAATTCATCTATATTGGGACATATATATGAAAAAAAAAAAAAAATAATCTAACTGAACTCGGATGGACTCACTAAGCGAGCAGAAGGTTAAAGTAGGCCACTGCCCTCATGCAAAGTTAAGCCTGAGCATTGGAAGACTACTGCTAAAGCAGCAAACAGATGGCTCTGCACAGGCAGCCCTGGATGTACAGCTAACACACACATACACATATATCCAAGGACCAAAACACATCAAGAGCAAACTTTAGTGAAGTACACTAATCACAACTAAACATTTGAAGGATGTTTCAGATTTAATCTAAAACATCCTTCACTACACTTACCCACAGTGTGCTGCTTAGAGAAACTAAAATGTTTTACAAATTGCTGACACAATCTGTTTTAATTGACGCCTGAATTGCCAGACTGGGATTGTCCCACAGAAACAGACCCCCAACTTTCTGTCAGTTATGTGCCACCTTGTACCTTTCATACGTCTCTGTGTGGAGTAACTCATTTCTCTGGCAGACTTGCATGTTTGGCAAACTCATCACTGTGTCTGCATGTAAATCTGACATTCTGGCAAGCATACCAATCTGCCAGTAAGATGACATGATTGGCAAGAGGCTGTGTTCTTTTTTTCTCCTCTATTTGGCAGTTGCCGTGTTGATATCTTTTTAAGCTTGTTTCCAATGGCCTGGTTCTGCCAAATATACCATCAAATGAAACAGTAAGCTATGACTTATCTTGGCTTACAGGTATAGATAGCATCCAGGTAATCGTCAGCAACAAACAGTAATAAGTTCTAAAATTACAGCACTTTCAGGACTCAGTTTAGGTTACTTGGATTTGAATGTATGTAAGATTCATTACTAAGACTAATTTGTTCAGGAAGTAATCTCTTTCCATCAAGTAAATGAACCATTAAAGAAACACTATGACTTGTTTGAATAGGCTAACTCCCCATGAAACTAGTACAAAAGCACTTCTTTAAAGTTCTTTAAAAAAAAACAAACAAACAAAAAAAAACCTAATTGATTCTACTGGGGTTTGAAACTGTTCTGCTGAAAACAACATGACATGTTTTCCTTTATGTTGTCAGGCAAGGTTAGACTGCTGGGATCACCTGCACAACACAGGTTAATGCAGCCACCTAAGCCCCTCAGTCACCCAGCCAGAGCCAGGAGATAATACAAAACGTTGATTCCTGGAACTAGCAGTTAGCCTGAGGTAACTGTGTCTGATGCTGCAATGTTGTCAATTGGCTCAGAGAATGAGATTGCTTTTTTCTCAAATTCTTTTGCTCCCCTCTATTCTCATCTTTGATGCCTTTCCCACCAATTCTCTGTGGTTTGATCTCTCCTCAGCTGCATCTCTCACCCAGTAGCTCTCTAAATGAGGACAGTGATTTTAAGGCCGCCAACACAAGTTAAGCCACCTGGGAGCAGCAGCCCTTTTGTTTTTTTGCTGGAGAGCTGGTCAATGCAGCTCTCTAGCAATAGTGACTTATAATGATTTATTCTCTGATTGAGTCCCTTTGAGGCTGAACCTTCCTTAAAAAAGTGCTTCCCTGACTCAGAAGCGCTGTCAGACAAAAATAAAAAATAAAAAAATGTGGCTAAATTTTGCACTCAGCAAAAGGTGTAGCAAGGGAAAATAGTCGACTGTTTTGGAAACAGTGTATGTTTCGTAAAGACTGGTGGTGGTATGCTTGTATTAAAAAAGTGAACTAACTGATACAACATCTTTGTCATAGTTTTTTCTTGTAAATCTTTCTTTAGTGAGGAGGAATGATGCTCTAGTTTCAGTGTCCGAGGCGGAATCAACTACATATTTATTGTTTTTTCATGTCAGAAAACCATAGAGTGTCATATAGTAATGCAAAGTGAATAAACTGAAAAGTAAGATGTTTCTGGTTCATATAAAGGGGGACTAATTATTTTGATGAAAGTTTAGGACAAACTAAACTTTCTATGTATATACATAGAGTATATAGATATATAAAGACAAAGAGACAAATCATACACTTAAGCACAAAATATTTGAACAACAATTTGGTTGTTCCACCATCATCCCTATTTATATGGGATGATGGTAAAAGGACAGGCCATTTACCATTACCATTTATACAATGGATGCTAATAATACCAGGAATAGTTTATTCAGGATTTAATCATGCCTGACTGGCATTTTTCAGGAAGCACCAACTTTGATGGATGGACAGACAAAAACACAGACAGGATTTAGAAACCTGCACAGACAGTTCAGCTCATATGAGAGGTCAGATAAAATAATATATAATTTTGTGACAGCTCAAAGATAAGCATGTAAAATAATGTTAAAGCTTCCCCTTTTCTTCTTAGGTTGATATTCAATTTATGTGAAATATTCTTAAGGGTTTAACAAATAAACTTCTAAAATATATTGCATGTTTCTTTTTTACTTTCTAACTTCCTGCATCAAAGGATCTCTGAAACTGAGTTAAAAGGAACATTTGGAAAACCTCTCTAACTGCGTGTGATCCTTCCCCACCAATCTCTTTGATGTGCGCTTGTGACTAGGTGTTGACCAGCATGGTAATGCTTTCTTACTCATTCCACTTCTGGATGTTTGATGTAGGTCAAACGCTGGCTCAGCAAAATACTGGGAACAAGCCTGTGTTCATATTCTGCTCACTGGTCAAATTTACATCCCATTTCATTCAGAGGATACTTTACTGTAACACATTCACACAAATACACACCAAAACGCACAAACCTCCATCGCTCTTCTACGAATCAGCAAAAAACAGGTCTATAAAAAACCCTACACAAACACGCTGAGTGTGCAGTCTTCAGGCAGTGAGAGCTTTTTCCTCAGGCAACAGAAGAAGCATGAAGTCAAGAGCTCGAACTTCATATGACTGAAGCAAGTATTCTAACAATCAAGTCAGATTGTTGCAACTTGTTGAGCTGTGAGGGTCTTTACACAAAATGTTGGTGAGAAATGGTTGACTGACAATGATACTTTACTACTATTAGCTGACACATGACATGTGAAATATTCACTACAGATTTAAAATATCCTCTCACTTGCTTGAGCTTATAGACGATAAATCAAAATTATATGTAGCTGAAAAGTGCACTGTAGCACAGCTCAAATGCCAGAAGAGTAGCAATACTTCCTATCTGAAAAATGCTGAGTAATATTCTGAGGAAAAATCACCAAAATCCCAACAACACATCTAAAGTATTGCAGTGTCGCTTCACAAAGCTAACATGGCAGAGTATTAGGGGTTAGATAATGCTGTTGTCAGTCAGTGACCTTTTCCTCGGTAACAGACTTCCTATAAGCCTCTTCGTGTATTTGCGTGAGTGGGTGTGTGTGAGAGTAAGTATGCATGTGCTTGACAGAGCAGAGTCCCAATGCCAAGCACATCTGCTCCGGACGCCTCTGGCGCTGCCATATGGCTAACTAAAATGCCTCCGACTCTTACTACACAGACACAGAGTTTGCAATAAGAAGAGAAAATGAGTGAAAGTGTTTGTGCGTCACAGAAAGACAAAAGCGTGCGACAAAGAAGACGTATGGAGGGGGAGGAAATCGGAAAAGAATAACAGCTGGTGAGTGAGGAGCTGCACGTGGTGCCCATTAGGCTGAGTGGACAGATCCAGTCCACTGCGAAGCACGCTAATGTATTAAACACCCTGATACAACCACATTCCTTCATTCATACCAGTCCAGATCAAATCCTTATTATGTAACAGCCGTGCCATTCTTAAACACATATTTTAAGGTAAATGAGAAGATCAAGCAAACTGTATTTCTTTTATTAGTAATTCCCTATGAAAGAGTTACCTCTGATGGTGAAGCAGGTAAAAATAACTCAAACATCATTCGCAAAAGCTCCAGCTAACTTCAAATGAAAGGAGATAAGAGCTCAAACCAAAAATAAAAAAAAAAGATGCCTACTGTATTTAAGAACAGGACAGATAATGGCACTGCCAACCAACCTTATCACAAAACATATTACAGTTTCCTGTTTAGACACACTAAAGTAATTCTCTTTTAACATTTCAAAGAAAAGAGTTTGTAATGATGCTTAGATTTAGCTTACAAAGATGAGACGTGCATCTTTGTGAGCAGGATGTACAGTACAGTATCAAAGACATCAAACACTGCTTTAAATCTCATTATACTGACTGTTCGTCTCCTGCTCTCTTGTCTTTGAAGATTCTTAATTTAGCTTGACAATGCACTGAACATGGCCAGCATTTTTCCTGAGACCAGTTAGAAGTTCCACATATTAACAAAGAGTTTGATTTGAAATTACTGCGGGTGCGAAAACCGTAGAGTATGATTTGTTTGTTTTGGGTTTGTGCTTAAAAATATTTTTGTCCTTTCCATGTGAGAATTTAGATAAAAAAATGGTCTTTAACTTTGTGCAGTTAAATACCCTTTCAGAGGTTGTACATTGTCTATGCAAAAGCCTGAAAAGTATCCTGTGTTTTATTTTGCTTTATTCCCATGTGATTCTTTTCTGAGACTGTTTCAAAGTACTCTTAATCATCTTTTAGTCTATTTATTAGTATATAATTCCAAGAGCATACGATGCATTAATTAAAAATCTAACAATCTAATCTAAGAAGTAGAATATTTATTACTTTATGGAAGTTCTACAAATACTTTAAAAGAGCTTCAAGGACCAGAGAATTAATGTTTACTTATATATAAACAGTAACAAAAACAGGCTGGTCTCATTTCATGCAACCTAGAGGATCATGGAGGTTATTAAATACTTTTACACAGTTGTGTAAACAAAGGGTCTCCAGCTTCCTCTTTAACTCCTCATTTTAATCTTCTTCATGCAGTCTCCTCCATCAGTGACTGGGGCATTTCATGAGGACTGCATTGATATGGGAAAATCAATACTTTCACCACACTGGCCTTCAAGAGGCCGGTCAGACTCTTTGAAGACAGAGATGGTGGTTTGCAAACGCTGCTTGTGTATGGCAATGAGTGAAAGTATGCTACAAGTTAACCAAATAGACATGGATACTTATTCAAAGGTTTTTGTGTGTATGTACTTGGGATGTATACAATGACAAAGGCAAATTGAATTACATTGTGTGTTTGGATATATAGATAGATGCTAGATAGGTTTAGAAATCTGTATAGACAGAGTAAATACATTTAAAGGATTACTTATATAACAATCATTTCCAGCCATAACAACCAGAACATATTTACATTACGTACTGATTAAGAAACACCACCCTGAACATGGCTTCCCCTGATGGAGTCAGATATTGTTCCATCCATTGTTGGACCTTTGAAGAGTGGCTAAGACATATCATCAGCCAGAAATCTGTGAGAAAATATTTTTGAAGGTCATATAGGCTGTAAAATGAAGGAACCACTTGAGTTGATGACTGCTTTTTCCCGATGTATGTAATGCATACAAAGATGGAGCAGACAGTGTATGCAAAAGAGGAGAAAGGAATTGCAGTGCAGCATGACAAAAATGTCTTGAATTTGTTCCAACTCCTGGGATTTTCACACGATCCCAGGAGTTAGACACTTCCTGATTTTCCATTCTTTGCTTCTCCTTTAAAATGACAAAGATTTAGTATTTTAATTTCTATTATTCCTGGAATTACCTTCTCATCAGACCATTACTACTACTTTGCTATTTCTTGGCTGCTGAAAAACACAAAAATATTTTTGAAGGAATGTCAAAAAAGCCATCAAATTAAGACTAATTAAATCACAGATTTAATCTGCTGGGGTGCATATGGTAATGTATTATATGGTAGAGGAGACTTGAAGGGTAAATTGATTGATTTATGTCTTCAAGCTCATTTTATCCCATTTTACCCTCTAATTCACCCATTTACACTCTAATAGCAGCTGGCCGTCATGCAATGAGCTGGTGGAGGATGTGGATGGAAGCAGTGAGGAATGGGACAGTGAGCCATGAAACTAGCGGAAGATCTGTTTGACCTCTAATTGTTTACTCCTAAAAATAAGAATAGTGAACTGATAGTGAGGTATGATAATCAATATAAAGCTTTTTTCATGTATTTAATTTTCTTAAGTTTTGTTTCTCAGATGTATCCCAAAAATAGCACATATATGTTCACTATTATTGTTCTCTTTGGAGGCTTACAGTAAAGTAGGTCCATTCAGGCTCTATATATGGAAGCTGTGGCACATCGTCCTTCAGTGATGCATGTCTCTAGCACCCTTTCTTTGTGGCATTCTCATCATACTCTGCATGAGAGCCAATATTCATACAAGCATTTCACCAAAAAAATTTCATGTTGGTAATGGAGCTTAACATCTGTGTAAGGAGGACTTAAAACATTGAAGGCACCACTAAGTGTTTCTTATCTTGCTCATAGAAAGAGTGTCACCAGAAAAAAAAAAAGGAAAGTGACTGAGCACTTGGCTGAAAATCACAATGTCACAATAAATGTATCAGCCTTGGGGTGTAAGGTATTTTCTTCCATGTGTGGACCAATACCATTCAATCATTTCCACACCAGTGTAGGAGCTTTATTCAGTCAGACACACTTCTTTGTTTAGCACAGCCTATTCTTATGAATCTCCACATTCTTCCAAATACACACATCCTGTAGTGAGAACACACACATAGAGAAATCACACCCCTCAATAATCAGCTGAGCTATTCACTGCTTGGGGCTACACACAGAATGAACACATTCATCACATAATTACTGTGGAGGCACTCACACACTTCATCAGTCTATTCCTGTCTCAAAGAGCCCCTAAGAGAACAGCAAATGCATAAGATTTCCAAAAAGATATTATGGGATTCTTATTCTTCCATAAAAAATTTTTTTTAAAAAGCCAAAAGAAAAAAGTAGGACTTCCACAGCATTAACGTGACATCTTGACTGATTCAGTCTATGCAGAACAGGATTCAGATCCTCAAATGTTTGAAAAAGACACAGAAACCTCTCTTATAGCAGGGAGGATTTTAGTTTTGTTAATCTAACGGTCTCTTTCACAGGGGAAGATAAGTGGCAATCAGGCATCGGCCTGAAATTGCAGCAGCTGGGAGAGACATAAAGCCAGTGGGATTCGTGTGGAATATAATGATATAATGGAGAAATACAAAAGGTGAGGCGTTAATGCGGGTGATGTATGGTGCTGTGGGTGAGTGGACCAAAGACTGACATGTGGAATATAGTGGAAATCAATGGTGATGTAAAAGCAATGGAGCGATGAATGGGATCTTGGACTTATGAAATTGAAGGAAGTATAATCGGCTGATAAAGTACAGAGATTAGTGGAAAAGGGAGACTTTTACTGTGTCCAAAGTGAACCAACAGGAATATTGATTTGTTGTGGCCATGTTGTTATTCCTCAGTTTATGTCCTTATAGTTTACATACTGGTCAGAAAATCTATTTGTTTTTCTTTCATTTTCATCATGAAGACTCAAGTTGCTGCTAGTGTTTGATTCACAGATATTCTGTGAATACCCATGTATCTGCATGCTGTCTTTTGATCTCAGAAAATGATTTCAGCATAATGCATTTTTCAGACTCCTCATTAGATTTTTAAATAAGATGGTGGAAGGATCATTTGTTCTCATGAAGGAATATTTAATGTTTCAATGCATCCTGCTAGTGGAAATTAGGTACATGGAAAAAGACATAGGCTGGTATAACGTTCTTATATTATGGCAACTTACAGTGAAAACGTGGGTTCACAGTGCAAGGGTGTTTTTTTTTTTAAATGGATAATATTTTTTAAAAGTCTTTTTTACAAATATGCAATAACTATTGCTACTGTTTCTGAATAGATAACATATTGATTAATATCATCATAAAATGTACCAATGTGTGATTGTCCATCGCCTCATTCCAAACACATTTTTGGTGGCTTTAAAACTGCAGCTTATACTGTGACACTGAACATTTTTAAGACATTTAAAATAATGAATTTTATAATCATTCATTTTGTCCCTGAATAATTGCTTTTTTCTGACACATCATGTTGGGACCTAAGAGTTTTCTGCGTAAATCAGACAAAGAAAAAGCTAAAACGGACAGCTTGAGAGGTTGAAGAGTGAAGGGCAGCCTTGAAAGAAACATGATGGAAATGGCAAGGTGACATGACACAAACTGAGGGACGCATGTGACAAAGGGAGAAACATTTCATGGTGACAGAAGCCATCTTTTGCTATTCAGCCACATGAACCCTCACTCAAAGAAGGGATGAAAGTAAAACAACCCAACAAGGTAGGTACATCAAAAAAAGAAAAGCTTGAGCATTCAAAATATTCCTGTATTTGTATTTATACTGGACAAATTGAACTTTATTCCTAACCTATTTTTTGTCCCTATGAACAGCAGATCAAAAACTAATGCAGTTATTATTACAACTTTTCCTTTTAGGAATATTTTTGAAAATGGTATTTTACAAATGAGGACGCTGCTTTGTATTCCAGGAAAGGATATCCACCTGTGACATATTTTATTCAGATCTTTCCTCCTCTGACAAACATGCTTCCTACAAACAACATCCACATGCAAATATTGTGCAGTAACAAAATATATTGCTATAAAGGTAATACAATTAAGAAAAAGTACTACAACTGTGTTATGAATTACTATTTTATATCAGAATTGCAGTCTTTATCGCATTCTCTGGAATAGTTGTGAAATTTATTTGTGAAAAATAATCCCATACTTTAATTGAACAATTGAACCGCCCTTGATTTGTTTATAACGAGACATTGAATTTTGGACATAATAGTATAATGATTTTAAATATATACTTTATAATATACCACTTTTTTCCCTTTCTCTATTTCTTTTATAAATTGTGAAGCAAAAAGGGAACCATTCTCTTTCTCAGAACAAATAAAAATCTCTCAGCTGCTGATCCAAAGTTTGAAATACCTCATCATTTCATACCAAATGACAAGGTATTTTTGTGTACTTGGCTTTAAGTTCACTGCTGTTCATTACTTATTTCTAAATCGTATTTTTTTTTTCATGTACTCCAACAAAAAAAAAAAATCCAAAACAATTATTGTCACTGTCTGGTACTGTTATATTACCCTTGTGAGTACACAGCTGATATCCATTACCAGCTGTGTACTCAGTATTAAATGCAATGCTGCAAATTCTGGTAACGAACCACCTTGAGCTAACAAACAGTAAAGCTGATGCGCAATCATATTAAATAATTTTTTAAAGTTAATTTATTTCAGTAACTAAGCTCAAGAAGTGAATCACATTATATTCACTAATTACACAAAAACTGACATTTTCAAATTTCTTTTCACCAGGTGGGTTTTTCTCTTGATAGTCATTGTAACTACCTTTAATCTTTGTTTCACATCATTGTTCATGGTGAAGTCTAACCTGGTCAGTATAAGCAACTGCCTGAGCATCTTTATTTAGATTTTGCTAAGCATTTGCTTGATTTTTTTATTGCTGACTAGCACTGTGCATCATAGATGTTTTCAATCCTTAATTTCTGTTCATTTCAATTATTTTCTGCTTATAGATAATGAGCTATCTATATATACCAAAAATAAGCTACATTTACGATTACAATATTACATCAGACTAATAAAAACATTTTTGTTATAGAAATATGGACTTAAGAGAAGTGTGCATTATGAAATTTTGGGTTGAATGTAGAAGAGTATGAGTTAGTATAATGTGACCATACCAATGCTGTGTTTTCACAACAAAATCCAAATAGCACCATATCTCTTCCTCTATAATCATATATATCATGGCTCTGCCTTTATTAGTTCTAATTTTTATTTGTTTTACTTGTGTTTGATTAGGCTATCCTGCAGTGGAAGTAATTGTGCTCCTTTATTTAAGTGAGACTCGTAAGAGTTGTCATTCATGACACAGATGGCCTGGTTAGTGTGGTATATAAAATTACAAATTAAGAATTAAGACGTGTATTGATCAAATCATTGACTAAATCCACTCCGTGACGATGTAATTTCATTAAGTTGCACAGTTGTAAATGTCCTCCAAGGGTGCAGTCGCTCTTAACTGTTGGTAGTGGTTGCCTTTTTTGCCCCTCCCTCTTTGTGGACATCAGAGGGAAGCATGAGCAGCATCACTCAAATTTTGTTGTGAGGGCTCAGGAAAACTTTTCCATCACTACATCGTTGACATTCAAATTAATTCCATCAAAAGTAAATCAGAATATTCAGCAACCCGAGAGTAGGGTTAGTTGCCGTCATCGTCTTCAGTGATGGGGGGGTGGAAGGCAGGAGGAAAGATTAAGGAGGAAGGACACAATGAATTCAAAGGAGAAGTGAGGTGAATGTTTGTGATTGAAATTAGCATCTGATTCCGCATTTGAAAGAAGTAACACAAAACAAGGAGGCTCACAAATCAATGATGATGGATTCCGTTGGAGGGACTTGTGGCTAAAAATGAAACAAGGTTAAGATTGCACAGAGATCATAAAACAAAACAAAATTATGTAATTCACTCCTCACTTAATCTCCACTATCAATTATTTCTGCACCACAGCAATCATTACCATTGATCCATTCAAGTTAATGCTGCAGCTTTAAAGCCATTCAGAGCCACAAATTCACACACACGCAAACATACACACAAACAAGACAATCAAAGCTCTGGGGCAGGCCAGAGAGCTGCCCAACAGATTGCCTGTAGTTCCATAATTGCACTGCATGTCAAAAACGCTAATAAATAAATCAGTGATTACTCTCCTTTGTGAAGTGCTGCAGCCCCATTATTATTCATGGAGGTAAATACATCCACAGAATGCAGGAAGCCTTTCTCAATAAACATTTAACAATTAACATATAAAATATATGAGTATTCTTCATGTGATGAGGTACAAAAACTCACACATGACTGATCTCTCGTGTTACTTTTCAGACTTCCTTCACATTTACAAAAATCTATTTAACTGGCACAATCATTTTTATACAAACATTCTAAGAAAGAAACAGCATTCCCAATGTATTATCTCTGTAACATCTCAGTAGTACATAAACAAGCAGGTTAGTAAGATATACCACCTTACTAACCTGTTTGACTCCCTTACAGGCCAACCACACCCTCCCATCAGCACACTAAAGTCTACTGATTTGTCTAAAATCACAATCAATTTAGAAAGAAGGATGCAACTCTTCTTTCTTTTTTTCTCATTTTCTCTTGTTGGTGTCCGTCTGTGCACCAAAAGTTTAACTACACAAACACGCACATACACCATTGATGGCAACTTAGACTGCATGATTACTGTGACTCTAAGCTGCTTAGGGGTTCTGTCCCATCTGGCTCTGGTGTTTGCAGCATCATTCACCTCCCTGCTCACCCCGTACCCATCGGCCCTATCTCCCAGCCTCATGCTTCATCCGCCATCATTCATGTCCCCTGTACTTCAACACACAGTCACAGAGAGGGAGAACAGAGGCAGAGCAAAAGAGATGGTAATCCTGCGTAATCTGGGTTTACCAACTATTAGGGCTCTGTGGTGTTTTCTTACGTAATCTAATCATCTGTAGAAACGTGCAGTCATCAACCTGAGCGAGTTTGGATGTGTGTTTTTTTATGCATGTGTGCTTGCAGTGGAAGTTGGAATGGATGCCTCTTTTTGGCACCTGGACCATGTGTGAGGAGATTCAAACATGTGCAAGATTAAGTTCCTCACACTGATATACAAAAATGTAGATTACAGTAAAAAGGCACACACATATGGTATTTAGTGCTTAATCCACATGCTTATTGCGTTGATGCTTCCCACTCTTCCCCACTACCATCAAAACCCTGTGTACACAAAGTACACGTGGCATGCTGAAAATGAGTAATTGCTTCTGTGACCATTTCACATAATAGAATATTCTGTGTGTGCTGATGCCAAATGCAGCATATAACGTATTTATTCCAGTCCATCTCTATGTTCTGCTGAATGTACCTTGTTATGGATCAATGAGGAGCATTTTCATAATTTTACTGACTGTTGAAAAGGTACTTTTTTATCTGTTAGATTTCATTAGTCAAACAATGTCATTTACTGATATTTGTATGAGCACAAATGTAATAGAGAAACAGAAAGAGTGACAGTCATAGTCTCAAATCAGAACTTTACCGTAACTGCAATTTTACTGGGACTTTTGTTTGTATATAAAGGTAGAAAGAGAGGGAGATTGTTTTCAGGTTCCTCATTTGTGATCAAGAGGCAAATTTGTCTCTGCTTGTAGAACACAGTTTAGGACGTTCCTTCTTTATGGAAGAAATGTTGTATCCAGGTCTGGCTTAAGAAATTTTGAGACACCTGTTTACATATCTGATTATAAACTGAAGATGCCATCAGGAGCATCATGTAACCATGTAAAACTCTGATCATCTCTCTTCTTTCTACAGTCTTTAGCAAATATTTAAAAGTTTTTATTACTGTATTTAATTGAGTTTGGTTGTTTTTTTTTCTTCCCACAACATTCATACACTTTTGCTCTTGTGTTTGCTTGGGTCCTTTTTGTGCCCCATAACCCGTCAGCCAGTCGAGACAGATAAGCATCATCTTAAAGTCTCTTGCTTTTAAAGTCCTTGTACATACAGCTTCAGCTGTGCTCAGAACATGGTGTTGAAACATAACAGTCAAAACAATATCTTGGAGTTTCTAGTTTATGTTTTACAAATTAACATTCTTGAAAAATTATTTAACAAATATTCTTGTTTTAAAATGAAACTAATTACCATTGCGTCTAACTGAAGCTCCATCAATTAATTTAAACAGAAATTATTTAGTTGTTCAGCATAATGCCTTTCAGCTTTTTTCTTCTGAATTGGTGCAATATAGATGAACTGAGCTGAATTATTCACAGTAATAAATTAAAATTTCACAATATGACAAGAGTGCTGGATATGGGTTACATAAGCTGAAATGGCAAAGTTTAGTCCGTTAACATCCATAAATTGAAGTTATGTTATCAACCGAGTGCATTAAGGGAAATACTTTTGGAAACTACTGTAGTACTAAGAGATAAAATATAGACTGCATATGTAATGTACATCATTGTGCATTCCGTATTTCTTGAATCTAGAATCAAAGGGTACATGAGCTAAAAACAGATTAAGACAGTTTTTAGTTGAAGCCTTAAAACATAAGGCTAAAAAAGGTTTTATACCACTATGTCATGCACACTGATCAAACACAATGTGTGCATGTCTGCTCAGTGTGCATGACACTGATCAGACACGATTAAGTGATTTAGATGACAAAAGAATGTGAATGGGTAGGGCTGTCCATTATTGGGTCAAATACTCTTAGTCTTAAAAGGGTAAGATTGAGTTCAGCAGTTGTGAAGAACATTGCTTATAATCATACTGTTAGGTAACTAAAACAAATTGTTAAAATAACTTTTTACTCAAACAATTTTATCTCTCTCTCTCTCTCTCTATATATATATATATATATATATATATATATATATATATATATATATATATATATATATATATATATAAAAAGTCAACTATTTAACAGCTGATTACTGGACATTAAATTACTTATGCTAATTTCCTTAGCATAATTTTTTATGGATGTTTATTTGTGTTATTTTACTGGTTTGTTGTACTCTGGAGATTTAAGGTATACCTTTTCCATATAAAAATTAACAGGGAATTGTTTTAAATTGATTCAGGAAAACTGCAGGATGAAAATATAAGACAGAAAACAATAAAATAGTGCAATCACTTCAATCACCGTTGTTATTTTGCTTTTAAACTGAATTTATTTATAGCAAAAGAGACTAACACTTTTTTTAATTTTATTTTATTTTTGTTTACTTTTTTCATGTGAAGGTCATTGTTACAGTCTTCAACATTTGCTGTGAATAACAGTCACTGAACATAACCAGCCATCCATTGTCTCTAACCAGGGTTGCGTGGGGCTAGGGCTGCTGCTCATCTCCAGCAGCCTTTGGGCCAGAGGCAGGTTTCACCCTGGACAGGTTGCCACTACATGGCATTGTAAATGGTCTGCACTTGTATAGCGCTTTATCAAATCCAGAGGATCCCAAAGCGCTTCAAACTACAGTCAGTCATTCACCTATTCAGGCACACATTCAAGTGTCTACATAGTAACTACAGCTACCCTGAGGAAGAAGGGAGGCCTCCTCCTTGCCTCCTTGCACAGCAGGCAAGGAGGGTAAAGTGTCTTGCTCAAGGATATAATAGCAGACAGATGGAGCGTGGGCTCGAACCAGCAAGCCACAGCTCTGTTGTTGTCACCATCACCTAAGTCCATCATAGGGAGACACAAAGCGCAGAGCACAAACAACTACCTTATGAGCATGTGCTCATGACAGTTTAAGGAAATAAATTAACCTAACATATTGTTTTACTGTGGGAGGAACCTGGAGTACCTGGAGAGAAGTCAACAATACACAGAGAAATTATACAAACCCGACACAGAAAGACCCTATATTCAAACCCAAGACCTTCTTGGACCCTATAACAGGATTCAGACAGTGCTACCAACTTTCCCACTGTGCAGTCTACTGCACATGATTTAATCCAAATGTGACTGTGGTTTAAAAGTTTGTAAAATAGCATTTACATGAATCACTGCACATGTAAATGCCTTATTTCCCCAAGCCTTCTGTTACCCAAGTTAATCTCTGTTTCTATGTCAAGATGTTAAAACTCCTCTGCAGGCAAGATGTAGCCTCTGGATAGTAAAATACTTCATAAAACCATAGCTATCCCTCTATGCCAGGGCTGTCAAACTCATGTTCATTTTGGACCAAACTGATTTGATTAGACTCATTAAATAATATTTCAGTATGCAAATGTTATCTAAAAGTTCCAGTTATGTGGCCTTTAGAGGTTTAGAGGGACACAGAAATAGCTATGATGGGCCTGTTTTTGCCCACGGCCTTTAAGTCATCACAGGTGCTCCATGCAATAGAGCACTAAACCAGGACTGTGTAATTTTGCATCCATCAAGTCTGATTCCATTTTTCCCAGGGCACGTCTACTAATGTTGAGACCTGTGCATCACATGAATCAAACAATACTGTTTATTTAAAAATAATTAATTCCCTTTATTCCACATCAATGTTAAATTTAAATTATTCAAATTAATAAGAGAAAATGAAACATATTCAGACATATGTGAAACTATAAGATTGGATACTTGAGAAATGAGCAAAGAATAAGAAAAAGAACGCATTGGTGAAGGAGTAGGTGGTCTGAAGGGGCTCTTATAGAAGGTTCAATCTCTCAGAAGAATGCTGAGGATTATTTTTAGAAAGACTCAAAGGTCTACTTGCCACAAGATATAATTGGATGCTCTGAGATCTTAAGTTCAGAATAGATATCTGGGTGGATAACTTTCCAAAATGATTTTCTTGCCTTGGTATATATTGACTCAGTATTTCAGGAGGCTTCCAGCCATTTTCATTGGAAAGTGAAGAAACAGAGGGCAGTAAACACAATTCTCTACTAAGTGGGCACTTTACTAACTCAATTACTATTGGCCTCAGTGACTGAAGAAACAGAGTTTTTGTAGCATCCACAGTTGCACTACAGGGCAGACAATTTGTCTCATGAAAAGTCAGTATCCCTGAAAATTGTGGGAGAGGCAAAATTTATTTTGCATTTCCTACCACTTATCCATCTGGAGTCTTATCTACTGAATGGCAGAATAATTTAAAAACTTTTTCATTATGAAAGTCAAACTTTAAAAAGGGAAAAAGGATTGCCACATAGTGTGCACAGTAGTATGTTTGGAAGAAGGCTTAAAAATGGGGCTCAAAAGAGTGAAAATGTGGGGGCCAAAAGAAAGTAAATTAGTGAAGCAAAAGCGTGCACAAGATGGAGAGATGAAGTATACATAGTGCTCTGAGTGGAATACTTTTTAAATGATTCATATGTTCATCTTTAACAACATTTGAAGAACTTTCAATTTCTCAAATGGTACACTTCATATCTGCCAAAATGAAATGAAATGAAAATTTCTTCATTTGATGTGTCTTATGAGGGTAGAGAGAAAGCATATTTGAATATTAAATTTAGCTCATTCCAAACACTTTTTTTCCCCCATTTAAATATCAAACTCAGAAAGAGCATCTATTTTTTTTTTTCAACTTAATAGATTTCTTTGAAGTGACAACAAAGAAGAAATTGTTGGACAGTGAATGGAAATATTTGCACAGACTGATCTGAATATTCTCACATAAGATTGTTAGCAACAGAAGAATAATTGTGTAGTGTGTTTCAGGATAGCATTAGTCATCATTTGTAGTCATTAAACAAAGAAGGAGATTCAATGCTGGAGAAGAAATGAACTGGCAAAGGCACAATGAGTGCTGGCTATTATACAGTTAATTATGAGTGAGATGGTAGCAATAAAACCAGGATAATACTGTCAGCATTCACTCTCAGTAGATTAGGATGAGGATATCTGCAACAAAAGCCACAAATTTAAAAAGAGCTAAAGTATAGGTAACCACTTTTACACTAGTCTTCCTTGTGAGGAGTTACCCTAATGATTTCAGTACTACATGGGCGACTTTGTGCTAAACAATGAAGAAATAACAGCACAGAACCAATTAGTCCTATATGACCATTCCATTTTTCACTTTTAAAATACAGACCTGAGGGACTTACATTGGCGCAGAGGATATCTACAAGCATGGAGCATGCTGTTGCTCCAATTTCTGCCACTATCATCAATTTAATCAGCCTCCACATTGTATTGCAAAATCAATGAAAGACCATTGCTTATTCTTCTCAGCACATAAAGTGATGTTCTGAGGTGATGTTGGAATTCCACTGAAGCACTGGAAATAGTGACTTAATGCAGGTAATAACTTCACGATCTCACCCCCGTTCCTTCAGAAAGCTGTAGGTCGTTGAGATTTTAAAAATGGAGTTTGGCTACACTCTGAGCGCTTTGACCCACATTTGTACCACAGAACTGTCACAGTCTGGAAAATTAATGGGTGACCTTGGTGAAAACTTGCACCAACATCTTGGGGATAGTCCTAGAAAGACAGTGTTAGCTTTAGGCCAAGATGAAAAAGTGCAAGAATGGAGGGCACTAAATGTAAAAGACAGCATTAATTTCGACCCTATTTCTGCGTTTTGTCTTTTATTATTTAAAAAAATGAACTAAAAATGTATAGTTCTACAAAGAATACTGGGGAAAAAATAAATATTCTGACATCGTGGAGCTAAAGAGAAAGATTACATGCAGAGCCTTATATGCAAAGGAAATTCAAAATATTACGTCGCAATAATATACAGAACTAAAAGTAGACAAGCAGTCTTGTCTCTTCCTGAGAAGGTCCTTGAGGAACACTTCACTCTTTATGATGATGTACTCAAACAGTTTTTGCTTAGAACTGCAAGAAAAGAATGTTTGTTGGTTATCCTGTGCAGCGTAATAGAGATTTAGCTGCTTTGGGGGTTAATAGGCGAGTGTAGAATATCAATTAGTATCAAGCAATTTTTCATCAATTCTGCTTCAGGTAAATGTATTTCTTTTTTATTCATAGAAGAAGGTGCACTAAAGATAAAATGAAACAGTGTGTATGTATGGAGAGGTGGGGGGCGGGCTGGGAAACATAAAAAGGAGACAGCGTCTTACCTTTGTCTTATGAATTAATGTTTCTAGGTCAAATCAAGTCTTAACTAAAAAAAGGGATGAGTCATTAAATTTAGAGCTCTGTCATCTGAACTCTAAAAGTCAATATTTAAAAAAAAATGGATGGGGAGGATGTACAAGTTTAAAAATAAAAAAATAAACTACATTATATAAAAATACTGCTTCAATAAACCTGTTTTATTTCTAACCTGCAGGTCTGAGGAAACAGCTGGCAGTTGCGTAACAAAAAAGGAACTGTGCATGAAAAGCAGAGCATGAGCAGGAGTGAAGCTCGGAGAATGTCCTTATAGCACTTCCACCCAAAGTTATTGATGTCTCACTTGTAACCTCTTCGCCCTATCCAGTATTTAATCCCATGCCTGATGCGATGCAATGGAGCAACCACAGCTTCGGTGGGAACTTTGATAAAACTGCAACAGTCCTGCAGGGCTTTAACAAGGTTAGAAAGAGCCAAAGAGAGCTCATCCTACCAATTAAACAATAAAGACAGAGAGGTCTTACAAAGTGCAAAAGAAAGAAGACATTTGTTCTAAGTACAGATGAGAGGGGATGATCAGCACATGATGCGGCCGTATTTGACAAGGTTACGGCTTGTAATGGCAGAAACAAACGTACACAGAAACACAGCACTAAGAAACACAGATGGAGAAGGAGACATGCACATCAACATGAAAAGACACACACGCCTGGGTCAACAGATGCAGCTGGGTGATATTTACTGTCTAGACCACAACTTTATGTCCAAATATATGTATAGCTTCCAGGGGGAGGCATTTTAAAGAAGTCTGTCATAATAACACTGTTTTCTAATTTAGAAAAGATAAAATTCAGTCATTTTCCATTATCTGCTTCATGATATCTTCCTTGCTTTATGAAGATATTGTGACAGCAGCTTGGAAGCACAAAATGAGAAGGACACACCATATGTGGTAAAAATACAAGTACATCTATTTGTTGTCCAATGTCTCTGGTGGGACGTTGAGACTATAAACCAAGGGAAACCAGATATGTGGGAGTGAGACGCAGAGAGGGGAGATTAACAAATTTGTTATCTAAAAATACGAACTGACAGTCAGCTCCACGTTGTTGTTATCCTACCATCAGACACTCATGAATCCCTGGGAGGCTGCTCTTCAGCAGTAAGCATATCCAAAGATGGATTTTAACCCACATGGCATTAAACACATCCCTTGATTGCTCCCAAGAGTAGCCATAAATACCCATATTTGATAACATGCAGTCTGATTCCAGGCTGAGTAGACAGCAACAAGAGGTCTGCCCAAAGACAAGTAGATACAATCGGGATGTAGATGCTATGATATCAAGGGTCACACCAAGTATACTAAGTAGATGTTCAAAGGGTGTACAATGCACAGTCAGCTACATATTTTCTGAATCATCTAAATAAGTTTTTGTTGTTTTTGAGGTATACCTAAAAAAATATAAGATTATTGTATATTGATATTGTGTTTTCAGTTGAAGGATGCTGTATATGATGCCCACTCTAACCACTGCAACACATGACGCACTGAAAAACATGCAAACGTAAGGATGAAGCAACAAGCTAATCAAGCTAATAAAGTAGAATGGGAAATACTTCACTGCTATCAAAAAAGGAAAATATGAGCGACAGGTGAAGCTAATGTGAAAAAATAAAGGAATAACGGAATAAAGGTTTGATTTATATTTTTTATAGTAGAGTAAAAACCCTTTTTATAGGTTAACAAAAATTACAGTTCATATACCTATTTCTAGATAGAATCTGAGCAATTACATCTGCCATGTGTCCTCAGAGTCTTTGCACCTGTGCTTGAAACTGTCAAAATGATTAGATCACCAAATAGGCTAAAAAAAATATTGCCAGGTTTTTGGGCCAATGTGAACAAATCCCTAAAGAATCAGAATTCTTGAGATTTCACACCTGCTCTAGTTAGAAAAAAAAAATCCCACTTAAATATGCTCCAGTAAGCAAGGACTTAATTGGGTGTAAGATCATATGAATGACAATAGCTCATTTTCCCTTTTAAAACACAACACAGAAACAGGTAACCACATACAAGAAATACCAATATATGCACGTTGATATGGAACAAAATATACATAATGTATGCCTCTATATGCAGTGAGAACAGCAGCTACAAGGCATGAGCTAATCATGCAAATAAGCTAGCTTACACCTATGACAGCAGGGAATGGGAGAGAAAATAGAGAGACAGAAAGAGAAATGGGGGGGGTCTGATATGTGTGTTAACTCGGGTGGAACGAAGCAGTAATGAGCAGGTCAACAACTGTTGTAAATCACACTGAATATGTAACACAAGAAAATCATGCTTGGTTCACAACAACAAAACATTATGAGGACTACATTTCTTTACAATGTTAGTAGCATTGGATGGTTTTTATATAGCTGAAAACATATATTTACAGACCAAACATTACATGGCCTCTTTTTCCATCTTTCTGACAAGTTTAAATTGTTTTCCATTTTAGTCAGTCAGTATTAGCAAAATTGTTAAATCCCAAAAAGAGTGTGATTAGGTCATAATGTTTAAATTCCCTTCCTTACCGTTAGATTCCACATAATATTGTTTCTTCAAGATTCCATCCATATTATGAATTGCATCAATCACTTCTACAGCAAAACATACATACCATGATGCCACTCTCACAGTGCATGATGCCACTCTCACAGTGGCATCATGGTATGTAGGTGTGTTGATTCCCACACCTTGTTAGACATTCTCATAAGGAATGTATCTTGTAGTGATGGCCTTTGGCACTAAATAAAAATTACAAAACATGTTTCACTCATTGTTGAAAAAACTGCATATCTTTAAGTTGTTTTTTATGTTTGGTGATAACCCTGGGTAGTCTAATGTAAGATACTGTCAATGAAATTGAAACTCAGAAAAAGGCAATAAACCCACAGTTAGTGAGTCCTGTAAAATGGTATTCTAATGGAAATGTGGTTCAAGTGATAGATGAGAAAAGAATGATAAAAGACACATCCTGTAGTCCCTTTGGTTCATTAGAGTTAATGGCTTTCACTATTAGAAGCTATTAACAGCTGGACCACCAGTACTTTTAGATTTATGTTTGCTGATCATATCATACACCAAATATAGGTGTGTAATGGTTCACATAAGCACAATTTCCTAATTAAGATGAAATCTGACTGTCAGATCTCACAGTAAACACCCACATTCACCATCCTTCTGCACTTCTGTTATGACGCAGAATAAGACTTCTTGGCACAAGTCCTGTGGTATGCTGAGACTTCTGGGACTTGGTTCTGAATTAGCACAGAGTCTTTGAAAGATGGATCCTGACCAGGATCTGAACTCAGTGAAAGATTAAACTGCACATGACTTCTAGGAAGAGCAAAGTCACCATGTAGAAACTTCAACTTGATTTCACTGGAGACCAAGGAGAACCTTTAATGTCTCCATCTTCAATAATCTTTGTCCCAGACATATATTCTAAAGCAGACACAAATAAGATGGTTTACATGCTCTAGACTGGTGTTTAAACTCTGAAAATAACCACTGATACAATTTCCTCCTCCATTGAAATGCCACAGCTGCTGCCGTGTAAAAATAGAACCATCATCTCAAGAGGTCTTGGAAGAAATCATTAAGTCAGATGTGAGGTGCTGATAGGTGCTAAGACTTTATAGAGTTGGGAAATGTATGTTGAATTACACTCTGCTTACTAGTAAAGACATGCAAAGTAGAAGGATAGAATCCTTTTTAATCTGGGCCATGAGAAACGTTTTAACAAAATCTCAAGCAGAGCTTATTTACAACCATCCTAAGGGCATGGTCACAATGATCATCATGAGACTAGTGTCCAGTTTTCATGTGTTGAAAGTCAAACACTGGCACTCCTTAGTTCATGTTCTGTTCTGTATAACAACCAAACAGTTCAGATCTCTCACATGAAACATTACCACTTCAATTATAAAATAGAACAAAGTAACTACTGCAAACAACATAACAATTAACAAGAAAACAGATAAAAGCATTTTTTTAAGGGTTAATCATGTTGAGGTCTCATGGCCATTTCATTTGAGTTCAGACACGGATTAATTTAATTCTGCAATTGGCTTAAAGTAAGATTGCTCGTGCTTGAGCAAGAAATAAAGTCATTCAGCGTAATACTAAAGATAAATGACCTAAAATTTATTTATTAGGAAGTCAGGAAGTCCAAACAGTGTCAGGTTCTACATTTATTATGATGTAACCTGCTGAAACTCATACTATGTATTCATCTTTTCTCTCTGGATTGCACATTTCATGTTCTTCATATCCATGAGAACGGACACAGCAAAGAAAGGTCTTTCAAGACTGTACATTATGCCAATGGTTATATGGGAGACTAAACAGGATTAATTCAAGATGGACTCCTGTTCCATAAATAAATATATCCTTTGATGCCGTGTTAGGGAATCAGTATAGGTGGTCCTTGAAAAGGAAGCGGTTGGCTTCTGTCAAGGGGGTCAGGTGTGATTTTAGCTGATCAGTGAGGCGAATTAGTCAGTACTGGCTCAGAACTGCACCATGTATGAAAGTAGGCTAAATATGAAGCTGTGCCTGGCCGGGTCTCCACACACACACACGCCTACACGGACATACAAACACACAAATGTGTGGCAGGAGAGCCAGTGAACAGCTGGTTTAGGTCACAACCTGTAAAGTCATACTGCCCACAGAACATCCGAGGACGACAACAACAATGTAGAGCCAGTGCAGAACTGGAGGATGGTCAAGTGACCTGTCAGGAGGATCCGATGGCCCCAAACAGACAGAGACACGAGTGTGAGGACTGTCTCTGTGTAGATAGACATCTTATTTTAACATTACTTAACGTTTAGATAATTGAAAGACAAATCCAAAGATGGTCATTGGACATTCTGATCTAATAAAATATGCCTAAATTTTGTCGTGAAATTTATTTAAAAGTTTCATCCCACATAAAGGTAATCAGAGGGAAATAATAAACTTAATTGCTTTTGGGGTTTTTTTTTTTGGTTTTTTTTTTTCAAAAAATTCAAAAATTCAAAAAATTGAATAATTTCTGTAATTTCTGGGAAGATTAAAAGCTTCCATGTTAATGTATTATTTTTAAGGGAAATTAAAAAAAATGCCTGGTTTAAAGAAAAATATGTTACACATTTGCCACTGCACATGATTAAACAAGCCTAACTCACCTACAGTACTTAGAACTGTAAGAGCATTTTTCTCCTGTCAAATTAAATGTGAGAATTGACTTCTGCACAACCTGTCTCTTATATTTTAAATTTCATTACAGACATATAGCACTTGTCCAGTTACCTCAGACAAACAGTTCAAACTCAACTTTGCTTTTAACAGTAAATGAAATGCTGAATTCATTTCTTTACAAGCCCTTCAGGCTAAAGACCAAAGAACAAAATAACTGAAGGCAGAGAATAACAGAAACATCCACAGAAGAGCTAGAAAAAATGTGTTCATACTGTTCCACTTCATTATGATCTAAGGCAAGAGGCTTGGGAGGGTGTTTGCTCTTTGAAGTTCATGCTTTATTAAACTTCACCATACAGTTTCGCTCTCTTTAAGGCTAGAATACATGGTTATACTGAAGTACAGTTGAAATCACAATAGGCAAGTTAAAAACAAACAGTAGCATCTGCTGACTGTGCAACTGAAACTGAGAACATAGCATTCTGTGAAGAACGATATGCCCTCTTACCAATCTCCATTTTTGTTTTTCTTACATCTAAATGCTTCAGATCACTGAATAAAACGTAATATTAGATAACAATAACCTGTGCATATGGAATGTTTTTGGAAACCAGAATTCAATTTCAACAGTCTCACCTAGCCCTGATTATTGCCAGATCTGTTGAATCAGGAAATCATTGTCATCTATCAGTGTGGAAATGCTGACAGTCCCATTTCAAAGCCAAGACTTTGAAATGAACTGCAGTTTGAACTATTATCCACAAACAGACCTTCTCAGTAGTGGCTCGCTTACCAAAATTACTCCAAGAATGCACCAACAACTGGTCCACAATGATTCTTTGAAGATAATTGGATCATATGAGTAATGTCATTTAATTCCCATTTGGAATAAATAATGCATCTTTTAACTGAAATGAACTGAATTGAACTTAGGAGGTTACAAATAAACATTTAAATGTCTGTATGGCCTAACTTGCCTCAGCTAAAGTCGACAAAAAAATAGAGACTGGGCAAAAATGAAAACACAAGGGCAGTTTTCACATTTGTCAAAAAAAAAAAAAAAGGAAAAACAATAGTGCTGTGGCATGACCATAAGGGTATTCATGCTTCAGATATAATACAATCCTCCCAGGAACAGATGGGAAATACCTCCACATGGCTGCAAGAGTGTCATTGTCAGTTACCGTATACCCTTGATATTAGCTTTTGCTGCTAAGAGTGACACAACCAGTCACCAGAGCTGAGGGCAATTCATTTTTACCCTGGGCTTATTTGGTCTGAAAAGCTGTTTTACCCATAACACATGAAATCATTTAAACCTCAATTGTGTATTTGCCTGGGTTCCTTTTGACATTCACATTGATTTGAAGTGTGACAAAAAGCAAAAAGCAAAGATTTCTGTAAAGTGGCAAATACTTTTTCATAGCACTTTGTAAAGTGATGACATCACGGAACTTCTAATGTCACCACGGGGCATTGCACAGCCTCTACTAGGTATACCAAGGATATATGGGTTCAATATAAACCGGGGAATGTTCAGCAAAACCCCCAAGATGCAGATTCTGCTGCTGAGGAAATATTAAGATTTTTTTAGGTGTAGCTAAATTAAAGTTATTAGTTAGAACTGGAGTTCACTGTTATTTTATGGATATGGAAAATATTCTGAAAATGCTTTTGCTTGGTAAATCATGCCCAAAGTGATTTGGGCACCTTTTCTCTGTTAGTAAAAAAGTGCCCAAATCACACATATAAAATAAAGTTGAACCTACAGCAGAAAAATACTTATTTTAATTCTTAGATCATGTCTTAATTTCTCAAAAATATGCTGTGCCAGTACTAAGCCCAGCTGAATAATAGCTGACGGCGGAATAACTGGAGGGTTGCTATCATCGTCTGAACTGTAGTGGCTAACCAGAATCGTTTAGCCAAGAAGAGGACAAGCACTGCAAACCAAGCAGAAGAACTGCCGGGAGCAAAAGAGAAGACTCCATGAGTGTGTGTATATGTGTGTGGTGTTATTGCCCTCTAAAGTGCAGCTCTCTCTTTATCGTACAAGAGTTGTGTAAGTGAGCAAACATGCAGTGAAATGCCTTTAAAGCAGCAAACAAAGCCCACACATTTGCTACTAAAACAATGCTCAACAAGTAGTACAGGTACAGGGATGTGAAAAATGGTGAGGAGGATATTTCCTCAAAAGCAGCAAAATAAATAACCAAAGACTGCCATATGGCTCTAACTACATCAACTGGGAAACCAAAACACCCATCCAAAAATAATTATTTAGCTTAAAATGTTTGTTTCAGATTTGCTTTTTTTTTTTCTTCCCTCCTCCAATATCACTGTTAATCTGGCATGACACAGGCCATCTGTAGCTGACATCAGGAAATCACTGCTCACATGCCGTCAGTGTGTCTATGTTCGTCTGAGAAGTGCCGCAGGGGGGGCTGGGTGTGGGCAGTGGCTCACTTTCTTCCCGAGATGAAAAATAAAATAGCAATCAGCATAGAGTCATTTGCTTTTAAACCACATTAGCCCTGTGGTCAAACTTCCACCTGGAAAAGGTAGTTTAATTACCCCACCCCAGAAAACCAATCAGCAGATCTGCTTGAGTCATTAACATGTCAGTGCATTAGAAATGTTAAATCAAAAAGTCAGTATCATGGCATTATGAATGATTCGTGAGAAAATGATTTAATTTCTGCTGCGTGTATAGAAAAGAAGGAGTAGTAGCAGTAATGCATTTATAAGTGTCCATATAACATGACTGCATTGAGTCTGTTACTTAAAAATAATACACAAACAGATCATTTCTTTTGTTATCACGTGTCATTTCGATTTACAAAACATGCGTTTCCATATTATGGATACTTGCAACCTGATACATTTCTAATGTACAGAAATAAAACTGCATTGGCATCATGCCCTCCTTCGCTCCATCTTGAGCATATAAAGACCTCCACAAACATATCTGAGAACCAGTGACCCTGAGCTCCCCTGTGTTATTACCACTATAAATGAAACAAGAAATGGCAGTGGAAGAACAATTTTTCTGGCCATTCTTTTGCTCTCCTGCTGTGGCTTTCATAATACTGAGCAAGGCCAGCGCTGTTTTCATCGATGGCAGAAAAATGTCTGACTGCACTTCCCTCTGTCTCTCCTTCATAAACTAGAAAATACAACTAGGTGGTTCAGAACATTCTCCTTCCAGCTTGCAGGGTCGATGTCATGCCGTTACATTCACTTCACCTGAAAAATGGTAAACATAAAGCTCCAAAAGATTTAATCTTTGTTTGCTTACATGGTCAAACTCTGCATACTCCAGAATACACAAGGGTCATAACACCAAGGCTGGTGGTTTATTCAACAAAAAAGTAATTTAGATCTACACATGAGCAAGATAACATGCACTGCTATCAATTGAGGTGAGCCAACTCCCTTTTAAGCTGCTATTACAACCTTCTACTCACATTTGGATGAGCTCATTATACTGTATCTGAGAGCTGATTAATGAGGCGGTATAAATTACTCGTATTGTTACAGGCGAGTAAAAAGCCTCTCCTCATGAGGGAATATCTTGGAAATCAAAACAAGGTCTCCCTATTAAAACTCCATATTTATAAACCAACTGTCTAATAGGCCACAGTAAAAGAAATGCTGATTAGTTCAAATTTATGAAAACTAAGAAGTGATTTTTGAAAAGTGAAATTACTATTTGTCTGATTGCTAACATGAACTTAAGATGAAGAATCACAGATGGTGACTAAATCAAAGCAAGAAGGATTTTATGTGTTATGGGTAACTTTTGATAGTTCATTAGCCTTCTGACTGTTTTGTGAAAAAAATTTTCAAAGAAGAATCTTAGAACGTTAGGTACTGTATTATGTATTTTCCATCCACATATTGAAAATTTATAGCACAATCAAATAAAAGTACCTTCAATTGGAATAAAATGCTGTACAAATCAAATCTAAATCAAAATAAATTTGCCTATTTCCTTAATAAGCGTCTACTCAGAACATCATACCAACAATGCTTCTCATTAGGCCAGTTTATAGTAACCCCAACAGATATGCAGTTCCACTACATATGTGTTCATTCCTGCTGCCGCTAGTCTGGAGGAGCTGAGTGGGACAGCAGTGGGGAAGGGGTGCTCTCTGAGGTGAAACCTCCACTGAGGACTGCAGGTCCACAGAGGAGATTTGTGAAAATAGACGGTGCTTTGTGAGAACAAGCATTTGGCTACCATTGGAGATTCAGCCATGGATGCAAGAATCAAAGCAGTATGTTTTAATGAGAAAATAACAGTATAACATGTCAGTGCTTTCAAAAAAAAAAAAAAAAAAAGTTGTAAAGGGTTTATCAGTTCCACATCAATCCACTCTAGCACCCTTAGGACTTGTTGAAAGAATCCTTTTAATTTTTTCCACATATAAATATTTACATCGACTCCACAGTACCTAAAACACTTCCATATAACCAAGATATTGGAAATATCTGTGTGTAGCATGCTTTCTTTGTGACTGAATTTTCAGTCTGCACTGACTCTCTTCCGAGATGTCACGAAGAGACCTGAGTTTCATGTCTCAGCTATGCCTCTACATGCCAAAAACTAATAGAGTTTACATCAAAGATTTCCCTCCTGCTGTGACAGCAGAGTAGATGGATACACTTTCTATCTCTCTCTTTCCCCATCCTACCTCCCAGTTCAGAAATCACTGCCCTTCCTTTTATTTCTCCCTCCGACCCTAGTATTCCTCTCCCTCTGCTTCCCACCTCCAGTGGAGAATAGCAGGGTAAGGAGTGTCACCTTGTTCTGTGCATAGTGGCCTGTGGCTAGATGATGATTTATAGAAAGAGAAAGCAGGAGGCTGCGAGATAAAGCTGCTGGATGGTCAGGTTCAGAATCACTGTAGAACATGTACCATGATGAATGGATATAGTCTTTGCATGCCAATCAAGATGTTCTTCTCATGTAGATTTTAAAGCAGTCCACTAGCTCCAGGCAGCTTTTGCCTTTTTCTGTCTTTGGTATGTAATCTTAAAACAAAATTAGATAGAAGAATCTTGGTTTCAGTAAAACAAACATTGAAATAAATGTGGCTACATATGATCCTATTGTGCAGACAAAGTCCACAGGAAAAAAAAAAAAAAGTACTGTACACACTTTGAAACAATTTAGCCCCTTCTCAATCTCTAGCACAGCCAACTATGGGTAAATAAACCTTTGTTTTAACATCTCCCAAGATATAGCCTGTCAAATAAACATAATGGCCCAGTGTGTAGAAAACAATGCAGAAGAAAACCTCAGGGATATAAACAAGGTTCAAATGATGTTTATGGTGAACGATGGCTTCTACTGAACAAAACCATCTCAGTCTTCATTGTTCTCCTTTACACATTTGTCAGCACAGATCAGTAAGCAAGGACACATTCATTTTTCATGTCAGATTAAATGGAGGCAATTCATTGTTTTTAATCTCATAGCTTTTTAATGTGGTACTAGTGACTAATAATGCCCAATGCAATTGTTGTTGGGATTGAATTTTATAGCTTGACTATACAAGTTGTAATAGCCAGACAAACCCAATGACTAGCTCTCTGTACAGTACGCATACACCATGAGTCATACAGTGACAGATTGGACTGAGCTCTCCATCTGAGACCATTCATGTCAGCAATATCACAGCCACATATTGTTACTCTGCTCTGTCATCTCCCAGTGAACATATTGTCCACCACACAAAACTGGAACTCTGTCTGGTGACGTTCCCAAAACCTTATCATTTACTATTCCAAGAGTCAAATTGGAAATGCTTTGCATAAATTTCCCTTCATTGCTTTGTTTTCTTAGCACAGAGTATTATCTTTACTAGAAGCATACTATATTTCTAATACATTATACACCACTTCAGTAACAATGCTATATTAGTTTACCCACCAACTAAAAATAAATGCATATGATTTTTTCAGCATCCTACAGACATACCCCTCAACATCAAATTAACTTACCATATACCACTTATTTCCCACTTGCACTCCTCAAAAAAGCTGTCACTTATTGGGGAAGAGGTCTTAGGGAATTTTCTTAATGGGAATCCAAGGAAGCTTCAAACTATTTCCATTATATTCTATTAACCTGTTCCTGTCTTTTGCTGTGAGCATTTATAATTTTATTTTGGAGAGGTTTTTCAGTATGGTGAGGGAAGGTGAAAAAACATAAATGACCTTAGAAAATGAAAAGCTTTACACCACTAGAACAGGAGTTTTTATCTATTTTAGGGAGATGGCCATACCAGAATTAAGTGGGGGTTAAAGTCCCACTCTCCACCTTACATGTGAAATGTCACAATAATTGCATTTAAAGAGTGTGGAATATTTTTTTATTTGGATTTATGATAAAAGCAATTACACCGTGCTATCAAACCTCTGAACAGAAAAAAACCCTGCAACTATTTTACTCTTGATAGATATTCTCAGTGGGGAACAGAGCCTTCTTTGTCTTGTTGATGATGATTAATGGATTTAAGTTGTGCGAGTCTGCTCCTGTAGTATATTGATCCAGAGCAGTAAAAACAGAACAAATTCTGGAAGATAATAAGATGACAATTTATACATGTGCAGGTCATGCTTTGTTTTTTTGAAAAAAAAATAATAATAATAATAATTATTCCCTCTGACCAAACTGTACACTCAACACAATGCAGTCAGGCAAGTGCCATTCTCCTGGCAGCTGTCAAACCCTGACTCATCCGATGGATTGGTAGATACAGAGGCACAATTTGTCACTCCACAGATTACGGTTGGACTGCTCTAGAGTCCTACAGTGGATTCACCACTTCAGTGGTGAATCCATTGCTGCTTGGCAATGAAAACTGTTATATGAAATTTCACACGTTTGTTTCTGAGCTCAAGTGATGGCGCCATGAAGTATGGAAGTCTGTACCTATTGACTCTGCAGAATTTTGGCAACCTCTGTATCACATCAGCGTCCGAAGAGATTCTGCAGGGCTTCTTGTTTTGATGTCAGAGTTGCTGTTCTTCTCAATCACTTCGACATTTTTAAAGCAATGCAATCTGATGAGCGTAGACTATTTAATAGTGAGGAAATTTGAAAATAGGATTTATTCCATAGGCAGTGTCATAGGTAGAACTCAATAAACTCCTATTCTTTCATTGAAGATGTTCTAAGTGGTTAACAAGCAAAAGTGATAGAGTTTGTACAGCTAAGGCTATAGAATTGATTGGAACATTCAATTCCGTAATCTAGATGGGTGAGCCAGTATTGCTGGCAGTATGAAACCCTGCTAAGTTTTGAAATCAAAAGCTGTATTATGAAGTTGAATTCAAGATTGAAACCATATGTTGCTCTCTAAATTGAGAGATGGCACAGATCAGTCACCTGATGAGACATTTAGCACAATGATTGATTGTAGAACCTGCAACAAATTAAATTCTGTTGAATAAGAACAACATATTGTATTTGCAGCCTATCATGTTTGTTGTGAGGAAATGAATCCAGTCAGAATTTGATTTTGACAATTTCTGCTCACAACTTTCGCACAAACATGGCAAAATAAATTGCAGTAAAAGCCAATTTGCGATGCAGTCCGGGCTTGGAAAAAGCCACCATACTCGGACTTGATTCACATTTCATCATACTGAGGTGGTGGAACTGTCCTCTATTTGGATATTTCAAAGCTCCACAAGTGGCCCAGTTCCTTGCATGTCGCAACAAAAGCGTCACCATGCAGTAATGAATCAAATTAAGTGGAATGTCAGCTAGGCTAACAGAGCTCCTCTTCTGCCCTCAGCATGAAAAGAAATAGTTTCATGGCTCAAATTTGTCTCCTGCCCTCGCCGGAACATATTTTTGCATTTTATCTATATAAAAAAGTAAAAATGAAAAAAAAAAATGCTTCCGGCAAAGACAAGATGAGTAAAAAGGAAGAAAACAATCAATTGGAAATGTAAAATATGCATTCATTCTACAGTCACAGGTAGATTGGTAGATTATAGAACAAGGCATGTGCTTTGAGTGTGATATAAACATAAGGCTAACAGGAATTACATTTCAGGCACTGCACCTGATCTCATTTTCTCATTCTTGTCCCTTTCCTCTTGTGCTTGAAGATTAAAGTGAAGGATTATGTGAAGGAAAGCTGATACATTGAAGCAACAGACGATGAGCACAACATGTAAAAGCATAAAAGAAAAAGACAAGCCAAAAAAGAAGGAGCAGTAATTTAAATGAATAAATAATTCCTTATCTAAAACTTGTTTTAAAATAGTAAGCCAAGAAAAAGGCTTACGGGAAGAGGAAGCAAACAGTCACCTTGGTTTTCTTCCCCGTTTGACTTCTAAGTACAAACAGAGGTCAAACAGAGAGTCAAGTTCTGTGTATGTATTACATAAATAACAATGCTTTCATGCCATTCACCCAGAATATAATCTTCCAGGGAATCACTGTAGAATCACATTTTGTCATGGAGAGTAAATAAGGTAACTTAATCTACATAAGATGAAGGGAATAGAGTCAATTGAATTTAAAACTTGATGGTAAAGTTATTAGGACTGCATGATTAAAAAAAATAAAAATAAAAAATCTTGCAGTGGCACAACATTATTAATATTGCAATGATGATATTAGCTAGAATATATGCTTATTTTTTCTCTCTTTCTCATTTGTGCTTTCTCCACTGTGAAGGACTTAGCATTTTGGTCAATATTGTGTGTCCATTGTGAGCATCTGCCGCCATCAGTTCGTCTGCTAAATATTATATTAGCATGAAAAATGCAATTGTATAATATTTAAGCTATACCGGACAATAATTCCTTTGCTATAAGAGTATAAAAAATTAACTTTGGGTTAAAAATGCTTATTGAGATTCAAATGCAGACAACTTGAAGCATTTTGATAATGTGAGAAAGCTCTGACTTTAGTTACCTTTGTAAACTTAATACTTCATTTTGGAACAACGGCAAAGCTCAAGTGGAGAAGTAGTTTTCTTGGGAACTAAAGCCTTGTCTTAATAAGGTAAAAGTAAACATTTTGACTTCTATTTCAGTGAAACTACACATGGTAAACAAACCATTTTGTTCCTTTTAGTCATTGTTTTCACAGTGTTCTAATAAAATTATCTATGGCAATTTTCTTTCGCTGCAGTGAAAAAGTGTATTGTGCATCATTGTGAGAGTCCCCAGCTACAATAGCGTGTTTTATTTTATTTTTTTTTTTTATTTTTTTTGTTATTGGAACAAATGTGCTTCGAACAGAATAAAAGAGGTAGGATTTACCCTCGTAAAGACAAAGCCCACAAACTGCAAAAACACCCCACAAACAATGGGACACATTGATTTTCCTGCTTCAATTTTCCCACCATGAGGTCCAGTTCCATTTACCGAAATGATTCAAAAGGAGCCGTTGACTTTTGCAAGCAGTGTGAAAGATTATTTGCATCACTAGCTGGGAACCAGAAGGTGTATCCAATGTCTTTGGGGCACGGGGAGAAGATGAACAAGGGAAGCGGCTCTAGACCGCCTCTATATATAGCAAGTAATCTGTCATCTCATTTTTGTCATCCTCCCCAACCCCTCATTTTTGCTTTGAGGAATGAGGGATTGATGTTCAGAAGATCACAGAAAGTAAAGGGGGATTCATGAAGGCTTGGTGTGAGGAGAATAAGTAGGGCCAGTGTGCATGTGTGTGCGTTTGTTGAAAGGAGGAAGGAAACCGTGCGAGCAGAGCGATCGATCACCTCTGCTTTTGGAGACCCAGTTAGGGCTGGCTCAAGTCCAGCCCAAGTGTTTTAACTCTCACAAGTCAAAAAAACAAAACAAAACAAAAAAAAACTGACAGTTTACGTTCAAAACAGTTTTCTGTTTACTAAATTTTATCCAGCACCACAGAAATTCCACTTCCTCTCAATCTGCAGCAGCGCTTCCTCAAGTCAGACATGTCTGAAGTGGGTATGTCTTTGAACGTCTTGTCAGCCATGTCAGGTCAGACTCCCTGACTAAGATCTCTCTGCCAGTTAGAGACAAATGTGCTTTGTTCACAAGTGCACACACAGATTCTTCACAGTTAACCGACACACTCATAGAAAAGATCTGTGAGGTTTTACGAAGCTCAGTTTTAAATGGGTTTTCTTTTGGCTACTTCAAAGCAGAGATGAAGAAATGGATCAAATATGAGAAAGGGCATGAAGTGAGATGCAAGAAGGAGGCAGAAGAAATCAGAGAGAAAAGACATAAAACATTGTAAAACAAAAGAAAGCAGGTGAAGGTTTCTCTGCAAACCTTGCCTTTAACAGAAATAATGATGAGTTATATGGATCAATACATGTACAATTAATAGAACAGTTTTAAAGACCAGAATAAAACAGTGTCCTTTAACCCTGTAGAAAGTCCTCATAAAGATGGGTAAAATATCCTAGAATAAATTATTCTTTTATTGTTGTAGGATAAAATCACATTGTGGAAAATCAAAGCTTGTTGCACATTTATTGTGAGGGAAAAACCCCACATAAGTAATGTCATCATCATTAGTTAATATCTGAAACAGCCTTGTTGCTTTCCAAAAGGACAGCATTTAGTTTTCACAGATGACATTTCACATGGTTGGATCATATAGTGTGAGATTTTGATGATTTCACTTTGCTCAAGCTCTCTTTTGTCCTGGATCATTTCTTATGCTCTCTTCTTTTCAGTTCAGTCCACAGATTTTCCAGAGAATTGTCATCTGAGGAATGAGACGAAAATTCATGGAAAATATTATTTTAGGACCAATAAATACATTTTTATCACCTCCACATCTAATGAATGTGGAGGTGGATATCAGCAAAAAGCGTCGCTGATATCCAACATCCTGAAAAAAGTAGAAAAGCCATTTCTGAAGCTTTGGGATTCCAACAAATCAAAGTTAGAGATTATCTCACAAATAAAAAACATAAATGAATAAAAAAAATAGCATGGCATCATTTTGAAGCTAACAAAGCAAAAGCAACTGCTTACCAAAAAGAAAACAAATGCTGGTCTCACA
Organism: Poeciliopsis turneri; assembly: GCA_922788865.1. Taxonomy (NCBI): domain Eukaryota; kingdom Metazoa; phylum Chordata; class Actinopteri; order Cyprinodontiformes; family Poeciliidae; genus Poeciliopsis; species Poeciliopsis turneri. The sequence goes on along the minus strand of CAKLNU010000972.1, from coordinate 4,638 downwards.
TTAACCAGAAACATCCAAATGTGAAATTTCTTGAGAGGCATGGGCCTGAACAAGTTGATGTAATAGATGAAATCATGAAGTCTGCCCTCTCAGCATAACTAGGTTATGCATTCAGGCACTGGCTGGTCCACCTCTGAATGGCTCAAAATAACAGCAACAAAAAAAAAAAAAAAAAAAAAAAATTTTGTGGTCTAAGCCAAAATCCAAAGTAAAATCCAATTGAGATTAAGTGGCATTAGTTTCTACAGCTCCAATGCAGCTAAATTAAAACAATTCAGCAAAGAACAGAGCGTCACAAACCCTCCCTATTGCTGCTAAGAGTTGCACCACCAGGTTTTAGATTTATGGCCAATTATTTTTAGACTGTTATTATTGCTATTATTATTTTATAGACTGTTTATTGTATTTCATCAAGTCGTTTTTTTACAAACATAAAAGCAACATTTGAGTTGACAAAATAGCCAACTCAAAATATGTGTGAAACAGAAAAATACTTTTCACAGAATTCTATCACCATTAAAAGTACAATCTTTTGATATTGTCATCATGATTATGCAATTGAAATAAAAAAATATACATTTTCATCTTCACTAGGTGTCATTACATCTAGAGGGTGCCAAACAGAACTGAAAAGGTTCATTACACTATCTCTGCCATTCACTGATGGTACAGTTAGCTTGGTAGTTCCAGCTAGAAACACTTTTTGTGAATAATTCAAAGAGGTGTAAATAAAATATATCCAGTGGCCTCCACCTAAAAAATACTGAAACAAGATATCTGCCATGCTGAGTAATGACTTCTTCTGTACTTGATGAGTTCAGTTGTGACAGGCAAGCAAATGCACCCATAAAAAAAAGGAGAAAAAAACTGTACCTTAAAATTCAGTTATTCACATTGATATTCAAGTAGAGGAGCGTTGCTTCATTTAAAACTGAATATTTTATTTTGAAACACCGTGTTCGTCTTTGATAATGACACTAAACCGTCTTGTCAGATTTGCAAGAAAGTCATAAAAAGAGTGATTGAAATTATTATGTCTGAAAGTGGGACAGTAAGAGGGGAAAAATGTATCTATCAAGCAAGCGCATTATTATTCTTTAGTATTTCCAGAATAACGGTCAATAATGGAACATTTATTGTTTTCCCACACTGACAAGAGCAATATTTTCTGCATAATAGATTAAAGCCTTAGAAGGGTAACAATGTGATGCAAATCATCACCAAAACAAACTGGCTCATCAGCTGTGGGACTGTACATCATTTGGATATGTTGGATATCAGACAAATAGGACAGAGCAGCAAAGAAGATTCTCACTGTGGCAAACTGTGGGAGGCAAGGACAAAGAATTAGAGCAATGGTAACAAAGCAGGAAAAGATGAATTGGCCACAATACACAGTCGAGTCATTACTCGAGTGCCCCACTAGCGCTACAGCGTTAACACACTGCGGTGATGTAGTGGTCCCACTATGTGCCAAAACTACAATCGAGACTGAGGAGAAATCAATACATGCTCCGGTCAATAACCCACTGTGGCGCCTGTAATTATGACAATCGCTTCAGGTGACTGGAGTGTAGATCATATTGCTCAAGCTCAAGGGCATTCCTTCTGGTACACAAAACCTTTTATCATTTCCTCAAAAGCTCAGTCCGTAAGAAAACCGTCACATTAAAGCTGCTCACTTTTGGATTTCACAATTTATGCCCTAATTGGATTTGAACTGGTAATCTGTGATGTTAAATTCTCCCATCGCTCACATCGCATTATCAGCATGCGGAAATCTTGCACGTTTATGATATCTAAATATCTAAATATCTTTCAATCAAAAGACAATTTTTCAATAGAAGGTGCTTATACTTTTATTTTCTGAATGTTGTGTCTTGATGTCTTTGCACTTCTCTGGGAGTCCAAATGCCAGGGTTGAGAAACTTGAAAGATCTCTCTTAGTTGAGCCCTGGGAGACTGACATCTGACAACAGCTGCACTTCCTCTTGACTCCCTCACTCTTTCGTGCTCCTTCTCTTCCCCTCTCTGTCAATCACATGCAAATTTTAATGCCCCCCCCCAACCACTGACACACCTTACCTACCAAATTACATATCCACATAACTCAACATTAGTCTTGTGTATCTACAAACCCAGCTTTTCTTTATTTTCATTCCCATACAACCAATAATGTTCAAAAAAAAAAAAAGAACCCGGTGTCAGTATCAGTCACTCAGACAGACAGGCACTCTGTGTGATTTGTATCCTAAGGTTCCTCTCAGCTCCATTTTCTCTGACACAACACTTTCTAAATTAGCTGCCTGACACTAACCAGCATCTCAGCCTGGGTGCTTGCTTACCAAAACTGTCTCCCTGACTTTTTAAAAACCTTTTTAATCAGAGCATAAAATAGATGTCAATATTTAAAAGTCGCAGAAAGAAAGAAAAAATCCCCTTAGAGGAAGGCAATTTAATTTAAGTACAAAGCTTATTTCGGAACAACGTGGATTTTAAGACAGTCATCAGCATTTTTGCTTAGCGCTGACCCTGTTGTTGCCACCTTTGAACTCAACTTGCTTGATGTCCAGCAGGTCTGAAACACTGGGCGGTTCAGTGATTAACGTTGGTGCTGACAACGTTAATGAGCATGCCTCTTTTTCTGCCATTCTTGTAGCTGGCATCTGCCCACTTTACACATGCAGAGAGAAAACAGTACAGAGCCTGGCTGGAGGGCAGAGTACAGACAGCTAACATACTGTAGATTAATTAAAAAAAGCTGCATCCAGCTTTATTAGCTCACAGTTGCAGTGCATATGATGGGTTTAAAGAAGCAGATATGGGAGGCATTTAAACCAATGAAGACCTCTAAATTGCATAATTCTTTATTTCTAATATAATATTTAACATTATATTATTTTTTTTAGGACAGTAACAACAAAACTTTTTTCAAAGGGGTGCTGGTATGTATTTTCCAGGCAGTACTGTGCTATAAAATGGCACCATCAAGTGATTGTATTACCTTCAGTTGTTATAAAACTTCAGTATATATTGTCACCTTACTAAGATAATGGCCTAACCCATTTTTTGCCAAAGTATTTTCTTTTCTCTTTATTAACTGTTTTTTTATCCCCAAAATCACTTTTGGCAAAAAATAAAAAATATGTAGGCCATTATTTTATATGAAGCACAACTTTAAAAAATTTTTACTACATAATTGAAATTTCCCCTCTGTCTCCAAAAGGAGCTCAGACTCTTTCAGACACTGAAGCAAGAACACTCAAAGAGGAATGAAATATAAAAAATATAAAATCTAGACTCAAATCTTCCTTCTTTTTCCTATTTTTAAAAAAGTAACTCTATGGCCCTGCAATCACAGAAACATAGAAAAGCAGGAGTTTAAAAAAAACATACATGCCATTGCTGCAACAGCCCAGGCTTGTTGGAAAACTTCGCTAGTCATCTGGCATTAATTCAGGCGGACACTTGTTGCAGTAAGTGTGTATAATAGTTTTCAGTATCAAAGCAGAAGCAAGGATTGGTTTGCCATTGGCTAAATATTTCCTCGATATGATTTGCTTGTCTCATAAGGAGAGTGAGACAGCAAAATTAACAGGCAAAGGTTAGCGATAAAGTCAAATTTAAAACTTCAACACAGTCTACGCCTGCAGCAAGCTATTATTTCTCAATAGCTGAGTGTTCAGATTCTCTGTAGGAAGCAAGGTGTAGAACAAGGGGCTAGTTTTTAACCAAGCTAAATCAAGTTTAAAATTATTCATAACCCTGCCAATTACAATTAAATCATTTTTTCAGATGGAAAATGAGACACCCACCTCTCTGATAGAAAAATAATGTGAAATGATTATCAATTCTGAAAAAAATATTTTATTCACAGTTACTGAAAATTGATGTCAAATATTACTTAGACATTTCCCACTAATTGCTGGCAAAATCTTTATATGCATTATGGAAATCAGTCCACCTTGTAACTGTTAACCAGTTGGGGTTTTGTCTCAATGTTTTCAGTTGTGATGTGGCTATTTAGTATTTTGAAAACATAGATGACAGAATTTATGTGTATTTCCAGGTGTCAAGTATATAAAAATATTAGAACAGGAAGTTTCTCTGTAGAGGAAACTATGAGACAAGTCCAAGGACAAGTTAATTTACAGTGGACATCTGATCACACAGAGGCCCCTCAACAACAAAGTGGCTGGGACTGTTAATTGAAAGCAATGTTAGCTTCTACTTTAACAAGATTATAATTCCTCTGAACTGTCATTTGAAAGGCAAGATGACTGGGGAGTATTTTTTGCTATGGTGCAAGATTTCAAGTCCTCTATAATAGCAACCATCTTTAAGAACAGCAGTGAGCCGTTTGGATATACGACTCTGTTTCATTCTATAAAATATGTACCGTCTAGACATGTGTCTGTCTCTCAAATACATTTTTCGCAGTCTTGGTGTGAGCAGGAGCAGAAAGTGCAGCCAAGCCTTCAGAAAGAACCAGTGAGAGTAAGAAAAGTTGGACACAAATGAGTGGCTGTCAGTCATAGAGGTCTTGACATTCAAGTCGTTCTCTGAAGGCAGCAGTACACACCAATGCACTTCCATGGTGAACAAAATCAAGGTCACGTAACTGAAACGAAGTACACT